>CM034157.1:237675938-240075938 GCA_019776745.2 Taxus chinensis | reverse complement strand
TATTATTTGTACAAGGAAAACCAAGATGGAAAGCTTGTGGTATGGGGTCTCCTGAAGGAGTAATTAGCACTACACCTACTCCCGAACCATGGAAAGTGAAAGATCCATCAAAGTGCACTTTCCACATGAAAAATTCCTCAATATACATCAATGATGCATCTGGAAGATCCAGACTCACAGGTTCTGTTCCTAGTAATGGTGCTTCTGCTAACTGATCGGTGAGCACTTGTCCTTTAACCGAATTTTGGTGTACATACTCAATGTCAAATTCACTCAGCAGAATGATCCAATTAGCCATTCTTCCCATAAGGGTGGGTTTTGATAATAGGTACTTGAGTGGGTCAACCTTGGATATAAGCTTGGTTTTAGTATTCAATAGGTAATGGTACAATTTTTGGAAGGTAAAAATGACAGCCAGACAAGCTTTTTCAATCTGAGGATAGTTGAACTCATGAGAAATTAAGGTACGACTGAGATAGTACATGGATTTTTCTTTGTGACTTAGGTCATATTGGGTGAGCAACGCACCAATAGAAAATTGAGTAGCAGAAATATACAACAAAAGTGGCTCACCAGGGAGTTGGAGGCATGAGGACAGGTGGGTTGGCCAAGTATTGCTTAAGTAAGGTGAAGGCCTGTTGTTGCTTAGGTCCCCAAATAAAGGCAACATATTTTTTAAGCAGATGGGTGAATGAATGGCATTTTTCAGCCAGCTGGGAAATGAAATGGCAGATGGCTTGTATCTTTCCTTGCAAGTTGCATAACTGTTTGATGTTTTTGGGAGGAGGCATTTCAGTAATGGCGGTAACTTTAGTTGGGTCTACCTCAATCCCCCTCCATGATACAATGAAGCCAAGTAACTTTCCTGACAATACACCAAACACACACTTCTTTGGATTTAATCTGACCTTGTATTCCCGTAGGCATTCAAAGATACACCACAAAATCTCAGGGTGATCTGCTCTCATCTTGTATTTCCCTAGGATATCATCCACATAGTCCTCCATGATGTCATGAATCATATCATGGAAGATCACTGTCATTTCCCTTTGATAGGTTACACCTACATTTTTAAGGCCAAAGGGCATTACCTGATAACAGAAAGTCCCCCAAGGGGTTGTGAAGGTTGTCTTGTGTTGATCTTCATCTGCTATTTTGATCTGATTGTAGCCTGAAAATCCATCCATAAGAGATAACATTTCATATCCTGCAGTTGAGTCAACAATCATGTCAATATTGGGCAATGGGAAATCATCTTTTGGACACACCTTATTGATGTCTCTAAAATCTGTACAAATTCTGATCCCGACAGGTTTCTTTTGTATGGGGACTATATTCGATATCCATTCTGAGTAGTCAATAGGTCTAATGAAGCCTATTGCTAGCAATCTTTCTAGCTCTTCTTTAACTAGAAGAGCCACCCGTGGATGCATTTTTCTGAGTTTCTGTTTGATGGGCTTGGCGTCTGCGTGCACAACTAGGTTATGCACTACCAAAGTTGGATCCAAGCCTGACATATCCTTATATGACCATGTGAATATATCTAAAAATTCCCACAGAAGCATGGTGAATGTATTTTTCTCCCATGCTGAGAGTGAAGCTCCCAACTTGACTATCTTTGGGTCTTCTTCTGTTCCAATATTCACATCGATGGTTTCTTCTACTAGAATTTTTGACAAATCCTCCATACACGTAGGATCAGGAGGAAGGTTGAGATCTTCTTCCAAGGGTGTCTCTATGATATTTTCACCCTTGGCATGGTCACTTTTCTTGTCCATTGATTTTGTTACTTGTTTGTCAGCCAGTGCCTCAAAGAGGTTTTCACTGTGTGACTTGGACTTTTACTTTTTCCAAGGCTTTTCGTTGGAACTTTTTCCCTCACTTTTTCTTAAGTTTTTCTGACCATGAAGCTCAATTTCCTCTCCGAAGTATGCATAAATATCTAAGTTAATGTAGAAACCCTTCTTATGGTCTCCAATTGGAATTGTATCTCGAATGCCCATGAATTCTGCAATGGCCTCATCATTTTCAAAGAGGTCCAGTGGTACGTGACGTTGTTGGTCCCATTCGACAAGGAAAGGGTAGACAAGGTCAATTTTAGGTTCAGTGGGGGTTAAGGTAAGGACAACAGTATCCATGAATAGGTTCATGGAGGCAAGATCCTTGTATTGGCTACAGTGGGAATCTGTGTCACTGTCTAAATAATCAGAGCTATCTTCACGCTCAGAATAGGTAGCATCTTGATCATTGGGGTGTGATCCATAGGGTCAAATGTTGATACCGTATCTTTCTATCTTGAAATGTGGGAGAGGAACTGGTTCTCTTGGTCCTTGCTCATTCTTTCCACATCCTAGACCCTTGTAGCCCATAGAATACATCATTCGGCTAGACTTCTCATACTCATGGATTTGGTAGCAAGTTGGTTGAGTATCCTCTAGGGACCCAAGTCATAGGTGGGTCCAACAATTTCTCTTCAGCAAGTAATCCCCTAGGTAAGAATGTCCCAATAGTTTTCTCATCTCTAGGCCATCTGAAATGATAGTTGGGTTGGCCTCTTGTTTTAGGTGACAATGATAGGTCTGAAACTAGGAGAGCTTGTTGCACATTATATTCTCCACAACCATATTCCAGAACTTTCATCTCCCATGAATCAAAAGGATAAGTTGATGTAGAAGCTTCATGGGTGCAAGAACTTAGGGAGTCTAAATCTACCCATGATTCCATAGCTTCTGATTGAAGAGGAACAACTATATCATCAGAGGGACACATATAGGCACCCTTACGAGAAAAGATATTGAGAGCTCTGTAGTGAGCGAAGGGTTCTGGATCTCCTTGTATTGTAACAATGTGTCCCTCATGTTTCAATTTGATGCACTGATGGAATGTTGATGGTATGGCCTGCATGGCATGAATCCATGGTCAGCCAAGAAGCATATTATATGGAAGTTCCAAGTCTAAGACATGAAACTTTGTATGATGACAAGTTGGTCCTACCTCCATTGGCAATGTGATTGTCCCAGCTGACTCCCTCTCTGCATTTTCATAAGCGGTTATGGTAATAATATGGGATTCTAGATCTTCTTTTATATGTCCCAGTTGTTTAATTAGTTTCAAAGTGCATATATTCAACCCTGATCCGTTGTCCACAAGCACACATTTATCTTCCGGTGGGTAACAAATACCTCAATATATAGGGGGAGATTATGTGTAGGATCCTCACTAGGGATCTCCCTATGATTAAAGGAGATGTATTCAGTTGGTGCAATGTTTTCCACCATGGCTTGAAGATGTGAAGGGTCTACTTCCAATGGCACTCCTGACCCCTGGAGAGTTTTGTACAAGATGTCCTTATGTACATTTGATATTTTAAGAAGATCCAAGATTGAAATCTTGGCAGATGTCTTCTCAAGTTGTTCTAAGAGATTGTACCGACCATCTTATAGGGTTGACGAAGAGGGTTTTGGGATTGTGAGATGGGCACGCCTTGTTACCTTAGTGTAATCCATTCCCTTGATCTGAATGGTATTCACATGGTAATTAGAAGATTGAATACATCCAATGAGTGAATCATAGTGATTCAAGCATATCATTCTCACCAGGAGAGGAAATTAGACCTTGTGTGTTACATGTAACTAGAGGAAAATGAACGTGTAATTTTTTGATAAGATAAAAATAAAAATTTCATCATTATGCACATTATCATCTATAAAGAGTGGATGAAAAGTAACAATAGAATCATTGCATTTTATTTCAAGAGGAGAAGTAGACACACAAGTTTTATCATCCATAGTGTGCATAATATGCATTGAATCATTTTTATCATTATTTCATTCAAGAGTATTATTAGAAACATTATTGGTGTAAAAAAGATAATTTATTTCACATTTAATTAGAAGAGTAGAAACACAGTTAGAATCATGTTTATGAGAAATAATAATGCTACAATCAGGTGCAATATTTTTTCATTCAAGGGGAGTGGGAAAGGCACAATTGTATTCATTGATATCATGTACACAAGAAGAAGAATGATCAGGTGTGTCATCACTAGGGAATTCACTATGAATGGAAGTTATCTTATCATCAGAAACATAAGGGTCGTCACTAATCAATATAAGGATAAATGGAATATAATCCTCATGTAGGATAAAAACACTCTCATCATCATTAAAGAATATAATACTATAAGAAGGTCAGCAATGGGTGGAGGGGATGGTGTTTGTTCACCATCATTATCCCATCCAAATACATTAGTCTCAAAACTAAGACCATTATCACATTTGGTAGTAGGAGGGGAACATATAAATTCCATGATATCAGGTAGGAGTTTGGACTCATCAAGGGGAGAAGGAGGAAGGGTGTTATGTGTTGGAGAAAATAAGGGTGGCCCGTATCGAAATACAAGAGGATTAAATTTTTTTTATCATAATTGTGTATGATTTCATCCTCTATGGGAGAGAGTGAAAGGGTAGCATTAGGAACAACTTATGAGTTTGAAATGATCTCATATCTAAAACTTTTATTGGTAAACTAAGTGGTGGATCCATCTACTAAAGTATGAAAAATAGGAACTGAATAAGAAATATTAGGGGATTGTACAAAACTATAAGTGGTATAAACTAATTAAAAGGGATGGGAACCCTTGTGGTTTTACAAATCCCTATAAGAAGCCATGATAACAAAAAGAACAAGAAAAGAATTCAAAATAATCACACACATGCCCTAGGTCAACCCTAAAGTTTGGGAAAATAGTAGGCCTAATATAAAAGGAATTTCCTAAATCCCCAAATTAAGTGAAGGGTTTGACCAAAAGGGTGTTCACTAAAATGTATAAACCATAATTAAACTTTAATTACGTTTATCGAATTGATACTATAGTAACTAAACTTATAAAAAAATTCATATTTAAGCTATGGATCAAGTAGAGAGAATTTACAACATGAAAACCATAATAGCTAACCAATACATAACAATCTAGAATTTAAAAGATATGAAAAAGGCACTTAGGTGATTCATGAGGTTAGTTGGGTATGACGATGGATGATCTAAGCAGAAAAAAGTCTAGTGACTGATCAAATCAATCGTTGTGGATATGAAAATCTATGTTTGAGGCCATACAAAAGGGTAGGAATATGTGGTATGCTCTAGAAAAAAATATATCCTTGAACCTATAGGAAATAGGAATATGTAAGTAACACTATTTGTTTTGTGTCAATATTTTTCACTCTTTGGTATCTTCAATTTTACACAAAACCCTAGATGTCACACTTGAATATGAAAAAAAAACCTAGCTATCTTGTAACGCACTTAAGAAATCATTAGTTATAACAATAAATATACAAATACTTGATTCAGGATGACCTTGAAGGTTGCCTTGTATGTGAGTCACCAAATGTTGCACTACATTTTAGACTCAATTTAGTTTTCCTAATGATTTATGCTGATGTGCGTGTAATCAACCTTTGACCTAGTTTTTCCCTTGTTCCTCAACATCGATAGTGGGATATGCTACTTCATCCCAATAGAAAAAACTATGTGTATATGTCAAGTTTAAATTTTAGCCCTCCTATGTTGTGTATGTAGTATGCAGATGTATTCCTTGTTTATTTTTCTCAGTAGATGGTAGATAAATAAGGTCATGCTATGTTGTAAATGATTAAATTAACCTTTTATATATATGAGTGCTTAAATTGAATTTCAAACCTTAGTGGTGAGAAAAGATGACCCAAAATATAAGAAAGGTACCATAAAAGATTAATAAGCCAACCCAAAAGATAAAAAATAGATGAAAATAAAGAGGTTTGAGATCTTACTCTTAGGTCAAGACCATATGTATGGCCCTGACCCATCTATATGGTCTTGGAACAACACAAGACGAGACATAAATTAAGAATGAATTGGCCAAACATACATTTAATGCTAACAGAAGGATGGAACATTGACACACGATCATTAAAATAAAATAATAAAGGAAAAAATAAAAAGGGGTAGTTCCACTAAGATATATATATATATATATATATTCAAAGTTCATAACTCATGTATATGAAAGTGTAATAAAAAAATTATGTAATGATGATTTTGAGAAGATTTTTGTGTCTCTCCTCATGTTCTTCAGTAATTCCATTGTTAATTCTTTATTGTTTTTATTTCAAATGAACTAAGCTAAATTGAGTTAATGCTAGTATAAATGACCATCATAATTTTGTATCTAAACAAATTGTTACAGATAGAAATATGTTAGTACTCTTCCATATTAATAAAGAAAATGGTTGCAATCTTGTGAAATTTTAAGGTTAACAATTATTGTCCCTTAGACTCTTTTCCTTATTTTATCCTTCTTTAGTTTGAGCATGTGCTAGACTATCATGGGTAATGGTAAAATTACAGTAGAATCCATTAGATATCATTCAAGTGAAACATTAAAATAAAGTTTGGAAATACTCTTTTCTACCCTACCCTCTTCCTCTTTTTTAGTTTGCTTTGATACTCATCTAATTTTTATGTTTATTTTAGCTTCATTCAAAATGTAATTCCATTGAGGTGATATGTCCATTTTAGTTATCTAGGTAAATGTAATTTCACATTGATTTTCACAATATATTCATAGTAGAATACATAGGATATTCAAAAAATAAAAATCACATCTTGACTCAATTTTTGACTATCCTAAACTAAAAGGGTGACAACCTATTTAATGCGCTGGAGCTTAGTTTTTGTTCCAATTTCCATGAGAATGAAACTCTCATCAACAATATGGTTCTTTCATAAAGATACAATGTGACGTTGAAGATCAATCAATGCACCTACAAAATATTATATTTTCTATATATTTCTATGTAATTGTAATTGAGAATCATGCATAATAGACCTTTTTGACATTGATCCTCATATATCAATGGAAGTTACTACACATTGATTAATACATATAATTTATTTCATCATTATTTTCTTCCTGCATAAAAATATTGATTTTGATGGTGAATATATATCATTATATTTATAAAGTACAAGATTTATATATTTGCCTATGTAATTGGTAATGAAAATATTTCATTAGTGACATTGTTAAATGTGAACCCAATATATTTATGGAAATCACTACACATTGACTAGTATGTGTAAATCATTTCACAATTAAATATGAAATTGAACTTATCACATGCATGGTTCAATATTAAATGTAATTTTGGATGACAAATCCGTTGCACTCTTTGTGATTATATAAAGTGATTCAAGGCTTGATTGACACTATAATTACATATGAAATTGAACCAATCACATAGATGTTTCACTATTGAATCTAATTGGGAATAACTTATCCATGTTGTGCCATTTAAGACAATATAAACTAAGTATGGTCTCAATTGGCCCCATAATTATGTATGAAATTAAACCATTCATAAAAATGTTTAATCAAAATTCATCTAGGGCCAACCTAGTTGGGTTTCACCATTTTTGATAATATAAAGTGTTTCAAATCTCATTTTGGCCCCATAATTGCATACAAAATTGAACCAAACATGTAATGGGTTCAATCTCAAACATTATTGGGGCTAACTAAGCTTATTATAGAATTTTTGGATAATTTTAGTGCCCAAAATTTAATCCTATGCACTTTAAGGTATCCCTTTATTATTTATCCTAACATTATTACATCTACCTATTTATTGACCAACTTAAATCTCTACTTTATCATGTATCTGGAGTCCTCTCGGTCATAGTTGATCTCCAACTTAGTAATTTAGGAATCAACCCACACTCTACATAACACATCTATAGACTATCACTTATCTTATAATTGATTCTAGATCTACCTAAATAATGTCATTTTACTCGGATAGATTTAGTCAAAGAACCTATATAAGCCTATCCCTTGTATTTATAATGGTCATATTTTTAAATGCATAATTTAGTTTAGTTTAATTATGTGGTAATTGTGGGTTGTTTGATTGGGAAAGAATTTGAATGGTCACCTATATAAACACATACACCCTGATTTATTAGGGGAAAATATGGATCTCATATTCAAGGAACACTTTAAGAAGGAAAAAATAAGCATTAAAGGATCCATTCCTTAGACTGTTGTTTTCAATAAATTCCTTATTTGAAAACCAACAAATATCTAACCCACCTATGATGAAATTGTAAACAAAAACAAGAAACATGAACATCTCGATAAGACAATGACATAAGTACCAACGAAGTGAACACATCCCAGGGAGAACGCACGCACATACACGCACGCATGCACACGCGCACCATTTCTACACACATTAATTATCATAGACTTTATTAATTATGAATCCAGGAATAGTTTAGGTTAATGAAAATTTTATATTTATAAATGATTGGGAAAGGTTTGAATGGAGGGACGTGCGTAATTTTTTTACATGTGTATGGGTATATAATTTCCAGGTTTTCACAGAGTGGGGGTGTATGAGAAGCTACATGTGGATATGATCTCTAAAACTTGGTAGTACCAGGGAGAAATAATGTAGTGGAACACTCATCACACTGAATTAGGTCGAGTGACATCACTGCAAATCATAGATTCCCTATAATCAACTTGATGGTTTGGGATAAGGATAAAGAATATTTATCCACAAGACATTCATCACAGAAATCTAAGCCCAAATTCCATATCTCATAACATAGGTGAAGTAGATCCCAAAATGCCACCTCTAACCTAGAGCATTGGAAGACATATTCAAAGATATTTTATATAGTGTTTGACCATGAACGTTTTTTCATTAGAAAAAACTTATCCATGCATGACGCCTTGACTATTCTCTATCATTTTATTAGATAGTAGTGAGGGTTATATTAGATGGATAAGGGCATGACCAGTAGGATTGTATGCACCCAAATTCATGCACACTTCTAACACCCATCATGAGATTTAATAGCTTGGTCAGACAAAGTATGGGATATGAAATTTAGAAACCCTAATTCTAACTGGTTTCCCATCATACCAAATGGGATATATGCTTTGTGATATCTCTATTGACATTATTCAGGACTGGTGATCAAAATCAATCTACCCTGTCTCTCATAGGTCTTGGGAGAAGTGAATGATATCATTGGAGTACCTTAAATATAGATTCTTAGGAGTTCCTAATGAGAGGTTGGAGACTTGAACATTAGCAATATCACCCAGAATTGATGAGGATTGTAGGTGGGAATTATCTACATTTAGGAGATGGTTCAGAGGGTACCTAATTTAATTAGGGCCACCCAAGCCGTGTTACAAAAAATGCAATAATATAAAGTGAGTAGGTACTCAACTGTCCCCACTAATTGCATACAAGGTTATAATTAGTGTGTTGGTTAACTCAATCCTGACTAGTCAAAGTTACGAGGAAAACATGTTGTTGTACTATTAGGAACCAATTGTCAAAGGATATATATATACATTGAGATTCAAGTACTCGATGGACCTAAGTAATTTTATCCAATACATTGTACTAAACTCATAGTTTACATAGATTTAACTGATGATCTCAATCTTTTTGAGTCACCATATGTCTTGTGATGAGCTAGGTTTATGAGACAATTATCCCAGTGATTAGAGGGGATAACAATTGATATCCACAATATCAGAATCGATATGGGCCAATATGGATCTAGTCAATTGATTTGACTCCTTAAATTTTAAGTACACTCAGGAATACCAAACCTCAATGGTTCAGTAGTTGTATGTAGGTATGGATGGCTTATGAGATAGGATTGAGCCGATATTTTTTCTACCTATAATTGAAGGATTCACATAGCCTGGATTGATATGTTTTCATGCTAAATGTATATCATGTAAAATTTAAAATTATGGTCATGACAACCAAACCCACACTTGAAATTCCCTTTCCCAGTCAATGTAAACCTTTCCTCTAACTAGAATTTCAACTATGTATCACCCTCATTCTGTCTGATAAAGAAATGTCATAACATGATTTTCAAGTGTGTTTCATAATGTTCATATAAGTGTACCTATATTTATTCATGAGGGTATCGAGATCTAAGAAAGAACAGTGCTCTTGAAGGCTTCAAAAGGGTATTTTTAGTCTTTTTATCATAGGAGGACATCCCTCCAGAAGCTTATAAGGAAGGTAAAACCATTTAAGAGGTTTATGGGAGAGTAAATAAATTATCCAAGGAATTTTAGGAAATTTGTATGGATAATGAGAGGTCAGGGAAACAAGTTAAAAAAACCGAGTCTTTTTGGGCAAGGCATTGGGAAATGCATGTTTCAAAGGAGCTAGTCACCTTGTTTGAAGGGTTTCAGGAGCCTCGTGAAGTGTTGGGATTTTATTTCCTAGGAATTGGAAATATGGTAGATCCTACTTCATGCTATAATAATCCAGATATAATTATGGGAGTATTAAGTGTGGAAACTTGTCCCTCAGTGCAACACACGAGTCTTTCTATAAGGTGGAACTTGCTTGAATGGTTTTGGAAACCTCGAGAAGAGTTAGGAGCCTAAAAAAGGTCAAAGTGGATTAAATTGGACCCTCCTCATGGTCCATGTGTTATATTTTTCATACTCATTTTGGACTCTGGTGGTAACTCACCTTATTAGCATACATGTGTAGGAAAAAGTGGAAAGTGGATTGAAAAGGAAAATTTCAAGATGAATCAGGTCTTGAAAATGGTGGTAATGGATTCTGTGGGTCCTTTTAGATTCAAAATCATATAATATTGGCCCTCTAAACTCCATGTATTTCTCTCAAACCTGAAAATCTACTCCTTAGTCTATTTTCATGTTGAGATTGATGACATCAGCATTCCAAGAAGCTTGGGCAGGGTTTTGAGGCTTGATGTCCCTTTTCCCCTTTTTCCTTAGTATAAGGGGACATGGGGGACACTAAAGTTTTCCCCCCATTGATTTTATGTTGTTTTCTTCACTTAAGTAACAACTTAAGTTGTTAGAAAAATGTTATAAACTCACCATAAATTGGATTTTGACCATTTTTTCATGACAAATAGACCCATTGAGGCATTTTGAGCATGTGATGTCCCTTTTTCCCTTTGTCCCAAATAGATAAGGGGATATGGGGACACAAAAAATTTCTCCCCTATGGAGGAAACTTTTTTGTCACTTAAAAATGACAACTTGGGTGTTAGAAACATCTTATAAACTCACCATTTTTACTAAAATTTGGCCCCATACTCATGAAGCAAGCACACATGGCACATTTTTGAGGGCTTGATGTCCCTTTGTCCCTTTTCCCCTATTTTTTAGGGTGTAACCACACCTCTAAGCTCCACCTAACCCGGGTTAGCTTGTTTAAGTTTAATGTGAGTAAGGTGTGCAAATGAGAGGGAAAACACATTTGAAAGGGGGAAAACCATTTAAATGACAAACTTAACCATTTTTTTATCCTCATTTGTGTTATTTTCTCTCCTCCATTTTTTTCGGTATATTGTTATGCTGCCAAAATCCTTTAAACATCCTCCATGCCAAAACCTTTTTTGCTCATATCTCCAAACCCCATGTTTGTTTGTCCATGAAATTTTAACTATAGATTCCTTGCAAAAATGACCTTTAAGAAGAGTATTTACATACCTCAATTGATGATCTAATCATTTTTACAACCATTTGAAAAATTTTAAAAAAAAAACTATGTTTTCTCAAATCTACAAAAACCTGCAATTGAAATCCTTTGAAATTTGGAGAAAAGCATCACATTGCAAAACGAAACTTTTGAGACTAATTTTTTTCCATTCTGACACAAGGAATACCCACTTATAAAAATAGTAAGACCTTCCTAAGAATCACTATCTATAAATAGTAAGTGTTGCAAACAATTCATTATCAGAGTTTCCATTTCCCTTGGAACATCATGGAAACTTAAAAGTGCCAAATTTAGCAAATGACAACTAAAATGGACTTCTCAAAATAAGGATTACTAAAAATAGTAGGTGTCAGAATGTTGGTTAAGAAACAAGGATGTTAATCCTCTCATGATAAAGAAAGTGTGGATCATGAATTTGAAAGTAATGCAGAACTCAGTGACCTTAAATTCATGATCTCACACTATTTCATTATTCATTGAATGGAAGGATCAATTATTCATACAATTGGAAGATTGGAATTTTCATCATTGAATAACTCTATTCACCCATTGGTCTCAGAGTTGTTCTTCTCTTCAGAGGATATTGGTATTGTGATTCAAAAATTCAACATATGTGTCACCATGGTGAATTTTGAAGCCAAGAAGAGAATTAAACATGATCACCTCCATGTTCTAACTCCAAGTTTTTCAAAAAAGATCACACCATGTTTCCATATTGTAAATGCAAGATCACATAATGTTTTCCTATGTGGCAATTTTTAATGTGATTAGAGTGTGTCTTCATCTGATCAGGATATAGAATTTGATCAATCATAGGATTCCCTCAAAGAGGAGGTTTAATGAAATATTGGGTGCATTCAAAGGAGGCATTCACTCAAGATCCATAGGAAGTAGGTCAAAGGAACAAGATGTTTCTGGAATGTATCTCTAAATTTTCAGAGCTTCTTCATCTTCTTCTTCCTCAATCTCTTCTCTCTCATTCTCTCTCTCTACTTTCTAATTCTCCATTGTAAATTGTACTTTATGGCTCTTTCATCCTATGCACTAAAGTAACCATTGTAATTTTTCATTGTAAATTTCCCTTTCCATTAATAGGAAAGGGGTCTTATTTTTCTTTCCTAGAGGAATGTGAAAGGTCACAAGTGGTGGGACTATGAAAGGTCATGTGGGGGGAGATGAAGAGACATATTGTAAAGCTATAAATTGGAATGGATTCTCCATTCCAAGGGGTTATATTTTCTTTTGATTCTCCCATTATCTTACTACAAGAAGCAATACTATTTCTTCTATCTCCTTGTCTTATGTTTTCCTCTCCATCTCAACTTTACTCCATGAATCATGGTTAATTGTAAATATTATGTTTGAAATAAATTTGGATTTATGTTTTGTTTTGTTCGTCTTTCCTTGACATGGTGTCTTCTCATTGTTAACTTGGAAATATTTAGTTTTATGTCAATAAATTCATCTTGTTATTTATTGAGTAAAATCCCCTTCTCACTTTCTCCCTCTCTCCATACAAACACCTTTCCTCCACCTCCTTTTTCACACGGTTTAGTGGAGTATTCTTATGTGATCTCTAGATCAAAAGGCCACCCATGGTTAGAGTAGTGTAATATTTCCATGCATTCAATAAATAGGCAGTTCCCCATTCCCAAGAGGAGGGACCTAGTCCCGTGACCTTTGGTGAAAATTACCTAATTTTCCCTTGCAAAAAATTATTTCACCAACAATCCCAAGCCCAAGATAATCATGTGGAATGAAGATTTAACTAATATCATAAAACCACAACATCTCGATCAAGTATATGTGTTCTCGTGATCTCAATTAGCATATACACAAATAAAAGATCAAATAAGGCCAAGAAACTAAAAATTTTGAGATCCCAAGACTTGGGGATTGAAATCCACTATTCCTCCTCAAAGCCTTTCACATTCTTCTTGGGAGTTTCTCACAAAGAAGGATAAAAAGAGATAAAATTGGAAAATCTTGAGGTAGCTCAAGAGTTTTTAGACTTTGAGAGCCATGTGGTCATGGGAATTCAAAAAAAAATCAATGAGACATATGCTGACCCCAAGAGATCATCTAATAGCACAAAGAGGACTCAACATGGAATCCAGTTCACGTGCCCTAAGCTTTTAAAGACAAATTGCACCATCAAACAGAATCATGTGGTCCCCAAAAGTTTCATAGATTCAAGTCAAATGGAAAATCCTAAATCCGAATGTTCTTGATAGCGTATCTAAGAGAGTGACAATACATGGTCCCACATGGACCAATTACAGTGATCTACAATTCCTAGTAATTGATCAAGGAAAGGTTAAAGATCCAAAGATCCTAAGAGACCTGGGACCACAAATTATTGAGAGGTGAACACGTGGATCCAAATTTTATTAAATATAGGTCATAAAATACTTTTTAAAAATCCCAAATCAAATCAAAAGGGGCACGTGGAGGAGAATCATGCGTCAAAATGTTTAAATCAATTAAACATATAAGTGGACTGAGTAAAAAAGAGGCACAATAAAGACGTGGCTTTTTAATCATATATTTTTACTGGAGTCACCATTTAACATGAGACTTGAAATATTGGGTGCATAATTCTAAAGACTACACACAAAGACCAATTTTAGGAAGAATGATGAAGAGATGTTTGATATTGTCAAGACAAAGTCTCTACCGCCTTCTTCTTCATTTCTCTCAAGTTAGTGATCTTGAATAATTTATTATATGATTTTGATTGGTATTATCATTCATGAAGATCACCGAAGGTATAATATTCCCTCTTAGACATCACTACAACATAGAAAAGGGGATTTGGGATCAAATTCAGCTATAGAGACAATCTGTGATAAGTGTCAATTATAATTCCATTTAGGCTCCAGATCTCATGGAATAACCAAATTCCTCTACATGGATCAATTTTATAAACAAAAATTTGCTCACCCATGGTGATCAATCATCATTTATTCAACTAGAAATCAGAATATACTTCCATGAATGCTTTCAAAGGTCTCAATGGTGAGTCTTGATGGTTTAAGAGATGGTTTTTTTCCCTCTCTGTTGAAAATTGGGGAGTCTAGAGATTGTAAAGATCTACCTAGACTCTATTTTCCTATAATTACCTAAGTCTGCATTGTAAATATCATCTATACAATAGAAATTCAAGGCTAAGAGGAAATTTAGTTCTATATGACTGAATTGTCTTAGTGTTTTGATTTGTGTCTTAATCAATTTTAGTTATTAAGTAGAGTTTGCACCTTTATATTTGGTTTAAATTTGCAGAGTGAGTAGATTGAGCTAAACTAATCTATCTTTGTGTATTATTATTTCTAAAAAACTTGGTTTCTTGGATTTGTTAATGCAATCTTGGTTATGTAAATGTTTAGATATAGTAGTGATGAACAATTATTGTACATTTTTTGTTTTGAATTCCCTTATATTGATTTCCTAGAATTGATATGGGAATGATTTCATCTATTCCTTGTTGATTATGGTTTTATGAGATTTATATGTTGTTTCTTATTACACTTAGTAATTAAAAATAATAAACCATTTACATTTTATATCTTCGCTTTCCCCCTTTTGAGCTTATTTGGATGAAGAACCATTTTATTTAGCCACTATAAAAATCATTGGGTTAGTCTTAACATTGATCAATTAACTTGGAGATAAATATAATAAAATGGTGGTATTTAAATTAAACACACCAACCCTATGTAGGTTGACATCAATCCAAATGCCCTCCAATTAAAGTTATAAGCCTTTAGTATTTCATACCTAACCATTCTAGTTGGGTTCTAAAATGTGTGAATTTGATTCTTTGATTCAAAAGTGATTTATGAGTATGTATAAAACATCCCACAAAAAACCCAATAGATTTTATTACATCGCAAACAGAGCTATAAAATGTGTTGGTGCAGGACCATATATGTCGTCCAAGAGTGGGTTGTAAAACTTGACCAATTTGTATGGTTTTGAATAAAGAAAAGTTGAATGAAATATAAAAGTGTCACTAGGATGGTAAGAGCTTAAGCATTCATTTCATGGTTTTATATTCAAAATGTGTCAACACATGAGTGTGTGGAAATAAGCAAGTTAGGAAACAGATAGCATCATGTATCAAGAGAGGATATGACTTGGGTGTATTTATTAACCAAGAAGCCTAGTCACTATTAACATTTTCAAAAGGTTATACACCTTCATCAGTGTCTAAACTTACCTTTTGGTACAAAAGTAATTTGGAATCCATAAATTTCAGAAGTTCTGATTAGTTAAGTACATGATTTCTGAGATACATCTCATAAATTCTCATGGAAAATCACCTATAGCATCTCTAGGAGCCTTTGATAATTAATTTAGCTCCTTTACAAATACATGCAACTAAATGGATACACATATTAAAATTTGGGAGTTATGTGTTTACCCAAAGAGCATCATATAACTTTTTGTGTATAATTCTTTATTTTCAGAACTAGTATATGGATAATAGAAAACAATATTTGACAGTCATTAGGAGGTGGCATTCTACTTATGCACATTCCCCCTAATGGAAACTTTGAAGAATGGCCAAAAATTACATGAAACTTGTAGAAAAATTTTATCAACACATAATGATTCATAGAATATCTACAACTTGGATCTTATCAGTGATAATGTTATGAGGTATCTATAAACAAGACTAATTCTCTTAATGAAATGCATATAATTTATCAATATATCTTTATTTCACTAGAATCACCTCCACCCATTTAGTGAAGTAGTAAATGGATTGAGCACATGTGTATGAACTAGAATTTTAATAAGAGAAAATTCATAAAAATTTGAATATCACACATTTCTAGTACTTTCTTTAACTTCCATACCGGTTTTAGAGGTCCAAAACTACAAGTTTAGCCAACATGCTGACTTGTTTCACACTTCCATTGCACTTTTATAACTTCCTAAGTAGAAGTGATAGGATAATAATATACCCCTGGTTACTTTTTATATTCCAAGTAATAGAACATAAATAACTAACACATTCCAGTTGTGATAATCCTTAAACATCTCTTTTGTTGATCTTTATCTACATACAAAAATGCATTTTATGAAGTGCATTTCTTGAAAAGAGAGTTTTCTCATATTACTAACATTTATTCTAGTGATCTTGACTAATGCCTTTTCACTCTTATAATCAGTCAACACCATAGGCAAGGAGGGAGTTCTGCATATGTTAAAAATTATTTGATAGTTCATACATACCACTCATTGGTTGTATTGATTGTTGGGTTTTAAAATGGTACTTTAACAAAACACAGTCAGGGGACAACAATTCCCTCTCTTTAATGGGATAGGTTCCCTTATTGAAAGCAAGCAACAAAGATTATATACAAATGTACAACTTTCATCTGTAAGGTGTGGATTCTGACATCTTGAAATGATTTTATGCCCAAATAGATTATCAATACAAAAGAATGGAAGAACTAAGGAGATGAGAGAGGAATTATATAACAATACTTTGCAAGGAAATATAAATAGCAAAGTATAACCTTATACATACTGAGAAAGGGAGATACAGAACAGAATCATTCACATTCACTTTCATTCCATAGACACAAAGTTCTAGAAATTCCAATAAGAACACAAAGTTTCTTATCATAGAAGATAAATGATTCATTAATTTTAGGTAAGAAAGAAGGGACAATGGAGGAAGATAGAGAAAAGGGGAAAATCCTTTGTATTGATTTACTTTCGATTATAATTACACTTCAAAAGTATCAAAGTCCAACATTTGCAATGAGCCAAGATTTTACATTTATAGATGAAGTGAAGAGAGGAGAAGAAGAGAAAGAAATAAATCTGATTTGGAAGATCAACCACCAACCATCAATGCCCCTACAAATCCGCCTACAATCTGTCAAATCCGGTTATGCATGTCTTTTGCATGCTGAAGAAGGGAGGATGGAAGATCAGATCAAATTTGATCTAGTTGAAGCAGTCACAATCACATATTAATGGCACAAAAGATGTTTTCCATATTTTCACCAAAATCAAATATTCTAAATCTAGTTCTCCATGTCTGTTTGGCGTGTTGGAGAAGGAATAATGGAAGATCAGATCAAATCTGATCTGTTGAAGCAATCAAATCCCGTATTAATGGATTTAAATATGTTTCCATATTTCTAACCATCAAATCCTACTAAAACAATATTTTATGCTTCCACAGTGTAGAGGAGACCAAGATCTTTCCAACAGTCCTAAGGATTTGTCAAATTTCAAGCACTGGAGTGAAACCTTATGCTCATTTGAATATTTGAATCAGGTCCATACAAAAATGGTGAAAATGCAATTTTCACAAAATGGATCCGTGGGTCTTGAAATTGAAATTCTCCAGCACCTTTAGCGCAAAAGATGCAAAGTGTTTCAAAATTCTCCCTCAAACCCCGTAAGCCCATAACTTCACTTTTGATATATGTCTGACATGTGGCTTGACCTGAGTGGTAACGGAGTTGCAACTCACTTTATAATTTTACTTCTTTTTGATAACAAGGCTCAAAATCTCAAAGTTTTCTCTTCAATGATTAACCTTCCCCACTTTGACTTTTGATGCGGGCTTGATATTTGACTTTTTCCCTTGGCATGAATGGGGTCGTGGTTCACTTTATCACTTTACGCCTTTTATGGAAACGAAGCCAAAATTCCTAAAGTGTTCCGACAACCCACCTCTCCATTTTATAACACTTTGACTTTCAATTACCAAAATCAATATTTGACTTTTTCCCTATGTGCCGACAAAACTTCTGACAGTCGCGCTTTAATTTTACACTTTATTCCTTTTATGTAAATAAATAAAAACTCCAAAGTGCTCTAGAATCACACCTCCCCAACTTTGACCTAAAACATGGCCACTTGTCGCTTTGCGGGCTTGTTTTGTATTTTTGTGTTTTGACTATGTCCTTCTATTTGGCAAAGGATTTATGTTTGACCCAAGAAACGTGGAGGATTCTCACTCATTTGGAGACTCTATTTGGACCTGACCTTCAGAGGTGCACCAATTGGACATGTGGAGTGCTGATGCATGTTTGGGACCTACTTTTGGATTCACCCCCTGAAAGAGCACCAAAGGGACACGTGGGGATTTCCATTAGTTCTCCTTTCCTTAGCTGATTCAACGGCCGATTCTGTCCCTTTTTCAGACTTGGGACACATGGAGGGCTAGCACTTCATTTTGAGTCTCTGCCTTGGATTGCACCTTTGAAGGTGCACCAATGAGACACGTGGAGGCTTCTGCCGATCCTTTTATACTTAACCAATTTGGTCAAACTCCTCTTTCTTATAAAATAGAGATTTGTTGGGTCCCTTCTGCTTATTTCATTACAGTGATATATGTTGGGTTCTAGATATGTGGATAGCTTCACAATTGTTTCCAAAATGGACTCTCTTTTCTATTTCACCTCCAAAGTTGCGCCGAGCTGACAAGTGGTTATTTCCACAGGCCTTAGACCTTTCAATGGTCGATTCAACTTTTTGAGGCTTTGACCATGTGGAGGGCTAGTGCAAGTTTGTGGTCTCTCTTTTGGGTCTCACTTATGAAGTTATGCCGATGAGGCATGTGGAGGCTTCCGCCGACCCTCTTATACTTAGTCAATTAAATGGCTCACTCTGTCCCTTTTCTGGACCTTGGACACATGGAGGGCTGGCAACTTTTTGAATATTTGGGGTCTCTCTTTGGGCCACACCCTTTGAATTTGGCTGATGAGGTACGTGGCATCTTCTGCGGGTCCGTTGCTTTTCCCTGAGTCAACTTGCATGCGAAGTTTGAAAACTTCGAGCCATTTATTTAATCTTCTCCTGTGCACTTTGATCTCCTTTGACATTGTTGGCCTCCTTCGCCAACCCTGCTCCTTCATTGTTGGATTTGGAATGTGGGCTCGCATATACTGTAAACCGCCCCTTCCGATTGTTCATTTACTATATCTTAGTCATTAGTTTGATCTAATTTTCCAATGATCCTGATATTGATTTAACAGGCACTGAACTCTAGATTTTTGCAATACCTACTGACATATGCAATATCATGTATAGAAATTGTAAGATAAATTAAACAACCTATAAGTTGTCTGTAAAGAGTAGGATTAGCTTTCTCACATGCAGGTTTAGGATCAAATTTACATCCAAATTCAATAGGAATAACAGTTGGTTTACAATCTACCATATTAAACCTTTTAAGAAAATTAGTAGCATATTGTGACTGAGATACAACAATAGAATATTTTATCTTGCAAATATTGTCCATGTCTAAAAAATGATGTGATAATCCTAAATTAGTCATTTCAAAACAGTGTTTCAATTTAGCTTTCATTTTAAAAATTAAAATATTTTAATTTTCTAATAATTAATAAAATCATCAACATACATGATGCAATAAGAATAATCTAATTATTTTCAACTTTAACAAAATATATCATTATTGGATGAAGTAGTTAGTGAAAGAAATATCATTTGAAAAAAATGTTTATTTTTGCATACTGAAGCTCTAGGAGCTTGTTTTAAGTCATATAAGATATTTTTTCATTTTATAGACATATAGATTTATTTTCCATAGGTTCCTCAAAACCTTTAGGTTGAGTCATGTATAATTATTCTTTTATGTCTACTATTCAGTAAGATTCATTCTTAACACCCATCAGGGTGAATTTCCTAACCATATTGAGCAGTTAAGGCAGTAAGAATCCTTCATTGTGCTCATTTTTGCAACTGGTGTAAAGGTTTATACATATTCTATACCGGTTTTCTGAGTAAACCCTCAAGCTACCAACATGGATTTGAATTTATCAATAATGCATTTGCCTAATATTTGATTTTTGCAAATCCATCTAGAGCCAACTATACTTCATTTTTCAGGAATGAAAAGATCCCAAACATGATTTTTAATTAGGGAAGTGTATTCATATTTCATATCTTCTACCCATATTTCTTCATGAGATGCCTCTTCAAAAGATTGGGGTTCTGGATCATACATAGTCATTAAGGCATGATATGTATGATGGTTTCTAGTCATTTAAAGAAGGCTTTCAAGATTAAAGTCCTAAATAAGAGATTCAAAAAAATTACGTATTTGATTAAATAAAATGTGGAGTTTAGGTGGTTAATCTAACTAGGAACAACAATAAATAAAATCGGTAAATAAATATAGAAAGTGACCCAAGCAGCTAGACTAATGAAAATAGAAACCCTAATATGAAAAGAGGGGTTTGAAGGAGCTTAATTGATTCAAAAAACTTGTTGGACTATGTCGCAGATCTGATTAAAGGAGCAAGAGGAGGAAACAACTATGCCGAGGTCTAGAAACTTGCATATCCAAGCAATCTGAGTAAATTGGGGTGCATGGGAGAGTATCAGGGCACTTGTGGGTGCCCTAGTCTGTGGTATGGGAGCTCTGGTATATGCAAAAGATATGAAAACCCCCTTCTAGGGTGTCACTAATTAACTACTTGTGTTTGCTTCCTATTACACTAGCTTTGTTGTAATCGGTTGTATGTTGTTGATAATCCATGGTGAAGAAGAGACCTGCAAAACCCCAAAACAAGCATCAAAACCCTCAAAAATAAAGATTCATATGAAGGGTTTAGATTATCCTTAGCTTCCACAATGGTGGACTTGTTAGTTGAGCATTACACTACATCTCAGACATGATGTAGTTCTTTGTGTTTGTGTGTGTAATCATGCCCTAGGTGATATTGTGCTAGTCACACTTTTGAAAGTAGCGAGCAATAACTATGTGTAGCAAAAATTAATAGAATGGTAGATGAAATAGAATAAGCTTCTCTCCTATGAATTGTGATGTAGATGAACCAACCTTGTTCCCTGTGATGGAGCTAGATGGATGCAAATGTAGCCTTTGATGGATGCAACCTTAGGTGATGATAGTAGTGACTAGTGCTTGGTCCCTCAGTATGGTTTCATAACTTTATATTTATATGGTTCTCTTGTTCTAATTCCATAATTAACCCTAAATATCTGACCACAAGAAATATGAAATTCTCAAATGACTATAAAGTGACCAAAAAGTGGCGGGAAAGTGGGAAAGGATCAGGGCACCTGGATTAGGAGCAGGACACCTATGAGCGCCCCATTATAAGAATGAGCGCCCCAGTCAAGGATAAAATTATGGTAAATGACTAAAATAGACTGGGTAAGTATGTGTGGGAGGTTGGTAGTGACAATAAAAATCAAAGTAAAGTGGCCGAAAGACAGGGGTTAATGAGTACTTTCTTCACTTGAAAACCATATGAATAGTAGTATAAGACTGGGACTAAATAATGTCTAAAGTGCATGATTTTTTGTCTACAATATTTTAGTTATGGAGGAAACATGAACAAACTCTTTTTCAAATAAAGGTTCATTATTAACATCTACTTTATCATCACAATCATCATTATTAGTATCATTATTTTATGCTTCATTAGATTCATCATGAACAATAGAAACATGAGAAGAAGACGAAAAAAGGTTTTTCTAAGATTTTAACATTGTTGTTCTCTATAACTTCATGTTTTATAGGATCATAGATCATAAGACCTTTAGTTTTGCCTCCATATCCTATAAAGATACACGGATATAAGGTTTGATCTAAATTTTTCCTTTTTGATTTAGGAATGAAGATAGAGGCTAGGCTACCAAATATTCTCATATGAGACACGTTAGTTTTTTTTATTATTACAATTTTCTAAAGGAGTGGATTGAAATAAGGATTTAGTAGGTACTCTATTCATAATATGAATAATGGTATTCATTTCTTTATCCTATAGAAATTTAGGAACTTGAGCTGAATGCAACATTGTTCTAGCCATTTCAAGAATTGTGTGGTTTTTCCTTTCTACAATCTCATTCCGTTGATGAGAATAAAGAGTAGTTATTTACCTTTGTATACCAAATTTGATACAAAATGAATTATATGCTTTACTGATATACTCTCGTCCTTTATATGTTCTAAGTCTCTTAATTTTGTGAGTAGAACTGTTCTCAACTAAAGATTTAAATTCTTTGAATTTTGATAAGACATCAAATTTAATTTTGATAAAAAAGAAAAAAATCATATGAGATTAATCATCAATAAAATTGATAACATACAAGGAACTGTTTAGTTCCAAAGGTTTCAAATATTTTTCACCATGATGACTATGGAAGGGGTGTACACATTTCTTACCACGTAAGTGCCCTTCACACATTTCATGAGCATGAGAAATAGGTGGAAAACTAGAAACTAGGTTAAGTTGGGACATGCCATACATGCTCCTAAAATTGACATGACCAATCCTTTCATGCCACAATTGAACATCAATTTTATTTTGGGTTGACAAAAAAGAAGAAACAACAAAACCTTTACAAACATATAATCCATTCTTGTGTATGCCCTCAACTATAGTAATATCTAATTAATTCTTTATAAAACATTTATATTTTAAAAATATTACACTATAGTTATTATGAGTTAACCGAGAATAAGAAAGAAAATTCATTTTTAATTTAGGAACACATACAACATCGTTATTAAAACCATTTTCATTATCCCTGAACGTAGAACATGGAATGATCACCTAGATATATACGATCATTACATTCTTTGAGATCAGTTATGATATCATTCCTATTGATTTAATAAAATCATAATATTAATTAAATATAATTTCAGATTCACTATGATGATATACAACATAAAACAAATTCTAAGCACTCTAAAGATGAAACCATGTAAGTAAATGAGAGAGATAGGGCACTTATCTAATTTTTGTTTATCCCGAAGTAGATCTGGACTTGATCAACTGATGAAAAGGCTAGGAATCCTGTAAAAAATGATTGATATAAATTTTGGAGTTTGCAAACTAATCCACATATGGGTGCCTTGGCGCTAGAGACATTTTGTAGGCACTTTGACTGCATAGAGAGTCAAAATTTGATTTTTCTCGTGTTGTTAGGGTTTCACTATCCTTCACTATTGGTCACTTGTATGTTGTTGGATGATCACCAAATTCTCTAGTAACATATAAAATAGATGATATCCTGTAAAATCCCAAACTACATCAAATCCTAAAAAAGAAAGATGCAAATGTGGAGTCAGACTGACCTTGGTGGTCACCCAACAGAGTGAACTTACAACCAAGCATTGCACTACATCTTGAATCCATGTAGTTCTATGTGTGTGTGTATAATAGTGTCTTTAGGTTTCCCTCGTGCCAATGATGCCAAGATAGTGGGATATAAATAGATAGAATGAAAATGTGTGGATTAAATTCAGAACTTCCCTTTCCTACGCAATGTATGTAGAGCAATAAGCCCAAAAATGCAGTCCCTTTTGATAGTATATAGATATGATTTCCCTTTAGAATTTCTCACCATTATAATGGTATGCATGGTGTGTATATATAGGGATATCTTACTTGAATTTCAAAACTAGTGAGAAGACATGCCGACTATGAACTCATGATAGAATTGATAAAAATGAAAAGGATGACCAAAAATGTCAAAAATATGAACAAGAACAAAGAGGATAAGAGTGCCCAGGGTGGACAGGATCACTTGAGTTTTAGTTTCCAGACTGGGTGCTAGTGTCCTAAGATAATTTTTGAAAAATATGAAGAGAACGATAGACAAGAATCCCTATGACCTGACTAGAACTGGGTATAGAAGTGACAGATGTGAGAGAGAAAGACAATATAAACAATCAAAGAAATCGGATGGACTAGAAAGTGTGCCACTAGTGAATAATTCTCTTACTCAAGATCCATACATATAACAAGATACTTGGTGGTATATAAAAGAGTAATATGTGTGTGATTTTTTGTCTATATTTTCCCCCATTTATGCTATTTTAATGAAATTTAATTAGTGTAAAGGAAGTAAGGGACATACCTGTGAGAAGTCTGGAGAAGCATTGTTGTATAAGTACATGCAAAATAAGAACATATAATGTAGAAAATCATGGATCAATGTGTCAATCCATGTGGCATAAATAGAGACAATGAACCATTGTAATGAGCACTTGGAGAAATTGATAATTTGATTTTGAAAATTTGGAGATTTCAAATTATTGCTAATGAAAATTTGAGGGGGTAGGGAGTGATCAATTCTTGACTCAATTTTGTATGTTTGAAAAACTAAAAGATTTGGGCATCTTGTCGCCATAGGAAGAGTGTTAGGGAGGTAGGTATATTTTTACTTTCTAGCTACGACTACATCCTCGAAAGGTCCAACCACTGCAGACAGGGAGAGACCAATTTTTGTTCCATTTTAATCCATTTTGAATAACCCAAATAAGAGAAGTATAGGAAAGGAAATGATGTCTCATTTCCCCCACTCCATGGGTGTCACAATTTTTATAGTGCTATATCGCTTCCATGTTAGGTCATATGGAAGTGATGTAAAGATGATTCCCATGTTAGGTCATCTAGGAAAGATAATGAAGTGATGCTATGCTGTAATGATTGATTGACTTGATTCAAATATTGAGTGATTTCTCTAGAATTTGAATGTATGCGATAAATTACTCATGGATATATTTTTGCTATTTTCCCCCATATTATGTCATTAGGGGGAATATATAGAATATGTTGAATAGATCGATTGATTTGTTCTGCGTCATAGAAACATGCCAAAGAATGTTATTGATAATGATGTATTAAGAGTGTCGAGTGATCATATAACAAACTAAGGGGTATCATAGGGTGATCCCAATTGTATGCCCCTATTTCAGTGAAAGGGGGTGGTAGCAAGCATGAGTGCTGAGAAAAAGTAGATGTGAAATAGTATAATAGTGAGAAAAATGTAGTATATTAGGTATATATTTACCCCCCGGGTAAATATAGATAAACGCAAAGCAAATCAGGTTTCGGAGGTGGAGAAACATGGTGCAGAAACATGTCGGGGGGGTCTCCAAAACCTGACGCATAAAAGAAACATGTCGGAGGGTCTCCAAAACCCGACATCAAAGCAAAGATCGGGTCTCGGGTCTCGGAAAACATGGCGCAGAAAAGCATGTTTCGGAAGGGTCGGATGAACCCGACAGGAAAGAACATGTCGGGGGGTTCTAAAACCCGACATCAAAGGAAATCGGGTTTCGGAGGCAGAACATGAAACCCGACATGGGAAGAAGCATTCGGGAGGGTTGGGAAAACATGGTAAAGAAGCATGTCGCAAGGGTTAGAAAACATGACATCAAAGGGAAAGCGGGTTTCGGAGGCGGAGAAACATGGCAGATGAAGCATGTCAAAACATGTCGAGGATGTCCCGATGCATCAAGAACATTCCGCAAACCCGAAAACACTTACAAGGAAATCTTGGGTCTCGGAGGCGGAGAAACATGGTTTCAGGAAAAACGGGGTGAAAACATGTCGAGGCATCCTCCAAACCCGATGCAGATGCAAAGGAGAAACCCGAACCCGACTGGAGAAGACCCTGACGCGGGAAATATTCAGATCGCCATAACTTTTCACAGGGAGCTCGGATTCACACAAGGTTGGACTTTTCGGAAAGCTCTCGGCGTCCTCTACGCAACTACGACTGGATATCTTTAATTGGGTGGGAAAAAGTTCTTAAAAATGTAAAATACAGTTCGCCACTGTTGGGTTGTTGAGATCCTCACCTACCGCCATAATATGATGAAGTTAGGTGCAGTCTTGGAGGTGGTTGGGGGCAGAATTCGAATCATTCTCTTCTCCCTCATTTTTCCTCATATAAATGGTAAAGAGAGGCTCTTTAAAAATGTTGGGCATTTCTGCTTTGCACCCTCCCTTCTCTCCTGCTTGCAAGAGAATTTGTGGAGTTTTCAAGCCTCCCATATGGATTGTAATGCTGTTTTTTGCCTCTTGGCCATTGCAATGTATTGAATCGATCCTTGAGCAATATATGTATGTCTGTGATTGATTTTAAACCCTCTCATATATTCATTGCTGTTATTTTGATCTCTCATTGCATTTTGGTTGCCTGTGCATGGTGTGGTATTACATCTATGTGGTCTGTGTTTAATCTTGCAAAACGGGTGTCCAACATTCCTCGGTGCATCACCTCCTTAGCTTAGGTTTATTTTTATGCATTTCTCTCTCCCTGTCTCCTTGGTAGTTAGATTAAGTTTTTTGGGTAAACCTCTGCGTTTTATTGGTGCATCTGAACAGAGGAATAGGAGCCGGCCTTCATCCGGAGAGCTTTTCCGATTTCGCGAGGTCCCACACTTGGGAAAAGCTCCATGTTGTGCAATCGCACTGAGATTCTCAACCCATCGTGTTGCAGAGTCCCAGGGGTGCTGCGTTTCGACACCAACAGTTTTGGCACGCCCGGTGGGACCAAGAGGTCATTCCATCAAAATTTGAAGGAGTTTTCATGAAATTTGCACTAAAAATTGCAGTTTTTTACAAATTTCAGATTTTGCACCTCCTAGCCTGAACTCCGAAATCATTTTTCAAGGGCTTAACTTGCTCAAAACAGGTCAAAATTTCAACAGTTGGTAGATCTGAGGGTAATCTTCAAAAGGGTATCTTTAGTTTTTTGATATTTTGATTTTCAAAATTTCATGTTTTTTAGTGATTTCGGGTTTTCGGGGTCCGAGAACATCAAAGCAGCAATTCAGGTTTTGGGGGATGCATTGCATGGTCCTATTCCCGACAGCAGTAAAATCAGGTTTTGAGGGATGTCGGACATGTTCCAAGTTCCGACACATAGCAATTCGGGTTTTGTGAGTTGCATCGCATGACCTGAGTTCTGCCTGTACTTTTCGGGGATCCGCAGCTGCACAACAAGGCCCGAATTCCGAATTGAAGATTGTCTCCTCTAGGTCCTTCAAATTTTATAATTTCCATTTGGTGTGTGACAATATTGCCAGGTTTGGTGTGTAACTTGGCAAAATCCAGCCTTTTAGAGGCATATTCAAAAGCACATCTGGCGACTCCATCTGGTCAATAACTCATTCTCTGAGTTGCAGACCTTCCTTTCCATTCATTTTCCATCCATCTTTCTTTCCATCTCTTCCATTATTTTCCATTCCATGAAGTTGTGCAACCATGACTTCATTTCCATCATGGAATTCATATTTCCAACAACAGCAGTATATCACACCTCCAACATGTTTTACAAATCCTCCAGATCAGCATGCATACTCATATGAACAGCAGTGCCAAAGTCAGTTTGGCAATGGAGCTTTCCAAGAGCAAGAGTATGCATATAACGAGACCATCAGATGCAAGATGCTGGTCTGTTGGAGAAAATCCAAAAGATGGAGGTAAACATGGTGCAGTCTAGGGCTCAAGCACAAATGAAAGCATTTGGAATCGGTTGTGGAGCACCCTGTCCATGGGTGGGACCTTTTCCAAGGCATTACAGCCCTCAGGAGAAACTTGACTTCATGATTGCAACGCTACCTTTGCTTGCAAAGTGGATCGAAGGAATAGAGGTGTATGAGAGGAGTATTCAGCAACCTTGTCAACGGGTAAGCACACCATCTCATGCCTTTCTGTTTCCTCTTTCCCAATCTGTCCCATTTCAGCAGTGTCAAGTTTCAAACTCTCCATCTGCTGTCCCAAGTGTTGAATCCATTTCTCCACCCCCTAGTCTTCCACCTCATCTCAATTCTTCTTTCCTTTTCCCTTCCAAACAGTCATCCCCTCCACAAGAGCTAATAGAAATACCCCCTCCTCCAAAGAAACAGGATGTTTCACCTCCTCCACCACCACAAAAAATTGTAAAATCAGTTGAGGTACAACCCATCCCTCCTCTTGCATTCCCAATTCCATGTGGGGAAGAAGAAATTGCAAAAATCAGTCATCAAGGACAGCAAGAGGAAGAGCCAGGAAAAGAAGAAATGATTAAGAGCTTAGTAAGTTTGGCTCTTAAATTTGGAACTGAGAAGATCCCTTTTCTGGTAAAGCCTACAGAAGAGGCTAAGGTTGAACAAATGGTGGCCAGGACTGATTTTGTTGCAGCAGAAGAAGAGAAAAAGGAAGAAGCAGATCAACAATCAGCTTGCTCAGAAAGTAGTGTCCATGTTGACACTCTATTTGAAGGGAATGCTGATGTAATTCAAGTTGCACAATCAGCCATGGAGGAAGAAAACTCTGAAGGAGATCTTGCACCCCCAACTTGTCCTCTAGAGCAGCAGACTGAAGAGTTTGACTTGACAAACTTCATGCTAGAGGAAGAGTTATATCAAGAGCAAGATTGTCTTCAAGTAGTAGAGAAGGAGAAGCTGCTCCAAATCCAAAAGAAGAGGAGCACATCCTAGTTGTGGAGGAGAAAAGTGCAGATCCAAGGGCTTTGAGCACAAAGCAGGCTACAGGAGAACCTTCAGTTCTTCTTTCTACTTCACCTCTCCCAAGTTCTAGTACTGAAGAGGAGTTTGATCTCTCAAACTCAATGTTGGAGAGTGAAGGAAACCATGGTGGTCAAGTTGCAGATCAAGAGGACACCATGGGAGAAGTTGAACACGAGCAGCAGGACAACAATGAGGTAGTTTACCTGTCAGATTTGGAGGATTGTTTTGATGAAGAAGAACTGGTTGAGTTTCCACCATTCTCTCTTTCATCATCCACATTCCAAACACTTGAGTCTTATGTCATGAAGGAGAGCATTCATTTGCAGCAGCCTGCATCTTATAGCAGCTCTTTGGAATCAAGATTGGAAGATTTTAATCTTTCATGTTCTTCATTGGAGGAAGAGAAAGGACAGAAGGAATTTCACCATTTCTTCCACACCATCCATTCAAGAGGGTCTACAAGAAGACTCCATTTTTGGAGTTGAAAATCAGAGCTATGGGCATATCAAATGGATCAGACCTTGCCCAATCAGGTATTTGGCTTCATTGGAGCCAAAGGAGAAGCCACAACCAGTCATGCTTGCTTCTAAGCATGAGGGTGAGCTACAAAGTACCAAGGATCAGCTGCCATACCTCTCCAATCCAAATGCAGAGCAACTAAAAGAGGTATTGGATTTGTTTTCAGTTGACACCTTGATGATTTGGGTGGAAGACCAGCTTCTTGTTGATTTTCCACTCATCCAAACAGCCATGATCAGCTCCAAATCAATTGCATGGCTGCCAATTTTGAAGAAAGGAAGCTATTTTGCACAACCAGTTGCAGGGTTTGTTTAGCTTGCCTTTGCTTCCAGTTAGAGTAGAGTAGGTAGGTTTGCTTTCAGCAGAAGAAGTGCTTGTGCACACTCTGCATGTTCCATTTGGAGCATGTATGATTTTCAGTTTTGTACATAGTTTTTGGTGTTGCTGGTTTTGCTCTGGCACAGTTCATTTCAGTGGCATTTTGGTGAGAACAACTCTAAGTTCAATGGGTTTCAAGTGGCTCAGAGGGATTTTCAAAGTTCAGGTTGGTTTCAGGTTATTGCTTATGACTCCATGCCCAATGGATTGCTAAAAGGCCATTGATCTTCTACCTAGCAGGCAGGTAACCCCGTGAGTCACCAAATTGTTGTATATATTTACCCCCCGGGTAAATATAGATAAATGTAGAAGCATGTCGGAAGGGTTGAAACCCGCAAAAAGAACATGTCGCGGGTCTCGACGCAAAGGGAATCGGGTTTCGGAGGCGGAAAAGCATGGCAAAGAAGCATGTCGGAGGGGTCTCCATAAACCCGACAGCAAAGAAAAGATGTCGTCGGGTCTCCAAAACCCGACGCAAAAGGAAATCGGGTTTCGGTGGAGAAACATGGCGCAGAAGGAACATGTCGGGGGGTCTCTAAAACCCGACATCAAAGAAATCAGTCGTCTCAGGTCGGGGAAGCACGTCGGGAGAACATGGTAAAGAATCATGTCGCAAGGGTTGGAAAACCCGACATCAAAGGCAAATCGGGTTTCGGGTTTCAGGAAACACGAAACATGAAACATGCAGATCGCAAAGGATGTCCCGATGCTCGAGGGTTCCGCAAACCCGAAAACACTTCCAAGGGAAAGCGGGTTTCGGAGGCGGAGAAACATGGCGGGGAAGCACGGGGTGAAAACATGTCGAAGAAGTGGGTTCCTCCAAACCCGATGCAGATGCAAAGGAGAAACCCGAACCCGACTGGAAACAGACCCTGACGTGGGAAATATTCAGATCGCCATAACTTTTCACAGGGAGCTCGGATTCACACAAGGTTGGACTTTTCGGAAAGCTCTCGGCGTCCTCTACGCAACTACGACTGGATATATTTAATTGGGTGGGAAAAAGTTCTTAAAAATGTAAAATACAATTCGCCACTGTTGGGTTGTTGAGATCCTCACCTACCGCCATAATATGATGGGTTAGGTGCAGTCTTGGAGGTGGTTGGGGGCAGAATTCGAATCATTCTCTTCTCCCTCATTTTTTCCTCATATAAATGGTAAAGAGAGGCTCTTTAAAAAGGGTTGGGCATTTCTACTTTGCACCCTCCCTTCTCTCCTGCTTGCAAGAGAATTTGTGGAGTTTTCAAGCCTCCCATATGGATTGTAATGCTGTTTTTTGCCTCTTGGCCATTGCAATGTATTGAATCGATCCTTGAGCAATATATGTATGTCTGTGATTGATTTTAAACCCTCTCATATATTCATTGCTGTTATTTTGATCTCTCATTGCATTTTGGTTGCCTGTGCATGGTGTGGTATTACATCTATGTGGTCTGTGTTTAATCTTGCAAAACGGGTGTCCAACATTCCTCGGTGCATCACCTCCTTAGCTTAGGTTTATTTTTATGCATTTCTCTCTCCCTGTCTCCTTGGTAGTTAGATTAGGTTTTTTGGGTAAACCTCTGCGTTTTATTGGTGCATCTGAACAGAGGAATAGGAGCCGGCCTTCATCCGGAGAGCTTTTCCGATTTCGCGAGGTCCCACACTTGGGAAAAGCTCCATGTTGTGCAATCGCACTGAGATTCTCAACCCATCGTGTTGCAGAGTCCCAGGGGTGACTAGTGACCCAGAAGAAGAATTTTTATTGGATAAATGTGAGAAGTATTCACATGTTGTTTATGAACTACTTATGATAGGAGTGACTAGTTGATTTCGGACATATATGAGGTTCTAATGTTATGAGGGTTTGGTTGGAATTTTTTGTTGTGTAAAGAGATATTCATTTGAGAGAATTCCGCGGAGGTTGACATTTGAGTACATTTTTTACTTCTGGGTTGTCATATGCGGAAGTGGGACATACTAGACCATGATGGCCTATGGCACATAATGAGATTGGGGGAGGTGACCCATAATATGCCTATGATTATTGCATTGTGCAAGAGGTGGTGTGCATATACTTGTACTTTTTGGTTTCCTAGTGGGGAGATGAATGTGACCCTAGAGGATGTATACCATATATGGTGACTACCAGTTCATGGGTGAGAAAGTACAAGTGATGGGTGTAGTGGATTCTCAGAGATAGATGAGGGTATCTGAGATGATACTTTATAAGGCACATAGGTATAGACATAGACCCATATTAGTCTAGGATGTCATACTGAGATCAGGTGTTCCACTGATTGTGGAAGTTCATTGCATAGTGATCATTGCTTCATTAGTGGTAGTAGAGGGTGGTGGCATGGGTATATTGTATAATATACATGACATTTTTATCAATGTACAGAGATGAGCATGGTACTATGAGCTTTGCATGGGAGAGGTGTATGCTAGCGCATTTATACATGGACCTCTTTAGGTTTACACAGGAGGCCCATGGTGGTGGACTTGGAGCCACCGCATTCTTACATGTCTGGGCTTATGAGCATATTGCTATATTGAGATCCCTTAGTGGGCCATGTCAGAGTGGGAGAGGCCTAGATATATTTGTAATGAGATGGGTAGGTACATGGAGTAAGATGTTGGATACCACTACTTATAGAACTATGCTTCATCATATGGGCCTAGGGGCCATTATATGGAGGCCATATTGAGACTATGGTGGATGGGATAGAGGATGGAGTAGAGCTATGGTGTATCCGACATACTATGTGGTTGGAGGACCAATTCCCAAGGGTGACCAAGTTGTTTCAGGAAGAGTGATTTCACGAAGTTTAGTATTGATCAGGATATGCCCTGAGAGCCATATGTATGGGTGTGATCCACTAGAGCACCAACGTGGCCATGGAGTGAGGCTAGGCCCCATAGGAGCACAACTAGTGCCTCATGGCCTAGATGAGGTAGATGTAGCATAAAGTTGATATAGGTGGATGACGATGGGATGTACCCAGGCTTATATGAAGTGGTGGGAAGTGGCACATAGGTGGGTGATATTGTTTCCAGTTGTTATATATGTGAAGGTGCAACACTGGTTAGAGGAGCAGAGGGGGCAGGCACCTTTCCCGTGATGGGGATGGATTGGTAGTGGCATTAGCTGAGAACGTAAGTATTTGTTTTTTTGATATTGTTAATTTATCACTTAGTTATTGTATTTTTGGTAATCGTGTGTAGTAACTAATGCATGGTTGGATGATTGCAGTGAATGCATATTGGTCCTTGATTGTTGATTCATCAATCTATACATTGACATAAGAATGTACCTCCATATGTGTTTATGGGAGGCGGGATGTTGGAGTGAGTAGATGTTATTGCAGGAAAAGCATGCCCATTTATTTGAGCTAGTGGTGATAATGGCAGCCACATGTACCATTATTTTGAGTGAGCATGATGAGGCACAGGTGAGACTCAGTGAGCTAGGGAGGATGTAGGAGGAGGATCCTTAGCGTAGGATGTTTTCACAAGTATGTAGAGTTGTAGGGATGATTCACGGAGCAGCTCATCGAGGTAGCCTTATTACAGGCAGGTGGAGAGATATAGAGGCCATGACCAGGTGACATAGATTGAGCGGTGAAACATCTAGTTCTAGAGCTCCCGCAAGTTGTATATAGTGATAGTGAGGATGATGTATGACATATATGGATGTATATGATGCATGGGGGGATTTTCCCCCAACGATTGTATTTTTGAAACTATGATTTTTGATATAGATATATTTTGTCGATATATATATAATGGATGATTATCATTATTGTGTTGATGTTGATGTTTATTGATATGTGATGTGATGATTGTTGTTCATATGTTAGTCTTGTGATGATTGATTTGCATTGTGTGAATGATTATGTTGATTTGAAATAGATGATAATGTAGATAATAAATAGATAAGTAATGCTTGAAAATTGGATTGTATGTATGAATGAGGATAGATAATATGTGATAGTAATAGATGTATGTGATGTGATGTGATAAATAAAATGAATGATGATAAATGATACATATGTATGAATTCATGTGTGAGTATGATGTAGAAGAGGGGGGGAAGAATATAGATTCCCCCTAGCGTATGTATGGAAAAGATGAGGTTCATTTATATAAGACCCCCATTGGAAATCAAGAATTAACCAGAGAGAAAGAGTATGTCATCAGGAAATGGTTTGATATTGTATTGCTAGAAAGATAGATCATGAAGCAAAAAATGGAAGAATGTGGAGGTTTTATTATAACATATCCCTCAACAGTCATGTAAGAACCTTAATAACATGAGTGTGTCATTGGGTAATGAGGTGATAAGATAATCACCTACCAAAGATGAAAAATCTTGTGAGGAGCGGTGGAAGCATGTGAAGTGGTAGTAGCATGAGTGTAAGAGCCAAACTAAATGTCGAATGAAATGGTGCCAATGATGGGAGATGTAGTGGTAGGAAGCATAGATGTTGACGACTTAGGAAGCCAATGATTTTTAGTAGTATTGTGCAAGGAGGATGAGATGATGTAGTATGCATAGATGAGCTAGGTGGAGGATGTGGATGAATAATGATCTTAGGAAATGGACAAATGATGAACCTTAAAAGTGGGTGGAGGAGACAAGTGAACAGAAGTGGAAGCACAGCTTATGTGGAATTGGAGAAAGAGACCGCTCACGAGAGCAAGAGCCAAAGGAAACAACACCCTTATCTTCTAGTTGCTTTAATTTTTCATGTAAAGCATAACAGTCACTATCCCCATGGCCATTGATGCGGTGAAAATTGCAATAAGGGATATCACACTGGTGATGCAAATGATGAGGATGATGATATTGATTAGACGGTAAGTGAATTAAGTGATTATCAAGAAAAGCATGCAAAACATCATGAGGCTTAGCAACATGTGAGAAATGCAATGGATCTCGAGTAGGAGATGGAGAAGATTTAGGTGGAGACTGACGCGGTGGAGGAGATGGAGGATGCTTATGTGGTGGAGGGGATGGAACACACTTACGAGGTGGAGGAGATGGAGACCTTGGAGGATGCTTAATAGATGGAAGAGGAGAAGAATCCTTAAAGACGATGAAGAAGTATAAGTCAATAGAAGGAGGATGCTATAACATGTGCAGAAATTAAATCTTGTTCTAGATCAATAAATTTATAGCATAAACATCATAAATGATTCACATGTATCATATTGTAATATTTTTTTAATGCAGGAATCAAACCACGACAAAAGATAAATTGATTTTCTAAATCTATAGGCTGAAATAATAATTGATGCATGAAATAATTGAAATGTAAAATGTAATCCTAAATAATGTTCTTTCTTTCCTTGATGCAAGCTAGGTAAGTGATCATGTGTAACTCTAGAACCATTGTTAAGAATAAAGCATCTAACAAAAGCATCTTCCATTTCACAATATGTACTAATAGATCCATAAGGAAAATGAGTATACCATTGAAGAGTGTCATCAACAAGACTATGTCTGAAAATATTTTAGTAATAATTAATCATTGGAATAAGAAGTCATAGCTAAACAATAGTTCTTAAGATGTAAATATGGATTTCTAGTACCATCAAAACATGAAAAGGTAGGCATGATAAAATCCTTAGGAAAAGTTGAATTGTGATTTTTTTTGGAATAGGATTGCCATGAAGAGAATTATTATCAATAGAAGCATAGTAGGATTTACTTTCAAGATTGAGAGATTGAACTTGAGATTGTCAATTCAGCCAACAACATCCATGAGTGGTAAGATATCATGTGAAGGAATCATAGAAGAAGCGAGAGGTACATGAAGAGGTTGAAGTTTTCCATTATGAGTGATCATGGGGATGTGAGAAGAAGAGGGAGATGAAGGCTCGATGGGAACTGCTAGATGTAGTTGCAGAAATAAGTAATAGGAGGGGTACTAATAGGAATGGAAGAAACATCCTAAGAGGAAGAAACAAGGGGTAAAAGAGGAGGAGAGGATTCTAGGAATATATCGACATAAATGTTAGGAGTTAATTCAGAAGAAATGATAGTAGGTGAGCTAGTAGGATTAGGAGAATCATCATGAATGTTGTTGGAAACAAATATCAAAAGTAGTAGCAAGTGGAGGAGAAAATTCAGATTCAAAAATCTTAAGAGAAGCAACATCCTCACTAGAACGGTCATGATCATAAGTATGATCAACATCACAATCAGACATATTTTTGCATGCAAGTAATTCATCTAGAGGATCATCAACATATAACAGAAGTAATAGGAGAACTATCATAAGATTTATCATTACAATCATTGGAAACATTTTCAGAAAGAGGAGAGTTATGAGATACAAATTTACATTCATCTTGACTAGTATGAGAAACATCATCATGTGCAAGCACGTTTTCAATATTGGAAATAACATTATTTACATCTATAGTGACACAATCAAGATCAATCATATAATCTAATTAGAGAATCATTAAGTGCTGAAAAAAAATAGAAGAAGGTGGAGTGTCCTTAGGTATAATGGAAGAACAAGGATGACATCCAGAAAAATTTTGGTCTAGTGAAACAATGTCGATGCTAGACTTAGAAAAACTAGTAGGAATATTGCACTCATTTGAAAGAATTTATCTTTGAATGTTTTCATCAAATTGAAAATTTTGATAAAGGTCATAAAGTTTAACCTCAACAACATCATCAAGGATTGGATTCACACTAACATGATGCATGGATTTCCTAGGAGAAGAGGATCTATCTTTATCCATGAGGGTTTTATGGATCCTAGGGAAAGAATTTCTAAGAGAGGAGTTCACCAAATGATTTTAATAAAATAGAGTTATTAAACCCTAATATTGTAGAGTCACTACTATGATGATATACAATAGATTACAATGCTCAAAACTTCTAAAGATGTAATTGGTAAGAAAATGAGAGAGATGGGGAGCTTATTTGATTTTTGCTTATCCCGAGGTAGATCTGAACTGGACAAACTGATGAACAGGATGGGTAGAGTATTAGAAATGCTTGATATAATTTTTGGAATTTTGCAAATGATCTAGACATACGGTACCTAGGCTAGGGCGAGGGCATCTGGGTGCTAGAGACCTTCTATAGGTGCACTTGTGACTACGGAGAGAGTCAGAATCTGATTTTTATTGTGTCGCTAGGGTTTCACTATCCTTCACTTTTGGTCACTTGTATGTCACTGGATGATCACCAAATTCACTGATAACCTAAAAAACAAATGATATCCTATAAAACCCCAAAAATCGCATCAAATCCAAAAAATAAAGATGCAAATGGGGAGTTAGACTGACCTCGGCGATCACCCAACAGAGTGAACTTATGACCAAGTAATGCACTATTATACTATGTATTTCTATGTGTGTGTGTGTGTGTGTGTGTGTGTGTGTGTGTGTGTGTGTGTGTGTGTGTGTGTGTGTGTGTGTGCGTAGACTCCATGTGCGTGCGTTCTATGTGCTTGTGTGTAGAATCATGTCCTTAGGTTTCCCTTGTGCCAATGACACCAAAATAATGGGCTATAGCTAGATATAATGCAAATGTGTGGATGGAATTTAGAACTTCCCCTTCCTATGTAGTGTATGTAGAGTAATCAGCTAAAAAATGTAGTCCCTTTAATAGTATGTAAATATGATTTCCCTTTAGAACTACCCACCCTTATAATGGTATGTATGTTGTGTATATATAGGGATCTCTTGCTTGAATTTTGATACTAGTGACATGACATACCGACTAGGACCTCGAGATAGGAGTAAGAAAACCAAAAAGGCTGACCAAAAATGTCAAAAATGTGAACAAGAACAAAGAGGACAAGAGCACCCAGGGTGGATAGGAGCACCTGGGAGCTAGTGTCCAGACTGGGAACTAATGTCCTGAGATTATTGATGAAAAATGTGAAGATAACGACATAAAGGTATCCTTGTGACCTAACCAGAACTGGGTACGTAAGTGATAGATGTGAGAGAGAAAGACAATAGAAATAATTAAAGCAAGTGGATGGACTAGGAAGTGTGTCACTAGTGAATACATTTCTTGCTCAAGATCCATACATATAAGAACATAATTGGTAGTATATAAAATAGTAATATGTGCATCATTTTATGTCTACACCTATATGTCATGTGCCTAAAGGCACCATTGTCTAATATTCACTCATTTTCCTTGTGCAGTGAAAAGAGTAGTATACAAAGCAACAACATTAGGTTTCAAATTGTTTTTATGGTTCTTGTTTTTACTTTGATTTGGATTTTCCTTTTTTATTTTTAAAATTTGGTTTATTTTTGTTTACTCTACATTATTCTTACTTGTGAAAAAATTTACCACACTTATGACATTCTCCATCAAAAATTACTCTTTAATTTCCAGGTTTCTTTTCTTTACTAGGAGGTTCAAATTTGGATTTTTGATTCTTGTTAAATATAAAAAGATTGTTCTTATATTTATGTGTGAGAAGTGCCTAAGTGGCATTGTACTTCAAATCAATAATAGACATTAATTTCTCTTCTTGGATAAATTCTTGTTAGTTATAGAAGGATTGTTATTAGATTTATGTGTGATAAGTTCCTGAGTGGCATTCTATTTTGAATTAATATTATACATTACTTTCACATCCTGGATTAAGAGATCACTCAAAGTAGACAGATCATGGATGTTTTCCTCAGTTTGGTATTTAGGATTCAAAATCTTGGATAAATCTCTCATGGATGCTCATTTGAATAATGAAATACAATAATTTATCATGAATAAAATTGAAAGTACACCCATCTAGCAGAGATTTAATATTTTTAAATTTTGCTAAAAATTAATTACCTTTTCATCTCCCTTCATGGGAGTCATCATTGGTTTAATAATTAACTTTATAATTTTTGATAACTACTTACCTTCATGCTTTGATTCTAGTTGCATCTAAGCCTCACTCAGACTTTCCTAATTCCCAATGTGAAGAAGGAAATCATCATGCACACACCACAATATTATGTACATTGCCTCTTGCAACTTCTGTTGATATGCAAATACATTGTCCGATGTCACTTGTCTTCTGGTCAGATCCTTCTTTGTACCGTTCATGATTATCTAGAGCTTTCGTGCAATGAATTCTTCCTTCAATATGATCTTCCATATGTTGTAATTTGATCCATTCAACATCTGTGATTTTTCAATGGTAAAATTATTAGACCCCACTTTTACATAAATAATTCAAAATGAGAACAAACTAGGTTCTTTGTAAAGTAGTTTTAGGAAGTCCCCTTGTCATTTTTCAAGCAAATATGTCAGTTTAATTTTGATGATTTTTCCCTTATTCAAATTGAAATTGATCTATCAAAAGAATACTTTCAAAAAATATATTATTTTACTATAAATGTGACATATTTAATTGAAATGTAAACAATTTTTTAGTTTTTAAAAGATATTGACCTAGTTGTCATCAATATAAGAATAATTGCTTCTCATTTTGAAAAGAAAACTACAAAAAAACATTATCAAAACAAATTAAAAAATTCCTCACTATATTAAGAATAGTTTGAATTTTAATATTATATTAAAAAAATTATAATTTATTTATATACAAACAATGGTGGAGAATTGAAAGATAAATGGGGCTTTCAGTATCTACATAGGTTTAGAATAAAGTTATTCCAACACATAAAAAATGTCACAATTTAACCCCTTGTCATAAATTTTCACATGGCCAATGAGAAAATTCTCATTAACTTGAATTTTCCCACACATTTATTTTTCCCTGCACATTGAATAACTATACAAATTAAATAAAAAGTTTCAACATTATTTACCCATACTTGTTATTGCAGAGTTCTCGAGGAGAAGTTTTTCACCACATTAATTAAACCTTTTTCACGCGAGGGTATATAAATTTTGAGAGAGTGTGTGAATCAAATTGAGGGGTTATTTATATTTTATAGGTTGTAACCCTTAAGACTTAGATTAATTAAATTAAAATAACCATGCTTTGATACCATGTGAGGTTTGCGTAATTAAATCAAATGAATTAATACATAAAATTATAAGAAATAATTAAATAACCCTATTTCAAATAAATAACACAACACCATATTTAATGTGGAAAAACCCCCGAGGAGTAAAAACCACGGCAAAGGTAAGATTCCAGTAATTGAGAAACATATTACACAGTACAATAAATTCTCCAAACTCCTCACTTCTCTCCATCGGTAATTCACAACGTGAATACCATATAAAATGATCTGAAAATCACCTGACCACGTATGTCAATATAAAGAATTTGATCAGGTGTGACTTATCGTGAAGCACCTCAATTAATTAATAATTAAATTTTAATAAACTAATTAACCCATAAACATGTAGTTTATATTAAATAATTAAAAATATATAATATTCTAAATTATTTAATTTTAAACTATGTTTTATATAAGATCACTTAATATTAAATGTTCTAACACATCTTAAAACCTTCTTGCCTCCACATTTTCCTCTTTTGGAAAAATTGAACCCTTCTACCTCTCTTTCCTGGTCAATGGATACAAATTGAATAATTGTATAGTTGACTCTGGTGCCTCAGATAACATCATACTTGAAAATTTTGCACATGCTCTTGGTCTCACTCTTGTCCCTATTGTTGGTCACTAATATTCCATAGAGATTAAAGAAGTACCTCTCATTAGTCGAGTTAATAATGATCAAGTAGCACTTGTGGAATTTCCTGGTAAAAAGGTCAATGTCAAAATACTAGTGGTAGACACTCCAGCTACATAGAAGATGTTATTGATCTGAAGCTTCTACAAAGACATTGCTGGAGATATAAAGATGGATTGGTCATATGCCACAATACCAGTCAAAGGTACCATGAAGAAGTTATTCCCGATAAGGAAGATGAAATATACTATGTAGAGGTAAAATGACCCGAGGGAGGACATTGTGTATCAAGATTCAATAGGTTGTAATTATTTCATAACTTCAGAAGAAAATAATGAGCTTCCTATCTTCCTGAAGGTGATGAAACCAATTATGGAACACAAGGATGATTTTGTAGATCCTAAACTGGAAGATGTGCACTCCCCATTCAAAATGGATATTATTTCTCTATTTGAAAATGATAAATATCAGGTATGTATTGAATTGCAACAAGGTAACCCCCAAATGATAAGAAGTGTGGATCATGAGAAAGAGGATGTTTCAAATGAGTTCTGGTCATATGATTTCTAGGTTTCCAATCATCTCCTTGAGACCCAATGTGATGTTTTTTCAAATGAATGATAAGGTGAGTATGTGGAAGCTTTGAAGAAGGAATATTTTCAAGATTTTTTAAAAGCTACAAAAGGAACTGAAGACCCTTAACTCAGTCTTGAAATCCTGACCTATGCTATGACTTTGCAAGATAAGAATGATTTTTATTCTTCATTTTATGCACAACCGTTCAATAATTAAATAGAACAAAAGAAGGATCTTAATGTTTCTCTTGAAACATTGGTTGATGAGTATGAATGTGAAGATGAGTCCTTATCTTTCCCATTTTGTGAAGAATATTGTATTCATGATGAATAGAATAAAAAGGAAATGATTTAATCTCCCATGAATGTCTCCATTCATGAAGATAGTGTCTACATCACAAAGAGTGATATCAAGGTCAATAATGAGTCAGTGTGTGGGAAAGAGAAACATCTGGAGTATATGTTGAGCATAAATCAAAGAGATTTATCTATATAAACAATGGTCATAAGGAACATAACATACAAGGATAAATTTCTTATCAGAGAACACAAGGCTAGTTGTGAACATGGTGAGCCTGGTATGATCGAGAATCAATCTTGTGGTAGTGTTAAAACGAAGAATGTGAAATCACAAGAACAATTGAATGTAAAAATGGATTGACAAATTGAAATGGAAATATAGGGGAGCGGTAAAAGTGAGCTATTCATATTTATGTTCAGTTGTAAGAGGATTCATGTTGAATTATCAAGATGAGACATGTAATCTTCTTCTTTTCAGGTACCTAGAGACTATACACCTAAAAATCAATAGGTGAATCTTGATGCACTTGAATTCCAGAGGTCATGTTGAGACATCTGAAGTATGATGGATGAGATGGGAATGAAATCGGTAAATATGGTATAAATGGAATAGGTGGAAATGGAAATGGTAATAAAATTTTATAGGATCAAGTGTAAACACAAGATTCTCAACTTGCAAATTATGAACTTAGACATGTTGGGGACTAACAAATTCCCGCCTAATGTGTATGGGGGTGATACTACAGATAGAGGATGATTGTTATTATGTAATTCTCGAGTCTATATCAGTGGAACCAAAAAAACCTTAGTCTTAGTTGTCGGACCCAAGGAAATTGTCTGTTTCACCTCTAGATACTCCTTTCTAGAGATGGTTCATGCAAGAGTGTGGACGAAATATGTATAGAAAAAACTATGGATTTGGGCGTCTAGCTCTGGTTTGCTTAAATAGAAAGGTCAGCCAAATATTGTATAAATATAGTTAATTTCTCATTGAGAGTCATCAAGTTGACCTATGATTTGTGGAGGAAAAGTGGGTAGATTTCAAAACTAATGCCTGTAGACCCAAGTTTGTATCCTCTTGGTATTGAGTCAATGTTTGGTGGATTAATAATTAGTTTGAAATTCCTTCTATGAGGCTTAATGTGGGCCTGAAATGGTCATAAGGGACACCAACTTATGACTAGGGTGAAAGCATTTATGATAATTGGTAATAAATGTGGAAGCTAAGGACTAAGTACAAATAGTCTACGCCGCTAGAAAATGATGTGTTTTGAATTATTTTTAAATTCCAACTATTTTAAGTTCACATATTTAAATAAGTAATGCAAGTGAGCTTGAATTAAATGAAAGATAATTAAATTACCTTTTAATTTAATTAAACTATGTTCAGTATACTTAAATAAATTGAACATAATTACTAAGTTAATTCTTTATTTTTGTATTTTTTAATGGTGATTTTCAAATGCAATAAAATTATTAAAAGAAATTAAATTCTTAATTTATTTTTGTATATTTTTCCAAGATTTAATGAAATAAATAAAATAAATTATTCTAGATACATAGACATAGGGAAATATTCAAATATAAACTAACTACTTCTAATGAAATTATTTGAAATAGAGAATAACCGGATGTATGTATTCCTTTGTTGCAGGGTTATTTAACAAAATCTATTCTAAACACAAATTGTACTTGGAAGTTATTAATAAAAAAAAATGAATTTCCTCTAACCAAACTTCTACCTTAGGTTCTAGGGAAAAGTAAAAATCTTCTCAGAAGCAATTTATTCTTTACCCAAAAACTTTCCCCGGCAAGGTGATTTGAATCACACAAATAATAAAAAAATGAAATAAATGAATTTTTCTTGCACTATATCTTCCTCCAACCTTCTCCCCGCACAAATCCATAGGGATAAACAGGGAAGGGGATATCACCAGAAGATTTATGTAAGAAATGTTTTGAAAATGAATGCACAAACAAATCTTATAGACAAGAAACAAATAAATCTTTCACTTCTACAAATCCAAACAAGAGATTTATTATATTACAACAAATATAATTAAATAAAGCTTTAAAAGAATTAAAATACAACTCCAACCTAGTTACTATCAAATTGTGCTAGCTCCCCAGATGTGATGTTGCATTGGTTGTCTCCTCAGCTTTGTTCCATTTTCCATAAATGATATCCAGTCGATCATGGGATGTGCAAATGTTGGTTGGTAACGAAGAAAAGTGAAATACTAGTTGTGGTTGGATTGGTGCAAGAAATGGATAAAATCCTATGATAGTAAAGAATTAATAAATGAGTTGGTTGTCTGTGTAGTTCTTCTAAAAATTGAGCAGCACAAAACTTCACCAAAATGTAAGATATCTAACCCATAATATGGGTAAAAACTTGGCTTTTATAAAATATTGGGGAAGAAAATTCTATCACCAAGTGTCGATCAAGAAACAAAAAATCATCAAAATGAGGGGAAAGTAACTTTATAAATTTATCCAAACAATAAGAAGAAATCAATATGAATCAGATGAGCCTAAAATTAGATGAAACAGTTAAGAAACGAGTGATAGAATCACTCCCAAAATATAAACATGCATTGAAAACGTGTGTTTTAACTCTCAGATTTAAAGTGACATGACCTCCTTTGTAGAAATATTGGTGGTTTTGTAACCACATCTCTATCTAAAATGGTGGTTGTACAACTGTTGTTGCAGTTATGCAACCATTGCAGAAAAAGAAGCTTAAAAGATGCAGAAAGTAGCCTGCAGATAAAAGATGAAATTATTAACTTGGAGAAGAAGACAAATTGAGTCATAACAAGCATGTAAAGGAGAGGGGGAAGGATATAGACTTCAATATTAACCTGGAAATTTTTTTCCTCATGAATTGGGGACATATGATGATCTTATGACCCCTATTGTAACATGTAACCTATGCCTTTAGTTGCATACATAGTGACCCCTTGGAAAGTGATTTTTAGCCATGAATGGGCTAAAATTGTGATTAATCTTAGATATAACACTCACCCCCTTGGGAGGGTTAGATATATTACCTCATATCACTGCGTGTGAGTTCGATGCCAACCGATCCTATGTTAGTGACCTTTAAAAGAGATTGCGAATCAAGTGTAGTAATAAGATAAAATCAGCACCATTGATCCTTAAAACGTAAAAGTATCAAGGTGTACGTACCATAGAGTGAGAAGGGTGAGAAATATACCTTGGCCATTCGTGTGCTCAATCTGATATACTATTTAGTCAAGTGAAGTCAACATCGTAGACTGAAAACACATTATATGTATATATATATGGTATGTATGATATATATATATATGTACGGATGCCATGCATGTATGTATGTATGCATGTATGCACCTGTATGTATGTATGGATGTATGTATGTATGTATGTATGTCCTGTATGTATGTATCCTCTCTCATGTCCTGTATGTATGTATGTCATCGTATGTATGTATGACCTTTTCCTATATTTACCGAAATCATGCGAGCCTTGTGAATTTAGCTATAAAATGGAGCTGCGGATTTTGAACGACCAGATTCATTCATGAGGATAGTGTGACCTTGCTTCAAATTTGAGTTACGACTTAGGCAGTAACCCATCAGATTATTTCCTTTGATGGTTATGAACTAATGTGTTATAAGTATTTCATTAAGGTTTACAAGGAATTCTATATATTTAGGTTAGATACTAATGAACCAGGGGATATTTCAATTAAATTCTATGAATCAAAATTTGTGTATTGGGAGGTACACTTGTAGGTTTCCCTGGGAGGTATTTTTGGAGCATTTTGGTACATATGGTGTACATGGTATTTTGATGGATTTACTTATGTGAGCAATTTGGTGACTATGTATTGCAATAGCTTGTGGCTTGACTGCCATCTTACTATTGAATGGCGATTAATTTAATTTCCGTAGTGGTTGACATAAGTGTCAAAGATGGTTGCATAACCAATGTGAGTCATATAAAAAACTGTTGCTACAAACATATGTGATGTTTTTCTTTATCCACTATGTTGGGCATGCGTTGTTTACATATCTATACCTAAGACCTTTTAGTGGTTACTGTGAGTTGTGTAAACTGCCATAAATTTTCTCCTATGTTGAAGGATAAGTGGATTTAGTTTAACTGTGTTACACTATTAGAAATGTGATACATGCGAATTTTACGAGCATGTGTCATATGTTTATCAGAGTCTAACATGCTGACTCATTTTATGATGTCATGCGATGTAGTGGGAATCTATTAGATGGAAACAATGAAAGAGATTGGAGTGGCTTGGTAGTTTATACTAATGTTCTTAGAATGTTCCTAGTCCTCTCTCTTTGATAGGCTTACATATGAGAGGCTTGTGGGGTATGGTGCTTAGCATATATGATGAAATATAATTTTCACTCAATGATTTTTATTCTAAATGATTTGTGGACATAATTGGGATCTGGATTGTAACACCTTATGCAATTTCCTGATGTCCATAGAGATTTTATTTTTTGTTTGCACTGAGTATGATGATATGCATGTGTGTATGTTGGGGACTTGTTATTGCACAGGAAGGTGGAGGACGATAAAAAGTGTGAGTTCATCCGATGAGGCCCACATATGGGGTTTCTTATTTATTTTGGGAGGAAATAAAGGTTGGTGAGACTAGTATTAATGGAGATGACAATGTGTTTTCATGCGCAGGTACATGACTTACATTTGAGAGGAACCAAAGGCTAGTATCCCTTATTCTAGTGGAGGACCATCACGTGGAAGTATTGGATATCCCCTTGAATAAGCTACTTTATGGCATGGTGAGTAGGTTATTACTTTTCCTTTAGGCTAATGTTTTGTTAGCATCATAATCTCCTTATCTATTTCGAGATACATGTAGGTTCATGCTCTGTGGCATCATGTTTTGAGTTTAAACACTATTTTATCTGTTCTACTGTGGTGCCCAAGTTATAATGGTTATAGTTCTTATTGATGAGCTTAAAAAATTTATTCATGTCCCTCTCCTGGTCACTGTTAATAATGTGGGTGTTACAAAATATTAAAGCAATATTGTATTCCCAAAATAACCCCTTGGTTCCCTTTAGAAAATTTTAATTCCATTATACGCTTGCTTCTTTTATCCCAGTCATCATTCATCCAGGTCATGCATGTACACCTCTAGTATTCTACCTCGACATAATTTGCATGGTTCAAGTCCCTCTTGACATGCCTCCTATGTGCATGTCTCCTTTCTTCTTCCCTAGTCCTTCACTTTCCTCTCATATACACTTGTGGGCACTCGCATTCCTCCTCACATAACTACGAGTTTTTACCTTTCTCTTTTATGTACACTCCTTGTGCATCCACTTATTCTATACTTGATATTTGTATTTCCCTCTTATGCATCTCACCTATGGGTGCTTCCCCTATTTGCAACTTTTGCAAGTTCCGTGCACTTTATTGTGTGACATTCTCATCCCCTTATGCATTTTTCTCACACATTCCATTTCATGCACCATTTATTTGTGTACTTCATCCTTTTCACGTCTTGGACATGCCTACAAAAACATGCCATCCATCTCCTTGAATCCCCATGTACATCCTCTTATGTGCATCGAAAAAATTCTTCTGCATTCTTGTAATATTTGTGCAAAATTTCTCCCCTGCCACTTTCTCCCACACATGTACACTTAAGAACTATATCCTACACATCTTGATCATAGGATCTACCATGTGTCCAAATCCTGCGGAACTTAGGAAGATAAAGTGAAATTTACAAGGGAAAATAGAAGACTGTCAGATGTGATGTAGATCCTTAGTAGCTAATGGAAGTGTGACACAGTGGTAAAGAATCCAGTACCTGTAGTCAACCTTTGCAAAATCCCGTGAACAATAAAATTGATGCCACATGTCTAAAATGTTGTTCCTTACACTAAAAAAACTAAAATTGCCATATACTTCTGACTCAAAGATCTCAGAATCATACGAGGTTGGTCCTTGTTGGAAATATCTAATGACGTGGGCTACACACTTGGCTCCTCAAAATCAGATTTTGGTGGGATTTGGTACGTGGAAACATGGGAAAACATGATTTATATCATTAATGTGCAGTAGTTCATAGTCAACTCAACCACATGAATTTCATGGGATACATGGCCTCTTTCCTTTTTCTTCATGTTCATCTTTCTCCTCTTTATTATTGTAAGGATGCTTAGAATAAAAGTGACATACTTGGACACAATTGAAACATCTTAAAGGGAAATTTTCCCTTATAGATTACCTAATCCTTTCCCTGAGTCTTTCTCTGCAAACATGGCTTCTATCTTCTAATAATCCACCTCCATATCAGATTCTTCCATTATTTTTATTTGGGTTGTAGTTCCTTGTTAGCTTTGAATGTAAGCTTCTTTATTAGACTAGTTTTTCTCCAATGGTTCTCAATTCATATGCACCTAGGATGCCATAAAGTTCTTCCAATTTTAGCTTAGTCATGTCATTTGTGTCCTCCACAATTGTAATGACCTTTGCATCATATTTGGATGTCAAGGACCTTAGTAATTTTTGAAAAATCACTCTATTCCCTAACATTGATTATTGCACCTAGTCCCCTTATCATATTTTTCACTTCATCCACTCTTTACAGATAAGAAACAATGCTCTCATCCTCCTTCATTTTTAGGCTTTCAAATTATGTTTTATAGGTCTACAATTTGGCAAGTTTCACTTTTTCATATCCCTCATATATGTTCTTTAGTTTGTCTGACATATCCTTAGTTGTATTACACTGCATTATATTCATGAACTTTGTCTCAAATAGACCACAAAGGATGGCATTCATATCTCTTAAGTTGTTCGCATTATCTTGCTTTTCAGTTGTTGAGGTGATAGGTGTGTTAGGAATGGTGTAGCCATGTTCAACCACTTTCCATATATCATATCCAACATACCAAATATATGTCCTCATCTTGACACTCTAGAAGGCATAGTTAGTTCTACTAAAAAGATGTGACCTGGTCATGGAGACACCACTTTGTACCTGATTTTATCCATGCTTTGTGTAAGAAGGATCTCCTTGAAGTGGGTAAAATTCCTACAAAAGGAATTTCTATGATACCAATTTTTAAGCACATAAGCACTGAGAGTAGGGTGATTCAGTGCCTCTTAAAATTTATGAAAATTGAACTTAGTTATCAACATAACATTCATTCATCATCCTTTTGATTGAAAAAATATGGAAATTTTTGAAATCCTAATTACATAGTCACAAAAAAATGATAAGAAATAAGGTACAAATCTGACCTAAGCAATAAGCCAGAGAAATATAAAACCCTAGGTAAAAGAGAAGGAATAAGAGACTTAGCTGATTTTGTAATAATCCTGAAGATGTATTGAGTTGGAAAATTGATGAAACAGGAGGGGAGATTATCGCAACTAAACCCAAAAAATAAAAATAAAAATCCAAAAATGTCAAGACTAGGGTGCATAAGCACTAAAGACTGGTTATGGACACCTAGGACTATGAAAAACCTCATAAACTAAATTTTGTAGTGTCGTAAAAAATTTTCTAATGTTCACTATTGATCACTTGTAGGTCACTAGAAGATCATTGAGTTATCTTATAACCTACAAAACCCCAAAACACATCAAATCCTAAAAATAAAAAGATGCAAATGGGGAGTCATACTGAACCCAGAGGTAACCCAATAGAGTGAACTTACAGTTGAGGGTTACACTACATCTCAATATTCATGTAGTTTTGTGTGCATGTGTGTAGAATTGTGCCCTAGGAATATCTTTTACAAGATGCACCAAATAGCAAGTGATAGCTAGATGTAGCAATATAAGTAAATGTGTGGATGTCAAAATGAACTTCCTCTCCTATGAAGTGTATGCAGAAGTATGCAGTCTCGTGTTCTTTGAATGAAGCTAGATGGATGCTTTGATGCTCTTAAAATGCATTTAGATACAGCCTTAGACTATAGTAAAGATTATTATAGTTTGCAGGTCCTTTTTTATGCTCACAAAGATTTGTATTTATATGATTCCCCTGTTTAAATTTTGTAATTGACAGCTAAAAGAATGACCCATAAGAAAAAAAAATTCCCAAAAGATAAAAGAGACCCAAAAGGGATGAGTAAGATACAAAGAGGTTAGGGGCACTCATAGGGGATGAGGGAACCTTGGCGTTGGCGTCGTGGCTAGGTGCTGGTGTACAGAACCAAGAAAGATAAAGCAGTGAAAGTCAAACTAAGAAGTGAGGTGTGTAAGACCATAGAGAAAGTAAGGGGGAAAAAAGGCCAAAGATAGATTTTAATTACTAGATTTCTTTCTTAGGAATCGTATGAATATTGGTATGTGATTAGGACCTATAAATATACCCAAGTGTGTGATTTAGTGTCTAAATTTTCCCACACTTTATGTTGTTAAGTGAAAACTCAATAATATAAAGTCGATAGAATATGCATACCTGATAATTGTTGATGCAAAATCACAACACCCCCCAAAATGGCTCGATTTGATATGGGGCATGTAGCGTGATTGCACAAGATTGAACTATTCTGAGTGTGGGACATGCGAAACAAGATAGCTCTTCGGAGAAGGTTGGTTCCTGCTCCTAACCTACCTACCATGAACTACTCCAAGTGTAGGCCAAACTACTATTAAACCCTAAACTAATACTTCCAAGGGGACAGGGCATAAGGATTACATGAAATTAAACCTACACTACGAGTGGTGATACACTAACAAAGGATTTCTAACCACTCTTCCCAACCCTGAAAAATGGAGAAAGGGTGAATCCTAGGGAGGCTGGAAAAATGCAACACAAACCCAAGTTCCACCAATGCATTAAGGGGAGGTTGGAAAATTGCAACACAAACCTGAAATGCTAACAATATTCACTCCTGAATCAGCACAACCAAATAAACCCTAAAATGGGATAAGAAAATGCATATATTTGTAAGCACAGTGAGAGATAAACTAAAAAGAAAAAACCATGAGAGGTTAAAGACTGATCAACATAGAAATAAATTTATTTCTCCATGTCAATATAGGCAATACATTGAATCAACAAAAGAAGCATGAAGCCATTACATATATTTAGGGAAGGCTTGAATCTGTAAGAAGAAATGGGGTGCATGAGAGAAGAAAGGTGATAAAAAAAATTTGTTTGGGAAACCCCCTTATAATATTTGTAGTAGAAATTTAGGAGAGGAGAGAGAGAAAAGAACACTAAATTTGCTCCAAAACCCATAAAAAATCCTTGTTTAATCTTGTAATGAGTGCTTTTAGATTTACAAAATTTCTACTCCATTAATGGGGTTTCCTTGTGCTTGAATGATCCATAGGGATCCAAAATGACTCTACTTCATTAGATCAATCAACAAAAAGAAGGAAAACTAATACACAGAGGTTCTATCTTTATAGTAAGAGGATCGCCGCTATGTGTAGAGTGGCCGTTATAGAACCGCCACATAACAAGGGTGGCAGTCCTAAGACCTGCGGTCTGCATTGGGCAGTGGTCCTAGCTCTTTCAGATAGAAAACAAAAATATGAAATGAGCAGCCACATAATTTGAAAGGTTGTATGTGTCTCTTCTCCTCCACGACCTTTCTCATTCTCTAGTACACTTGAGGACATGAGAAAGGCTATAAATACATGTTTGTAGAAGAGAAAAAGATCATTGAAACATGAAAGCAAGTGAACAAGAAGTCCTTAGTACTGGAATTGTGTTTTGTAGAAGAAAGGAGTGTTGAGATAAAGCAAGAAAGTAATTGGGAGGAAGTGTGAGATATTATCTACTTCTCTTTCATACTTATATAAATTCTATACTTATTATTTTGAATTGGCCAATAAAAGTGGGAAGAAAGAGAAATTTCCCTTCCCGACTGGTTTTTCCTCCTCTGGAGGTTTCCAGGATAAAACTTGTTGGTGTTTATGAGCTTAATTCTTTCCTTTCCTGCAATTGTGGATTCTAAGCATAAGTATAATTCATTCACTAGCTATCTCTGTCATTTTCTAATAGAAAGTAGAACAACAGTGTTTAATTTTTGATTCTGTGGATAATTCCAAAGTTGAAGAGTTTACAGATCATTTTGGTATCAGAGCTAACAAGTATCCAGGACTGTGGTATTCATTCTTGGATTTGTATGACAGTGATGAGATCTAAAGGCGAAGAGGCTTTACCTTGCGATCCAGAAATTTCTACAAAGAAGTGGAAACAGAGAATTTGGGGACAAATGGAGGAAGAGAACTTGGTTTGTAGAATCGAGATGTTGGAGACCATGATGGATAGGATGTTTAGAAGGCAAGAAGAACTTTCAGATTTACAGAAGACAACTTCTGTCAAACAAGACTCCATGGACTCAGTGGTTCGAGGCTTAGCTGAAAATTTTGGCATAGGAAGAGCCACCATGAGGAAAGTTATGGGGAAGAGCATGAAGAAGAGACTTCAACATGCAAGAGAAAAGGTAAAATCTGATCATACTCCTTTTAAAGTTGAGACACGAAAGTTGATATTAAAAGCTTTGAAGGACAAGTAGATGCAGAGTTGCTTGATAAATGGTTAAAACAGTTAGAAGTCTACTTTAGCATCCATAATGTCATTGAGGCACAGAGGATCACCTTTGCACGTCTCAAAATGGAGGGACACGCTTTGGTTTGGTGGGAAACCCATCTAACCACTTGTGAAAAGAAGAAGCATCCTATTGTGAAATCTTGGCAAGAATTTAAAGAATTACTTAGAGCTAACTTCTATCCTATTGACCATAAGACTGACCAAATGATTAAATGGCAGTATTTTAGACAAGGAAGTGGTCAAAGTGTGCAGGACTATACTACGGAGTTTTGGAGGCAGGCCATGTTGCTAAACATGGACTTGGAGGATGAGGATATTCTGACTAAGTACTTGGGAGGACTTCACACTCACCTTCGAAGAAAAGTCATCTCCACAAAGCCCAAAGATCTCAATGAGGCATGTGTATATGCATACTACATAGATGATGAAAAGAAGCAAGGAGAAGTCAGAGCCAAGGGTAAAGTAGTCGACAAATCAGCAGAAAAAAGAGTATGGGCAAACAAGTAACAAGGGTAAGTGGAAAGGGAAAGGTAAACAAGCTGCCACTACTTTAAATACTTGTAAAGATCCCAAGAATTTTTGCAAGAACTGTGATATCAATGGTCATACTGACGCTACATGTTGGAAGTTGCATCCAGAGTTGCATCTGAAGAACCGAACCAAGGACTCAAAGAAGTCCATGATAGCTGTAAAAATAGAAGGGGAGGTGGAAATCGAAGATGACTTTGATGTAGATGAAAGGCTTGGATGCACGGCCACCAACATGGACAACCAGGAAGAGGAGATGAGTAGACTATTCCAGATCAAAATCTAGATCAAGAGAACTAAGGTAAATGCTTTGGTTGATACCGGTTCTCAGTCTAACTTGATTTCTGAAGTAGTTGTAAAGAAGCTTGGTCTTGAGACTTACAAGCATCCACACCCTTATCCTTTGGGTTGGGTGAAGAAGGGTGTTGAAATTCAGGTAACAAGAAGATGTAAGGTCAAGTTTGGGATAAATTCCCAGTATATTGATGTTTTGGAAGCTGACGTTATTCCACTTGATGTTTTTGATGTTGTATTCAGGAGTCCTTACTTGTATATTAGGGATGCTATATTTATGAGAAGGGAAAACTGGTATAGATGGGTCAAGGATGGGATCAACTACAACATCCGGGCACACTAGTGTAAGACACAGGTTACTATGGTGAGTGCTAACCAAGAAAAATGACTTATTCAAGAAAATCATAATCAGTTTTGTTTACTTTTATTAAAGGATAAACAAGATGGGGTAGAAGTTTTAGAGATTTCTAACCAGGGAAAGCATGATTTGGATAGTATTATTTAGTCTTTTTAGGAATTATTTTAGGCTCCCAGTGGGTTACCACCAAAATGGGAAGTAGAGCATGAGATTCAGCTATTGCCAGAGTCCCCTCTACCGAACATCGGGTTGTATAGGCAATCCTTGCTTGAGAGTACTGAAGTAAAGAAACAACTCCAGGAACTACTAGACCAAGGGGTGATACGTCCATGCACCTCACCATGTGGTTCGCCTATTGTGATGGTGCCAAAGAAGGATGGTTCTTGGAGAATTTGCATCGACTACTGCGCTTTGAACAAGATCACCATAAAGAACAGATATCCACTTCCCCGCATAGATGATCTCTTGGACCAGCTTCAGCATGCCAAATTCTTCATGAAGTTGGATCTCAAGTCAGGTTATCACCAAGTTAGAATGAAGGAGGAGGATATATGGAAGACTACCTTCAAGACAAAACATGGTTTGTATGAATGGTTAGTACTTCCTTTTGGGTTATGCAATGCACCCGCTACATTTATGAGATTGATGAATGATGTATTGCGGGATTTCATAGATTCATGTGTCATTGTATATCTAGATGATATCTTGATTTTTAGTGCCACATGGGAAGAACATCTAACTCATTTACAGTAAGTCTTGCAAGTTCTCAGGGAGAAACAATTGCTTTGTAATATGAAGAAATGTGAATTTTCCAAACAGTCACTTGTCTATCTTGGGCACATGGTTGGAGGAGGAGAGCTACGAGTGGATCCAAAGAAGGTGGAAGCCATCACTAATTGGCCAACACCAACATGAGCCATAAAGACTAGGAGTTTTGTGGGAGCAGTACAATACATGCGGAAGTTCATTTTGGGATTCTCCGTGATTGCAGCACCTCTACACACAGTGGCTGTAAAGAGTAAGGGTTTTGACTAGGGTAAGGAACAAGACTAATCCTTTGAGTTATTGAAATACAAAATTAGTCATGCTCCAGTACTTTCTCTTCCTAATTTGCAGTAGCCTTTTGAAGTAGAGACAAATGTTAGTGATTACATTATGGGCGCAGTGTTGCTTTAAGGAGGTAAACCAATATGATATCATTATGAAACTTTCACTTCAACAGTTAAAGGATATTTAGTATATGATAAGGAAATGTATGCACTAGTTCAGGAAATTAAAAATGGAAGCATTATTTGTTGGGTAAAGAAACTATTGTGCACACTGACCACAAACCTCTCCAATATTTACAAGCATAGTCTAAATTGCAGCAGGCAAGGCACTACAAATGAATGGGGTTCCTTCAAAAGTTCCATCTAGTGATCAAATACAAGAAGGGTAGTACACATGTGGTGGTAGACATGTTGTCTAGGCTACCCAAATAGGAGAAAATATCCCGCCTTGCCACTATCTCTCAGATCGAGCCCTTCATGAAGGAAGCTTATGGAGAGGCATATGCCCAAGATAAAGACTTTGGGGTGACATTTCAATAGTTGTAGTCCCAAGGGACTGAAAGGATAGGGATTGAAGATTGTTATCTCAAGGATGGGTTGCTCTACCGATGGGGGAAGCTTTGTGTGCCTAAAGAAGAAAGACTTCTATTGATGAGGGAATCACATACCTCAAAAGTAGTAGGACATTTCGGTGTTGGTAAGACCCTATCCCACTTGCAAAGGTACGTGTATTGGCCCAATATGCAAGAAGAAGTATCAAAATTTATACGTGGATGTAAACTTTGTTGTACCAGTAAGCCTAAGACTAGGAAGGAGGGTTTGTATATGCCTTTTCCAGTACCTACTCGTCCGTGGGAGGACATTTCTATGGACTTTGTTGGAGGATTACCTATGTCTAAACATGGAAATGACTATTTCTATGTTGTTGTTGATAGATTCAGTAAGATGTGTATTCTTATGGCATGTAAAAAGACAATAAAAACACATGAGGTGGGTGATCTTTTCTTTGCTAATGTATGGGTGCATTTTGGTTTGCCAAAGTCTATTATTTCTTATAGGGATTCTTAGGTTCTTGGGGAATTTTTGGACTACTTTGTTGGGACAATATGGACACCCGTAAGGTTATAGAGAAGGATGACATTTTAAATCCCCAGGACAGATAGGTAAAAAGAGGTGGTGGACATGACTTGGTAATATTGATTAGAGGGTATAATAGTAAATACCTATGGGCTTGGGATAGTCCTTAGCCTACATTCAAAAATTCTTATAACAAGGTGGTAATCCACCAGGCAGTGTAGTCAACTTTTAAGACATGAAGTATGGGATATTTACCTACCAATCCACTGGAATTTGTAGTTGGGTCCTTCAGTAGGAAGAAGGAGAGATACATTATTCATAAGTGACTAGAAAGTAGCAAAGTTCACTGAGAGGATCTGGAAAATCCATCTCAAGGTGAAATAATAATTAGAGAAGCCTTAAGCCAAGTACAAGGCTAGACATTATCAACATCATAGAGAGCACATCAACTTCATGTTCGAGACAGGGATTGGTTATACTTGAGAAAGGAAATACTACAAGGAAAGCAAGAAACTGTCAAGCTACTATGGTATGGACCCTTTACTATGCTTGAGGAGGTTGGAGAAAATGTGATTCTAGACTATGATTTTCCACACTTCATGCAAATATACTTAGTAGTAAATTGTGATAAATTACACCTAGATGATCCATCTATTCTTGATGAAGAAGAATAATTCTTTTTCTACATTCTATATGGGATTTCATCTTTGTTTCATAGGTGATTTAAAGGAGGATGTATTTCTGCATCAAAAGATCAGAGAAGCAAGGAGAGTTCCATTGGGATTAGGTGTTACCCATAGATGTTTCGAATTAACAGGTAAGGCATGTATGTGGTACATCGAAGAATTTTAGATTAATAAGGGAATTATCATGGATGTATGAGTTGATCTTCTACTTGGTAGAAAAATGGTAATATTGGAGGCTGTCCCCCTCAAAGTGGATTCCCATCTTGGGAGATTGTGGAGTTACTCCTTCCTTATTCAAGCATTGTATGGTGTTGCCCTACCATTAAGGGTATTATTCTGAATTAGAAGTGAATAATAGGTATCTTAGCCCACCCAAATCTAATGTGTTAAGTTATCTTCTGCAATTGTCATTGATTTATTATATGTTGAAAGTAACTTATCAAGTGGTATCAGAGCACTGATTTATGTAAAATTGTGGTTGAAACCCTAATTTTACAGTTTCATTCATCTTGAAATGGAATTGGAATTTTTCAGATAAAAAAATACTCCACAAAAGTTGGATTTGTCATTTGAATCAACTGGATGTCTTTCCTCCCAAATTTCAGATTTTTTCCTAGTTCTCCAATGCAAAAGGGTGACATTTTAAGGGTTAAACCCTATTTTAGGTTAATCATCAATATTTCATCTCTGGATTGACTGAAAGTTTTAAACCATTGGTTCTTCTGGATGTTGAATTTGTAGAAAAGGTGTATACCTTTGAAATTTCAGAATTGGTGGATGCTATAGTCTGTAGATGTCTGATTTCAGTTTTATTCTTCATTATTCCAGTAATCTGCATTTGAGGAATTTTTGGGAATAAAGATCTTAATTTTTAGGAAATCTCTCAAAATAGTTTAGCATGTGTTCTTCTTGTGTGGTTTCAGGATTTTGAGGTATTGACGATTATGTGTTCCTGTCAAATATTTAAAGGAGTAAGATTTGTGAAACCCTAATTTTTCATGTGCATCAACTTTCAAAATTGTACAATTTTCTATGGTTGGGGAACATTGATGAAAACTAAAATGGTGGATACAAGTTTCCAAAGTATAACATATTGAACAATTGTCCTTAGCTATGGTCCAGTTTTTATCTTATCTTGGTGGGAAAGAAACATTGGTAAGGTCTTAGGATATAGATCAATGGATTGGGATTGTGAGGAAATGAATCTATTTTTCAATTGGCAAGATGGGATTTTTTTTGAAGAAACATATTTTGTTAAAACAAGAAGAAGATGATAATCCAGTTGCAATAATGTTTGTACTTCAAGAGGTACAAGAAGATTTCAGATATGAAGTATACTTCAGCTCTTATAGGATGTGCATCTCCAAGGAAAAGCTTCAATATTTCAGTTTGAAGGGTGCATTCAAAGAAAAAAGGTAATTGTTTCCATAAACCCTAGAATTAGCAAGTATAACTTCATCAATAAGGGATGTAGCTCAAAATCTACATGTTCAAACTAAGCATATCAAGGAAGCTCAAGTGGATGGTAAGCATATTCAAGTTTTTGAAGATTTAAAGCTTTCTATGGATAAATATGTTTTACATTCAGCATTTTTATGCTTTAGATATGGATGGTATGGATATTGTTCTTGGATATCCTTGGTTACAAGACATTGGGAACAATTAATGATTAATGTGCAAAAGTAAAAGGTCATGAAGATCTATATGGTCAAGAGAAAGAAAATTACATTGCAAGATATCAAACACTTAGCAAGGAAAAAAGTAATGTCTCATGGATCATGAAGATGATTTCTGAATATGGTAGAAGAAGGGAATAAGGATGATTCAGAAGGAGCAGGATGATGAAGCATGATAAAAAGAAAAAATATTCCATCTACTCAAGAGAAAAAGGAAATATCAAATGCAAAAAGTTGGATTAAAGGGAAGTGCTAATCAGGATTTGATAAGGTTGAAGATATTAAGATGGCAGCATATAAACACCCACATCATCATGAGAAGCCTTTCAATCATGGAAATATGCATTTGAAGGTGCTACATCATTGAGGGCCCTCCCATATAGATTCAGAGGCATTGGAGGAGAAATAGATTTTTTATACATGGAATCAATGGAACAACAATTATAGATGGTCACATAATCATTAAGATGAATAATAGATTATGGATATGATTGTTCATGGATGATAGGAGGATACACATATGGTACCTTATGAATGAATCAGATTAGCCAAGCAAAATATGGAATCAGATTGAGATTAATGATCACCCCACTAGGATTTCATATGGAGAGGATGATCAAGCATGGCATACAAGTGTGTAAAAATTTAAAAGGACTCATTACATGGTTTCTTCTTATGTTTCGGGGAAGAAACATGTCAAAGAGGGAGGCATGCTATGTACCTTGGGAGGAAAATATTATATCTAATGTATATGAAGCCATGGAAGATGCCGACATGTGGACACATCCCCTTATTTAGTTATGGATCAATCAGTAATAATTTGAATTAACTATATTGGGTAATTTAGTCGCCTACATTGGGATTAGAATTATTACCCATCTTACATTTGTCTATAAAGGGAGGTGAGTAACATTGTGAATAATGTGGCAGTGTATGATGATTAAGTCTTCTACTTGGTAGGTGGTCACAAGGTGTCTCCCTCGAAGTGGATTCCCATAGTGGGAGATTGTCATACATCACTCCTTCCTTTGGAGCATTGTATGGCATGTATGTATCTACTATAAGGGTAATATTATGAATACATTGAATATTAGGGCACTTGGCCCACTCAATTGTGACATAGAATGTTGTCCAATTATCTTCTGCAAGATGATAGTTTAGTAAGCTGACATCAAACACATGGTGTGGCAGAAATTTGGAAATTATTGGATCCTTCAGTTCTGAAGTGAAGACATTATGAGGCCAAAAGGTAGCAATAAATGTAGAGTGCGGATCATTTTTGTAGAATACTTTGAAGAGCATACAAAGGCTATTTTGAATACAAGTGATGAAGGACATTGAAGTTACATCATAGATTTTGGACTGCTATTAAAAGCATTAGAACTGTAGTGAATTCTTTAGATAATCTACATGGCCTAAAAATTAGTGAGATATTGCATCTGTTGACCTTACATGTTTTCATCAAACTATTGTGAAACACTAAAATTCATATCTTAGTAGAAGTCTTCAAAATTTTTTGCATCTATGTATGAGTAGTGAAGTAGAAATTCCCCACTACATATAAAATATGTATTGATTTACACAGTTTGGACCTATTGGTCATTTCTATTTTGGAAGGTCCCTTTGTATGTAAATCTTGTAGGAGGATTTTGTTCCTATGGTGACATCATTGTGGCCATGTATGTATCTTGGATTTTGTTTTGTACAGATAGATTAATGGATACTTGTGTTGGATTCTTATACCTGTAAAACCTCTGTGACTAACACATGATGTAGTAAATCTTTTGATTTGCTAATGTATATGGGTGCATTGCATTGGTTAATATCTAAAGTCTATGTTTCTACAAGGATTCCACTTGGGGATTTTTTACTACTTTGTGGGACAATTGGATACCATGCTAACAGAAGGAGCAAGATTTCCATCCACAGATAGATGGATCTGATAAAGATGGTAAACTTAGGACTTTGATACCAGGATGATCAGAGGGTATTGGGTTGTCTGGTGAAATATCATAAGGACTTGGGATGATTCCTTAGGTACATTCAACATTCCTGGGACCTCTACACACACATCCACTTTGAAGTCACCTTTTGAAACATGCTTGGGATATTACCTACAATCCACTAGACATAGCAGTTGGAATAGCAAGATGAGGAGGAACAAAGACACATTTAGAGGTGACTAGAGCAAACAAATTCACTGAGAGGATCTGGAAAATCCATCTCAAGGTTCAAAGAATAATTAGAGAAATCTCAATCCAAGTACAAAGATAGGCACATTATCAACATAGGAGAGAGCATAAGCTTCATGTTCAAGATAGAGTTTGGCTTTACTTGAGAAAGGAAATACTACAAGGTCAAGCAAGGAAACTCAAGCTACTACGGTATGGACCCTTCACCATATTGGAGGAGGTTGGAGAAAATGATTTTTGACTTGATCTTCCACATTCATGAAATGTACTTAGTAGTAAATTGTGAGAACTTGCACCTATATGAGCCATCCATGCTTGATGAAGATGAAGGACTACAAGGTGCTACCTTCCATTGAGGATTGCATCTTGGACTCACAAGGTGAATTGGAGGAGGATGTAGTACTACAACAGAAGGTCAGAGAGACTAGGAGAGGTCCCAGGAGTCTTGGCAGGTTAGACTGAAAAGAAAGACACCAAGGCAAGCCCGGTGGTACTCAAGGAGAAAGTGAGGGAATTATTTCCTCATCTACTCCCCCACTAAGATTTTGTGGGACCAAAATCCTCCTATGAAAGGGGAGGTGTGATCCATAGGGATCCAAAATGACTCTACTTCATCAAATCAGACACAACAAGGAAAGAAGGAAAATGAAGAAAATGAACACTGAGGTTCTGTCTTTTAGTAACAGGACCACCGCCTGTGCAGGGCGGCGGTTACAGAAATCACCGCCCAACCAGGGTGGTGGTCCTGGGACCACCGGTCTGCATTAGGGCGGCGGTCCTGGCTCTTTCGGACAAAAATAAAATATGAAATGCAACAATCCCATGAATTTGGAAGGGTGTCTATGTCTCTTCTCCTTCCATGACCTTTCCCATTCTCCAGTGCACGGGAGGACATGAGAAAGACTATAAATGATCATGTTAGGTAGAAGAGAATTCAAAGATCAGAAGCATCAAAGCAAGTGAGAGTGAAGAAGTTCTTAGTGTCTGGAATTGTGATTTGTAGAAGAAAGGAGTAATTGAGATAGAGCAAACAAGTAATTGGGAGGAAGTGTGAGATATTATCTACTTCTCTTTCATACTTATTGTAATTTCTGTACTTATTATTGAATTGGCCAATAAAAGTGGGAAGAAAGAACAATTTTCATTCCCGACTGGTTTTCCCTACTCTGGAGGTTTTCCAGGATAAAAATTGTTGGTGTATGAGTCTATATTTCTTTCCCATTTCTACAAATTGTTGATTCTAAGCACAAGTATAATTCATTCACTAGCTATCTCTCGAAACTTCATTTTCTAATAGAAAGTAGAACAACAGTACGATTAATTTGTGATTCTGTGGATAATTCCAAAGTTGAAGAGTTTACAGATCAAAATGACAGATTGACCTAACAAAATTTAGCATGTATGAAAATTAATAGGGGCTGATGGATAGTACTGATGGATCCAGACTCAAGGTTGTCAAAATCATGAATAGTTGGAAGGTAGAAAACTTCCATGCACTTGGTATGTTGTTACAATTTTATGAGGAATGTGAACTTATCATAATGTTGAAAATGATGTATATTTGACCAAAATCATAGCGGACCAGGGTGCTACTATTGGTTCTTAGGATGCAGTAGTTCTACTATGTTCATAATGTGTGCCACTTTGAACATAGAGTGACTAATTTTTTAGGGTATTTCTCTTATTAAATGATCACTCAGTACATTCCTTCTCACAATAGGTATGTCATCACTCTCATATTTGCGGGAACTAACAATGCATAAATACTCATGGTTCACTAAATTGGGACTTATAATCCAAGTCCTCAGGTGTAGTTAAAAATATAGCCTATATGGAATCCCATATAGCTAAAAATGGTGATTCAAAATTGTCAAATATTGGAATTATCTGCACTTCAAAATCACACATATTGGATTCCAATATCGCACAAATTGGAATTGTAAAATCACATATTTCATGTGAATCCAGTTCAATCACCTATATTGGAATTATATGTACTCCAAAGTCACATATATCTTTTGTAATAAAAATGTAATATGATCTAATGTAAAGCTAATATTGGAATCCATTATACGGGCTATGGAATTTGGGAATGAATGGCATTATCTATGTTATGTATAAGGCACATCCGTTAGGACTTATGATGCTATGTTGTAAGGGACTATAAGTCACTATCCAGTTAATAAATAACCTATCAAATATGAGTTGTACTTATAAAGTTATCTTATTCACAGTGTTTTTAATGGAGCATTAAATAAATGCACATGTTATAAGGGATATTTCCATTGGATGATTAGGGATTATGCTATGTGATAACATGCTAGCGTACATCATGGCATTATTTATGATATGTTATTCAGGAGCTAGCGGCCTCAAGCCATTAAATTTATATTATAAGGGCTAGCGGAAGTCAACCATTATTTATGCTATGTTATATGCTATACTCTAAATGACACTTGGCATTATTTATGACATGTTATGTACAGAACATGTTTTGATTTATAATGGGATAGGAAAAATATTCTCTTTTCCTATCAATGGTTAAAAAGGCCATTTGAAATAGTGTTAAATTTGAAATTGTTTAGACATCTTTTATCATTTTTATACCATGAGCTAGTAGCCGCTAGGATAATTACAATTTCAAGAGCCCAGACACTTCAAGGTTAAGATTTACTATGATGTGATTAAACCTCATTCAACTAAAATGATTGAAGATCCATTCTGAAGAAAATAGTAAGAAAATTGATCTAGATCTATGAGAATATAATTAAATGTATGTATTTGATACATATTTTGGTACAACTTAATTTTATAGTGCATTCTATGCCCTATGTATTATAATATTTCGGTATGACTTAATTTTATCTTGTTGCATATTTTGGTAGTTTAATTTTAAAAGCTAAATTATGACATCATTATTGTTGGAGGAACCATAATTAACTCATGAGAATAGGTAAATATCTTTTACACAGTCATAACCTTCTAAGAATCATATATCTAAAACTAGGACTAACTCACCATCCCTAGAGAAAATCAAATAATGATTGTACTTCCTATAGTACTAAACTGATTTCACATCAACCCCATACAAGCATGGCTAGAGAACAGTTAATTGGTCTACATTGCCAGTAATATTGAACTAAATGTGAGTGGTCAAATCTTTATGTTAACCCTAGAAATAAGTAAAAGAATCCATAGAAATGAAGGAAAGATGCCTTATGCTTTCAAGTCTTCCTTGTGAATCCACATAAGGATCATAACCTTGGAAATGGATCATTCCACTGATAGAGTAAGAGGTTTTGTTTAATAACATCAAAATAAGGGTTGAGGGGAACCTACCCCGTACATTGGACAAAGCTCCCAAATAGGGAAAGATTTCAGATAAAACTATACAAAATATCTAAAGTCGTAATCCAAAAAGAATCACAACTAACAATAGTAAATAAGACTAATTCGAACAATAAAAACATAAATATTAATAACATTTCTAATGAGAAAACCTAACATTGGGACCATTACTTATCATTTTCTCCAAGTTGGCCATCCATGGTGGAATATTCCTTAAATGCCAAAAATTCAATGTTAGTGCCCAGAGAATTTTGACATCAAACTTCAGAACTATTTGTGACCCTATTCAAACATAGATGTCTTCCACAATTCACATTTTCTCATGGAAAATAAGCTAGTTTCTGAAAGTTTCCATAGGTGAACATGACAAGTGACACAATATTGACAGGAGAATACTCCACTCAAAAAGGTTATCAAGTGCATAGCCTTAATATGATCCACATGGGCTATTTAAATTCTTACACTTTACTATGGGAGAACCTCCATATTGCCACCCTTTATGACTTGAATGTTCATATCCTCAATTTTATGGATAATCATTACATGAAATCGTTGAGGATAAAATTGATAGTGATCTTTAGTAATCCAGTGTTAATTTCACGTTTTCAAGGTAATGCAATGAATTTAGCAAGATCAAATCAACAGTCTTCTACACCATTTTCTAAGAACTTCCATTTGGGTAAATTCAAGAAAAAATGTCAAGACTGAAAGGGGATTCCTTTATTGACTCATTTCAAGAATTTATATCTCTTCTTAATAAAACCACCTTCACGAAACATCTATTTTAGGTCTTAGGAGGAACCTATAGGAACTTCAATGCGCATTTTGATTTGCCTTCAACTCAACTAAGGGTATTCGCTAGACTCCTCATGTCTTCAAATACAAGTGATTCATTCCACAACATAATCTTACAATAATTAGAAATTTAGAGGACCTCTTATTCCATCATTAACCATTTTATCCATTCATGTAAGATTGACAACCATTCACAATGGCTTTAATTGAACCCAATTGAGGGGAAGTAAAATTTTTCTTATTTTTGTAGTTTCCATTTCTAGATTGATACAGAACAAAGTGATATAGTATGGAAACACTAAAAATATTGTTTAGGAAATTGCATGGGAAGATGGTAACATAGATACATTATGGCATCCTTCAATAGTGAAAAACAAATGGATTAAGATAAGGATCACTTTATTTTTGTTGGAACTAAAATTACCTAATAAATCATAGAAGTCAATTAGGGGTATGTTGCACCTTTACTTCATATTAAAGTTCATTTGGGATGGCCTTGGTTAGGTTATGTCGACTTTGCCTGCTTTAGTTGATAATCTCCTTGCTAAGAAACCTAAATCTAAATCTGATACTCACACTACAAAGTACTTGAGTTTTCAAGGAGTTAAGAAAGCTTGTTGTCTTCCTAAGTTAGAAATGGTACCCATTTGGGTCAAACACCTCTTTCATTTAGCCTATCAACGTGTAGTTCTCAGAAAGAATATTCATAAATTCCTTTCATTATGAATTTATGACCTTACCCATTGAATATATGTCGAATCATAAAGAACCTACACAAGAGGATTACCCTTTGATTCTTTTTAGCAACTTTTTATGTCGAGGCCATTTATCAAGATCTCCATCGTACCAGAAGTTTGATTTCTATGTATTATTTTAGGATCATAAATTGTAGACACCCTAATTTCACATCTGTCCTAAATCAATTAATTCCCCTTCCTCATTTCCCACAAAAATACACTTCGAATTAATCAAATATAATTTGATTAATTATCCATTTCAAAATCCAAAAAATAACCCAATCCTCACCACATGTCATTATTCTCCATGTTTTTCTACTATTGAATTAAAAATTCAAATTCAAATCCTCACCCACTCTTCGTGGTCCCCACTCACCTAAAATCCTCCACTTATGAATTAAAAATCTAAAATCAAATCCTCACCCATTCTTCATGGTCCCCACTCACCTAATCTTGCCCACATTTTCAAACCATGATTACTTAAATTACTCTAAGTTAATCACTCCCCCAGGCTATAAATACAACCTTACCCCTCCCCTCTAAGGACACGGAGAATAAGCTTGAATGCCATATCTAAGTTCTTGCATCCTTTGAGCAAAGAACATCCTTCTGCCTCGTCCTAATGCCCAAATAGCCTCATAATCCTTTTTCCCATCTGGTGCAAAGTAAGAGGATCATTGTTGCAGGAAGGCCTTGCTCCGTCTTGAAGAAAAGCACCTACATATCACACAATCAGGGCTCAATCCAAGTTTCCTAGCCCATTCTGAGGTTTGCTACGGAACACGAAGGAGGAGGTATGATTATTGGTATTTTACTTCCTTGTTAGTAGTGTATTTTTCCTAGCTTACATTCTGGCACGCCCGGTTACTTTCGATATGTTACCATTAATTTCCCAATTAGTGGTTTTATCTGTTCTTTGTTTATTATTGTTCATTATTATTTCCTTTTCTGTTCCTTATGGCCTTCTTTGGTTAACCTTCACGCTTTGGGTAGTGTTTTTGTTGTGTGGTGTCTTGTGGTGCATCTGCAGGTTATAACAACAATGAAACTATGATGCTCGTCTTGTCTTTGATCTCCTCAAGCTTGGTGTTTAGCAGAGGGGTATCTATCGCCTGATCTGGATACTTGTGGATCATAGCAGAAATATTCATTTCTATGGTTATCACAGAGGTTACATTTCAAAAAGGTTCTCAGTTTGATTTTGCTATTCACTCGTAATCTGAGAAACAAATGAACTAGTCATTAGCTTATCATCTTACTGTCATGGGACAACCAATCTCAGAAAATGCATTTATTTATTTACTTTTGCTAAAATAACTGCTTTGTAGGAAGTTAATCATTTTTCTTTCTTTCATTTTAGTTAATCATTTTGTGATCTAACTCTTTATTTTTGTTTATTGTTCTTTTTTAACCTTGCTGTCAAAATTTTAGCTTCTCAGGTGAAGTACAGAAGTCAGAAAATAAAAAAAAACTAGCTCCCGGGACGTTTTTCTCACGTTCAAAATTTTCATTCAGAGTGCTACCGTAGCCCATCTTCCGGAAGCCATAAATTTTGCTCCCGAACTCGGAATGACTTCATTTTTTTAACGGAAAGGTATTGAAAAGATCTATGCAATGGAAAAATAATTTTTTGATTTAGACTTACAGAAATTTTTTGGTTTCATTTCTTCTAACACCTGTCTTTTTAACAAAAAAATAACAAAATTATAGTTTTTTTTAATTTTAATTTAATTTTATTTAACGTAACAACCTCACGCGTATGCTCTTTCCTCACACTTTAAAAGTGATCTTGGAAATCAGAAACGTGAGGCCACCCGGGCTCCGCAAAACAATTTTTTTTTGCCTTACATTTCAATTTTCCACGACAACACTTCTAGGTAACATTTTCACACTCTTCTTTCGTCGTTTTTATTTTTTGTGAAAATAATCATTATTGCTATTTCACAATCATGATTAATTGCAATAATTATTAACATTTAAAAGAAAAAAATAAAAAAATAAAAAAATCTATTCCAATTGTATCCGCGTATGCTCTTTTCTTGCGCCTTCGAGCGATCTGGAAAATCAGAAACGGTCACAATTTTTTTAGTTTCTTGTTCTAACATTGCAGGATCCTCTAGCTTTGTTTTCCAACTATCATTTCAATCATTATTTTCCTTTTTCATATTATTAATATTTGTTTGGTCGTTGGTTGTGTATGCTCTTTTCCTGCGCCTTCGAGTGATCTGGAAAATAAAAAACAGCCACGATCACTTTTCTAACATTTCATTTGCAGGATAACTACTAATTTGTTTTCTGTAGGACCGCGTCGCTGGAATATTGTCAAAAAAAACAAAAAAAAAAAAAAATCCCGCAAAAATACCACCATTCAAAGAAAATTGCTGAAACAAAAAAAAATAGCACGCTCAGGTACGCAATTATTTTCTGCTAGTGATTTATTTCAAGTTGGAAAGAACCCTGCGTTTAATCACTTTATCATTTTGTTTTTACACGTAGACGAGGTGGATTTCATCACCACCAAAGCTACACTGGTGACGTGGACTTGACTACCACGCACCAACAACATTTGCATCTGCATTGCACTTTGAGACCTAGTCTCATCACAGCATTCGGTATTTACCTCGCCCCTGCTCTTCACTTACAGGTAATGTTGTCGTGCGGCGCATGCGAGTCACACCTAAATAGCTGTAACAACAAAGCCTGGGCATCATCCCTGTAAATCTTCGGGGAGTTATAAGGACACCATACACATTCATCCCTCCATCACCTTCCACCTTTTCACAAAACCTGTTTTGGACGTGGTGATTCACTCCGAAACAGGAAAGTAAGAATTGGTGAGTCTCCTCCAGTGCTCTAAGGGTTCCCCGTACCAATTCTGTCCCCATACAGAATTAGGTATATCAAGACTAGGGTATATCAGAGGACACATCTTTTTGGAGTAATAAGAGCCTGCATCCATCATTCCACAACATACTTGTATGATTGCATGAAACAATGATCATTCCTGAAGAATTTACCTCATAAGCCAAAACAATTGGATCCACATGATTGCTTGTTGTTTGAAAACAAAATAGTTTAGCATTGTTTTATCATAAAACTTGGCTGATATCAATGTGTTCATTGTAAAAGTTCAAACCCTAGTTGTGTTCCACAAAAAAATCAGTTCTCGACCAATTCAATACCAAGCGAAAACATCCAAACAATCCAACAACACAGACCAAAACATCACACCAATTTCATTAGCTTGCTTCAGCCAACAATACATCTGTCATAGCTTGTCTTCGGCTATATCCAACTGATATTGAGTGACTAGCATTCACTTCCCCATATCGTCAATTGTCAAACATCCTTCATAGCTTGTTTCCAGCTATATCAAACTAATATTGGGTGACTTGTTTGAGTTCACTCATTATTCTGTCCACCATCGCATTTATCCAAATCACAACCAACACAAATCCTTTCATAACTCATTTTGAGTTATATCACAACCATATCGCGATTAACCTGTTCAGGTTACTCTCCCTGTCAATAAGTCCAGAGCTTGTTTAAGCCAAATCTACACAACGTGCAACAAATTCTCTAATAACTCGTCTCGAGTTACATCATCATCATATTGAGATAACTTGTTTGAGTTACTCTCCTTATCAGTCATCACGAGCTTATTCGAGCTAAATCCAAAGTAATCAAGTTCTCATTTCATCACACCTGTTCAAAATTCCTACCCACTTTTCAGCTTAATCAGACACATTTCATCATGGTATTCACTCGTAGTCACAATCATGAAAATGACGATGAAGAAGTCGCACAACCAGAACTCACCAATGAAGAACAAGAACAAGTCAATAGGGTGATAGAACAAAACAAAAATGAATATCTGTTACGCATCCTAGCCATGGGGGAAAAACTACCCCCTGACTTCGGGACTGAAAATTTAAACAAACTCATCGACAACGGTGAATCAAGTTATCACAATGAAATACCAAACAATCCAAATGGTTCTTCGGCCGAAGAGTTATTCACTAAAATCCAAGACTTAACAAAGAAACTTGAGGAAGCAACGACTAGAGCTGAAAGATTAAAAGACCTCAATCTAGATTCCAATACTCATGACATGTTTGATAAACCATCCCCCGCTTCTCCATTCACACAAGAATGGAAACTTATGAAAGACACCATTCAGGGACTACAAAAACAATCAAAACAATTCAACTTTGAAGAATTGTGTCCTTATCCATTTGATACAGAGATATCACGCTTACCATTTCTGTCATCCTTCAAAATCCCAAAGTTTGATAAATACAAAAGCAAAGGTGACCCCCGTGAACATGTCAAGGAATTTTACATGCAATGTCAGGAAGTTGCCTATCGAGACACGTACCTTTTACGATTATTCCCCCAAAGTTTAGGAGGACAGGCTTTAGACTGGTTTTTCCATCTTCCCAAAGGGTCGGTCACGACATTTGCAGACTTATCGAGAAATTTGTCAAACATTTTTCCTATAACTTAGACTCAGAAATAACCATGCTTGATCTCTGTAACACTAGGAAAAGGCCAAATGAAAACTTTTCCTCCTTTTTACAATGATGGCGAGGAATTGCAAGTCGATTTCCCTGCTCAGTACCCGAGAGACAACTAGTTAGCATTTTTGTCCCTAATCTCAATGCCGAATTATCATTCCACATGCAAATGCATTGTCTGAATAGTTTCAAAGAAGTCATCGAAAAGGGCACACAAATCGAAAAAGCCCTCATTTCTAAGGGCTTACTTAAAGCACCCTTTAGGGACCAACCTTATCAAGACACTCCTCAGAACCAGGACAAATCTAAATTCTTTAACCGGAATCGAAATATCGTCAACGATGGCATTACTGATTCCCACCATGTCTGAAATGTTCAAAACCATCCCATCAACACATTAAAATCCAAACAACCAATCATTATCCCTAGAAAGGAAGTTCCTTCTCGGGATCGACGAAGACAGTTCACTCCTCTCGGAGAAAGTCTATCTAGTGTCTTTCGTCATTTGGAAAATGCCAATATGATTACATATCCCATCGTCAAACCCTTCGAAGAAGGACAACCCAAACCAAATTGGTATAAGGACAATGAATATTGTGATTACCATCGCATAAAAGGGCACTCCACAGATCGATGCATGCAACTCCGCCATTACGTCCAAGACCTGATTGAACGTGGAGACATAGAAGTTGAAAATACTTCTGAGACAAAAACACCTAATGAAAAACTTCACATGTTCAAAAATCCCTTCCCTAACCATGATAATAATTCAAAAGATAAGGGCCAATCATCAAGCAATGTCGAGTATGACTCAGTCATCTTCGACCATAGACTATGACCAAGACTTAGTGGTAACTATAAAGATCAGAACTGACTATGTGATCACCACTAGACAGAAAAAAATGTGGGTCCCTACAACAAAAAAATCTGCCACTTCGTCCCCCACATCACCTCCTAATCCACCATCTAATTCCGCCGCCAATTCCTCTCCACAACCTACGCCATCATTCAATATTGTCAAACAATTAGAGAAGACTACCACACAAATTTCCATCATGGAACTACTTAATTCTTCTCCTGCACTACAACACATCCTTATGCAAACATTGAATAACGCTCATGTCCCTGAGGACATCAATTCACAACAATTCTAGGCTTTAATTACACATCTTACAGTCCCCAATCCTATTTTATCTTTTGGTCCCACTGACCTTCTTAATCCCAACATCGCTAATAATCATTCTTTATATGTCGAGGGTTATATAACTCATCATAAGATCAAACACGTCTTAATCGACAATGGATCCGCATTAAATATTTGTTCCATGAAACTTTTACGTTGTCTAGGTTACACTGAAAATGATTTACAAAACAATATCATAACCATTCGTGGGTATGATAATAGCGAAAGAAATTCTGAAGGCACAATCACGTTGCCTCTCCAAGTTGGACCCATCACCTTAGACACAGTATGTCATGTGGTGGATGTAGAAGTTGCATATAACATTCTCGTCGGCTGACCATGGATTCATGCCATGAAAGCCGTCCCATCAACATTCCACCAATGTATTAAGTTTCCTCATTTGGACAAGGAATTTACATTACATGCAGATCCTCAACCTTTTGAGTATTGTAGATTCCTCGAAAGGACAGTATCGACATGATCACTATTGTCCATCAACAGATAAGTATGCTCCACCTCGCATAATCCCTAATGAAACACACATTGATCCTGATACACTCCCTAACAATGATCTGAAACCATCATCTCATAACCAAAACACATTTTCCAATCCATTATCTTCCGCTAGTCAACCATCTTCCACCAGTCCTCCTCCCACTAATCAATCATCTTCTTCCACTAATCAAGCTTCTTCTTCCAGCAACAATTATTCTTCCACCACACCATCTTCTTCCTCACCTAGCCAACCTTCTTCATCCAACCACACCTCTTCTATTAAGATACCTTCTCCTATGAATAACCAACTTCATCCTTCAATCCACCCCCTTCTTCTTATAACCCATTCTCTTCATCTTTTAAGACTACCAAACTAACTTCCCCACCACATGAGGTACCTATTGGTCCCCCATCTCACACATTTAAAATCATTGACACAGGATGTGGTGAATATCAATTTCAAAAGATGGCAGACTCCTTTTATATCAACAAATCCCCACATAGCTATGGAAAACCTAACGCTCCACATCTGAGAATCCATCCCACTTACCAAATGGGACAGTCAGTTTGGAAAAAGTTTGGTTATCTTGACAATGAACATATTCCAAGTTCTTCAGGATCTTGGTTATATAATGACGAACTTTGCTCCATGTTATGAGTCCCCTCAATTTACCAAAGCTCATCAAATAATGAAAAACATGTGATGGAAGGGTAAAGGACTCGGTCCAAATGAACAAGGTCGTTTAGACCCGATCAATTGCACACAACATCACGGTAAACATGGTCTAGGTTTCAAGGTGTTTGATGTTGCTCCCATAATAATTTCAAGTGACAATGATGACACCAGTTCTGATAATGACATCAGGTCTCCATGTAGTCTTTTTTAGGACCTCACTGAAACACATCTTTACTTTGAACATTTATCTATTAATGTCATCAATTTTGAGCCTACACATCCGAGTCTCATAGACCATGGCCAACCACATCATGCATGGCCATGGACATGTTCCAAAATGATGAAGCCATCAAATAATTCCTTGGAACTTGTGACCAAATCCCTACTTCCGACCATAGAAAAGGATTTGAAATCAATCTAAATGAATCAGCCTATTTTGGTGAAGAGATAAAATATTCAGATCCTTCACCCTCAGAAAATTTGGATCAAAAGCGCAAACAGAGGATTTCCCATAGTCAAAACTCACCGCCACCCTATCCAACAAACATCAACAAAAATTCTCAACACAAAAATAGTTGTACCAACTCACCTCAAACACCTGACACTGATGACCTACATCAACCATTAGCATCGTTTTCCGAAAAGGATACATCTAAAATGCTTGTAGAAGAAACAAAAGACATAAACATTAGCACCACCGAACATAGCCAAAAATTTTACAACTTGGCATTAGTCTGTCTGACCAAGAATGCATGGAATTCACAACACTCCTTATTGAATTACAAGATATATTTCCATCGACATATAAGGAAATGCCAGGACGTGACCCATCTCTTATAGTACACTGTATTGTGGTACATCCGGATGTAAAACCTGTAAAGCAAAAACTACAAAAAATGCATCCCCAAGTTGCATTGCTTGTCAAAACCAAACTCAAAAGCTGACTTTATCAAACCTTATTGATTATTCGACATGGATATCTAACATAGTTCCCATCACCAAGAAAACTCCCAGCATCAGAATATGCACAGACTTCCGAGACATCAACAAGGCTTGTCCCAAAGATGACTTTCCCTTGCCAAATATAGACATGATTGTTGATTCTACGGCAGGCCATGAAATGCTCTCCTTAATGGATGGATTCTTCTGGTTACAATCAAATACGTATTGCTGAAGGGGATCAACATAAAATGACATTTACTACACCATGGGGCACCTTCTGTTATAAGGTCATGCCTTTCGGCTTGAAAAATGTTGGTGCCACCTATCAATGAGCAATGACTGTCATCTTCCATGACATGTTACATGATATCATGGAAGATTATGTTGATGATATATTATCAAAATAAAAAACATGAATAGGGCATCAAAGATGATATGTGAGACCCATTTTTGATAGCATTACGTGATGAGAGGTCGCTGAATGACCTCCAACCCCCTATGCCTCCATCATCCATTTTCATGTTGCTAACTTAGTCAGATGTTATCATGGAGCTCATTTGGATCACCACTAGACAGAAAAAAATGTGGGTCCCTACAACAAAAAAAATCTGCCAATCATCCCGGCATCACCTCCTAATCCACCAGATAATCTCCACGTCAAATTCCTACTCCAACCTATGATCCATTCAAATATGTCAAACAATAGAGAGATACCACACAAATTTCCATCATGGAACTACTTAATCTTCTCCCAAACTACAACGCATCAATGCAAATTGAATAACGATCATGTTCCATAAGGACATCAATTCACAACAATTCCAAGCAGTAATGAACACATTACAGGCAGCAATCCTATTTTGTCTTTTGGTCCCACTGACCTACCTGAATCCAACAATCACAATAATTCACTCTTTATAGGTCGAGAGTGGTTATGTAGCTCATAATAAATCAAGTGTGTCTTAATCGACAAGGATTAGCATTAAATATTTGTTCCATGAAAATTTTACGGTGTTGAGGTTACACTGAAAAATGATTACAAACACTATCATAACCATTGGTGAGGTATGATAATGGCGAAAAAATCTGAAGCACAATACGTTTCCTCTCCAAGTTGGAACCCAAGCACTTAGACAAGGTCTGTCATGGGTCGATGTAGAAGTTACAATAAATTCTGGCCGGCCGACCCATGGATTCATGCCTGAAATGGTCCCATCACATTCACCATGCATTAAGTTTCCTCATTGGAAAAGGAATTACATTACGTGTAAATCCCCCAACTTTCTGCGTATTGTAGTTCCCGGAAAGACGGTATGACATGATAACTATTGTCCATCACCAGAGATAAATATGCTCTGCCTCGCAAGCCTACAAAAACACACATTGATCTTGATAACTCACTAACAATGATCGGAACCCTAATCTCCTAACCAAAACATGTTTCCAATGCCAGTATCGTTCGCATAGTCAAACCATCTTCCAAAGTCCTCCTACCACTAATCAATCATCTTCTTCACTAACCCAAAGATTCTTTTTACAGAAACAAGTATTCTTCTACCACACCATCTTTCTGACCACATTACAAACCCTTCTTCATCCAACCAAACCTCTTATTCATTATAACCGCCTCCTGGTAAAATCAAACTTCATCCTGCACTCCACCCCTTCTTATCTTATTTCTTATAACCCATTCTCTTCATCTTTTAAGACTACCTAACACTGGGAACTTCCCACAAACATGATACCGGTCCTATTGGTTCCCAATCTCACACATTAAAATCATTGAATAGGATGCAAGTGAATATCATTTCAAAAGATGGCAGACTCCTTGATATAACAAATCACAATAGCTATGGAAAACATAACACTCCACATATGAGAACATCCCACTACCAATGGGATGTTAGTTTAGAAAAAGTTTGGTGTATTTCTGACATGAACATATTCCAAGTTCTTTAGGTCTTGGTTATACTAATGGCGAATTTGCTCCCTGTATGGTCCCATCAATTTACCAAAGATAACCGAATAATGAAAAATATCGATGAAGGGGATCAGGCACCTCCGGCAACAGAACCAGGTTCGTTTAGACCCGATAATATACAACCACCTCATTGGTAAAAAATGGTCTAGGTTTTAAGGTGTTTGAGTTGCTCCATTAATAATTTAGTGACAATGGATGACACCAGTTCGATAATGACATCAGGTTCTCTAGTAGTCTTTTAAGACCTCACATTGAAAACACATCTTTACTTTGAACATTTATCTGTTAATGTCAGACAATTTTGCGCCGACACATATGAGTCTCATTAGAACATTGGCCAAACCAACCATATGAGCCATGGACATGTTCTAAAAGTGATGAAGTCAGTCGCAGAATTTTGGAAATCATGACCAATCCCTACTTCAGACCATAGAAAAGGATTTGAAATCAATCTAATAATCAGACCGATTTTGGCGAAGAGAGAAAATATTCAATCCTTCACCCTAGGAACAGTTGGATCAGCAAGTGCAACACAAAGGGATTTCCATAGTCAAAAACGGTCACCACACCCTATCCAACAAACACATCAACAAAAATTCCCAACATAACAACAAAATCTTGACCAACTCACTCACCTCAAAACCTGACACCGATGACCTACATCAAACTATTAGCATCGTCTCTGCAGAGGATACATCTAAAATGCTTGTAAAAAGAGACAAAAGAATAAAAATTGGCACCCCAAATAGACCAAAAGAAATTACAACTGGCATTGTTGTCTAACAAGAATGCATGGAATTCACACACACTCCTATTGAATTCAAAGATATATTTGACATGTACATATACGGACCAGCCAGGACATGGAACCATTTGTGTTAGTACACCATCTTGTGGTACTCCAGACGTAAAACCTTGTAAAGCTAAAAACTAGCAAATGCATCCCCGTTGAATTGCTGGTCAAAGCCGAACTAAAAAACTCTTGGAAGCTGATTTTATCAAACCTATGCTTATTTGGCATGGATATCTAACATAGTACGTCACAAGAAAAATGTCGGCATCAGACTATGCCACAGGACTTGCACAAATAACAAGGCTTGTCCCAAAGCGACTTTCCCTTGCCAAATAGAGAATGGATTGTTGATTTAGGCAGGCATGAAAGCTTCCTTAATGGCTGGATTCTATGGTTATAATCAAATACGTATTTCTGAAGGGAATCACACATAAAATGACATTTACTACACACTGGGCGCTTTTGTTATTAAGGTCATGCCTGTTGGCGGGAAAAATGCTTAGGGCCACATATCAATCGAGCAATGCCTGTATGTAATCTATAATGACAGGTTACATGATATCATGGAAGCTTTATGTTGATGATATATAGCAAAATACAAACATGAATAGGGATCTAGTGTGTTGAGGGACACCATTTTTGCTTAGATTACGTGAGTATACAGGGTTAGTTTAACCCAAAGACAAACAAAAAGAAGATGTGTGTTCGGAAGTACCTCTGGTAAATATTAGGGTTTATTGTGACGAAGAGGATAAGAAGTGGATTTTCTTTCCAAAGTCAAAGCCATTGATGGAATGCTCCTCCTCAAAACCTAAAATCAATACACAGTCTTCCAGGGAAAGATATTAGTATTCAGTGTTTCCTTATCACATTGCTAAAGGGCCACTCACTGAATCAGTTACTCAGGAAAAGAAAGATGCACCACTTTCAAGGGAACCACGATTCCAAGACTATTTGATAAGTTGTTAAAAGCATACATCTCTAGTCCACCTATTCTTATGTCCACCAGTGCCGATAAACCAGTTGATCTTATACATCTGCATTGAACATGCCATAGGAGCTCTACTAGACATAACATAGTGATCAAGGAAAAAGGACCAATAGCTGGATATTACCTTAGTTAAACCTTTTGAGCAACCGAAGTAGTTATCCCAATCAAAAAAAAAGTAGGCTTATCGGTCGCTTTGCACTCTATAAGTTAGGTTCAGTACTTGCTTAATCACACAAACAAGTGAGGTTACCAAGATGATCATTCAGAGTATTTGTTGTCCGACCCATTAGCATGGGAATAAATGTCTGAGTGGGGTCGTATTCTTGTGGTGGAATTCGATGTCAAGATTGTTTCCCAGAAAGTAATAAAGGACAAGCCCTGTAGACCCAACACTGTCAAGGCCACACCTTCTGAACAAGAAACCACTTCAATTACTCTCTTTCCTAATGAAGATATTCTTACACATAGACATTCACGCCAGCTTGGACACTATTTTTTTTATGGATTTGTAATCTCATAACTCAAGGGGGGGCTGTATTTTACTATCAATTCTAGCGGAAATGTCATTCACCAAATCATTTTTCGTCGCATCCCATGATACCAAAAATATCGCCAAAATATGAAGCTAGCTCTCATCAAGGAATAAACTTGGATATAGCTTGGGACTCTACTAATTAGCTGTATTTGGTGATTATTACTATAATCAAACACAAGGTCCTGAATACCGAGGAACCTGTGTCAAGGATTAAAAACTACCCATAAAATGCATGGTTGATAGTCTTTGAAGTTTTTTTCGATTAATAATTAGCTTTGATCAAATCACCAGGAATTTGTAATAAATCTATAGACACTTATGGCAACCATCGGATTCCTATGAAATCACTCCTAGTCAAACCTAGGCACATTTCTAGCAAAATATCTTAATGCCTACCTAGATTTCCTGAAAAATATGGTATGTGAGATCAGGGCCCCCGAATTAACCCTGGTCCCACAATCCTTTTATTCATTAATGATAAAACATTTCATGGCTTGACTGAAACCATGATAACGTGCTTTAGACAATGTTCTTCTGTTTACACCATTTTAGCAAAACTCTTTATAACCGGGATAGATGACTCTATCCGAGTTACTCAGAAGACTCTCTTTTCTCTTTCTGCCATCCTGGTGACGGTTGAGCCAATCGCTGCTGCCTGCCGAACCAGCATTGGGGGCGGCGGTAGTCCTCTGTACGCTTAGTATTTCGGCCCCGCACCACTCACACGAATTCGGTATCACTAGCCAAGAAAATCTCCTGCGAGTTAGAGTATTATGGACACCAGCAGAAACGTGGAACACATCAATTTTTTCAAATATTTCAAGATGTCAAAATCATGGAAAATCTTATCCAGACCTTCCAGGTCTCTTCATCAATAACTCCACCCTCGGCCCTTTTCTTCCGGCAACGCCGGGTTATTGACTCTTGTAACAATGGACCCAACACTCTGTGTCCCCATTGTGCCTCCACTAAGGTTCATCATCCTGCTCCCGAATCTTATTCAGTCCATTCTGGTAGAAGCTATGCCCTTCTCCCTTATGGTTACCACTTGCCCCCCGAGGGTTGTCGCCACTTTTTCTCGCGCAGTCCTTTCATAATGTTGTTGACCGTGCCCGCCAGTGTGTGCACGTCCTGTTGATCAAGTGCTCGTCGTGTGGCTTGCCGCTACTTTGGATCCCCTCCATTTATACCACTCACCAGCAGTAGGGTCCTAGAAGGTACTCTGAGCCAGGAGTTTTGACCGTCACACCTTAGCCTAGCGTCCACTGTACCATCCCTGCCACCCCCATTGTTTTTCACGCTCTGTTCATGCCACCGGTCAGAGACGAAAGCCATACAGACCTAAAATCCCTTCATTGGGATAATATTTTGCATAAGACCCCTGTCTGGACATGTCCTTGGCATATCACACACATTGTGTCCGTTGGGGCCAGCACTCGGCACTCGTTGGGTGCCACACCCATCAGCCCTAACCTTCCCGCACCCCTCATTCACGGCTTATGCCACGCACCCATTCCCCTTGTGCCCTTGCACTGGATCTGGAAGTCATTATCCCTCTCTGAGATGTACCCCCGCATCATGTTTGGGAGTGTCCCTAAGCGTGTAATTCAAATTGACCTGGATGCAGTATCCTCGTGCAGAGGTCTTGGGCTTCCTAACAGCGCTTGAGCTCTCGTCAAAATTTCGACATAGTCCCTGAACAATCTTAATATCTTCAGGGACCGTCATCTCAAGTCTACAAAACTGACTACTTCTGTTAGGACAGAGGTATTATATAGTCTCATAAAAAGGTGTATTCAGTACCCAGAGAACATTCCAAAAATTGTGTGGTGACTTGTTTTAAAGGGAAAAATCGAAGAATAGCGCCACTAAAGAGATTAGACGGCCCCAAGGACCATTTGGGAGCGCACTAATCAGGTTAGGAAAGCCCGAATGGGTGTTACGAGCATGAGCTATTCGCGTGACTAGTGCGCACCTGCAGTCTACACCCTACTGTGGCAGATAACTGGAAATACCCTGTGGCAGTCAACCGCTCTCACGCACCCTATGTAGAACCTAGGGGCAAGTGTCACATGAGCTAAGTTTCAATACACACATCGTGCTGTCTATTCTGTAGCAGGTTGCCTGTGGAGATTTTTGTACCTGTTCCGTAGGGCTGTCCCCAGACAGCTTGTACATTGTTCCTTTTGTACTGTATTTATCTGCCGATAATAATTTAAAGTTTGTTAAGGTGCATTCTCGTTTGGTGTAGATCCAGTTGTTTTCTTTATGCAAGTTAGTCACACATCGCTTTTAGCGCCTCTAGTTATTTGGTTTGCCTATTCAACTCAAATGAGGACAGGGTTTGTCTCAAACACACCAGATTCTCTATTGATTATTGTGGAGTGAGGCATATTTCTAATATTCACTATCTCATCTATTCTATTTAGTCTGTGGTCAACACCTCTTGCCGAGGTCATACTAACGCTTACTGCCCTGATAGTAAAAGCCCTTTCAAACGACATCTAAACTCGTGGGTGTGAAAAGCTCCCCCTCAAACTTTGACTTTAACGTGACAGTTAGTTAGTTTGTCGCCATCTGTAGTCGTGGTGTGAGAACACCCCTACACCCGTATTTCCCCTATAGTCGGGTGGGGTTGAGATTGGGGGCAGGACGTCCCTTCCCAAATACAAAGCATCTTGTAAAAATCATCAATTCAATAATTCATATAACCATCTTCATTCTTCAGGTTTTCGTGTTGAGCCCACACTTATTCTTGGTAGTGTGAGATTGGGCAATGGAGGAAAGGAAAGTGCCCTACTAGTCTACATCTTGTCTTCAGTGAAAACCTTACCTATACAAGTGGTTTTATGGGGCAAAGCATAGAGGGTCCATTTTCATTCTAAAGCATAAAAAATTACAAACATTAAAAAAAAAAAAGGAAATTTACTCACTATGTTTTGCATTCGGTGATGAGCCATATTCTCATAGTAGCATGGGGGAAGGCATAGGGAGTCATTCAAATTACAAAAATCTTAGTGCTTTGCAAATTATAGAACCCAAAAGAAGTGATTTAGAGCCTAATGAAGAGAGAACTATCCCTTCACCTCTATTTACCAATCAGTAGCCACATAATTGTCTAAATTCTAGCACCATGACTACATAAAGTGAAACCATTTTTGAAAACTGGTTCAGTTGGACCGGTTATGAAGAATGGAGTCACAATTTCTCAAAAACATTGTTGTTAGCATTTGTCTCTATACTCATTATCTACCTCATGCGTCCTTCTTGATTCTCGGTGATGAGCTCATGCCTCTTACAAGTTGTGTGGAGTCAAGAATGGAGCTGTACTTATTTTCATCATATCATTCACGCCAGTCTGTCAATGGAAAGAGAATTTGTGTTATTCGGATCATAAGTTACCACATGAACAACTGGTACATACGCTATCCCATCATCTACCCTTGATAAATCTTGGTATACCTCTCAAAAAGAAGTCTGCACTCTGGTCCATAAATTGCAATCACAGTTTGGGAAAAATCAAACATAGTGGAAAATTGTCCAAAAACCTAAAATATATATGCAAAACAATCGTACATAAATCCAACAAAATTAGAACCGTCAAAAATTTAAACATTAGAAAGAATCGTCAAAAATCCAAACACATTTGAAAATTGTCACAAAAAAAAAAAGCAAAAAATCAAAAATCAAAATAAAAAAAATTAGAAAACATTAGAATATATATATATATATATATATATATATATATTCTTATAAACAAAAAACAAAAAATGTTGTAAAATCATAAAAAACTCAAAAATACCAACATAACTCCACCTTTAAAACTTTAACCCAACGGATGATCCAATCATTTTATGACTACCACTTCAAAAACTTCTTTTCGCCATGAATCCCGCTTGGGGTAAAATATGGTTCTTATCGATTTCCTGTTTGCGGACAATGGGAACCAATACTTTACTATGTACTCGTACCCCTTACGTGGGGGCCCTCGCTATCCTCATATGAAAACACGTTAGGGATATTGTTTAATGGTTCTTTGGTGACAAACTGTCCCATCATGTTATAATTATAATGGTTTCTTATATCTTGATATATTCGGGGGCATCTTGATTTATGTAGCATTAGTGTTATCTCTAATAGTCTTAGTTAGGTTAATTCTAATTGCATGTCTACTGGTGGATCATATTTTCTCGATGGCCTCTATCTAGCTCTCTTCCATTTACATATCTATGGGCATCAAACCTTTTGAGGCCCCTATCTATGTTGTCAGGCAAATTACAATCTAGTCATTATGACTTTTAGATCACGATGCATCTTGTTATGTGCTATATTAAAATTAAGATGTTTTTTCATCTGTGAGTACTTACCTGATGATCACATCTTACTTTGAACCCCAATCCATTCACCCATACTAAACATCCCCAATTTGGAATCCTACTTGATCACAGTTGTAGTGTCCGAATCCTACTTACGATCTTATCAAGTAGCAATTCAATATCCAAAATTACTAAAAAAGGGCTCTCTCCCCCCACCATGCTCCATGTAGTGATTCCATCATCCAGCTCTCATTTTATCCTCCGCCATTACCCCCATATTACCCTCTCACCTTCCTGTTCCCCTTCACCATTATATTCTTTACTTTCAACCTTCTACTTCCCGCTTTGACAATCCTAATTAATAAACCCTTCTATATGGGATCCTGGTGGAGGTTTACACTCTCACTAAGATCTTCTTGTTTGTAGAAGCTTCTCACTAACCTCCCTCTCATCAAACACACTCACCACGAACCACATCTTCCCATTCCACATCTTTTGTTTCTCTTTGGCATCATTACTGCTCACACGTGGCATTCCCAATTAAGGTTCCCCTAAACTATTCGCCCTCCACTACTATATTCCTTCATCCATCATGTTACATCAATTGTTTTTGTTTCTTCTGTTATCACTAATATCGTCTCCTATTCTACCTAAGGAATAACATCACCACTATTTTCTAATACTTCCCCAAATCCATTTATTATGCATGGTCATCCTACTTACACGCTATCTAGTTATAAGAAAATTCCGTGAGGGTTCACCTTCAGTATTTTTTATACCCTATTTCACAAAACTAGAATCATTATTCTGTCGCTTATTAGCAATCTTATTAAACCATCAAAGCAACATGACAATATATACTTAAGACTCCCTCTTAAGATGCTTCTGCCCTATGGCCTTCCCCCATCCAATATATTTCCCATATTATTTCTCCCACCCTTTTCGCGATTCAATATTCAACCTACCATTCCACAAGTCCCCCAATATCCTTGTCTTTCTCCTTGAATTATCATCCAGGTCAGTTATGATCTTAGGGAAACGCTCCAGTAGCATGTGATCTTACTTAAGAGATTCTCTTAAGCAGGGGACATGTCCATCTTACAATCACCATCACTCTAGCAAATCTCACCATCCTCTTTCCTCTTCACCCAAGGCATCACATCATTTTTACCACCAAGATAACCCGCCTCTACTTGGAAATTTACTTAACCACTCACAACATGGCAATTTAACTTAAAGAGTCACTCTTAAGGATGTTTGTCTCCTTCACTGTCCCCTCAACTATCCACCCTTCACCCTTCAAATTGTTCTCATTAATCCCAGTTTCACTCCACTTTACCTCATTTTCCATTCTTGCCAACACCACTTCTCACTTCCCACTTGCATCTCTAGTTTTTGCTTCGTTAGGCCTATTACTTAACCACTTCCATCACATGAAAATCTTATGTAAGGGTCCTCCCTTGATTTCTTAACTTGTCATGGTGAACTTCTCTACCGCCCATTCTCATTCCACTTTGTTAAGAACTTCTTCCCACTGGTATCTCCTAATACCCATATTTTTCCTCCCACATTATCCTTTATCACATATCCTCTTACAACATACATTCTATATCGTTACATCTACAATTAACATTCTTTTCCACATTCACATTACTGTTATCAATTTGTTTTTAATTTCCGGTAATACCATTGTCTTCCATTTTTTTGCATGTACTGGGTTTTCATCCTCACCTCATTCATCTACATCACCTGCAATCCTCCCTCACATTAAACTAGTCCTAACTCATCCTCCCATTTGATTTTACTATTTCCACTTCATCTTCTCAAAATCCTCCCCACATTTCTACAACACAGCATCACCATTATTGTTAAATACCTCTATCATTTCTTCGCTATCATCTTTATTACGCGCTAATAATGTGTAATGGATTTCCTAAAAATCATCACTCTCAATTCTGCATGACATTCATTCACTTCCCTTGGAATGCTAGAGTAGCATTCATTCATTAACTCCATATAAGCCAACAATCATTGGAAGGGGGCTTTCCCTAAGTCCACTTTGTTGGCGTTACCCTTTCCCACTCCTCGTTAGCTTTCTCCTTTTCTTCATTTTTTATATCACCCTTCCACCACTCATTAAAGAGGGCTTTCACTAGTGTCCCACCCATGGCCATTTAATATTCTGATACCTCGTTATCTTTTCTCCATATCTTCTTTCCCTCAATCCCACCATTTCTGGTAGATTTCTTACAAATCTATTCAATTATTATGACCTCTAATATCTTTAATGTCTTCATCCTACATCTTTTTCTATTTTCTCGCCATCCTCGTATCCTCATTCAGCATTTCAACATCTATTTCACTCGATGTCATTCCCCCCTATCTTATGGGAATCATTCCTTATAGTGTACCCTTTCCACATATGTACCCTTCTTATGTATTCCCTTCCTTCAATCATTTTCTTTGTTATCCTCATTCTCTCTCCACCCCACATCTTATTTCCTTTCCCCGTCTCATCATTCTTCCATTTTCATCAACACTCCATCCGTAATCACCATCGATAAACTTAGATCTTTCAAAGTTTGTCCTGTCAATTTATCATACCACCCTCCACATGCATCTCCATATAGTTCTGTTCCATATTCTTTTCCTTGGTCTTCCTCTCAATACAGATCTTAATTTCTCCCTGTTTCTCTGATCTTCTTCATCTAATTAATTGAACGTTTCTTATGGCACTTCTAATTTCTTACCCACCCCTTACCTTTAATTAATTATGTATCTATTTCTCTCTTTTCTCCTACTATTTTGTTACATTTCTTGTCCCTCATAATTTCTTTTTTTTTTTCAGTTTCTACTTCTTCTTTCGTCTCTTTACATTTTTCATCCATTTCACCCCTACTCCTAACTAATTTTCTGCCGTATTTATGTATCATTTCATGTTTCCTTATTTTCTTAGCTCTATCATATCTTTTCACTTTCACACGCATTCCCTCTTTACTATCTCTATTGGCTTCCTTCATTTTGCACAACTCTCTATTTCATCCCTTTCACCCTCTACTCTGTCATTTTCCTATTTTTTGCCTTTTTTGTCCTTCATCATTCTTTCTTCCCCTATCATCCCTCTCTCTTATTTCTACCCATCTTCATTCCTTTTTCCCCCCTCCCCTATCTCCCTTACTCTTCTCATAATCAACCCCTAATCCTATCCATTCCCTTTTCTCTTTCCCACACACCCTCACACCTAGCATTCAAGGTCGAATGAATCCTTTCTCCATTTGTGTCGTGTGGTCATTCCAGTCTCTTCCACTCCATTACTGTCCTCTTCTCCACATAATTCATTTCTCTTCTTTTCGAGAGTTCTGTCGTATATTCCATTATTGTCGGTCCTCTCGAGGGGGCATCATCACATCTATCCATAATCACATCTTCTCATGACATTTTTGTCTTGGAGCATACTATGACATCTGTCACTCACCACTTTCTATTCTACCCAAAAAACATTCGCTTTACCTTTTGCTTAAGAAAATTAGATTAAATTCTTCACCCATCATGTCTATTTTCTTTGAAAGGACACTACTTTCCTAGTACCCTCCAAAGAGGGGAAAATGTAGACACCCTAATTTCACATCTATCCTAAATCAATTAATTCCCCTTCCTCATTTCCCATAAAAATACACTTCAAATTAATCAAATACAATTTGATTAATTATCCATTTCAAAATCTAAAAAAAAACCAATCCTCACCACATGTCATTATTCTCCATGTTTTTCTACTATTGAATTAAAAATTCAAATTCAAACCCTCACCCACCATTCGTGGTGCCCACTCACCTAAAATACTCCACTTATGAATTTAAAATCCAAAATCAAAATAAAAAAAAATTAGAAACGATTATCAAAAATTCAAAAAACATTAGAATATATATATATATATATATATCATAAACAAAAAAAGAAATGTTGTAAAATCACAAAAACTCTAAAAATACCAACATAATTCAACCTTTAAAATATTAACCCCAACAGATGATCCAATCATTTTATGACTACCAAATTCAAAACACTTCTCCTCGCATGAATCCTCGCTTGGGGCAAATCCGGTTCTCATTGTTTTCTTGTTTGAGGACAATGACCCAATACTTTACTATGTCCTCGTACCCCTACTTGGGGGCACATCCAATCAATCCTCACTGTGGAACACGTTAGGGATATGTTTATTGGTTCTTGTGTTGCATTATTAGTTATAAATTATTAATTGTTTTCTTGTATCTTGATATATTACAAGGGGCGTCTTGATTTTATGTATCCTAGTGTTCTCTCTAATATTCTTATGTTATCTAATTGCATGTTGTACTGGGGGATCATATTTTCTCAATGGCCTCTGTCTATGCTCTCTTCCATTTACATATCGTACTAGGGCATCAAACCTTTTTGATGGCCCATACCTATGTTATCACGCAAATTACAATCTAGTCATCCTGATCTTTTATATCACAATGCATCCTGTTATGTGCTATATTAAAATTAAGATGATTTTTGTCATGTGAGTATCTTCCTGCATGATCAACATCTTACTTTGCACCCCATCCGTTCACCCATACTAATACACTCCCTAGTTTGGGAATCCTACTTGATCATAGTTGTAGTTTAAGAATCGTACTTGACGATCTTTCTCAAGTTGCATTCACTATCCAACAACTCCTCCTCCCCCACCATGCTCACCATGTATTTGATCCATTCATCCTTGCTCCTCATTTTTACTCCTCCAGCCACTTACCCCCATATTACCCTTCTCACCCTTCCTGTCCCCTTTCACCCATTTATATTCTTTCCTTTCACCCTTCTACTTCCTCGCTTGACAATCCTTACTAATCACCCCTTCTATATGGGATCCTTGGTGGAGGTTTACCCTCTCCCTAAGATCTTCCTTGCTTGTAGAAGCGTTCTTCACCTACCTCCCCTCTCATCAAACAACACTCACCACGCACAAAGCTTCCCATGCCACCCTTCTATTCTCATTCTTCATAATTAATCTCAAAACGTGGGCATCCCAATTAAAGGATTCCCCTAACACTATCCACACTCCACTACTATATTCCTTCATCATCATGTTACACTCCTTGTTTCCTTTCGTTCTTGCTTATCAACCTCATCTTATCTCTATCTACGTACTGAACCCTCACTACTCTTTATATCCTTCCCAAATCCATATTATGCCTGTCCATCCTACTTACACGCTCTCATAGTATGGAAAAATTCATGAGGTTCCCTTCAGTCCATTTGTTCATCCATTCCCACCAACTCCATATCATTCTTCTTCTTCTTAGCTTGGCGATTACGTAACCATTCGACTGACAAGGGAAATCATACTTAAGACGTTTCCTAAGATCGATTTGCCCTATGGCTTCCCCCAATCCATATATTTCCCCATGAGTTCTTCTGCCTCTTGTACGATATCGTCTTCAAACCGAAACATTCCACCCTGTCCCCAATATCATCTTGTCCTTTCTCCGTGACATTCATCTGTCCCACTGGTCAGTCTTTGTGTGTGTTTGATCCGACGTGCTTTATATATACTTGGCATTTTTTTTTTCGTTTCGGTAGCATGATGATCTACTTAGAGATTCTCTTAAGCATGACATGTCATCTTAACTCACCCATACTCTACAATCTTCACCATCCTCTTTCCTCTTCATTCCTATATCACATCTTTTTACCACCTACTATCACATCCTCTGCTTGGAAATCTACTTACCACTAACCCGGCATCTCTCCGGCACATTTTTTTCCCTATCCCCTCCCCTTTTCTCTTTCTTCCTCCAATCTCACTTAAGAGTCAACTCTTAAGGATGATTTGTCTCATTTCCCGTTCCCCATCATATCTTACCCTTCACCCTTAACTTTTCTCATCATTTCAATTATCACATCTTTTCACCTCCTTTCGATTCACTCGCAAAACACAACTCTGCTTTGAACTTGTCCATCTCTAGTTTTTTCGCTGGAAATAGTACTTAACGCCCCTCCATCACATGAAAAGATTATGTCAAGGTCCTCCCTTCTCTAATTGTCATCATGAACTTCTCCACGCCATTTTCATTCACTTGTTGACCTTCTATCAAATGGATCTCATGACTACCCAATTTTTTCTCACACGGATATCATTTCTCCACATATCCTCGTACACATTTTACATCTGATTTTCTATCTCCTTCACGTTCTTTTACTCATTTTCCCCTTCTTTATCCATCATCATTTCATCCAATTTGCTTCCATTCTTTCATTTTGTTATTCATACTCACCTACTCATTTCACTCCTCATCACCTACATCCTCTCTCATATACCACCTAGACCCTAACTCATCCCTCAATTTTCTTACTCTTTCCACTGCTCTTCATCAATCCCCCCCACATTTTCTACCCACACACGCATTAACATTATTGGGGAATATTCATCTATCAATTCTTTACATTGTCATTCTTTATTCCCACGCGAATAATGTAAGGGGGATCTTCCCTACAATAATCAATCCAATTACCGACCTCATTCACAATCCTTTGGACCTTTAGAGTATACCTTATTTTCTTCCCCTTCTAAGCCACCAACTCATGGGTAAGGGGGATTTCCATAACGTCGCTTTGTTGGCAGTACCCTTTCCAATATCTCGTTAGCTTCTCTTTTCTTCCATTTTTTCTCTGCACCTACCCCAACATAATGGTAAGAGGATTTCCCTAATGTACCCCCCATGGAATGCCTATTTATCCCACGTTCTATTTTCTCTCCTATTTTTCCCTCAATCCCAAATTTATGTAGCTTATTACAACATCGCTCATCTTTCTTCGACCTATAAATCTTTACTGTCTTTCAGTTACATTCTTTTTTCTTATTTTCTCATATACTAGTAGCCTCATTTCATGAATTTCCCATCTCTTCAATCCGATGTCATTCCTCACCTTTTCATTTCTCTACAAACATTTAATCGTGTCCTTTCATATTACACCTCTTTAGGTTCATTCTTCACGGCCGTCTCTTTGTTATTATCCTCTTATCTCCACCCACTAATCTTATTTTCCTTTACCCTGTATCTCTTCTTCCCCTTTTCCATCACGGTTCCTCCTTAATTCCCCATCGATAACTAGCTATTCAACATGTCTTGTTTTTTTTTATAAACCACCCTCCAATGAATCTAAATACGTCTGTATCCATTTCTTTTCACTTGGTCTTACTCTCAAATGAATGATTCATCAATCTGTCCCTGTATTCTGCTCTCTATCTTCCTTCTCTCCCACAATTTTCAAACATTTCTTTGCGACACACAACTTATACTTATTCTACCACCCTAAAGTTTCATTCATTATGTATCTAGGGTCTGATTTCTTTCTCTACTCTTTTTACACTTTCCTCGCCCATAATGAATTTTTTTTTTTCCGTTTTACTTCTCTTGCGTTCCTCTTTCCATTTGATCCATGTCACCCCTACTCCCACTCGTTTTACTTCTTATTGATCATCTGTAACTGTTCTTGATGTTCTGAGATCTTCATCTATTTCACTTTTCACGCTCCCTCTTTAGTATCTACTATTGCTCATTTCATTTTGCACAAACTCTTATACATCCTTCACCCTATACTCGTCCATTCTGTTTTTTCCATGGGTGGCCTTAATCATAATGCAAATATCCGGTCATCCATCTATAGGAGGTATACCCTCTTTCTTCAGTGTTTTACCCTCCCTAGCTCGTTACTTTCTCATAATCACCCAAATCCGAGCCATTACTTTTCTCGGGTCCCACAACACCCTACACCCTAGCTCAGTCGATTGCATCTTTCCAACATTGTGTCATGCGGTCATTCTAGGCTCTTCCATCTCCCATTATTGTCCTCTTCTCACATAATTCAGTTCTATATTTTCCAAGGAGGTTCTGTAGTATATTCCATTCTTGTCAGTCCTCTCGAGGGCGGTCATCACATCTACCATAATCACATTCTTCCTCATGACCATTTTTTTCTGAGTGCATTCAGGCTTATGATTTGTCAATCACCACTTTTTATTCTCCCCAAAAAAACATTCGCTTTACCGTTTGCTAGAAAAATTAGATTAAAGCTTACCCATCACGTTATTCTTTTGAAAGACCACTACTGTCCTAGTTACCCTCAAGAGGGGCAAATGTAGACACCCCGAAATTCACATCTATCCTAAACAATTAATTCCCCTTCATCATGTCCCATCAAAATACACTCAAATTACATCCAATATAATTTGATTAATATTCCATTCAAATCTAAAAAAAACAAATCCTCACCACATGTCTTATTTCTCAATGTTTTCTACTATTGAATTTTTAAAATTCAAATTCCAACCCTCACCCTCCCTTGTGGTGCCCACCACCTAAAATCCTCCACGTTAATTTAAAATCCAAAATCAAAGATAAAAACATTAGAAACGAACGATATCAAAATTAAAAAACATTGGAATATATATATATATCTAACAAAAAAAAACAACAAAAGGTTGTAATCAGTAAAAAACGTCTAAAAATACCAACATAATCAACATTTTAAACATTAACCAACCGGATTTCCAATCATTTTAGGGCATACAAAGTCAAAACACGTGTTTCGATGAATCCTGCTTGGGGACGGTACATCTGGTTTCATTGTTTCCTTGGTTTGCGGACAAGACCCCAACTTTACTATGTCCTCGGACCCCTACCTTGCGGGCACATTGCCGATCAATCCTCCTAGGAACACGTTAGAGGGATAATGTTTATTGGTTCTTTGTGCATTTATTAGTATCAATTATTAATTTCGTTCTTATATACTGAGATATTACGGGGGCATCTTGATTTGTAAATCCTAGTGTTCTCTCTAAGATTCTTATGTTATCTAATGCATGTCGTATGGGGGATCATATTTTCTCGATGGCTCTTATCTGTGCTCTCTTCCATTTACATATCGTTACTAGGGCATCAATCTTTTTGATGGCCCATATTATGTGTCATGCCCAAATTCAATCTAGTCATCCTGATCTTTTATAACGATGCATCTTGTTATGTGCTAGATTAAATTAAGATGTTTTATCATGGAGTATCTTCTGCTCATGGCCAACATCTTACGTTGACCCCATTCCTTCCACCATATAATAATTACCAGTTTGGGCATCCTACTGATCCACAGATTGAGTTTTTTATATCTACTTGGCGATCATTATCAAGTAGCATTCAAATCACAGGTCATCCTAACCACCCCTGCTACCAAGGTATTTGATCCATCATCATTTTCCTCATTTGTACTCCTCCCACAGTACCCCGATTACTTGTCTCACCCTTCGTGTCCCCTCGAACCAATTTTCTATTCGTCCCTGACCCTTCTCTTATGCTTCTCGCTTGACAATATTACTAATAACAACTTCTATATGGGACCCTTGTGGAGGTTTATCTTTCCCTAAAATCTTCTACTGTAGAAGCTTCTTCACAACACAACAATTTCCCATTCAAACCTTTAACTTCTCATTCTTACATCATTACTCTACCACATGGGAATCCCAATTAAGGATTCCCCTCACATCTCCACCTCCACTAAATATATTCCTTCATCCATTCATGGTACACTCCTTTCCTTTCTTTCTTTTATCACATCATCTCGTTCCCTATTCTACTTAGGCATAACCTAACTCACTCTTTCTCATACTTCCCAAATCCATCTTCAGCCTCTGTCATTCTAACTACCGCTCTTAATTAGTATGGAAAATTCAATTGAGGGTCCTTTCAGGTCCATTTGTCATACCCTTTCCCACAAAACTCCATATCATTAATCTTCTTCTTTACCGCTTGGAGATCGTACTAAACCATTATTGACCGCATTTGAAAATCTTACTAAGACTCTTCTTAAGATCGAGTGGCCTATGGATTCCCCCATCCCATATATTTTCCCACCAGCTTTCTTTTGAAATACTGCCGTCGTCAGATCATCTTCTCAACTACCATTCCACCCATGTCCCAATAACATCTTGTATTCTACTTGCATATATACCTGTCGGGTTGGTGATCTTACGAACCTCTTAAGCAGAATGACAAAATCTCAACTTAAGAGATTCGATTAAGCATGAATTCATCTTACACTTGCCCATCACTCTAAATCTCACATCCATCAAAATCTCACCAGCCATCTTTCTCTCATTACCAATAATAACATCTCTTTTAACAAAACTTCACCATCATAAAAGTGGTAGTATTACTTACCACTCCGCCCAGCATGGGATCTAACTTCAGAGTCCCTCTTAAGGACGATTTGTCTCCTTGCCTTATCCCCATCATAACACACCTATCACCCCTTCCACTTTTTCGGCATTTCTCCATTATCACAATCCTTGCAACTACTTTTCACATTCTCGCAAACACACACTTCTCAATTTTCCACGTCATACTTGTCCATTCTCCAGTTTCACTAATTTGAAAATCTCTTACACCACCTATGTTCACATGACAATCGTATATTAGGGGCCTCCTACGCTTAACTTGTCAAGGGAACTTCTCCCCCCACCGCATTCTCGTTCACTTTGTTGATGATTGCTTCACGGGTATCTCCTATACCATTTTTCCTTTCTACTATTATCTTTCTCCAAATACCTCTTAAAACAACATCTAATAATTCCACACAATCAAGTCTTTTCCCATTTTTCCTTCTTGCATCATAATACTTCATAGTGTGTATTCCCATTCTTTCATGTCTTGGTTCTCTCCTCACCGCGTCATCTCATCATCGCATCCCTCCTTGATTTAATCTTCGTCTAATCATCCCTCACATTTTTTGTCTCTTTGGCACTATTTGCTCAAAATTAGTCCCACATTCATACCCACAAACGTATTCACATATTGTGAACATTCCTCTATCATTCTTCATCATCTCTTCTTATTCCAGGCACTCATAAGTGTAAGTGGGCTTCACTAAAAATCATCAATCCTATTCTGCATGACCTAATTCACTCCCTTGGACCTCTTCAGAGTTTCCTCATTCCTTCCATCCTATAAGCCCACCACGCATTGTAAGGGGACTTTTCCCTAACATCTCCTTTATTGGCCATTACCGTTCCAATCCCTCATTAGCTTCTCATTTTTTTCATTTTTTCTCACCTTCCCACACTCATTGTAAGGGGGCTTGATATAAAGTCCCTATTGGAATGGCCTCTTCATCCCCCATTCTCTTTTCTCTCTATCTTTTCCCTCAATCCCCACCCTTTCTTGTCACGTTTTAACATCTCACCAGTATTCCTTCGCCCCTCTTCAATTATCTTTATTGTCTTCATCATACATCCTTTGTCTTTCTTCTCGTCAGTCCTATATATCAGTTAATAACATCTCAACCTCTTTTCCAATCGATGTATTCCTCCCTCTTTCTTCTCTTTAACTGATATTGCTTCCTTTCCACTTATTATCCCTTTATTGATTCCCTTTCTTCTACATAATTTTTCTTTGATATCATATTTCTCTTCCCACCCTCATATTATTTCCCTTCCCATATATAGTAGTATTACCTTGTCACTAAGTCCTCTTACGACCCCATCGATAACCAAGGCCTCTCAGCAGTTCTGTCTTTTATCATACCACACCTCCCAATTGCATCTCAAGACGGCTGTTCAATATTACGTTGCCTGGGTATTCTAGCCATGAAAAATTCTTCAATCTTATCCGTATCACTTATCTTCCTTCCTCTCCCTAATGTATGTTGCTTATGACACTTTCATGTTCTCTACCACCCCCACCTTTCGTTCAGTCTATATATGCTTTCTCTCGTTTATCTACTCTTTTTCACCTTCCTCGCCCATATAGTTTCTTTCTTTATCCAGACCTACGTCATACCATTTCTTCCCATTCTTTTCATGTCTTGGTTCTTCATCCTCACCTCATTCATCCACATCACCTGCATCATCTCCTCACTTTCACCTAGTCCTAACTCATCCCTCCCATTTTCTTTACTCTTTCCACTTCATCTTCTCAAATCCCCCCCACATTTCTACCCACACACACATTCACCATTATTGTTAACATTCCTCTATCATTCTTTCATCGTCATCTTCTATTCCCGTGCTAATAATTGTAACTGGGATTTCCCTAAAAATCATCAATCCTCCTTTTACATGACCTCATTCACTCCCTTGGACATTCTAGAGTATCCCATCATTCCTTCCCTCCTCTAATCCCACCACTCATTGTAAGGGAGCTTTCCCTAATGTCCCTTTGTTGGCGTTACCCTTTCCAATCCTCGTTAGCTTTCTCCTTTTCTTCATTTTTTCTCTCACCCTTCCCCACCACTCATTGTAAGAGGGCTTTCCCTAATGTCCCCCCATTGGCATTTCCTCTTCTATCCCTCGTTCTCTTTTCTCTCCTATTCTTTTCCCTCAATCCCACCCTTTCTTGTCGCTTCTTACCCATCTCTTCATCTTCTCTTCGACCTCTTCAATATCTTTACTGTCTTCATCATACATCTTTTTTCTATTTTCTCGTCATCCTAGTATCCTCATTTCATGCATTTCCACATCTCTTTCAATCGATGTCATTCCTCCCCTCTTTCTTCTCTGAACATTCCTTATAGTGTCCCCTTTCCACTTATTACCCCTTTCTGTATTCCCTTCCTTCTACATCATTTTCTTTGTTATCCTCTTCTCTCTCCCACCCCACATCTTATTTCCTTTCCCCTGTATCATCTTCTTCCCCTTTTTCCATCACATTTCCTCCTTACTTCCCCATCGATAACCTAGCTCTTCAACGTTGTCTTGTCTTTTTTATCATACCACCCTCCACATGCATCTCCATACAGTCTGTTCCATATTCTTTTCCTTGGTCTTCCTCTCAATGACATGATTCCATCAATCTTCTCCCTGTATTCTCTCTATCTTCCTTTCCTCTCCCCTAATTTTCACATTTCTTTTGGCCACTTCTCCTTTTCTCTACCACCCCTACCTTTTCATTCATTATGTATCTATTTCTCTTCTTTTCTCTACTCTTTTTTACACTTTCCTCGCCCCTCATAATTTCTTTTTTTTTCCGTTTTACTTCTTCTTTCGTCCTCTTTCCATTTTCATCCATTTCACCCCCTACTCCCACCTCGTTTTCTCCTTCTTATTTATCCTTTCCTGTTTCCTGATTTTCTCAGCTCTATCATTTCTTTCACTTTCATGCATCCCTCTTTACTATCTCTATTTATTCCTTCATTTTGCACAAATCTCTATTTCATCCCTTCACCCTCTACTCTGTCATTTTCATATTTTTGCCTTGTTTGTCCTTCATCATTCCCTTCTTCCCCTATCACCCCTCTCTCTTATTTCTACCTCTTTCATTCCTTTTTTCCCCCTCCCCTATCTCCCTTACTCTTCTCATAATCAACCCCCAATCCTATCCATTCCCTTTTCTCTTTCCCACACACCCTCACACCTAGCATTCAAGGTCGATTGAATCCTTTCTCCATTTATGTCGTGTGGTCATTCCAGTCTCTTCCACTCCATTATTGTCCTCTTCTCCACATAATTCATTTCTCTTATTTTCCAGAGTTCTGTCGTATATTCCATTCTTGTCAGTCCTCTCAAGGGGGCATCATCACATCTATCCATAATCACGTCTTCTCATGAAATTTTTTTCTTAGTGCATGCTATGACATTTGTCACTCACCACTTTCTATTCTCCCCAAAAAACATTCGCTTTACCTTTTGCTTAAGAAAATTAGATTAAATTCTTCACCCATCACGTCTATTTTCTTTGAAAGGACACTACTTTCCTAGTACCCTCCAAAGAGGGGCAAATGTAGACACCCTAATTTCACATCTATCCTAAATCAATTAATTCCCCTTCCTCATTTCCCATAAAAATACACTTCAAATTAATCAAATATAATTTGATTAATTATCCATTTCAAAATCTAAAAAAAAAACAATCCTCAATGTCATTATTCTCCATGTTTTTCTACTATTGAATTAAAAATTCAAATTCAAACCCTCACCCTCCCTTCGTGGTGCCCACTCACCTAAAATACTCCACTTATAAATTTAAAATCCAAAATCAAAATAAAAAAAATTAGAAACGATTATCAAAAATTCAAAAAACATTAGAATATATATATATATCATAAACAAAAAACAAAAATGTTGTAAAATCATAAAAACTCTAAAAATACCAACATAACTCAACCTTTAAACTATTAACCCCAACGGATGATCCAATCATTTTATGACTACCAAATTCAAAACACTTCTTTTCGCATGAATCCTCGCTTGGGGTAAATCTGGTTCTCATTGTTTCCTTGTTTGAGGACAATGACCCAATACTTTACTATGTCCTCGTACCCCTACTTGGGGGCACATCCGATCAATCCTCACTATGGAACACGTTAGGGATATGTTTATTGGTTCTTTTGTTGCATTATTAGTTATAAATTATTAATTGCTTTCTTATATCTTGATATATTACAGGGGGCATCTTGATTTTATGTATCCTAGTGTTCTCTCTAATATTCTTATGTTATCTAATTGCATGTCGTACTGGGGGATCATATTTTCTCGATGGCCTCTATCTATGCTCTCTTCCATTTACATATCGTACTGGGGCATCAAACCTTTTTGATGGCCCCTATCTATGTTGTCATGCAAATTACAATCTAGTCATCCTGATCTTTTATATCACGATGCATCTTGTTATGTGCTATATTAAAATTAAGATGTTTTTCATCATGTGAGTATCTTCCTGCATGATCAACATCTTACTTTGCACCCCATATGTTCACCCATACTAATACATTCCCCAGTTTGGGAATCCTACTTGATCACAGTTGTAGTTTACGAATCCTACTTGACGATCTTTCTCAAGTAGCATTCACTATCCAACAGCTCCTCCTCCCCCACCATGCTCACCATGTATTTGATCCATTCATCCTTGCTCCTCATTTTTACTCCTCCACCACTTACCCCCATATTACCCTTCTCGTCCCCTCTCACCCATTTATATTCTTTCCTTTCACCCTTCTGCTTCTCGCTTGACAATCTTACTTAATAACCCCTTCTATATGGGATCCTCGGTGGAGGTTTACCCTCTCCCTAAGATCTTCCCGTTGTAGAAGCTTCTTCACCACCTCCCCTCTCATCAAACAACACTCACCACCACACACATCTTCCCATTCCACCTCTTCTGCTTCTCATTCTCGCATCATTACTCTCACCACATGGGCATCCCAATTAAGGATTCCCCTCACACTCCACCCTCCACTACATATATTCCTTCATCCATTCATGTTACACTCCTTTATTTCCTTTCTTTCTTTTTATCACCTCATCTCGTCTCCTATTCTACTTAGGCATACCTCACTCACTCTTTTCTCATCCTTCCCCAAATCCATCTTATGCCTTGTCATCCTACTTACACGCTCTCATAGTATGGAAAATTCACTTGAGGGTTCCCTTTCAGTCCATTTTGTCATACCCTATTCCCACCAACTCCATATCATTCTTCTTCTTCTTCAGCTTGGAGATCTTACTTAACCATTTTGACCGCATGAAAATCTTACTTAAGACTTCTTCTTAAGATCGATTTGCCCTATGGCCTTCCCCCATCCCATCATATTTCCCCCAACGTATTTCTTCTGCCTCTTGTCGCGATCATCTTCTTCAACCTACCATTCCACCCCTGTCCCCAATATCATCTTGTATTTCTCCTTGCATATCATCCCTGTCGGTTAGGTGATCTTACGAAACCTCTTCAGCAGTATGACAATCTCACTTAAGAGATTCTCTTAAGCATGACATGTCATCTTACACTTGCCCATCACTCTAAAATCTCACCATCCATCTAAAATCTCACCATCCATCTTTCCTCTTCATTCCCCATCATCACATATTTTTACCACCACTATCACCCTCCTCTGCTTGGTAGTCTTACTTAACCACTCACCCAGCATGGCGATCTCACTTAAGAGTCCCTCTTAAGGATGATTTGCCTCATTGCCTTTCCCCATAACTACACACCCTTCACCCTTCACTTTTTCTCGGCATTCTCCATTATCACATCCTTTCACCTCCTTTTCCATTCTCGCAAACACCACTTCTCACTTTTCCACTTGTCATCTCCAGTTTCACTCATTTGAAAATCTTACTTAACCACCTATGTCACATGACAATCTTATATTAGGGTCCTCCCTACGCTTAACTTGTCATCGTGAACTTCTCCCCCACCTCATTCTTCGTTCACTTTGTTGATTGCTTCTTCCACCGGGTATCTCCTACTACCCACTTTTTCCTTCTACTATTATCTTTTCTCCACATATCCTCTTAAAACATACATCTAATATCTTCCACCTACAATCAAGTTCTTTTCCCCCATTTTTTCCTTCTTGATCCATCATCCTTCATATTGTTTCTTCCCATTCTTTTCATGTCTTGGTTCTTCATCCTCACCTCGTTCATCCTCATCATCTGCATCCTCTCCTTGCTTTCATCTAGTCCTAACTCATCCCTCCCATTTTTTGTACTCTTTGCACTTCATTTTCTCAAATTCGTCCCACATTTCTACCCACACACGTATTCACCATTATTGTTAACATTCCTCTATCATTCTTTCATCATCATCTTCTATTCCAGCACTAATAAGTGTAAGTGGGCTTTCCCTAAAAATCATCAATCCTCATTCTGCATGACCTCATTCACTCCCTTGGACCTTCTAGAGTTTCCCTTCATTCCTTCCATCCTCTAAGCCCACCACTCATTGTAAGGGGGCTTTCCCTAACATCTCTTTATTGGCATTACCCGTTCCAATCCTCATTAGCTTTCTCCTTTTTTTCATTTTTTCTCTCATCCTTCCCCACCACTCATTGTAAGGGGGCTTTATCTAACGTCCCCTCATTGGAATTGCCTCTTCTATCCCCCATTCTCTTTTCTCTCCTATCCTTTTCCCTCAATCCCACCCTTTCTTGTCACTTTTTACCCATCTCTCCATCTTCCCTTCGCCCTCTTCAATATCTTTATTGTCTTCATCATACATCCTTTGTCTATTTTCTCGTAGTCCTAATATCCTCATTTCATACATCTCCACCTCTTTTCCAATCGATGTCATTCCTCCCCTCTTTCTTCTCTTTAACTTATATTGTTCCCTTTCCACTTATTATCCCTTTATGTATTCCCTTTCTTCTACATAATTTTCTTTGATATCCTCTTCTCTCTCCCACCCGTCATCTTATTTCCCTTCCCATATATCGTCTTCTTCCCCTTTTTCCATAATGTTTCCTCCTTACTACCCCATCGATAACCAGGCTCTTCAGCATTTTCCTGTCTTTTTATCATACCACCCTCCACATGCATCTCCATACGGTCTGTTCCATATTCTTTGCCTTGGTATTCCTAGCCATGACACAGTTCTTTCAATCTTCTCCCTGTATTCACTCTATCTTCCTTTCCTCTCCCCTAATTTTCATGTTTCTTATGACCACTTCTCCTTTTCTCTACCACCCCCACCTTTTCGTTCATTCTATATATCTTTCTCTTCGTTTCTCTACTCTTTTTCACACTTTCCTCGCCCCTCATAGTTTCTTTTTTTTTCTCCATTATACTTCTTCTTTCGTCCTCTTTTCATTTTTTTCCATTTCACCCCCTACTCCCACCTCATTTTCTCCTTCTTATTTATCCTTTCCCATTTCCTATTTTTCTCAGCTCTATCATTTCTTTCACTTTCACACATCCTTCTTTATTATCTTTGTTGTTTCCTTCATTTTGCACATCTCTATATTTCATCCCTTCACACTCTACTCTGTCATTTTCCTAATTTTGTCTTGTTTGTCCTTCATCATTCCCTTCTTCCCCTATCATCCCTCTCTCTTATTTCTACTTCTTTCATTCCCTTTTTTCCTCTCTCCACTATCTCCCTTACTCTTCTCATAATCAACCCCCAATCCTATCCATTCCCTTTTCTTTTTCCCACACACCCTCAAACCTATCATTCAAGGCCGATTGAATCATTTCTCCATTTTCATAGTGCGGTCATTCCAGTCTCTTCCACTCCATTATCGTCTTCTTCTCTGCATAATTCATTTCTCTTCTTTTCGAGAGTTTTGTCATATATTTCATTCTCATCAGTCCTCTCGAGGGGGCATCACCACATCAATCCATAATCACATATTCTCATGACATTTTTGTCTTGGAGGATACTATGACATCCATCACTCACCACTTTCTATTCTCCCCAACAAAAATTTGGTCTACCTTTTGCTTAAGAAAAGTAGATTGAATTCTTCCCCCATCCCATCTACTTTCTATGAAAGGACACTACTTTCATAGTACCCTTCCAAAGAGGGGAAAATGTAGACATCCTAATTTCACATCTATCCTAAATCAATTAATTCCCCTTCCTCATTTCGCACAAAAATACACTTCAAATTAATCAAATATAATTTGATTAATTATCCATTTCAAAATCTAAAAAATAACCCAATCATCACCACATGTCATTATTCTCCATGATTTTCTACTATTGAATTAAAAATTCAAATTAAAATCTTCACCCACTCTTTGTGGTCCCCACTCACCTAAAATCCTCCGCTTATGAATTAAAAATACAAAATCAAATCCTCACCCATTCTTTGTGGTCCCCACTCACCTAATCTCGCCCACATTTTCAAACCATGATTACTTAAATTACTCTAAGTTAATCACTCCCCCAGGCTATAAATACAACCTTACCCCTCCCCTCTAAGGACATAGAGAATAAGTTTGAATGCCCTATCCTAAGTTCATGCATCCTTTGAGAAAATAACTTCCTTCTACCTCGTCCTAATGCCCAAATAGCCTCATAATCCTTTTTCCCATCTGGTGCAAAGTAAGAGGATCATTGTTACAGAAAGCCCTTGCTCTGTCTTGAAGAAAAGCACCTGCATATCACACAATCAGGGCTCAATCCAAGTTTCCTAGCCCATTCCAAGGTTTGCTACGAAACGCGAAGGAGGAGGTATGATTATTGGTATTTTACTTCCTTATTAGAAGTGTATTTTTCTTAGCTTACAGAAATATTTATTTTTTGAATCGCATTATAATTATAAAGTGCCATATTGTAACATGCACTCATTATAAAGTGCCAAAATCTAGGGGGGCTCTTGTTGTATTGTTTAGGGGTCTTGTTGTATTGCTTGGTTCTTTCATTTCTTTTGGTGATTTTGAGAGGATGGAATCTACTTTTTCATTAGATCATGTTGAGCTATTAACAACACATAATTATCACACATGGAAACTAAGAATGGAAGCAACAATTAAGTGGAAAAGATTATGGGCTTTAGCTTCTTTAGAACAACCAGTGTTCACTAGATAATATGAGAAATTTTAGTACCAGTGAAAATTTGATGAGTGTATGGGTTTGATAGAAACTTATGTAATTGAAAGTTTTTTGTTTCATTTGGAAAATTGTGACTCTGCTTTCAAAATATGAGAGAAATTGGAGGATTTATTTGGTAAGTGTTATGTCGGAAAAGTAGCACCCTAGGATTTGCACATTATAAAACCCTACGTTTGACTAACATGGGATTGTCTCAAGGTGTGGGACCTTTGCGATTTAGAAAAAACTTCAGATAAGGTTGGTTCTTGACCTATTCTAATGCTAACCTAATCCTAAACTACCAATTCCGAGGGACCAGAGGAAGATAAATACATAAATGTAAATCCTAAAATAAGGGAGGCGATAACACCAAAACAAGGATAGAGACATTCCTAGTGAGTTAAAGTGGAGGGAAATGGGGAAGAAGAGGGTAGATAAAATGCTACAGTCCCAAAACACATTCAAACCTCCAGTCTCATGGAGCACAATAAATTTAAACCCTGCAAAGGAACATTATATGCACAATATAGCTACAAAATATAATAGAAGGCAAGAAAAGCAATATAAATCAAGCTAGGGAAAAAGAGCCACAAAACATTAATTTTATTGCTTAAAATGATGCACAATCCACTACAATATAGGCATAAGGAAATAATCCTTCACAAAATACATAAATTTGAGGCATGCAGCTCACAAAAGTGCTGGAACAATTTTGGCAGAGTTCCTTTACAATTTAAAAAATTTCCCCCTCAAATGAGGGGAATTTACATATATATAGAGAAAAGGAGCTACCAACCAACATCCTTCATTAAATGCATGTACATAGGTATGGGCAACCATGATGGTTCACTTTTCAATGGTACTTTTCTTGCATGGAGAACATGGGTGCCATACCTCATTAAACCGGTTATTGAGCTACCTTGTATGGTGTCATTAATGTCTGACCATATCTGAAACTCTTTGTTGTCATCTGATAGAAACCACTAGTTGATGCTCGACAAGAAGAGAAGATCCATCACCGAAAAGGAAAATACTTTTCGCATGACAAGAAGAAATGTTGTCACACGACAACAAGGGAAAGTTGACATGCGACAAGATGTGGTTGTCACACGATATGAAGAAAATGGTTAACGTGCAACATGAAGAGGTGGTTGTCACGTAACAGGAGGAATGGTTGATGCACGATAGGAAGTGGGCATTGTTACATGATAGGAAGAGGGAATTGTTGTGTGATAGGAGGAAGGTGTTTTCGTGTGAAAGGAAGAGGGCATTATTGCGTGAAAGAAGGAAGGTGTTGTCATGCGATAGGAAGAATCAGTTGACGCACGCCAATAAGGTGACAATCCATACATTTTTCTAGTTTGACTTTTAATTCAATTTCTGCTCCAAAACTTTAATATAGCTCATAAGCGTGTTGTGAGATACCTTATAAATGACTCCCATTAATTATCAATGCCCATACTTGTAAGTTGATCCATTTTGCAAGGGGGTGCAAAAATGGATAATAATTGGCAACTTATGGGGTGATCTACCTACTAGATTTGAAAGACCGGTGATTTTGCATCCATTGGGCATGGAGTCATCTGATTACTGAAAGTTTGATCAATACACTATTATTTCTAATGGTGCACTAACGCTTCTTCCCTTTGCAAATTGACGGCACACCGCCAATTAGACCTATCTAACTCCCCTCTCACGACACCTTTTTGGTCATTTTTCCTCTTATAAACCATTTAAACAGGCTTGTTATAGCCTCGTTCTAACTACATTAGCTTCTTATTCTCTTCTATCTTGCTTCTATTAGCTCCATGGAAGATCAATCCACTTCGTTGGATTGATTAAGCCCTTCAGAAACCCTTCCAGAACCCTAATTACTCTCTAAGAGAGATTAATTAGTCTAACCTAGGTTAAATACCCTAAACATAGTCAAATCACACTTTGACTTGCTAAAAGTGCTTTTTGGACTTTAGCCTTTGTCCCACATGCACCCAAATCTCCCTTTTCTTCCAAACCAAAAACTATAAATAGGGCTATACCCCCTCCCTCATTTCCTAAGAATTCTCTCTTCTTCCTAGCATAGATTATAGCAATTTGTTTAGGCTTTAGTTTGTATTTCATCTTCTTCCATTTGAGCTAAAAGCATTTAATCTTGTATTTCATAGCATTAACATGGAGTAAAAGGGAAGATCCATTGGCCTTGAAGCCATTAATGGGGAGATCTCTTTCTCTTAACACATAAACTGAATGCTTAGATCCTCTTAGGTTCATTATTTCAAGCTTTCAAAGAATAGAGATTAACTTCATTTGCTTAGTTTGCATGTTTATTTCAAATTAATGTATGCAAAGAAGAGAACCTTGCTCATTTCTTATCACATGGTCCATTGATCAGATTGTTAAAAGCCTTTGGGGTTTCTTTAGAGATTCTTACCCCAAATCCATGGCTTTTACAACTTTTCATTGAACACATTTGGCACGCCCGGTGGGACACTTATGTCCACCCTCCATTAATGGAGGTCTTTTAGGTTTTTCAAAGTTCATTTTCAAGTTTTTTGGTCAAATCACTTGTTATTTCCTCATTTTTATTTCTAACCCTAGATAAATGACCTTCATTTATATACATTTTGTGGGTTTGATATAGAAATAGGACACTTTGACTAACAACTAACCTGTTTGCTCTTGAAAATTTGAAAATCCATGTTTTTTGTAGGTTTTTCACAGGGTGCGCGTAGGTGTCAAACAAGGGGCACGTACACGTTGAAACCCCAGCATACCCATCAGATCAGGTGTGTACCTATCAAAGTCCTCATCATTTGTAAATTTTACCTCTACAAGGACATGCACACGTTCTCATCTACAGTAGACCTCTCTGGCCACATGCATCAGGCTCTGTGTAAAAAATCTGTAAAACTTTACAAGGATGTGGGTCATCTAGGGTGCGTATCCACCTCTCTGGCCGCAGGTGTAAAAGGTCTGATTGTGTAAAAAAAATTATAGTTTCCTGTTTCAGGCTTAAGCACGTACACGTCAGAACCTGAGCGTCCATGTCAATATAGGCACATCTCTGTCATATTGTGAGCATCTGTGTTTACTGCATTAGGTTTTATTAATTTTTGACTGCAGGCATACTTGTTAAGTGGGGTGCGTATCCGTCGGTTAGGAAGCACTGGTGTCAGTATAGGCACGCAGGTGTCTGTATTAAAAATTGAAAATTTTTACAGTCTGCAAAATCTTTTTCTCTGATCCATTACTGCAGGTTTCTAGGACTAACAATTTGAAAAAAATAGGGTTCTTTCTTAACATTTCAGTTTACATAGATAAAGTGTTTTGTTCTTGGCTTAGAAGTAGCTTTGTAGAAGTGTGTATGCTCTCTCCTCGCGTCTTCCAAGGTGATCTTGGAGATCAAAAACACCAATACAAAACTCATATAAATTGTTCAAAAAACACTTGTTTTATAAAGGTTGAAGTAAAACTTTCATGTGATTTCAGTAGAATTTTTCACATTGCGTATGCTCTTCCTTCGTGCCTTTTTGGCGATCTTAGGAATCAAAAGCAAAGTGAAAAACTCTCTTTCTTGACATCAACCTACGAACTGGAAAATTACTAAAACTTGTTGTCTACAGGACCTATCACTTGTCAAAGAAAGGCGTCAAAAACAAAACACAAACCTTCTAATACACGTGTTCTTACAGGTTGCCAAATGGTGTGCTACTTAAAACCACATTAAGTTAAGCAAGATAAAAAACACACCATATTCAAAACATTGTATTGCAGGTTTCAGAAAAGGGTACGTCCCTATCCACTCAACTGGAACATAACCCCTTTGGCATAACGCCTTAAGCTATAACAATGGGGGTGGTTCCAGGAACCCTAAAGTAGTCCACCGCTGTGTAACCTCGTGGATGAAACAGGAAGCACTCCGCTTACCCACTTGACTAGTACACCTTGTGAGTTAGAGTCACAAGTTTTCCCTATCACGACCCTAGTAAAAGTACATGATGGATGCATTTATTGCCCACTGTGCTTGAAGGGGGAAAAAGCCGAGATACTCCCAAACTAGTCATTGGACTTTTTGGGTAAATCACCCCGCTCTTAGACAACTTTGTGACATCTAGTTGAGAGAACTTATTAGGGAAGCCATTTTGTCTTGGAGCCCACTTTACTAGTCCTTGTTGCGTCAAGCCATCACAAAGTGACAACTCATCTGGAATCTAAACCTTGTTTGTCGAACAAGGCAAAGAACCCTTGTGAGTTTGATCTGAGTGTCTTTCATCACGAAACTAAACTACGTCCCACTTTTTCTTAGTTTTATTCTTGTCTTCGGATGAGGTGAAGCTCTGCCTAAGTGGTGCTTGGTTTGTTTCCATCTTTTGATCAATACCCTTGCATTCTCATCGCCCATTGTTCGGGGTGAGAAAGGTGCATACATCACATGTTTTTTCAAAGGTAGTACTCATCACTTTTTTTTCCATTTACGCCCATCCATGTTTGCGGCTGGGTTGTTAAACATCTAAAGTGTGTGGGTACACTTTTCATATCTTTGATAAAAGTCCTTCCATCTTGATTTCAAGATCATCTTCACCACTGTGTGTTCGGTTCATCTTTTGTCTCTTCTTGAGTTGATAGTTTTGTTCACATCCTAGACGTACAATCTCGGTACTTACATCATATTCTCATTTTGTGAGAAGATGGTATAAGTCCCCTTATTGCACGGTTACGCTGCTCACATGATTAAAAACTCCTTGTTATACTTATTACTTGGTTTCAGTTTCGACGTCATCTGAGTCTTCTTGAAAAGTGTTGATAACACCTTACATATATCATAATAAAGTTGTCATGGTACTAACACCTTGCTTGCTCGGTTAATGTATCACGGTGACGTTATTACGCTATATCTATTCGTGACTTCCATTTTTCAGAAGGTTTGGCTTTCATCGGCATTCAAACTAGTTTTAAGTATACCTTGTCGAGGGACTGCGACAACATCACGTCAGTGCTTAGACCTTGTTGGGGTTCTAACTTGACTTACATATTGATACATCATTGTCGCTATCTATTTTTAGGGCATAGGCTTGGTAACAACAAATTGAGTGGTCATAACATTTAGGTGTGCATATGAGTGTTTCTTGATAAAGATGATTGCATAAAACTACATCTAGGATACACTGTAGTATAATTCCAACATCACCTTGAATGGCTTGCAGAAAACCATACACTTGGGGGTTACGCTAGCTACATACAAACATCTGCTAGTGATGCCTAAAATCATAAAAATGGCAGCCAAATCAAATGAGCAGGATATGGGAGAAAACCCTTTCGACACCTTCCCATTCAGTGGTCACAATTTAGGACCGCTCTTCTCTCAAGTCAAAGATACAGAGACATTAATTGATCATAGTGGAGAAGAGTCAGACTCTTCCAGAGAACAACAAAGGTTAGACCTAAGTAGATTTGATGAACTCCTATATTATAATAAAGATCAAGTACTCGCAAGAGTCTTGGCATTAGGAGCTAAACTTCCACATGAGTGTGAAGAAGAAACAAAGGTCATTAACCCTAACTTAGGAGAGTGAAGATTCATCTTAGACACAGATAATCCTTTTGATGTGGGGTACGCTTCCACTTCTGGGAAACATAAGGCCACTGTCGAAGGTGAACCATCACGTAAACCTCACTTTAAGGCTTCACGTAAAGTGAAAACTGAGTGGAAAGCTTCCCCTCCTCTGAAATTTGATGAAGAAGAGGACCCCCTGGTTGAGGAGGAGATCCTCCAAAAATAGATCTTGAAGTTGAGTCAGAAACTAGCAAACCTAGGCTCTTCAAAAAGAAACATATGCAAAGACAAAGACAAAAACAAACTTAACGAGTTTCAATTTGATCCACATACAGACTATACCTTTAAGGCAACTCAGGCACAAAGGTCAATATCACCTACTAAAGAGCAACTCATTCAGGATGAATTGAAATCTATGAAAGATACGCTTACTACATTACAACAGGGAAATGTAGGCCAAAATAGAAAATATTTGTATGAAGAACTATGTCCTTACCCCTTTGATAAGGACATGTTACAACAACCTTTCCCAAAACACTTTACTGTTCCCAAGTTTGATAAGTATAAGTGCAAAAGTGATCCTCGTGATCATATAAAATACTTTTACATGGCTTGCCAAGAGGTCGCGTATAGCGATAATTTCTTAATACGACTTTTTCCTCGCAGCCTAGGAGCCGTGGGATTGGAATGGTTTTATAGCATACCCAAGGGCTCCATTACAACATGGCCCACATTAGCAGAGAAATTTGTAAGGCATTACTCCTATAATATGGAGAGTGACATCACAATGAATGATCTATGCAACACAAAACAAAAACCCAATGAGACATTTGCAGGATTTTTACAATGATGGCATGGGTTAGCTAGTCACTTTCCTTGTGCCTTACCAGAAAAATAGTTAGTGAGCATATTTGTTCCTAACTTGAACCCAGAAATAGCCTTTCACTTGCAAATGCATTGTGGCTCAAACTTCGAAGAAGTCATAGAGAAAGGTAGTCAAATTGAGAAAGCACTCATTGCCAAGGGAATGCTTAAACCTGTTACTAAAAACAAACATGAAGCCAAATCCACAGACAAACCTAAATTCTTCAATAAGAATAAACATGTTGTTGGTGATGGCATTACAGACTCCAAGAGAGTCCAAGCCATATAGACAGGCCCACTCTTAAAGCTTTCACAAGGGCCTCATCCCAAAGCACCTACAAAACATACATTCACATCCTTGACAGAATCTTTATCTACCATCCTAAAACAATTAGATGGTGCAAAAATGGTAGAATATCCAACTGCAATATACCATATCCGGAAGATGCTCCAAAACCGGTTTGGTTCAAAGACAATGAATATTGCGACTTCCACCATGTTAAACAACACAAAATGGATAGATGTTTGAGATTACACCATTATATCCAAGACCTCATAGAGGAAGGGAAGATTGTTGTGGAGTCTCCCCCTCAGACCGGTAAAAGTTCAAATGAAAAAATGGGTATTTACAAGGAACCTTTTCCTGACCATGCAGATAAAAAGAAAAGAAAACCAGATCAAGGGAAAACTTCCAATGACTATAGGACTGCTGCCTATGTGTACCCTACAAATGATAGTCCTTATGATTCCCTCATTGGATGTATTAACTCATCTAATGAACAGATCAACACCATTTGGATTTTAGAAAAAACTATGCAGTTGGGACAAGACGTGCCCACTTAATCATACCAGATCCTGTGCCTACCCCTCAGGAAAGTCAGTATAACTTAATAGAGCAGTTAGAGAAAATGCCTGCTAAGATATCTATTCTTGATCTCCTCAAGATCTCTAATGCCCATAAGAACATACTGTACAAAACTTTGCAAAATTCAGGGGTTTCCACAGAGGTAGATCCCACGAACCTTCAAGCCATGATTGCACGCTTAGACACCAATGATCATATTACTTTTGATCATACTGCAATCCCACATAACAACCCAGAGCATAACTTACCATTGTATCTCGAAGTGGTGGTTACCCATCACAAAATCAAAAGAGTACTTGTAGATGGGGGATCTGGTCTGAATATTTACACCTTGAAGCTGGTAAAGCAGCTAGGCCATTCAGAAACAGAGCTGGGTGCTAAGACTATCACAATCACAACATATGACAATGAAGAAAGAGAGTCAGCAGGGACTATAGTGGTTCCCATGGAGGTAGGACCAACATGTCATGACACAACATTTCATGTCCTTGACTTGGACCTTCCATACAACATGCTCTTGGGATGCCCATGGATCCATGCCATGCAAGCTATTCCATCAACTTTTCATCAGTGCATCAAGTTATGTCATGAAGGGCAGGTGGTTACCATTTTGGGTGACCTAGAACCTTTCACACATTGTAGGGCATTGCACAATTTTTCTCGTGCAGCTTATGAATGTCCTTCTGCGGATGTTGTTGTCCCTCTACAAATGGAGGCTATAAAAAATGAATAGATTCAGAGTCCCTCACACCTTTCAATCAATATTTTCCCTCATTGGTCAATCCATTTGCTTCATGGGAGGCCACATCAGCAAAATATGGCCCAAGTAAGCCATTCACTCTTGAGCAGGCTCTGTTGATATCAGACTTATCAGTATCCCCCAGGACAAGGGGTAAGCCTTATTTTCAGTTCAAGAGCACCCGCGAGCAATGTCCTAAACCATTGGAAAAATTTGTCCATAGTGGCCTCCTATCTGAGGAGAAAATGTTAGAAGACCCTACCAGCAGAGTGCCAGAAGGCACCATGGCTTCATGCAATCAAGCACCTCAGTACATCAAAGGTCCTCGCATGATGTTTGTCATGGGCTATAGTGGGTTTGGATGTGGCGTTAATGCACAAGGCCGGTTGGAGCCTATCCCTATCCCTCATTTTAAAACTGATAAACATGGCCTTGGAATAAGGCCCCATGATGCTCTACCTTCTGAGAATGATGCCACCTCTTCTGAACGTGAGGATGTTTCATCTCATTCTGATAGTGACGCAGATTCCCAATGTAGCCTTTACGAGGATCTTGCCTCCACGAACCTATTCCCAGATTCATCGGTCCTTACCTTATCTGAATCCATCCCCCTAGATAAATATCCAGTAGCCCTTGTATATCCTGAACTTATAGATTGGGATCAACAACTTCACGTGCCATTGGATTTCTTTGAAAATGATGAGGCATTCACAGAGTTCATGGGACTCAGGGACTTTATTCCAGCTGGAGACCACAAGAAAGGATTTAAGATTCAACTAGACACCTGCACCTACTTTGGGGAAGAAGCAGAGATGTGTGGATGGTTGAATAAAAAGGTTGTAAATAAAAGTATACCTACTTCTGAGAAACCAAGCAAGAAGGCTCAACGAAATCCCATAGTGACAGACTCTTTGATAAACTCATAGACAAACAGAATGAAGAGTCTAAAGATGAAGTGATTTATCCATTCAAAGATGATCATGAACTACCACAGGAGGTCGATCTTACTCTTCCCCCTGATCCTACACAGATGGAAGATGCTTCTAAAATGCTTATTGAGGAAACAATCAACGTCAACATTGGCTCAGAGGAGCAACCTAGAATAGTCAAGTTGGGAGCTTCACTCTCAGCTCAGGAACAAAAGACCTTTGTAGAGCTCTTAAAAGAATACGTGGACATATTCACGTGGACATATGTAGATATGCCTAGTTTGGACCCGGAGCTAGTTGTGCACAACCTCGTTGTGCACCCAGATGCCAAACCAATCAAACAAAAGTTGAGAAAGATGCATCCTAAGGTGGCACTCTTGGTCAAAGAAGAATTAGAAAAGTTGTTAGCTGTTGATTTCATTAAACCTATTGACTATTCAGAATGGATCTCTAACATAGTCCCAGTACAGAAAAAACCTGTTGGAATAAGGATCTACACGGATTTCTGTGACATCAACAAAGCATGTCCAAAAGATGATTTTCCCCTACCTAACATCGACATGATAGTCGATTCAACAGCTGGTTATGAAATGTTGTCCTTGATGGATGGTTTTTCAGGTTATAACCAGATACAAATTGTGGAAGAAGATCAGCATAAGACAACATTCATCACCCCTTGGGGAACATTTTTGCTACAAAGTCATGCCCTTCGGGCTTAAGAATGCTGGGGATACTTATCAGTGGGCCATGACAGTTATTTTCCATGATATGATAAGTGACATCATGGAGGATTATGTTGATGATATCCTAGCAAAATCCAAAAGTAGAAAAGAACACCCTGAAGTGTTGAGGCGTATCTTTCAGCGTCTAAGAGACTATAAGGTTCGTTTGAACCCTAAGAAATGTGTCTTCGGTGTTTTATCAGGAAAACTCCTAGGGTTCATTGTCTCACAAAGAGGGATTGAAGTGGATCCTGCAAAGGTTACGGCTATCACAGAAATGCCACCACCTACCACTCTCAAGCAGCTAAGGAGTCTACAAGGAAAGATTCAGGCAATCCATCACTTTATCTCACAACTTGCGATAAGTGCCACCCCTTTACTCATTTTCTCAAGAAAGATGTCACATTCAATTGGGGACCTGACTGTCAGAAAGCCTTTGCGCTACTCAAACAGTACTTGTCCAGCCCACCTGTACTAATGCCACCTACCCCCAGTGAACCTCTCCTCTTATACATTTCCACTACCCAGTTTTCCATTGGTGCATTACTTGCCCAATATGACTTAGCCCATAAAGAGAGAGTAGTTTACTATCTTAGCCACACCTTGATCGCATACGAGTTGAATTATCCCCAAATAGAAAAGGCCTGCTTAGCGGTTGTCTTCACATTTCAAAAGCTTCACCATTATCTCCTGAATAATAAAACCAAGCTCATATCCAAAGTTGACCCTCTCAAGTACCTTTTATCCAAACCTGCCCTCACAGGCCGAATGGCTAATTGGATCATTCTCCTGAGTGAATTTGATATCAAGTTTGTGAATCAGAAGTCTTTAAAAGGACAGGTACTGGCTGATCAGTTGGCAGAAGCTCCTCTCCCAGGAATGGAACCTTTATGCTTAGATTTACCAGATGCATCTATGATGTATATTGAGGAATCCATAGAATGGCAGGTTCATTTTGATGGATCTTTTACCTTCCATGGATCTGGAGCAGGAGTGGTGCTCATCACTCCAACAGGTGATGTCATACCATGAGCATTCCAGTTGGGATTCCCATGTACAAATAACATTGTAGAGTACGAAGCACTCATCGCTGGCCTCAAGCTAGCTATTACATGGAACATCAGACAACTGTGAGTCATTGGGGACTCTCAACTTATCATAAAATAGGTTAATGATGAGTACAAGGTTAAAGATGAGAAGCTTATTCCGTATAAGAAAATGGTTGAAACTTTGAAGGAATATTTCACACAAGTCATATTTGAACAAAAACCAAGGTCGCATAATAGATCCACGGATGCTATGGCTACTATTGGGTCTCTCTTACGCATAGCACCTGAAGAAAGCAAGATGCCTTTCTTCATGGAACATTTACAGGTACCTGCATATGATATGTCAGAGTCATGTTTGGCATGTGAAGTTGTTGGTCCTTTATCCCCTTGGTACGACCCTATCTTCCAATACCTACAAGATGGCACTCTTCCCCCTGACATCACCCATTCTGAAAAGAAATCCCTTATTCACCACATAGCCCATTATACCCTCCTAGGAGGCACCCTTTATCATCATGGCTATGACGGGAATCTACTTCGCTGTTTGGATGTTGTTGATTCTATCCACACAATTAAGGAAGTACATAGTGGTATTTGTGGAGCACATACTAGTGGCATGGTCTTAGCTAAAAATCTATTGAGAGTAGGCTATTATTGGCCTACCATGGAATCTGATTGTTGCAACTTCGTCAAGAAGTGTGAACTATGCCAGAAATATGGAAATTTAATACATGCGCCAGCACAAGCCTTACAGCCTATTGCAACACCTTGGCCATTCTCTAAATGGGGCCTGGATCTCATAGGGAAGCTCCATCCTTCTTCATCAGATGGTCATACTCACATCATCACTGCCACCGAATACTTTACCAAATGGGTAGAGGTTGTCCCTCTTACCTATGTCACCGGTGCACAGATTTCAAAATTCATCATGAACCATCTCATATGCCGTTACGGGATCCCCTCGGCCATTGTCACTGATAATGGTAAATCCTTCAAAAATAAAATGGTTAAAACATTGTGTCAACGCTTCCATATCCAACTTAAGTGGTCTACCCCTTATTACCCTCAAGGTAATGGACAGGCAGAAGCCACCAATAAGACCCTTGTATGGATTATGGAGAAAATGGTCAGTAAAACTGGCCGTAATTGGCATCTGTAGATACATCCCACCCTCTGGGCCTATCGTACTTCCATCCACACTCCTACTGGTGTGACCCCGTATTCACTTGTCTATGGCACTGAATCCATCATACCTTTGGAAGTGGAGCTTCCCTCTCTGAGAATATCTCTCAGAGACTATCTTGATAAAGATGAAGACTACAGAGTTGCTCACCTAGCAGAGTTAGAACTATTAGATGAAAGGCGTATCAGAGCACTCAATCACCTAAAATTCTATCAGAACAGAGTGTCCAGAGGATATAACAAACACATCATTCATCAGGAATTTGATGTAGGAGATCTAGTTCTCAAAGAAAATTAGAAGAACACCATCAAAGACAGAGAAAAGAAAGGAAAGTTCGAGGCTAACTGGTTAGGTCCTTATGTTGTAATTGCAAAATATGGATCAGGAGCCTACAAACTTGCATATTCAGATGGTGAAGAGCTTCTGGAACCTATGAACGCCATGCACTTAAAGTGGTTCTATGCTTAGGCATGACGAGAATATCAAATAAGAACTAAAAATTGGAAAACAAAGAAAAAACAAGCAAAAAAAATGGAAAAATGAGAAAATAGTAAAGAAAAAGTAGGTCATCCTCATGTGAAAACCACACAATTGTGGCATAGTGGGCAGGTCTTTGAGTGAAAACCAGTTTTTGGTGCTCAAGGAAGATTCGCCAGACACAAGTTACTCTTACGGAAGGACGGGTAATCGTTACCACTTTTTAGATATGACCTTTTCTGCTAGGTCTAGGAACCCTACTAGGACCACCTTTGCCTTGCCATGATCTGGTTTGTTTGCTCTTATATCTACATGGAGGACATCACCTTTGTATACTCCCATCTAACGTTGAGCATGAAAGTACCATTGTCATCTTCTTGCACATACACGCGTGGCATTCTACCTTTTGTATATTCCCACATCACGCTGGGGGCATCCACGCTTCTTTGTTCTTGTACATTGCTTTCAAAACATGACCTTGGAAAATACAAAAACATTTGGAAAATGATACACAAAAAATCTAAACATCTGGAAAATTTCCCTTTTCAGGGATAAAGCTACATTCATCTCACAATGTTATCTTTGGGAAACCTAGACAACAGTGAAAAACGTAGCTGCAAAAACTTATCTTTTTAGATAAACCCAAAAACATTAGAAAATATGTCAATGTTGTCCCGCAAAAACAAAGTAGTGCTTTAATTACTTTTAGTTGTTGGTTTGTATAGTTTTGATGTACTTAGTCCGTTGAATTGTTGGTTCTTTAGATGGATCATTTGCTTATCTAATTTTGAATCTTGTTTGATTTAAATTATGTATTGCATTACATACATTTGAGGAACTCTCATGCTTGTAAACAATTGTTGTAGGCTTCTTTATTTGTTATGTGCATCTTTTAAAGTTCATTTTTACTTGCTTAGATTAGATCTCATTTTAATCTCTTGTTAAGTTTTTGCATGTGTTTGTTTAGTAGTAGTTTGTTGTATGTGTATATTTGTTTAGTTTTGTTAACTTTTGCTTGTGTTTTTTTGCATAGTTGTTTGTTATCACATCTATCATCTATCATTTCATCACATTTCTAACATCATTCACTACATCATATATATACAAAAAATGCTAAGTATTACATCATGCATGTATGCTAGGATAAATCATCAAAGATCGTATCATCAATGGGGGCAAGAGGGGTTGCACATAATCACAAATCTATCCCCCCCACACCAATATCATCTAGTATCATCCCAAGTGCTAGCATAAAAAACTCAGAAATAACTCATGAATCCAAAACATGTGGTGTTATCTACAGATACATCATCAAATATGAAAGTAGGAAATATACACATTTCTAAATCTAAGATATGCCACATACATAAACAAGAGAACAATCATACATCATAAATCCATCATAGAATGATACATCAAATGTCCATATATACATGTATAACTGTCCAGGTCAGTACTCAAAATAATACATCATCGATACAATGTGCCATCAAAAAGGGGCATGCATAAAAAAGAATCGAGCCTTCATCATGAGGCATCATCAAAATAAAGGTATACACAGCTATACATCAAAATCAGCCTTCATAAGAGGCATGTATACAAAATATATGTACAAAAAGAATGTAGAGCTCAACCACAGCTCTCGCCCTCACGGGGCTCCCAGGTCTGTCACCTGGTCGACGAAATGATGGTGGCTGTGATGGACCTGCACTGGGAGCACCACCAAACTATCTAGATGGCCCCTGTCCAGCCGGCTACTCTGGCATAGGCTACCTAACTGATCTCACCGAATGGCCTGATCTCCATGACCTGGAACCTGTCATGCTAGCCTCTGACTGCTGAAATGAGACTACTCGCTGACCTGTCAGAACTGCCTTGAAGTAGACAGTCCTATAGTACATAGCCTCACCACCGGATCTCATGGCATCTCGTATCAAGTCTACATCTCCAGAAGTGAGAGCTTCCTGTAGGGTGGCATCTCACTGCCTGTCAAACTACCAACATCAGCCTGGGCCTGTCTCAAGGCAGCAGCCTCTCGATCTCTCTCTGCAGTAATAACCTACACCTGGGCTCGTGCCTGATCCCTCTGTGTAAGATAGCCCTGTGACTGTGCCTGTGCATGGTCCCTCTGAGCAACAACCATCCACACCTGAGTCTGGGACTGGTGTAGGAGGCTCAATATCTGAGCACCCTGTGTGGCCATCTCTCACATCTGACTCTACCATGAGCACTATCGCAGGCCTGGGTAATCTGTGCCCTAGCCTGATCCCTCTCTGCTGTCAAAATCTGCACCTGGGCGAGTGCCTGATCTCGCTCTGCTGTGAGGGCCTGTACCTGTGCCCTCACTGTGTCTCTCTCACCAGCCACATGTAACTGTACAGCAATGGCTACCTGTAACTACTGCTGAAGAGTAGCTCACTGCCCACCAACACTGCTACTCTCTGGAATATCAGGTGGTGGCCCCTGCTCTGGAATTACTTGCTGAAGAGGGGTATATATCCCCACTAGAATGCCCACTGGGGGCAACTCTATATCCACGGCCCTGTATACCTGTCTCACCCTAGGCCTAGGGCCCTGTCCCTATGGCTGCTGTGGTATGGGACCCTGTCCCCTACCTCTAACATGTTGGTGCGCATCGGGCCCACCCTCATCATCATCATCATCACTATCATCTCCACCCTCGCCACCGCTAGGAGGCCCCACTGGAGGAGGTCTCACGCCGACATCATACGCCACTCTGGGAATGCTCAAACGACATTAGAGCACACCATGGTACCATGGCCCATACTCCAGCGTAGTGCCCAGATCTCTAATCTGTCTCAGTGGCACCCAAATAGCAGGTGCCACCTGTCAAAAACTGGCCAGTGCTCTGTCACGGGAAATCTATGGTCCCATATCAAAATGCTCTCTAGCTCTACGAGCATACCATCTATCTGGCCCAGGAACATCCTGGGTAAGGCCAAGCTGCCTCTGGCACCGATCTACTCTATATAACTCCCACATATAGCTGCGATTTCCCAAGATAAAATGCTCAATGGTAGCAGTGCTAAGCTCTAAACCATCCTCTGGCCACTGGAAATGTCTATAAGGCCTCCATACAATGGAAGCCTGTCACAGCTCATCCAACTCGCACCTGTAGTGGTATGTAACTCCCATGAATGGTCGCACATCATCCCCTACCGGGACCCAACCCATCGTAGAAGGCTCGTCGGGAGCCCGAACTCTCAGAACACCTAAGGGGTGACCAATGGCAATGTGGTCCCACGCCCAAATCTATAGCAACTGAGCAGGTCCTACCATCTTCTGATGGTAGTAAGTGATCAAATGGAGGTCCCAGTATAAGTGTGCTAGAATGCACTGACCCCAGTAGTAGGTCTCTCCCTCCACCAAACCAAGAATCACTCCCAGGAGTCCAAGTGGAAATGAAGCACCAGTCTTGTCAGGGAGTAGAACTCCACTGACAAGAGCCATCATATAGACCACTACTCGGTCTAACTCTGGATCATCTATACATCGGGATAGTCTGATGGACATCCCGCACCGTGGTATAGTAGGAACACCAAACAAATGTATGATATGACGCTGAATGTCGGTCCAGCGGCTCATAGTCTTAATAAGTTGTCCCTGAATCGGGACCCACATGATGCGCCATACATCCTCCAAGGTAATGGTGGTTTCCCTAGTCGGGAGGTGAAAGCACTGGCTCTCGTTGTGCCATCACTTTGCTATGGCTGTCAAAAGGCCATGATCTAAAGTGATCTATGGCATCTCCACCACATGAGACAATCCTGTCACATGTAAAAGGCTCTCCAGATTCACTCTATCATCATCGTCAAACTGTGCCTCTATCACAGCTAATCGGCCGTAGCGCTCATGAGTCTGAAGAATGGGTAACATACACTGCAAAATCAATGCAAGTGTTAGGCATCTAACATTTCTATATATTTTTCTAAGGAAAAATAATTCTTTTAATGCATCTAACTTACTAATTATTCTTTTCTTCTGAACTAATCTCACCTATATTCTTCTATACTTGGCTATTTTCTAGCCAGTTGTCTTTTCTCACTTCATTCTAGCACATACGCGCCTCCTTTGGCACCTGCGCACCCTAAACGACGCGTACGCACCCTTGCAGATGCATACATGCACAACCCCTTCTTCTCCTTTTGGTGCCAGCCATACAGGACACATACGCACCCAGTATGACACCTACATGCTTGCTTCGACGTGCACACGTGCACATGACCGTTCAAACCCTAACCGACGCATACGCGCCGCCTCTAACTTTTTCTACGGGTACGCGTGCGCATACCCACCTCTTCAAATGGATACGCGTGTGCATACCCACTTCTTCCAAATAGGTGCGCGTACGCGGCCCTGCCTCCCATGAACGGATGTGCATGCGCATCCATGTCCATTTTGACGCATGTGTGTGCGCGTACCCATCAAATCTGATGCATACGCCCACATGCATGCATCAAAATTCATTCTACCTACCCTATAAAACCCTAAAAAGGCAATAAATGTGTAATTAATAGGGGGATTAGGCCACTCACGAATGGTCCATCTGCTGGGTCCCGCATGTACTCCCAGATGCGATCCACATGCCTCATCCTCCTCGGTATCCTCACCATCTCACTCTAGGGCTCTCGCTTTCACTCACGGTAAAAATTTGCAAAGGCTCTGGTAGAAATGAATTGGTCGTGATTGTTTTACCAACCCTGGGTGGGTATATTAACCCATCGCGATGCCCCTGGGGCATGTTTTCTCCACCGTGATCATTCTAACCTTCTTCTATCCACTGTGATAATTATTTTTGTATTAAAATAATTATTTTTACTAATTTTCACACGCTGGGGCACTTCGTGCCATCCAACGGTCACTTCTTCATCGCACTGAGATAATTTACAAACCTTTCAGGCACCTTTTCCCACCTTTTCCTCTATTTTTCATCTATTTTCCCCATCGTGATAATTATTTACTAATTTATTTTAAATAAATTATTCTCGACCCATTTTTCTTCTTGTGGGAATATATTCTAAGCTTTCTGACAACTTTTCCTTCCCACTATCGCCCTCGCACGTATTTTTAGAAGATCTTTGATCTTTTGAAATTCTTCTGACCGATCAAAAACCTGAAAAAAGAAAAAAATTCAATTCACAAAAATGTTTAAAAAACAACAAAAATATTGAAATACATCAAAAATGGCTCAAAATTGGTTAAACCGATCATCTACGGCTGAAATCTGTGTCTATTGCATGGCACTCATCCCAGATCTTGCTGACATTTTCAAACATTTCGAAACAATGACTCGCACATCACCAAAATCTTCAATCACCTACACAAGCTATGTTGCTTACTTCGTCTGTACTCTGGGGCACTATCAATTTCCTGGTACTGTTTTCGTCATGCACATTGCTTTTTCATAGGACCCAAGTGTCCTCCATCTTTCCCCTTGCATAATACACCTTGCTTGGGGCATCATTCTTCACCCTAGTCATTTATAAGAACATTTGGGACTTCATCTCGATAACAAAATATTTGTGCAACTATCTTAAACGTTGTTGGTTTAAGTGTGTGTGATTGTACTTATTTCCCTGTCAGGTGTGATACTGTTTATTTCTCGTATTGCATTGCATTCGTGTATGTTGCATGGAGTTGGTATTTTTTTTTAGCACAAGACAGTTGTTTGTATCTTGGCTTTTAATGTCATTTTACGCTTCCGTCGCATGCTCACATTTTAATAAGGACCCATGAGGAGGATTCTAAGCATTATGATGATTAAATATTAATAGCGATTGATTTGTGCATAGCTCAATATCCCTTTTTCTTCTAGTTTCTCATCTTCTCTGTCCACTTATCTCTATGTTGTTTTCTTTTTTTGTCGATCGTCGATCGAGTTTCTTCATCACCCCATCGACACTCGAGGGGGCATTCATCATCCTTCATCCTATTAATTTTTCTTCTACCCCTTCAAAAAAAATTCTACTTGTTTGCATTTGTCTACTTTCTTTGAAGTAACGTAGCTTACGTCACCTCAAAGAGGGGAAAATGTAGACACCTGTAGTTTGATCAATACACTATTATTTCTAATGGTGCACTAACACTTCTTCCCTTTGCAAATTGATGGCACACCGCCAATTAGACCTATCTAACTCCCCTCTTACGACACCCTTTTGGTCATTTTTCCTCTTATAAACCATTTAAACAGGTTGTTATAGCCTCATTCTAACTACATTAGCTTCTTATTCTCTTCTAGCTTGCTTCTATTAGCTCCCTGGAAGATCAATCCACTTCGTTGGATTGATTAAGCCCTTCAGAACCCTTCCAGAACCCTAATCACTCTCTAAGAGAGATTAATTAGTCTAACCTAGGTTAAATACCCTAAACATAGTCAAATCACACTTTGACTTGCTAAAAGTGCTTTTTGGACTTTAGCCTTTGTCCCACATGCACCCAAATCTCCCTTTTCTTCCAAACCAAAAACTATAAATAGGGCTATACCCCCTCCCTCATTTCCTAAGAATTCTCTCTTCTTCCTAGCATAGATTATAGCAATTTGTTTAGGCTTTAGTTTGTATTTCATCTTCTTCCATTTGAGCTAAAAGCATTTAATCTTGTATTTCATAGCATTAACATGGAGTAAAAGGGAAGATCCATTGGCCTTGAAGCCATTAATGGGGAGATCTCTTTCTCTTAACACATAAACTGAATGCTTAGATCCTCTTAGGTTCATTATTTCAAGCTTTCAAAGAATAGAGATTAACTTCATTTTCTTAGTTTGCATGTTTATTTCAAATTAATGTATGCAAAGAAGAAACCTTGCTCATTTCTTATCACATGGTCCATTGATCAGATTATAAAAGCCTTTGGGGTTTCTTTAGAGATTTTTACCCTAAATCCATGGCTTTTACAAATTTTCATTGAACAAACTTTGCACCGTGAAATCACTTAAGGGCCACTCCATATTGCATAAAAATTAGAGTGCCTCCAGGGTTTAGCTCTGTCTGCATCCCATTTTAGAACCAGGTCTCCTTAAAAATTTCTATTTTTGGCCCTTCTGTCAAAGCTCATCTTGATTTGAGCTTGGTCCTTCTTTATTGTTTTCATGGCCTCTTTTCTTGGCTCTTTCAATTCCATGAGCTATACATATCTAAATTCAATGGCTGGAAACTCAAACAACTCCAACTGCTTGATAAGCTCCAAGGCTGGTAATTCCAGGGATATTGGTAGCCTTGCTTCCCTATCATAAACCATCTTGAAAGGGGAATAACCGGTTGATTTCTTGGGATTGATTCTATCAGCCCACAAGGCTGATTTCAATTTGGTATGCCAAGTCCTCTTATTCTCATATAAGGTTATTCTTATGATTCTTAACAAGTTCTTGTTTGTGGACTCTGCTTGCCCATTACCTTAGGGGTAGTAGTTAGAAAAAGTTATCAAGTAGATGCCATTTCTAACAACCTAATTAGATATATTTTCTCCAAGAAAAGCTAAGGCATTATCTGATATTATAGTGAAAGGAACACCAAACCTTGTTACAATACCTTCGTCAAAATACAAAATGCTAGCTTCATTTGCTTCCTTAAGTGCAATTGCTTCTGTCCACTTAGTGAAGTAGTCTGTGGCTGTAAGAATCCATTTATGACCTAGGCTGGAACTTGGATTGATCATCCCAATAAAATCAATCCCCCATTGCATGAAAGGTTGTTCAACTGAGATAGGACGGAGTGGGAAGGATGCTAGCTCCTCTTTACCTGTGAAGAAGGAACACTTCTTGCATTTCTTGATCTATGAGTAGCAATCATTAAAAATATTAGGCCAATAGTAATAACCATCCCTCATGATTCTAATAGTTGTTGCTTTTGGGAAAAAATGACCACCTACCTCTCCATCATGAAACTTGTGCATACCCTCTCTATCTGATCTATGTCTTGATGCACCTTAGGAGGACACCATTCACATCCCTTTTGAACAAAATATTATCTACAAGAACATATGGGATGCAATGAAATCTGAAATACCTCCTTTTGGGATTACTCAATCTTTGAGGATTTTTACCCGTTTGAAGGAAATGTACAATATCTCGAGTCCAACAAGGAATGGGTATACCGCCTGGAGCATGTTCTTGATTATCTTGCAACATCATAACAACTTCTGCCTCCTCTCTTGATTCAGTGTGCTAGTTAGAAGCTACATGCTCACACAAACCTTTTCCCCTAACTAATTTGGTCACATTTATATCAATATCATACTCCATGACCTTGGTTATCCAACTAGCTCTCTTTTCATTAAGGTCCTTGTTCAAAAGAAAATCTTTTACACTAGCATGTGAAACTAATAGATGAATTCTGTTATTTGACACTAGATGTCTGAATTTCTTTAAACTTCTAATCACAGCAAGGACATGCTTCTCAATGAATGAATATCTCACCTCATAATCCTAAAGGTTTTGGCTGAAGAATGTGATAGGATGCTCTAGTCCTTCTTGATTTCACTGTACTAGTATGGTAGATATTGCATTCATTCTTCCAAAAGCATATAAAATGAAATCCTTTGAGAAATATGGATTTATGAGGGTTGGAGCCTATGTAATGGCCTGCTTTATAGCTTCAAATATTTCTTTTGCTTCAGCTGTCCATCTGAAAACCATGGTATTCTTCAGCATCAATTTGAGTGGTTTGACAAGATGGGTAAAGTCAGGAACAAACCTCTTAAAAAATTCATTTTCCCCAAAAAACTTTGGAAAGCCTTCTTATGACTTGGTAGTGGAAATTCTTGGATGGATTCTACCCTTTCTGGATCAATTTCCAACCCTTCCTTAGACATGATGTGGCCTAAGAGCTTTCCTTCATGAGCTAAGAATATACACTTTTTCAGATTCAGAGACACTCTGAATCTCCTGCATCTTTGGAATACTTGTCTGAGGTGAAAGATATGACTTGTTGTGTTCTTGGAGAATATAATAATATCATCTAGATACACAAGAACTATCTTATTGATCAGTCCTTTGAATTCCATATCCATCACCCTTTGGAAAGTGGCTCCGGCATTTGACAGTCCAAATGGCATCTTCCTATAAGCATATGTTCCCCACTTCGTGGTGAAGGTTGTCTTGAACTGGTCATATTCTTTCACCATGATTTGATTATAGCCTGAGTAGCCATCCAGTAATGAGAACCTTTCAGAACTGGCTACAACCTGCATGATTTTCTCCATGGAAGGAAGTGGGTAGTGGTCCTTGAGAGAGGCCCTGTTCAAGTCTCAGAAAATCCACACATAACCTGATTTCCCCATTCTTTTTCCTAACCGGCACCATATTTTCTACCCATGAAGAGTGCTTGATTGGAAAGATGATGCTTGCTTCAATGAGTTTGTTCAGTTCTCTTTTCATGAGAGGCTCGATATGAGGATTGACTGGCCTTTGATTTTTCCTGATGGGTTTAGCTCCCGAATCCAGTTCAATCATGTGTTGTGCCAGCTTAGGATTAAATCCTTTCAAATCTTCATAGCTCCAAGAAAACACATCTGGAAATTCTTGGCAAAGTTGTATAAATTCATATTTTTCTTGTTCAGTGCTTACCTTGCCAATTTGAAGTGTTTTTCTTTCTCCAACTGAAATTGGCTCTGAATCCTTTCCTTTGACCTGAATGTTTTCTCTTTCCCTCTGGAACTGATCATTAGGATTGAATATTGACTCTAGAGTCACTAAACCCTTTGGTAGCTTATTTTTCCTCAGTTGAACCACTTGATCACCATATTGTTGCTCCAATTTATCTTGATTTTTAACCGAGAACTCAGCCTCCTCCTATAAGAAATTAATGATTTGTTGATCATTCTCAAATACCTTCCAACTCGTGTTATTGTCTAGTACATATGGCCTCACAATTATGTGAATATGTGGCTACACTTTATCTCTTTCAATCTTTTCCACAACATCAAATGTTGCTCCATTTATTGCAAACCTATCCATAGCCTCATTCTTCTTCCTTGGTATGGCTTGAATATTGAATGCTTCAAAATCATCAATTTGATCCCATACCCGATGCTTGTAGGCTTTGAGAAGATCATTCTTAGCAGCATGTTTTCCCCTAACTTGGTTGACAATTAACTCACTATCCCCAAACACTTGCAAGTTTTATATACCCCTCTTTCTTTCCCAATTCAATCCATGTATCAAAGCTTCATACTCAACGGTATTGTTTGAACAAGTAAACTGAAAAAAGGAAAGTTGAGTAGTACTTCATACCTCATGGTTAAAAAATCATTGCTCCTCCTCTAGCACCTTGCCTACTCCTTGAGACATCAAAAAATAGCTGTCATACTTCATTATCACCCTTATCATCTGGTTTGGTGAGGCTAGGAAGGGGTGTGTTTTCCTCGTGCAAACAATAAACTCCCAACTCATCCTCCTCTATTTCCTTGTATGGATCATATTCATGACTTTTTTTTTCCCATTCATCAAGAGTCAAATCCAGGATGCCCCCAACTTTGGTATCTATTTCCTGAGTGTTTGGGAAATCCTCTTGATCAAAGGTTGAGAAATTTATGTTGATTGGGATTAGTACATGAGGCTCAATATGGAAATTTGTAATAGGTTCAGACCGGATTGTAGCCTTAGCTCCATACCTTGTTCTGAAGAGCATATGCGACCAATCAACTGATAAGTAGCCTCCAATTTTGGTGGTGAAGTCTCTTGACAAGCACACTGCAAAGAGTGGTGGCAAGTCAATCACTGATATATCCTACTAAACTGTGACATTAGGACATGCATGTAATGTAAGGTTTAAACCTTTTATGATCCCAATAGTCCCCACTACTCTCCCATCTAATTGTACCACTCCTTTGGAAACTAGGTCATATTTTAGGCCCAACTGATCTACAATCTGTTTTGGCATTACCAAACTGCTAGCCCCTAAGTCAATCATGCAGTTGTGTACAAGATTGTTCCCAATAACCAAAGATATATAGAATGGAGGAGGCTTCATTATTTTACCTTGCTGACCTCCATGAACTCCCTCTTTTGGAGATGCATTAGTGAGCACCTTCTCTTGATTCTTGGACAACTCATTTGATGCTGACCAATTCTCCATGGTTGCTTGTAACAAATCTCGTTGGCCCAAAATTTTCAATGATTCCCACATAGAAATTCTTACATTGGTCTTCTTCATTTGATCAATAATGTTAAAAGGAGATGGATTCTCCTTCTTCTTCCCCTTACTTGACATGAATTTCTCATGCACATGGGCTACTGCAACCGTACCTAAGCTGGCTTAGAAGGTAGTTTGGGATGATCTTGAACATTTGGGGTTGTACTTGGATTGTTAATACCCTGAAGTGTGATAGAAGGATGAGAAGTACTTGGATTAGATGACTTCCCTTCCTCTATATTCCTCTTCTTAGACCTTGTGTTGGCTACCACACTTTGAGAAGGGGACTGATTTATTCCACAGAAATCCTCAGCTTGCCAATTCACAAGTGTTGTCTCATTTGGAGGTGCTTCCTGATTAGCTACTTGTGGTTGAATTTCTTCTTGGTTTGGTTCTTGAGGAACACCCACCATAGTCACCATCAATGCTTGATTTAAAGCACCATTGAAGCATGTTGCTTGATTATGCGGTTGGCTGCATGGGAAACACCATTCATATTCTTGTGTTATGTTGTTTTGAGTTGGAACCAAGGCCCTAGATGTTGAAACTGCATTAGGGTTATATGCTTGGAATGGCCTAGCAGCTTGGGGTTTTCCTTGGTTCTGTTAGCAGCTTGAACAGGTGGTCCTGTTTGGCTGATATGGAGGTTTATTAGGTTGGAACTGAGGCTGATAAGGTCTAGAATTTTGAGCTTGCTTGCCTCTTAAGAGTTACCAACTCGTTTCCTAAGTTTTGCAATTGTTTCATAACCTCTTGGAGTTCATTTGAAGGACTAGAAGAAGAAGTGGAAGCTTCATTTGAACTCTGATTTCTTGGAGTAGGGATGGGAGCTATTATAGGCATTTGATTAGGATTAGGATTCCCCATATCTAGATAGAGAGGCATAGGTGGCCTAGGTGTAAGTTTACCAACTTGAATTAGGAAATTCTCATCTCTAATAGCTATGGCATAAGCATTTGGTAGGGTTATTCCCCCCATAGATTGTATCATAACAGATATATCATAATTTAGAGCTTTAAGAAAATAGAGAAATGCACCTTCACTTGTTGGTCTGACCACAATTGGGATCCTTTCCCATGTTCTTTGGAATCTGGAATTGAAGTCTGTCATCTACTCAGTTGGTGCCCTTTTGATTGTAGTCATCTACTCCAAAAGGGATAAGTTGTCAGCCCTCTCCCCAAACTGGCCACAGAGAGCTATGCACAATTGATCCCAATTATGAATCGATCTTGCTCCCAAGCCTTTGAACCACTGCAATGTTTTTCCTTTGAAAGAAGAAGCCAACAACTTGACCGCAACATCCATCTCAATAATCTCATGTATGACACAGACATTTGCAATGTCTTAAATGTGGTCGATGGGAGTTGTGTGATTTTCTCCAGTGAAGTATGGGATATTTTTTAATGCTGCTATCGGGACCAGATTTTGTGCATTAAGGGCAAGTGGACTGCTACCCATGAAATTTTCATAGGGGTTTGGAGGTGGCTGATTTGGTGGTTGTAGATGAGCCACCTTGAGTGGGCTGAGAACCCTAGTTGATTGAAGAAAGGGTATTCCTAGTGGAGGTGTTGATAAATTTCTATTTGGTGGAGATGGATACCTTTGAGCTCTTCTTCCCCTTCTTGCTCTATCTAGGGATAAGTGTAGATAGACAAATAGCCCCTCTTCTCTAGTTCTTGACCTTGTTTGGATTCTTCTCATGAACTTGATAAACTTGGGCTGCTGAAACCACTGGATTTGAGTGACAGAGTCACCAGATGTGTTGTTGCAAAGCCTCCAAAGGCTATAATTTCACCAAGACACACACCCAATCTTGATAAAAATGAAAATATTGACTTCTATCCCACCGGGCATGCCAGAACTATTATGTCAGAAAAGTAGCACCCTAGGATTTACACATTACAAAACCCTACTTTTGACTAACATGGGATTGTCTCAAGGTGTGGGACCCTTGCAATTGAGACAAACCTCCAGAGAAGGTTGGTTCTTGACCTATTCTAATGTTGACCTACTCCTAAACTACCAATTCCAAGGGACCAGAGGAAGAGAAATACATAAATGTAAATCCTAAACTAAGGGAGGCGATAACACCAAAACAAGACTAGAGAGATTCCTAGTGAGTGAAAGTGGAGGGAAATGGGGAAGAAGAGGGTAGATAAAATGCCACAGTCCCAAAACACATTCAAACCTCCAATCTCATGGAGCACAACAAATTTAAGCCCTGTAAAGGAACACAATATGCACAATATACCTACAAAATATAATAGAAGGAAAGAAATGCAATATAAATCAAGCTAGGGAAAGAAAAGCCAAAAAACACTAATTTTATTGCTTAAAATGATGCACAATCCATTACAATATAGGCACAAGGAAAGAATCCTTCACAAAATGCATAAATTTGAGGCCTGCAGCTCACAAAAGTGCTGGAACAATTTTGGCAGAGTTCCTTTACAATTTCAAAATCTCCCCCTTTTCAAATGAGGGGAATTTACATATATATAGAGAAAAGGAGCTACCAACCAACATCCTTCATTAAATGCCTGTACGTAGGTATGGGCATCCATGATGGTTCACTTTTCAATGGTACTTTTCTTACATGGTGAACATGGGTACCATACCTCATCAAACCGGTTGTTGAGCTACCTTTTACGGTGTGATTAATGTATGGCCGTTTTTGAAACTATTTGTTGTTTCCCAAAAAAAACCACTAGCTGACACATGATAAGAAGGGAAGAGCCAACACCAATGAGGAAAATACTTGTTGCACAATAAGAAGAAATTTTGTTACACGACAGTGAGGGAAAGTTGGTGTGTGACAAGAAGATGGTTGACGTGCACAGAAGGTGAAAAAAAGAAGTGGTGACGCATGGAAGAAGATTTGTAGTTGTTGTGTGACAGGAGGAATGGTTAACACACGACAAGAAGTGGGCATTGTCGTGTGATAGAAAGAGGGTATTTTCATGCAAAAGGAAGAGGGTGTTGTCATGTGATAGGAGGAAGGATTTTTCACGTGACAGGAAGAGGGCGTTGTCGCGTGACAAGAGGAAGGTGTTGTCATAAGACAAGAGTAAGTGGTTGATTCACGCATCAACAAGGTGACAATCCATACATTTTTTCCAATTTGACCATTAATGCAATCCTGCTCCAAACCTTCAACATCGTGCTCGCAAGCTCGCCGCGAGATACCTTTTAAACTGATCCCATTAACTATTAATGCCCAGACCTATAGGTTGATCCATTTTGCAAGGGGCAAGGGAAAACCAAATAGTAAAACCAAATCCACCCCTTCTTCATCTCAAAATGCTCCTAAACCCAAAGAAAACAACTCTAAACCCAAGGATTCTTCTAAATCCAAGAATAAGTCTATCCTTTCATGCTCTTTGTGTGGGGGTAGTGGTCACGAAGAACATAGGTGTTATAAGAAAATGCAATCCTTAGAGGATGCAGTCAAGAAACACAAAATTTCTATCTCCACTCCACCTCCTTCTAATCAGCATGGAAAAGCACTTAATGTTGTTGGGAGATCTCATTCACCACTTGCAGACAGTTGGGTTATAGATTCTGATGCTTCTCATCACATGACTTCTTCCAAGGAGTCTTTTGTTTCTCTAGGTTTGAGTTCTACTTCCAAAATTGAGGTTGGAGATTCTTTATTTCTTTTTGTTGAGGGAAAAGGTGATATACAACTTGATGGTGGTAGTATCCAAGATGCACTATATGTTCCTAACATCACTACAAATTTTCTTTTTGTATATCAAATTTGTCATTCTGGTCAAGGGAAAATAGTGACTTTTACACCACATGGGGCAAAAGTAAGAACTTTGTTGGATCCTTATTCACTTGTTGCTCAGGGTATTGTTGATCATAGTTCTAGACTATATCACTTTGAGGGTTTTGATGACACTTCTTCTATAGGGACAGGATTGGTTTCTCATGCAAATTCAGAGAGTAAGCTTTGGCATGAAAGATTTGGACATCTCAATTACAGATATTTGAAGGATTTGAGCACTCATGGTATGGTAGATGGTCTTCCTAGAGTTTCTTGTCTTGAGGGAGTTTTCTCATGGCTTATGCATTAGGGAAACAACTCCAAGATCCTTTTCCTAAGAATTTTTCTAAGAGAGCTTCTTCACCACTTGAGCTTGTGCATAGTGACTTGATGGTTTTTCCAACCCCCTCTTTCAATGGAGCTAAGTATGCACTTACCTTTATTGATAATTCATCACCTTTATTGATAATTTCTTGAGGCATACTTGGGTTTATTTTATCAAGTAAAAAATTGATGTTTTTTCACACTTCAAATTCTTCAAGGCTTTGGTTGAGAAACAATCTTTGAGTTGTATAAAGAACCTTCGTACTGATAATGGGACGGAGTACTTCAGCAAGAGTTTTCAAATTTTTTGGAAACTCAAGGCATTATTCACCAGCATTTTGTTCCTCATACTCCACAACAAAATGGCTTAGCAGAATGGAAGAATAGAAATTTGAAGGAAATGGCTAACTATATGATGCATTCTAGAGATTTACCTCTTATCTACTAGGTAGAAGCAGTTAATTGTGTTAACTACATTTAGAATCACACACCACATAGAGCACTTGAGCATTTGACTCCAAGAGGAAGCTTGGTCCAACACTAAGCCAGATGTCTCATTTTTTCAAGTCTTTGGGAGCCATGCTTGGGCATTTGTGTCCAAAGAAGAAAAGGAAAGCTTTGGATAAAAATAAGAAAACCCTTGATCTTTGTAGGGTATTTTGAGGACATGAGAGCTTATTGATCTTTTAGATCCTGATACTCATGATGTTATTTTTCAAACACATGTTTAGTTTGATGAGCATTTCACTCCTCATGATTCTTCATCTTCTTCCATTCCTTCTTCTTCTTCATCTCATCTTGAGGATCCTTTCTTTGAGGAGATTCATGAGGAGGTTATAGATGCCATTGAGGATCATATTCCCACTGATGTTGTCATTATGCCTAAGTGGGCTCGTACTACAGTTTCTGAGGTAACACCTTTCATACAGATCTTCCACCCACTAGGCATCATCACACACATTCTACAGGTTCTAGAATTTTGTGTCAGATAGTTTCTGAGGATCCACAGTATTTTTCAAAGGCTCATGGGATACAAGAGTGGGATGATGTGATGACATCTGAGTATTCTTCTTTGATGAAGAATCATACTTGGGATTTGGTAGCTCTTCCTAAAGGAAGAAAGGTGGTTAGGTGTAAGTGGGTATACCAAACCAAATACGTAGCTGATGGTTCCATTGAAAAGTATAAGGCTCATCTTATTACAAATGGTTTTTCACAAGTTGAAGGTATTGATTACTCTGAGACTTTTGCACCCATTGCCAAGATGGATTTTGTACGCCTTGTACTTGTTATTGCTACATCACAGGGGTGGCCTATACCAAATGGATGTGAAGAGTTCCTTCTTACATGGAGATTTACAAGAGGAAATATATATGGAGTAACTGGCTAGATTTGTTCAAGATTCTTCTCTTGTTTATAGGCTCTGAAGGTTTCTCTATGGTCTCAAACAAACCCCTCAGGATTGGTATGAGAAGATGGATTATTTTCTTCTCTCTACTGGTTTTGTTCATTGCCAATCTGATCATAAAGTGACGATATTTTCATCACATGTTGGTGAGGATATTTTGATACTTGTCTTAGTATGTTTATGATATGTTACTTACTAGCAGCTCTTCTTTCCACATTCAGAAATTGCAGAGGACTCTTTCTACATAGTTTGACATGACAAATAGTTGGGTTATTGCATTACAGGGTTGGATTGAACGTTTTCTCAAAATAGTATTTAGGGATTGTATTTGAGTCAGCAAAAATACACCCATGATCTTCTTCAATGCTTTGATATGGCTGATTGCAAGCCAAATCCATATCCTTTTCAGTAAGGGGTTACTCTTACTTCCACATGTACCACTACCACTTTGTGAAACATTGTATAAAAATTGGTTAAAAGTCTCATGTACTTGACCCATAATCATCCTTAATATTTCATTTGGTGCAGGGCTTGTATCTGGTAGCTGCACATTTTCCTCATAGTAGTCATTGAAAGCTTTAGAAAGGATTTTTTAAATTATTTGGTAGGGAATTCACTTTTCCTACACTACACTAAGGGTTCTACTCAGTTATGTTGGATACATATTCAGATTGGGAAGGTTCCTATTAATGATAGGATTTCCACTTCTAGCTATCTTTTTTGTCTTGAAAATTCTTCTCCAGTTGCTTGGGTTGCAAAAATCGGCAAGATTGCACTTTCATCTTTGAGGTAGAGTACAGGGAAATAAAAACGAATTGTAGATTCTTTGTGCTTCAGCAGTTATTGACATAGATTCTAAATTCCCATAGGATTCACCGCCATCCTTTGGTGTGACAACCAAAGTGCATTCACATTTCTATGCAACCCAGTTCAAGCACTAGTGGACCAAGCATATTGAGATACACATCCACTTCATTCATCAACACATTCAAGATGGAGTTCTTTTCTTGGATCACATTCCAACTCAGCAGATCAGGTTGCAGACATCTTTACAAAGCCTTTTGCATATTTTCAAGACCTTGAGTTGCGTGGAATGCTTGGGGTTTCAAATGAATTATTTGTTGGGGGGTAATCAATAATAACATCTTCCTTCTTCTTCATCATCTTTCTCTTTCCTTCTAGAGGATTATTTCCTTCTTTTGGTTTGATATTTCTTCATGGATATATTGTACATGAGTACCTCATCAAAGGCCTAGTTTTCTCAGGAACATATTCATGGATATGCCACTTTTATTTTGGTATCCTAGCTTCACTTGAGGGGGGTGTTAGAGTAGGTAATTACCTTAGCTCATGTTCACCCAGGTACTTTATTTACCTTTATTATATTTATCCTCACCCACTTAAGTGTGTGGATATTTCAATTTAACATTATTTAGATATTAGGGGGATATTATCTAGTTGTTAGGTATAGTTACTTTCCTTGATCTATGGTATTGACTAGATTCTTTGATGACTAGTTCTTTCCTTGAATCTATGGTTGACCTATGACATTGACCTGGTTCTTAGATTGATATTCCTTGTCCTATATAAGTAAGGCTTATTCAATTCCATATTTCATTGAGTTCCATAATAATATATGAAATTGTCCTTCTCCATTTGTTTGCAAAGGTTTATTCATGTAAAGTGTTATTCCTGGAAATTACTTTCATCTTATTGATTGTGGTGTTCCCTTAGCATCTATTTCTTGGCAAGGTACGATTTTGTTATCATTCCTTTTAGGCATCTTAAAAACATTCAAACATTAACCTCCCCTTAATAAATATAAACCCCAGTGGCACTCGCATTACAAGAACATTAACATCCCTTTAATAGTTATAAACTAATATTCCAATAGAGGAATAAACCCAGATTACAAGAACATTAACATCCCCTTAATAGTTATAAATGTCTGACGTCATTCATCATTAACCCGCCACGTCACCTTCTGCCATCCTTGTGTACCTCAAAAGAAGGGACATGAAATCACTATGGACATTTTCCTCCCACACTTACACTTTAAATGAAAATTAAAATTCTCCTACTCCCCTTGTCAGGAGGATATCTTTTCATAATTAAATATAGATATGAAATAAATTAAAACTCCTTTTCTAAAGGTAGAATTATGGTAAATCATTTTAAGAAGAATTTGAATTTCATTGTAATACTATTCGTCACACTGGAATCCCAAATTCATAGAATAATTCATTGCAAATTAAAATTATTTTCACGATATCTATGAACACACTAATTGTTGAAGTGCCTGACAATTTTTCAATTCTATATATACCTTAAACCGATGTGAACAATTTTTTCAGTGGACAGTTTGAAGTCGAGAGGATAATATGACCTTAAAAAATCAAAGTAAGAGAGTTTATACTTAACGCTCGCTAGGTAATGCCAGTGTAGCTTATTGAGGTAAATTAACATTAATCAAATAAGAATTCACCAGAAATAAAAATGTTATGTAAAAAAATTATAATGTAAGATATCTATTATCATTTAAATCCTTTACTGTATTATAAATTTCCAAAAGATAATCACACATATTATACATATAAACATTATTAAGATAGTCAGGCACATTATACAGAAACTTGTTGTCAAATAAATTTAGGGAAAAATTACATACAAGTATCCCACATTTTGATCGATGAAAGGATACATACAAAAACTAAAAAATGAGTACAAAAGATAACGAGGCCAACATGTAACATGAATAATCAGGCCTGCAAAAAACATAGAGTCATGAATACAAAAAAAAGAGTGGGAATGATAGAGAAACCCTAGGGTTCCACCCAGCCAAACATTGCAATAATATTGAGAAAGGAAAAGGATGTGCCAACAATAGAATTCAAGTACTCCACGTGATCAGGAAAAAGTGGGATAGGTTTTGCGAGCGTGACCAGGTCTAGGGATGGCATGCTGGAGATAGACACCCCATCAGATCGACAGATGCTTTGAACAGAGTCAGAAAATTGAAGTAGGACCCAAATTTTAAATTCCAGGGCATCAAAAATCCTGTTGTCAACCCAAAAAGGTGATGAAAAGGATTCAACCTTGCAAAGAGACAAGGAAGGCATACTTCTGTCAAAGCTTCAACCAAACCCACACGATGGTATAGGTAAATGAAATGGGACGTGACCGACATGACCACTGCTTTATCTACACACAACACTCGGAAATTGAACATGAAGATGCCTGCAATCTCAGAGTTTACATGAGCTCTTCCAGTGCTCTAGAGATAATCCACACCTAGGACATTCACAATCACAGTCATAACATCTTCAGAGTCTATGCGGAAGACATTATGAAGATGACTGTAAGACACAGTAGAGATGAAATTTGTTTCCCACTTGTTGCTGCACAAGAGGATGAAAGGAACATAGGTAGATGCCATGAGAGGGAAGGGGAAAACAACAAAAATAAACATGAGAAAATGAGTGAGGACAGGTGAAAGCACAACCCAATTAAATAGTCCCTCGAACTCATGTGAGGAAGGTCGACACAATAAAAAATGGATGGCATCATCAACATTTTCCCATGCATTGGCTATATTATTTGATGAAAAGGATCTTATATTATATTAAATGCAACATGATACAAGATTCTCTCAACAAAATAAATGGGGTATGAGAGAAAGCCCCAAATCCACAAGCACACTAGGCCAAGCCTAGAAAAACAACAAAGCAACAACTATAAGGGGGTCTGAGGAACACCAAAAACAAAGGCTAGATTATGAATAAAGGCTACCCCTGATTGATAAACACACATTATAAAAAATCACATTACTAGAGACAGTCACACACATTATACAGAAAGGTGTTATCAATTAAATCTACCACACCACCCTTGGAGCCAGCCAGGATGGACAACACATCTCCACCAAATTTTCAATCATCAACATTGGATCCCGTGGGTGGGGGCACTCCAGCAGGATTTATTCTAAGGAGATGCCTATAAAGTTCATTGAGGGTTCTTGGTTGGCAGTAGTGTTGAACTTATGCCACTCGTGGCACTATAGAGTGCAATTGTTAAGGCACACTTTGGCCACTTTGTGGATGCACGTGGTACTGGTGTGAACCACCTTCTGGTCATGCTCATTGAACTTGTATTCCATGATCTTCTTCACACCATTTTCATCTGGCCCAATGATATTCAGCGGTGGCTGATGAAAATCCAGGTCTTTGTTATCCTCCTCTTTAAGCTCCCCCCATCAAACTCTGTTAGACACCATCACTGTTTCTATTTTATACTGGCTAGCGGCCACTAGGATTTATTTTTTGCTTTGGAATAACATTTTTAACAGTTTTAAAATGTCATTAACATTATGTTTTAAAATTTATAACCCATTCCTGTAAAGAGTGCAATATGTAACACTTGTCTAATTCTCCTTAATCATAATCCAGCATGTGTGTGTATCATTATTCTCCTATTCAAGCTCCCCACATCTCACTCTATCAGATGCAATCACTGTCATCCCTAGCTCAAGAAAAGGGAAACATAGTGAAATCCTCATGCATCTGGAGAAAAGTTATCATTGGTTTGTAGACACTCAAATCATTGGTTATCATAGTAAAACCCTATAAATAAAAATAAGAATACTTATGCTCACGTAAACTCCTTATCAAGGGTGGACAACACATCTCCACATGATTTAAGCTTAAGGTTTTTTTTCCAATCAAAAATAAATGTTTTTAATTTGGTTTAATCACCACATATTTACCAAATCATTAAGTACCAACAACATAGAATAACACTTGATAGAAAAAGACACTCTCTTATGAGAACATGTTTCTTAGAAGAACAAAGAAACCCAATCAAATCATTTGTATCATCATTTACGTTAAATTCAGTGGAAGACATCAAACAGTACAAAACTTCAACATCTTGCATTGTCTTAAGGGGTAAAAAGAATAATACAAATCATCTAGAAAGTAAACATCCACCGTAAACATCCAAAGTAAACATAAACTGTAAATTACTATTACTACCATAAGGGTGGAATGGAAACATCAATAAGGGAGGATATGAGGGAGGTGATACATAGCGGGAGGGAAAGTAAAGGAAGGGGAAATATGTAAAAGAAGAAATCAGGGTAATGTCATGCTCATTGAACTTGTATTCCATGATCTTCTTCATGTCATTTTCATCTGGCCCAATGATATTCAGTGGTAGCTGATGAAAATCTAGGTCTTCATTATCCTCCTCTTTAATCTTCCCCTATCAGACTCTACCGGATGCCATCACTATTTCTATTTTATACTGGCTAGTGGCTGCTAGGCATAAAAAATAAATGTTTTTTTTAATTTGGTTTATTCCCCACAGATCTGCCCAAATCATCAAGTACCGAACAACATAGAATAACACTTGATAGCACAAGACACTCTCTTATGAGAACATGTTTCTTAGAAGAACAAAGAAACCAACTCAAATCCTTTGTATCATCATTTACATTAAAGTCAGTGGAAGACATCAAACAGTACAGAACTTCAACATCTTGCATTGTCTTAAGGGGTAAAAAAAGTAGAATACAAATCATCTAGGAAAATACCACAGGAGTGGCCCATTTGACTCTGAGAATAAGATTATCATAACCATAACCATTGAGCTTATTGATAGCTCTTTGTGTGTCCTCCCTGTTGATGAAATTAACAAAACCAAATCCCCTGCTAACCCCCATCTTCTGATCCATGGCCACGTAGACATGCGTGATGTGTCCAAACTGTCATTAAGATTAACATATGAAGATCTAGTAAAAAATCATTTTATGATTTCAGGGAAGCCTCCATGGATCTGCAATTCAATAAGCATAACATGTTTCTATTTTATACTATCTAGTGGCCGCTATGATTATTTATTTCTTGCGAATAAGGTTCCTATCAATTTCAAAATGTCTTTAAGATTAAACCATCCATAACTGGGGAAAAAAAATTATTTCAGAGAAACCAACATCGATGTGTGAAACAAAAATTAAAGAAACTTATGGTAGTTACTTTATTCCATAAAAATGCACAATACATTGTTGGATTTGGAAGAAAAGTATATAATTCAAATGCCAATTGTGCATTTGAACATTTTCAATGATCTACACATGTTTTTGTGCTCTCCTGCAAGTTTCAACCATGTACATAATTCAGTATAGATTTTTGAATCAGTCTTATAGTTTCCATCAAATCTCCAGTATGTTGGGGTTTTGAGAGTAATTTCTTCTTTGACCTCATGCAACAAGAATCTCATGTCATCGATCAAAAGTATATTGTTTTCACCATAGACATTACCATAAATGTCTAGTATCTGTTGGCTTGTTTTTTATTTGAGCTTACATTCTTGGCATCCCCAAATGAACCTGAAGTTGGTTTCTCACAGCCAACTAAATTTTTTGATGAACATGTATTTCACCATTGTTGAATCCATAAATGAAGACCATAAGGCAGTGTCAAAATATTTTGATGCAGTACTTATCAAGTCAGCACTAAACTCTCATTCAAAGTATTCAGTATTCCCAGATCTAAAATATGGAACCATATTACGAGGTATTTTGTCACCAATACCAGAAATTCCAAACAACAAACCTTCAACTCCCAAAACTAGTAATTTCTGAGGCTTCCCAATAGGATATATAAAAACAACTCAGAATCAATGTAAGCTTCCAAAAGTGATTAAAAAACAAGGCATCAAAGTATTTAATCACAACTCAAAAACAACTTATAAAACTATAATATCATCTCAATCACAGTGAAGATATAAATACTGCCTACTTGTAAATTTGTAATCTCAACATGTAAAATAAAGAGTGACCATATGACTGTACGAATGAATATCATTGTAAAAAACATTTTCAAATAATTAATAGTTATATATTTTATGTTTGCTGCAAATTTTGAATGCCCTCCACAACACTCAAACCCTGACACAGTATCTTGTGATATGTTTATGTACAAATTGGTCATCAACCACATATCTTTGAAACAATTTTCTTCATTGGATTTCTTCCCCACCATAAAATTTTCTGGAGGGTTTCCCTTTGGGCCCATTGTAATACACAATGTGTTTCTAAGGCCGAAAACAATACCATCTCTACTCCAAATCTTTTGGAGATATTTTTCTGCAAATTTCATCTTCTACAAAACAATGCTCTTTACCGAAAATAATAAATGGTTTGAATTCAAATGCTAATTTTTTTTTATCAAATCCTTAATCATCTTTTCAACTTCGGTGCAAGAGAGATAGCTAGACCAAAATCCCACTTCACATTTTGTTGCCAGTATCTTTAAAAATTCCTTGATCCCACCTCACAAGTTGAGAGTCTCCTTACCAAACTTGATTGTTTTGTAGGATTGGTTTTTCTCATAGAGAAAACCCTCCAAATCTAAAATAATTAAATAATCCATTTGGCCAACTGCACAGAAGTAATTTTTTCTCAATTGTCTGTAATTTGATATTAACCAATTCAAATAATCAAAATTTCAGAATGTTAACACTTACTGATTGAGACTCTGTCTTGGATTCCCTCACACTCCCCCTCTCCAGGTTCTTGTGATGCTCATTCTATTTAAAAAAATAGTAATCAATTCAAAATAAATTTTAAGTCGATGTAAAAAAATACGTGAAACAACTCACTTTTATACAATATTGCATAGATGTAGTTGTATATTAGCGACCAGTAGGCGTAAGCCAACTGTACAGAAGTAAGTATTTTTGATTTTCAGAAAATAAATATTAACCAATAAACCAAAAATTTACTCAATTCAAAATAAATCTAATTAAAAGATGCATGTTAGCGACCGCTAGGGTAATACATATTACAAATAAACTACTTCGCTATAGGTTCCTTCAATTATGAGGGTCTTATAAATGGTTTTATTTATAATTGTATATGACTATCATACCATTTTCCATCTACAAGTTCATGTGTGACGTGCCAACAACCTCCCCATTTGGCATCAAATCTAAAAAAAATGAAGTTTTTATTAAAAATATGTAAACAATGACAATCAAAAACATCTTGTAGCGATAAATTTATAAAACGAGTATTTCCCACTCACCTTTTATAGATTCATTGGATGGATGGTCAGCAACATCTGGGGCAACAAGTTCAATTGGTTCCAACATACTAAGATCAAAATCATCTCCTCTGTTTGTATGTGGAGAGGAAGAGATGGTGTCTTCCTCTATTGTTTGGTTGTCTGCATAAATATTGTATGTATCAGTTCAAATGCATTAAACTAATAGAATTGTTTAAAGTGATCTTAATCAACATACCTTTTTTCAAATGACAATAGTAATGTTGTAAAAACATTTCTTGATCATGTGATTCAACAATAAAAACCAGATAGACCTGAGTCAACCAAAGCTTGCACTGCAACACTACCACCATACAACACTATAACCAGAGAATTATCAGAAGTGAGTTGAGTGAACATATGAGACCAAAACTCATAAGATCTCTTAAAGAAAAGGATATGTCTTTCCTCATAGGTCAATTTTGCTTGCAGTCACAATTTTCTGTGGAAGATGATCCATCCAATCCATTGTGATTTTTGTTATATCCCCATCGTGAACATCACAATTGTGCACATCAGTTATTGTGTACATAAGACACAAGCTCTTAAATTTTCTACTGCTTGTCATAAAATCTGTAACACCCTTCCACTACTGATTCCCCCTTGTTTTTGAATTTTTGCATGTATTTTTTTAATGTCTCTCTTAACATTTTTGAAGAAGCAACAGGTATGAGGACAATAATTACACAATTTAGCATACTAGATCTGACAACTGTAAGCAGGTCCATTATTGCATCAGAAGTGAGTACACTAGACAAATTGTAGAAATCTGTGATCACACATTCTGCATTGAATGGATTAGTTGACGGAATAGAACATATTGTTGACTGGAGCTGGAAGGGATATGCACATTGACAGGTAAAGTCTTTGGTGTCTTCCATCCTTGCTGGAATATTTTCTTCCATTTCACTCACGTAGTAGTCTATAATTGTTTGAGCTTTCCGTTGGGAGAACCTCTGCCACTTCATCATCAAATTTTCTTTTTTCCAATTTTTCACTTCTTCCAGAATTAACTTTTCTTTTTCCTTTAGGATCTTCTCCCAAGAGTACACACAACTGGTAGTAGTGAGAATTATGCACACCATATTTTTCAACAATATTTTTTTCAGTGCATTCTGCCAATACACGATTACCTGGATATTTACTTTTAACATATTTTAGAAATTTTTCTCTCATCTTTTTGTCATCTTTTACTCTTTTGTAGTAAGTATCTAAAGTCTCCGCTATGACACCTGCTTCAATAGAGCGAGTTAGCCATACTCTCTCTGCTTGCACTTCATCTAGTAGAATTGATATCTCCTCATCGGTCATTCCTCTTGCAGGCCTGAAGTAATTCACTGTGAACCTTGCCAATGAATTTGGTTGAAAGTTATGTTGGTTATCCTTAAAAGGAGAACAAGCCAGCCCACCAGATTTAAATAACTCAATGGTTGTTGTCAATTTTGTCCATATGTCCTCAGGTAAATATAGAAATGTCATTTTTTCATGAAGGGTCTCTATCTTAGACACTTTGAAAATAGCAAGACATTGCATCTCGAAACACTGCATTGAAAGATGAAATAGTATATTTATTTTCTGCATATTACAAAATTAAATTTTAAGAACAAATGCGTTAAAATTAAGTTTCGTTACCTTCAAATTGTCTGACTTTGAGTTTCCCACTCTGGGCCTCTGAGGACATCCTAGGGATCTCCAAATCATTCGAGCCTTGTAGAGTACATCAATAAAATTGGTATCAATCCAATTTTTGTTTACATCATTTTGCTGCTGGAAAATTTTAACAATGACTTCGCAAGGAGCATGTGAAGACATAATGCGAGCCTTTCTAAACTGCATCTTAGTATGTAATGACTTGTATTTTCTTTCAGCCAAAAAAAAATTTGGGCACAAATGGTATGTTGACCATCAAGAATGTAGAACTACACTTCATCCCTTTTCAGGTCATCTGGATCCTCGAGTTGCACAAGTTCCTTTGTAGAAGGTAAAAAGGGAAGAAGAAGTGCATCCCTCAGTGTAGGAATAACATTAATCAACATTGAATAGACAAGAAGGTCAACATTCTCATCATGCACAACACATAATTGATATTCTGGAGGTGCCAAATGACACCTAGAAACTTCAATTGGAAAAGCATCACCATTGAACAAAAACAATTTTAATTGTTCAACATTTAAAGTTTTTGTTTGCTCAAATATACTAGTCACTTTCTTCAACATCAAAGCCAATTTGTTATTCTTTTTAAGCCCTTGCAACTTTGACTTAGATGGATCTATCTCTAATTTAGACAAATAAGATCTCCTCAGCGAGGTAAATAGCTTTGCATGTTTCAGTGGAGAAAGAAAATATTTTCTATTCAAATAATGACAAACAGAAGAGGTATCCTCGGTTCTATACAATTTTTTGAATACCAAATTCATGTTGTTATGAAATTCAAGGGCATTTCCACAGCCTATTTTTTCTGACTGCATGAAATTCCCCAAATTCCAACCATATTTAAGACAAGAGCACGCCTTATTTTCTCTAGAAGCCTTCATTTCCAGTTTCTTGAACAATGAAACTTCCAACTCCATGTCAAGAATAAGGCACTTATTCATTTCGACGTCAATGCATTCAACCTGAATACACAATGTTTTCTCATCAATAAATTTTGAATTTAGTACCATACCGACTTCACTGACAACATCCTCATCAACAAAAAATAACCACAAATCACCGTGGTAATTTTCCAGGGAATGCATTTCTACAAACCAGTCATCATCTCTCTTTTTCATATCCTCTTCTCCTTCAATCAAAGGAATTTGCATGAATGGAGTGCGGCCAATGGAAGACATATTACCTGAAAAAAGGAATTAAACAAATTAATATTTCGTAAGTAATTGGAAAGGACAAATATTGTTTCTCAACAGTGCAATAGCAATGAGATGTCGTATCTTAATGTCATTATTTTCATAGAGTAAAATTCAATAGGAATAAATATTTATAGCATAGCAGTCACCAGGCATACTTCAACCCTCCTTTAGTTATAAAAAACAAGAAAGCATTAATAAAAAAAAATGTTATGCGTTGCACTAAGCAATTTAAACAATTAGTCGCTATTAAATTTGGTTTGTTTCAAGTAGTGAATTTTTTGCTAGAAGTGTAGACTAGTGGCCACTAGCATCTATATATTCCCATCACTGTAAAAAACATATTTGAGTTACACTACATCATTGTGAAAACCTAGGAAACTAACATGGGTGATAAGGGTCGAGAATTGAATATTTAATAATAAAAAATCTTACATGTCGTGATGTGTTTGGGTGTTGTAATTAGGTGCCTTTTATAGTTCTCATAAGATATATCATGTATATCACATAATTGAAATCGACTAGTATATAGGAAAATGTATAGCAGCCGCTAGGTTCAATTAGTAATCGAAAGTTATGGTTTCCCGGTATCAAGCCTTAATAGTTTCTTATTTTAGAATTAGTGATCGAATAACAAACAAATCATGGAAAACCCTGGTCTGCTAGGATCCTTGTGGTGGCTAATCTACCTAACGGGCACTAGGCTTAAGATTACGTGTTTGACTATGTGTATTGTATTCTCTTGAATCTATGTGTGTATTGTATTCTCTTGAATATTCTTGTGTTAATTACGTGTATTCATAAAAGTGGTAAATATTTTTAATTACGTGTATTCAGGAAAGTGTTAAATATCTATCTTGTCTTTGAATATTAGTTGTCTTCTCTTGTCTTGGAACATCAAAGAAATGAAAATTCTTGGTGACCGCTAAGGTATCAATGAAAAAGTTTAGCGACCGCTAAGTATTTAATCAATGAAAAATTCACTGTCTACATTATCGAAAAATATTAGTGTTGGAGCATAATAATAGAAGTACATATTTTAAACCTGAAGACGTATCATGTTCATCTTGGCCTTGCATATTTTCAGAAATTACCCATTAAACAAAATAGTTGTAACAATTTACTAAACATCAAAGGCGAAGATGTACATGAACCTTGCAAAAATAAAGGATCAGATGCCATGAAGAGAAATGTTTGTTTTATGTTTGCCAATTATTTTTTGATGAGAAGGCTAGTGGCCACTAGCCTCTACAATATCAGGGAATCCATTTTAACATGCAAAAAAAATCTCAACAACTTTGTTGTCATTGTTTGTAATTATTTTATATTAGCTAGACTATCCCTAGCAAAGCCAAGTCCTTGAATACATACCTTCGAGAAGGATGACACCTTATGTAGTTCTCATTTGATATTTTGTGTATAAAACATAATCCATATATTTTCATATAAACAAAAATGATTTACAACCGGTAAGCACCTTTGTTTAATGAAAGGTAAGTGTCGTTAGTTAAGGCTGGTAATAAAGATAGACACATAGTTAGGAAAGTTTAGATCATAGTAGAGGAAATGAGCCAGTTATCATGAATCCTAATGTAAGAGGTTGCTAGAGCCACTTAATAATCATAAAAAAAAAAAAAAAAACCGTTTAGGGGAGAGGGGCTATAAGTGGTACACCATAAGTTAAGAGGTCCACAAAATCAATTGTTTATCATATAGGATATTGTTTTTTTCACTAATATGTAGTTCAAGTGTTAGCTTATATTTTTTCTTTGGAATGTTCAATTGGAGGGAAAGCCATATTTTGAATTGATTTAAAATAATAAATTTGAGTTACACTATAACCATGGTGGAAACCAATACTTGAATATGGGTGAAAATGCTTGAACATTGAATTTTTTATACTTGTACATGGGTGAGAGGTCTTACATGTCATGATGTAATTGGCTACTCTACATAATTATTATGTCAAAAATAAATAACTACTACATAGTACTATGACAACTATTGGGTATTGTGTGATCAATAGTCATGTCAACTATTGGACCATGTTCACCTATTGGCCCCTCTCCCCTAATAGTTCATGATTTTTCTAATATGCAGATTTTCTTTTACACATTTAAATTATATGGAGAACATATTTTTAAGGGATTTAAAATAAGTACTTTTGAATACAAAGGAATTTAAGGCAACCCATTACTTGAGAATAAAATCACCTTTTATGGGTTGTCTATGTGTCACCATTTCATTGGATAATTTATTGATGAGACTTGATGTGACTTACTTTATTGGCTAGTTTTTATTTAATTTTTTACTTGAATTCAAACAACTAAAGGTACTTTATTTCACATACCCACTGATGGTCATTGGCTCCTTTTCCCTAGCACAAGTAGATCATAATAGAAGAAGTTATTTTCCCCTGGCTAATGACTCAAATACTAATGAATTAATTATTGGAGGTGACTCCCATATTATTGCTAACATCATCATTTAAAAGTAGACCTTGTCAGGGATAATCAATCTTGTGTGATTAAAATTCCCTTTGTATGCTCTCATTAACTCCAGATTGGACCTTAAATCTTATCTATTAAGATAACTACTAAATAGGTAGGTTTTGTGAAAAATCAAGGGACTCACCAACCATTTTGTGATAAGATTTGCAATAAATATGTTGATTGGCCGGACTCATCACCTTTTCCAATAAAGGTTGATATTAAAGCCGATGGAAAGCTTGTCTTAATTTCAAGCATGTGATGGCATATTCACTCCATATATTTATCTAAATGCTCCCCCTTATTTCCACACCTTTCAGGTTTTTTTCATGAGATTTCATTTATTCTGTCATGGCCAGACCAATGTTGCCTTTCATGTAATTTTCCACGGCTGTGGGTGAAATAGGATTTTATACCAAAATATCACGTCGCCATTTGAAATCCATTTTTTGGTTTGAATCTGAGAAATACCTAGTTGCAATTGAGGGAGTTCTTGGAGATGATTATCTTTCTCTAGAGGGACGTCTGAGGGTAAATATGGAAGTTTCTTCGACATTCATTTGTCATCTTCTTATCATACATCCAGAGAAGGATTGGGCTTTGGAGATGGGTCGTCACTGGATCAAGCCAGCGTATAGGGTTGGCATGGAAGTGGAAATGGAAAAAACCTTGAGTGTGTCGTGGTCCTTACTTTCTAATGCTCACTATAAATAGGAAGGTTTGGTGCATGCAGACATTTTTAGAGAGTTGTTCAAATGGTTTACATCCTAAATCATTTCTTGTTTGAAGTGGACAAATGTGGCGAGAACTCGTCGATGGGAAGTAGGTCACTCCACTTTCCTGACCTAGATGTTATGTCTACCCCACTGCAACAAGAACCAACACATTGGGATGTTCTTCACAGGAAAGGTCGTGAGGCATATGATTGGTTAAAGAGTCGAGATGCTGCTGGAAAAAAGCATCTTTTTCTGGAACCACCAACGGAAACCATTTTCATGCCCATTAAGTTCAAGGTTACGGAGATGTCATCTGATTCAGATAAATAAGTGTTTCTAAAATCTGTCACACTGTATCTTTGTTTTGGTTGTTATATAGCATTGTCAGTTCCATTGTTATCTATTCATATTGTCTGGCTTACTGGTCTGGGGTTTTTTGTATTCCCAACCACTTATGTTTTTTGGCATTTTCCCTTGCATTTTTTACCAAGTTATTGCATCTCATTATATCTGTAATGTAAAGGGAAAGGGACCCTTCAACCCTCCTTTAACTATAAAATACAAGAAATCATTAGTAGAAGTTTATGTTATGTGTTGCAGTAAGTAATTTAAACAATTACTCACTATTAAATTTGGTTTGTTTCAAGTTTTCAATTTTTTGGTAGAAGTGAAGACTAGCATGGCCGCTAGCATCTATATATTCTAGGATATCTTTCCGTTAATGTAAAAAAACAATCTTTATAGCTTTAGGTTTGAGGGGCCTTAATGCAAGTGAAGAATTATCCTAGCAGCCCTTAATCTCAAGACTATGTTATGTTACACCAATGCCAGGAAATAATCTATGAACCTTATCTTCAGTATCTTGGTGTTGAAGCTTAATTCATTTTTAAGTTTTTAATCGAGTCGTTAATCAATATCTCAAATACAAGACAAGAGTTATCTTAGCAGATGTTAATTTTAAGTCTTAATTATGTTGCACCAATACAGTGGAATAATCTATGACCTTAGTGACCACTAGGCTTCGAATATCATGTGATAGACTTCCAATAACATATTGAACTGGGAGTGCAATATTAAAATTTTAAGAGGATTCTTGGGTTTTTAATCTTGTTTATTATAAATTGAAGTGGAATATCAAAAAATGTTAGCACATCACAGTTCCAATAATCCTACCTTCACCTCATGTGATGCTGCTTGGCCTTTAATAAATAAATTCCCCCTTAGTTTGATATTTATCAAGGTCTTTCTAAATTGAAAAAATCTTTAAAGGAAAATGTGAAATATTCTACCCCCCTAATCTTACAAAATTAACTTATAGGGCCTCTAGATGTAACCCAGTTAAATCAAGGGTGAATCTTATGAGAAATGGAGTGTGGGACTTCATATTATTATGGTGGGATTTAGATAAATTAATATGGAAAATCTAATTTAATGGAAGCTCAAGTAATTTAATTAAAGGGGAATGGAGTGGGAAATTAGTCCTGTTTCCCCATAGGGGTTGATTTCATGACTTCACAAAGCTTCATTGTATCTCACAATTGTTAAGGAGAATTTTGAACCCTAATTTAAGAGTATCCTTGCATCAAAATTTTTTCATGCATTTCAAGATTTGGAACTTTTCTTGATGTTATTGAAAAAATTTTGATGGTAAATGCATTATCATTATACATGAGTTATGAATTGAGTGGTGGAGCTAGTTTCTGCTATTGGGACATGATTTTCTAGACTTACACGTCTGCTAGAGCCAAAATGATCCACCATTTAATTCAAACCATGCCCCATAATTTCAAAGATTTCATGTCACCTGGATGAAATTGGCACAACTGTACCTTTTTGCATATTATTTCACTCAATGGGATATTTGACACCCTCATAATTAAAGCCAACATGCATATTTTTTTAAACCATCCCAGGAAGACCTTTGCTATCTTTTCTAATTTCCTTTGCTTTGTCTAGGCCACTTTTTTTTTAATGGCTTATTGGGTTTTGTTCCTATTTATCTCACTTCATGTGGCTCCTTCAGAATTTGGATATGCTCAATCAATATTTGCCATCGTCTCTTCTGAATTTTCTGTACTCCTTGAATCCTAGAACATTCTTTCATGAGTTAATGTCCGACTACGTAGGGCATCAATGCAACTTAGACTTATTGTGGGCCTTATGTTCCTTTTATCAACCTGTCCTTATACCAATGATTCCTACCTTGATGTCAAGCTATTTATAGATAATCATATACCCAATTCATGAGGTGGTATTCATGAAGAACTTTGAATTTTTTGTCTTCTCTTGTTATGGGTTAGGAAGTGGATGAATTGAAATTGGCACAATTAAGGGATTCATTTGGCTCTTAAGAACAATACAGGTTAGGATTTAGTCTTCCATTATGTCAAAAATGTGTGACCATTCAGGGTATTGGCCATATGGATCCTCACCCTTCTCCCCTCTATAATATCTAATGAAACTCATCTGTTGAACTTTGTATTGATTTTCCTTTATCTCATGAACTGCATCACAAGGTGGATCATGACAAATTGGTGGAGCTACACCAATGCTAAGTGGTTGTATCATGTTAAGGATGGTGTTGGGAAATGCGGATATATGGTGAGCATTTCAAGGGAATTCTCCTGATATTATGTTTAACCATTGGGAATGTTTTCATTCCTTTTGGTCAAGCTTCGCGACAAATTGTAATATTTTAGGGATTGTTTTGGGAGCATGGCAGCGATCTACCTTGGATCCTGTAGGATTTTGGTTGGTCCTCATCTTGTGACATGGTGTTTTTTCCCTTTCTCAATTTTTTTGTGCCTTCTATTTTGTGTTATAAGGGTGGGGTCCCTTAACCCTCCAGTTCATATTTCTCTAGGAAAAGTTTTGGAATTAATCCCCGCAATGCAGAAAATTTTGTTTTGGAATATGTGTATTATGGAAAATCATTTAAATTAATCTTGTATTGGAATATTTTTTGTCTTGGAACATCAAACAAATAAATTAAACATCCACCCTAGTGGTTATCTTAGAAGGTAGTATTGTAACATCCAAATATAATAAAGGAGCTTAGTTAGTTTTTAGTCAGGTCATTATAAATTGTCCTTTATGCAAGGCATCAAATATCCTAGCGGCCGCTAATCTCAAGACTTTTTTATGTTGCACCAATGCTATTTAATAATCTTTGACATTAGTGGCCACTAGGCTTTGAATATCATGGTAGGATTCTGATAAATTAATACAAAAATCTAAATATAATGGTAGGAGCACTTTCTCTAAGTGGGACATGGAGGTGGACCTAGGTCCTTAATGTCCACCAAGTGATCCACATTCAAAGCACCCCGCTATGTTCCGCTTGGTCCATATGGAGAAGTTTGACCCCTACCTCAAGGTGTCCCCATGGCCACTTATTGAAAGCATCCAATGAACTCAATGGGAATGGAACTTGGGTTGATGATTACAAACTACTTGTAAATTTTGGATGGTAAACACTTTTATTATACAAGAGCTATGAACTGGAGTGGTGGAGGAGCACTTTCTCTAAGTGGGACATGGAGGTGGGCTTGGGTCCTTAATGTCCATGTCGAGTGATCCACATTCAAAGTGCCCCACTATGTTCCACTTGGTCCATATGGAGAAGTTTGACCCCTACCTCAAGGTGTCCCCATGGCCACTTATTGAAAGCATCCAATGAACTCAATGGGAATGGAACTTGGGTTGATGATTACAAACTACTTGTAACTCACCAATAGCCCAAGACCTTGAGTTCATCATGTCTTCAAATATTTGTTGTCTAGTTGTGTATTTGAGTAACATGTTGAACCCAACAGTCGCTAGGTTTAAATTTTAATTTAGAATCACCAGTATTCAGGAAAGAAATGTAGTGAGAAACCACCCTAGCGGTCTCCATTCATTGAAAATAGTCTTTTAAAATTTAAATATAATAACAGGGAGCATAGTTAGATTTTCAATCAAGTGGTTACAAATTGTCCTGAATGCAAGCAACAAGTATCCTAGCGGCCACTAACCTAAAGTCTTTGTGATTTTCCTAGAGAGCACTATGTAATTATCTTCGACCATAGATAATGCTAGGAATATCATGCAATAAAATTTGAATAGCATTTTGTACTCAGAGGCCACCTGGCTAAACTATTGGTGTTGGAGTTTAGTTTAGTATTGAGTTTTTAGTGGGGTCATTAATCAATATCTTGAATGCAAGACAAGAATTATCCTAGCAGCCACTAATCTTAAGTCTTTATTATGTTACACCAATGCAGTGGAATAATCTATGACCTTAGTGGATGCTAGGATTCGAATATCATGTGATAGACTTCAAATAACCCAGGTAAATCTGGGGCAGGGTGTATTGTGAGAAATGAGGTTGGGGACGTAATTGTGGTGGGCTCCTTTCCATTGCAAAATGGCACTTGCAACCTCACTGAAGCCCAAACCCTTCTAGAGGGTATCAAGCTAGCATTTTCCAAAGGTTGTGATCATCTCCAGGTAGAAGGAGATTCGTAAGTCATTGTCCATGCAATTTCTAAGGGTTCTTCCATATCTTGGCACTTAAATTTCTTCATCTCCAACATTATTTTTTGGCTTGGAAAATAACAAACTTGGAGTATCAATCATGTCTTTTGGGAAGCTAATAGTGCCACCAAACTTCTTGCCAATGAATCTATTGATGGTCTAGACATTGCATTGATATTGAATCATTCCAAAGATTGGGTTCATCTGGTAGATATCATTTCACATGAAGGAAGGTGTGAATTAAGATCTCAACATTAATGGAAATGGTTGTGTATTTCCGATTTTTAGATGGAATTTGGCTTCTTTTCCCTCATTCTCTCCCTTTCATCTTCTATGCTGGTGAATCATGGGTTTCCTTGGCTTCCCCTTCATCTCTCTGCATGGTGAGAGGTAGGAAATGGCATACTCCTCAGCCATTTCTCGGAGGTGCGTCTAAGAAGTATTCCGCTATGCCTCTGTTTGTGAGGTTGAAGATATTGAATGTGTGTTAGGTGAATATTTTCTACTGGAATCTCCTAGGGCATAGGATAATTCTGAATATAGCAGTGAACTTTGTTTCAAACTTGTCTTCTACTTCATCCAGTTTTAGTAGAAGTCGAAGTTGTAGCAGATTATTTTATTTATTCGATTCACCATGTGGGTTTGGATGAGGAATTAGCTGGCTGTCAGATTATCAACCCCCTACTTTGGGTGGAATAATTTGATGAGCAGGCCATTGGAGTTGGGTGGGGGATTCATTGGTTGAGTGGTAAATATAGGGAACTACTTCTTCATGCAGAGAATGTGCATGCTTCCTTCTGGCATGATAGCCTGGATCCCAATAGATTACCACCCTTGGAGCTCCCCAAAGCTCATTTTCCTATTGATTCAACAATTGATCAGCTCAATGCACTTTGGGATCATGCAAAAGGATCCTTCCTCCTTCTGCTTGGCAAGGTCCCACTGTGGGTCGGTGGTGCTGTAGGTGGCACTGGTCAGGGTCAGGGAGGAAAATCAGGGAGCAGTGGAGGAGGATGAACTTGGAGTGGTGGATGGCCCCACTCATGGGATTCAGTAAGGGATCATGTTTTTTAGGAACTATTTGAGCCTTCCTTCTGGCTCACTTTTGGCTAGGTTCTTTGTTTCTGGGTCCATTTTGGCTCTCCAGCTAGTTCTTGTCTAGCTTCTTTCTTCAAAGCATTTTTTGTTGTGGGATTTGGGAACTTCGGTCTTGTTTGGTTTTAGTTTGGTTCTGTTTGTATGGGTGGGGTCCCATAACCCTCCAGTCAAAAGAGATTAAGAAAACATATTGAACTCAGTGGCCGCAATGCAGAAAATTTCATTTTGGAATATGTGTATTCTGGAAAACCATTTAAATTAATCTTGTCTTTGAATATTTGTTGTCTTGAAACATCAAAGAAAGAAAGTAAACATTCACTATAGCGGTCACTAGTCTTAGAAGGTAGTATTGTAACATCCAAATATAATAAAGGAGCTTAGTTAGTTTTTCATTCAGGTCATTACTAATTGTCTTGTATGCAAGGCAACAAATATCCTAGCGGCTGCTAATCTCAATTATTTGTTATGTTGCACCAATGCTTTTTAATAATCTTCGACATTAGTGGCCACTAGGCTTCTAATATCATGGTAGGATTCTGATAAATTAATACGGAAATCTAAATATAATGGTAGGAGCACTTTCTCTAAGCGGGACATGGAGGTGGGCTTGGGTCCTTAATGTCTACCGAGTGATCCACATTCAAAGCACCCCACTATGTTCCGCTTGGTCCATATGGAGAAGTTTGACCCCTACCTCAAGGTGTCCCCATGGCCACTTATTGAAAGCATCCAATGAACTCAATGGGAATGGAACTTGGGTTGATGATTACAAACTACTTGTAACTCACCAATAGCCCAAGAACTTGAGTTCATCCTGTCTTCAAATATTTGTTGTCTAGTCATGTATTTGAGTAACATGTTGAACCCAATGGCCGCTAGGCTTAAATTTTAGTTTGGAATTCATGTGATAGACTTTGAATATACTATTGAGCTCAGTGGCCGCTAGGCTTAAATTTCCATTTAGAATCACCAGTATTCAGGAAATAAATGTAGTGAGAAACCACCCTAGTGGTCACCATTCATTGAAAATAGTATTTTAAAATTTAAATATAATAACAGGGAGCATAGTTAGATTTTCAATCAAGTGGTTACAAATTGTCCTGAATGCAAGCAACATGTATCCTAGCAGCCGCTAACCTAAAGTCTTTGTGATTTTCCTGGAGCACTATGTAATTATCTTCGACCATAGCAGACACTAGGAATATCATGCAATAAAATTTGAATAGCATTTTGTACTCAGAGGCCACCTGGATAAACTATTGGTGTTGGAGTTTAGTTTAGTATTGAGTTTTTAGTCGGGTCATTAATCAATATCTTGAATGCAAGACAAGAATTATCCTAGCGGCCACTAATCTTAAGTCTTTATTATGTTACACCAACACAGTGGAATAATCTATGACCTTAGCAGCCACTAGGCTTCAAATATCATGTGATAGACTTCAGGATAACATATTGAACTCAGCAGCCACAATGCAGAAAATTTCATTTTGGAATATGTGTATTCTGGAAAATCATTTAAATTAATCTTGTCTTTGAATATTTGTTGTCTTCAAACATCAAAGAAAGAAAGTAAACATCCACCCTAGCGGTCGCTAGTCTTAGAAGGTAGTATTGTAACATCCAAATATAATAAAGGAGCTTAGTTATTTTTTCAGTTGGTTCATTACTAATTGTCATGTATGCAAGGAAACAAATATCCTAGTGGCCGCTAATCTCAAGTCTTTGTTATGTTGCACCAATGCTATTTAATAATCTTCGACATTAGCGGCTACTAGGCTTCAAATATCATGGTAGGATTTTGATAAATTAATACAGAAATCTAAATATAATAATGGTGCTTAGCTCAGTTTTTAGGTGAGCCATCCTAGTTGTATCGTATGCGAGTCAACCAGAATCTTAGCGGCCACTAGTCTCCCTTCTTGTTTGAAAAATGTATTCAGGAAACTCTTTAATATTTGTCTTGTCTTGGAATATTTGTTGCCTTGTGTTGTTTTGTAATAGCTAGGAAATGTCATAAACATCGAGCTTAGCGGCCTCTAGTCTTGGAATATGTTATTTAAAAATTGTTACTTTAGATTGGCTCATTTATCAAGTAAGTCGTTACTAACTGTAAATGGAATATATGTTTGTAAATAGAATGATTAACATTTATATTTAATAATATTTACGAGTACATATAATGTGCTTACCTTTTACTAAACATAAAAAAATTGTAAAGACAACACATTTAATTATTTCTACATGGGAAAAAAAATATAAAAAACTATGTATATCAACGCCACAATCAATTTAGAATCAAATATTGAAGAATTAGTCACGACTATTTCTTTCATATTAAAAAATCATTAAAGGAATTCAAAATGATTACCTATACTATACAAAAGAAAACCATTACGATTTATAAAAAAAGAATATGTGACTCATTTTTTGCTGCTAGAGATAGATGTCAGTGCTTACGGGAAAAAATGGACAAAGAAGAACAAAAAATTAAAAAAAAAAAACAGAGAAACAGATAGAAGGGATGAAAAGGGAACCCGTTTAACAGACACGAATACTTGAGCGATGACTGAACATAAAAAATGGGTTTTCAGAAGGAGTAAATATTTTAAAAGGGATTACAAAATATTCGGTCATGGGTGGAAAAAAATCTTCAGGTCATGGGCAGACAAAAATCTTCGGTCATGGGCAGAAAAAATGTGGTTTTGACAAGAAGATGGAATGGAACTGCAAAGGCGCCAAAGGGAAAGGAAGGGATGGATTGTGGTGCAAAACACAAGAACTGGGTGAATACAAAGTGGCTGCAAGTGCCCACCATCAACTACAGTACACATACAATAACATAGATGCTTTTGATAAATACATGTTTTAGTTGTATCTGATATTTTGACATGCTTGATAATGTCTGTTTAAGCTCCGTATTCTCTCTAAAACACAGTATCAACAAGATTCTATCTGCAACCTATTTTACTCATCTCTTTTGATTCCATCCTTTGTGGGCCTCCTGATCTGCACTCCAACCCATGATCTATCCACAATCACTGTTTTATGTCTTGTTTGTGTGCCCCCAAACGTGATTACGATCACTGCCATAACTTACCATTCAAAAAAACCTCCAGGAATCGAGCACTTAGACCAGTAAATTAGTGCCTGCATGTGTTGTATTCTGATTTCAAGAGCTCCTTTTCTATGCTTACAAAATAAAAAAGAAACCCTAATATATATTTCTCTGGTTTATTTAGTTTTTTCCAAATGCATTCAACGAAAGAAATTAAGAAAACTGAAAAAAAAAAGTGGAATAGGAAATCTCAAAATTTGAATTTCCACTTCTTAAAGTGAAAGTGTGGGATTTTGATATTTCAAATATTGGCATTTAATGTGGGGGATTTTTCATACCATACTTTTAATTAACCCATCATTAATGTTTGCATTTAATTCGGGGCATATCGTGGGATACAGGGAAATCAAATTGATTAATTTTACCTACTTTAGAAACAAGTGGGACAACGACAAAAGTTTCTTTGTGAACACTCGGGAAAACCACAAATATTAATTTAAGCATAATAAGAAACCATTTACAAAATAGAAGTGAACATTAGGAAACAAAAAAAATAAATTTTAATAGAGCGATATACGCCTAGTTAATTATTAATTTTTATCGAGTGCGACTTCGATATTTTTAAAATATATTGCGCGTTAATTCGGGGGATAGCATGGGATTCAGGGAAATCAAATTTATTAATACTACCTACTTTAGAAACAAGTGGGACATCGACAAAAGTTTCTTTGTGGATTCGCAGGAAAAATGACAATTGTTAATTTCACATAATAAAAAACCATTTAGAAAGCAGAATTGAACATTAGGAAACAAAAAATTTAAATTTTTAAGGAGCGATATACGCCTCGTTAATTATTAATTTTTATCTAGTGTGAATTCGGTATTTTATAAATATAATTCACGTTAATTCGGGGAATAGCGTGGGATACAGGGAATTAAAATTTATTAATACTACCTACTTTAGAAACTGGTGGGACGACGTCAAAAGTTTCTTTGTGAACTCACGGGAAAATGACAAATATTAATTTAAGCATAATAAAAAACCATTTAGAAAATAGAAGTGAACGTTACGAAACAAAAAAAATAAATTTTAAGAGAGCGATATACGCCTCGTTTATTATTAATTTTTATCGAGTGCGAATTTGATATTTTTTAGCTATCATCTGCGTTAATTCAAAAAAAATCCAATAAAATGTGGCATCTTGAAAGTTTGAACCAGTTAATTACACAATTATATAATTGACACATTTATTAAGAAATTTTTAATTAGCGATAGAATTAACAAATATTTTTAACCTATAAAAATCCACATTATTAAGGTGTAACTGTAATCCATTAAAATGTTGCCACGTGGCATGAAATTTCTAATATATCTCTTGATCGTTGATATTTTGGAGTTATTTACGCATTACTCTAGAAAAATTAAAACATAATTTTACTCTACACCCAAATTTGAGAGTACCTTATAGATAGGAAAGAAAATAGCGAACGTTATGCTCCATTAGAATAATTTTTTTGCAACACCGAATTCAAAATAATAAATACTTAGATTTTATAGGGGATCAGGGTATTCTCTTCAGCACGTGTTAATGAACAACTCTGCATGTCGTATGTTGTCTTTCTATTTGATGAGCAGAAGCCTAGCGGTCGCTAGCCTCTACAACTCCTAGGTTTCATTTCCAGCAATGTAAATAAATATCTTTACAGTTTTTGATCACTAGTATTTTCATCAACTGTAATCTTATCTTATTGACTATACATTCCTTCCACAACCAAGTGTGGCACTACATACCATATAAATATTTCTCAACTTCTATATTACTCATAAGTTCTTTTGTGTCTAACACATAATTTATATCGGTTCGTATCAAGTAAAATACTTAGCGACCGCTAAGCTCCATTACTTGAACAAGATCAATCAAACAGTGGTTGTGAAAGAAAATGCTTAGCGACCGCTAAGCTTCAAAACTCACCAGAAGGAATGATTATGTGGAAAATAGGCTAAACAATTTCTTGATAACATAGATGCTTTATGAACAAATCATAGTAATAGATATTAGCGGTCACTAGGCATTTTCCATAATATATTTTGATGGGAGATAAGTGAGATATGGAAAAATTTTTATTCTCGAAAGCTATGAAGGTCTTTGCATAGTTAGGAAGAAAGATGATTAATAAAAATGTTTTCAGGGTGCTCATATAACACCATAGGGACTGCTAGGCACACACCTTTGCATCTTTTCCTTTTTTACACATCGGTGTGCATCAATGAAAATGATTAGTGACCGCTAAGCTCCGCTACTTGTCAGGAGGAGTAGATTAGCGGCCACTAGGCTCAACTGATTTTTTATTTTGAATATAGAGATCAAACAACAGTTCATATTAAAGCAAATGCTTAGCGACCACTAAGATCGATTACTTACAGAAAGGAATGATTTTCTGGAAGCTAGGCTAAACAATATCTTATTTCAAACATAGCGCTCTAATAACAGATCATAGTAATAGATATTATTGGGCGCTAGGCATTTTTTGTGAAATTTTTAGATGCAAAATTTGTGAGATATAAAAATTGTTTACTGTCAAAAGCTAAGGAGGCCTTTTGAGAAAGTAATAGATGAGCATCCTCAAGGCTAAACTTATTTATTAATTTTGAAAATAGAGATAAAAAACAATTCGTATAAAATAAATGTCTAGCAACCGCTAAGCTCGAATGCTTACAGAACATAGCACTCTACAATTATTGTTTATTGATAAATGAGAAAGGAATAGATTAGCGGCCTCTAGGCTAAACTATTTCTTAATTAAGAAAATAGAAATAAAAAAAAAAATTGTATTACAAAAAATTCTTACTGACCACTAAGCTACGATACTTACAGAACATAGCACTCAGATAACAGATCATATGAATGGATGAAATGGCATGTGCAAGGAATTTTTTATGTCAGTTTATATCAAAGAAAATGCATAGTGATCCCTAAGCTACATTACTTACTGAAAGGAGTGGCTTGGCACTCACTTGGCTATATTGTTTTTGTTTTTAAAAAATATCGACCTAATAAAAATCATTGTCTTGTCTTTGTGACAAAGATAAGAGTTAGAGAATAATAATAGAAGTACATATTTTAAACGTGAAGACATATCCTGATCATCTTGGCCCTGCATATTTCCAGAAATAACCCGTTAAACAAAATAGTCCTAAACATTTTACTAAAAATGGAGGGAAAAGATGAACACGGGTCTTGCTCAAGAATGAATGATCTGAGACCATGAAGAACAAAGCATGTTTTATGATTGCCAATTATTTGTTGATGACAAGGCTATCATTTGCTATCCTCTATATTGTTGACGAATCTATTTTAACAAATGCAAAAACAATCTCAATAGGTTTGAAGTCATTATTTGAAATTATATTATATTCGATGAACTATCCTTGGCAGAGCCAAGTCCTTGAATACAAACCTTCGAGAAGGATGACTAACCACTAGAATTTTTGCAACCGATAAGCATCGTTAGTTAGTGTGGTTATGCAGATATGTAGTAAATTTTGAGAAGTCGATTCGCAAATGTGGAAGGTGTTATTATAGAGAATGTTGAAGAGGGTATTGAGAAAATAATGTTAGTGGAAAGCATGTTGTGTATAATTTGTGTAGAAGGAATTGTCTTTAACCAACCCTATCGATACAATATTGTATCGATCAATTTTTTCCCAATATAGTGGTTCGTATTGCCCAGCTATATGATTTGTATCATGAAACAAGATGAAGTATGGAAGTTTTAGACTATTTTCATTAAATTTTAAGTAATTTTTTTTTGTTCAAGACCGATATTTTTTATTTCAAAGGAAAGCAACATAAGGGAATTGTCTATCCTCGAGACTTGTCTGGATCTTGATGGCATTATCAAGATCTGTGCACTGTTGGTCAGTAATTCATAGTTGAGGCTTAAATTTCTTTTCTTTTCTGTCTTGTGATGTTTTGTAATTGGATGTACTCTTAGGATTTTTGTCTGCCAAGTTTGAACTCGTGGCTTTGGGGCATGCTTCCATACCACCAATTTTTTGGTGAATATTCTTATATCATTTTACTTGTTAATAGAATATAAGATGTTATTCATAAATAAAACACACCATCAATCCCAAATTAGTAAATTAAAAGTATATGTAAAAATTATTGAGATTACTCGAAGGACCAAATATAGAATTTTTATTTTTTAATGATTATTAATAGTTTGAAGATTAAATTGTGTAGTATCTTGATATTGATTACCGATGTTGTCCCCAACTGTAGATTACAGACCCTGATCCCACCCAATGTAAATTAATAAATGTATGAATCAATAAATTAAAGTGTTGGAACATTGTTGGTCCATTGCTATTGAATTGAATAGTAATGAATTAATTATTGGAGGTGACTCTCATATTATTGCTAACGCCACCATCAAAAAACTTGTGTGAATAAAAATCCTTTTGTACTCTTTCATTAATTACAGATTGGACCTTACATGTTATATATGGGGAGGCTAATAAAAAGGAAGATTTTATAGAAAATCACGTGATAAGATTGGAAATAAATATGTTGATCACCCAGACTCATCACCTTTTCCAATAAAGGTCGATATTAAAGCCCCTAGCAAGCTTGTATTAATTACAAGCATGTGATGGCATAGTCACTCCACATATTTACCGATCCTCTCCTCCTTATTTTCACACCTTTCATCTTTATTTCACTGGATTTCATTTCATCTGTCATGGCCTTTCCAATGTTTCCTTTCATGCAATTTTCCACGTCGGTGCATGAAATGGCATTTTATACCAAAATTTTGTGTCACCATTTGAAATCCATTTTTTGAATTGAAACAGAACAAGACCTGGTTGCTATTGAGGGAGTTCTTGGAGATGATTATCTTTCTCTAGAGGGACATCCAAGGGTAAATGCAGAAGTTTCTTTGACATTCATTTTTCATCTTCTTATCATACTCCCAGTGAAGGATTGGGCTTCAGAGATGGGTCATCACTGGATCAAGCCAGTGTATAGGGTTGGCATGGAAGTGGAAATGGAAAAAACCATGAGTGCATCATGGCCCTTGCTATCTGAGGCTCATTATAAATAGGAAGGTTTTTTGGACATGGCCATTTTTTCAGAGTTGTACAAATGGTTTGACATCCTAATGTGATTCGTGTCTGGTGTGTCCAAATGGGGTGAGACACCGAGGGTGGGAGATAGTTCACTCCCCTTTCCTGACCTGGATGATATGTTTTCTCTACTACAAGAGGAACCAACACATTGGGATATTCTTCACTAGGAAGGTCATGAGGCATACCATTGGTTAAAGAGTCAGGCTGCTGCTGGAAAAGAGCATCTTTTTCTGGAACCGCCTGCGGAAACCATTTTCATCCCCATTAAAGTGGAGGTTACAGAGGTGTCATCTGATTCAAATAAATAAGTGCTTCTAAAATCCATTCAGGCTGTAACTTTTTTTTGGTTGTTATATATCCTTTCAGTTGCATTGTTACCAAATCATCATGTCTATCTTACTGGTCTGGGGTTTTTTTGTATTCCCAATCACTTGTTTTTTTGGCATAGGCCCTTAAGCATTTTTTCACCAAAGTATTGTTGGATCATTTGGGGTTTTTTAGACTGATCCTCTCATTGTATCTATGATGTAAAGGGACCCTTCAACCCTCCTTCACTTATAAAAATCAAGAAATCATTAATAAAAGTTTTTGTTGTGCGTTGCACTATGCAATTTCAACAATTAATCGCTATTAAATTTGGTTTGTTTGAAGATGTCAATTCATTGCTAGAAGTGAAGACTAGCGGCCACTAGCATCAATATATTATAGAATATCTTTTTGTCAATGTAAAAAATAATCTGTACAACTTTAGGATAGAGGAGCTAATAGTGGATTGATGGCTATCTTCCCATCACTTAAAAAAAATTGAGTTACACTACATCATTGTGGAAACCTGGAGGTCTTCACTTTCGAAATCTATGGAGGTATTTGAGAAAGGAATAAATTTAATTCTCTTGCCCTAATAATAGAAGATAATGTAAATGGGTCTATTTATTTTACAGAAACCTCTCCTACAACAATCTTTCTGGGGAAATTCTTATCATTAAAAACTTTTCATGTTTTCCTACATATAGTTGTAGATATAAACACAAATTTTCTCTGCGTACCAATTCAGTTTTGTTTCTTATGGTTTTTGGATATCACCAATTAACTGATGCAAGAAATAGTAGTTGTCTTTTAAATAGCTTGGGTTCCAGAGACATTCTTCTATTGTTATCAAAAATTTGGCAAACTTGGATATGTATGATGTTGTCTAACAAAATTGTGGCCCAATGCAATGAACAACATCCATCTCAAAACCAGAAATTGTTTGCATCTGTTAGGGTTCAGTACTACTATTGTGCATAATTATAGCTCTGTACCATTCAAATCATCCAAAGGTATTTACAAAAGTCTCTACAAACAAAATGGAGCTAGGTGTTAAAACTAACATGGAAAGACATGATTTCATATTGTATAGATTATCAGATGACAAATCAGAAAGCAATATCATATTACAATTTCTTTATTGACACATCTATTTGTTGCATTTAGGTTCTCCAAGGTTGGTCATACTGCACATGAACATGGCTCTTTACATGAACGATGACATAATGACAAAAACAAAAAATCTTAAAGAGAAATATGTAATTGGCTATGGTGCTACAAGCAATCTTTATAAATGTGATCATTTCACAATGCATAAATACATATAAAATGTGGCTTTCAGGGGCACTGCCCCCAAACCCCCACAAGGGCGCACCCCCAGACCCCCCTAGGGGGCCATCCCCCCCGAGACCCCAAGGGGGGAGAATCCCCCCTTGCAACCCCCATCGCTATCAGGCTCCACAACCAACAATCTCCCACTTGGAGACTGATTGTTGTAACTCCACCACTACAGCTCTTGCTTGGACTTTTCTTCTTGGCTTGTTTCTTCCACTTCAAGATCAATCTTGAAGACCCACAGAAGTTGAATGCAAATCCAACTTCTCCTTTTTCATTGGCTTAGTAAACATATCAGCAGGATTATCATCTGTATGAATCTTCACTAACTCAAGCTTCCCATCCTCCAACACCTGTCGTATGAAGTGATATCTTAGCTGAATGTGTTTGGTTCTGGAATGGAAGGCCAAGTTCTTTGCCAGGTGAATTACACTTTGACTATCACTATGTAACTTACAATCCCCTTTCTCCTTACCCAACTCCTCCATGAACCTACTCATCCATAACATTTCCTTACTTGCCTCAGTCGCTGCAACATATTCTGCCTCTGTAGTAGATAGGGCAACTACCTTCTGCAACTTTGAGATCCAACTCACTACCACACCACCAACTGTAAACACGTATCCAGTAGTGCTCCTCCTGCTATCCACATCTCCTACCATATCTGAATCCACAAATCCCTGTAAAGTATAATCTGACCCTCTGAAGCACAAGTGCCTACTACTGGTCCCTCTCAAGTACCTGAGAATCCACTGGACTTCCTTCCAGTGTGCTTTACCTGGATTTTCCATATACCTGCTAACAACTCCCACTGCTTGGGAAATGTCTGGCCTGGTACAAACCATGGCATACATGAGGCTCCCAACTACTGAAGAATAAGGAACCCGTGCCATATAATATTTTTCCTCTTGTGTTGTTGGGCATTTCTCTTTACTTAATCTAAAATGCCCAGCCAATGGTGTACTAACTGGTTTCACATTCTGCATCTGAAACCTCTCTAACACCTTTTCTACATAGTCCTCCTGAGACAACACCAATTTCTTATTTTTCCTATCCCTCTTGATTTGCATACCGAGGATTTTCTTTGTTGCACCCAAATCCTTCATTGCAAATGTTTGTGCAAGCTTTTCCTTAAGCTTTGCAATTTCCTGCATATTAGACCCTGCTACAAGCATATCATCTACATATAACAGAAGAATAATGTAGCTCCCACTATCCAACCATTTAAAGTACACACAATGATCTGATTGACATCTAGTAAAACCATGCTCATGCATAAAACTATCAAACCTTAGATACCATTTCCGGGGAGCTTGCTTGAGCCCGTATAGGCTCTTCTTCAACCTGCAAACCAATTTCTCCTTACCCTTCACCTCATACCCAAGTGGTTGTTGCATATAAATCTCCTCCTCCAAGTCACCATGGAGAAATGTCATCTTGACATCAAGTTTCTCTAAGTGTAAATCTTCAACAACAACTAAACTTAATACAGTACGAATGGAAGACATCTTTACAACAGGGGAGAAAATTTCATCAAAATCGATACCTTTCTTTTGTTCATACCCCTTCACTACAAGCCTTGCTTTGTACCTTTTCCATCCACCTTCTTCTTCTTTCACATGGTAGACCCATTTGTTTTGTAGTACTCTCTTCCCAGCCAGAAATTTGACTAAATCCCATGTTTGGTTCTTCTCCAGGGAGTCCATCTCCTCATTCATGCCACGCTCCCACTCCTTAGTGGATTCCACCTACATTGCCTCATCAAATCTCTCTGGCTCACCACTATCTGTTAGTAACAAATAATACAAAGCAGGGGAAAATATTTCTGGAGGTCTACTAATACGTTGTGACCTTCTTACCAAAGATGGGGGTGTCACGGGATCATTATTTTCTTGCTTCTCATTTTCTTGAATTTCTGACAGAGGTGTCGATGCCGACACTGGCTGTCATGCTCAGCCTACAAAACTGTCAACCTCGGTACCTGTAGGTGGATATTTTCCACCCGAGAGTTCATTTTTAGGAGCTATATCCTCAACCAATTCTTCCTTGGGATTTTTTTCATCCTGTACCTGATCCCTGTACATTCTATTTTCATGCCAAACAACATCACGACTCCTAATTATCTTAGATTCATCTAGATCCCAAAACTGAAATCCATAATCACCATTGGAGCCATAGCCTATGAATGTACAACGTTTGGATTTTGAATCCAATTTCTTCATGTTTTCTTTATTAACATGCACAAATGCCTCTGAACCAAATACTCTTAAAAATGAAAGGTCTACCTCTTTCCCAGTCCAGGATTCTTCAAGGAATTCCTCCATCTAGTGCAATCGAAGACCCATGGTTGATTAAGTACATAGCAGTATCTACGGCCTCTGCCCAAAACTGAAGAGGCAGCCCCGCATGTAATCTCATTGACCGTGCACACTCCATTATTGTTCTATTCATCCTCTCACTAACACCATTTTGTTGTGGAGTCCTGGGAACTATTTTCTCTCTACGAATCCCATTCAAGGAACAATAATCATCAAATTTCTTACTGCAATACTCACCACCATTATCAGATCTCAAACATTTCAATTTAAAACCACATTGATTCTCAGCAAGTGCTTTCCATTTCTTAAATGTACCAAAGACATCAGACTTACGCTTAATGCAATATACCCATACCTTCCTTGTGGCATCATCTATGAATGTGACATAGTACAGAGAACCACCATGAGATGCAACATGGGCCGGCCCCCACACATCTGTATGAACTAGCTCCAACTTTTTCTCTTTCTTGGTATTCCCTGCCTTGAGAAATCTAACTCTTTTTTGTTTCCCAAAAATGCAATGCTCACAAAACTCTAAGTCCAATTGCTTCAAACTTGAAAGCTTACCTTTTTCCTGTAGAATTTTCATGCCCTTCTCACTCATATGTCCCAATCTACTGTGCCACATGTTGGCATCCTCATCTGAAGTAGACAATATGGTAGAAGAATTAGATATACAAGTAGACAAATAAAGAGTGCCTACTTTCTTACCCCGTGCCACTACCAGGGCACCCTTGGAAACCTTCCAAGCATCTGAAGTGAATGTGACTGTGCAACCTTCACCACCCAACTGTCCTGCAGAGATGAGATTTCTCCTGAGGCTAGGTACATGCCTCACGTCTCTCAATATCCATGTATTTCCATTCTGTAATTTCAGGTGTACATTTCCCTTCCCAACAATGTTGCATGGCTCATCATCACCCAAATAAACCTGTCCAAAATTTCCCTGGACATACTCTTTAAAATAGCCCTTATCAGGGGTTGCATGGAAAGAGGCACCTGAATCTATTACCCAAGATTCTACTCTAGTATCAAGAGAAAGTATAAGAGCATCCTGAACAATATTACCTGTCAGATTTTCCTCTTTAATACCTTCAGGCTGGTTTTCTTTGTTTCCTTTGAACCAACAATCCTTTTTAGCATGTCCTCTCTTTCCACAGTTCCAGCAAGTAATGCCTCTACTCCTAGATTTGGATCTTCCCATATTCGATTTAGATCTCCCACGAGCCTTACTCTTTGATTTCTCCTTGCTCCTCCCTCTACTCTCCATATTCAACGCATTTCCAGAAGAAGAATTTTCCCCTGTACTTTTCTTACGCATTTCCTCATTTAAAATGACACTAATTACATCTTCACATTTAAGAGAAGTAGCTGATGTATTACTAACTGCCATTACTAAGTTGTCCCAACTTTCTGGCAAAGAACATAGGAATAATAATGCTCTAACCTCCTCATCAAATGGGATATTAACTGAATCTAACTGATTTACAATAGTGTGGAAATCATTAAGATGGTTAGATACAGATCCACCTTCTTGCATTTGTAGATTAAACAATATTTTCATCAAATAAACTTTATTGGATGCACTAGGTGTTTCATATAAATTAGCTAGGGTTTTCATCAACTCTACCATACTCTTCGCCTGTGAGATATTTGAAGCTACAGACGATGCCAGACTCAATCGAATCACACTGAGAGCCTTCCTGTCCAGAACCTTCCACTCCTCATCAGACATGATTGAGGGTTTCACTTCTTCACCTCCCAACGGTAGGTATAGATCCTTTTGATACAGGTAATCTTCCACCTGCATTTTCCATAGCTGGTAATTTCAGCCGTCAAACTTCTCAACTCTGAACTTATTCTCCTCTGCCATTGTTGCTTCTCCCACTCAAACAGAAATCCCTCTATGAGTATACTACCAACAAATAAATCTCAAACATGCTCTGATACCAGTTGTTAGGATTATACCAGTTGTACAGATAAACAAGCATGCAATGAATAATGCAGAAAATGTAAAACAGAAAAGAATGCAATAAAACAGAGACACAAATTTAACGTGGTTCACCCAAAATGGGCTACGTCCACCAGAAACAACCAATCCTTTTATTCAGTCTAGCCAAACTCTCTCTCACAGTGCCACCACTAATACAATGAGCCTCATACATAACAACCCTTTAAAGATATTAGGGTTTTTATCATTTTGGGGAAACATAGAAAACCACCCGTTAGATCTGTGACCTAATAAGGAATGGTCCAGATTTCACAATGCATAAATACATATAAAATGTGGCTTTTGGGGGTGCTACCCCAAAACCCCCGTCGGGGGGGCCATCCCCCCCCAGACCCTGCAAGGGGGGCGAAGCCCCCCTTGCAACCCCTAAGAAGGATAGCCATATCTTCCCTTATGAATAACACCATGTGTTTTTTTGAGTCTTTAGGGATCAATGTAAGATTCTAACATTATTTTGGATTATAATTGACATTTTTGTGTAGACTTTTGCATTTGCCAACGTTGCATTTCCTCGTCCAAAAACCACACCTCTACCTATGTTATGGGTACCAATTGTGATTACATTGACCCAGAATATGCAAGAACATCAAGGAAGAAAAAGAGTAATTGATATGGTGAGATAGGCAGGTCTTTCTAAATGTTGTGATGTACCTCTGAGAAATACTATAATCTCTACTTTGATATCACCTCCACTGCTACTTTACTCAATACTAATTGTTATCCAAACTGAAAGTCCCATTCTAGAGGATAATAAATGTATTGATGTTTTGTGCAAATAAAATTGTCCACAAAAGGTGGTGAATCCTCATATAATATTTACAACTGTATATGTATGAATTTTTAACAAATTTAAAATGTAAAGGCTCAACAACCTTTCAAGGTAAATGCCATTTAGGACATATAAAACAAGTTTTGTTATTTCTTGACTCAAAAAGAATATTTGTGGTGTCCACAATGAGTGTTTTGATTGATGTTATAAAATAATGGTTGCGATGTATCTCCGAGGGTTGTAAGAAAACGTTTCTCAAAATACATTTTTCTTGCATATAGTTGTCAAGGATTATTTCATTTTAAGGCTCATAGAAGTGACTCTTGATTTATGTGGAGAATGCAACAATTTACAAGACTAAAAGTCTACTGCTTTCAACTAATAGAATTTGCATGATATACATAAAATCCCAACTGGAATGATTGAATTTATATTGATTACTAGTAGATATAGCCCATAATAATAAAGTCATATTGAACTTGGACAATCTAAAATACACAATATCTTGAGTTGTTACAAGGTATATTTCGGGGTGAGAATGATAATTTTATCTGTGAGTTCCATGATTTTGAAGTAAAATCAACACCACTAAAGAATTTAGGCCCGTGTGCAAATTTAAGGATATGTGACAAACATTGAAAGTGTGTGCCTTGACACTTTTGGTAGTTTGAGATTTGATACTCTGAAGTGTGCAATGAGTGGCAATGATCTATGCACTTTCTAAACGGAAAAATGTTTGACTTTGAGAAGATTTTGGATGCTCTACACTGAATCATAGTGTGAGTCTCAGCATTAGGTTGCAAGAGTGTGGTCGGATATCACTTTGAAAGTGCCTAGGCTGAAAGACCTTTTATAGTACTTGTCCTCACACTGGAAAATAGGTGGATCTCGATGATAGTTAAATTAGTGTTGAAAAATTTTCCATTTCATACTTTGAAAGTCCTCGTATTTGTGTGAAGCCCTTCACTTTGATAGTTGAAAGTTAGACTTTGACTTTTGATTGTAGGGGCAATTCACTATTTAAATACAAAAGGATCATGAGATTATAATAGTTACTTTAGTCTAACCTATACAAATAAGAGTGCTTTTCACTATTCATTTAATATAAAGGGAATGGACTTATAAGACTTAGTGATCATTCACCTTAGTATCGAGTAAAGTATTATAATTGACTTATAAACTATCATGTGAAGAAGGATTATTGAGGAGACTCGATGATTGTCAAAAAAGTTAGAAGACAAGAAAACCTTATGGAGCAATAGGTGATGACTTATTTAGTTAGGACCTCACACCTTAGATTTTCATTGGATTCTTATAATAGTTAATGACACAGTCTTCGCCTTCATACTAGAGTTGAAATTTTAAGGAATGTTAGTGTTAATTTTTTACATTGTTATTAATCCAACATGATGCAAATTATTTGTAATAAACCTTAGCAATTGGGGCCCAACCTTTCATACTGTCAACTTTTCGAATAGAATTAAAATTATGAATTGGATTATCCAATAATAGCAAAATTTGAGTTCACAGTAGGATATTGAGAAGGCAATAATAGGAAACAAGAACTAAGAATAATTCAGGTAGCATGAGGAATATTGGAATCCAATATTGCTACTATTGGATTGGGATAATAGTAATGAATGGAATCCAATATAAAAAAAATAGGAATCCTATATGTAAAAATGGAGGTGGATTTTTTCCCAAGAGGTGAAATATGTAGGTGTCGATCAATTCTAGGTGTCAATAAAATCTAGGCGGAGGGAACATTTTGTGAAGATAGGAGGTTATCAAGGTAGATTTTAGGATTTTAAAATTAAAAAAAGGCTCACACCCTTTGTAGATATGATATATTTGCTATGAGCCTTTGTAGAATGTTAAGGAAGTCTAGATCGCATGAAGACCAATGATGTATTTTTTCCTCAACATGACTAATGTAGTTTTGCAAGATGACTAATCTTATTTGGGCGAAAATAAATTTCCTAAATGGAAAATGCATTTAGAAAAGATGGCCCAATTGTAACATGAATATAAGAGATTGATAGTTATAGGGATGACCCATTATTGTTGCATGGCTGATGGTATATGAATGAAAGGGTTTTACTTGCATTTTTAAAGCTTTGATTAATTGTATTAAATTTTCTCTAAATGAGGTTGATGGGTTTTTGGGTATTTTAGGTTTAAAGGTGGGTCTAGTTGTGGTGGACAATAGATATTGCAAGGTTACATGATGTTTTGAGGGGATTATCCAAATGAGGTAGAGCATAGCTAGTTTCTCTAGGATTTGGAGGGATTATCTATATGTGTTACATCCTGTCACATGTGGAAGTACTTGATGTATATGTTTTTTAGATTATAGAGAGATAATTAGACGTATTCATGTAGAGGGTTTGGGGAAGAGATATCATTGAGAACACCTCCACCTTACGAGGAAGATCATACTTTTATGAGTCTACCAATTAGAGGGACATGTATGTTCTATGATGTGCCACAAGAAAAATGTGGAAGAGAGAGAGTTAACACACACAATGGGATTCATGAGCATACTGATATCAACTATGGTCTATAATAGTTCAAATGATGACAATCTATAGTTCTGTCATTCATAGATATATATGAAGCAATCATATGAAAGGTTAGGGGAGATTCTGTTGTCAAAAGTGGATCTAATGGATTCTAATTATTTTCTATAGTGAGCATGGTTGGATACATCATGATGTATAAATGGGTGATATGGATACGGGTGCAATTAATACATGATTAAATAGGCTATGGGTTAGACAATAGCTGGCTATTGGGCCAAGTGATACTTTTCATTAGTGGTCTATGAGTGGTTCCTAGATTACAATGTATAGATGTTACAAGGACCCACTATAAATAACAGTTGCACCAAGGGTTCTGTATGGGGAAAAAAAGGCTAGCCGTAAGGGCTAGAGTTTAATTCCATGGGCTACAAATAGTATAACTAGAACATATAGTATAAATACCTTACATGGGCTACGAATGGATGGGTTCTATCATGACCAATTACATTGGTCACATATGACATTACTAAGATTATAGGCCATTATGAAATGGTTGGTGCTCAAATCCACTCAGTTTTAAGACTCTTGACAAGTTACTTATATCAATTTGGGTTGCCTTCTCGAATCATTGTGACACTAAAATTACCACCATACTAGGCCTCAACATGTTAGAGAGGTGTTTTTACAGGAAGATGCAAACATAGTCTAGAGCTTGTGGTGCCTCCATTGATATCATGAATCACAATCGTTGAAAACTACAAAGACATGACCATTAACTTAAGAGGATATTTGATGGTAAGGTTGTGTTGTCCTCCCAATTTTCCCCACCTTTTCAAATCTAAATTCGTGGAAATTGGAGCCCTACCATGTTAAAAATTCATGTTTTAAACTCATCATGAAGATTTTTTTCATTTCCCATGGCGTTCTTAATCAAAATTTCCTCAGTTTGTTGCCGTTAAAATGTTTTACCTATTTTCAATAGGATGGGAAATGATTTTGGTTCTCCTTTGATGAGTTTGGAATGCGTGGGACCTTACGCATCTTTGTTTCTAACCTTTTGTGGAGAAAGAAATCCTCCATCGGGAGCAAAAATGACATTTTCCCTATTCTTGCAACTTTCTATGTTCTTTTCCCCCGTCAAATTATTGCTTGGGAAGGTGAGGCTACGTGTTTGTTTCCCATTGGATGTGGCCGGGTGGGTTGCTTTGTGAACTTATTACTTTTGGTGATTTTGGGAAAAAATGTCTAGATTTTCCTCGCATCCCCGCTGGTCCCTAATTGGCTGGGAAGCAGTTTTTGGTGGAGGTTTGGGGCAATGGCGGGTTCATTTTATTTTCTAAGGCATTATAAAGGGTGAAACAGTTCTGAAAATGACCCACGGCCCCGCCCATGCAAAGGATAAATTCCAAGTTGAGGCCCGTAGACCAATCAGAGAAGGGACACGTGTTCATGTTAAAAAGTCAATGGTGGAGGACATGGACTTTCAGGGGGAAAGTTGGAATTTTTCCCCTTTTCAAAAACAGATAAAAAGTGAGGCACATCCCCGCAACCAATCAGGTGGCTGCCACATGTTGAACCAATCAAAGAGGTACATGTGGTTGTTTTTTTAGTTCATAGGTGCTTCGGTGGACTGGCGGGAGACTTTGGGAATTTTAGCCTTGTTTCCACGAAGGGTGAAAAGTTCTAAAAAGGCCCGCGGCCCTACCTCAAGTGAAAGGATAAATGTTCTAAGTTGCCAAGGCCTGCACTAATCAGAGAGAGAAACGTGGCCTGTGTTGAAAAGTCAACATGCAGAAGTGCATGGACTTTTGGGGAAAAGTTGGAATTCTTCCCCTTTCTCAAAATAGATAAATAAAACTGAAGTGCATAAAGTCATGTGATGCCACGTGTTGAAGGATGAAATCGGAACACCTGCAAGGGAAATTAAGAATTTGAACCTTTTTCACCAAAGCAAATTGAGCCGCGTCCCCATTTTCCAATCATGGTGTGCCACGTGTTCATGTTGAAAAATTCAAAGCAGGCCAACGGAGATTTTTGAGAATTTGAGCCTTTTTGTTAAAAAGAGTTCAAATGGTAGTTTTGAACCTGCATTTCCCCAGCCACTCGGATGATGCCATGTGTCTGACATTTGGCGGAGCTATAGGGGGGTGGAGAAAATTGAGAAATCATGCACTTTTTCTCCCAAATGTCAGGAAATGCAAATTTCTCCCCCAGGGTCGTCCTTGCTTGGATCTTGCCATGTGTAGGGTCCAAATTTTAAGGTAAAAGGGAGAAAAGATAACCAAATGCCCTCTTCTGGTTTTTAATCTCCATTAACAAACTAGAGCTCTGCAAAGCTCAAAAATGGCTCATTCTTCATTCTTTTCTCTCTGTATTCTTGTCATTTCTCCATGAGATGCATTTCTGGTTGGTATTATGAAGCCAAATTGATAAGTTTGAAGTGATGTAAAGTTTAATCATCATAAAATAGAGTTTTATCGGGCATACGCGATAAAATGGGATAAAACTTATCAGTAAGCACTTGAGTGATATGAAAGTGGTTAAAAGGTGGAAATGAAAGGACCATGTGAAGGAGAAAATCATGAGATGTCCCCTACTAAAATAATCATGCTCAAACTAACGAGATATTCACCTTTTTGAACCTCTTGTTTTCATGAGTGTTTGTTTCATGTCACTTTTGAAAAGTGGGTCTGTAACAAACATTATCCCTTTCGGATATTCTTTTCTTGGGGACAAAGCATGGATGTATACAAATTGTTATAAGATATATGGCTTTGGCCACAGGAAAAGGGGATTCTGGTTTTATGGGAAGGTTGTAAATTCTGAAGTAATTCAATATAGAAGTGCTTTCTTTCTTATTTTCCTCTGTTATATCTCTATCTCCTAGCTCGATTCAATGGATCATTTGTTTTGCATTCAATAGAAAATTTGTGTTCTAGTCTGTGTAATCTTCAAAACTTTGTGTTTGCAGATTTGCATCGGTGGTGAAGTAATGTGATGATTCAAAATCCTTTCAAGAAGGTGTTCGAGCTCCAAAAACCCATTCGCAGTATATATTTGTAGCCTAGATAGCCTTACTTATCTTTTCCTTGCATTTTTCCAGCTTCCCCCTTCTTTCTGTGCTTGTTTTGGCCTTCAGTGCCAGGACCGCCGCCCTACCTAGGTGGTGGTCCCTGAAAGGGTGATGGTCCTGAAACCACCACCCTGTATAGGGTGGCGGTCCTAATCGATTTTTCCAGAATCTTCATGCGAGAAATTGCATGCAACGATTCACTTAAGTTTACTTTTTGAGCATCCGTGAGCCGAATTTGCTAAAAATAGCTTCGTTTGCTTGGTTCTCCTTGTTCCTTCTATTTTTAAATAGATTTAATGAGTGGAACTACCTCTTCAATTCCTTGTGCATGAAGTAACCTTCCATCCTTCATTCCTATATATTCCATGCTTGTATTCAAGCAAAGGGCCTGAGAATTTTGTGTATCTTGCATTGTTGTGCTGCCATAATCTTGCTAGGAATTGCATAGCCAAGTTCAGATCTCTTGTGCTATCTTTCTTCTACCTACATTACATCCAGATTGCCTCCAAGCTGCCATCACTCAAGCACCATCCTCTTGTTGTTGTTCTTTGCATTCCCAAATCCTTGGACTCACATGAACACTCAGAGAAAGAAAGGAAAGAACTGAGGGGACAGATACTCATACTACTTGATTTTCCAAAGCTCTTGCTCTTCCAGGTTGGAGTTGTGTATTTGTTTGCTTTGTTTTGTCAAATTGTCAATTGCATATCAAATAGAGTAGAGAAACAATTCATTTCAATTAATCAGATAGTTGCAAGTAGATCAAATCAATAGGAAGTTTTCCCTTCAATATTACCAGGGAAGTTGTGGGTGAGCAATAGCTCTTTTAGAGTCATGATTTGTTCTTCACTTCTGAGGTAGGGTTGGAGAGATTTTATTTGAATTAGAGTAGATCTTAGATTTAGATTCCCACATCTGCACAGATAGCTAGCTACATCCGGCCAGTTATTTGTTTTAAAATTGTTTATTAGATTAGATGCATTGTCTGAAAAGTTAGAAAAGCACAAAAATATTTATTTCCATAGATTAGTTTGTTTTATTGCTTTGTCCTGATATATTGAGAAAACACCAAAAATATAGTTTAGATTTCCTTTGATAGATAGTTTATTTACCGAAAACAAATCAATTCATCTTGCATGACCATCAACGGTCCGCAAAAGGAAAAGACCTACAGTTGCGATCCTCTGGTCCCACAACCCAACGGGCCAGAGTTAATAACTGACATTGACACAAGTCTGCGCTTAACAATCTTACGCACACCCACCACATACGCAGAGAAAATAAGACAGTTAGAGACCTTGAACATAGCTGCTAATCAGGCCTACGACTTTTGGACTGCTCCTGGAAATAGGATTTGATTGCATGCATGACCATACAAGGGCCTCAACCTCAACGAGTCTTTGGTTGTGACCCACAGGTCCCGCAACCCAACGGGCCTGCTAGTCAGTTAGATATCGACACTAGCTTATGCACACATGGTATTCATATCTTCACCACTTCCACCTGATATTATCACACAACTTTCATTGTTGAATATAGCAGCCAATCAGGCTAAGACTTTCTGGACAAGACCAGAGAATCACCCTTAGTTACTGCAGCTCCACTTCATCTCTTGTCTCAATTTCCATGACCTTGTCTAGAAACCCATACGAGGCACCTGCAGGCTACTTTCCACGTATTCCACAACCAATCAATAGAATCTCGGCTGAACTAGACATCGATTGGAGTCTCCGAGTAGCTATCATATCAGACCCTACCATCACACCCCTTCAGGTTAGGAGAGCATTCTTTGCCTTAGATTCACAGATTCCATTATTGCGTGTCAAAGACATAAGGTTTCCCAATTAGCTTGGTCATCACCATCACTTTCACTCTCATTTCAATTCCACACCGGCTGTCTCGGCACAACCTCGGGAGGTCGGGTGCGAAGAAGGTCACGTGTTGATTTTCTGTCATACAAATTGGTGAACCCGACGTGAAGAGCTAGTCTCTAAGCATTTCCACTTTCATCCATCCTTTATTCTATGGGTATTCTTATACCCCCTAGATATGTCAGGATATGACAAGTACGGTCGACCCATCCTGGGTTTTGACATGTACCAGTACCAATCAAACATACCACAATAGTCACCTTCACTTTCAACATGGGCAGACAATCACTCATCCACTCAAAATCCTCTGCTTCAGGGAACCAATGTTGGTTCTTCTGTACGCATCAAAGAATTGGATCAAGTCACTCAGACTTATCATCTTGAACAATCAAGTTCAAATAACATGACATTCACTGGTGAAGTGAGTTCATCTCCTGAGGTATTGTTTCGATAGCCCATTACCGTACAATCCGATCAACTCCCCCATCTCGATGAGGAGTATTTAGCATGGTATACTAGGAGTGAGCAGCAATTCCAACAAATGAACCAATCTTTCGACAGGTTGCAAGGACAAGGTGATGTCCTGCTTCAGAACAATAATGTTACCCCTCCACCAATTGACAATACAACCAATGAGGGGTGGCAACATCATGAACAATTCATAGCAGGATACCATTCTCCTCAACAACCTCCAAAGGTTCAACCAAAGGCATCTAAGCAAGGTATCACCCCGTCAATGGGTGATGTCATTTCAGCTTTGGTTGATAAAGTTAAGGAGTTAGAGCTTGCCCAGAATACACAGAATTCATATGCCAGGAAAGCATGGGCTCCTTCCTATTCACAGAACTATGGGCAAGTGCCAACCACACAGAATCCATCGGTATACATGAATACTCCAAATCATGGGGACTTGTTAACTGGGATGGGTACCTTGGGTATGCCTCCTCAAGCTACATATGGATATCTACAACAGGCGCCAGCCAGAAGTGCATTCTCGAATGCTATACCAGCTAGAAAAGTGACGTTCCCTGGCTTCGCACCTTCAGCTCCATATCAAAGTAACCAACCCCCTTATATGCACATGTATTCTAAATCTCCACAGGGGGACATGTACTCCTACCCAGGTCCATATGGACAATCACAGGGGATGTCATACGCCCCACCAAATGTCTATGTTGTCCCGTTTCAATAGCCAATGCAGCCCCCACCTCCCTAACAAGGGTCTTCGATGGTGGAAATGTATGCAATGGGGACTTATTCTGAATATCTCAAAGAACCCCTAGATTTCTCCATTCAGGAAGTCATGCTCCTGAGACCCTTGCCTGATCTCCCAAAGTTCAAAGGGGAGGGTGATCCAAATGCCCACATCAAGGCTTATGCAACAACCATTCGAGAGCTGCTCCCATGGGATGCAGTCGTTGCAAAAATTTTCCCTAAGACACTTGAAGGTATTGCTCTCGACTGGTATTATAGGATACCGGAGGCTTCAATACACTCATTCAAACAACTCATGTCAGATTTTATCAAATATTTTGATATGAACAAGCTGTTGTGAATAGGAATCAGAGAATTTCTTCATATCAAACAAGAACATAACGAATCTGCAGCCCACTTCATTCAGAGGTGGCGACATGTTCTCTACTCTTCCGCAAGTGCTCCAAACATGGATCAAATGGAACTTTGTGATTTGTTCCTTCACTCCCTCAATAGGGAGACGAAGGAAGAGGTTCAAAAGTTCCCATTAAGGAGCTATGAAGAGGTGCTAGAGGGTGCTCTTCAGATCGACCAAGCAGCCATCGAAAGTGGTCGTAAGACCTATGGAACAAATGGGAAGTTAGTTGTTCCTACTCAAAACACGCTCGGTTATTCCAACAACACAAACAACAATCAGGGACCAAAGATCCTTAACAAGAATCATGGAGTCATGACCGACAAAGTAACTGATCAACCCAAAAATCCTAACATTGTAATCCCACCAGTATAGGTGCTACGAATAACAACACGAATAACAATAACAATGGAAACAATCAAAGAAACAACAATTTTTCACCCTCGGTAAACGCTGTGGATTTTAATCATCCCCAACAACAGCAACAACCTCAGCCACAAAGACAAATGCCGACCCCAAGCCCTAGTCAATACCCCAACCAATTTCAGAACCAGGGGCAAGGGTTCCAAAGTGTTAATTATAACAGTCAACAACCAAACAACAACCGTGGTTTCAGACCACAACAAGGGACAAACCAAAGGCCTCGGGATTACGATCCTGACCTATATTGCAGTTTCCATAGGGTCTGCGGGCATGACGCAAGAACTTGTCATGATTGTAATAAGTTTTTGCAGCGGTTTCCAGAAGACCAAAGATAGTTGTTTGTCGACATGTTTCTGGCCAACCCAACTGCACCTAGTCAGAACACCTATATGGGACCGGTGTCTCCACAGAACACACCATTGGGAATCTTCAATGATCCTCTTCCCACACATCCAAAGGACGGTAGACTCGATCCTAATGGTTCGAATAAAGGCATTGTAATCGGGACCCATGATCATGAAGCCTCAACTTCGTCAAACCCACAGGTGGCACCTCCTTTGGATGGTCATCAGCAAACGAAGATTGTAGGTTTGGTTGAGTTAGATGTTGAACCCCAAATTAACGCTACAACAAGAGCTAGAGACTATTCATCACAGCCAATTCTGATCTATCCAGTTGTGTCGGATAGTGTTCATGACACACTAAGCAAGCCAGTAGGGGCTTATGACTTGATCAGTGATCTAACCAAGACCTTTTCACACATTTCCTTTTTAGATCTATTGAAGAATTCCCCAGCTCATCGAGCCACTCTCTTGGAAGCACTTGGTCTCGGCCATTTGGCTAACGTTACCCCACCGCCAGAGGCACAGATAAACCATGTAGACTTTGACATTTTCCCCCCAGGGCAGCCCGAAAGGGATATTGGGTTTGTATTTGACATAAGCAAAATGCCTACGGATGCTGAAATAGCTCGTAGAGGTGATCTGGCCTTGTTTTTGCAAGTTTGGATCTACAACAACTATGTGAAGCATGCAATGATCGATGATGGGGCAGCAGTTAATATAGTCCCCTTCTCTTTTCTTCAGAAGTTAGGATATGGGGAGACTAATTGCTCCTCGACACGAAACACATTGAGGGGCTATGATAGTCTCAAGGAAACCTCGATCAGAACCATAGTATTACCAGTCACTCTTGGGCCCAAAACGGTGCTTACTGAGTTTTATATTATAGATCAGGAAACCAACTATAATATGATCCTTGGTCACCCTTGGATCCACCGCATGAAAGCAATCCCATCCACCCTATTCCAAGAAGTCAGATTCCTGCATTTAGGGAAAGTATTTGTCACCCAAGGTGATCCAAAGCCCTTTGATATACATCTGGCCAACTTAAGGAAAAAGCAGGGGTCCACTCTGAATTCGAGCTTCCCACCAACCAGTTAAACAAACTAGCAAGCACGTTACCAGAAGAAAAGTTGGTTCCCACGATGGAATTAGAGGTTACAGGTTTGATCGAGGGTATTCTCCGGCAGTCAAGGATGAGAGTGTTGTTGTAGAGACAGTATCATTAGGAACTACAACAAATATTGTTGAATTATTAGAAAAGGATTTTCCTATCCTTCTCCCCTTTGATTCCATGGGTATGGGTCATGCTTTGGGGCTTGGTTCCCTTCCAACGGATGAAGTTTGTATGGTAGATGTAACCGAGATAAAAGGAGAACTTACAAAGGATGACTCAACATCCATCTTCCTGAGTAATTGTTGGACCCTCCATTTTGATGGGGCCAAGTGTCGCTTCGGTGCCGGGGTAGGTGCAATCCTTACTTCGCCCGAAGGAAGGGTTTTACCTTTTTCTTTCAAACTAAATTTTGAATGCACAAATAATGGGGCCGAATATGAGGCTCTCTTACTAGGCCTCATTGTAGCTAAGAGAATGGGCATCCTCAATATTAGGGTGTTGGGTGATTCACAGCTAGTCGCAAATCAGGTATCCGAGGTATATGAGACTAGGGCTGAACACTTACAACTTTACAAAACCATCGTGTTGGGCCTAACTAAGGGGTTTGATTTCATATCAATTGAGGTAGTTCCACATGAACAAAACCTTCTGGCAGACTCTATAACAACTTCCACCTCACGCTTCACTCCAAGTAGTGATTTAGAGGACACCAACTTCACGGTTTCACTCCACACTGAATATTTGATTCACAAAGTGCTAGTAACATCAATGTTGACATATGTGGAAGCTGAAGACCAGCTTGATTCTTCAGACCCTGTTGATAGGGATGATTCAACCTTAAGTTACTTAAACGCTTTAGCAGAGTTGCATCTTACGTGTCAGGAGTTAGACTTTTCCCTAATTCCACGTTCTTCCTCTTATTTTGGCAATCCAATGATTGAGTCCTCTCCAGGAAAAGATCTTGAGATTTACGATGTAGAAGAAGAAGGGTATTTGGAGTTTCCTCCAGCCCCACCTGAGTTTGAGGAGGGTAACACCTCCTTAATCGAGGGAATGATTGATATAAACATCAGAACGGAGGAGGAACCAAAAATCTTAAAACTAGGGTCCTCTCTAACTCCGGAGGAAATAGAAATCCATACCCAAATCCTCAAGGAACATAAGAAATCCTTCACATTTAGTTACAAGGAAATGATGGGGATTACACCCCACATCGCAGTTCACAATCTCGTCACTAAACCAGACACCAAACCAATTAAGCAGAAATCAAGACCTATGAAGCCAAAAGTGGCCCTTATGGTAAAGGAAGAGGTAATGAAGCTTCTCCAGGTAGGATTCATCAAGCCAATTGATTATTCACAATGGGTATCTAACATCGTCCCCATCCTCAAAAAGAATGGAAAGATCCATATTTGCATAGACTTCCAGGACATTAACAAGGCTTGTCCCAAGGATGATTTTCCACTACCATCCATTGATGTTATCATTGATGCAACAACTGGATTTGAGTTGTTGTCCCTCATGGATGGGTTTTTGGGATATAATCAAATCAAAATCTCTACTGAGGACCAAGATAAAACTACATTTATAACTCCTTGGGGAACCTATTGTTATGTCATCATGCCATTTGGTCTTAAGAACACCGGTGCTACATATCAACGAGCAATGACCTACATATTCCATGATCTTATTCATAAAATTGTGGAATCCTATGTAGATGACCTACTGGCCAAGGCCAGGAAGTGCTACGATCACCCAAAGGTGCTTCATATCATTCTTTCACACTTGATTGAGTATGGTGTCACATTAAATCCAAAAATGTGTATTCGGTGTGACAGGTGGAAAGCTCCTGGGTTACATTATATCTTCACGAGGGATCGATGTTGGCCCGGTGAAAATTTGGGCTATGTTAGAAATGATTCCACCATTCGACGAGTCTGGTATTAGATATTTTCTTGGGAAACTTGGTGCAATCTGAAGGTTTATCCCTGACTTAACCTTCATCATTCATCCAATCAACAATTTGTTAAAGAAATATTATAGCATTGATTGGATGGAGGAATGCGATGAGGCCTTTGAGGCAGTTAAATGATTTTTGTTATCTCCTCCCACACTAATGCCACCAAGGTCAGATCAACCTTTGATCTTATATTCACAGGCTACAGATTTTCACTAGCCTGTATGTTGGCTCAAGAGGATGATGACAAGTGAGAACGGGCTGTATAATTTATCAGTCAGACGTTACTCGATTACGAGACACGCTACACGTAGGTAGAAAAATAATGCCTCGCCATAGTTTTTGCAACCAAGCACTTAAGACATTATATGCTCAATCAAGAGACAAGGGTCATCGTCAAGTCAGACCACCTACGAACATTCCTCATGTAGGGATCCTTGTCTAAAAAGGTTGGGTTTTCATTACATTAATGGGAAAATTCGAGTTAACGTTTGTAAATCAAAAATCTGTTAAGGGTCAAATCATTACAGATTGGTTGGCTGATAATCCATTAGACAGGGGTGATTTGGTAGACTTGGACTTTCCTGATGAATGTATATATTTCATTGAAACCAGGCCCCCTATCTCTGTATGCCCTTGGTACACAGACATTATCAATTTCATCATGGACCACACATACCCAGAAGGGGCAACATCACAACAAAGAAGATGGTTACGCGTAATTTCCGCTAAGTATGTTATCTTGGAATAGGTGCTTTATCGCAGAGCATTTGATGGAATGCTATTGAGATGTGTTGACGCTGAAGAGTCTGAAAATATTCTTTATGAGTCACACAGTGGGGTATGTGGTGGCCACTTTGGCGGCCATGCCACTGCCCTGAAGATACATCAGATGGGCTATTTCTGGCCCACCCTTGAGCATGACGCCGTAGAGTTTGTGCATAGATGCCACAAGTGTCAAGAGTTTTTCCCATGAGATCCACATACCGGCACAAGCTCTACAACCAATTGCAACTCCATGGCCCTTCTCCACGTGGGGCCTAGATATGATAGGAAAATTCTCTCCCTCATCAACAGATGGCCATAATTTCATAATCACGGCCACGAAGTATTTTACCAAGTGGGTAGAGGCCATGCCCCTTACCACTGTCCCTGGCTCTGTAATCACTAAGTTCATCCTGAACCAGATCATTTGTAGGTATGGGGTGCCACAGGTCATTATTTCTGATAATGACACATCTTTCAAAAATGATGAGGTACATGAGTTATGTACAAAGTTCAAAATAAGTCATCACATGGCTTCTCTCTACTACCCTCAAGCTAATGGACAAGTTGAGGTACCAATAAGACTTTAAAGTCCATTCTTCTCAAAACTGTTAAGGAGAATAAAAGAGATTGGCGTCTGAAGATTTTTCTGGCCTTGTGCGCCTACCGAACATCAATTAGAACACCAATGGGGAAAATCCCTTTTCCTTAGTATTCGGTGTTGAGGCAGTTCTGCCACTTGAAGTCGAAATACCTAGCCTCCGCATTTCACTGCATTGGATCCTAGGAGAGGAGGGTTATCGAGAAGGTCATCTCTCCCAATTAGAAAGCCTTGATGAAGCTAGACTGAATGCTAAGCAATGGCACAGTGTGTACACTGATCACATGGCTTGGCAGTATAATAAAAAGGTGTACAAACGCAAGATCTACGAAGGGGATTTGGTATTAAGACTCGATAGCCGAATAGATAAGAAGACCGGTGAGGGAAGAAAGTTCAGACCTAGGTGGTTAGGTCCATATCGAGTGGTGGAAGATTATAAAAATGGCATTCCACTTGTGTACCCTAGAAGGTGAGGAGTTTAGTGAATCTATGAACTCCCTTCACCTAAAGAGATACTACACATGATCCATCAGGATTTTCATATGTACATTATTGCATCTACATTGCATTTTTCATCTGTCTGTTCATCTTGTAAAAAGTGTGATCAAGGAGCTTATTCTTATAGTGATTCCTAAAAACTTCTGAAATATTGGCAAAACATTCAAATCATATCTCTTCAAATCTTCATTGTTTCATCAACTATCTCTGTATCACTTATCAATCCAGACAAGACAAGACAAAGTTTTGAGGGTAACCATACCAAGGCCTGCATACTTGGTTCTACTTTTGGTCTCTTCTTAGGATAGATATATTTTGTTCATGGTCTGTTCTAGAAGCTTCATGGTGTCACATCTATCCCACATACATCTCCTTGGAAATAAGAACATTCTAAACATTTTGTCCAAATAAGTAAGTCAAGTGCAAGTCAACAGAAAATTTTTATTTTACACATTTCTTTGCCCTACCAACCTTCGGTGTTGAGCTTGCATCTCTTACTAGTGACATAGGGTTGGGAAAGGAAGGAAATTCCCTTACTCACCTATGCTTTTTCCATGGTGATAAGCCTGTGCTTCCTACTGGTAGCATGGGGAAAGGTATAGGGGGTCTCTTTGACAAACCTGAAAGTCATAAACAATTAAATCAATTACTGTGAAATCTTAAGTCAAAACAAAGTGAATTAGATGTTCAAAATTCCAAGAGAATTCAAAACCCTAAAACCAGATTTTGTCAACCAAGTGGCCATCTACGGATCCAAGTCTAGATAAACTGCAAAGTAATTCACATTCTAAACTCTGAGGTACCATGAGTAGGGTAAGGTTGTAGCATCCCAATTTGGTTTTGTCAAACCCATGTCTTTCTCTCATCACTGTCATTCAAAAAACTTCATGGCTTGTGCCCTTTCTAACTCTCGGTGTTGAGCCCTTGCATATTACTATTTGTGTGGGGTTAGGAGTGGGGCAAGCATATTTATTCATCATATCATTATATCATCATGTTTTTCAAGACAAATACAAAGTACCAAGGATTGCAAAAGAAGCTAAGTTTAATATCATATTGTGTTTGCATCATCATATATAAGTATAAAAATAAATACAAAAAAAAATCATTCTGTTATCATTTCACATCCCTTGCATACATTCTGAAAAGCATGGAAAAGTGGAAATTCTAAAACATCTAGAGTACACATGAGAGATAAGCCAAAGAGAGTCAACTCGGATACAATAGAATGTCGAACTAAAAATAGAGTCATTATATATTATAGTGGATTGAGTTTGTATACAATGTCATCATGCGCTAGGCATGGTCAAAACACTCGCAACAAGCCCGAAACATACAAAAAAATCACATAGTATCCAAAAAATGGTATCAAAGTAATAAAATCTCAATGACCTGTCAATCCTTGAGGGATCCCTCAAATGGTGTGTGACCGTGTCTAGGGCTCCTAATACAGTTGCGATGGCACTGAGAGTGGACTGAATGGTGTGAGTGCTCATAGTGGTACCCTCTACCCATAGCCTCACTATGAGCGTGGCTTCGCCTCATCAGGCGCTCGGCGGTCTCGTACCCAACTACTTTGGTATGAAGGGAGTTCACCGTTTCTGTGATCTTCCAGATAGGAGAAGACATGTTAGTATGTCTGTCGGTGTCTAAGGGCTTCCTCGAATTGGTATTCAGTTCAGCACGAGCTCCCTCAAAAACATGGTATTTCAACTTCACTTGACTGAATCCTAGGGAGCCAATCAACTCTCTCTCCTTGCTCCAGTGTATGTACTCAACCTTCTTCTACATCCACCAAAACATGAGAAAAGAGAAAGTTAGTAAATCACATCACACAATAAGCTCATCAAAAACATAGTAAACTCTTGAAAATCCAAAAAAAAAGTTAAGTTTTGAGCACATTTTGACACTTTGTTCCCAAACCACTACCCTACCTTGGGCGGCGGTCCCGTGATCACCACCCTACTTTGGGCGGCAGTCCTAAACCAATTTTCAAAACGTACAACCCTAAAAAGGACCAAAAATGCTAAAATTGACCATTTTGGCTAAAATAAAAGCATACCCTATGGGTGCCCCCCCTAAAGACCCATTCAAGACAAGAAATTTTGAAAATCTCCCCCCTAGGTGAAGTTTTCAACATTTAAACTTTTAGGGTACAAAAAGACAAAGAAGGAAATAACTAACCTAAGAGTGCACTGGTCAATCTCCCACTCACGAAGGCATGATCACAGTTTCGGCACGAACATATCAGATGTATTCTCATAAAAAAAGGTCACCATAAATCCAGAGCTCCAAATCAACCAAACAATCCAAATCAACAATGCACAAATGAATTGGAGAAATGAATTTGTTTTGATATATATATATATATATATGATATTTCTAACTTCATTTTGAGTATATGTGTTTACAGGGCTAGAGCATTGCCATAGGTATATTTCTACATCCCCGTGCAAATGGTAAGTCCTCTTGTCATTTTAATTTAATGTTTATTTTTCAATATTTTATCTATCTACACTTGAGTCTTCTTTTTCTCTTGTAGGTAGCGGGAGTTTGGACAGTGAAGATTTCGACACACGGGTGTGTCAGGTATAGCTTCTAACTCCCCATTTTGGGAATGTCATACTCGGACTCTACGTTTTATGCCTCTTTCATGGTTAAGATGCTTCTCCAAGGGGGAAATATGTACACACCCAAAATTACATGTGCTACATTGTCAGGAAAATGGTTACAAAATTCACCAGTGATGATTCAAAATCCTTTCAAGAAGGTGTTCGAGCTTCCAAAATATATTTCCCATTCGCAATATATATTTGTAGCCTAGATAGCCTTACTTGTCTTTTCCTTACATTTTTCCAGCTTCCCCCTTCTTTCTATGCTTGTTTTGGCCTTCAGTGCCATTGGGACAGAAGCATCCAACCTGCCTGTCCCAAAACTCCATGAACACAGCTGGGCGCATAAATACCTACAATGAAGAGAGGCAAGAAGAAAACAAGCAAAAATGAGAAAGGATGGATAGATGCATCACAAAACACGTTTAGAAGTTTGCACAGAACATCATTCCATTAGTAAAAGGTAAAAAAAACGCATTACAGAGTAGGGAGGAGGTTCGAACTCCAAAACCGCCACCTTTTACTTACGTAGGGGGACAGAAAACGTGGTGGCCCATCCTGATCTGCAGATGCATTTTTCCAAAATCTTCATGCAAGAAATTTTGCATTCCGCTATGATTCACTTAAAACAGGTTTATTTTTTGAGAGCCGCATCTCTCTTCAGTGAGCCAAATTTGCTAAAAATAGCTTCATTTTCTTGAAGTTCTCCTTGTTCCTTCTATTTTTAAATAGATTTAATGAGTAAAAATTCCTCTTCAAAACTTGCCTTGTGCATGAAGTAACCTTCTATCCTTTATTCCTATATATTCCATGACTTGTATTCAAGAAAAAGGCCTGAGAATTTTGTGTATCTTGTATTGTTGCTGCTGCCATAATCTTGCTAGGAATTTTTTACATAGCCAAGTTCAGATCTCTTGACAGGGGACTGCTATCTTTCTTCTACTCTGACATTATGTCCAGATTGCTTCCAAGCTGTCATCACTCAAGCACCATCCTCTTGTTGGTTGTTCTTTGCATTCCCAAATCCTTAGAATCACATGAATACTCAGAGAGAGAAAGGAAATAACTGAGGGGAAAGATACTCATACTACTTGATTTTCTAAAGCTCTTGCTCTTCCAGGTTGGAGTTGTGTATTTGTTTGCTTTGTTTTGTCAAATTATCAATTGCATATCAAATAGAGTAGAGAAACAATTCATTTCAATTAATCAGATAGTTGCAAGTAGATCAAATCAATAGGAATTTTCCCCTTCAATATTACCAGGGAGGTTGTGGGTGAGCAATAGCTCTTTTAGAGTCATGATTTGTTCTTCACTTCTGAGGTAGGGTTGGAGAGATTTTATTTGAATTAGAGTAGATTTTAGATTTAGATTCACACATCTACACAGATAGCTAGCTACATCCAGCCAGTTATTTGTTTTAAAATTGTTTATTAGATTAGATGCATTGTCTAAAAAGTTAGAAAAGCACAAAAATATTTATTTCTATAGATTAGTTTGTTTTATTGCTTTGTCCTGATATATTGAGAAAACACCAAAAATATAGTTTAGATTTCCTTTGATAGATAGTTTATTTACTGAAAAACAAATCAATTCATCTTGCATGACCATCAATGGTCCATAATAGGAAAAGACCTATGGTTGCGATCCTCTAGTCCCATAACCCAATGGGCCAGAGTTAATAACTGACATTGACACAAGTTTGCGCTTAACAATATTATGCACACCCACCACATATGTAGAGAAAATAAGACAGTTAAAGACCTTGAACATAGCCACTAATCAAGCCTACAACTTTTGGAATGCTCCTAGAAATAGGATTTGATTGCATGCATGACCATACAAGGGCCTCAACCTCAGTGAGTCTTTGGTTGTGACCCACAGGTCCCACAACCCAACAGGTATAATAGTCAGTTAGATATCGACACTAGTTTATGCACACATGTATTCATATCTTCACCACTTCCACCTGATATTATCACACAACTTTCATTATTGAATATAGCAGCTAATCAGGCTAAGTCTTTATGGACAAGACCGAAGAATCACCCTTATTTACTGCAGCTCCACTTCATCTCTTGTTTCAATTTCCATGACCTTTTCTAGAAACCCATATGAGGCACCTACAAGCTACTTTCCACGTATTCCGCAACCAATCAATAGAATCTCAGTTGAAAATAGACATCGATTGGAGTCTCTGAGTAGCTATCATATCAAACCCTACCATCACACCCCTTCAGGTTAGGAGAGCATTCTTTTCCTTAGATTCGCAAATTCTGTTATTGCGTGTCGAAGACATAAGGTTTCCCAATTATCTTGGTCATCGCTATCACTGTCACTCTCATTTCAATTCCACATTGGTTGTCTCGACACGACCTCGGAAGGTCGGGTGCAAAGAAGGTCACATGTTGATTTTTTTCCGTACAGGAACCTCTCCCACTAAAGAGGAGGGACTTGTTGTCCCCTGAATTTGTTTTCAACCCTTGTTCCATTCTGAAACCCAATAGTTTTTGGCAACTCCACTGGGGAATTCATTGCAAATGGATTCCAGTTTTTGAATAACAACTTCTTGATCATCTTTGATCTGGAGACTCTAAGATACACTCAGGGTAGAATAACCCTTAGGGAATAAGACCCTCATTTCCAACTTCTAGATCATCAAGGTTTCTCTCTCCCTTCATAAAGAAAAAAAGAGGAATAGGGTCTGCAAGCACTCCTCCTAGTAGAGACAAAAAAATTGGGAGTGACATACCTCAAGATCAAATCAGTCCAAATTTACATGCTTTGATTCTTGCTAGTGTTTCAGTTCCTCTCCAAACAATATTTCAAGGGATTGCAGCTCCTCTGCCTTGGGGCTAAAGGGTTGGGCCTCTTGCTCTTCCCCAGCCATTGCATGAATTTCGTAGAGGCAATAGAAATAATTTCCCTAAATTTAGATGTGATGGGAAGGTTCATCCAGATGAACATATTGTGGCCTTCATTATTGTTTGTGGCATCCTCAGAGTTGAACATGAGGATATCTCTGTTAGACTTTTTGTGGAGACATTACAAGATAACATTGCTGATTGGTTCTATCATCTTCCTGTTGGATCCATCACCAATTGGAACGCCATGATGACCTAGTTTGAGCAGTGTTTTAAACCTGCTGAGGATGTACATGCCCTCTTGGCCCAGATTTCTCAAATCAAGGAAGAGTCACACGAGCCCATGAGGGAATTTGTGGCCAAATTCAATAGGATGGTTAACAAGATCCCACAAAACATATGCCCTATGGATCAGATTCAAAAATGTTTCTTCCTTAATGCCCAACTACCTGAAGTGAGCTCTGCACTTAGAAGAGCTAATCTTTCCACTTTATATGTTGATCAAATATTTTTTGTCAGTGTTGATGATGATCTGATCATGTCTAGCAAGCCAAGGAGAGAATCATCCAAATCTAAAGCATCTCCTTCTTCCAAATCTTCTCCTGGAGCTAATGCAGACCAATTGGTACAAAAAATTGCTAATGATCTTATTCCTCTCAAGAAGCAATTTTCCCAGCATGCTCCTTATCAGGATATTCCTAGGAATAACTTTCAGCCCAGGAATCGGTTTCCATCTCCTCAGACCAGATTGGAAATTGAAGGCCCACCTGTTAAAGTTCCAGTTACTACAACATGTGAAGTGCTAGAGCCTGATGACGAGGAGGAGGATGAAATATATGAAGAACATGAAGAGGAAGCTGATGAAGAATTAGAAGAGTTGAGTGGATCTCATGTCCATTTTCTCACCACTGAAGGTATAGATGAAGAGGATGATTATGAAGAAAGAGTTGATAGAGATGAAAAATGAATCATATGCTGTCATGACTCGTGAGCAAGCCAACAAGAAGGAGAAAGTGGTGCAGCCTGCTAAAAGATCTAAGGAGCCTCCTACAGTCATTCCAGTGATTGCAAGGAGAGGAGCTCCTATTCCAACTTCTTCCACACCCAAGGTAAGTTTTTTTGTTCTTTTCTCTTCTGTTTCTGCTCCTAAAACTTCTTGCCCTTCAAATGATAGAGTTGATAAGTTTAAATTTTCATCTACTCCTATCAATGATGCTCCATCTACATCTGGTTCTTTTGACATTATTGACCATCTCAAGAAAACTAAGATCTAGATCTCAAAATCCAAATTCTACCAAACCCATCCCAAGGCCTTTGCTAAGATGGTAGACTTTGTAAACTCCAAATCCAAGCCTTCATCCCCTAGTTCTAAAGGTCTCTTTCCCACTCCTTCTCCTTCATCTCAACCAAGCCTTGTGGTAGCAGTCACTTCATCTGATGAGAAGATCAAACCATTTTATGTCACTCTCCTCATAGCTGGCCACAAACTCAGCAATTGTGTTATTGATTCTGGTGCTTCAGATAATGTGATGCCTGCTAAGGTAGCTCATGCCCTAGGCTTAACCCTAACCCACACTTTTGGTTCATGTTACTCAATGGAAAGTAGAGAAGTGCCATTGGTTGGAAGGATCAAGGATGCACAAGTAGCCTTTGCTTCTTTGCCAGAGAAGAGAGTTTTAGCCACCATTTTGGTAGCTGATATTCCCCCTTCCTATGGCATGCTGCTGAGTAGAAATTTTTGCAAATATGTTGGAGGAGAAATCATGATGGATTGGTCACATGCTCTTATTCCAGTGAATGGGAAAATGAAGAAGCTACTGCCTGAGAAACAAACTGAATATATCATGCAAAAAATAGATGACCCAAAGGCACAAATACTTTATGAGGACATTGGTCATGGTAACTACATGATCATGTCACAAGATGAGGCTAACCATCCTAAGGAAGTGCTTCTTGATCCTAATGGCATTTGGATTTGGAATTTGATGGGAGCTTCTCCTCAGCTGGTTCTGGAGCTGGTGTGGTGCTTATTTCTCCTAAAGGGAAAATTCATCCTTTCTCCTTCAAGATCCAATTCGAAAATACAAATAATACAGCTGAATATGAGGCTCTCATCCTCGGTTTAAGCATGGAAAAAGAGATGGAGATCAAGAATATCCTTGCTCATGGAGATGCAGAGCTGATTGTAAAATAGGTCAGAGATCTTTTTCAAGTGAAGAATAGAAGGTTGAAACATTATAGGAATCTGGTTTGGGATTCCATTGAGTTCCTTGATGCCTTTTCAATTGAAGCCATGCCAAGGGAAAGAAACACCAAGGCTGATTCCTTGGCTGTCTCGGGGTCTCTACTGATCCCTCATCCAGATTTCTCCCAAGATAAATTCACCATTGAGATGATTCATAGGCCTAGTGTGCCTGACAATGCAAACAATTGGCAGGTCTTTAATGATGATCAGCACTTGCTTTCCTTCCTTGAACTCAGAGATAATTTTGACCAGATGTACTTTGAAGGAAGTGGAAATCTTCCTAGAGAGTGTGTGCCCCCAAATGAAGAAGATAACAAAGAAGAAATGGATCATGATGGCTGCATAAAACTGAAAGGTAATAAGATACCTAAAGGGTTGGTAAGTTTGGAAGAGTTATTTGATAAACATGATAGGTACATCAAGTCCAAAACTTCCAAAGGAGCTCAGTAGTCTGTTGACTATGAAAAGATAAACATTGGGAGTCTTAATGAACCCATGCTGGTAAACATTGGAAAGTGCTGCACACAAGAGGAGAGGGAGAAAGCAGTGAATCTGTTGAAAAGGTATGTTGATGTTCTTGCATATTCTTATGATGATCTCAAGGCTTTTCAGCCAAAAGAGATGCAACATTTCATTCCTCTAAAACCTGGGATCAAGCCCTTCTAGCAAAAGTAGAGGTAGTATAACCCTAAAATTTGCTGATACAATCTTTCAAGAGATCCAAAATTTATTGAAGGCTAAGATCATTTTCCCCATTCACCATTCAACGTGGATTGCTAATATTGTGCCTGTCAGGAAGAAGAATGGTGAGATCCAGATTTGTGTTGATTTTAGGAATTTGAATCAAGCCTCTTTGAAGGATAATTATCCTCTCCCCGTAATGGATCAAGTGTTGCAGGATGTTACAGGTTCAAAAATGTTTTCCATGCTTGATGGATTCTCAGGATATAATCAAGTAGAAGTAAGTGTTGCAGATCAACATAAGACTACCTTTACCACTCCTTGGGGCACCTTTGCTTACAGGAGAATGCCTTTTGGCCTCATCAATGTTGGTGCCACCTTTCAGAGGGAAATGGACCTGGCCTTTGGTAGTCTCAAGGGAAAATGCATAGTTGTATACCTTGATGATCTGACTGTGTTTTCAAAAACCAGAGCTGATCATTTCCAACACCTTGAAACTGTCCTCCAAAAGTGTAGAGAGCATGGCATCTCCTTGAATCCCAAGAAATATGTCTTTTGTGTCACCAAGGGAAAATTATTGGGACACATTGTCTCCAAGGAGGGAATCAAGATTGATCCAGAAAGAGTCTAGATGATTCAGCAGATCCCTCTCCCCACAAGCAAGAAGGGTGTGCACTCTTTCTTTGGCAAGATCAACTTCTTAAGAAGATTCATACCTGATTTTTCTGAACTTACTTTGAACATAGCCCACATGATGAAAGGGAAGCAGACTTTTGGTTGGTCCTCTGAAGGAAAGGTTACATTTGAAGACATCAAGAGAGTTATAGCAAAGAATCCAATCTTGGCATACCCTAATTATATCAAAGACTTCATTATCTATTGCTATGCTACTAAAATTACTCTAGCTGATGTGTTAACCCAGGAGAATGTTGAAGGTCATGAACTCCCCATAGCATTCATGAGTTATATTTTGAAATCCCATGAGCTGAAGTACACCATGATGGAGAAACATGCTTTTGCAGTGGTCAAAGATGTGAAGCAGTTTCATTTTTACATCCTCAACTCTCATTCTATTGTGCTTGTGCCTGATACAACTATTAAATCCATTCTTACACAACAAGAATTTGGAACCAAGAGAGGAAATTGGGTAGCCAAAGTTCAGGAGTATGATCTTGACATCAAACCCACCAAGCTAGTTTGAGGAAAGGGCTTATGTGAACTCATTGCTGAAGGAGCTGATGCCAAATTGTCCAAGGAGGAAGTTGATATCCCTGTTGTTCTTTTCCTCAGCTCAACTGATGAATGGTATGTTGGCATTGCACACTTTCTTACTTATGGATAATGTCCATCCCATTTGAGTGCAAGGATAAGAGAGCCATCAAATTAAGGTCTGCACAATATGTGTTGTGGGAAAATGCATTGTTTAAACGAGGCATAGATGGAAGGTTTTTGAAATGTGTTGACAAAGAGCAGCAAAAGAAATTGTTCTCAGCCTTTCATGACCAGGCCTGTGGAGGTCATTTCTCTTCTGTTATCACGGCCCACAAAATCCTCCATGCTCAGATATTATTGGCCTACCTTGTTCAAATATGCATCAAAGTGGGTAGGCAAGTGTGAAGCATGTCAAACCTTTGTTGGAAGACCCAAATTGTTTGCTTTACCTCTCAAAAAAATGGTGATTGAGGAACCTTTTCAACAATGGGATTTGGACTTCATTGGGACACTCAATCCGCCTTCAAGTGCAGGGTATACTCATGTTTTGACTGCCACTGATTATTTCACCAAGTGGGTGGAAGCCATTCCAGTTAAAAGTACTACTTCTGAAGTAGTATGCAACTTCATCAAGGAGCACATCTTAATAAGGTTTGGGATACCAAACAAGATTGTCACTGACAATGCTTCCAATTTTTCTTCTGCTGAGATGATGGATTTTTGCTATGGCTATGGCATTTCCCTTACCCACTCTTCAGATTACTATCCCCAAGGGAATGGACAAGTAGAATCAACTAACAAGAACTTGGTCACCATTGTTTGGAAGCTTGTTAATGACTCTCAGAGGAATTGGCATAAGAAACTATATGATGCTTTATGGGCAGATAGGATTACACCTAAGAGAGCCATTGGAATGTCTCCTTTTCAAGTGGTATATGGAGTTGAAGCTCAGCTGCCAGTGACATTGGAACTGCCAGCCTTACATTTGATGAAGGCCATTGAGGATGCCAACTTTACCAATTCATTGGACAAAAGAATTATGTACCTCCAGAAGTTGAATGAAGACATAGATTGCAAGTGGTTGACAGAATATCAGCTCATCAACTCAAGGTAAAAGCTCTATTTTGACAAAAAGGCTAAACCCAAAACTTTTCAAGTGGGAGACAGTGTTCTTCTTTGGGACAAAAGGCATGAACCTCAAGGCAGCCATGGTAAATTTGATTCCCTTTGGCTTGGTCCTTTTAAAATTAGACATTTTGCTGGTGAGAACTCTTTTTACCTGGATTACATGGATGGTTCTCCTCTCCCACTTCCTTATAGTGGGCAATTTTTGAAGTTGTTCAAAACCTAGGAGTTTTGGCGGTCCCTCTGTACATTTTGTATAGCATTTTTATTTCCTTGTTTTTTTTTGGTTGGTTTCCTTTCTGTTCTCTTCTGTGTTGGTATTGCTTCTTTTTACTCCGTTGCCCATTGGCTAAGACACTGATTCAATCTGCTTACCCAGAATTCTCTAAGGTTCTTGATTTTGCCTCTTTCCTCTGCCAAATCATCCCCAGAAGGAGCCAGTTGTTGTCCTCTCAATTTTCCCCACCCTTTCGAATCTAATTTCATGAAAATTGGAGCCCTGCCATAGAAGAAATTTGTGTTTTAAACTCCTCAGATGCTCGTTTTCATTTCCCATGACATTTTTAATCAAAATTTCCTCAGTCTGCTGCCGTTAAAACATTTTACCTATTTTTAATGGATGGGAAATGATTTTAGTTCTCCCTTTATGCATTTGGAATGCATGGGACCTTGCATCTTTCATTTTTAACCTTTTACAAAGAAATAAATTCTTCATCGGGAGCAAAAATGGCATTTTCCCATTTCCTGCAACTTCCTACATTTTTTTACCCCATCAAATTCTTGCTCAGAAAGGTGAAGCTACGTGTTTTTTTCTCATTGGATGTGGCTAGACGGGTTCCTTTTTGAACTTATCACTTTTGGTGATTTTGGAAAAAATGTCAGATTTTCCCCGCATCCCCACTAGGTCCCTGATTGGCTGGAGCAATTTTAGTGGAAGTTCGGGGTGATGGATCCATTTTATTCTCTAAGGCATTACGACAAAGGGTGAAAAGTTCTAAAATGGCCCACGGCCCCACTCATGCGAAGGGATAAATTATGAGTTGAAGCCCACAATGAATCAGAAAGGGACACGTGGCCTACGTTGAAAATTCAATGGCAGAGGCATGGACTTTCGAGGAAAAGGTTGGAATTTTTCCCCTTTCAAATACAGATAAAAATTGAAGCACATCCCCGCAACCAATCAGGTGATGCCACGTGTTGAAGAATAAAAAAGGGACATGTGGCCATTTTTCAGTTCATATGCGCACTTTGGCAGACTGGTGGAGGACTTTAGGAATTTTAGCCTTGTTTCCACAAAGGGTGAAAAGTTCTAAAATGGCCCGCGGCCCCGCTCATGCGAAGGGATAATTTCTAAGTTGAGGCCCGTAGTCAATTAGAAAGGGACACGTGGCCTACATTGAAAAGTCAATGGCGGAGGCATGGACTTTCGGGGGAAAGTTGGAATTTTTCCCCTTTTCAAAAGTGGATAAAGTATAAAACTGAAGCACATTCCCGTAACCAGTCACGTGATGCCATGTGTCGAAGAATGAAATCAGAACAATGGGCCCACAAAGGAAATTGAGAATTTGAGCCTTTTTCACCAAAGGGTTGAAATGTTGCAAATTGAGTCACGACCCCTTTTTCAATCGTGGTGTGCCACACACTCATGTTGAAAAGTCAAAGCGGACCGATGGAGGTTTTTGAGAATTTGAGATTTTTGTTAAAAAGAGTTTAAATGGCATATTTGAACCGCATTTCCTCAGCCACTCAGATGGCGCCATGTGTCTGGCCTTTGGCAGAGCTATGGAGGGGTGGAGAAAAATGAGAAATCATGCTTTTTCTCCCAAATGTCAGGAAATGCAGATTTCTCCCCCAGGGTCATCGTTGCTTGGATCTTGCCACGTGTAGGGTCCAAATTTGAAGGTAAAAGGGGGAAAAGATAGCCAAATGCACTCATCTGGTTTTTAACGCCATTAACAAACTAGAGCTCTGTAAAACACAAAAATGGATCATTCTTCATTCTTTTTCTCTGTATCCTTGTCGTTTCTCCATGAGATGCATTTTTGGTTTATTATGGAGCCAAATCGATAAGTTTAAAGGGATGTAAAGTTTGATCATCAGAAAATGGAGTTTATCGGGCATACGTGATAAAAAGGGAGAAAACTTACCAGTAAGCACTTGAGTGCTATGAAAGTGGTTAAAAGGTAGAAATGGCAGGACCACATGAAGAAGAAAATCATGAGATACCCCCTGCTAAAGTAATCATGCTCGAACTGATGAAATATTCACCTTTTTGAACCTCCGATTTTCATGAGTGCATTTGTTTCATGTCACTTTCCAAAATTGGATCTGCAACAAACATTATTCCTTTTGGATATTCTTTTCTTGGGGACAAAGTATGGATGTACACAGATTGTTATAAGAACATGGTTTTGGCCATGAAAAAGGGGATTCTGGTTTTCTGGGAAGGTTGTAAATTCTGAAGTAATTCAATACAGAAGTTCTTTCTTTCTTATTTTCCTCTGTTATATCTCTCTCTCCTGACTCGATTCAATGGATCATTTGTTTTGCATTCAATAGAAACTTTGTGTTCTGGTCTATGTAATCTTTAGAACTTTGTGTCTGTAGATTTGCATCAGTGGTGAAGTAATTGATCCTTTTCTATATTTTCTTGGTTCAATGTGAGTAGGGAGATACTCTGCTATCTATATTTCCCAAAAGCATTGTTTTTTCTTCCTTCTCCCATCTCTTTATTCTTCCATTCCTTCTGATTGATAATATTTTGAGTATGAAAACAAACCAGGATACCAGGATCCAAACATTGATAGTTGTAGATTTGTACATTTGTTTTTCTAGCTTTCAATAAGGGAACCTCTCCCATTAAAGAGGAGGGACTTGTTGTCCCCTGACTGTGAGTTACCCTTGTCTGCATCACCACTATCAAATCCCAAATACTCATCATCAAGCTCGATGTTGTTCAAAACTTGGGTGGTCATTATACTTAAGACACCACCTAGTGACAATCTAGAAAATTTTGTGGTTACAGGATGAAGTGTTCCTGCCAAATTTGTAGGAAACTTTATATTCTTTCCTTAAGATAATCTTGTTATTTGAACTGTACGTGTTGGCGGTATTGGTGGCCTGCTTGGAAGGTGTTGAGAAGCTCTATTACCTGCAAGAAGAAAACTCCAAACATGCTCAAAGACACAGATATGATAATATGATCTTGACATTGAGAATGAGTTTGATATTGATCATCAAACTTAGAACTTTCTGGACACAATAAATGTAGAAATATTAAAATATTATAATACTTACATAACATAGGTTGATTTTGTTTCATCCTATTATCTATACTAGTAGTTTAAATTGGTTAATTAGATAAATAGTAAATTTTATACCTATTGTCAAATGTGATGGTAGGTATGATTGAGGTATGGAACCCTAGGTTGTTTTTGATGAGGAAATCGTATTGGTTTTGATTATGTTGAATCCATGTCAGAATCCGCATAGACCTCTGGAGGGGCTTTACCTCAAGAAATAGCCTCCTTATGAGATATTGCAGCCATAATTCTTCTTTGCAAAAGAAAATATTACAATTATTATTGTATTCAAAAATATTTAATGTGAAATTGTTATAACATGAAAAATTTAAAACTAACTGTTACATGTTGTTCTTTAACAGAGAGACCATTCATTTTTATCATTAATTGCAGTTGGAATTTTTGTGTGCTGCAATTGGAAGAAAGATTCTTAATAGAAAACAAGTAAATAATTGTAAGAAGAGAATACAATCTTGGATTTATCAGATATATTGGCACTACAGGCATGAGATACATATGTTTTTTATTCGATTGGACAAATATGTGCACCAATTAATTTGTTGCCATGCTAGTGTCTGCAATATATATTGAACTACCCAAAATGAAATGTCTGCAAACCTTCCCTATAAGACAATCCCGGCTTGAAACATTGATACAACTGTAAGAAAGAATTTTTTTGTAATACCTTGTATAACAAGGCCTCATTTTGAATGATTAAGAGGAACTGCAACAACAGAAAATAAATGTTAAATGCTTATGTAGTTGAGTAATATTAATAAAACAAATAGTTGAAAATAATAAACTTTTAACTTACTATCAACATGCACATTGCAATGAGACTCCAAAAAATTTATGTCTTCATCTGTAAGGAGTGCCTTTCCAGTCACAGGTGGCTGGTTTTTGAATGGTAAACCAGTTAAATGATGTACGTCTGTGGGCTCAATTGTGAAATAAAATTATCGATCCACAAGGAGAATGGAAAACTCTCCCTATTTTTGGTTGTAAGACGTGAGCAAGTAATCAATCACATAAGTGTCGGTTTTGAATTGGGTCATATAAACAAGCCCCTGTAAATTATGATTTTTATAGCCATTCATGTGGTGTGTCTTTCAGTTTCATCAGAGCTGAAATTTGTGGGCATATGAGATTTTTTTATTGGAATTTGGACATAGGAGAAGACATGGTGCTTGCCACTATTGAAATTTGCAGGAGAGGGAGTAAATAAGCTTGAAATGTGCACGTAAGTTTGGGAGAACTTATAAGATTGGAGAGCATAGAGTGCTGGAAAAATTTGCAGAAAAGTGAAGAAATGAACCTCGTAGGGGTATATAGAGGGCTCATAAGGGTATAAGGTAAACATGGAAAAAATAAATTGGCTAGGATCGGTGGCCATCCAACCCAAGTCCTAGGCTAGATGGCTGACCAACTGAGGATGAACGGCTATCCAACCTAGGTTGGATGATTGACCAACCTAGCCGTCCAACCTACCCGTCTAACTTGGGCTAGACGACCGTCCAACCTAGCCATCCAACCTACCCAAAGAAAAATCATATTTGATTTCTCCAACCTATCCATCTAACCTAGTTGTCCGACCTAGCCATCCAATCTAGCCGTCCAACCTAGTCGTCTAACCTACCCATCCAACCTACTCGTCTAACCTACCTGTCTAACCTACACGTCTAACCTAGTCATCCATCCTAGGCATCCAACCTAGCCTGGATTGGATGGGCATGTCATATCAGTCTAACTGTATGAAACCATCATAGAAAATTCCCTGTGAATTATCCTGCACCATGAATCAATTTTTCAAATATTCGCCGACTTTTCAAAAGTCCATTTCAAAGATTTTGTAATATTTTTTTACCAAGGGATCTTAAAATGAACCCTAATAATATGAAATCCTTGATTAGAAGTTTGTCAAAAAAAATTATATACATGGAAAAATAACAAGCCCAATATTATAGAAATCATCTAAATCCTAAACAAGGATTCAGTCGATGTTATCAGCCCTATAGAAACCAATATCCTAATAAAAGATATGGGAAAAAAATAAGGTGATAGATGACATGGTCAAAATCTACATCTTCTTCTTCAAACAATTATTCTTACTCAACCACTTAATGAACCTAGCTCAATTAAAGCATTGGTTCCATTGTAAAACAATGTGCTTCAAGAAACAAAGTGGTGCTTTCTATGCAATCAACCATATAATCAAATTGATTTTGCAACTGATTTTCACACGCAGGCCTTCATGATCAAAAATTTTTCCACTCGGCATGAATCATTCATGGAAGTGTGTGATCCTAACCAAGAAGAACCTCAAGAGGTCAATCCAGAGACTAATATGATTTTATTTGGGGTTGATGGTTTGTTCACGATGAATCAGGTAGTAGAGATGATGCGCAAGCCTGCACGCAAGCCTCAGATGGATGTTGGTGATAACACAAGGCATAAAAAGAGGTTTATGTATGTGTAACCTTCCTTTTATTCCAATTAGTCTAATCCTCTTCCTCTCCATAGAGAAAATAATGTTGGGGAAGAGTTGAGCAATAATAGTTTTCGTGAAAGTATGTGCGAGGCTGCACATTGGCCTAGCCTAGTAAAGGAGAAATCTTATTAATCAAAGAAATCTGAGAAAAAAATGGAGCAGTCAAGAAAAAATAACATGCTACCTCAAATTCACAAGTCCATGGTCTTCCCATTCAACATTTTTAATCGGATGAAGAAGATAAATATCAAAGTGAAAATGTGGGATGCATTTGGTTTCCCATCACAAATATATATCCTACATGAAGCTCTCAAGTAGCTTTCCCAAGCTAATTCAATTATTCAAAAGACTCATGATGTTGTCAATTTGTGCTAGGAGGAGGGAAAACAAGTAAGAACATTTTTGAAGACTCCACCCTTTTATATGTCTTTGATTGTGGGAAAATACTTGGTTCACAATTACATGATTGATTTACGAGCTAGTACTTCTATAATGACCAATAAGATTGTTGATAGCCTAGGTCTTAAGTACAAACTTGTTTCTAAAGGTTTTTTGCAACTCAATGGCTCAACTATTAACATCTTGGGAGCCATCAAGGATCTTGAGTTAACCCTTCATGCTTGCCCCAAGTTTAACCATAACTCAAGATGTATTATTCATTGAATTTCCCTCGTTGAAAAATATGCTTTCCTATCAATAATTTTTTCTACAGCTCAAACCTATCTAGTTATACACCTTTTCATCTGGTCCCTTCAACATTTTTGCTTTTAAGAACTAGATAGGGAAAGTTCAGATTTACCATATATGCTATGAGCCTGAATTTTCCTATCATATGGAGTCATTATGACCCTGTCTCCTCTCCAAGATAATTGACCTGGTGTACATGAAGAACAATTTTTTGAGTTAGTTCCATTGAATGAGCAACCTACTCCTCCTGTCAATTCCTGACACATCTAGGTAGCATAATAGGGTTTCTCATGAAAACCACTATGAGTTCTGATCCTTATGAATAAGTTCTAAATGGGATGAAATAACACCCATACTGAGTAATAACTCTCATTAGCATGGGGAAGAACCTTTACATTTTCACTAATCTCTTTAGTACAAAAAAATTATAGTGCCTGCAAATAAGTGATTGAAAATATTCTATAATGGCTGTGCATAAGAATAACTTGCCATAGGGGTAGGTTTAATAGAAAAAAGCATTGATCCTTTGAACTGATCAAGTTCTATATCCATTAGTAATTATAGAAAACTCCTAAGAAAATATGCATGTTCTAGACAAGGTAAGCAGGTCATGAGGTAATTCACCCATGTCATGGATTTTCTCCTCTCACTGATCTGGGACAAATCCCATCATTTGAAATTCATTAGAGATTTTGGTACTTAGTAATACATTAGGCCCATAGGGAGAGTGTTGTTTATTAGAGAGTAATCTAGTTGGATAAGCTTATAAACACAAAGTTTGGGACTCCTGAAAGAAAGAAATTTGATGTCCATACCCATTACTGCAAGTGTTGCCAAATAAATGTGATCACATCCCCAACTTCAGGCAATACCAGATGGAAGCCCTTGGATTCAATATATTTCTCATTATGTGAGGCAATTCAGTTTGAGGACTATTCAACAACATATTAAGTTATTCATATATTTCATCCATTTATTTGACAATGAGTATTCCAACTGGATTCCTATGTTGAATCCTTAGTGATGATCCCCCTATTCCCTGTTCATGGGAGGAATGAGGCAAACATTTCTGTTAAAAATGCAATGTAATTTGCATGGAAAGACAATGGTGACCAAATCATCCTCATCCAAAGACAAACTTATTTAGTTTCAAAATTGTACTTGGCACACTTACCCATACATCATTTCTGGGCATGCCATAGTCACTGGATGGAAGGTCAGTATGAGGTCGAATTACGCAAACTCCCATCAAAATGTCATTAATAGTTGGTGTATGGCATCACTTATTACTCATAGGGAATATAGCCTATTACTTGGAAAGCCATTCTAAGTTTGTGATGCGATATCAATATTCTGTATGATCCTTCATCTAGAGGGGAACTTTGTAGTAGCCCTTAAATCATTCACATCCACATGGGTGTTACGAAAACCTTCATGAATCCCCTCAGTTTAGGCTGCATCACATTCTTTGGACTTCCATATACTCATTTATCACCACCCAAATCAAATGTCCAATCATCAAGAGGGTCAAATATGGGGCCACAACCATCAAGATTATGTCATCCTTTCTTGAGAACTCAGCTTGGAAGTTCTCTAGACATCATTGAGTCAAACATAAGTATTTACCTTGAGTTTAGTCTACTTGCAACGAACAATCTAGTTATGTAGCCTAGAATTTACCAGTAAAAGCCTAGGCGCGTTGGCACATCACTCAGCCTAGACTGAGCACTCACCCGAAGTGCACAAAGGTACCAGGCCCCTCTTTAGGGTTGTTGTTGTAGGATGTTAGCATGATGAAGACTTAATGCATTCAGATCCATAATTAATACATCATTCTACAGTGCATGTTCAGATCTAAATCTAAAGAATAAATGACTTAAATGATAACCATAATGAAGTCAAGCATGTAAAAACAAATTATACTCAGGATTAATACTCTGATTCAGCCAATACACTCCATTATATTAAAACATGATAAATACACAGAAGCTCATTACAATAATATAATACCATAGTTTATGCGCGCATCAGATTTGATAACATAACTCACAATAATTCAGTTCTCACATACCACTACTATACTACATGTAGTTCATTACATATTTATAAGGGTGGGGACTTTCCCTTCACCACTTATCTAATCCCAAAATAGGTCGCATGCTGAAAATAGCCATGTGCCTTTACAATAATAGGATTACATGCAAGAATGCTAACAATAGACCTCTCCCAGTTAACTATCAGTAGCAATTCTATCTTTAGCCCACATCCATGCAAAGTGCTCCATAGCCACTCTTCCAAAAATAGCTCCGATGCGTGTCACACAAGTCTTTTCCCATTTTATGTGCTCCACATGCCATCTTCCAAAAATAGATCATAATCATGAAAATGGCTAAGTCCCGAATCTGTCTCTGTCCTCCATGCGTGATTCCTTCCCGATCCTCTTGCACCTTTGAACGCACTCTGCTCTTCCACGTGAATCTTTTGTATGCCTTCTGCTAAGTGTTATACATTGTCTACTCAACATTACCCCACACTAACTGCATTGCCACCCCAAAATGGTTACCTCTTGAATGTTCAAAGAATAAAAAAATATAAATGGAAGATAGTAAAGAATTTTCTATACAAAAGAATGATTTACTCTGCATCACCCTCTGCTTCAACTGGAAGAATGAGTTCTGGATATTCTTCCTTTATTTCTACCTCTAATGTCTACCATTCACTTAGTGTGGCCTCTGCTTTTTCTGGAATATCTACCACAATAGACTCCAGCTCATCTTGGGAAATTTCTCCCTTTTCATTCTGCAAAACTAGAACAATGTTGGACATTGCAGACATTCTTCCTTCTAGCAGATCCATCTTCTGCACTATAATCTTCCCCAGCTCATCTAACCTTTCCTTATGGGGTTCATATGCTACTGCAAGGGCCTCACACTTTTGTTTTACCAATGTCAACCTCTCTGCGTGACCCAATGTCTCATCCTTCATCACTTTTAGGACTTCATTGTCCTCTACCATGGTCCTTATCCTGATGACCACCTCTGGAGCTGTGCAAATATTCAATGTCTGGTCTGCTTTCCTCAGCTCCTCCTGCAAGGTTTGGAGCAATGCCTCATAAGATGCAATCTTCCTCATCACCGAAGCCTTTTCTCTCTCTACTTCCTGCTCAGGATCTTTTGGTGCTGGCATGCACATAGGTCCATCCTCAAGCACCAAATCCACCAAGGTACGTACATAATGCATTGCCGAAGGAAATTTTTTGGGTACCTTGGACTCCAAATGTGGTCTTGCTTTCAGGACATGGTCTCCAATTTCCTCTGCCATGATGATTAAAGCATTATTATCCTTCTGCTCTAAGTCCTTCTCTTGTCATAGGCATGCTATCTCTATCTTTGGCCTTGATCTCTTCTTTCAGCACCCTAATAGTTGCAGCTTTATCCACATTCCTCCTTGCCACCTCTGTAGATACCTTCACCAAGGCATTACTTACTTGTTCATCTGACATAATAGTAGGCTTTACTGTTATGTGTCTGGCCTGAGGTGTCTTCTTCAATCTTCTTGATACACAGGACTCTTCACATACGTCGAAGTCTGGTTCATCCATATGTGTCTGCATTGACCAAGACAGTTGTTTCCTTGTGCACACGGTGGCCATGTCCTCATCCATCAGCTCCCATCCATACAATTCCTTAAGGCCCACCATGCTTTGGAAATGGGCGCAGACAATTTTACTTGTGTCCTCAGCATAGCCCATGACCGGTGCAGTATACTCCCCACTTGTCCTCTTCGATCTTGGCCCCTTAGGAACTTGAGCACCAAGATTTGGAGCTTGTTCTGCTATGCCCTGAGTAGTCTCTTGCACTGTCCCATCTACCTCCTTTACTCCTTCTCCATCCTTCATTTCTTCATCCTTTGGCTCTTCTACATCCTCTGGTGGTGTAGGAGATTCAGGCATGCTCTCCTCAGACTCTTCCACCTCCTCATCTAGCTTCAACTTTCTCCTTCTCTTCTCAGTTGTCTCCTTCTGTGGAGAGAGTCGTGGTGATCTGCGGACTGACTGTGGTGTAGCACCTTGGGTTCTGGTTCTTCTGAATACCCTTTTGAAGCGGTGCTCTCCTTGTACTGCATCCAGGTCCTCATCATCTCCTTCTTGCACCTGAGGTGGTGTAGTCACGCACTCAGTTCCTACCTTGTCTGTAGGCTACCTTTATCCTCTATGCTCCAGGCCACCACTATCTTCTCATTCATCTTCCTCTTCATCCACCACTATAGTCTCTGCAGGCTGTGGAGTTGGCACATTCTCTACTGTATGCTTACCCTTAGGTGGCCCTGGAAGCACAAACTCATTTTCCACATATTTTTTGTTCTCCAGCTTGGGCTTGAGTTGAAGATACACAAGCACTGCTCCAACATCTCCAACTACCAAGCTTACCAGCTTCATGCTTATTACATCTGAGATAAGCCTCTCAATGTAGGCAGTCCATCCTGGATATACATATGTTTTTCTCAGAGTGTGATAATCACAATCTACCTTATCTGTGATGAAGTTTAGGTGGCACACATCTATGAACCAATGAACTGATGCCTATAAGTAGCATGTTGTGAAGGCATATGGTAGTTTGCACCAAGGGCTCCAAGCTCCATCCTTCATCACAAATCACACGATGCAAAAATGTTGGTAGACCGCAAACTGTACTACCTTACCCACCACCGAAGGTAACTCCTTGGGTATGCGCCACTCCTCTTCAAATGCCACATGGAGCCTGTCATACCACATCTCCACCCTCTATTTAAATGGCCCACCCATGGTCCCTTCACATAAGTATTTATCAAATCTTTCCGCCAGAGATTTATTTTCCTTGGGGTACTCCCAAATCTTTTCCTTTGGCCCATCGGGCACTCCAATCTCCATAAACACCAAAGACAATAAAATAGTGCCAAAACTAATTCTGTCACCTGTACACACTTCTTCAATGATTGTCTTTGCTATGTAATCCATGATATTGTAGATCACTCCTTGAGACATTTTCCTTGCAATGTGTAGCCACATTGTATTCACCTGCGACCACCTTTCTTGGTCATTCAACTTTGTTATCAGATGTGCAGCTACCTGTACCACTGGGTACTTCTTCAATTTATCAATGTCCATGCCACAGGACCCTTGGTATATCCTAGCTCCTTCCTTGTCTCTAGGATCACTGCTTTATCTGTTAAGTCACTCTCCAGATCTGCTCCTGAGGCCCTTAATCCTGTCACTGTTGAAATTAAGGTGACTGTGATTCTAACCCTCCATCCGGTGAAGTAGAAGAAGTCCTCATGGACTCTGCTCATCAACCATCGATACAATGGTTCATACTTTCCAAAGTATGGCAGCTCGTACAACTGGTAGACTCCAATCTACTTTAGTAACTTCTCTCCAGCATCATCATACACTGGCATGTCTTCTGTTGTGCGCTTGTTTGTTTTTGTGCTCAACAACACATCTAGTTCCTTCTTATTATCCGATGTGTGATGGTTGTAATCACTGATCTTACATTTACAGGATGTGGGAATCCCATTCTTGTCCCACAATCATGCCCTCTGGATACTGCATTTTTGAGAAATTACTCTCAGGAGAAATTTCTTCTTCCACTTCGACCTTCTTCTTCCCTTTTACTCCTGCTGCAGGTGCTTTCTTCGGTGCCATTTGAAAATATCTCCTTTCTATCCTCTGTAACAAGCAAGTTAAAACCCTAGTTCAAATCTTCATGCCCTAGTGGAAATCACATGCCCTAGCTCTTTTATAACACATCTGCTTCACTCAAACCCTTCACCTATGGGGACACAAGCTTCTCCTATGCACAAATCTTCTCTCCACGTCTGGTTTCACACTCTTCACACCTCAACATGATTCACTCAGCTCATTTGCACTTAGCTCTTTTCAAATTCTCACAATTTCAATGGTAAGAATGAACTCACATCCCATCCTTATATAGATTTTCAAAAATTTAGTGCATTTATTGCTCCTTCACCTACCAACAATCCTCTCATTAATCGACCATTTTCATTCTTTCCGTGCGGTACATCTTCACACCCAAGCTATAACCTTCTAGCGTGCCTTCCTACCTTCTAGCCATTGAATTCTCTTCAGTGCACCTCCATGCACCTGAGTACCTCACCACTGCACCTTCCCTTGGTAGTTCCCATGGCCCCTGCTTACCTCACGTTATACTTGTTTCTTCATTCATCTCCACCTATGGTCCTTGTTTCCAGAAGCAATCTCTTTTTTTAACAATTCTCCAACTTGAATAGCACCCGTAGCAGTTTGTTCTTTTCAACAGTCCTGTACCTGGATATCAATAACCACCCCACACTAATGGTATGTGTAGTCCTCTGCGCATAAAAATTCTTTCAAATAATAATTAGCTTCTGGCGCATGCAAACACGCTTATTACACAAAAACACCAACTTAATTGACAAAGCATAACGACGAAGAAGGAAATACATTAAGGAAATACAAAATTGAAAGCCTAATCTAAATGGAAACACTACCTTATTACAAACACCAAGAAGACATAGTTATAGTAGGGCTTCAACCTAATCCCATTGAAGTACCCGGGTAACCAGTGTTCCATCAAGCACCTCTAATTGACAAGCACTGTTTCAAGTATGTGAGTGATAACATACGGCCCCAACCAATGTACCTTGAGTTTTCCTGGATGGCACAAAAACTTAGAATCATAAAGGAGCACCATCTGTCCAATCTCAAACTTTTTATCCCTGATGTGCCTATCATGCCATGCTTTCTACCTGGCCTTTTCTTGTTTTTGACTCCAACGTGTATTGCTCGTCACTCATCCAGCTTGATTAACTTTTCAATCCATTCTTCTAATGCTTATTCATCAGCTAGACCTCCAGTGTGCAATACACAAGAAGGTAGCATGAATTCCATAGGAAGAACTACTTCCACGCCAAACACTAACTGAAATGGTGTGGCTTTGTTCAACCTTTTATATGTTGTTCGATATGCCCAAAGCACAACAGAACTTTATCATCCCAATCCTTCCTTCCAACATCACAAATTTTTTGTCAATTTTTGGCTCAAATTTTTTTTGAAAGCCTCAGCATTTCCATTAGCCTGAGGATGATAGGGTGTAGTCTTATGGTGTGCAATCATAAACTCATCCAATAATATTCCTAATTGTCTCATTCAAAAAATGTGTGCCCCTATCACTGGTCAAACTCAAAGGACATCCATACCTTGTAATAATATTTTCCCATAGAAACCTGGCTGTTGTAGCCATTGTACAATCCTTTGTAGGCACTGCTTCTACCCACCTTGTCAGATAGTCTATGCAAGTAATGATATAGCGTGATCCAGTCCTATGCACGGCTGGTGAAATAGGACCCACAAAATCAATAGCCCATTTCTCAAATGGTTCTGCACTAGTAATAGGTCTTAGAGGCATTTCATCTCATTGACCTGGTTTCCCAAGGCACTGACAGTGATCACAAGCCTTGCAATATGCTTTACAATCTTTATACAGGGTCTCCCACCATAATCCAATGAGTAGAATCTTGTGCGTAGTGGTGCATCACCTGCATAGTGGCCACCTGCAATACCACCATGAGCTTCCTCCATGATATCTGTGCACTCATGTTCCAGTACACAGCGGCACAATACTTCATCCCGACCTAACTTGTACAGGTCACCGCTAATCAACATATAGGGTGCCACACGTATAGCAAGTTGTTTCTTCTCTAAGGATTTCATTCCTTCTGGTGCCATACCTGTTCGTAGAAAGACAACAATGTCCTCTAATTCTGATGGCACTCATTGTAACCTATATAACTGTGCATCAGGCATGGTATCTTCAATTGCCTGTGCTTCTTCTCCTGACTGTATTCTGGATAAATGGTCTGGTCCAGAATTACTTTTCCCTAGTTTTACCACAACTGTGAAATCAAATTCTTGAAATAAGAGTACCCATCTACATATGTGCCCCTGTAAAATGGGCTTGTTTACCAAATACTTCAATGCCATGTGATCTGTATAAAATAAAAATGGTGTAGCTAGCAGGTACTATCTAAATTTATGTAGCACATAGATCATTGACAAAGCTTCACACTCTGTAGTTGTGTAATTCTGCTCTGCATAGGAGTCAACTTTCTACTAGCAAAACAGATAGGATGATCTATAATACCTTCTCCAGGATGAGCCAACACCGCACCAATGGCCATGCCAGAGGCATCCACATGTACATGAAATGGTTGGTCCCATGAAGGAAAGCATAGAATAGGCGTGGTAGTAAGTTTCTCCTTCAATGTCTCGAATGCGCGCTGTTGCAGTTCTCCCCAGTAGAACGTACCTTTTCCTTTCAGTAACTCCTCCAAAGGTGTGGAAACCTTGGCATACCCCTTTATGAATTTCCTATAATACCCCATGTGACCCAAGAATCCACGCACCTCACTTTGACTGGTAGGCTCTTTTAGGCCGATAATGACTGCAACCTTAGCTGGATCAACCAACAAACCTTCCTTGCAGATTATGTGTCCTAACAGTATTCCAAATGGTGTAGCAAATATGCACTTCTTGATGTTCAAAGAGATACTCAACTGTCTACATCTTTCAAACATTAAGCACAGATTGTCACAATGATCCTTAACAAGTCCATACACCATCCAATCATCTAAATAAACCTGTAAGAAGTTGTGAATAAAATCTTTAAATGCCTGAACAACTATGCACGAAAATACAGCAGGTGCATTTTTTAGACCAAAAGGCATCACAGTATAGGAAAAGCTACCCCATTCAGTAGTAAAAGTAGTCTTTTCCTGATCCTCATGGGAAATCCTAACCTGATGATACCCAGAGAACCCATCTGTAAATGAATAGATTTCACACCATACAACACCTTCTAGTATTTCCTCAGTGAATGGCATAGGAAAGGGATCAGTCACACATGCAACATTCAGCTCCCTGTATTCCACACAGATCCTAATCTGACCATCCTTCTTGATACTGATCACCATTGGACTAACCCATTCTGACTCATCCAGGGGCTTGATGATTCCAGACTTCAACATTTTGTCAATCTCTTCTTTGACCTTTTCACACAAGTTGGGGTTCATCCTGTAGGGTCTCTTTCTAACTGGGCACACACCCTCTTTAAGCTTTATCTTCATCTCCCCTAATGATTCATGCATGCCTTTAAGTTCATGGTACCCCCAAGGGAATAAGTCCTGATAATCCCATAGTAACTCAATGATTTTTTCCACTTCAGAGTCTGACCAATAGTCTCCAATTATGGCCTCCTTAGGCTCAACATCTGATCCAATATTCACTTTCTTTGTCTTCATTGGTTCATGATAGGCATGTGTGGTCTTATCTGCACTATCCAACACCTCACGCCTACATGTTGAATGGTCTACATCCAGATTTTCTACTTCTTCATCATCCACTAAGTAGACCATTTTTCCTTTTTCTTTCTCAAGGAAAGCACATTTAAGTAGTGTGGCATCTGTCTCTGTTTCTTCAACAAAATGTGCTCCTGAGTCTCCTTCATCAAATTTATCTTGAATGAGTTCCTCCACCTTGGCACTATCCCCCATAGTTAAGCACTTTATAACCTTTAATGCTTCTTCTACCAGAGGTTTAGTAGAGAAGAAGTCAAACATGTCTGGGTCATTCCTGTAATTAAATCCTACCAATTTCCAGTCTCTCTATGGAGTTCTGCATATACATACCAAGCACGCGCACAACCTTGTAAAGTGGAATAAAACTTGTGCACCCAGAGTGAAGGTGGTAAAGCTTCCTACCCCTCTATCCAGAGTCTCTCACACTACTGAACATGGTGCTGAACAGGTTGATTACCATGATAAGTACATATTTGAGTAGGTGCATTTCTCCTGAAGAACCTAGTAGCAAGAGCAATCCTAATTTCATTCCATCCTACAAGATTATCCTTGTGAACCACCCACCAGCATGTTGTTGTCCCACGTAGGGTATATGCTAGCATATTCCTTCTCTCCAACTGGTCTATCCATTATTCCTCCATGGCACACAGGAACACCATAGGGTCTCCTTCTCTGGTGTAACAAGGTACCGAGTTGTTACCTATTCTCCTGATATAACTTGGTCTGTTATCCCTAGAAAATATGATCTTTACTTCACGCCCTACCAACTCATAAGTGTTATGAGCCCAATTATCACAAGCAACACTTGTAGTATCACTAATAGACTGTGCATCCTCCCACTGAAGGATTCCTTCTTTAGATGGCTCAAGCACCTCTGGATCCCAGATGACACATACATAAATCCTATTCAGGTCTTCCTCACTCAAGGGCTCAACATAGGGCACATATTTTCCATCTGTTAATGGGATAATAACCCTTTCCTCCTTGTTTTCAAAGCTGATATAACCCTTGTTGAACCAAAGATCAACATTATTTGCATAGCACCAAGGACACCCCAGTAGAGCTGGGAAGCTATCTACCTCTGCCAGCGCTAAGACCTCAAAATCTCCAGTGAACTTGGCTCCTTGTATGGTAATGGATGCATCTTTTAAAACTCTGATGGGAGTGGCCTTAGTCTGATTAGCCATGAACAATACATTAGAGGATGGCTGCAATGGAGGTCTCCCCATTTGTACCCATGCATCTAAAGTAAGAACATTGACTTCCACACCTGTATCAATCAATATATTACTCAAAAGCCACCCATCCACAACAACATTCAGAGTGATTTCCTTGTCATAATCTAGGCTATGAGGGGGAAGATTTGCATGCAGGATCTGTCATCCAGTCTCAATACTTGCACGCAGGAGTGTTTCCCTTTAACCAATTCCCTAATAGTGGAATGATATTCTCCTGGTGCAACATCTTGCACACTTCTTTCAAGTCATCCATATCAGATTGGACCATCTCTGATGCTTTCTTTTGCTCCATCTTCCATGATTGCTCCTTTAAATATTGTATTTCACCCTGAAGATTTCTGAGTACCTCCATGGTTTCCTGATAAACCTCCTTCTGATGGGTAGGATCTGGGTACCATGCATGTAGAACCTCCTCCTTAGTGATGGTAGGATTCTGCTGCAATGCTTCTTTGGCACACACCGCTTCAGCGCGGGTAGTGATCCTTACTTGCAATGCCTCAGATTCTGGTTCCAACTTGGGCATCCACTGATTTTCCACAGCACGTTGTATCCTAACCATCCCTGCACCTTTATTTTCTTGTTTATGTTGCTTACTAAGATGCTCATACAAGTCTGGGCATTCCTCATAACTATGATTCTTTCCACAGAAAGAACATGTAATATTCTGAGGACATTCATGCCTGTAGTGGTCAGGAGATCCACATGTATAACATGTTCCATGAGGGAACTCACCTCTTCCACCACCACAGCCTCATCCTCCGAATCCACCATGGTATCCTCGACCTCTGCCATGACCACCTTCAAAATTCCCTTCATTCCGATCATAGCGTGCTTGATTGTGATCCCGATCCTGATGCTCATTTCTTGCCTTTAGAGTTATCTGAAACTCTTATGTTGTCATACACCAATATCTATAGCATCATGGATCTGACCAATCAGCTGACAGTCTTCCATGTCATGAGTTGTGGACCTACAAATTTTACAGTAACAAGAGACGTTCTTCCTTATTGCACGTTGTAATAATGGGCAGTGGCTAGCATCATGGTTTAAATGACATATCTCATAGTCCAACAACAATGAGCATACTGATCTATGGGGACAACTATCCTTTGTGTGACCTTCCACTTCACAATCTGTGCACCAAATCCCTGTGCATGTCTCATGTGCTGAATTTTCTGATAGCTTCTCCAACTGCTTTGCCATAGCTGTGATCTGTGCTTCTAAAAATGGGCTCACCCCAGTGTCTATACTTCCAACTACCTCAGCACATAAAGCTGCTTCAAGTGCTTCACATGGATCAGTGTATGTCTTATGTGATAGTGCCCTTCTAAAAGGTGTAATCAGGCCCCCAACGAACCATTGTGCATGTTGGCTTGCATGAATATCATAAGAAAGTTTAGATAACAACATTTTGAAATGAGCATCATACTCTCTGACACTCTCAGTAGTGCCTTGCTTAATATCCTTGAGCACACTTATACTCTTCTGCTCAAACTCAGGGATGTGAAACTCTTTAAGGAAAGCATCTTTTAAAGCTGCATAGTCTACGCAAGTCTGATCAGGGTCAAACTTTCTGTACCAACTGTGTGCATGCCCTTGTAACGTAGTAGCAAATTGACTTTCCCTACACTCAGAAGCCATGATTCCTTTTGCATGCCACAGTATTTCACACATGTGCACATGTTCAACAACATCTTCTATGCCCCTATACTCTGGAGAATGAAGAGACATCTCCATGTAAATATTTTGGGGTTGGTGTGGACCTTGCCCACTTGATCCAGAACCTCCTGTGTTTCCTCTACCTCCAGAACCACCAGATCCACCAGAGACTAGAGCCACCTATACCTCTTGATCCTAAACTTGTAGCTGGAGTTAGACAAGAAGATGTACTCCCCTATGTCCCAATAGTAGTACTAAACTACACCCCTATGGTCTGCGAAGTGTTACTACTCCCTAAAGAGATTCTAAAATTCTACGTACCTGAATTCTGTGTAGAAGATACACCTGAAAAGGTACCCCATACAATAAATGAAGACATTTGTGTTGCCATCGATGTGATTTTTATATGACTTACTCCTGCTCTCCCACTACCTAAATTAGCTTGCTGACTATTTTTTGTATTACATACTGGAAGACCAAGCACAAGGGAAAGGTTATCAGGTAGATTCAGATGCACACCCATGGCCCAGGTTATCTCTACTGGCACACTCTATGTGAGGCTGAGGAGGGTTCCCTGTCATGCTTTCCCAAATGGGGGAGTTCCTGATGCTCAGGTTCCACGTCTTCTGTGTGAGCTCCAAATCCTTCGCAAGCCATCTCTCTCCTCAATGTCATTCACTCTACAACATCCACTGCTTCTTTATCTCCCTCTCACATGCCTCATTGTACTTAAGCCACCTTTCTTCTCTCTACCTCTCTGCCACTAGGTCTACCATCTTTCACCAAACCTGCTCCTACCCCACGCATGGTGGGGTTTAGTTAGCCATCAGTTTTCTCTCCAAGTTCAGGGTTACCATCAAAATTTTGATCACCAGTGGAATGCCTTGCAGGTAAGTTCCCTGGAATATCGTAAAAATTGGAATTCAGCTACCTCTGGGCACAAATAAGTGGAAATTGAGTACTCCAAGATATAGTTGTTCAAAAAACCATGGAACCACGTATCCACAACGCAAGTCCAAATCAGATCAGCATCATAAAGGAGGTGAAATTCTTCCTACATCCAGAACAAGTGTGTGATACCTCCAATTCCATTTAGATGCATAAGCAACCAGCCACTCGTACAATTCTACTAGAAAAATAGTGAAGAAGCTTTCATACAAACAGTCATACAGATTCTGCTCCACCCACGTGCATGCATCAAACTCAGATCCAGTGTTGAACCTCCATGTGTATTCTTCTTCTAGGTCATGTATCCACTCCTCAACACTTGCTAGGGTCAACCGGTATGTCTTCATCATGAACCATCCTGAAAACAACTGAAAAAGAGGTCCCGACAATGGAACCAATGATGCAGCCTAGAATTTACCAGTAAAGCCCAGGCGCACTGGCACATCACTCAGCCTAGACTGAGCACTCACCTGAAGCACAAAAAGGTACCAGGCCCCTCTTTAGGGTTGTTGTTGTAGGATGTTAGCATGATGAAGACTTAATGCATTCAGATCCATAATTAATACATCATTCTACAGTGCATGTTCAGATCTAGATCTAAAGAATAACAAACTTAAATGATAACCATGATGAAATCAAGCATGCAAGAACCAATTATACTCAGGATTAATACTCTGATTCAGCCAATACACTCCATTATATTAAACATGATAAATACACAGAAGCTCATTACAATAGATAATACCATAGCTTATGCACATCAGATTTGGTAGCATAACTCTCACAGTAATTCAGTTCTCACATACCACTACTATACTACGTAGTTCATTACATATTTATAAGGGTGGGGACTTTCCCTTCACCACTTATCTAATCCCAAAATAGGTCGCATGCTAAAAATAGCCATGTGCCTTTACAATAATACAGCTCACATGCAAGTGCTAACAATAGATCTCTCCTAGTTAACTATCAGTAGTAATTCTATCTTTAGCCTACATCCATGCCTCCATGCAAAGCGCTCCATAGTTTCTTCCAAAAATAGCCGATGTGTGTCACTGTAATTTTTCCCATTTGTGTGCTCCGCATGCCATCTTCCAAAAATAGATCATAATCATGAAAATGGCTAAGTCCTGAATCTGTCTCTGTCCTCCACGCATGATTCCTTTCTGATCCTCCCACACCTTTGAACGTGCTCTACTCTTCCACATGAATCTTTTGTATGCCTTCTACTAAGTGTTATACATTTACTCCAAAGATTTTATCCTATATGCATATGGGGATGAATCTAGTATTACCTTGAATGTTTCTGATCCTTTTGGTGTGAAAGTAACATGATGACAAGGATTACAGTGGCTAGTCCCTTCTCCTTTCCAACCCCTTGACATATAATATTTGTATAGGTCCTATTTGTCATATATAATTTCAAACAGGTCTTTTCCATCACACATGTTTTGAAGAAATTCAAGAGTATGCTTGCCACTAATCTTGTCAAAGTTCTAGTTTCACATTACAGTGTGAGATAATTCTTTATGGGAGAAGAAATTAGTGAGAAAAAAATATATGGGTGGCATAAATCATGGAATATGATGTGATTATAAAATCCACAAGGCTAGTGAGAGGAAGATCACTTTATGAGTAACTTGCTTTGGATGCACAGAATGATAAAGAAACCTCTCTCTTCATCAATGAAGAACCTATGTGCAATGTTGAGACTCAAAAATATGGAATGAATGCAACTGGTTTGATTATATGCTCACATTTCTATCTACTGGTGCACATCCTCCTGACCTAAACAACGAAAAAATAATATATTTTAGCTCGTAGTCTATTCCTTATACACTCATTGATGAAATTATCTTCAAGAAGAACGTCAATGGAATATTATTGAGATGCATTCCCTCGCATGCGCAAGTCAACAAGATATTGGAAGAATTTCATGATGGTTTTTCTATTAAACACTTCTCTATTAAGGCCACTACAATGAAAATAATAAAGGTGAGATATTTATTTCCTACGTTGTTTACCGATGCTCAAAAGTGGGTCAGAAAATGAAAATAATGTGTTTTCTTCATATGTAAAAAGAGGTTGGCTTACCTTCCACTCCATCCAATTCAAACAGATCAATAGGGTCTTGACTTCATTGCGATGATTAATCATCCATCAAGTTTTAATAACAATATATTACTTTACCAGGTGGATAGAAGGTGTGCCACTTAAGGAAGCAATTGAATCAGTATCATTGACTTCCTTGAGGACATTGTAACAAGGTTTGGGGTTCCTCAAACTATCACTTCTAACAATGCAAAAGATTTCCTTAGATTTAAAATTTCTGATTGGGCTCTTAGGCTTGGGATTTATTTGAAGACTTATTCCAACTACTACCCTCAAGGTAATGGTTTGACATAATCTACTAACAAGAACCCAATCAGAATTATGTTGAGAACAATGAACACCAACCAGAGGCATTTTGTGTGAAGGTGAGGCATGCACTTTAGGCTAACATAATAAATGCAAGGAAGGAAATTGGTACTTCACCTTATAAACTTGTTTATGGTAAATAAGATAGGATTCCTTTATCACATGAATTTCCTCCACTAGATTTAGCACATCATTTGGAATGTGAGGGCACATATCAAAGAGATACCAGGATGGTAGAACTAGTTTAACTTGAAGAAATAAGGATTTTTTCCATGATCAAATTTTAAAAAGCATTAAAAATTAAGCAAGCATATGTTATCGTATTTTAGGAAGGCTAGAGCCAAATTTCAATTTTGGTGATGTGGACTGATGTCTTGAAATGGGTTACATAGAGCTAAATAGGGTGACACTCTAAGTTTGATGCATTTTAGAATGGGTCATAATGATTAGTTTAATGTGTCAAATGAAGGGATCGTTCAAAGGTAAAGTGACCTTGACAACACATATTGTAAATCCCTAGCTAAAGGGAATCTTAAGAGGATTTCCATTGTTACATACCATTGGGATAATGTACATATGTAGAAAAATTCCAATCCCTCTACAGTGCACAATATAGGACACTAATATTTCAAGAAAGGTAATATAGATCATGTCACATTATGTCTTACGAAATAAAATGTTGTTTATGAAATGGATGGTCTAGTTTAAACACAACACTCTCCAAATGGAGGTAATGATTAAATTGGAATTTACATGTGGAATTCCATGGATTTTTTCTAGGCTATGTCCATATAAGTTTCACGTGTGTTTCCTGGATTCGTTAAGAAAAATTTATTACAAGCCAGTTCTTCTACTCTCATTAAAATACAATACCCATATTTGGAACAAGTTGGGTAATAATTGAACCTATAGGATCTACAAGAATAGTTACATGCATTCATTCAAGCCATTTTGTGCTCACTTTTATTCAAAGATATATTATGGTTATGGTGCATTCAATTTTTTATTAGGGGTATATTGCTTATTACAAAATTTCTTTATGAGTTGTTGATTTGACTCCATGCCCAATGGATGCTTGAAGGCCATTGATCTTTTCATCTAGTAACAGGCACCCCAAAAGTCCCAAAACTGAGGTCCAAAATAACCCCATATGGATATTTTGAACAATGTACAGTTCCATGATTTATTCAAACATCATGTTTTGAGGTTTGATCCATGCTTGGTCAAGTATAGTGATGGAGAATTTTCTTGATTCAACAGTTCTTCATGCACCCACACATGCATGCTTCCTACTTCTTAGCTTGTTTGAAGGCTTTTCCTTTACTTGTTTAATATGTTTCGTGAAAGCTCGTGCATTTCCTCACTTTTCATCTAGTGCAATTATTGGTTTCCCTTTTGTGAGACACTTTGATGGGTCATTCATGTTTCTCCTGGACCCTACACATCCTTATGCATGCTATGTAGGCTTTCCTGCTGATTAATTTGAAAAGTCTTCATCATACTCTTACGCACATGACTCTTCCTTCAATGAGTCTTTCCTCTTAATTAGTGTAGGTTATTATTTATCCTTTTATTTATTTATTAGGATAATTCTTACACTTGTGTTAGCCCTACACTTGTTGGGTTAGCTTGCTTAGGTGTACTAGTTGTGTGGAGTTAGCTTACTAGTTGTGTTGAGTTAGCTTCTTGGTTATGTGGAGCTAGTTTACTAGTTCTTTGGAGTTAAATTACTACTAGTTTCAGTTAGTGGGAGTTCTTCACCACTGATTTAGGTAGTAGTTTCACTTCCCTCCTCCTATATGTACATCTTTCTTATTGAGTAATTCAATTCATTGTATTGTAATGTATTGAGCATTATGGATTATGATGGATTTCCATATATGGTATTTTAGCTCTTCTATTTTACAAATCTAATGTGGTGTGCTATTATCATCTGAGATCTTCGCAACTTGGAACAATATTCTTATCATTCCTTTCATGGTATCAGAGCGATAGATGATGTAGACATCCATTTGTAAGTTTTTTTACAAGTAAGGGTTTATTGTTTTCATGTATTCAAAAATTGTTAGTACTTTTCTGCAGCATACATTTTTATGCAAAACAGAGTGGCCATAGATTTGGAAGGTGCCAAAACCCTAGAATTGACTGTAAACTTGACCATTGAATGAGATAAAATTTGTTTTAGATTGTACATTTGTTTTTAAGGCAGTGTTCCTTGATTTACAACTATTTACTCCTTCCATGGGAAATTTTATTATAGAAATTTTTTATGACAAAAAGAAAGTTATATCAAAAATTAGTTTTACTGGGTTTTTCAAGGTTCAGGACTGCAGGTTTTTCTTAGGTTTCTAAGATTCCTTTATTTGGTAATCTTTTAAATTTTAGAAATTTCAGTGAAAATCATATTAATTGGATTTTTTTTTGGGCATTTTTTATCCAAAAGACTAGATCTGTACTGAGGAAATGGGGCATTCTTTTATCCATTGGATAATAAGTGTGTACCTTTTAGATGCATTCTTTTACCCTCATGGATATTTCCTAATGTTTTGAATGCATCTTTTATCTACTGGATGCAGATTTGTATGTTCTGGGTGCATTCTTTTATCCATTGGATAAAAAATATGCAATTTCATTGGAATGCATTCTTTTACCCTCTGGATATTTTTGTTTTGGATGTAAAGATTTTGGATCCACTTGACGCAGATCTATACCCTTGGGTGCATTTTTTAGCTCCATTGGATATAGACGTGTACCCTTTGGATGCAATGATTTACCCTCTAACATTTTAGGTTTTGGGCACATGGCTTTTAGATCCTTTGTGTCGGTAAGGTATCGTGTGGATGCACTCTTTTACCCTTTGGACATTTGGGTGTCAAATGTACCTTTTAAAAAAACATCAACATTAAAATATTATTTTAATAGTCAAAACCTTCTAGAGCTCATAACTTTTTATCCATAGCTCAGGATTAAGGTGATCTTTTTTTTGAAATTGTGTATTTTTTCGAGATCTACACATTATGTGAAATTTTTATACACATATTTTGATAAAAACTTTTACTCATTGTAATATTTACATGCACTCAATTATAAAGTGAGTGTCAAATTTGGGAGGGTGTTGTAATCACTTGTGGATGCAATTTCGGTTGAGCCTGATGTCCTAAAAATTTTGGGTGTTGCATTCTTGTATCTATGGGTGTATAACATTTATATCTCTCTTATTTGTTGAGATATTTTGGATCTGTATTTTCGACACTTTTTTTTGGCATGTTGACAGTCTCTCTTGTGGGGGAGCTATTCTGGTGAAGCCCAGTGTTATTTTGTCAGTGTTCGAGTAGTTGATTTTGAAAACTCATACAAATCTATGGTGTCACTCTACCCATTCAACAGTATGGGAGGGTGTGGTGTTGATACTACTTCTTTAGGTTTTATGGGTTACAAGTTGATATATTTCTTCGTTTCATTGCCTTGTTACCTTGAATTTTCTTGGATTGTGGCACTCCTATTTATTTGGATCTCATGTCCTTTCCTTGTTGCCTTGGTTATTGTTCTTGGATCGTGACACACCTATTTGTAGCAGTTGATCTTGCTTCTTCGGTTTGTGTCCTTGCCTTGTTACCTTGGATTTTCTTGGATCGTGGCACTCCTATTTATTTGGATCTCGTGTCCTTGCCTTATTGCCTTGGTCATTATTCTTGGATCATGGCACACCTATTTGTAGTAGTTGATCAAATTATGTTTGGTGTTTTTTTCTTACACTTTTGACATCACTCCATTGACAGTCTCCTTGTATGGAGCTATTCTGGTGAAGCCCAATGTCAGTTGTTTTTGAGTTTTGTGATCGAGTAGTGGATTCAGACCATAGTGCACACCAGAATTCTTCAACATTTTACTATTTTTTGGAGTCTAACTTATTGGGATATCTTGCAGTGGGATTTTTCTCTCTCTACTTTGTTATTACTAGTTTTGGGTACCTTGCGGTGTCCAATTTTCCCAGTTATTGTACGTGGGTACCTCATCAGGCCTTGTTTCTGGACCCACCTTCTTTTCCACCCACCTAAGCTATGCTTATGGGAGGGTGTTAGTGTAGGTTATTATTTATCCTTTTATTTATTTATTAGGATAATTCTTACACTTGTGTTAGCCCTACACTTTGTTGGGTTAGCTTGCTTAGGTGTACTAGTGTGGAGTTAGCTTACTAGTTGTGTTGAGTTAGCTTACTAGTTATGTGGAGTTAGCTTACTAGTCTTTTGGAGTTAACTTAACTACCAGTATCAGTTAGTGGGAGTTCTTCACCACTAATTTAGGTAGTAGTTGCACTTCCCTCCTCCTATATGTACATCTTTCTTATTGAGTAATTCAAGTTCATTGTATTGTAATGTATTGAGCATTATGGATTATGATGGATTTCCATATATGATATTTTAGCTCTTCTGTTTTGTAAATCTAATGTGGTGTGCTATTATCATCTGAGATCTTCAAGGCTTGGAATAATCTTCTTATCGTTCTCAAGGCTTAAGCGTGTTTGATGGAGTTGCAAATCTTCCCAACAACTTCCTTGCAAGGAAGAAATTTTTTATCACACAATTCCTTGTGAACTTTATTTCCCTCTTATTCTCTCCCTTACGTGCTTCCCCCTTTTCCTATAAATTGTAAGGAGATGCTACTGTCAAAAGGGCTGGATTTTTATGCAATTGCCCCTCCCTTCTTCTGGCGTCTATGAGTAATTATGGAGATTGCACCTCTCCATTGAACATTGCCTAATGCAAGATTTGCATCCCTTTGGCCACACATATATGTATTATATCAACATTTTGGGATTCCTCTACATATTTTCATAGATTTTATGAATGATATCTTCTATACCCATCTTCTATGCATGCACCTCAATTTTATAACCTTATATGAATCCTAGGCTTCATTACAATTAATGTCTAACTGTAGCATTGTTAGCAGTTAAAGTACATTTTCAATGGTGAATAACAGGGTGCGAATTGTGATAAAATCCTTCTAGTAAAGGGAAACATTACAATGGTGATTTTTGACATGTGGTTGCAGATTAACCTCTTTAGATTTGCTTGTTTCATTCCCATCCAGCATGAATTCAACATTCATTATTGGTGCACACCTCTGGTTAGAATATAATGTAGATTTTCAAATGACCAATCTTTCTGACTCAGAGCCTCCTTGGAAAACATGGGTAGGATTAGATGGTCTTCTCTGGAAATTCTGGTGACTTGTGGTTACACTATTTAAGAATCCTACCTTTATCCGAAGAATATCATGATTTTGGTGGACACTTTGGGAATAGCTCCATGTTGCGCAATCAAAAATATCTACAAAAATGCCATTCAGGGGTGTGTAGATTTCAGCATGAACATCAACCACCCAGATTTAATGAGATGTGGCCTCTTTACTTCTTCTACAAGAAACATGACATGGGCAATGGATTTGGAAAATTTATCATGCTTTTTTTAGGAATTGAATTAAAATGTAGTTAATGTTGGTTGGATTTGAAAATGTGAGTTTCCCTCTCTTTTCCCTCATCTTTCTCTCCCGCTTCTCTATAATGTAAAATAATTCCCAATTGTAAAGGTTGGACCCTCTTGGAATTCAAGGGCATTATTCAAAGTAGTGTAGTAGTGTTTTGAGTTACATGCATCATCTAGATCATTATACCTTGGTACCTGATTCTTACCTCATCCTCCATTATAATGATTACGACATTATCTTGGAAGCAATAAATTCTTATTTTGTTTTATCTCTGCCCTAGTTCACTATGTTTATTACATCTTCTTTCCTTTCTTTTGCATTGTTTGGTGTGTTGTGCATGTTTTATGTCTTTGTAGTTTTGTTTTTATTGTGCTCCATTAAAATGAGTGCTGTAAATGTTGTTTCAGATTGCAACTCATTTCTTCCCTCTCCTGTGCTTCATTTGTCTCCTTATTTTCACTCATTCGAGAAGAGTGTCTTTCCCCCTCTTTCTTGGTGCCATCACCTCCCCTTAAGCTTAGGTTTCCAGTTCATATGCATCCCTTTCTCACCTTGGTCCCTTGAAATCGTTATATTAGAGTTCGATAACTAAATTTCCTTCTTTAGGAGTAGTTTTAGCATTAGGAATAGGTAGAGGAAGTTGACCTTCTTTGGAGGTCTATCTCAAGCATAAGTCCCACAACTTGAAGACATTCCTATGTTTCCTCAAATCCCCAAATCTTTCTGATTCAGGCACGGGTGAAAATTTGAGCTCCAACAACACCCAATTTGGAGAGTATTAAGCTACATGAGAGGATTTTTACTTATGGTGGATATGTGAGGAGCTACCTACCATGACTTGTACATGATTTTCATATGTGGGGCCACTTCACTCATTCATCCCACATTGATTATGTCATGGGTTTACAAGAGAGTAGTCCCCTATCAGAGGGGCATTGGGATAACAGACCCTACTGATATTAGAGCAGTGAGATGTGTAGATATGGATCCTCTCATGGCCATACCATAGACAACAACTACATAGATGAATAAAAATAGGGTGACTCAACCATATCAGGGGATGTTAGGATATTGGGGAGAGGAATTAGTTGCATTAAATATTTTCACATCTACTGAAGTGTTACTCGACCGTTGCGGTCGAGTTGAGACTCACCTAGTTACGCAAGTACCTTAACAGTTTGGGTTACCCTTTTCAGATTCCCTTCCCATAGTAGGCACAAACTTTAGGGGTGTTAGAAAGGATAGAGCCATCCAAATGTGTCAACTCAAATGGAAAGTGATAGTGAATGGGGTCATGATATGGACACTTAGAGTTACACCACATCTAGATACCAGAGGAAGAGCTATACCACCCCAAGTCTTGTAGATTGGAGAGGCTCCATCAAGGAGTGAGGAGGACACAGAGACAAATTTTGGCTTAGATAAGGAGTCATATCTTGACTAGGAGGATAGTGGAGAGGATTAATACGTTACCAGACCTAAGGAGGAGGCATAGGAGGAGTCTATTCACCCATATATGATGAAGGAGGAGGACGAGGCTAAGGAGATGCCTGTAGGGGGTTTGGAAGGAGTGGTGGATCTAGTTTGGGTCACTAGAGATCCTAGTGAGTAATTACACTTCTCCATTTCCTCTACTTCCTATATTAGATGTTAGTAGTCGTTGTTTATCTCTCTCTCTTTTTACTCTTATTAAATCGTCATTGAAAACTTATCTTTTGTAGCTACTATTGATGGATGACAGGATTTTATCATGCATACAAACTTGGATTTTTTCGCCTTTCCTTCAGGTTTATCTCGCAATACAATACTGATAGATCTAAGACTTCTAGCACATGTCAGTCATCGCATAGATGTTTTTACACTATCCTGACACGTGCGGAGAGATATTTCTTGGTTGAGACTCGATAATGAAATTTTTACCTATAGCAATTGAAGGATTTATAGGATAGAGAGAGGTGACGGAGATCCTCACATAGTGGGGCTATTGGCATTGGAAATTCTCATAGTTATTCTCACAGCTCGACACACATGGGATCTCATGTTGGACCTAACAGGCCTCACCACATGATCCGAAGTATGATTCCTCGACCCGTCGCTTAACAGGGATCATGTAGAGAGAGATAGGTTGAGCGCCTTTATTGATCTAGTCCCATTTTTGTGTATAAATTGATCTTTTTGGATTTTTGGCTCATGATTGAGCAATTTCATCACACTTTCCCTACAATGTGATGAAATTGTACTAAAACAGTGACTCATGGATATATCAAAGGAATGTCGAGCCATATATATATGGCTTGACATTCCTTTGGAATTTTGTCTACGTAAACTTTACTTAATTTGTGAACTTTTGTATGGTTAGGAATGTTCAATGTTTTTGTAAGTTTGAATGAATGCTATGGATGATAGAGTAATATAGTAAAAAAAATGATGCATAAATGACACACATGGTTTAAGTCTTATTTTGAATGCTTCATTTCTCAAACAAATCTGAAACATTTATTTTAATTGGTAACATATATTATAAATGATATGATGATGAGACCTTTTCACTCCATTCATGACCCCACATAACTAGGAAGATGTGAGGGATCATCACCAAAAACCATGAAGGACATGAGAATTATTGGTGAATTACACATAACATGAAGATTAACAACAAGAGACACAAGCTTTAACTAGAAACTTAGGGGAAACTTACAACCTAACTTCAATCAAGATTAACTGACTAGATCCAAAATTAATCGCACTTGTAAACCTTGACTAGACTTAGATAAGATGATGGCCTAATAATTATCATAATCTGGTCTATGAATTATTGTCTCTCCTTAACATGATCATCTAAATCATTTTCTTGGGGATTTCATACATTCAAGCACTTCCTTTTCCTTTATTTCTTTAAGGCTTAATTTATTTTTTATTTTTTTAGAGACCCCTTACACGTTGCCCCATGTTACTAGTAATAAGTATGGGATAATCACCAATGAAAAAATGTAGGTGAGCGAGGGCATCTTCCTCCCTTTTTAGCCCCATGCTACCATTAAGAAGCATGGTCTCACCACCAAATGCTGGGAGGGATGGAAAATGAATTTGTTTGTAATAAGAATGTGTGTGTGTATGTGTGTTTATTTTAACTTATCTTGCATTGTGCTTGTTAGGAGGGAACACTTGTCTTGCAATCTCAACCCCATGCAACTAGTAAGATGCAAGGGCTCGTCCCCGAAGACTGAGATGGGTGAAAAAAATTTCTAGGTGAAATTATTATAATGCTTTTTCATGAAGAGACTTTTTAAGGAGGGATCTTGCTATCAAGAATCTTTTACACAAGGTTACAAATGAAAACATCCAAATTAGGAGAAACCATGAAAAACTAAAGTATGCAAGACCTTGCAGGTTTAAAATTAAAAATTGTCTCATGTTTAATGATAATAATCATGATTAGATGATTATAAAATATGGATGAGATATATAAATGTATGATTGAGCTTTTTCCAATTTATGATAAGTTTAAAAATTTCCTAAGAAGTAAACAAATCCATAATATGGTTTTGAACCAACTGGCAATGTAAACAACATACATGATGGAAATACAATGAGGATAATGTGAAAATATAATGTCTATATGTAAAAACATTTAAGGTGAAGTGGGTTAATAGATTCGATGAACTCCTCACCCTCAAGAGTACAAAAATGGTAAGTACTATTATTAAATTATTCAGTCACTTTGTATGGTCCTAACCATTTCAGTCTAAATTTCCTACCTTCGCCAACTTTATTGTCTATATAATTATCAAGTCTCAACACAAGGTCACCTACCTGAATCAGATGTTAGTAAACCTTCTTGTTGTATTGACAACACATTATGTCTACATAAACCGGATGATGTTGTTTGACCCTAAGCATTTTATCATATAGGTTTTCTAAATCAATTAAGCATACATTTATGTATACATCTTCGTCTAGAATGCCTTGTAAAGACACATGAAGACTAGGAAATTCTACCTCTACTGGAAAAACCACTTCCGCACTAAACACCAGTGAAAAAGGGGGTTGCCCCTATCAGTGTGCAAATCAAAGTATTATATGCCCATAAAGATGGGAAATTCTCCTTGAAAATTTTAACAAGAATGGACTTCAGGGTCTTATTCATAGCCTCATCCTAACCATTGGCCTAAGGGTAATACATATAAGTAGTATGATGAGATATATTCAATTTTGCACATTATTCGCGCACCTCATCACTTTTAAATGGAGAGACATTATCTGAAATAATGACTTGTGGAATGCCATACCTAAAAATGATTTGATTCAAGATGAATTTGGTTATGATGGAACTAAGGACAGTGGTTAGAGGCATGGCCTCAACCCACTTTGTGAAATATTCTATGGCTATAATTATGAAGTTATCATCATCTGTAGAAGAATGGGAAAACTTACCTATCATATCCAAATCCCATGTGAAGAATGACCAAGGTGAAACTAAAGGTTGAAGATCATGGGCTCGAATATGTATGACATGTGAGAAATCTCAATCCATTTTTTACATTTTCACACATACTCCACGAAGTCATACTCCAACGTGGGCGAAAAGTAACCCATCCAATGAATTTTCCAGGTAGTTGAATGTCCTTCAAAGTGTCCACCATAAACTCCACTATGGGCTTTGAAAATTATTATTTACACTTCTTCCTCATCCACAAATCAAAGTAATAGGTCATCAAAGGATTTATGGTACAAGACTTGTTTTATGATCACATATTTGGCGGTTATAGCATGAAGTTGTTTCCTTTTCTAAGAGTTGGCCTCTTCTATTTATGTCTGATCTACAATATGATCTATTATATCTTAATACCATGGACATGAATCAATTGTAGGTTTATCTACATAACAGATGCATTCGTTAGGGAATTCCATATCAATTAATTCACCAGAGTTCAAGGGATTATTATATATCCATTCAGTGATAATTTTTCCCTTAACAGATTGTTGGTTAACATATGCAAGCTCAAACTCATTCATTAATGTTATGAACTGACCATCCTTTTTACAGAAGGCCATTTGAGTTAACAATGTCTGCAACTGGTCAGATTTGAAAATCACCCTTGTTTCTTGATTAAGCATATAATGCCTTAACCATTTGATTGTGAAGACAATGACTAAGCATTCCTTTTCTTCATATGTGTAATAAGTTTCATATTCTAGAAGTACATGGCTAATAAAGTAAATGGAACACTCATGACTGTCACCATCTTCCTATGCTAACATGCATATAATTGAGACATACGTAGCTCTAGAATATATAATTAAAGGATGATCAGACTTGGGTGGCATAATCGTTGGCAGAGAATGAAGGAAACACTTTACTGACTCAAAGGAATTGTGTCACTCGTCTTTCCGTATCTTGTAACAAGTTTTCTTTAACAAGTTGTTGATGAGGCATATGGCATATATGAGATCAAGGAAAAGACTTCAGATTGCCCTAAGGTTTCTTGGAAAAGATATGATACTAGACTCATTCGTAGGTGGAGTTATCTCAAGCATCGCATGAATTTTTTCCAAGTCTAAATCAATTCCTTGAGAGGAAATGATGTATCCTAATATATTACCTCTCGTTACTCTAAAGAGTCGCTTCTTGGGATTCAAGGTGGCCCTATACTTGATCAAACACAAAATAATGATCCGAAGGACTTAAGGATGATATCCTCTCTTTATCTTTTTATAAGAGATCATCGATATATGTTTCAAAAATATTATGAATAATATCATGAAATATATAATTCATTTCCCTTTAATAAGTGTTGTCATCATTTTTCAAACCGAAAGGCATGACCGCGTAACAAAATGTTCCCGAAGGAGCGGTGAAGGTTGTATTTTTTGGTCTTCATTAGAGATTATTATTTGATTATAACCTAAAAACCCATCCATGAGAGATAACAACTCATAATCAGTTGTTGCATCAAAAATGATGTAAATGGATGGTAATAGGAAATCATCTTTAGGGAAAGCCTTGGTGATGTTTTTTAATTCCATACAAATTCTTATCTTCCCATTCTTTTTAAGTATTAGGACAATGATGGATAACCACATGGAGTAATCCACCAGTTTAATGAACCCTACCTACAAAATTTTAATCACTTCTTATTTGACCATTAAAGTGACTTTTGGATTCATTGGTCTTAGTTTTTTTTACTTTATGGGCTTAACATCAGGTTTAGTAACTAGATTGTGAACAATCGCATTAGGAGAAACTCTTATCATGTCCTTATAGCTAAACACAAAGGCTCGAGAATTATATTTGAGCACCTTAGTATGTTCTTTTATTTCCTCCACTGACAATGAAGCCCTGAGATTCATAATCCTAGGCTCATCTTCCGTTTCGATGTTAATGTCAATCGATCCTTCTATCAAGGAGGAATTATCTTCCTCAAATTCAGGGGGAGGGGAAGGTAGTTCTAGAGGTTCTTCCTTGACCTCATAGACTTTGAGATCCTGTGGCATGGAAGTGGACATTGTATTATCTTAAAAAAAGGAGGAATGATGTGGAGAGAGGGAAAAACCATTGTTGTGATATGTAGGATGAAGTTCAGTATATGCATGTAAAAACCCTAGGATCTCCACATCATTTTCAGAAAAATCTATGGTGGAGAGTTCTTTTTTGTTCTCCACGTAGGATAATATAGTTGTATTCAACTTCCTTTGAATTAGAGGCTTAGTCCTCATAGAGAGACAACAAACTCTATTTATTTTAGACCCTCATTTGGATAAAAGCAAGAAGAGGAGGAAGCCATAAAATCAACCAGTTGGTTTCTTTCTTGGGGACAATTTTAATAGCGAATATTCATAATGAGAATAATAGGAATTCCAGAATTTAATTTTGGTAAAAAAAATTTGCCATGATATTGCCCAGGTTTCACCCAAAAATTCCAGAAACAATAATCTGTCCCATACAAATAGCCAATGAATCTCCAATTTCAATGTATATTTTTAAATTGAATCTCCGCATGATTGACGAGCCAGGATTTTAAAACATTCTTGGATCGTCAAGAAATCTATAGAGCCTTATTGGTCCTTTGGGCTCATTCACCAACATATATAGGATTTTTTTAGGAATTTGATTAAATTTTCCATATATATACATATATGTAGATTGTAAATGCAGAATCACTAAGCATTGAGAAAAGTTCAAAGTTTTTTTTAATCTTTTCCAATTTTCCAATTTGTGAATTTGTATAGTAGAAAAGGATTCATCGAATCAACATATTTCAATTTTCTTACAAAAATAAAATAAATCAAGGTCTTGTCAGGGCCCGGATATTGCATTGCAGTTTACATCCTAAAAGCACTCACAACATGAAATTCTATTTGAAACTTGTTTTCTTTCCTACCACATTGCTTTATATGCTTTTGTAAGTTATTTATGTCATTTTTTTATTTTATGGTATCGTGAATGTCATAACACTGCAATGCCTTAGTCGATTTTCATCCCATAGCTTTGCCAACTCAAAATATTTCCTTACAGGATTTAGGAAAATGGAAACTAAAAAGGGAAGGTCAGGTAAAAAATATATTCCAACCACTCCTGGTAGTGGTACTAGCATTTTAAAAATAATATCTTATTTTGAGAAACCATCTAAGGAAACCCATCCTTCTCTAGTAGGACCAACAGAATCAAGGGATAATAATTTAATTCAAAATGAAACTCATAATGAGTTCATTTTTTATTTGATGATTGATGTTATCAATGATGACAAAAATGAAATGCCTCCCTTGAAGATGTTTCATTAAATGTAGTTGATTTTAACAAACATCACCTGCCTAATTGAATAAATTTGACACTGCATCACCTTCCCAATTGAATGTTTGAGGTAAAACTTCTGGGAGTCAACAAATTTAATTTTCACCATGGAAAATACTCAGGGGACGCCTATTTTTAGAAGAAAGAGAAAGGAAATAAAATGGGACTTGGGAAGGAGTTTCAAGTTAGAGTGGGTTTATGAGTATTCATTTATTGAACCTTTTGAAAATAAGAATAAAGTTGAACCTCCAAAAGAATGCAAATGTAAAATTTTTAGTTGGAAATTGAGCAAAGACAAGACAATGAAACTTAAGTTAGATATTATTGAGAAGCATGTAGGAAAGATATATGAAAAGATAATTGTAGGTGGTGTTGTGAAGAATTTTTCCAGATGGAAAATTGTAGATGATTGTTTACATATTAGGTATGAAAAAAAATTTGAAAGTCACAAGAGAAATGAAAGAATAGTTATAGCAAATAGAGGGACAATTACCTCTCAATTCAACAAGGTCATTCAAAACCATCTTTTAGGTAAAACAGTTCAACTAGCTACTGTTTTTCATATTCTAAAAAGAGGTCATCCTATAATATATTTTCCTGAGCAAAATAAGATGTTGTCTTTTCTCAGTGTCCCACACTTTTATCATTCTCATTGATATGAAATTAGTGGTTGGGATTTGGAAAATGCATATATATGTTTGAGAAATAAGACTTGAAAGAGAAACTGAAGTCTTCACGATATATGTCTTTATCTATTGATGAGGTTACAACAGTAGATAATACTGCTTGGGTTTGTATGCATGTTTATACTATTGAGAATCATGTGAGATAACATCACTTACTTTTTATTCACAAGATGAGAGAGAACTCCAATGATGAAAAGCTTTGTGAATTGGTCATAAAAAGTTTGAAGGAGATCGGTTGCATGGATGATGCTACAATTGCATCAAAGTTGGTATGTGTTGGGGTAGATGAGGTGTTTGTAATGAAAGTTCATATTAATGAAATGTGTGTAAGAATCCAAACATATCATTACTCGTATATGATTTCCATTAATTATATGGGTGATAGAATGAATCTAGCATATAAAATAGTTGGAAAATTTAAACATGTAGCAAAAGTTGAAGAACTTTTTGGAGAGGTGCATTCTTATTTTTACCGTAGTCCTAAAAGGTTCATGTAATTATAAATATTTTTAGGAGGACTAACAAAATGGTGTAAACTATTAAAAGATGTTGACACCATGTGGATCTCATTATACCAACCGGTTTATAGGGTGTATGAAGAATATCAATCCTTATTAGGAGTAATGTGGCAGAATCACATGGCTATGGACAAGGCCCAAGATTTGGTACATCATTTGAATAATATAGAGTTATTAATGATGTTGTGTGGTATCCTTCCCATGCTGGATGAAATGCATGTTTAATTAAACAAGCCCAAGAAAGAACTATCTATATTGCCGATTTTTCTAATTTGAGGAAACATGTTTGTCTGGCAATAGAATATTTATTTGTCGATGACACTGCTTGTTTAGGTCCAAAGCTTGATGGTGGGATGATTTGATAAATATTGGAAATGTAAGTAGCTTTCTGAAGTTCAACTTGTTTTGGGATGTATGTGCTTCTATACGTGGATATGAAATACCAATGCACATGTTTCGAGTTGTAGACACCATTTTTTGGTATCACTACCCATCGCCTTGCATTCCCTCTCTTCTTGCATCTATGCACCTATTTTAATATTCCCCTTCCCTCCAAAATCCTATATCATCTATTTGAATATTCCCCTTCCCTCCAAAATCCCTTGCATTCTTTGCTTCTTTATTGCAATATTATCATCTATATCCTTCACTAATATCTTGTGCAGTTTCATATGCTATCAAAAGCTCCACCTCATCCTTCTTAGCCTTCTATTTTCATTTGCAAGTCTTCATTTCAGCCCCACTCACTGTTGACCTTATCTGGTCTCCATCAACCCTTTCTGGTCACCGTCAACCCTGTCAAGTCATCGTTAACCCAACCTCCATTATATCAGTTTCTTTGCCATTCAAATCCTCCAGTCATGCACTTTTTGTTTCCACAATCACCCAACCCTCAGATCTTATTATTATCCCCTTCTATCACTTCATATCCATTCTTCCAATTCCCATTCACCGCCAACACAGCCTGGTTTCCATCGACCAAATATTTCTTTTTTCATCCATCATTAGTTTTCATAAATTTATTACATCCTTTTTATTAGATCTTGTTCCAAATCTCTTACAGGTTCAAGCCTACCATCTTAGTGCATCATCGCTTTTAGATCTTCCTCTAGAGCCTTCAGATCTACATTCTACATCACAATTCTAGTTGATCTACCCCAATAATTATCGACTGGCCCTCTATAGTCTCGGGTCACCGTCGACCCACCTAGGTTTGATTTAATTTGCATCCATTTAGATCATATATGCATTTCTATCTTATATATAGCATTTCAGTTTATTTTTTGATTTAGATTCTGCTACATTCAATTTATCAATATCAAATTTTATCTTATCTTTATCAAAATGTGGGTTGACATCCATCCTAAGAATTTTTCACTTCTCAAGACTGACATTATTAGGCAACCCACCCATCTATATACTAATCTATTTTCTATTGAGTTTCTCTTGATTTGTAGGTCACTTAGCCCACTGTAGATAAGGATCTCTTGTTTACACCTGTATTCATCTTCATCACATCTCGAGGTATCTTAAACCCTTTCATATTTGGAGTTAATTATTTTCTTTAGCAGTAGCTCAATTATCTGAGCAGGAACGAGGAAATTTGTTTAAAATTCTAGTACGCCCAATGGGACCACCCTTTTTTGGTGAGTCTTTTATTTTTGTCTTTCCCCAATAATGATTCATATCTTTTCAAAAGGTGTTCAAGCTCCTAAACCTAGTTACAGTTTATATTTATAGCCTAGTATGCCTTACTTAGCCTTTGCATGCTTTTTCTTAGCTTCCCACTTCATTTTAGCCTTGTTTTGAACTTTAGTGTTAAAACCACCCTTCCTAGGTAGTGGTTTTGTAACCACCACCCAGGCAGGGCGGTGGTTTTGTAACTGCTGCCCTAAGCAGGGGCGGTCCTGTAATCACCACTCTGCACAAGGTGGCGGTCTTGTGCACTTTTTCCAGAATGTTCCCACATGAATTTAGACACGTGTTGTTTCACTTAACTTCACTTTGCACACACGTTTCTTACCCATTTTTGGCTGATTTCAAGCCTGACTACCTTGTGGCATTCTCTTCTTCACTTCTAATTTGTGATTGATTGTGATTGATAGTTCAAACTCCCTCTTCACTGTTGATGTGGCACCCTTTGGCTGCCAAATGGCTTGAACCATTTCCCAACCAACCTTCTATAAATTGATCACTTGTTTTCAAGAAAATGGTCAGAGATCATTTTGAGTATTCTTGCAATTTCTAAGCTACTTTCTTTTTTGCTAGAAACTATCATAGCCAATCTCAGTTCCATTGTGTTATCTTTCTTCCACTTGCATTGTTCCCAGATTGCCAATTCAAGTTGTCATTGCTCCAGCACTTTCCCTCTATTGTTTTCACTACATTCCCAACCTCTGGACTCACGTGGACATGAGAGACTGAAAAGATAAACTGAGGGGACCAAGTACCACACAACTGGATTGCCACTATTCTGTATTCCAGGTTGGAGTTGTTATTTGTTTTCCTTCATTTCTTCAAATTTGTTATTTCTGAATTGTATGCACATTATCAAATAGAGTAGAGAATCATTTCCATAGTTAAAATCATTCAAAGTTAAAGTAGATTATTTGTTTCAAACCCAAAGCTTTCTTAGGAAAGATTGCTTCTCTTTCCTATCTTTGTAGGTTTGCAAGGAAGTAAATCTGGAAGAAAGCTTCTGTGGCTTTTAGAAGTAAACACAAGCATCAATCCATATAGAAAAATCCTCTATTATTTTTTGTCAAGGAAGTTGCAGAGAAGAAAAGCTTCCAAGAATATCTAATTTCTTCTTCTGCCTCTGAGACAAAATTGAGGTTAGATTTACATTCATAGTTAGAAAATATTTCATTTAAAATAAAATAGATTTCCTCTCTACATAGATAAACAACCATATCTAGGTGTTTTGTTTGTTTTAGGATTTAATTAGTTAGAATCTTTATTGTTATTTCTTCATTTAAACATAATAGAACAAAAATATTTTCTTTGTTAGATTAGTGGCTTTATTTGTTTATTTCATTAAAGTTCTTGAAAATACAAAAACATAGAGTAATTTCATTTCAATTAGATTAGCCATATTTGTTAATTAGATTAGATATTTCAATTCATGACCATTAAATGGTCCCAAATAAGAACAAACTTATGGAAGTGATCCATGGGTGCCATAACCAGAAATGACCCCGTTTACTCACATATAACATAGATATGACTTACATCTTCTTGTCCTTAGAACACCGACTCGATACGCTCCAAGAAAATCCAACAACTCAACTTGTTAAACATTGTGGCCGATAAGGCCTATGAGTTCTAGATAGTCCCCTGGAAACATAATTTGACCATTCACATGACCTTACAAGGACTATAACAACCAAGAACATACAGTAGTGATCCTAGAGTCTCACAACCAAATGTGCCAGAATTAATCACTGATATTGACACAAGTCTGCACACATTGGTTTTCCACACATCACCATTACCACATGACATCATATCACAATTGAACGTTCTAAATGAGGAAGTCCACCGAGCCCTCACATTTTGGAATGCTCCCACCAACCGGATCTGATTTCATGAAACCAAGCCTCTCTCGCTTGTTCCATGACCCTATCTGGACAGATTTACGAGGCTCCCATTGGTTTCCCAAGAATTCTAAAACTGGTAGAAAGGATATCTACAGAGCTCGATATTGACTAGAGTCTCCATGTTTCCATCCTTTCTGATCCATCCATCTGACCCATATAAGTTAGAGAGGATTTCATTGCACTTGATGAGCAGATCCCATTATTGCAAGTTGAAGACATTGTATTTCCTTGACAACCTATCCATACCATTTACACACACTTTCATCCACTACCACATTTCACTATCATTTAGCCATCCATATTTCCACATCAGCTACCTCGACACGACCTCAGGGAGTCGAGTGCAGGTTGAAGGTCACATGTCGATTTTCATCTGTAAAAATTGGTGAACCCAACGTGAAGATCTAGTCTCTTTTTGTTTCCATATTTCTTTCATCCATCTTCCCTCTCTCCCATTATTCTGCGAGTATTCATATACCCTCCAAATATGTCAGGATACAATTGATATGACCGACCCATCTTGGGTCTAGAGGCATACTACTATCAAATGGGTAGATAACAACAGTTCACCCTCACTATCTACATGGGTAGACAACTACTCAACCCATCTTCATGCCTCTCAAACTCCTCCTCCTCAAGGGACCAACAATGGCTCCTCAGTTAGGATTAGGAAATTGATCAACTTACACAAACACAATAGCCTAAAATTTCAAGCTCTAATAATATGACTTTTACCAGAGAGTCAGGCTCATCTCCTCAGGTTTTGTTCAGACAACCAATCAGTATGCAGTATGATCAACTCCCATTTTTAGATGAGGAGTACTTAGCGCGTTATGCCAGAAGCGAGCAACACTTCCAAAACATTAGTCAATCTTTAGATAGGGTGCAAGGACATGTAGATGTCTTGCTTCAAAACAACACCACTACCCCTCCTATAACATAAAATATTGTTAATGAGGGGTGGAAAAATAATGAACAATTTATAGTAGGATATCACACTCCTCTGCAACCCAACAAGGTTCAACAACATACATAAAAAAAAAACACCATGCCATCATCAGGTGAGGTAATCTCAATGTTGGTGGACAAGGTTAGAGAATTAAAACTTGCCCAAGCTACTCATGCTTCATATTCTGTTAGGAAAGGGAAGATTCTCCATCATCCGCAGAACTATGGCCAAATGCCTACTGCGCCAAATCCTCTAGTTTACATGGGTGTTCCTAGCCCTAGGGATCTTCTCACTGGGTCAGGCACCTTGGGTATGCCCCCATGCTACATACAGATATCCACAATAGGCACCAGCTGGAAGTGCGTTCTCAAATGCCATACCAACTAGAAATGCAACATTCCCTGGCTTTGTGCCTCCAAATCCATACCAAAGTAATGTTCCCCCTACATACACATGTATTCTAAGTCACCACAGGGGGACATGTACTCTTACCCTGGCCCATATGGTCAGCCACAGGGGATTCCTTATGCCCCAACAAATGTATATGTTGCACCATTTCAACAGCCAATTCCACCTCCACCTCCCCAACAAGGATCATCAATGGTCGAGTCATACGCAGTAGGGACCTACTTTGAATATCTCAAGGATCCCCTCAACTTCTCCATACAGAGTGTCATGCTCCCAAGGCCTTTTCCAAACCTTCCAAAATTTAAAGGGGAGGGAGATCCAAATGCGCACATCAAGGCATATGCAACTGCCATTCGAGAGTTGCTCCCATGGGATGCAGTCATTGCAAAGATCTTCCCTAAGAATTTAGAAGGTATTTCTCTTGACTGGTATTATAGGATACCAAGGCTTCGATACACTCTTTCAAACAACTCATGTCTAAGTTTATTAAATATTTTGACATGAAAAAATTGCTAAGGACAGGAATCAGGGAATTCCTACACATAAAACAAGAGCACAATGAGTCTACCACACATTTCATCCAGAGATGGTGGGAAGTCCTCTATTCTTCAGCAAGTGCTCCTAACATGGATCAGACAAAGCTCTGTAACCTATTCCTCCATTCTCTTAACCAGGAAATGAAGGAGGAGGTCCAGAAGTTCCCACTAAGGAGCTATGAAGAGGTGTTAGAGGGTGCTCTCTGTATAGATCAAGCAGCAATAGACAATGGTCACAAGACCTATGGCTCTAACGGGAGATTGATCACTCCCAATCAGGGTAATTCAAGTTACCCTAACAATACAAATAAATAACCAAGGACCTAAGGTCCTCAACAAAAACTGTGGTGTTACAACTGACGGTGTTACCGATCAAACAAAGAAGCCCAACATTGTTAATACCCTGAGTACAAATAATGCTAACAACAACAATAACGGTAACAATCAAAGGAGTAACAATTTTTCTCCCATGATCAATGTGGTGGACTTTAATCATCCTCCACAACAACAACAACAACAACAACAACAAAAAATTCAGGCCCAAGGCCCCAGCCAGTACCCAAGCGGGTACCCAAACCAATATCCAAATCAAGGGCAATGACCTCCAAATTTCAACTACAATAACCAATAGTTGAATAATAATCAGAACTTTGGACCACAACAAAATGCAAACCAAAGGCCTCAGGATTATGATCCCAACCTATATTTTGGTTTCATAGGGTCTGAGGACATGACACCAGAACCTGCCAGGATTGTAACAAGTTCTTACAACGCTTACCCGAAGACCAAAGAAAACTCTTTATTGACATGTTTTTGGAAAATCCTACGATACCTACTCAAAATACTTGCATGGGGCATGTGTCCCCCCAAAATTTCCCACTCAGGATCTTTAACGATCCCCTCCCAACACGTCCCAAAAATGGTAAGCTGGACCCCAATGGATCAAACAAGGGTATCCCAGTGGGAAACAATGATCATGAAGCTTCAAATTCATCAAACCCATCGGTGGCACCTCCATTGGATGGATGTCAACAAACTAAGATAGTGGGTCTTGTAGAGCTAGAGACTGAGCCCCAGATAAATGTTGCCACTAGAACTAGAGACTACCCTTTGCAGCCTATTCCAATTTACCCATCTATATCGAATGATATTCATGAGACGCTTGTAAATCCGGTAGGGGCTTATGACTTGATCAATGACCTAACAAAGACCTTTTCTCACATCTCCTTCTTCGACTTGTTGAAGAACTCCCCTGCTCATAGAGTTGATTTATTGGAAGCATTGGGTCTTGGACATTTGATCAATGTCACTCCTCCTCTGGAGGCACAGATAAACCATATAGACTTTGATGTCTATCCTCCCAGGAAGCCAGAAAGAGATGTCAGATTTGTATTCGACATCAGTAAGATGCCCACAGATGTTGAAATAACACATAGAGGTGATCTGGTTCTGTATCTATAGGTTTGGATTTACAATAACTATGTAAAGTGCATGATGATTGATGATGGGGTAGTAGTCAACATTGTCCCCTTTTATTTTCTCCAGAAGTTAGGTTATGGAGAAACCAACTGCTCTTCAATGAGAAACACGCTGAGAGGTTATGATAGCCTCAAGGAAACATCAATTGGAACCATAGTGCTTCCAGTCACCCTGGGACCCAAGATGGTCCTCATAGATTTTTATATTATAGACTGGGAAACCAACTATAATATGATCCTCAGGTCATCCTTGGATACATCACATGAAGGTGATTCCCTCCACTTTGTTTCAGGAAGTAAGATTCCTACACTTGGGGAAGGTCTTCATTGCACAGGGTGACCCAAAACCCTTTGACATACACCTAGCTAACCTAAAAAAGAAATTGGGGGTGCATTCTGAGTTTGAGCTCCCAGAAAACCAGTTAAACAAACCAACTAGCTCAACACCCGAAACAAAACTAATTCCTACAACGGAATTAAAAACTACTGGCTTGATCGAGGGGATTCCTGTGGTCAAGGAAAAACTGGATTGTCATAGAGATAGTGTCAACAGAAACCACAACAAATATTGTCAAGTTGTTGGAGAATGATTTACCTATTCTCCTTCCATTTGATTCCATGGGCATAGGACATGCTTTGGGACTCGGCTCTCTTCCAGCTGATGGGATTTGCATGGTTGAAGTGTCAGAAGAAAAGGAAGAGGATACAAAGAATGATCCAACATCAATCTTCCCAAGCAACTATTGGACTCTTCACTTCGATGGAGAAAAGTGCCACTTCGGTGTTGGGGCAGGTGTGATCCTCACTTCTCTGGAAGGGAAGGTCATGCCTTTTTCCTTCAAATTGGATTTTGAATGCACAAATAATGGTGCAGAATATGAGGCTCTCCTTCTTGGTCTCATAGTAGCCAAAAGGATCAGTGCTTGTAACATTAGAGTGTTGGGTGATTCACAACTAGTCACCAATCAAGTTTCAGAAGTATATGAGACTAGGGCGGAACACCTACAACTCTATAAAACTGTGGTGCTTAATTTGACAAAAGGTTTTGACTTCATCTCAATTGAAGCCATTCCATGAGAATAAAACCTTCTTATAGATTCCATAGCTACTTGTGCTTCCCATTTTTGTCCAAGTAGAGAGTTAGAAGAAACCAACTTCACAGTTTCAGTTCGTGCAGAACCCTTAGTACACAAAGTGCCAACAAGCCCAATCTTGGCATACGTTGAGGCTGAGAATGAACCCACCACTCTAGATTATGTGGAAAATGATGAGGCTATCTTAGGATACCTTAACACTTACACATATTTACATCCTGCACATCATAAGAGAGGCTTTGCTCTCATTCCTCACTCCTCTTACTATTTTGGAGATCACATGATGGACCCTTCCTCCTCAGAGGCCTTGAAGTTTGTGAAATAGAAGAGGAAGGGGAATTAGAATTACCTCCGGCCCCACTTGAGTTTGAAGAGGGTAATGCCTCTTTGATCGAAGGGATGATCGACATTAACATCAGGATGGAGGAAGACCCAAAAATCTTGAAGTTAGGTTCTTCACTAACTCCTGAAGAAGTAGAGATACACACAAAAATCCTTAAGGAGCATTCAAAATCCTTTGTGTTCAACTACAAAGAAATGATAGGAATTTCTCCTCATGTGGCAGTTCACAACCTAGTGACCAAGTCTGATGCTAAGCCCATCAAGCAAAAATCTAGACCAATGAAACCAAAGGTGGCGTTGATGGTCAAAGAGGAAGTGATGAAACTCCTACAGGTGGGGTTCATTAAACCTAGTTGATTACTCAATGTGGGTATCCAACATCATCCCCATTCTTAAAAAGAATGGGAAAATATAGATCTACATTGATTTTTGGGATATCAACAAAGCATGTCCCAAGGATGATTTCCCATTGCCATCCATTGATGTCATCATTGACGCAACAACTGGTTATGAGTTGTTGTCCCTTATGGATGGATTTTCTGGGTATAATCAAATCAGGATCTCTGAAGGAAGATCAAACAAAGACCACATTTATCACTCCTTGGGGAACCTATTGTTACGCAGTCATGTCATTTAGTCTCAAGAACGTTGGTGCCACTTACCAATGGGTAATGACTTACATATTCCATGATCTCATTCATAAGATTGTGGAATCCTACGTTGATGACCTTCTGGCTAAGGCCAGAAAGTGTTGTGATCACCCTGAGGTGCTTCACATCATCCTCTCTCATCTAATCGAATACGGTGTTACACTCAATCTGAAAAAATGTGTGTTTGGTGTGATGGGAGGGAAGTTACTGGGATACATCATCTCTTCATGAGGGATTGATGTAGATCTAACAAAAAATATGAGTAGTTTTGGAAATGATTCCACCATCAGATGAGTCAGGCATTAGGTCCTTTCTTGGAAATCTCGGTGCAATCTGAAGGTTCATTCCTGATTTGACCTTCACCATTCATCCAATAAACAATTTATTGAAAAAGGATTGCTGCAACATTTGGATGGAAGAGTGTCATGAGGCATTTGAGTCAGTCAAATGATTCCTACTATCACCTCCCATGCTCATGCCTCCCAAATCAGATCACCCTCTAATTTTATATTCACAGGCTACAAATGTCTCATTAGCTTGCATGCTAGCTCAAGAGGATGATGAAAAATGAGAGTGTGTAGTCTATTTCATCAGTCAAATGTTGCTTGACTATGAGACACACTATACACAGGTAGAGAAAGAATGCCTTGCTATAGTTTTTACAACAAAGTGGTTAAGACACTACATGCTTAACCAAGAAACAAGGGTTATTGTCAAGACTGATCACTTGTGAACATTTCTAACACAAGGTTCGTTATCAAGAAAGTTGGACGTTTCATGACTCTGATGGGTGAGTTTGAGCTAACATTTGTTAACCAAAAGTCCATCAAAGGAAAAATCATCACAGACTGGTTAGCTGACAACCCATTAGATGGAGGTGATCTAGTTAACTTAGATTTCCCTGATGAATGCATATACTATGTCGAAACCAAGCCTCCCATTTCTGTGTGCCCATGGTATACTGATATTATTAATTTCATTATGGACCACGTGTACCCTAAAGGGGAAACATCACAACAAAGAAGATGGCTACACATCATAGCCACTAAATACGTAATCATAGAACAAGTGCTCTATCACAGAGCCTTTGATGGAATGTTGCTGAGATGTGTCAATGAGGAAGAATTCGAGAAGATTCTATATGAATCCCATAGTGGAGTATGTGGAGGTCACTTCAGAGGTCATGCCACCACTCGAAAGATACATCGAATGGGCTATTTTTGGCCTACATTAGAACATGATGTAGTAGAGTATGTGCGTAAGTGTCACAAGTGCCAAGAGTTCTCTCACAAGATCCATATACCTACTTAGGCTTTGTAACCAATTGCAACACCATGGCCCTTTTCCACATGGGGCTTGGATTTGATAGGGAAGTTCTCTCCCTCATCAACAGATGACCATAATTTCATAATCACAGCCACTGAATACTTCACCAAGTGGGTAGAGGCCATGCCTCTTACCACCATACCAGGATGTGTAATTGCAAAGTTCATTTTGAACCAAATTATCTATAGGTATGGGTCCCACAAGTCATTATCTCTGATAATGGCACATCTTTCAAGAATGAGGAAGTGTGTGAATTATGTGAAAGGTTTAAAATAAATCACCACATGGCTTCTCTCTACTACCCTCAAGCCAATGGATAGGTTGAGGCTACAAACAAGATGTTAAAGTCCATTCTCCTTAAAACTGTCAAGGAGAACAAATGAGATTGGCACTCAAAAATATTTCCTGGCCTTGTGGGCCTCTCGAACATCGGTAAGAACACCGATGGGGGTAACCCCCTATTCTTTGGTATTTGGTTTAGAAGTGGTTTTTCTGCTTGAAGTTGAATTTCCTAGTCTTTGTATCTCACTACAAGGAATTTTGGGAGAAGAAGGCTATCGAGAGGCATGACTCTCTCAATTGGAAATCCTCGATGAAGCTTGAATTAATGTTGAGTAACGACATAGAGCTTACACTGACTGGATGTGCCAGCAGTATAATAAGAATGTCTATGAATGTGAAATATGTGAGGGAGATTTGGTATTAAGACTTGACAACCGGATAGACAAAAATACCAGTGAGGGAAGGAAGTTCAGGCCCAAGTGGTTGGGCCCATATCGAGTCATAGAGGACTATAAAAATGGGGCATACCACCTGTGTACACTAGAAGGTGAGGAATTTGGTGAATCTGTCAACTCTCTTCACCTAAAGAGATACTACACATGATCCATCAACATTTCCATATGTATACTACTACATTCTCATTGCATTATCATCTGTCAGCTCATTCTGTGAAATTTGTAATCAAGGAACTTATTTTCAAGTAACTCTCAAAAAAATTCTACAAAACATTGGCAATTATTCAAATCATATCTCTTCAAACATACATCAACATTTCTTATCACTTCATCAGTTCAACAAGAGAAGAATTTTTTTTGACACTAATCCTACCAAGGCCTACATACTTGGCTCTACCTATATCTTTCTTCTAGCATAGTTGTCTTTTCCTATAGTCAGTTCTAGAAGCTTTGTGATGTCATATCTTTCCCTAGAAAAACCTCTTTGGTACAAAAACATTCTAAACATTTTCACCCAGGATGCTTGTTCACCTATCTCAACCTTCGGTGTTGAGCCCTCGCATCTTACTGGTTGCATGGGGTTGAGGCTAGGGGAAATATTTCCTTCCCAAAAGCACAAATTAAAGTTCAAAAAAAAAAAAGTATATATCTCAAATCAAAATCAATCAAAATTTTCATTTACACACTTCTTTTCCCCACCAACCTTCGGTGTTGAGCCCACACCTCTTACAAGTGGCGTGAGGTTGGGAAAGGAGGGAAGTGCCCTTACTCACCTATGCCTTGTCCTTGGTGATGAGCCCATGCTTCCTACTGGTAGCATGGGGCAAGGTGTAGGGGGTCTCTGCAAATAAGTTAATAAGTTAAAGCAATTTCATTCAATAAAAGTGCTTTGAAAATCTTAAAATCCCAAGAAAATTGAATTAGATGTGCATGTTCCAAAAGAGAGTTCAAAACCTTAAAACCAGATTGTGTCAATCAAGAGGCCATCTATGGATCTAAGTCTAGATAAAATTGCAAGAAATCACATTCTAGGTTGTGTAGTAAACTGTATGCAGAGTTAAGTTGTAGGTTCCTAATTGGGTTTATGTCAAAATCTTGTCTTTCTCTCACCATTTCCATCTCTATCAAAACCATACAATTCACGTCCCTCCTGGCTCTCGGTGTTGAGCCCTCACATCTTACTGGTTGTGTGGGGTTAGGAGTGGAGTGAATTCATTTTATTATCATATCATTATTCATCACACATTGCCAAAAAAAATAAGTACCAAACATTACTTGAAAAGCTAAAGTTCGGCATTACAATGTGTCTACATAATCATCACATATCAGCATTACAAAAAAAAAAAAGAAATCATTCTGTTAGCATTCATCATCCATTGCATACATTCTGAAAAGCATACAAAATCAAAAATTCTAAACATCTAGAGTACACATGCAAAGCAAACCACAAATGAAGTCAACTCTAATGCAAAGGATAGTCAAACCAAAAAGAGGTATCTATATATATATATCATAATAAATCAAGTTTGTGTACAATGCCATCACACACTAGGTGTGGTCAAAATGCTCACAATGAGCACAAAAATACAAAAAAATATCATATATGTGCCTCACAAAATGGAAATGAAACAATAAAGGCTTGATGGCATATCAATCCCTATGGATCCCTGAGATGGTGCATGACTATGACCAGGACTCCTGCTACGCTCTGGCATCATGAATGCACTGAGTGGTGAGAATGACCATGAGTAATGACCACTAGTCATGGTCTCACTACGTGAATGGATCCACCTCATTAATTTGTCAACCATCTCATATGCAGCGATCTATGTGTTATGAGCAGCCATGATCTCCGTTGCTCTTCAAACAGGTGCAAACACGTCAGTATGTCAGCCAGACCATAGTGGTTGTCCTGAGTCCTCAGTCAACTCTACCTAGGTCTTCCCCAAAGGGATCAATAAAGTATCCACACAGATCCTATGAATAAGATCTCGCCATCCCTGAGCAGTGGCTACAAAACAAAGAAAACAACGACGAGTTAGAAAACCATAAAAACCAAAAAAAAAAATACAAAGCATAGTGACTAATATTTCTAGCTAACAAAGTCAAGAAAAGAGTGTCCACATACTCAGATCTCTAGGCATCCATGTAGGATCATCTGGTGCAGCTAGTGCTGCTGCTATAGGTACCTATTGTGCCTCCCCCCTCCTGAGGCAACATGTTGTCCCATGACAGACTCCTCGTCTCCACCTCCCTCATGAGGAAGTGGCTCCTCAGAAACTAATGTCTCCATCTCTGCATCTGCCTCCTCTCACTCAGCCATAGATCTCTCCTGAGTATCATGCCACTCAGTGTCACTATCCTCCTCATCATCACCACCCTCTGGGTGGGTCTCCTCACCTACCTCCTCATCAGTCTCCTCCCCCATCTCCACCTCAGTCTCAGAATCTATATCAATGGGAATCTCCTACTCCTCCTCCCCATTGTGAGTGGGTGTGGCCTCAATCAGGAGAAGCGATGCGGGCCTAGGTGCTCATCGAGCACGAACAACCCATCTCACTATAATAGGAACCCCTAGAGTCATAATGGTCCAACCATGGTCACCTGTAGGGCCACCTTGAGACTCCCTAATACTCCTATAAACAACTGGCACAGGAGGAAGAATATCAACGTATGGTAATCCAAACTACTGGGGAACTCTATCAAATGGATGAGTCTCCACCTTCCCTGATCTGTCAACTAACTGACTGGTGGTGGCACAAGCTATCACTGTGTTCCCATCCTGTCCCCATAATCCTGCCATATCCTGGTAGGGTGTAGTAACAAAATCATTTGTAGTCAAGGTAGCCACTAGCTGATGTGGTACCCTAAGCACTGACATACCAGTCCATCTCATGGCCTTGATGGCCCCTAGATCCTGTACCCCTACTCCCCTCTGATAGGGGATGATCCTCTTGTATACCCAACTCATCACGAGTGTGGGATGACTTAGTGACTTTCCATGTAACCTCACCACCAGGTATAAATCATGGTATGTGATGCCCGAGATGTCTTCCCCCAGGTGTAAGTCTTCCCATGCTGCTCAATCTGCATCACAATCGGAGCCCAACAATACAATAACTTATCCCCACCCTTATCCCCTATCAACCACGAAGCCAAAATACCCATGATGGCCTTACAGAGTGTAGGGATAGGAGCGGTGGATATAGAAAGGAGCCTCATACCCTGTTTGGTGCCTGGTGACACCCCATCATCTCCCATGTAAGTGGCCCAATGCCTGGCCCTGTCTGTAGATCCTGTTGTCTCAAGGGTCAAGCATCTCCCAAGTATAGGAAGGCCGAGTATCTTGTACACATCCTCAAGAGTGATGGTCCACTCTCCTCTAACACCTAGAAACTAGAAAGTGTTCTGGTCCACATCCCAATAAGAAAAGAGGTCACACAAAATCTGACTAGGAGGTGCAATGTGTGGCACCCGTGTGATCCTCCATATCCCTGCTCGGTGCAGTATGTCTATCTCAGCCTGTGTCAACTGGTCAAGTATAGCTGGTAGCCAATCACACTCTCTCTCTCTACTCCAACAGACATACTCCTCCTTCTGCATTCATAAAACAACAAAAGAGTGAGTCAGTAACATAGGAAAGCTCATCAAAAACATTACAAAACAATACAAAATCCAAAAAAAATTGGTCTAAACATATCAAATCTTCTCGTTGTCCCAAAAATGACAAAACCACCCTATGTAGAGTGGTGATTTTGTAACCACCACCTTGCTAGGGTGGGATTTTGTAACCACCACCTGATAGGGCAGCATCCTATAACCCACCCTGCGCAAGGCGGCGGTCTTGTCCAAAATCGTCGAGCCATCCCTTTAGCCCTAAAAACTCGAAAAAAGACAAAAATTGCTCGTTTTTAGTGAAATAAAAGGCTAACCCCTATGCGTCCCCCCTAAGGACCATTTTAAAACAAGAAATTTTGAAAATCTCCCCCCCTAGGCTTAGATTTTCAACATTTTACATTTTAGGTTTCAAAACGAATAACTGAGAAAAACTAACCTTTTTCCACGTCATTGGGTTTCTCGGTCTCAGGCCATGATCACCTCATCACACTGGTCATTTTGACTACACTCTCATTCGAAATGGTCACCGTGGGCCCAGAGCTCAAAAATCACCAATAGGATATGTGCAAATGAATTGGAAAATGAGTTGTTTTGATATATATTTGTTGTTTTCTAACTTCATTTTGAGTGTATGTGACCACAGGGCTGGAGCGTTGGCGCAGGTATATTCCTACCCCCGCACAAATGGTAAGTCCTCTTGTCATTTTGATTTAGCATTTATTTTTTGATATTTTATCTATCTGCACTTGAGTTTTCCTTTCATCTTGTAGGTAGTGGGAGCTTGGATGGTGACATTTTGGCACACGTGCATGTCAGGTATAGCTTCTAACTCCCCATTTTGGGAATGCCATACTCAGACTCTACGTTTTACGCCTCTTCATGGCTAAAACGCTTCTCCGAGGGGGAAATATGTATGCACCCAAATTTGCACATGCTACATTGTCAGAAAATGGTTACAAAAGGTCCCCAATGATGATTCATATCTTTTCAAAAGGTGTTCGAGCTCCTAAACCTACTTGCAACTTATATTTGTAGCCTAGTATGCCTTACTTAGCCTTTGCATGCTTTTTCTTAGCTTCTCGCTTCCTTTTTAGCCTTGTTTTTTGTCACCTTTAGGTGTCAAAACCACCACCCTAGGCAGGGTGGTGGTTTTGTAACCGCCACCCTGAGCAGGGCGGCAGTCCAGTAATCGCCGCTCTACGCAGGGCGGCAGTCCTGTGCACATTTTCCAGAATGTTCCAACGTGACTTTAGACACATGTTGTTTCACTTAACTTCACTTTGCACACATGTTTCTTACCCATTTTGGCTGATTTCAAGCCTGACTTGCCTTGTGGCATTCTCTTCTTCACTTCTAATTTGTGATTGATAGTTCAAACTCCCTCTTCACTATTGATGTGGCACCCTTTGGCTGCCAAATGGCTTGAACCATTGCCCAACCAACCTTCTATAAATTGATCACTTGTTTTCAAGAAAATGGTCAGAGATCATTTTGAGTATTCTTGCAATTGCTAAGCTACCTCTTTCTTGTTGGAAACTACATAGCCAATCTCAGTTCCATTGTGTTATCTTTCTTCCACTTGCATTGTTCCCAGATTTCCAATTCAAGTTGTCATTGCTCCAACACTTTCCCTCTATTGTTGTCACTGCATTCCCAACCTCTGGACTCACGTGGACATGAGAGACTGAAAAGATAAACTGAGGGGACCAAGTACCACACAACTGGATTGCCACTGTTCTATATTCCAGGTTGGAGTTGTTATTTGTTTTCCTTAATTTCTTCAAATTTGTTATTTCTGAATTGTATGCACATTATCAAATAGAGTAGAGAATCATTTCCATAGTTAAAATCATTCAAAGTTGTAGTAGATTATTTGTTTCAAACCCAAAGCTTTCTTAGGAAAGATTTCTTCTCTTGCCTATCTCTGTAGGTTTGAAAGCTTATGTGGCTTTTAGAAGTAAACACAAGCATCAATCCATATAGAAAAATCCTCTGTTATTTTTTCAGGGAAGTTGCAGAGAAGAAAAGCTTCTAAGAAGCTCTGATTTCTTTTTCTTCTGAGATAGAATTGAGGTTAGATTTACATTCGTAGTTAGAAAATATTTTATTTAAAATAAAATAGATTTCCTCTCTGCACAGATAAACAACCACATCTGGGTGTTTTTATTTGTTTTAGGATTTAATTAGTTAGAAGATTTATTGTTATTTCTTCATTTAAACAGAAAAAAACAAAAATATTTACTTTGTTAGATTAGTGGCTTTTATTTGTTTATTCATTAAAGTTTTTGAAAATACAAAAACATAGATAGTTTCAATTCAATTAGCTATTATCTATTTAATTAGATTAGATATTTTAAATTCATAACCATAAATGGTCCCAAACAAGAACAACTTACGGAAGTGATCCATGGGTGCCACAACCGAATGGCCCCGAATTACTCACAGATATAGATATGGGACTCCATCTTCTTGTCCTTAGAACACCAAATTGATACGCCGAGAAAATCCAACAACTCAACATGTTAAACATTGTGGGCCGATAAGGCCTATGAGTTTTGGACTACCCCTGGAAACAAAATTTGATATTCACATGACCATACAAGGACCCCAACAACCAAGAACATATGGTAGTGATCCTAGAGTCCCACAACCAAACACGCCAGAATTAATCACTGATATTGACACAAGTCTGTGCACATTGGTTTTCTACATCACCATTACCACCTAGATATCATTTCACAATTGAATGCTCTAAATGAGGAAGCTCAACAAGCCCTCACATTTTGGAATGCTCCCACCAACCGGATCTGATTTCGTGAAGCCACACCTCTTTCACTTGTTCCATGACCCTGTCTGGACAGATTTACGAGGCTCCCATTGGTTTCCCAAGGGTAAGTAGTCCTCCAGAAATATTTTCACCTTCCTTATCTTATTTATTATTGACTGATAATGGTGAACCAAAAATTTTGTAAGAAGCAATGCATGATGAAACCCACAAGTAGTAGGAACATGACATGGATGAGGAGATGGACTCCTTGGAACAAAACCAGACTTCAGATTTGGTTAAGTTGTCAGTAGGTAAAAGGACATTACAGAGCAAATGGGTTTACAGGATCAAGGAAGAAGAGGGTAGACAGAAAAGATACAAGGCAAGGCTTGTGGTAAGAGGATTTACACAGAAAGAAGTTATTGATTTTGGTGAGATATTTTCTCCTGTAGTAAAGATGACTTCTATTCATATTGTGTTGAGTTTAGTTGTAGTAGAATATTTGCAATTAGAGAAACTTGATGTTAAGATGATTTTCCTTCACGATGATTTAGAGGAAGAGATATATATGCAACATCCACTTGGTTATGAAGTAAAGGGTAAGGAGAAATTTGTGTTAGGTTGAAAAAGAGTTTGTATGGGCTCAAGCAATCCCCAAGGCAATGGTATATGGGGTTTGACAGTTTTATGCATGAGCATGGTTGTATGAGATGTGAATCTGACCAATGTGTTTATTTCAAGAAGCTTGAAAATGGAAGCTATATTATTTTGTTATTGTATTTGGATGATATGTTTATTACGGGATCTAGTATGTAGGACATTATTGAGCTTAAAGAAAAGGTATCTCATACATTTTTAATGAAGGATTTGGGAGATGCAAAAAAAATCCTTGGTATGCAAATTCATAGAGACAGGAAGAACATGAAATTGTATGTCTCAGGAACAGTATTTCAATAAGGTGTTAGAAAGGATTAATATGCAAAATTCAAAACATATAAGTACACCTATGGTTGTACACTTCAAATTTAGCAAAGAACGGTGTCCTACATCACATGAGGAGGTCGAGTACATGGCATGAGTTCCATATTCTTCAACAATTGGAATTCTTATGTATGTAATGGTTTGTACTAGACCAGACATTGCACAGACAGTGGGAGTTATGAGAAAAATTATCACCAATCCAGGTAAAGAGCATTGGAAAGCATTCCAATGGATACTCATATATTTGAGAGGGACATCCAGCATGAAGTTATGTTATGGAGGTTCAGATACTTCTTTTTTTCGCTATGTTGATTCAGATATGGCTGGATATTTGGATGGTAGGAGTACCACTCGATAGGTATTCACTATAGGTGGCATGATAGTTAGCTAGATTTTGATATTTCAGAAGGTTGTGGCCTTGTCTATTACAAACGTCAAATATGTTGCAACTATAAAGGCTAAAAAAGAGATGATATGGATGAGCAAGTTCATGGAAGATTTGGGAAAGGATCAAGAGGATTGTACATTGTATAGTGATATTCAAAGTGCAATTCATCTAGCAAAGAACTCAGTGTTTCATTCAAGAATAAAACTTATTCAGTTGAGATATCACTTCATATGGGAGGTGTTGGAGGATGAGTGGCTGAAACTGGAGAAAAATCATACAAATAAGAACCTTGTGGATATGCTAACGAAGCCATTGGAAAAGGAGAAGTTGGAGCTACACTCCACTTTTTTTGGTCTTCGAGTTTGAGACTTGAAGAGGAAGAAATCAGCCAAGGAAAGGATCCAAGAATGGAGTTGTATGATACAATGCAACAATTTATCTCCAAGTGGGAGATTGTTGAGTTGTGGAGCTCAATTGCTTCACAAATAGCATGTTTTACTAACTTGTTGGAATACACAGTAACCAGCGTCAATCAGGTGACATTCTTCAGTCACCTGGGGACCGGAATCGGTAAAACAAGTAAGAATTGGTATCGGTTAGGGTAACCGACATCGGTTACCTGTGCGTGATTGTTTTTATTTAAGTCACAGAAATTAGATATAACCTTTGATTAAAAGGAGATCTAATGGTTGTAATTACATAACTAAGTTTCCTTAAGTATGTTTATGCTTATATAAGCTAGAAATATAGGGTTAGAAGTAAGATTGATCATAATTTTAAGAAGGAATTCTTAGAGAGAGAAAAAGAGAAGCTTGTAAGGAATAAAGTACTGTTGAAGATTGCAGATCTTCATTATATATCCTCTTTAAAGATTTGAATAATATATTGGTTGTTTCTTGGTGGACATAGCCCACAGTGGGTGAACCACGTTAAATCTTGTGTATTATTTTCTTCTAGTTTATTTCCATATTTATTGCTTGCATGCTTAGATCTGATATATAATTGTACAACTGGTGTGATTAACCCCAACAGAAAGCCTAAAGTTATTGGTACGTCACGTGAGTGAATTTTGTTAGAAGAACAATGGACTGGGAGGGGGATGAATCAGTCCCAAAAATTATTTATTTCATTTATCGTTCATTTTAACATCCATTAACATCGATTCATTCACATACATTCTAAGAGTTTATTAAGTGTGCACAATACATTCAAACAACCATAACACATGAGAAGAAGAACATAGACACAATATATAAGTGGGAAACCCTAATGGGGAATAAAACCATTGAAATTCTACGTATATTACATAAATCAAATATATTTAGTGAAGCACCAACTTCACAAGGAGCACCAACCCCTAGTTTAGTAGAGCACCAACCCTACAAGGAGCATCAACCCTTAAACACTTGTTGATATTGTTGGTTGTGGAGTCTGATAGTGACGGGGGTTACAAGGGGGGCTTCACCCCCCTTGTGGGGTTCGGGGGTCGCGCACCCTGATAGGGGTTTAGGGGCAGCGCCCTCGTAAGCCACATTTTATATGTATTTATGCATTGTGAAATTTGGACTGTTCCTTATTAGGCCACAGATCTAACTGGTGGTTTTCTATGTTTCCCCTAAATAATTTAAAAAAACCCTAATATCTTTAAAGGGTCGTTATGTATGAGGCTCATTGTATCAATGGCGGTACTATTAGAGAGAGTTTGGCTAGACTAAATAAAACGATTGGTTATTTCTAGTGGACATAGCCCAATCACTTTATTTAATTATTTAGTGTTATTTCCACCTACACCATGTGAGTCATCTCACTTAGGTGGACATGGATCTAGGTGTCATTTTAGTTATGACAGATTCTCTTACAGAATCTGTCATATGTGTAAGTGTGTCATAGGAGTTACATTCCCATTTGGGAAAGTAACTCCTCTTCTCCATTATGGAGGAATCTTCTCTTACATGGGAGTTACACATTTACTCCCCTATTTGTACTCCTCTTCTTTTTGGTCCATGGCAATCCAAGAGCATTCTATTCCACTCCATTTTCGAATCTTGAGCTTTCTATGCATGCACATTGCTTCTTAAAAGTTTGCTTGCCTTATCTTGCAACTCCTTTCTTGGTGAAGTGCAGCTGTTTGGTGCACGTGTATTCCTTCCAGACCCTCGTCCTACACTCCTTCATGGTATCAGAGCTTGGGGACTGGAATCACGCTGCTCGCCATTGTTGCTCCACCGTGTAGTTGCTTGTGCAAGTTTTACTTTTGCATGTGCTTTACTTGCATATTTCAGATTCTTGTGGTTATTTTTTAGTGGTTTGTTTGTGTGTTTCTTGTTGGTTTACGTGTGATCAGGGCCAAAGAAGAAGTCTATCCAGCTTATTGTGTTGGAGAGCCAAGGAAGAATACAACAGTCTTCTTTTGCACAACAAAACTCAGTTCTGTGTATTGAGTGGTTCAATGTTGAAGGATTTTCTTCTTTTTGGGTCTGCGTGTGGACATCTTTTGCATTGGTCCACGCACTATGTTCACTACATCTTGTCACACTAAGACTTTGATCTTTACCAACCTGCTGGTCATTTGGTCATCTCTACACAACAAGCACAGAACTCAGCGTTTCTTTTTCCTGTTTCAGCAACACGTGTTTTGCACATTGGCATTTTTTTTCCACTGTTGACTGGTCTCTGCTGTGTGGGAATTTTTTTTTGCTGCAGCACTATCAGGACACGTGCTTCAACCTTCCTACCCTTGTGTGGTCATTTTTTGTTGCGGTAGTATCAAGACACATGCCTTCAACCTTCCAACTGCTGTGTGGGCTTTTTTTTTGCTGCAGCACTACCAACTGATGTGTGGGCATTTTTTTTGCTACAGCGGTTACACTGCTCCATTCTGGGCATGCCTTGATAGTGCAGCAGCTTTGCACAAGCAGTTCACTCCTCTGTAGTTCGGTTATAGCAAACAACAAATCTCCAACATGGCATGAATTGTGGTCAAACAAAAACCTTTTTTTAAACCCATGTGATTGGAGGTAATTTAAAACACATCAGACCTCTTCTAAATGTTTTAAGGTGTTAAAACATTTCATATCCTTTTGGTTGTTTTTAAAAAAAAAACATTTATTTTACTTTAAATAAGCTTGGGGCCCTTTTTCGAGTGTCAAAGGCGGAGGGTGAGGTCCGGGGTTGGCAGGAGGCTAATCCCCCCTCGCAGTCAAAACAAACCCCCTCTGAAATTTGATGTCATTTCCAACGGGCACAAACACGATACCTTTTGAATGTGTTTCGGGCACTTTTTTAATGTTTTGTAGGGCTAACTAGCTTTTTTTATCAGTTGCGGGAATTTCTTTAAGCCATAACTTTTGACTCGTTGCTTCTTTTTTAGCACTTCTTTAGTCAAAATTGGATGTTTTTCTGAAATCTACATGATGGGAATATTATTTTTGTAAAACACACTATGTTATAAAGTGCCACTTTTTGGGGGGGTATCTTTCCTTTTTCACACATTTCTTTTTTGTCATGGATAATCATGGTGTTCCTTTGCTCACCCCATTCAACTATCAAGAATGGATGAATGCTATGAACACTACCTTAAAAGGAAAGAAATTGTTCCGCATTGCCACCGGTCTGCAAGCTGAACCTGATGATGAAAGAGACAGAGAAAAGTGGCTTGATAAGTGTGATGAAGCCATTGGGTTCATGACCATGTGTGTATCTCCAGAGCTGCGTTTTCACATTTCCTCTTCCACCACACCCAAAGAAGTTCTGGAGACTCTCCAAAAACTTTTTGGGAAACAGGATGAAATGCGGGGACATGAACTTGAGAATAACCTAATAAGCCTTAGTCCCAATGATTTTGACACCCTTCAAGACTTCTTCTCCAAATTCATATCACTCAGATTGCAGTTAGAAGATTGTGGAATAAAGAAAAAGGAATCTCAACTCATTTTATCCATCCTTACCAAACTTGGTCCCGAATACTCCGTATTTGTCTCCACCTTCCATGCAACAAAAAGGGCACTTGGAAAAAGTTGGTCTATGCCCTCTCTTGATGAGTTTATTGCAGATTTGATCAGGGAACAAAGTAAATTGATTCAAATGGGCAGCTTGAAATCCACAAAATCCCATGCTCTCATTGTTGGAAAGGAAAAGCCAAGAGCTTCTAAGGAGAAGAAACCAGATCATGAAAAGAAGGACAAACCCCAAAACAACTCTTCCACCTCCTCTTCCACCTCCCGAAATTCCAAAGAATGAATCAAATGTGGATACTGCCATGGCATGCATGATGAAGAAAAGTGCTTGAAGAAAAAGATTTCTCTCCTCACTAATCTGCTTGAGAAGCACAATATTGGAGTCCCAGATTCTCTCAAAACACCTTCATCATCCCACGACAGTTCTAAGGAAAAAGAGAGTGAAAAAGAGAAAGTACAAGAGAAAGAAAAAGTAAAAGAATCCAACAAGGAGAAACCAAAGGGAAGAGCTCTAGTGACAGTTGTGCCACCTACCCCTACATGGATCATTGATTCAGGTGCAACTCATCACATGGCATCATCAGACATTGAGTTTGATTCACTTGAGCCATGTGACATGTCCTCTATTCAGCTTGGTGACAACACCACTACACAGGTTTTTGGAAGAGGATCAGTTGAAGTAAGTGGTGGTACTTTCAACAATGTTCTAAGTATCCCTTTACTTTCAACAAATCTTCTTTCAGTCTATCAGATCACTCATCTTGGACAGGGCATGCGAGTTGAGTTCACTCCGGACTCAGTTTATGTTAGGGAGCTCCACAGTGATGCTATTGTTGCAGTTGGTATAGCTGACCATCACACTCGGCTGTACTCATTCTCTCACTTTGCTCCTCCTTCAGATTCTTCATCCGACTCAGCTGGACTTGAGGATACTTCTGAGCCCATTTATGATGTTTTGGACATCTCTTCTAGCATAGTTGATTGCCATGATGATGGGGACCCACCTCCACCATCCACTTATCACTTGCCACATCTTGAGGAGTTGTCTCTTGATCTGCCCACTTCTGGCCCACTTCAGACACTTCAGGGAGTAGGCACTATGATTCAGGACTCATCAGGCATTGGGTACACTTCTTCACAGGTTCAGAGCATTCCACCTTCCTTCATTGCCACTGCTTCCAGATCTACACTTCTTCATGGAGCAGCTGGATTTTCCACCTCACATACGGAGCATTGTTCCCTTGATTGGAACAACACCTTGGCACTTTGGGGGTCCTCTTCCTCCTCTTCACTCAGCACAGGGTGGCTCGTGACTGGATCATCTTCTTGGGAGGAAGGATAGTCTCCTTCTTCTTCTCTCCTTCTTCTTAGTAGTTTAGGAGAGTTTTGTTTTCTATCTCTTGTAAGTTGAGGTTTTTCCCACTGGGTTTTCCCCTCACTACTTGAGACATTTTGTGCATGGGTACCTCATCAGACTTATAGCCGGGACCCATTCTTGTTTGTCTTGCTGACTTACCTTGCCCCATCCTAGTTTCGATGAAGGGGGGGTGTTGGTGTAGGTGTTTTTTGATCACTTTATTTAATTATTTAGTGTTATTTCCACCTACACCATGTGAGTCATCTCACTTAGGTGGACATGGATCTAGGTGTCATTTTAGTTATGACAGATTCTCTTACAGAATCTGTCATATGTGTAAGTGTGTCATAGGAGTTACATTCCCATTTGGGAAAGTAACTCCTCTTCTCCATTATGGAGGAATCTTCTCTTACATGGGAGTTACACATTTACTCCCCTATTTGTACTCCTCTTCTTTTTGGTCCATGGCAATCCAAGAGCATTCTATTCCACTCCATTTTCGAATCTTGAGCTTTCTATGCATGCACATTGCTTCTTAAAAGTTTGCTTGCCTTATCTTGCAACTCCTTTCTTGGTGAAGTGCAGCTGTTTGGTGCACGTGTATTCCTTCCAGACCCTTGTCCTACACTCACCATCAACCATGTTTGATGAGGAGTGGAAGGTTTTGGACAAGAAGGCTCTCGGTGTGATTCGATTGAGTCTCGCATCGTCCATAGCTTCAAATATCTCACAGGTGAAGAGTATGGTAGAGTTGATGAAAACCGTAGCTAATTTATATGAAACACCTAGTGCATCCAATAAAGTTTATTTGATGAAAAGATTTTTTAATCTACAAATGCATGAAGGTGGATCTGTATCTAGCCATCTTAATGATTTCCAAACTATTGTAAATCAGTTAGATTCAGTTAATATCCCATTTGATGAGGAGGTTAGAGCATTATTATTCCTATGTTCTTTGCTAGAAAGTTGGGACAACTTAGTAATGGAAGTTAGTAATACATCATCTACTTCTCTTAAATTTGAAGATGTAGTCAGTGTCATTTTAAATGAGGAAATGCGCAGGAAAGTTACAGGGCAAAATTCTTCTTCTGGAAATGTGTTGAATATGGAGAGTAGAGGGAGGAGCAAGGAGAAATCAAAGAGTAAGGCTCGTGGGAGATCTAAATCGAATATGGGCATATCCAAATCTAGGAGTAGAGGCATTACTTGTTGGAACTGTGGAAAGAGAGGAAATGCTAAAAAGGATTGTTGGTTCAAAGGAAACAAACCTGAAGGTATTAAAGAGGAAAATCCAACATGTAATATTGTTCAGGATGTTCTTATACTTTCTCTTGATACTAGAGTAGAATCTTGGGTAATAGATTCAGGTGCCTCTTTCCATGCAACCCCTGATAAGGGTTATTTTAAAGAGTATGTCTAGGGAAATTTTGGACAGGTTTATTTGGGAAATGATGAGCTGTGCAACATTGTCAAGAAGGGAAATGTACACCTGAAATTACAAAACAGAAATACATGGATATTGAGAGATGTGAGGCATGTACCTAGCCTCGGGAGAAATCTCATCTCTACAGGATAGTTGGGTGGTGAAGGTTGCACAGTCACATTCACTTCAGATGCTTGGAAGGTTTCCAAGGGTTCCTTGGTAGTGGCACGAGGTAAGAAAGTAGTCACTCTTTATTTGTCTACTTGTATATATAATTCTTCTACCATATTGTCTACTTCAGATGAGGATTCCAGCATGTGGCATAGTAGATTGGGACATATGAGTGAGAAGGGCATGAAAATTCTACAGGAAAAAGGTAATATTTCAAGTTTGAAGCAATTGGACTTAGAGTTCTGTGAGCATTAAATTTTTTGGAAACATAAAAGAGTTAGATTTTTCAAGGCAGAGAATACTAAGAAAGAGAAAAAGTTGGAACTAGTTCATACGGATGTATGGGGGCCGACTCAGGATGCATCTCATGGTGGTTCTATGTACTATGTCACATTCATAGATGATGCCACAAGGAAGGTATAGGTATATTGCATTAAGCATAAGTCTGATGTCTTTGATACATTTAAGAAATGGAAAGCACTTGTTGAAAATGAATGTGGTTTTAAATTGAAATGTTTGATATCTGATAATGGTGGTGAGTACTGCAGTAAGAAATTTGATGATTATTGTTCCTTAAATGGGATTCGTAGAGAGAAAACAGTTCCTAGGACTCCACAACAAAATGGTGTTAGTGAGAGGATGAATAGAATGATAATGGAGTGTGCATGGTCAATGAAATTGCATGTAGGGATGCCTCTTCAGTTTTGGGTAGAGGTCGTAGATACTGTTGTGTACTTAATCAACCGTGGGCCTTCGAGTGCACTAGATGGAGGAATTCCCAAAGAATCTTGGACCAGGAAAGAGGTAGACCTTTCATTTTTAAGAGTATTTGGTTTAGAGGCATTTGTGCATGTTAATAAAGAAAACAGGAAGAAATTGGATTCAAAATCCAAACATGTACATTCATAGGCTATGGCTCTAATGGTGATTATGGATTTCATTTTTGGGATCTAGATGAATCTAAGATAATTAGGAGTCATGATGTTGTTTGGCGTTAAAGTAGAATGTACAAGGATCAGGTACAGGATGATAAAAAACCCAAAGTAAGAATTGGTTGAGGATATAGCTCCTAAAAATAAACTCTCGGGTGGAAAATATCCACCTACATGTACCGAGGTTGATAGTTCTGTAGGCTAAGAATGACATCCAGTGTCGACATCGGCACCTCTATCAGAAATTCAAGACAATGAACAAAAAAAGTAATGATCCTGTGACACCCCCATCTTCAGGTAAGAAGGTCACAACGTATTAGTAAACCTTCAGAAATATTTTCCCCTACTTTGTATTATTTATTACTAAGAGATATGGTGAGCCAGAGAGCTTTGATGAGGCAATGCAGGTGGAATATACTAAGGAGTGGGAGCATGGCATGAATGAGGAGATGGACTCCCTCGGAGAAAACCAAACATGGGATTTGGTCAAATTACCAGCTGGGAAGAGAGTACTACAAAAAAATGGGTCTACCATGTGAAAGAAGAAGAAGGTGGACAGAAAAGGTACAAAGCAAGGCTTGTAGTGAAGGGGTATATGGGTATGAACAAAAGAAAGGTATCAATTTTGATGAAATTTTCTCCCTGTTGTAAAGATGTCTTCCATTCGTACTGTATTAAGTTTAGTTGTTGTTGAAGATTTACACTTAGAGAAACTTGATGTCAAGACGGAATTTCTCCATGGTGACTTGGAGGAGGAGATTTATATGCAGCAACAAATTGGGTATGAGGTGAAGGGTAAGGATAAATTGGTTTATGGGTTGAAGAAGAGCCTATACGGGCTCGAGCAAGCTCCCTGAATGGTATATAAGGTTTGATAGTTTTATGCATGAGCATGGTTTTACTAAATGTCAGTCAGATCATTATGTGTACACTTAAACGCTGGATAGTGGGAGATATCATCATGAAATATCCCCAATGGGAAACCAAGGATTTTGGTGCAAATGCATGAGCAAAAACATTTTTTGTCTTTAATGTGTAGGTTCCACATAAAGTACTGATTTATCTATTCTAACCAGATTTTTATAGTTAGAACAACAAACTAAATAAACTGTAATATTTTGCCCAAAATGGTTTGTACCACCCAAATTTACTTGTCTGAATATAAAGAGAGATTGATATTATTATAGGGGGGCATAATAAGATTTCATTTTGGAGCTTTACATAAATTAAAATGCTTAAGAAAAAGCACAACATGCCTTATATAGCTGGAAACTTCAGAGGCTCGTAACTCTCCAAATACCGGAGTAGAAAATAAGGGTCTTTGGTAATACACATTAACTAAAAAGCCAGAAATAATTTTCCACCTTCAGATCTGAAAGGATAGTACTAGAAAACCCCCCAATCGATGCTGCAGGTCTGCCACCCTTGGAAAAGGGGTTGGAAAATGATGGAGGCAAATAGTCTTCAACAAATTGTCACGCTCAGCCCAAAAAGGCTATCATGAATCTGGTCTAGAGCCCCTGATGATATGCCCCCAAATGATTCTTATTCAACTTGCAAAAACCTTCACTAATGCCTCCAACGAGCGGGCCGCTCTACCCAAATGGCTATCATGGATCTTTGTTTAATGCTAGTGAGTTTGATTTGATCTAGAAGTCCCACTATTATCCTCTCTAAATGTGTTTCCTTTCTTCAAAACCCTTCCTCTGTGTTACCTTTCTGAAATATCTCTGTATGACACAGCCCAGAAAGTGGCTCCAAAATGAAGTCATTAAGACTAGGAATAGATCTCTCACTACCGAAAATACCCTGCTATGGGATGGGTCTCTCACCACTGACTAGGGTCCCTGTGGGATTTGATTCAGGCCAGAGTTGTAGATGCGAACAGTAGCAGCTTGCATGTGAAGGGCTCATTAAAATGTATGCAAAAAGTTCTTTTCCATTTCTCAACCAGCTCCTTATATAAGCTATTCAATTTTGATGAAAAAAGAGCTCCCAATAGTCTTCCATTCGTACTTCAAAGTATTTACTTGATGTTGAAGATTTACACTTAGAGGGATGTCAATAAAATTCTCCAGTAATTAAAGTTACTTTTTCCTATTTAAGTCACCAAGGTTGAAAGTGACATGAAAACACCAAACATTGACTTTAGTTGAAGATACGCCCCTACGGGCTCAAGTAAGCCCCCAACATGGTATCGCCCCTTGGATATGACCACGCTGAGCATGGACTTTCTTGACCCAATTAGGCCATTTGGCTACTTTAAAAGGGGATATTACACTACATTATTCTTCTATTATATGTAGACGATATGCTTGTAGCAGGGTCTAATATGTACAAAATTGTAAATCTTAAGGAAAATCTTGCACAAACATTTGCAATGAAGGATTTGGGTGCAGCAAAGAAAATCCTCAGTATACAAATCAAGAGAGACAGGAAAAACATGAAATTTGTGTTGTCTCAAGAGGACTATGTAGAAAAGGTGTTAGAGAGGTTTCAGATGCATAATGCAAAACTAGTTAGTACACCATTGGCCAGATGTTTTAGATTAAGTAAATAGCAATGCCCAACAACATAAGAGGAGAAAGATTATATGGCACGGGTTAATTATTCTTCAGTAGTTGGGAGCCTCATGTATGCCATGGTTTGTACCAGGCCAGACATTTCCCAAGATATGGAAAATTTGGGTAAAGCGCACTTGAAGGTAGTCCAGTGGATTCTCAGCTACTTAAGAGGGACTAGCAGTAGGCACTTGTGCTTCGGAGGGTTGGATTATACTTTATAGGGATTTTTGGATTCAAATATAGCAAGAGATGTGGATAGTAGGAGGAGCACTACTAGATATGTTTTTACAGTTGGTGGTGCGGTAGTGATTTGGATCTCAAAGTTACATAAAGTAGTTGCCATATTTACTACAGAGGAAGAATATGTTGTAGTGACTGAGGCAACTAAGGAAATTTTATGGATGAGCAGGTTCATGGAGGATTTGGGTAAGGATCAATGGGAACGCAAGTTACACAGTGATATTCAAAGTGAAATTCACCTGGAAAATAACTTGGCCTTCCACTCCAGAACCAAACAAATTTAGCTAAGATATCACTTCATACGACAAGTGTTGGAGGATGGGAAGCTTGAGTTGGTGAAGATTCATATAGATGATAATCCTGTTGATATGTTTACTAAGCCAATGACAAAGGAGAAGTTGGATTTGCATTCAACTTTTGTGAATCTTCAAGATTGATCTTGAAGTGGAAGAAACAAGCCAAGAAGAAAAGTCCAAGCAGGAGTTATAGTGGTGGAGTTACAGTAATCAGTCTCCAAGTGGGAGATTGTTGGTTGTGGAGCCTAATAGTCATGGGGTTTGTAAGGGGGGCTTCGTCCCCCTTGTAGGGTTTGGGGGGGATGGCCCCCCAGCGAGGGGTCTGGGGTCTATGTGCCCCAGCAAGGGGTCTGGGGCAGTGCCCCTGAAAGCCATATTTTATATGTATTTAAGCATTGTGAAATTTGGACCGTTCGTTATTAGGTCAATGATCTAACGGGTGGTTTTCTATGTTTCCGGATAGGAAATATCTTCCGGCCAATCATATTTCATGCCTAAACTCTTGCCTTTACATGTAGGCTTATCTTCTAAGATAAGATAAACCTTATCATCTCACAAGTGGTTCCACCTTTTTAGACTTTTCCACAAATAAAATATACAAAATTAATCCTATGACATCACTCTTTGTCCTTATTACAAATATAATATTTCTAATTCCTAATCATGTAGACCCTACTTGTTGGTACTTACCCAAACTTTGACATTGATAGGGGAACATTACCGGACCACTTACGACAAATATTTACTTTTTTACAACATCATCCTATTGTACTTTGACTATTACTGTACTCTACTTTATTAGTGGCACCATACTGATGGCGCCGTTATCTTCTATTGGATGCCACTACTAATTATACTTAACAACATCTTATTCCTAATACATTCATTAATAAAATAGAAATTACGGAGGAAAATTTTAATGTCGACAGGTCGTTATGTATGAGCCTCATTGTATCAGTGGCAGCATTGTGAGAGAGATTTTGGCTGGACTAAATAAAAGGATTGGCTGTTTCTGGTGGACGTAGCCCATTTTGGGTGAACCGCGTTAAATTTGGGTCTCTTTTTTATTGCATTCTCTTATGTTTTACGTTTTTTGCATTATTCATTGCATGCTTGTTTATCTATACAACAGGTATAATCCTAACAGATATTACTCACAACAAGAGATTTTCATGAATATGACTCATCACATAATATTTTCATGAAGATTGACCACTGAAATTATGTTGATACCATAGTCGATAGTGATCCCAAAGTTTAGCCTCAAATTTCTTCAAACACACATTCTTCAACTCGCTCTCTCTAGGTATTTCTCAACTTGTCTTGGCTCTAAAAAATTACACACATGCTCTCAATCAGAATTCATTATGAGACACACATCCTTAGCCTTCAAATTATGTATCCATACTTGTTACTCAATCACCTATGGATCACACTTTTCACCCATGCAAGACTAGTTCACAAAATGAGCTCAAACTTCACTTTATATGCATTTCTTCTTCTAACCCAAGGAGGTTGGTCCTATAACTTTTTCATGACCAATAAAACTTAATTACATCCCATTACATTCATTAAAATGGTCACATATGACCCATATAGGTTGGCCATGCCCAAAACCACTCATCTTGCACAAAAACACCTCAAAACCCCATCACTAGGATGAGAAAAATCCACTAAAACAAAAATCATGATTATTCAAGCTCCTAAATTCACCAAACATGTGTAATATAACATTTAAACATCATCCATGGTCACACTTTTACTTATACCAATCAAATATTTCATAACATGGGCCAAAAGGCTCATTTCCTTCACAAAACAGTTGTTTCCAACACCATGATTTTACCTTTGGGCCTCAAAACCACCCAATATAAACTCAAATATGGCATGTAACCACTCTATGGAAAATTTCAAGACCTATAAAAAAACATCCATATGTATGTTATAACTCATGAAACATCCATGTTCAAACCACAACTTTTCCTCTTCACCAAAACAAGTTCCCAAAAACCAGTTTTGTAAAACTCAACTAGTTTTCACCCTTCTTGTCACTTCCAAGACCTATAAATTCCTTCAATAGGAACAAAATTCATCCCTATAAACTTTCCAGCTGATAGAAAACATCAAATCAATCCATTTCATGCCTTCAACCAACTCAATCTTTCAGCCTGAGAAAAACTTGTCCTGAAAATCAACATACCTTCTTCTTCACAAAATGACCTAAAAGACCATCAAATAAACTCATCATGAGACAATAAATATATCAAATGGAAATATATTTTAATTATATTTCCATAACATATTATAACTCCTTCCAAATCCAAGTGGAAGGCCTTTAACCAAGCCAATCTCTGTAAACTACTTTTTATGCCTTCTAGGACTCAAGAACTGACCATGAGCTCAACTAACTCCATCACCTCAAAATTCACTTCCACACTTGACCAAATCATGGAACACACTTATAAATGATTTATAAGCACTCATAAACCTTCACCAATCTTGAAAAACTCAGAATCATCACTTTACCTCATGTAGCCACTTAACACCCTGCTAGAACAAGCATCCTTCAAACTTGACCCTCAAAGAATAGCTCATAACTTTTGCATACCATATCAAAAATCAAAAGTTTGATATACCATTGGAAATATATCTGAACCAATATCACAACATAACTTGAATGGAGTCCTAACTCTTCATGTAGCTCCTGCAATGTCAATTTTACTACAAGCTGCTCCAAACTACCCCAAAAACCAGTCTTCATAAATAGGGCACACTTTGCACTTTTTCACCTCAACCATGACCTAAAACTTCATGGAAATATATAAAAAATCAAGGGATAAAAAAATGTCAATTTATTCTTTACCTTCTTTGGAAACTTTTCCTTAAACTAAACTTCTTCATAAACAAGCATATTTAGGTGGGCCCACATACGGTCACATGCTCTAATCTTACCTTTATGGAAATATGGAAGAGTCCTATACAACATAATCATCATCACTTTTAAAACCAATCAAAACTAGGCTCAGTATACTCAACTTTTCTCCAAGTCACTCCTAGCTAGGGTTTAGCTAGGGTTTCAAACCACTTTACCTTCTTAACGATCATTCATAAAAACTTGATGATAAAACCACCTCATTATTTTTTAAAAACCTTCATAACTGACCTAATAATATATTCCAAATATATCAGGTCCCCATGAAAAGCATACAATTCACAATGAGCATCAGAAGGTCCAATATTGCTTTAAAAACACACTGTAACTTACCCAGTTTTGCCAAAACTTGCATATCTTGCAAATATTTATTCAGAATGACCTAAAACTTGTCATGAAGCATCATGAAAACATCCTATAACTTCCATACTCACCATCTATCCCAAATATCATCTGAAACTCTCCATCCATTAAGACTTACCTATGCTAATTGCTATTTCTCACTTGCTTGCTTCCCAAGGACCTCATAAATGCATCTAACCTCTGAGTTCTGACCTGAAACTCACCATACACCTCAATTACACTATCACCATGCTGATACCATGCTCCACCATGAATTATTGGGTCCAAATCTCACACCTCCATCTCATTTGCATGCTCAAGGCTAGAAACAAGCCTGGAATGACCTGACTCAACCATGAAACCCATGAACTGACCTTGTTGACCTCATGTAGACCCATAGACACTCTTGACACATCATACATGGACCATGAATTACCTCAAAACCTTCAATCAACTTGGGAGACTCATACCATGACTCTAGCTAGCTCAACCATGCACCAGGACACTCATAGAACTCACCAAACTTGACACTACCAATCAACCTTCATGTTTGACACTAAATAACACCTCATGGAGACACATACCACACCATGACACCCTTTTCCATCAATGGAATTGACATCAATGACAACACAAACACACAATGGCCAACAATCTCCCCCTTTGTCATTGATGGCAACCACCTTCAGAAACATTGATGGCAACCAACATGACCAACACCTACATGACCTCTTTTCCATGTTTTTGATGCCTGTCTCCCCCTTTGACATCTATGAAAAAGGATATAATGATGACTTCTACATGGAAAATGACAACACAAATGATGGGACAATGCACAAAACTTGACTTACTTGACTCAATAGCTCCCCCTGGGACTGAACTTGGAATTCTCTTTGACTCCTTTAGCAACATATGAAGATCCTATGGACCTATAAAATCATGAAAAATGAGCTCCCCCTGAACATGATACTCATTTTTCATTCATCACATTTGTCATCCATCACTTTCTAGGTCTTATTCATGCTCAAAACATCAAGTTTTTTCCTCCAATATTGTCAAAACACATTTAAGACCTACTTGTCCCTAAACCATCAATTTCAATACAATGCAAATTGACAAACTTTATTAATCTCTATAATCCATACTTCAAATGACATTCCTTCTTATAGCTCCCCCTAGAGTTATTCATCCTACTCTAGTAAAAACAAAAAATTTTGACTCATTACCTTATTCTATGCATGACATTGAATATGAATCAACCAACTTCATCAGCATCCTGAAGCACTATTCTCAGTGTATACTATACCTTTATTCATGACTATCAAATCACCTTGATTTGAGCTAATCAGAATTGATTGTCTTATTTTATGAATAGTTCATTGGTGCAATTATGAGCTTCTTGGTCATACTGCTTAAGACTCTATGGGTAAGCAATCGGACATAATATCTTTATCCAAATCACAGGAAAGATACTCATTATAAGGGCATGGGAAAAATGCATTTTTCATAGTTTTCCCTATCTTACACAGAAACTTTGACAAGGACCTTCACAAATTAGTCTTAAAAACTATGAATTTTCTACCAAGGTACTTTTTCATAATATTATGAGATCTTCAATAGATAAATCTCCCTCAATTTACGGAAACATTGGAATTGAGCTTTTACCTTCAAGAATGATATCAAGTATCAACATACTAGATCAAACAAACTTTTCCTAGTGACAGTAATCATGACTATGAATTGAACTTGACACAGTTTATAATCCTTGGAACATTCCTTTATGCAACAGTTAGACTTTGCACATGCATTGGAACTCATAATTTGGATGATCCATGACTTCATGGTGGATGATCCTCACATATTTTAAAACATCCAAGACCCTATTTTGGACATCATTATCAAGCAAACCTTAAAAATTCTTGTTATCTGATAGGTCATAATGAAACAACTTACATACATTATTTTGATATTTGAAAGAGACATACCACATGAGAAGATATTTTATGATTCCTCAATTATCACACTAACACTTCATTTTCTTAATTTAGTATCATAACATACTATTGACTCTAAGTCAACATCATGCAAGCATTGTATTCTCCATTGGACTAACAAGGATACACTTGCAAGATACTTAATACTTGATCAATAAACTCATTTATCTCTTCAATGAAATTCTTAATATCCCATTCAATTTAGAATTTTTAGTGCACCGAGAAACTCCCTTTGTACCCTAAATTCATCTTAATAATTTGAATGATAATCATGATACCCTTTCTATTTTTCTTGTGCCCAAATAAACCATAAGACATGTACACATTCTTCTAATAGATCTTAATGTAGAATAGATCTATGTCATCAGTAATTTTCTTACATCACATGATATCACCTCCTAGACCTTTCACATACTTATTTGATTTCTGAGAAGTCATACAATATATTGTTTGCAACCTTTAACATACCTTTTCATGATCACCTTATGAACTTTATAATGTCATACATAAAACCTGAAACATGGTCCTTGTAGCACCTTCATCATCCTTGAAAAATCCTTATCAGATCAAATTTAGACAAACTGATTCTAATAGATCAATATTCCCTTGTATCTTTCATATTCAAATTCTGAGACTACCTGCTGCATTTTTTTACTGACATTGAAGTACATTTCTACTAACAAGCTATTAGAAAAAGTAAAGTTAAAAACATGACAAACTCTTGATACCATTTCAACTTCAATTTCATTTTCATACTTTGTGATATGGTACACTCAAAACTACATAGATATAGAGACTTTCAAATTTATTATGTACTGATGTTAATTTCTACAACTTCCTTTTCTTTAGATTCAAAATTTACCTCTTACTTCACTCTTATCTGTCATAATGTTCTTTAGTAATTTGATAACATCATACATTTGATCAAGCACATACCTCAAAATTTACATATTACTCAACAATTTTGATGATAACATACTCTCAACAGGGCTAACCTAGAACCTTATTATTGACCTTAAGTAAGCATTTGTCCTTGCACTTTCATTGGGAAACCTAACCCTATTTTCAACTTAGAATCTTCAACAAACTCTTTACATGTTTTTGAAAATACATCAACATAGACCTAGGTGAAACTACTATTTTTCTAAATATTTTCTACACTCATAGACATCTATTAGACTTAAACATACTATTCTCAAACTTGATGTTTAGATTTGAGAAATTGACCACGTCCTTTTGAAGAATTATATTCAACTTGTAAGAACCTCTATATCAAAAAATTGAGCATCCTTCTTGTCAACAAATCATGACATTCATGATTAATTTTCTTTTAGATCAACTTCAATGACATCCATGAAATATTGAAACCTACCTTAAAATTGTGACAATTTTCACATCATGCCATGAATTGACTAACACCTTTGATATTAATATGATCAAGTCTTTTCATGGTTTTCTTGAAACACCATCAAATCATGATACAATTTCATGATATTTAGATCTTCAAACCTTTCTACAAAGATAATTCACATTTGTACTAGACTGACTTGAAATTATGTAGTATTATGATTCCTTTGGAGCAAAAATTAGAGAATACAATGACTTCTGAGATCATTTTTTATGCCAAAGATACACTAAGATAAGCACTTACATATACAATACAAATCTTTCAAGATCCTTCTAAGATGATAAACAAATTTATATTTCATAGACCTCTTTAAGAAGTTAAGCTTTATACCTTTTAGTCAGACTTACTCAAAGATAAAGACTTCATTTAAGAACTTGAAAAATGACATAAGATAATGACTTGAACATAGACAAAAACTTCTTTCAATTTTGCCAACATCTTGGATAAATATAATCCTTTTTGAATTCTATGAAAACACAACTCTTTCAAGATATAATAGATCAATATTCTCATTTAGGGACTTATGATTATACAACATAGCCTCAAGAAATATTCTTTTCAAACATGATAATTACCATAGATCTCATTTTCATATTAATGACATAAGATATTCATCAGTGAACACTTATCTCATACTTGACACCTCATCACACAATCTTTCAAGATAATAAATATGACTTCAACATGAGATCAACATATTTAAGCATCAACCTCAGTGTACTACAACTTACTCACATGATTTCAATTTCCTTATGAAACCTTCACTCTTCAAACTGGTATATTTTTAGAATGAGTCAACACTACTCAAGAGACATCAAATATAATTTTCTTGATGACACAAATACCTATTACAACCATTTAGACTTAGAGATGGCATTAGAATACTAATCAAACTCATTCATACACTATAACATGACTTACATTGATAAACATGACCTCTAAAATGACACATATGAAAATACACATTAAAGGACAAAATGGATTATACAACATGACAGATGACTTGGTTTGGAGAACAACATCAGACACCTAACAAGTGCAAGGAATCAAAGACACATGGAGAGATCACTTGACATACCTTACAAAATTTTGAAGGTGTTCCAAAAGCATAGCTTCTTCAATCCATGTCTCATGAAAGAGGTTTGAGATTGCATTGAGACACATGTGATCTTCTTCAACCAATTTGAAAAACAAACATGCTTCCTTGAACTTGGGCTTGAGAACCCTTTCTATTTAATAGCACTAGGAATATTCCTTAACAAACTTCATGTTATAAAATGATTTAGAGAAACAATTTCTTTGACCTCCTTGACTTGAGAAACCTCCTTTTTTAAGATATGAATAAAAACTTAGAATCATTCATAAGAGTGATTTTCCTCTTGAAAAACATTTCCACTTTGATTCTTTGAGTAACCTTGTAACAACCTTAGTGATCCACCTTGATGACCAAGTTTGCAATGATGTCCATTGTTTGTGACATTTGAAACACACAATCCCATTACCCTTTATTCTTGGTTCAAACACACTAAGATTCCATCTAAAATCCTTGACCCTATGACCATACTTACAACATTAAAAACATTCACCTTTGAAGAGACCTACATCATTCCTAGGAGACCTCCTCTTGCAATCTCTAGCTTTGTTGACCAAATGTCATGACAAATATAAGTTTAATATCATTGAAATGAAGAACCATACCTCATAGACATTAGGTTTCCAACATGGTTATACCTTCTCAAATCATCCTTCTTAGTCACCTTCTCATCATGATTTGGAACTTGGACTAACCTACATCATCATTCTTCACATATTATCATTTGAACCCTAGGCCCAATTTTTTCACTAGTGATTTTTGGAATTTCTATTACTATCATCAAGAGCATTCATGAGCTCTTTCAAGTTTCATACCTACATCCTAAGAATGACTAATTGGACGTGTCCTAAATCAGATTCTATATATATTTCAACCTTTCTTCATACCTGAAACAAGTGTCTTCTTTCTCCTTTAGGTATTTAGACCATACTTTCCAATTTGAATCCAAACCCTTGATGGCTTGAAATGCTCTAATCACCATGTCATTGCATTTGATTTATTAGCCAATATAATTACCATGATTAAGATAACTTCATTCCTCCTTCTTACCTTAACTGTTGTTATTTTCCTCCTTTGTATTCAAGTAATGTTATGTGAATTTCCTTATGAGGATATGTCCTTTTGATTTTGGGAAATCCTGCTTGATATGGATATGTCTTTTCTGCTCTTGAGATCTTTGATTGAACTAGAATATGCCTGGATTCATTTTCTTTCATTTCTTGTGGATGAGTGCAATTTGATTTTAGGAGGATTGTAAGCTTATCTATCTCTATGACTCATCCTTGGATCAATTACAGTGATCCAAGGAATGTTTTAAATATATTCAGGATGAATAACCATGAATTGGCATCCTATGAATTATTAGTTCTGGGCTGAACTTAGAATATATATGTTCTTTAATTCTCCTTCATATGAGAATATTTCCATGCTGTGGAAAGTTTCATTGGATTCTGGAATTGACCCCGGCAGGTCATTACAGTCGCAATTTGGTTTTCAGCCATTTATGGCATCGAGAGAACCTAGACCTTAAGCCAGGTAAGATATGTGAGTTTTCCTATCTAAGCTTTTATACTTAACATGAATTCAGAATCCATCCTAAAACATCTTAGTATCACTGATTTGTCGAAATGTGATTTGAATCTAACCTAGTTCCTAAACTATGTATTTTTGGATATTACCTAAGGGTTTGTCTAGCCTATTGCTAAGGTAAATGACTAGGGTTATATCCTAAGGTGTTAGATTTAAATTACCTAAGATCTAACCTAAGTCATTAACCTATCCTAAACCAATTGCTATGAAAGGGAACCTAAGGGTCGCAAGTGTTGGGTGGAAATTTCTATGGCATTTAAGATGGTGATAAGGTTGTAAGGGCATTGGGAACTGCCAACTTTGGTGGAGGTTAATTTGGCTAGCAGAGGCCTAGGTGGCAGTACCTCTAGAAATGGAAACACTTGTTTATTTTGATTTAGAACTTGCCAACTTTGGTGGGCGGTGGCAAGGAAGATTGGGTGGGAGATATGGTATTAATGCAATTAATGTGCATGGGTTCATGAGCCCAGATCATTTAGGGAGGCATGCAAATGGATTTTTGTGTGGTTGTTTCATTTTTCATGCACTCCATTTTTCTCTCTGCATGCACACTGGTCTTTCGAACCAGTAGTTTATACTTCATTGCATGGCTATTTTGAGGGTTTCAAATCTATTTCTGTTTCGTGGAGAATATATGAGGCATGGTGGAAGTAGTATTTTGTTGTTTGACCTTTCGTGGAGAAGAAGAGAAAGAATGGGCTCAGCCAGAGGTCTTCTTCGATTTTACAGTGACACTATCAGGCATGATAGGCCCTAACTGTTAAAATCTTTACTTTTCTCTAAGTGTTTCATTAAAACAACTCTGTTCTGATGAGCTCTGTGTATTTATGCTTGTCTGGTAAAAAAAATATTTCATGGGTTGTGTGTAAACTTAAGTTTCTGGGTTGAATCGGGAGTTTGCTTGATTCTTTCAGAATTTGTTTGCATTACTTTTCTTTCGCAGTGGTTTTGTGAACATTTGAGTAATACTGGTAATTGTAAAGGGCTCTCAGTGGATGAAATTGTTTATTGATTTTGACTTCTTTAGAATTCTTTATTTTTGCAATAGACCCACCTATGTTCGTTAAGTTTGGAAGTTAAAAAATTGTTTCGGTGGATGAAACAATGTTGTTTTTATGTTTACCAACCTATGATATTCACGTTTTATCTCACGGTTGTTTGGTCTGTGAATAACTCTTGGAAGGTTTGTTTGGTATTACCCTATGAAGCTTTGACTGTTATAAATATTTCGTATTCTGGAAAAATTATATATAAGTCAGTCTGCACTTCTCTTGTGAAAGGGGATTGACTATTTTTAAGTTCGCGGGCAGTGTAGATAAGACAGTATACAGTTAGTTGCTTTATTCTTGTGTGAAACCTTGAATGATAATAACACAGTCATGCACAGGAGGAATAGTATAAGGATGAGTTTGTGTTCTACCTACGAAATCTTGGTTGTTTTGGAATAAGCATTGAAAGGAATTTGTGTTTATTGTTTTGAGAAAACAAGTCTGTAACTTGTAGTCTTTTCTTTTACATGGTTTGTGAAATCTAGTTATTATGACCATGTTAACAGTGGTGGAAACTCTTTCAAACCTGAATTTAAAGTCGACAGGTTTTAACGATGTCCAGTTCAATACATTTTGTTTAAAGTTAGAAATATGGTTGAATTGTTTTGGATACAAATGGAAAACCTATTTTTATTCTGAACTGTTAATGTGAAATTCATTACTATGGTTTGAATATTATGGCTTTTGGGTATTTTTGGAAATTATGATTCAAATTCGGTAGATATATTTTGTACATTCAATTTGGCTTTAGTGTTTCGTATTATAATAGCAACCGAACGATGTATCGGTTCAACTAATTCAGTCTCTGAATACTTTGTCATTAAGGGAAACGTGAAGTTACCCTAACTTGATTTTAAACTTGAATGGTTCGAGTATTTGAGGAATGTAGTCTATTTCATTTGGATCAGAATTATATTCTAAGTCTTGATCGGTTCGTAATGATTATGTTAAATATTGATCTTGACTTTTATTGGATGTACAGTTTGTAGATCCTGTAGGGATGTAATGGTAAACCAATGAGATGGCTCTACCTTGCCAAAATATTGGGTGAAATTAAGTGCTAGAACTACTCAGCTTCTCATTCCTGGTTGGTCTAATAAATGTTTATTATGTCTTAGGAACTTGATTTCATTCTAAACTTGATTGCAATAGTGTTTAGATCGTCACAATTCTCTTAGAAATAAAAGGTGAAGAAGTAAAAGGGTTTAAAAGGGGAAGTCTTTTATTTTAATACTCTTTTCCTTGATGGGTTATTGTGCTCCTTCCTTAGAACTTGTAATGAACTCAAACTGAATGGTTATGAGAAGGTAGAACTGTTTTAGTAGTTGAAAGAAATAAATGGGATGGGGGATCCTAAATCTGATAAGACTCCTTCATCATTTAGCTGGGATAAGATCTTTGTTTTTAAACCTCCTGTTTGTTATTCTTATTGTAAAAAGGAAATCAGTGTTTATTGTCTTGTATACTTTTCATTGATTGAAAATTAAGAAGAATAAGGTAGAAGATAGGTTGGCAAAAGAAATTGAAGGTGGTAGTTAATCCATCACTTCTGTTTGAATTTCTTTTTATGACCCTGTTTTGGATGAATACCTTAAACGGTTTAATTTTTAAATAGAAGATACTTTAAGAATCTATTTAAATCATGATATAAACTGTTTCAACTTTTTAGATGGATAAGTACTTGGTAAAAGGAATGGTTCTTCCTTCCTTGCATAAAAGTGAGATGAATCATCCGAAAAAGATTATGTTGAAATTACTCCTGTAAAATTAGGTTATGATGTGAGTGATGTTATAATTGTTAGGAAGAAAAATCAGTGTTATATTATTTGATTGATCGTGAATGTAATTGCTGGAATCAATTATACTTTAAAATTTTAGGGCAAGTAATATAGAATATATCCTGTCCACTTTGTTTAAACAGTGTGTTATGACTCTTCTTATATTGATATTGCTTAAAGCTTAGAGAGTATGAAGTAATTGTTGTCATTATAACAGGGTTGTTTTATTGAAACAATTATTGGAATGCACTTGTTTTAAGGATTAGTGCTTATCATGCTTAGTTCATTGAACTGACCCGTGCTAGCAATTTTTGCAGATGGACTTCGTAAGTGGTAAAAGAGGGCAAAAACTTAAATGATGCATTGACTGCTCTAAGTTGATTTTAGTGAAGAATTCTGAGTTGATTTCTGAATTGTATTGTAAAAAGAAATTTTTTTCTTTTTTTTTAAGGAAGGTTGATGTTGTAAAGCATGCCTAAAAGGCATAAGTTGTAATTGTATAAGTTTGGAAATGAATTGAAGAGTGAGAAATTACTTATATAGATTGTGTAAATTATCTTGTTGAGTATAATCTTCTTGTTATCTATATGATTGGATGTGTATTTTAAAGAGTGGTTTTAAAAAAAGGGGAACTTAGATAAATTCCCTAAGAAAAATTGAAATTAAATAGGTGGCTGAATACAACATTCTTATCTAAGTTTTTCATTATACCTTGTGAGGTGAAATAAAACTATAATAAAGATTATTGTAACTTAAAATGACATGGTAGGGTGTGGCAAGCCCTAAAAATGCAACTACCCGTGAAGAGGAAGACCCTTCCTCTCTAGTAAGGCACTAAATAAAAAAAAAGATGTGGTTGTGAATCATTAAGACTTAATTACAATAAGTCCGATGTGTTTCAGCCTAATGGGCTGTTACACTTCCTTAAATGGTTGAGTTATTTAATTAAAGGGAATATAAGTTGTTGTTGTCCTGCTCTTGGGTAACGAGATGATAGGTCATAACTATCAATTCAGGAAGCAATCCTAAAGTAAATTAAGCTCTTGAATTAAATGAATCTCAACTTTAAAAAGGGAACTTAAAGGAATGTTGGACTCAGGGTTTGGTGGGCTACCGAATTAAGTAGTCTTTTAAAGAAAATTTAACTTAACATAAGTAAACTCTAGGAGGTATGTACATCTCTATGAGGCTGTGCCATAGGATGTTGACACACATCAACTACAAGGTTGTACCTTCGAGAAGATTAGGATCTTCTCGAGGATACAATAGTGCAGATGACATGTGGCAACACCCTTCCACCTTGATCATTGAGATCTACACACTTTTGAACTTGTTCAAGATTCCTCTCCAGGACTGGTTAGTACCATAATCAGGATATGAAGTAGCCCTTTAGGACTCAGGGTACCTTGGCACACAGGGTTAACCTAGGTTGACCCAGTATGCCAATTTACCCTAAGTTTTCAAGAGCCTCGTCATATCATGACCTATGTTGTTAACCTGAGCTTGAGTTAAACCTTGGGCAAGGGGACTGATAGAAGTCAGTGTAAGACATTTGAGATAACAATGGAGTGGGGTGAAGGACGTATTCTAGAATTGACAAGTATGCCATCAAGGAATAAGTAATACGAATAGTATGTTATAAATCTTTGGCCAAAGTATCGCAAGCTACTGATTGTGTTGTCCTATGTCACCAGTCTAAGGTTCATGATGCCAATGATTATTGGTAACAATTATTCAGTTAGGTTCCTTGGACAGATCACTCAAAACCCAGTATAGGGTGAGAGAACCAAGAATATGAAGTATTCAGTAGAATACTCCAAACTCAATGTTACACATGAATGGATCGGTAGTTAACTGAGTCATGGAATGAATAGATCAGTTGTACACTGAGTCATTACAGCTGCATATGGTTATCTGTTATAAGAATGATTGTTATGAAATGTGTGTTTTGAATTGAGTATTTAGAACAGAGAACATTACTCATGCAAAAAAAAAAAAAATTCCTTGTTTCTAAAGTCTTAATTTGGGTGGATATCCCAAAGTTCAGCTCCAAATTCCTTGAAACCCTCATTCAAGCACACCTTCTTCAACTCATTCTCTCTAGGCCTTTCTCAACTTTTCCTAGATCTAAACACTTACACACATTCTCTAAAGTAATATTAATCCTATAACACACATCCTCAAACTTAAAATCATGCATTCATACTTGTTACTCACTCACCTATGGGTTACACTTTTCACTCATGCAAGACTAGTTCCAATTTGAACTCAAACCCTTGTTTTATATGAATTTCATCTCAACAACATGGAGGATTTTAGTCCTAGTCATTTTTCAAGATAAGTAAAACTTAATAACATCCCATTACATTCATAAAAATAGTCACATATGACCCATATAGGTTAGTCATGCCCAAAACCACCCATCCTGCACCAAAAAGGCTCAAAACCTCGTCACTAGGATGAGTAAAATCCACTAACCAAAAAAAATGTTTATTCAAGCTCCCAAAATAACCACAAATGTGTAATATAAAATTTAAAAATAATCCATGGTTGCAGTTTTACTTGGACCAATGAAATATTTTATAACACAAGCCAAAAGGCTCATTTGCTTCACAAAACAATTGTCTCTAGCACCCTATCTTCACCTTTGGGTATCAAACACACTTCAAATCAACTTAAATACAGAATGTAGACACTCTATGGAAACCTCAGGACCTGTCTAAAACATACATGCATTTTATACCTCATTAAACATCCATATTCTCAATCCACAACAACTTTCTTTTTCACCAAACAAAGCTGCTCAAAACCTAGTTTTACAAACTTAGTTGATTAACACCCTTACTGTCACTTTCAAGACCTATAAAGGCCTTCATTATGAAAAAAAATAATCCCTCTTAACTCTCAAGGCTATATAAATCATAATAAAATCCATTTCCTGCTTCAACCAACTCAATCATTCAGCCCGAGAAAACATTTCTTGAAAATCAACATACCTTTTTACTCACAAAATGACCTGAAAGAGCCATCAAATAAAATCACCATGATACAAGACATACATAATTAGAAATATATTTGAATCATATTTCCAAAACATATTATAAATCCTTCCAAATCCAAGTGGAAGGCCTTCAACCAAGCCAATTTCTACAAACTACTTTTTATACCTTTTAGGACTCAACAACTTGTCATGAGCCCAACATGCTCCATCACACCAAAACTCACTTCCACACTTAATAAAATCATGGAACATACTTATACATGGTTTCTAAGAACTTATAAACCTTAACTAAACTTGAACAACTAAGAACCATCACTTTACCTCATGTAGCCACATAACACCCTGCTAGAACAAACATCCTTCAAATTTGACCCTCAAAGAATAGCTCATAACTTTTTTATACCATATAAAAATCTCAAGTTTGATACACCATTGGAAATATCTCTGAATCAAGATCACAAAAGAACTTTATTGGAGTCCTAACTCCTCATGTAGCTCTTGCAATCTCAATTTTACCATAGGCTGCTTCAAACTACCCCAAAATCCAATATCCATAAATAGGGCACACTTTGAATTTTTTCACCTCAACCATGACCTGAAACTATCATGCAAATCTATAAAAACTCTAGGTCTAACATAAATTCCAATTTAGTTTTTACCTTCTTTAGAGAACTTTTTCTTGATCTGAACATCTTTAGAAACAATCCATTTCAAGTGGGGCCCACATACTATCACCTGCTCTACCTTACATTTTTGGAAATAAGGAAGAGTATTCTAAAACATACAATAATCAACCATAAAATATAAATTAAGATAGACTCAGTATACCTCTTCTTCTCCAAGTCACTCTTAGCTAGGGTTTCAAACCAGTTTACCTTATTAACAATCGTTCATGAAAACCTGATGATCAAACAATCTCATTATTTTTTGTGAAATGTTCATTACTTAACTTAGAAGTTATGCCAAGGAGATAAAATCCCCATGAAAATCATATAATTCACAATGAGCATCACAGGGTCCACTTTTGCTTTAAAAACACACTGAAACTTACCCAGTTTTGCCAAAACTTGCATATCTTGCAAATATTTCTTTAGAATGACTTGAAAATTACCATGAATCATCATGACAACATCCTCTAAATTTCCATATAGACCATCTATCCCAAATACATATAAAAATATCCAGTCATTAAGACTTACTAGTGTAAACTAGTATGTTTCTCACTTGTTTACTTCTCAAGGACCTTGAATCGCCACCAAACCTTTGAGTTTTGACTTGAAACTCACCATACACCTCAAGTATACTACCACCATGACTGATTTGGTCCAAAAATCACACCTCCATTTCATTCGGTATGATCTAGGGCTATGAATAGGCCATGAATGACCTGACTCAACATTGAATTCTCAAGTACTAACCAAGATGAACTCATGCAGACCATAGACACTCATGTCACATTGTACCAACCATTTTTGAACTCATGTCAACATTTGACTCACTCAAGAGAGCTCATACCATGACTCTAACTAGCAAACCAAGCTCCATGACCTCCTAGAACTCACCAAACTTGGACACTACCAATCAACCTTCATGCTTGACACTGAAAGACACCTCATAGAGACTCACATGACATCATGACACCCTTTTCCATCAATGGAGTTGATATCAATGACAACACAAACACATAATGGTCAACAACTTTGGGTGTATACAAGGGTAAAATGTGGACTCAAAAGGATGATATGATGAATTTAGAATCATAAAGGGATAATAGAATATTGTAAAATGGGGTATAACAAGGAAAAGAAATGTGATAATTTTTCTTTGTATTTGAAACATATTAGGGGATTTTTTTTGTTTTTTAGATTTTTTTGAGTTTTTACAAATACACGGTAACACATAAAAAATATAACTCTAATATTTAGTAAAACAGTGTATGTTTTCTTGGTAGCCCACTGATATACAAGGGTATATGGGGATATCTTACCAAATGTTATTTTCCTAGCACTACCAAATAATGCATGACAAATAGGTTTCTTAAACTAGGATAAAAGTATGGTGTTTATGAGGGAGGCTTTGATATACCTTACAATACATGAATCCTAATTCCATGTCACATGGGTATTGTCTAAGGTGTCAGTAATATAGGGTCAACTCTCCCCTCACTTTACTCTATACACTTTCACTAGAGATTTACAAAAAATGATAGTTTCTTCCTCCAATTTATATATCACATTAGTGCGCAGGATGTAAACTATGGACTTTTGGTGATGAAATCCAAGTAGCCCCTACAGGAATGAAACTATTTTTGATTCCCAAGATCACCTTGTGGTGCGAAGGAAGAGCATACATAATTACAACTAGGGAGATGTTGGTGTATATGACTTGTCTCCTCGTCACTCGACGTCTTCTCCACCTCATGTGGTTAATCATCTCATTTATTGAGATCATGTGTCCATGTGTCGTGCATGAGAGTTACCCAACACTCCTATATATGTATCTTCTTATTTTGATTTATGAAGATGAGTAGACCTATTCTTTCACACTTGATTTTCCTTTGTGATTCGATTCCTTACTAATTACGTGGAGTGTTCATGTCACCATTAGAAGTGCAACCCCTTTAATGTGCACAAGGTTTCATATTGATCCTTGTAGAAAAATATGATATGGTATCAGAGTGATTATTTTGTAAACCTGTACTTATTTGTTTCGTTTACTAATTACTTAATTTTTTGGTTTTCGTGTTTCTCGTGAAAGTTTTCGATTATCTTTTGGAATCTTTTTAACACGTTTTACAATCTCATTTTTTGGAGTTTGTGTTGGTTTTTTGGTTGTGCATGTGCATGTTTCAGGTGTTTCTCAGCTAGATCTAGCTAGTTACATATAAGTTTGAAGGGAAAAGCTTAATCTGGAGCACCCCTCCTAGCCTTTTTTTCCTTGTGAGAGCATTTTTGGCATCCTGGAGGTCCCCAGGACCCATCTTGAGCCCCTTTTTTGCATTGTAATTGCCCTTATTATTACTAGTAGACTAGTGTGTGCATCCACCATAGTCTTGTAGCAAGGGGTTTTTGTTGCAACGTGAGACACTTTTTATCACAATAGGAGTTTCTTTTGCCCCTTTTCTTATTTGTAGCTCATTTTTTGTTTGCTTACGGTGATAAGCTGTCATGATCCCTAGAACTTAATTGTGGTATCCATACTTACATATTATTACTTTGATTGCAAGGTGAGTGACCAACTGTTCCCCGATGCACATTTGCACCTAATTGTAACAAACGCACTAAACTATAAAGTTCCAAAATCAGGGGTGATAATATTGTCATGGGTGGTTGCATTTCTTTGTATTTCTTTCTATTCTTTATGTTTCTTTTTGCAATCCTTCTTTCTCTCTCTTTTCAATGGATGTACTTTCAATTCTTTTGCTTACGTTATTTAAGTTTTTTGAATGGAGGTAAAAAATGGTAATAAAACTAAGGGATAAATGGTTATTTCGCATCACCATGGGAGTTGAGACTGTATCTGACAATGATCCCAAAACTCTAAGTGGCTAAACCAAAGTGACAAAGCCTTAGGACTTATTTGTATGTTTGTTTCTCCTGAATTGATCTTCCAAATCAAGTTGTCTGAAACACCTAATGAAGTGTGGAAAATGTTAGAAAGTATGTTTGTACAACAAGATGACATGAGACTGCACAAGTTGGAAAAAGAACTACTAGTGTTAAATCCTAGTGACTTTGAAAACCTACAGGTATTCTTCTCAAAGTTCCTCCACACTAGATTACTTCTAAAGGAATGTAAAGTGGAGAAGAAAGATTCCTAGTTGATATTGTCGATTCTTTCTAAGTTAGGTCCTAAATACTATGTTTTCATGTTGACTTTTCAACTACAAAAGTTACTTTGGGTAGTGTTGACATTTTTGGCACCCGTGCAAAAGGTAAACTCGAAACTTCATTTTCAGATGGAAAGGTTGATGTGATGGACCTAAATAGAAAGAAAAAGGAAATAAATTGTCATCGTTCTAGTTTTAGAATGTCTATCTCCTACCCAGGGTGTCTTTCCAATCACATCCTAGTCATGATCGTGCATCAGCTCCCTCAGGAACCAATGCAGGACCCTGACACAAATGGGAAAGATAGAAGAGGTTGAAGGTGGATAGCCTAGAACTAGAAAAGGGATAGTTCACTTCAAGGATGAAGTAGATTTCAACTTATCTTTATTCACTTTTTAGTTGTTATCAGTTATCTTGAGTTCATTAATTATGATTAAATGAAAGGTTCCTAGTGTGTATGAGTTGTACATAATTCATTTTACATCATGTAAATGAAATAATAATGCAAAAGTGATAAAGATATAGCTAATCAAATGAATAAATTTTCATTTATTTCATAATTATAAAGTACAGTGAACCCACACAAGCCGTGGGAATAACTCTGAAAAGCAAGAACAAAAATGAAAGTACATATATGTAAAATTGTGAATAAAGAAAGAAGGAAATCCATCATTTCCTGTTAGATGGATTTCCCACAGTTTGGATTGTTTGCCATCCTCACTGTTTCCTCTCCACCATCTTCTCCAGCTGCTACCATTGTACCTAAAAGAGGAAAAATAAAATGTTAGAGCTCCGGATTTCATGCTTGTTGTTTTCACAACTTTAAACAGATACGAACTTTCAAAAATGAACTTGAAATCAGAAAGTGCATAAAAGAATTCAAGAGTAGAATGTCATCTTCAAAATCATGGCATAAAATGAAATCAGCAGCAAAGGAAAGGATTTTAGCCTTCACTTATTTTTCTAACTAGTTCTCTTAATGTGCAGGTATAGAAAGAAGATTAATTTCATCTTTGTTGTAATCATATTTGCATAACAAAGAAAAAGTAGCAAAATATTCAGAAATACAACTCCGTAAAGAATTGCAGTGAATGTTACAAGTTATGCATCATTTTAAGAACTTGCAAAAAGAAAGTTACATCCCAATATTAAAGGCATTGTTTAACACCTTTATAGTACAAAAATGAAGAATATTTTGGACATACATATATAATTGTCTTGGCAAACCAGTTGATCAAAGAAAGATTCAAGAACAATACTCATCTTAAATCATAAAAGGTAGGCACCTATGAATTGCAACCTCAAGATGAACCAAGAATACAAGAGGTGGTCATAAAGAACATGTTAGTTAATTGAACTAAAGGAAATGCCATTTATGATTGCAAAGAAATCAATTAAAAGTAAAAGGAAGTAGATTTTTAGAAATTATATCATTTTTGCAAGATGTCGGCCTACTGGATAAGCTTCAACAATGTTATCAAAGTGCATTCTGTAGTAATAAAAAGTTATAGATTACAGAGATGACATTAAAATTTAGAACATAGATGGTAAATTTTCATCTGCAACATCAAGCATTAGCTGAAACAAGATTACAGATTTCTATAGGTTTTAATTCGAAACATTTCTATAAATAGAATCATCACCTACAATAATCAGTATAAATTTCAAGCAAAATCATCTATCATGCAATGAACAAGCCTTACAGAGGTAGTACTAGGGTTACAAATGGATCAAAATGTCAAGATAGGGAAGAACATATTTCATAAATAGATAACTCTTCAAGCATGCAATGAAAGAGGACCGTGCAAATAAATTGCAAAGTTGACAAGATTAATACAAAACAAGGTAGTAAACAATGAGCTCGAAATGTCGATTGTAACAGCTGAGGAAAATGAGAAACAAAAATTCTCTCAAACAGTAAGCATAAAACAAAACATCAAGGTAAAATGAGAAATAGATGTATATAGTTAAAAGTGATTCCTCTTTCAGAGCTTACACCATATACAAAGTTTCAGTAATTTTTAAGGTTTATTATCTAGAGCAGGAATAATCCCACATGTGGAAATTTGTCCTTGATATTGACATGTGAGCACATATTGCTATTAAGAATTATAAAATCAAATAAAGACATTAGCTTGAGACTCCATGAAAAAAAACAGTTGCTCCAAATATGCAAGATTCAAAGGTAAACAAAACACATTTTGTCAAAACCCTTCAACAATGTTAAATGATAACCAATTGAGATCCTTTGAAATGAAGAGCATTCAACTAAAGTTTTGAATCAAACAAATCTACATTAGAGAAGCTCAACTCGAAATCATGTAAGGTATTAGAGAGTTAAATACTTGTTCTGAAGATACAAATGTTAAAAAAGCTTAAGAAATTTAGATTTTCAAATGCAAAGAAAGACAACAATATATGGCTGTTTTTAGACAAGCTCAAGCCAAAATGCATGATAGTTACAAAGCTATAACCCATCATAAACCATCTTCCATGGTACGGTTTTTTCTTAAATAAAAAGCCCACAAGCATCTTCTGGTAAGTCAAGGAAGTCATGCCCAGTTTTAGCTATACAAGAAATGACCAAAATCAAATGTGTCAAGAGCAAAGACTTAACATTCATTAACAAAATGGAATCCTTGCTATATTTTGTCAAAACAAATCAACTTCAACAAATTATGGCCCTTATAGTGAGAAATGGGAGGTTTTTGAGCCTTTATTCAGAAAGGCAATTAATGGGTCTTACAAATTCAATTGAGCTCGGTAACCATAATGCGTAATTTTATAATGCTCAAACAGGAAAGGGTAACAGCTAGATTTACAATGAATGAAGTAAAATTTAGAACAAACTAATTCTGGATATATGTATACCATAATGACATAAAGGTTGATGTAAAAACATATCTGGGTATGTGAGTCTTCGATTCCAAACTCGCCTAGAAATCAAGAAAATTCTACGCAAATAAATGAAAAAAAATGATTAAGCCAAATCAGAATAAATGAAGGGCAGAGTTGCTTATCCGGTGGATTCTAGGTCATTAAACCAATACAATGTTATAAACTATATACCAAGCTTAAGGAACAATACGGTTGAGCTAGAAATCTAAGTGAGTTTAATAAAGCTAAGAAATAATGCCTAGATTCACTAATGCAAGGCCAAACTTCATGAGTACCTCCAGATGTGTTCGATGACCAGAGAATAAAGAGCTCAAACCAAATAAGTATGGCACAAAACCCACAACTTTTCATGATAAGATACAAGAAGTTTAATGGCGGCCATTACAGAGAAGAGATGCAAAATAAACATAAGTTCTTGCTTTATAATGGCAAGATGCAAAAGTTAAACATAGTCATTGCTTTAATTAATGGCGAAACCCTGTAAAGAGCCACCAAAAATTCATGACAGATCCCAACAAATATTTGAGCTCATAGAGCTAGAGAAACAAGATGAAATACAAAGAATCACAGATGAAAGCAAAGGCATGCCAATGTGACAAACTAGAGAAAGCAAAAGCAACAATGGAGGATTGAATTACAGTCAAACTTTACAAACCCCATTTTGAAAATGGTCAGATCCCATACAAAATAAAAACAACATCTCAAAGCTCTCTAATGGCGGCATACCGAAACCCTCGACCGATGGAACCAAATAAATAAAATAGTGCAGCTTGAAAGCACAGATAATATAAAGCAATTCAATAAAGGCCGTACGAAAAAATCTTTACCTTTAACGATGGCGGCCATTGAAAATGGCATGTCCCAAAGAGCTAAATCGGAAATGATAAATGCAAATTTTCCAGCGAACTTATACGGTTGAGTTTCTCCTTCACTAGAAAGAGTCAAGCAATGTAATCTCAAAATTCCTTAGAGCAGAAAAGGATCACTCAGAGTCAAATGTAGAACCATCTTCTTTCAAGAGGCATGCCCTTTTGCGAAAACACCAACAAGAAATTTATCAAAAATCGCAAAGCCCATCTGAATGGTACCAATGATTAAGTCTTAGCAAGCCCTCCAAAATACAAAGCCATTATCTAACATAAAGATAACATGGCCAAAATGAAAGGACTAGAACTCATGCTCTTGACAATGGTGAATTCGTGGCAAAAATAAGTGATCCATAAATACATGATGACGCAAGAAGGAAAATAGCCCCTTTTAGCACATGCATAAGTCAAATAACAAGATAGTCAAAATTACAAGCACACCCCATTAATGACCTTTAGCAGAATATTCACACCTAAGATCAAACTAAAAGCTTGAAGATCCCCTTCCATGGCAAAGTCAAAGTTTTAGACCAAATCAACTTTCAAGGAGCTTCGAGTAAAACCCTAAACAAAAATGGCTAGTTTTTCCTATGAAACCCTAATGAGTTAGGGTTTGAAATTTAACTACCATGACCATAGTTTATCAAAACTAACTGGATAAAAATCCTTTAAACCCCTATTTACTTATGAAAATGGGGTGGGTGTTAATTTTGACCAAATATTGCATTGAATGGGGTAATAGGGACATTCTTTTAATGTTTTCATAGTAGTCACATGGTGGGACCATGGGGGATGATTATGTTTAATAATTGAAAAATCGAACAGTTTTTGAAAAATACCTTTTTATCTGCATGAAAAGGTGGGATGGAATATCTAAAGTCAAAGAGACAATGATTTAACGTTTTCAAACAGGTGTTACAAGGAAGAATCAGTGATTAGTTTATGCAAGCCACATGATATACACAATACATATCTTTTGGAGATAAGTTCAAGAATAGCTTTAGTTACCTTAATTGTCAAAAAGACCTTAAAGTTTGCAAAGGACATTATGCTACTTTTCATGCAGTAAAACTAATAAGGGAGTCAATTCAGTTTGACTGAGAGTATATTTGGAAAACCGGGAAGGCTATTTTTGCCTCTTACACAAACCAGTATGTATTTTAGTCCTTTTATTATTTCTTTTATTGAAAAAGGCTAATAAATTATCATGCAAGTATGAGTTGGACTATAGTCTATTTTTAGGGGATTGGGTGAATAATTTTGTCTATATATTGTGTGCTTTGGCAAAGCATAAGGATAGGGGAATTTTTAATGTATTGAGTGTTGAAGCCATTGTTGCCAGAATTGCCCTTATATGAGAATCAGTTGATTGCCTTTCCAACAATTTGTAGTGGTGTGTATTACAATAGTTATTCTTGTGAATTTTATTCCCTAAATTTATTAAGCTTGCTTATGTTATTTACCTTGCTGCAAATAGGTGTTTATGCTAGTTTTAGTGTGCAATTATCTGCCTTGTTATTGTGAGAAATCCCTTAACATAATAGTGTTTGCCTTGAGATTAGCAACAACCCATTGGATCGTGTGTTGTTTTATTTATTCTCAGTATATTGTGCATGTTTCTCAGTCAAGCCCTCATAAATTTTGGTGTATCACCCCCATTTATCATAGTTTTATCCATCTCCTTAACCCTCAAACCCCACAGTTTTAGTTTAGGGATACTCCAAAGAAGGAACCGACCTTGTAATCCCAGAGATTCACCTCACAATATGGAGAACCCACAACCCGTGAGGTGTCTCAATTTTCTATCCACAAAAGTGAGGGAAAAGAAAAGTTAGAAGATATGTTACCCCTCAACACAGGTGCACTTTTGTCAGATAACGAGCAGTACTTGGAAAATGCCCTCATTTGACAGTTTTTCATCCCAACTCATTCAAAAATAGGAAAAACTCATTCAAATGGGTACTCTCAAGTCCAAGTCACATGCCCTTGTAGAAATTAATGGTAAGGGAAAGAAACTTTAAAAGAAGAAAGAGAAAAAGGACCAACCTAAGAAGGAAACCAAGACAACCAAGCCCAAACCAAACCTAACACAAACGCTTTAACTTTTAAGCCTAAAATGAAGAAGGAAAAATATAAGTGTTCATATTGCAAGAAGACTAGACATGAAGAGCACTAATGTATGAGAAAACAAATCGATCGCCTAACTCATTTACTTAAGAAGAATAATATAAGTGTTCCCGAGTCTATCAAACAAAATTCTCCAAAAGCCGAGTCTTCCAGAGACAAGGATTCTAAATCTGATAAGAAGAAAGGAAAGGCCCTTGTAGCTAGATTTGTTCCTTTCGTCAATGTGGATTATAGATTTTGGTGCCTCACACCACATGGGCTCTTCACATGTTCGAGTTCTCCAACATCGAACTATGTGGCATATCCCAAATCACGTTGGGTGATGACACTACAGTGTCAATTTCCAATAGTGGATCAATAGAGATGGATGGTGGATCATTTAACCAAGTGTTGAGTGTTCCCAATATCTATACCAATCTCCTATCGGTTTACCAAATCCATCACCTTGCTGAAGGAATGTGAGTGGAATTTGGTCCTAAATCAGTGATTATTCGTGAGCTTCACTCTACACTATTGTGGTTGAGGGAAAGGTATATCACCATTTATAGTTTATATACCTTCTCCCACTTTACTTCTGATTTGATTCCCACTGCCTTGCTCACTCATGCAGATGAGGTTAGTAAGCTATGACATGAGAGTTTTGGCCATCTTAAATATCTTTACCTTAACAATTAATCCAAAACGAAATGGTCAACGGGTTACCCACATAGATTTTCTAAGGGTCTTTGTGAGGGTTGTGCCCTTGAGAAGCACCTTGAAGAAATTTTTGGCAAAGGAAAATCCTGGAGAGGTGCTTGTCTTTTGGATCTTGTTCATAGTGAAATTTTTGGCCCTTTCCCATCTCTCCTTCATTTACTAGAGCTCTCTATATACTTACCTTCATTGATGATTTTTCGCGTTACACTTGGGTGTATTTTATTAAGCAAAAGTTTGAAGTTTTTGATCACTTTCGAGAATTTAAGGCTCTTGTTGAGAAACAAGTTGATAGTTCTATCAAGGTTCTTCGAACCGAAAATGGAGGAGATTATGTGAGAAATAGGTTCGAAGATTTTTGTACATATGAAGGGATTTGTTTGTAACGTACATTTGATTACAACCCTTCATTAAAATGGAGTTATATAAAGAAAGAACTAAACGCTTAAGGAGATGGCCACTTGTATGGTTCACTTGAAATCCCTTCCTCTACAGTATTGGTTGAAGCAGTGAATTATGTTTACTACATTTAGAACTGTGTTCCACACAAGGCCGTAAGAGGGATGACACCCTTTGAAGCCTAGTTTGGATGCAAAACCTGATGTTAAGCACTTTCGTGTCTTCAGATCTAATGTTATGGCCTAGATTCCCAAAAAGAAATGAAAGAGCCTTAGAACCACAATTCAGACCTTATATATTTCTAGGGTATTTTTATGGTGTGAAGGGCTATATATTGTTGAACCCTACTACTCATCAGCTTTATATTGAGAGAAGTTTGAAATTCGATGAGTCATCTTTGACTTCTACTTCTCCACCCTCTGAGGTCCTTATGCTACTCTATTATACATTCTTGACTCTTCAGATGATGATTGTGTTGAGCATGTCCTCCTCCAATTGATCCTCCCATGCCTCTCCTAACCCTCATGCTTCAGATGTCTTCTGATTCTGACAATAGTGATGATGAGGACTTTTTCCCTTCTCACTCGAGTGAAGAATCTATAGACTCTAATCCTAAATCACCTCCAGGTCCTCGTTGGGCTAGGAAAACTTTGCAGAGTGTTGGAAAGTGGATGGGAGATCCTTCGGACAAGAGACAAAACTCGTTCAGAGTTCACTGAACCTCACTCCTTCACCTCCATGCTTCTGACCCTCAGTCTTTTAAGAGAGGCTTCTGGGATTCCTCAGTGGGATTCTTTCATGGATGATGAGTATTCCTCACCCATGAAGAATGATACATGGGATCTCACCCCTCTTCCAAAAGGAAGAAAAATCATTCGGTGTAAGTGGGTATTTCAAACAAAGTATGGTGTCGGTGAAGATGTCGATAAGTATAAATTGTGACTTGTAGTTAACGGTTTCTCTGAGGTAGTTGGGGTTGATTACTCGGAAACATTTTCTCCAGTTGCGAAGATGACTTCTATTTGACTGACCCTCACCATCACTGTACGAATAGATGGGAAGTCTACCAGATGGACGTTAAGAGTTCCTTCCTTCATGGGGACCTAGAGTAAGAGATCTACATGGAACAACCTTCAGGTTATGTCCATGATCCCTCCCTCATTTGCATGTTAAACAAGTATCTCTACATCCTTAAACAAGCCCCTCGGGCTTGGTATGCCAAGATGGACTCCTTTTTACTTGCATCAGGGTTCACTCGGTGTCACTCTGACCCTAATGTTTACATTCTGTGGCAGGATGACTCCATAATCATCCTCATTTTGTATGTTGATGACTTGTTGATTATGGACAGCTCTTCCTCTATCATTGATTATGTGAATATTTCCTTGGCCAACAAGTTCTCCATGTCTGACTTAGGATTTCTTCATTACTTTCTTGGGATTCAGATTTCGCAATCTGACTCGAGAATTGTTAATTTTGCAGCCTAAGTACTCCCTTGATTTGCTTGCTCGGTTTCATATGTCTGATTGTAATCCTTATCCTACTCCTTTCCTTTCTAGGGTTAAGTTGGTTTCTAATTGTTATACTCCCTTGGTTGATGGTACCCTTTATCAACAGTTGGTAGGGATTTTGATCTATCTTACTCACACTCGTTTGGATCTATTGTATGTTGTTGGGATCATGTCTAGATTCATGCACGAGCCTCATGAGTTGCATTGGAAAGCAATGAAGCAAATGCTTCACTATTTTCATGACACTTATACATATGGGATTCATGATCTTGGAGGGATAGAGATTGACTTGGTTGGATATATTGACTTTTATTGGGTCAGTGATCTAGATCATCATAAATCTACCTCAGGATACATTTTCTCTCTTGGTTCGGGTCCAATTAGTTGGTCTTGAAAGAAGAAGAATGTAATTACGATATCTTCTATAGAGGTAGAGTATAAAGGAGTAGTTAACACTGCACATGGAAGTTGTTTGTTGCATAGGGGATTCTTGACAGAGTTTGGTATTCAATTTTGGAAACCTACTATCATCTTACTGCAAAAACATGAGAACCATCTCAATTTTTCAAAATTCAATTCAACATCAGTAGAAGAAGCACATTAAGATCCACATGCACTTCATATGAGAGATGATTCATGGATACATCATCTACTTTCAGTATTTTAAATTTCTGATCAGGCTGTAGATATTTTCACCAAACCCTTCACTGGAAGGAAAAGTTTCTTCACTAGATATATCTTCTTGGAGTGAGGTCTTCCACAGCCGCCCATCTTCTTCAGGATTTCTATTCCTCTTCTCTTCTTCTTCTTTTATGAAGAGATGTCATTTTTACATGGGTACCTTATCAACCATTTAGTTGTTGGGACCCATATGGCACATATATTTTTCAGTTGTCTAGGGGAGTCCTCTTTCTGTTCTGACTTTCCATGACCTCTACCTCAACTTTAATGAGTGGGAGTGTTGGTGTAAATGACTTGTCTCATCATCACTTGGCATTTTTTCCACTTCATGTGGTTAGTCATCTCACTTATTGAGATCATAAGTCATTAGGGTTAGTTAGAGTTTCATGTGTCCAAGTGTCATGCACGAGAGTTACACAACACTCTTATATATGTACCTTCTTATTTTGATCTACGAGGATGAGTAGACCTATTCTTACATACTTGATTTTCCTTTGTGATTCGATTCCTTGTTGATTACATGGAGTGTTTGTGTCACCATTGGAAGTGCAACCCTTTTGATGTGCACGACGTTCTGTATTGACCCTTGTAGAATAATCCGATAGGAGATGCATAAAAGAAGAAGGCATAATCATAAAATTAAAACTTTGTTTTGTTGTTTTCACTATTAAAAATTCCAGGGAAATCACCTAAGCAATAAACCTACAAATTTTCTATTTTTTTTGTTTTTGACCTACAAACACTAAGTTAGACTTGCAAAAGACTACTAGATAAAAAGAGCTCAAAACTATTAACAACCTTAATAAACTAGAAAAAATTATAAAACAAAAAACTCATTAGATTCAAGGAAAATAAGCATGTAACAAGATATTAACATCCCACTATGATCACCAAAATATATACAATGTTTAGAGGTCACATGTAAGAGTTAAAAGATTAGAAATATGATAAACCTTAATCTAATTGATACACAAAATAAATGGGTTTAAAAAACCATTGTTAAATGTTATGGGATGAAGTATCAAGTTCTTCTCAATATGCAAACAATTTCTTTTAAATCTACACAACACAAACTAGAAAATGAATTATCATTTTTTAGTTATTAGGGGATATACCTTAGTAGGATCCCTAACATTTTTAAGGCTAATAAAATATTTAACATGATAAAATAAATGACAAGATAAAGCAAAGTAAATTGTTAAAAAAATGATATACTTGATCTAGGACCTTTGGAGACCCTAGAAGTGTTACAAGACTTATTATTATTGATGACTATATTTTGTATGGACAATATAATCACATTACAATCGTAGGGAAATTGCCTAAGTGATTTGGAAATGTATGAAAATTTTATGATTTCAAGATGTTTCAAACATGTATCTGCTTAGATTGCGAATTCAACTTCATATTTGAAAAATATTCGAGCAAATAGATGTGAAATTATGATAAAAAATCTTGGAGGCGTAATATTGGACAAAAGCTTCTTGTTTTATCAATTTTCTTGATGGAAGTGGATGCTCACAGGCTTTAAGGATTTAGTTATTTTAAATTTTTCTTTAATTTGTTGTTGTTATTGATACCTAGGGAGAAGGCCCTAGCCTAAAAAAAATACTTCAAGTATCAGTCCATGATAATAACATACATCGACGGACTCTCAAAAAAGTGTGTAAGCACCTTATTGTGCATCATACATACAAAATAAAAGGGGAAGAGTTGCATTCAACCAATAACCACCCTTACAATCTACTAAAAACTATGTACAATATATTATATTGTTCAACCTAATAAGGCCATATTCAAAATACCCCTCTTTTACCACTTACAACCGATACCAAAAAATTATATGCACGTTGCCTAAGACACAAACAAGACTTACTTCTCCTTACAACCACTAGGAGAGACTTCAACGATGATTTCCACCTCCTAATTGTCCATGTTCTAAGCTGATGAAGAGGAAGGCACCACACAACATTAAGGCATGTCAAGTTTTTCTCCCACTAAAAGAGCAACCCCCAGATTCTTAGCCAGAGTCTCCTGACCTCGAGCCACCGCTTACAGGGCCTTGGTAAGAACACGCATATGAAATTGGATTCTCATTAAACACTCCTCCAGACATGCATGCTACTTTGTGGAGGATAAATTGCCCAGAGGAATTCAAAAAAATGTTGGTTGCACTCATACCTAAGCCATATAAAAGACATTCTTCCTGTTAGGATGTGGAGCCTATTTTCATTTGTGAAAATGTTGAAGACTGTACACTAAAAGTATTGTACACTTTCCATAGTTATCTCGTCAAGGTTCAGGGGTGAAGCCCCCAAGAAAATTGTTTGCCTCAAAAAATGTGGCCGATATATCGGGAAGTGTGTTTTTCTCATATGGGTTGGATTTTTGACACATAGGTTTATGGGACGATTTTGGCCCATGGTTTTGATACCCACGGTTTTGTAAAACTGCTAAAGCAGTTGTCTACTTATGTGGTTTTGTGCACATGGTAGGGTTGATGTAACATTGTAGATGTGTCTGAATTCAGGTTTGAATTCTGTAGAGTTTGTTGAGCATATCTCCAAACATATATGGGTATTGTATTGAGAGAGTGGTGGCTTCTAATAAAATATGAGCAAGTGATTCTTGGTGGGTGTAGCCCAAATTGGGTGAACCACATTAAATATTGTCTCCTTGTGTCGTTCTTTTATTATTTTACACTTTTATTTAAGATCTATAATATTTTATGCATATTAGTTTCTATTATTGCTATTTTGTGAGGGATTATTCCACATATTTTATCCCTTATTTCCTAATAATTGGTATCAGATCTTGGTTTGGTTTGTTGAAGTGTTGAATCACAAGGAAAGTTTTTAGCTTGAGTGGGAGCTATGACAGATGAGGGAAGATCAAGGGTTGATAAATTCAACGGGCAAAATTATAATCTTTGGAAGATGCAGATGGAAGATTACTTTTATCAGAAGGATCTTTATATTCCTCTGTCTGAGAAGGTGAACAAACCCTCAAGCATGACAGATGCAGAATGAGATTTGCTAGATAGGAAGGAACTTGGGACAATCTGACTGTGTCTTGCATCTTCGGTATTATTTAATGTTTCAAAGGAAAAGACTACAAAAGAATTGATGGATGCATTAGGGAAGTTGTATGAAAAACCCTCTGCCTCTAACAAGATATTTTTAATGAAAATGTTGTTTAATATGAAGATGTCTGAGAATGGTTTAGTAGCAAATCATTTAAATGATTTTAATATGGTTGTAAATATGCTAGCTTTGGTTACAATAGAATTTGATGAAGAAGTTAGGGGTTTATTAATTATGTGCTCTTTATCTGAGAGTTGGAATAACCTAGTAATGGCGGTAAGTAACTCAGTTCCAGCTAACTCAAAGTTGAAGTTTGAGGATGTTGTAGGGGTGATTCTTAGTGAGGAAATGCCAAGAAAAATATTTGAGGAATATTCTACTTCAGGGAATGCTTTGACAATGGAAACTATAGGGAGACAGAAGAATAGAGGAAGCCGTGGAAAATCAAAGGATCAGGTAAGGTCAAAATCCAAAAGTAAGATAGTATGCTGGCACTATGGAAATTTTGGGCATACAAAGAAGGATTGTTGGGAGCTTTGGGACAAGAAGAAACAACAAGAAGAAAACAAGGAGGCAAATGTGGCAACGGGTAATGTATGTCAGGATGTTTTGATTCTTTCTTTACACAATATTGTTGAATCTTGGGTTTTAGATTCAGGGGCTTCTTTCCATGCTACTCCACATAGGCATTATTTTGTTGATTATGTTCAAGGGGATTTTGGGCATGTTTTTCTTGGTGATGATGAGCCTTGCAGTATAGTTGTAAAAGGTTCTATTCGGGTTAATATGCAAAATGGGAATACATGGCTATTGAAGGATGTTAGACATGTGCCTACTTTAAAAAAAAATTGATATTGGCAGGCCAGTTGGAAAGTGATGGTTGTACTGTGATATTTACAGCGGACTCTTAGAAGGTTACTAAGGGTGCTCTTGTGGTGGCAAGAGGTAAGAAGGTTGGAGCCTTGTATTTAACAACTTATAGCACTAATGTTTCTAATCTTGTGGCTTCAAAAGTAGATACAACATTGTGGCACTATAGGCTTAGTCATATGGGCCATAAGGGCACGAATATCATAAAGAAGGATTTGTCCGGATATACAGAAACAAGTTTGGAGTTCTGTGAGGACTGCATATATGGGAAACCAAAGTGAGTAAGGTTTCTCAAGGTTGGACCTACAAAGAAAGAGAGTAAGTTAGAGTTGGTGCATTCTGATGTGTGGGGGTCGGCTCAAGTATCATCTCTTGGGGGTTCAAGTTATTATGTTACTTTTATTAATGATGCAACAAGGAAAGTTTGGGTTTACTTTATTATAAACAAATATGATGTATTTGACACTTTTGTTAAATGGAAAGCCTTGGTAGAGAATGAAACATGTCTTAAGTTAAAATGTCTCAGGGCAGATAATGGAACGGAGTATTGCAGCAATGAATTTGATGATTACTGTTCTAAGAATGGAATCCACAGGCAAAAGACAGTTCCAGGAACTCCGCAGTAGAATGGGTATCAGAAAGGATGAACAAAATAATAATGGAACATGCTAGGAGCATGAGGTTACATGTAGGATTGCCTCTTTCTTTTTGGGCAGAAGCGGCGAGCACAATTGTGTACTTGATAAATAGATGATCCTCAAGTGTCTTGGATGGAGGCATACCTGAGGAGGCTTGGTATGGTAAGAAAGTTGATTATTCATTTCTTAGAGTCTTTGGATGTGAGGTTTTGTCCATATAGACAAGGATGATAAGACCAAGCTAGAGGCTAAATCTGAAAAATGTACTTCATTGGTTATGGTGGTAATGACTTTGGATATAAATGTTGGAGTATTAAGGACAAAAAAATCATTCGATCTAGGGATGTGTGGTCTTTAATTAGAAAGTCATGTATAAGCAGCAGTTGCAGGAAAATATGGAAGAATCCAAGAAAGAATATGCAATGGTATAGGATCTTTTGGATGGGAAAGTGACAAATGAATCAGTTTAGGAACCTCTTCAACAAGAACCCCAAACTCCTATATTGAGGAGGTCTTCTAGGGTAAGAAAAGAACCTGAATGCTTTTCTCCTTCTCTTTATTATTTATTACTCACTGATAGTGGATAGCTAGAGATGTTTAATGAAGCAGTGTAGGTAGATGTCAAGAAGAAGTAAGAGCAAGCCATGGATGAGGAGCATCAAGCTCTCATGGAGAACTAGACATGGGATTTGGTGAAGTTACCCGAAGGCAAAAGAGCATTACAGAACAAGTGGGTGTACAGATTCAAAGAGGAAGGAGGAAAGAAAAGATACAAGGCCTAGTTGGTGGTCAAGGGGTTTGCACAGAAAAAAGGTATAGATTTTGATGAGATTTTTTCTCTTGTAGTAAAAATGACTTCTATTAGAATTATTCTTGGAATAGTTGCAGTAGAAGACTTGCACTTATAGCAGCTTGATGTAAAGACTACATATCTCCATGATGATTTGGAGGAGGATCTATATATGCAGCAGCTAGAGGGATATGAGGTCAAAGGTAAAGAGGAGAAGGTGTGCAAACTGAAGAAGAGCTTGTATGGCTTGAAAAAATTTCCACGTCAATGGTATAAGAAATTTGATAGCTTCATGATGGAGCAAGGTTATATTAGATGTCATTCTGACCATTGTGTGTATACAAAGGAATTTGAGGATGACAGCTATATTATCCTATGTTTGTATGCATATGACATGTTGGTTACAGGTAAAAACATGCAGGAAATAAAAGTACTCAAGAAGCAACTAAGTGAATCCTTTGTTATGAAGGATTTGGGGGCAGCCAAACAAATCCTTGGTATAAGGATATCTCAGGATAGGAAGGAACGAAAGCTAACTTTATTTCAAGAAGAGTACATTAAGAAGGTCTTGGAAGGGTTTAATATGCATGATGCTAAACCGGTTGGGACTCCTTTAGCAGGCCATTTCAAGTTATCAAAGGAGCAGTGTCCCAAGACAAAGCAAAAGAGAAATCAGATGTCCAAGGTACCTTACTCATCAATGGCTGGTAGTTTGATGTATGCCATGGTGTGCATCAGGCATGATATTTCCCATGCAGTGGGAGCGAAGAGTAGATTTATGAGTGATCCAAGTAGAGATCACTAATAGACAGTAAAGTGGATCCTTCGATATTCGAGAGGGACCGTGGGGACAATTTTGTGCTACAGTGGATCAGAAACCACTTTGCGTGGTTATGTAGATTTAGATATGGCTGGAGATATAGACAGTAGGAGGAGCACGACAAGTTATATTTACACTATAAGTGGGACAACAATGAGCTGGATTTTATGACTACAGAAGTTGGTGGCTTTGTCAACCACGAAGGCTGAGTATGTTGCTGCCACAGAGGAAAGTAAAGAGATGATTTGGCTACAACAATTGCTTAAGGAGTTGCGACATAAGTAGGAGTAAGGGAAGCTACATAGTGATAGTCAGAGTGCTATACACCTAGCTAAGAACTCTGCTTTCCACTTTAGGACGAAGCATATATAGCTTAGGTACCATTTCATTAGGACAACTTTGGAGGAAGAGAAGTTGAAGCTAGAGAAGATTCATACCAGTCAGAATCCTACAGACATGATGACCAAGTTGGTCACAAGGGAAAAACTAAAGCTATGTTCAGCTTTGGTTGGTCTTCATGGAAACTAGTGAAGGGTTGAGAAGCTTACTCAGAAGAAAACTAGTCTCAAAGTGAGAGATTGTTAGGTTGCAGAGCCTGTTTTCATGAGTGAAAATGTTGAAGACTATACACTAAGAGTATTGTAAATTTTCCATAGTTGTCTTGCTGGGGTTCAGGGTGTAGCCCCTAAGAAAAAAAATTGGCCTAAAAAAATGTGCCTGATATACCGAGAAACATGCTTTTCTCATATGGGCAGGATTTTTGACCCATAGGTTTATGGGACAGTTTTGGCCCATAGTTTTGATACCCACGGTTTTGTAAAATTGTTAAAACAGTTGTCTACTTGTGTGGTTTTGTGCATATGGTAGGGTTGATGTAACATTGCAAACGTGTCTGAATTCGGGTTTGAATTCTGTAGAGTTTGTTGAGGATAGCTCCAAACAAATCTGGGTATTGTATTGAGAGAGTGGTGGCTTTTAATAAAATCTGAGCAAGTGATTCTTGGTGGACGTAACCCAAATTGGGTGAACCAAATTAAATATTGTCTCTTTGTGTTGTTCTTTTATTATTTTACACTTTCATTTTAGATCTGTAATATTTTCTGCATATTAGTTTCTATTGTTGTGATTCTGTGAGGGATTATTCCACATATTTTATCCCTTATTTCCTAACACCGCCTTTCAATCAATTGATTCGGGTCCAACATCAATTTTCTCATGCTCTCGTAGATATCCTCATCCTCATCCTCTTCAAAATTCTCATCCAATGACCATAATTTCTCCAACCACCCTCTTATTGTCGCATTTTGTATTTTACCGTCCATCTAGGAGGAGAAGGATTCACCTTCCTCTTATCTTGTAAGGACCCTCTTCCTTTTCCTGCTCGGCCCGACCTCCGAGCCCCTTGAATTCTTCATAGTAATTAGAAAGAAATCCGACCCATGAACTAACCGGATTCCTACCCAGCAAAGCCACACACCACAAATAGAGACACAATTGAAATCCCCGTAGGAGAAATGGGCTTAAAAACCCTCGACACGCCTCACATGAAGGAAGGAACATGTGCCAGTACCATAATCTCTCCAATTATAGTGGTAAATGTTTGACGACCTACATTCTTACCCTCCCACTTGGCCTTCGGCCAACCTTGCATCACTTGCGGTTAGAGAGATGATGTCACTATGGAAATTCACCTCCCACACTTGACGCCTTCAATGATATTTATCCCAAATCTCAACACCTCTATTAGCCAAATAGTCGGCAACTTGATTCCTAGCTCTTTTAATCTAAGAAATTCGAATCTCAGAGAAAAAAGAAAGAATAACCTTAATCTTCTGACAAATCGATTTCTGCAAACAAGCCTTACGATACATACCCTGAGCAACTCTGATAATAATTTTAGAATCACCCTATCCACAACCATTGCCAATTCTGATTTTTCACCTCCAGTAAACCGAAAAGGAGGGCCATGTCTTCTGCCACGTTATTGGAGGAGACGCCATAATCTACTGCTAAGGCCAACACTGATTGATACCTAAAGTCTTTGAATATGTATCCACAACCCGCTTTACCCGGATTTCCTCTTGAAGCACCATCAAAATTTAATTTGATCCATCCTTCCTCAGGAGGCCGCCACATACTTTTATGTTCTTCCTTACTCCCATTATTAGGAGTTTTAAGTTTGCTTTACTATTTTAAAGATTATTTTACAATTTTTTTAAATTTTATTGTTTTAAATGCTATTTATAGTTTTTATGAGATTTTGTGGGATTTGTTCTATTGTTTTGGTATTTTGTGATTAATATGATTAAGGTATACATATGACTTTATGTGTAAAGATGCATTTGTGAGTGTCTGCAATGACTACTTATTGAATGGATTATACTTGTTTGTTGATTGTTATATTATTATCCACTTGAGAGGCATTATAAATATTAAGGAAGCCTAAATTTTCCCTAGTTTAAAACATGCTTACATTTTTTTCCTTATGCATTTTATAGACCCAAAGGTCATATTAACATTTTAGAGAAGAATAACAAGTCGGGTTTACCCTAGCGGTGGAGAATGTGGGTTATATGTGGGAGGTCTTGAGGTCCATTCCCCAGGCCGACCACCTTTATAGCTCATCGTTACTTGGCTAGGTAGTGCTAGGCGGGTCAACTTCTTCGGTGGTGGAGGTGGTCTCTCAACGTGGTGTCAAGCCGACTCGGTGTTCAATGAGACGGGGGTTGGGATCATGCATGAATCATGTGTTCAATGTGATGAGACATGTTCTGACATTACAACATGAGAGTTATCCCAAAGCAATTTTAGCCCGTCTGGTTTACCCTAGCGGTGGGGGATGTAGGCTATATGTGGGAGGTCTCAGGGTCCATTCCCCGGGCTGCCCACCTCTATATCTTGTTGTTACTCAGCTAGGTAGTTATGTGCGGGTCACCTGCTTCGATGGCAGAGGTGGTCTCTCGATGTGGTGCCAAACCGACTCGGTGTTCAATGCGACGGGGGTTGGGGTCAGGCATGAAACCCGTGTTCAATGTGATGAGGCATGTCTGACATTGCGACACGAGAGTTATCCCAAACCACTTTTGGTCGAAGCGGTGATGGTGAATGCGAAGCATGCGCAGAAGACTGAACCAGTGTTTCGGTGCAACGAGGGGGGGGAAAGAAATAGTGGGGGGTCTATGCTGAATGGAGGTGGAGCTTCAAGAGGGATTTGAGCCCCTGGGGAAGGCATTTCAGAGTCCAAGGAAGGATGAAAATCGTGCCCTAATCCACAACCTTGCAGAGGAAAAGATAAGACAACGGTTGGGCATGCTGGGGGATTTAGTGGTGCGTCCAACAGATCCACAGGGGGAGGCGACCTAGGTTGTGGGAGTTTTAAACCTAGGGTTTCATTAAATGCAGCCTTGGGTAAAATCGAAGGTAATATGCCAGGTAATCAGTCGCATTTGGTGGATCTCGCTGATGAAATTCCTTTGTTGGTCGTTGAAGTTCCGGAGGTGGAGGAGTATTACCAGAATCCATCCTGCGACGCCATAATAGGCCGGTTCAACGGTCTTTGGCCTTCCTCTACAGAGTTATACCAATGGATTTTTCAAAAGTGGACAGATAAATGTGAGATTTTCCTTTGTTCCAAAGGTTTTTTTGTTGTTCATTTTAAAGAGGCAGAGGATTACCAACGGTGTTTGGCTGATGGGCCGTGGTTCTGGGGTAACGCGGGTCTATTTTTGACTCCTTGGTTCCCAAAATTTGATCCCAATTCTCTTTCGATTTCCAAAACGTTGGTTTGGGTGAGACTTCCCAATCTTCCTTTGCATTTGTGGTATGCACTGGAAGACATTGGTAATGTCTTGGGCAGGTTTTTAAAAGAAGACCTGGACAGATCTCATGCGGGCCTGTGCTCTTTCGCTCGCATTTGTATAGAAGTTGATCTGAGTAAAGGGTTACCAGATCAAATAAATCTAAAATTTGGAAATTTTTAGCATTCATAACCCTTGGATTGCGAAAACATGACATTTCGGTGTAGGAATTGCAGAAATCCCGGCCATCTGCAAGCATCTTGTCCAATGAATAAGAAATCATTAAAGAAGCATGGCGTGGCCTCACCTTATGGTTGGGGTGCTTTTGATCCAAAATTGGTGGACATTGCGACATTTAAGGAGGAGATGTACAATTCCAGTACCGAGGAGAAGGCTATGGAAAGCATGAGGATGGATACAACTCAGGATTCTCAAGGGATTAATGTGGTTAGCAGAACAAAAAGGGGTCATTCTCCTACGAAATCGGATTCAGACCAGGAATCCCTGTCGGAAAATCGGTTGGCTTCAGCGAATCCTGGTGATCTTTCATTAGCAATAACAAGAGGGAATGGTAAGTGGCAGGAAGTAAAGAAAAGGAAAAATAAAAAAGGTCGAATGGGTAATATTGAAGACTTCTTTCCATCCGTGGTTGGGAAATAATGAGTATTTGGTTTATTAGCTAAGTATCGTAGACTTTAATATGGGTTATAGGCCCAACATTATTAGATAATCATCTCGGGTATTTAGGACCAATATAATTAAAAGAGAACGGGTCCCTTCAACCCGCCTTATCAATAAAAAAACATTTTAGAGAAGAATATCAAATTCCTAATGATTCGTGACAGAACTAAACAAAGTCAACCGTTTACAGATTAGGGCACGAAGAACACATTTGTATCATCATACTCACATCAATAGAGGCCAATCCATTTTTTAGAGGATTCATGCCATTTTTCGTAGATTTGGGATCTCCATGAAATTGGTCTAATTCACTTTTATATAAAGTTTGATTTTTTAAAAAGGTGTTTGTCTCATCTTCTAACCCTATTTTTCACAGAAACTACTTACACGATCATGTGAAATTGAGTATTATCATACAAACCATTACTATCCTAAATATTTAATTATTGTATATATGTTTCTATGATTGAGATAACTATATAATTATTGATTTAATCCAATTTAATATATAATTAAACTACAATTAGAATATTAGTGATTAGCTCAATACATTTATTAATGTAAAACCACATCCGGCATATCTAGAATAATAACACTTTAGAGTGTTTTATGGAATGCCAAACCATACACCCAATTAAAATATATATATATATATATAATGTTTCCTATATTCTAAACGAAGAGGGGAAGTTAGAAAGGTTGGTGGGATTATTATAAGGTGGGTGATCTAATAACTAAACACAGCTATTATTAATTAACATATATGAATGTGGAGAGAAAAAGAGAAGGGAAGGTAAAGAAGGCACGCCTGCGCAACCTACCCGGTGGAAAAATATATGCACACATTTCACATTCATTAGAGAAGGAACAAAATTGGTAGTTGAACACGAGCCCAAGCATATGCTCAAACTTCTGTTCAATAATATCCCAATATCTGAATGATTCAAGAGGTCCCTCAAAGACGAGTAAAAAAATAAAAAATCCACCCCTCTTTGCATTTCACACAAATTGTGGTCTCACACACCACACATAATACCTCGTATTTGTGGAAATAAAAAGGACGGAAACAAATTTGTACTGACTTCGCAATTCGCATTGAGCAAAATCAAACCTGTGACACCCACAATCAAAAACATCACATTCATCCAATTCTTTTTCCGAAATTACTCGTTTTTTGGGTTTGGTTTGGGTAGTAAATGATGATGGTTCAATAGGACTGTATTTAGCCAAACTTTTCCAATTTTACCCATTTTTGTTTGGGCAAGAAATGTTGATTATTGAATAAGACTGGCAGACAGGGATGATGGAGGAGGAAATGGAAGTAGAAGAAACTGGGTGGTTTTAAGTACGGTAGTTGTGAGCAGCAGCGGCTACAATAACATTGATGGTAATAGTGTTGAGTTGGCTAGGCAGATGGCGCACGTGGGTCATCCGAATGGTCTTCTTCCTTCAACAAGCCTCATTAATGTTCATTCCTACTACCACCCAGTAAATGCATAATCAACTGCTCACAACACAAGTGTGACTTATCTTTCTCCTCTTTTTTGTTTGGGTTTTTGTCCCATTTCCTTTTTTGTATAGCCCACAGAAATAGATCTCTACAATGCAGTGATCCCTTGGCCTTCTCAGCTGGATATCACTATTCCTGTTATTGTTTCGTGTGTAATAATCAACTGGGTTGAGGACTACAGGTCTCAAAAGTGTCCGTTTTGAGGTAATTCCTTACACCAATCTTAGTTTTTTTATATTTATTCATTGTTTTCCCTTTCCTTGGACAATGCCTTGACTTATGGTATTCCCCTTTGTCTTCTTTTGTGATCTCCTGGAGCTTTCAAATTCAAAATTCACACTTTTAGGTATAATTGTGGATTTCATTACATCAAGGCATCTTTCAAGGTCATGCGTCTGTTGGGATTTTGAACAAGTTGAGATTCAAACCCAGGGCATCCTTTGTCTCTCCCACCACCGAGCTCTTAAAGTTCTTGTAAGACGTGTAGATTGCAATTTCCAATAGAGTTTAGTGGATCTTTGGTTCATGTGATGTAGGGGATACGTTGGATGGAATCTAGAGTGACCTTAAGTGCTCTAGCACTATAATTGCTCTGAAGTTTATAAATTGGGTAGTCTTTATTGGTACTAGTCCTGCCTGTGAGCTATGTGTTCATTTCATGATAATGAGAACTTCAAGTTCCCGTTGCAACTGTGGATTACCGTATCCAACAGAGTCTGGTGAATATTCGGTCATGATGTAGAGGTACATATTGGATGATATCTAAGGTGAACTAAGTGCACTAGAACTGAAACTGCTATGTTTTTTATTAAATGGGTACTCTTCCTTGTCCCATTCCGGTCCGTGTGTTCACGAGTCGTATGAAACTTACAACTTTGTGTTCGTGGATACAGGCTCTCGACCAAAATACCGAACCTTAAGTCTGTCAAATTGTTTTGACAGGTTTCAAAGCCAGGGCCCATTCTGTCTTCGAGTGTTTTTACCCCTGAACTCTATGCCCACTTCATGAGGGGACCTCCAGGTTCTTTTAATGAGCATGGGCTGTTATCAATTATTATCAACAGACTTGAGGGAATGTGTCTTTCATGGGTCGCTAGGGAACATGTAGGATGAATTATAAAATGAGTTAAGTGCCACTGGAATTGAAATTGCTCTGATGTATATTAATGGGGAAGTCTTCCTGGTCCCGGTCCCCGTCTCTGGGCTATGTGCTCATTTTCATGCTGGGACCTTCAGTTACTCTCTAGAAGTATGGATTATGATTTTCAACGGAGTGGAATGGATGTCTGGTTCATGATGTAGTGGACATGTTGAATGGAATCTAAAGTGACTTTAGTGCACCAGAACTATGACTGCTATAATTTATATGTTTTGGCCTGTCTTGGTAGTCCTGACACTATCCGTGTGTCTGATTAGAATGAAACTCATAACTTTGTACTTGTGAATATAGGTTCTTAATCAAAATATCAGACCTTGATCCTGTTTAATGTTTTGGTCCACTAAGCTGCTGCATTCAAATTCGCGTTCGAATTCGCGAAGAACAAAATTCCTGAAAAAATCATTACTACAAAAATCAGCCATAGAGTTCGTGATTAAATTTGACTACAAGAAGTATTATGCTTGTATTTTAGATTAAATATTCAAAAAAAAATGAATGAACGTCAATAAATTCTAATGAATTTCAGCAAATTTTAGCGAATTTTGAAAGAATTTTAACGAATTTCAATGATGTTTTGGGCCATATTTGGTATTCGGAGAATTTCAATTTTTTTTACATCAAATTCGCCGAATACGGTTGCTCAGGTTTCGGACAGGCTAGAATTCAAACTCGGGGCTTTCACCCAGTCTGTGAGTTTCTACACTACTGAGCTACATATCCATTTCATGATAGGACCTTTGGGTTCTTGTATAAAGCGTGAACTGCAATTTTCAATGGAGTCCAGTGAATGTCTGGTTCATGGGGTGCCGAGATGCAGGGGAGATGCTGAATGAAATCTTAAGTGACCTTCAACGCACTAGAACTGAAATTTGCTTTGATGTTTATAAATTGGCTAGTATTCCTAGCACTACTATTGTTTGTGAGCTATTTGTTCTTCATTCCCGATGTGACCTTTGGTTCTCCTTTGAAGTGTAGGTTACGATTTTCAACAGAGTCAAGTGAATCTTTTGTTCATGGGCTGCTGGATTATAGGGGACATGGTGGGTAAAATCTAAAGTGACTCTAGTTCACTGGAACTGAAATTGGTATGATGTCTATGAATTGGTTAGTCTTCCTAGATTCCTGTATGCGTATGTGAATGCCGAATAGAATGAAGCTCAGAACTCCTTACTTGTGGATATGGGTTCTTAAACAAAATACGTAACTGGGTATACAGCAAGACACCCACTTTTCTTGTTCATTATTTACACAGAGACACACACTCCACGGACTTGCAATAGACTTGCTCTAGGGAATCACTTTGGGAATTGGTGAGAATGGATTCCTGGTCAAAGAAGATTTCTTTTAATGGTATTGGATGGCAATTGTGAACCAGTGCTCATTGTTTTAATACTTAGTTATTCCACCTGAACAGATGCAAGAACGAACTGAAGTGACAAATCAGGATACAACAAAAGTGGAATCATGTAATAAGGGAATAGGTAAAGGTGATTGTTTAGGTCCCATTCTAGTCAGCATACCACTTGAGTGTATGAGTTCCCCATTGTTGGAACAAGGGCACCTTATCACTTCACCCAACTTATATTGTCCAAATTTTGTACCCTTTATAAACCTCATAATGAAATAGCCTGAAGCCTCTGCTACCGTTCAGCACAGCTTTCTTGTCAAAGTCCTGACTAGGCAAGGTCCTAACTCTTTAAAAGTCCAAAGAGTGCACTTGTCATGTCTGTACACATGCAAGAATGAGCCACAATGCCAATTGTGGATGTAACCTTGAATTGGATTATAGGAAATGGCAAGACTTTATAAATTCTATGATGGAATGATCTGAAGCCCACTACATACTGCTGCAACATGCTATTTGAATGCATGACTGTGCGAGGTCATAATTTCCCGAGGGTCCGCACTTGTGCTCGTCATGTGTGAAGGTTCAATTATGACCATTATTGCATTTCTATGCCAGACACATACCGTACAGAAGATGAAGTTTGGTAATGTCTTTACAAGTCCTTTGCCTGGACAGTTCAATTGAGCACTTTACAAAGTAGGGTTTCTTTACTGTGCTGTGGATACCTCCTTTCAAAGCACCTTTATGGGGTCAACGTAACAAGTCTATCTTGTTTTGTTACATTCCTCCCACCCATGCATTGGCCTGAAGCTGCATGAAGCAGGAAAGTTTTCAATGAATTTCAGTTTTATTTTTTCCATTCCTTGCAAGTGTGGCTAGGTAAAGGTTAAAAAATAGAACTCAAAATAAAATCAACAAATTATTATTATATACCATTTTATGTTGAGAAATGGTCTAGGATTCAATTGAAATCTCTGTTTCTCTGGGCTGTTAGAGTGGCAAGTTTAAGCCCCGAAGATGATTAATAAATTTTAGATATCACGGATACGGGTACGGGTATGGTTTTGGTATGCTGAAATGGCAAATTTTTAAAAATCTCGGGTACGGTACGCTTTTGGGTACGTTTTATATATATATTATATTATATATATGCATATAAAATTATAAATTTAAAGAAACATTTGCATACTTATTGAAATTTAATACTCATACAACTTAAAATCATTCATAGAACATGAAAACAAATTTCCAATACTTTGAGAATTGAGACTTGAGTTTGTATTGATTCATAATGTTCAAAACATAATAGTTAATAACATAGACTGTATTATAGATTTGATAATTCATTATTAATGCCTTAAGCTTGAGTTAGACGTATCATTGGACATTAAAAAAACATTTAAAGTCATGAAATATTTTAATTCCTTTCTCAAACCAAAGGAGGGCAGAACAGCCTCTTGTCAAGGCAAGGATCTTGTCATTATATTTCTGATTCGACGAAATCGATTTGTAGGCTTGGCACCTAATGTCAAATGAAGAGAAGATAGGCTGCCCAACCACCAAGTGCTTCACTTGTTCCCATGCCTTCCAAATTGACTGAAGAATAAAGGACCCATGAGGAGCAACAAGAAAGCCCCCAAATAGTAAGTCAACCAAATGAAGTCCTTTTCATCTCTCTCGACCCTTCAGAGCCTATTGGCAATATTGAATCTCACACGAACTTTCCAAAGTTCAATTCCAATCAAAGCCCTCATGTTTTATTTATTTTTTTGCACTTAAAAAAAAAGAAAAAACTGTGGGTACTCTCTGGGTACTCTCTAGGTACTCTTTTTATTTATTTTTTTGCACTTAAAAAAAAGAAAAAACTGTGGGTACTCTGTGGGTACGTACCCACAGGCCCTGGGTACTTCTTGGGTACGTACCCAGGGCGTACCCGTACCCGTACCCAAAACGTACCCAGCCTGGTACGAGGGGGTCTAGGGCGTTTCCGTGCAGTCTACAAATGTGAAAAGAATATTAGACACAGTCTAACACTACAATTCAGGGAGAAGTTGAAATCCTCAATTCTATGAATACTGGAAATTCCAAACTGTTAGGAACATAGGGAAAAGCTGACTAGCTATCATATCAGGCATTGGATTTTTGGGTGAATAAATCCTACAATAAAACTATTTCAATGGTCCACAGTACTGCAGAGTACTTGTGCGAGCTATCCCGTCGTACCCTGGTAAGACTTGCGAATCAGCAGATTCACTACTCAACAGAGTTATCCAAACTGACCCCAATGTGAGATGTTTTAATTTGATATCTATCTCACCCATGGTGGAATTTTTAGAAATTCTGGATCAAGCTCATGCAATTTGAGATAAAGGCCTGCTGTATTTTGTGCCTTGACAACTTTCATGGGTGCTTGCTTGATTTTCCTCACTCTTTTCAGCACCATTTGTCTTTAATAAATGAGTTAAGATCATTTTAGTGTTGAGGCGAACCCAGCAAAGTGTCTTCATTAGGAGCTTCTGCAATCTTAGCCTATTTTGAATGCGAGATTGGGACATTCCAGATGCTGGCAAGGACCTCCCTGGTTCGGGCTGGCCTGATGACCATGATCCTCCTGCCTCGGGGATGTTTGCTGCTGCTGCTTAGTTTTGTGTTTTGATGGTTTCCTAGGCTTGGCCTAGTTTGTTTGTGGTCTTTGTTTGTGGTCTTGGGGCATGCTCTCATGCCGCCTGCTTTTTTTTGTTGAAAGCTATCTTGTATCTTTTTGAATTAATATAATATAAGATCTCTTTTCATCAAAAAATAAAAATAAAAAAATAAATGAGTTAAGATCATTGAAGTGTCGAGGCAAACCCAGCAAAGTGTCTTGATCAGGAGCTTCTGCAATCTTAGCCTATTTTGACTGTGATAGGCATTTAATATTTTCAATTTGGGGGTTTCTATCAGCCAAACAAGGAATTGATAATTTTTTTGAAGTCCTGCACAGTTAGGAATGAGGTTTTCACAGCGAGAAAAACATACAAGCAATGTGAATTTGGCATGTTGCCTTCAATTCCTAATAAAATTTCTACAATCGCTAGTTCAGGTTGGATAGTTATTATTCACTTCCTCAATGATAAAAATATCTTCCATTTCTGTTTTCTTTACCTATCGAGCCTTCTAATATCTTTTATAAAGTTGTTTTAGAGCTTGCTACCAAACTAGGGTGTAGAAATTGTTACAAATACTCTTTCCTTTCAGTTTTTGAGCTTATTGTGTTCTAGCTTATGTCGTTACTGATAGAGAGTGTACAATTTATGATTCTTTGAGCCCAACATGTTGGTTGATTGATCATCAATGGGAGTTCTAGTTAATTTATATACTTTTGAGATTATCATTATGGTGCCACATATCATTCCCTTTGTTAGATAAAGTGTGATTTAATGATCAGAATGATTTTTTTCTTGCAGGGCGTGAGACAATTATCAGCATTTATGGGGGAAGGAATACGTTCTAATGGAATTCCTAATGGAATGTCTGCAGTAAGATCTGCTGCAGTTTTGTCCCAAATTGATGAGTTCTGCCTTGCACTTGGTGGAAATAAACCAATCCACAGTATTTTGATTGCCAACAATGGCATGGCAGCTGCCAAATTTATGCACAGTGTTAGATCATGGGCTTATGAAACATTTGGGACTGAAAAAGCAGTTCTACTGGTGGCTATGGCCACTCCTGAAGATATGAGGATCAATGCAGAGCATATTCGAATTGCTGATCAGTTTGTTGAAGTGCCTGGAGGTACCAACAATAACAACTATGCAAATGTTCAGCTGATTGCCGAGGTTTGTGTAGCATAAAGTTTCAGTTGTGAATAAGGTTGCAGTTTTCAAAGTTCATATTTGAAACATATTATAATTCATATGAAATGCAGCAGCCTTTCTTCTTGGTTTAAAGTGGGATTGATTCCTTTCTTTGCCCTATCTCCTATTTGTCTATTATTTTTTATGATGGAGCTGTCCTGTGGTAGAAGTATTAATTATTATGGCTAAAGAGTTGGTGCTTTACTAGGTTTTGTTTTCATCTATTAAGTTGAGAAACGTGCCAATTTGCTCCCGATGTTCAGGTTGATTCAAAATATCAAACAGTATTTTACTGAAATCAACTATTGTTTAATTATAACCTATTTCGTTTCCGCAGATAGCAGAAATTACAGGTGTTTCAGCAGTTTGGCCAGGTTGGGGCCATGCGTCGGAAAATCCTGAACTTCCTGATACATTAGCAGCCAGGGGTATAATATTTCTTGGACCCCCTTCTGGACCCATGGCAGCTCTTGGAGATAAAATCGGATCTTCACTGATTGCCCAAGCAGCGGGTGTGCCGACCCTTCCATGGAGTGGCTCTAATGTGAGTGCCTTGCATCATTTATGCATTGTTCAATTTTTTTTAATCCTTTTCTGAATATTTGTATTTGAGTAGGTCGGGGCATATTTGCATACAGTCATCAGCTGTCTCTAACAATATGGGTGCATTTATTTACGTGTATGCAGGTAAAGATTCCACCTGAAAGCTGCTCAGATTCTATTCCTGAAGATTTGTACAAGGCAGCATGTGTCTATACAACAGAAGAAGCAGTTACAAGTTGCCAGGTGGTTGGTTATCCTGCTATGATAAAAGCATCTTGGGGAGGTGGTGGTAAAGGTATTCGAAAGGTTTGTAGCTATAATTGGGTGTTACCGCCTTGGATAATTTATCCATTGTACTGCTAAGAACTCTCATGGGTCACTATTAAGCACAAACTAGTTATTCCAAGCCTTACATTTTCACTACAAGCATATGCCTTTGTTTTACAATTTTTTTTCTTGATTTTATTTTGCAAGATTTTGTTGCAGATTTGGTAAGTTTGAAACAAGAGTAGTATTTATTTTCTCTCAAGGACACTATTTGCAAACAGTAATTTATGTTTGAAACTCAAAGTTGAATGTAAAAGAGGCACATAATGAGGTATAAAGAAGCCTACATGGTATGGACCTTATTTTGTCTCCTATGGGCATGGACACAACACTGAATACTGGATGAAAATATTTATACCAACAAATAGTCAACAAGTATTCTAATGTCAACACAGACAAAGAGCAGTGCAAACTCTAGTGGTGACTTGAAAGCATAACAAGATAGCAAAATACTAGCATCATAAAGGATTGTTCCCTAGAAGCGTTCTTCAGATTATGCGCTTAGATACGTACTCAGGCATTGTAACCTATCTTCAGAGTCTATTTCTTCAGTCGATTAGCCTATGTTCATTTGACTAGTGCTTAAGCTGATACTGCCATGGATAGAGATTAGCTCAAAGGCTTGACCATGTGACATCATCATATCTTAAGTCCATCTGACGATTGTTTGTACAGTATAGATAGGCTTTTTCTCATTTCTGCATACCAAGGTAATAACCTCTTTTTCCTCTATGGGAAGTGGGTGTTCTTGATGCTGAAATTTGCAAATCTTCTCTTAATATGCTTAATCACATGGTAGCCGCGGCCATGCTTCTCCTGGAATAATAGGGATGATTTCTGTCATCTATAGCCAGTATTGACATATCCTTGAAGCTCCTAAAGCTTAAAATGTCATATCAGGTCCTTAGGCAGCCATCTACCAAATGGCATTTCCAATCAAATTGTTCATTATTTTATATGTGCATATTCACGGAAAAAAATATTGAAATGCATATTAAGTACAACTATGATGGACTCAACTAATAGCTTCTATACTTTATGGATTGCACAGGGTGTTTGGGCTGCCATCTAGCATCACTTACAACTTCTTAAGACAAATAGTCCAGTTGAAATATACATTTAGCGAACAAATACCACCAATCAATTCATAGATTGTACCAATGCTACAGTCAACTCTCTGAGTTTCCATAAGAAACAATCTCATAACCAGTCAAAATAGGCTTCTATCATTATTTATCTCCATGACAAGCTATCCCATTAGCACTTCAACATGAGCTTCGAGAGCAATACTTTTTGAGTGTGAGAAATCGCTTTTGTGTATTTTTGTATTTGTTTCTCAGGTTGCAACAGGACAATTCTTAAAGTCATGTTATAATTATTGAGTGTCATCAGTACCTTGTGCCACCTTAGATGTTAATTTATGCTATCATAAGTTCATTTGTGCCATCTCCTTTGCATTTTTGAAATTTTTAAATGTTTTTATTATTAAAAACTTAAGATGTAGCTGCAGAACTTCTGTGCCTTATCATATATATTTTATTTTTGTATATGTTTCTCAGATTGCAGCAGGACAATTCTTAAAGTCATGTTATAATTATTGAGTGTCATCAGCACCTTGTGCCACCTTAGATGTTAAATTATGCTATCATAAGTTCATTTGTGCCATCTCCTTGCGTTTTTCAAATGTTTTTATTATCAAAAACTTAATATGTAATTGCAGAACTTCTATGCTTTATCATATCTTAGCTTTGATGTGATTGGATAACTTATACATTACGTCCTGACGTCAGTATTCTATATGTAGGTTCATAATGATGACGAGGTCAGATCCCTGTTCAAACAAGTCCAGGGTGAGGTTCCAGGTTCTCCCATATTTATCATGAAAGTTGCATCTCAGGTATTGTTATTCTGTCAAATAATGTATGGCTGATAATTTTATTTATTTGGATGATATACTTGGAAGTTGCATTTAAAAATGCCTAGAATAATTTTTAATAATTTGCTAAAATAGGTAGTCACTTATATCCCTTGTGGTACAGTTACATACTTTTGTTTTTTATTTTTAAGTTGGTGCTGTTGATGACATTGAGGATGACATACATAACACTTCCTTCACAGAGTCGTCATCTGGAAGTGCAACTACTCTGTGACCAGCACGGAAATGTGGCAGCTTTACACAGTCGTGACTGCAGCATCCAAAGAAGGCACCAAAAGGCTAGGATTCGTTTCTTTAGTCTGTCTTATTTGAATTCCGTATTCTTATGAAACGGATTAGGTGGAAAATGATGCAAGTGTCTTTTCTATTTCTAGTATTGTTGATAGGCACATCAAGTACTTTGTTGCATGCAATATGTAACTCTCACAAGGCAAAGAACTCTGTCACACTGATATGCTCACGTACTGACATACATATCTATCCCTCCCTCTCTCTCTCTATATATATACAAACTACATATAGCAGAAAACTCCCTCTCTCTCTATATATACATACATATATACATATATACATATATATATATATAGAGAGAGAGAGAGAGAGAGAGAGCCTTCTGCACTTAAATTGTAAGCCATCTATCATCACCTGCAAGAACTTGGTATCCAACATTTCTCATGACGTTGCCAATATATGTCTTACAGATTATTGAAGAGGGTCCAATTACTGTTGCTTCACCAGAGATCGTCAAGCAATTAGAACAAGGTGCGCGGAGACTCGCAAAGTCTGTAAACTATGTTGGTGCTGCAACTGTTGAGTATCTTTATAGCATGGACTCTGGCGAGTATTATTTCTTAGAACTCAATCCTCGTTTACAGGTAAGCAATTTTAGGAATGCCGATAAATATCATGAGCATGAAATTAATGATTTATTTTATGGGCAAGAATATCCCAAAGTTTCAGGTTATCTTAAGGAGAATAAAGTGGTTCTCTTTTTAACTTATCCATGTCTTCATAGGTCGAGCATCCTGTTACAGAATGGATAGCTGAAGTGAATCTACCTGCAGCCCAAGTCGCTATTGGCATGGGTATTCCTCTTTGGCAAATTCCAGGTATGTATTCCCTTTCAAGGTTAAGGCTGATTCCTCCGCTTTGACATTGTTCTTGGACAACCACTCAAAACTGGCAATGTACTGGCATTCTTGGTGTTCCTCAGAAATGAGAAGATTTTATGGGAAGGAAGCAGGAGGAGGTTATAATGCTTGGCGTAAGACATCAGTTGTTGCCGCTCCCTTTAACTTTGATCTGGCAGAATCGGTCAGACCAAAAGGGCACTGTGTAGCAGTCCGCGTGACAAGTGAAGATCCTGATGATGGGTTTAAGCCTACCAGTGGAAAAGTGCAGGTCTGGAACAAGATTGTTACTACAAAGTTACAGATAAATACTAGGGCGGAAGCGATTTAAAGGGCCTTGTTTAATTTTGGGATATGGATGTTTGGATAGTCATTTCATGCTTGATAATTATGTTAGTCTTTTTGAAACAATTACAGGAACTCAGCTTTAAAAGCAAGCCAAATGCATGGGCATATTTCTCTGTGAAGGTATGGAACTCATTTTTCGCATATTATATGAAGAATAAGATTTTGATATTGCTATTATACCTTGTCTTTTAAAGACATGAATCATGTCCATTCTTCAAGAATTTCAAAGCAAAAAAAATTGAGATATGGGACAGAGTAGTGAGCCATTACAATAACTTTGTAATGTCAAAGTTTCTTGACTCCTTAGAAATCCACCTGCTTAGATTTTGCTTTGCTGCTAAGTTATTCTTTTTCTGCTTTGAGAAGATTTACCACCTCCAGGGAAAATATTTTATCTGTAAATCCTTCATATTTCTCCAACATTTTAACTAGCTATTGCATCGCAGTCTATGTTTGCCACATTATATTCCTAGATGATGGATTTCAAATTTCATAATTGTTACAAAGATTGCTTTTATGAATAAATCATCATGCTGTTACTTATTTCTGAAAGTGTTTAAAATTTGTTCCTGTATCAGACTTAAACTTATTTGTATTTTGTCTTTTTGGTTTCTGTTGCAGTCTGGAGGAGGAATTCACGAGTTTTCAGACTCTCAGTTTGGTATATATAGATCTCTCTTCAGTGAATTCATTAATGCTTCTGCTGAAAATATTTAGTTTTAGTTACCAAAATGATTGTTTTGTGTTCCAGGTCATGTGTTTGCTTTTGGGGAATCCCGAGCTTTGGCAATAGCTAACATGGTCCTTGGACTTAAGGAAATTCATATCCGGGGAGAAATTCGTACTAATGTGGATTACACAGTAGATCTTCTTCATGTAAGTTACTTTTTTATTTCTTCAGCATTAACTGCGCTTTATACATTTTCTAACTGTTGTTAACCTATCATCCAAAGTTATTTGCTTGTAAGGAATTGTCTAGTAGATGAAGATTTGGTGATACATTGCTGTGCCAATAATGGACTTTACTTTTTGTAGGCCACTGAATACAGGGAAAACAAAATCCATACAGGTTGGCTTGACAGTCGGATTGCAATGCGTGTTAGAGGAGAAAGGCCACCATGGTACATTTCTGTTGCTGGAGGAGCACTCTATGTAAGCCATTAAATCTAACTGATAAAGCCCTGGAAAGGCTTTGGGAGTTGCTTAAGTTATCTTGCTTTAGCTGGCCTAACAGACTTGTTTTATTTCAGAAAGCATCAACAATGAGTGCAGCAAGGGTTTCTGAATATATTGGGTATCTTGAGAAAGGGCAAATACCTCCCAAGGTAAGGATTAGTTAACTTTGTACTTGAATAAAGGATCAGAAAACTGACTGCAATTGGAGTAAAATTTTGCAGCTCTAAATTGAGTTTGTCAAAGGAGTCTTTAGTTTTGTTAACAGCTCCTGTTTGACTTGTAGAATATCTCTTTGGTAAACTCTTTGGTTTCTCTCAACATTGAAGGGAGCAAATATATGGTATGCATTCAGTTGCGAGTTGATTGGCAATTATATAGCTATGTGTTTAATTAGTTATAATGCTCAAAGGGAAATACTTGAAGGATTTAAACAAATGTCTGTAGAAGTTCATCACATAGCTTGCTCTTTCTGTAGGTTGAAATGATACGAGGAGGACCAGGAAGCTACAGACTAAGGCTTAACAAGTCAGAAGTTGAAGCTGAAATACACACATTACGTGATGGAGGGCTACTGATGCAGGCACTCATTCTTTATTTCCTTCCTTCCCTGTTCACGCCCTTCACATTATATGTTACAATATGATCTTGTACTACATATCATTTTTTATTTGATTTTATTTAACTATTTATTCGTACTTTATATTAGGCACCGAGCCTCTTTTATGCATATCAGATACAATAATTTCTTGTTTAATCTAATTCTTGATTACATATTACTCATTAATATGTATTTAAACATTATTTTCCTGATCCGATTTGGATATTCCAATTCCTATGGTAATTTATCAGACCAGTTTAATCCAGGTTTTTAACCAGAGCCCCATACTTTTTATGATTCAAACATAAAATGCTTGCCATTCCTGTAGTTCTCATCAAAATCCATGCTCGCATTGCTATTCCTATTATAAATCCTTATTAAAAGAATTTTCTTTGCTGGAATCAAGGATTGCAGCCATATCAGGATGAAGTCCAAGCTGGTTTTCAAAATTCTTTGCTTTCCTTTAGAAGCCAAAAATAACTAAATGCATGTTTTTTGTTTGTGGCAGCTGGACGTGAATAGTCATGTAATATATGCAGAAGAAGAGGCAGCTGGGACTCGCCTTCTGATTGATGGTCGAACTTGCTTGCTACAGGTGTAGACATCTTTTGTCATTTGTTACTTGTATTCCATTCTTGTACTTTGTAAAGGAGGTATGAAGTTGATATCCATTAATTCTTATCCAAATTAAATTCATTGAATTTAACTCTTCAATATCATGACTATTCACTAGACTGGGAACTGAAAATTAAATTTGCACATGTTATTATAACTATTGGGCTTGTCATAGTTATGAGCTCCATTATCCAAACAAACCTGGACAAGGTTTGGTCTGTTTCAGGATTTCTGGTCTGGTTGTACCTCTTCAGTTCGAATGGGTACAGACTAATTTTTTTTCCCTCTCAAATAAACTTTTATATACAACTTTAAGATATAAAAAGAGGGAAACTTAAAATTAAATCTTAACAAAGTAATTAAAAAAACAACCGTAAGTCGTGAAGTTTGTGTATTTGATATAATGTAATGACAATGATTATGAATTTATGATAAAGCAGTATGCCTTCTAACAGAGGCATCCCAACAAAAAACATATAACATAATAACAATCAGCAACTATGAATCAGTACTAAATTGTCGTACCACCTACACATAAAGCTTATAGCTAATAGTTCATGTCAAATGGCGTCAACGCAGCCATTTACAGTGTTTCAACACAAACTGATTCTAAACTTATCAATTATGATTAATTCTTTTGAACTTATGAGGTCTCTAGAGAATCTTCTTCAGCTGGAGCAGGAAGAGGGCACATAAGAGCTGATTCCTCTCATCACTTTTTCCAATCACAGTGACCAACTTAGGAATAGGAGAAGTACGATGTTCATTACTTTCAAGTGCATGATGTTCCTTGCTCTCTCTGCTGTCCTTTTCAGTCATTGCTAGGCCACTGTAGCCAACTGCTTCAAGAGCATTTGCACAAAGAGTATTATTTCTTTTCACCGACTCATTTTCTTGCATGTTTTGAAAGAGAGACAGCCCATCACTTGGTCTATAAAGAAGACCAGTATACATTGACACTACATGATTTCTCCATTTCTGCATCATTGTTGACAGCACTTGAACTTGCTGCAGATTTATCACTATTCTGTTTTTAACTTTTTCCTTACCAGATAACGGATGACAAGAAGTTTTCCCATACTCAATCTCTACATATGAAGCTGGCTTGGTGGAGAATTTTCTGCGGCCTTGCTCTGGTTCAATAATAACATCAGACCTTAAGTTTATCAATGCTTGTCTTTAGGTTTCATTCCCTTCCCATAATCCTATCTAATGCTTCTTCGGATGAGATAAAATTGCCTTCATTTGCCACCCTTTTCCCTCTTGCTGGAAGAAGGGATTTGGGGAAGTGGATACCATCAGAAGAGCATGAAGAATTACTAGTGTTTGATAACACAATCTTGTTACCAGCTTGTTCAATTTTTTGAGGGTTCTGCTCTATAACAGTCTTTCTGTCTTTCCAATGTGCCGCAAAGCTTCCTGAGTTTCATCATCATCAATAAAAACATTTTCATTCTGCTGTTGTAAATCATTATGGGCAGTGGAGCCTTTGGGAGCCAAGTACCAAGTCTTTGTTTCTGCCTCTTATTGAGAGGTATCCTGACTGTAAGAACTGCTTTTAGGTCACTTTGAGGAATATTGGGTTGCATAGAGACTTGCACAACAACAGAGGATAGAGTGACCTCACTTGTGAGGTCGGTAGGGTCTCTGCTCTCATTGTCAAACAATTCTCTATTCCTTTTAATCCAAAACCACCATTAAAGTTCAGTAGAACAGACAAGCCACAAAGTATCTAAGTAATTGGAATGTATAACATCTTCTATAGATGCAGACCAAATGAAAATTATCATTCCAAATAACAAACTTTGACCAGCTTTGGAACATAGTTTTCTATGCCAGTTTTACATAAAATTTAAACAGAGTTGTAGAAAACATGCTTTATGATTTCAGGAGAACTATAAACTAAGCAGTCCTCCACTTTCATGCCTCTTCTCTTTAGGAGTTTCAGAGACAACCAGTTTGTTTCACATGACAAGCCATCTAAAGCATGATTTTGAGGGTTCTAAATCAGGGACCAAATCAACTCGAGTCTTAAACACCAAGCTTAAACAATGCCTTGCACCTGTAGATTCTTCAATTCAAGTCCTCTCATTTCTCTAGCTCTGATTTAAGCATTCCATTTCACATCTTCTTTTTTCCCTTCTCTCATCAGACCACTAATAGTCTATTATCTACTTGATATTGGAAACTCCTGCACTCCCATTGATGATGGCTATTTCAGCATGGATTTAAACTCCATTTTTTATTTTTAAGATTTGTCTGAAATGCTTTTCATTTCTTCTAAGAAATGCTGTCAGGTACTATGTGAATACTGATAATGTAGTCTTTGTTTATTCCTCTCGAGTCTCAGGTGTACTGATTTACTTTACATTGTTGTACAGTAGGATATTTTTCTTGCTTAACTATATTATAAAATCACACAAAAGGGGTGGCTCAACAACACCCGCTTCTCTTTTCAAGAACATACTTCTCAGAAGCTTTGTTTGTTGTTTAAAGATATCTAGGATATAGAAGTAGTGTACCACATGTTGAACAGCTTGTAAAAATGTGAAGTCAGGGAAGTATATCCTGCATCCTAGTGCACTGTATAAATGATCCTCACCGCTTTCTGAAATTGTTTTGTTTTACAGAATGACCATGACCCATCTAAATTAGTTGCTGAGACACCGTGCAAGCTGATGCGATTCTTAGTTCCAGATGGTACTCATGTGGACACTGATGCTCCATATGCAGAAGTCGAAGTGATGAAAATGTGTATGCCTTTACTCTCACCAGCTGCTGGCACTATCCACTTTAAGATGTCTGAGGGCCAGGCATTGCAGGTAAAACCACACTCATAAAACAGCATTTTGTCTGTCAAATGTCATGCTTTCAAACTATATAAAGCTGGTACTCTTCAATCTACTTTTGAATTATCCACAGATTATGAAGTTTCTTATTTCAAAGAAGGGAGCGAAATTTTATTGATATATGTCTTTCTCAAATGTCACCCCGTAACATTTAAGTCTGTTCATATTATAACTATGAATCTGTTTCCAGTATGACTGTGTTGGTTGAGGGCATTTCTCTTTTTTAGTTCATAGCTCTGGCCTTCTTGTTTTTTTCTTTGAATCCCACTACAGCCAAGAGTGCACATCTCTCTATGTCTCAGGTGTGTAGTTAATAGTCCCAGACCAGGATAAAATGGACACCTTTTCAAGTGCATATGTTTCCTGGTCTCATTTCTTAATTCTTCTGTATTGCTCTTTCCAGATTTACAGGGTTCTATCTTTCTATGAATTGTACAGAAAATCAACTGGAAATCTAACTCCATTTTAGTTCTTTAAAAACTGTCTGTAATTTTTTGAGCTCAAATTTGAAAACGATGTATCCTATAAAGTCAATTTTCATGGAAACAAAGATGTCCTATGATCTAATTTGAAGAATCTACAACTGTGTTGTATTTTCTGCTGTCATCCAGTTGATGTTTCTTGGGAGAATTTGAGGATTGAGATCATTATTATATCTTGCATCCATTGAGGAAGAAAGTTTACTGCAGGATAATGACAATAATGTTAATTGGTTTACCACTCTCTTTTGTTTGTATTGCACAAGGCACTAAATTTTCGATAAAAAATCAATAGAATGCCTACGTTAATTGTGCCTTAATGAGTTTACTTTGTGACAAAATTTATGGAAGAGTAGTAGTGTCATGCTTTCACCCTAATATTGTTTCTCATAAATCTCGAATTTCATCCGATTTATGAAAACAAGCTGTGTGTCAGAACTCAGAACTTTAGGGTGCACTTCAAAGAAACTGCAGAAGATGATGTATTTTGCAATTTGAGAAATGCTTGCAACTTAAGTTATCCTCAAACTTAAAATTTTATATCGAACATCATTCATGTAACAGAATCACAATTTTTCTCATCATTTTTTTTGTTGATCAGAAGCATGCTTTGAAAATCTTAGTTCACCTAAGCATTCATAATGATAATCAGTATTCATCAAAAAACTTGTTCTTTCATTGTAAGTGATGGCTGCAAGGTGCATCCCTGCCCATGGTGTAGTTGGTCTAAAATTTTGGATATGCTACTGCTTAATGTTTATGCTTTGATCATGAAGACAGGCCAATCTCCAATGTATTGTCTATGATATGGTAAAATCACTAAACTGCTTTTTGATGCCATTTTTCAACAGGCTGGTGATCTCATAGCAGGCCTTGACCTAGATGATCCTTCTGCTGTTAGGAAAGCGGAACCATTTCATGGAAGCTTTCCTCTTCTTGGTCCTCCAACTGCAGTGGCTGGAAAAGTTCATCAGCGATTTGCTGCCAGTATGAATGCTGCACGAATGGTTCTAGCAGGTTATGAACATGAGATCAATGAAGTGAGTAATATTATTGCTAACTACATCCAGTGTAGATATTTGCGTAACTACAAAGAATTTTTTAATGTATTCTTTCCTTATTTTTATCACTCTCACGCAGACACATTACAGACACTCAAATTCCTTTGGCCTAACAAAAAACTCATTGGCTAACAAAAAACTCATTGGCTTACTTCGGATACAATAACATTATTCTCATACCTGTTTCACTTATATCATATACATGTACATATAACACTTAGTATGGAACACACAAAACACACCATTTTCCTATTAATCAGATAGTGGAATGTACAGAACATTCCCAATCTGGGCATTAAACTTTCCAGTTGTCTGCACTCTTGTCAGAACCAGACTTGAAGTGCATTGTGCCGATATTGGCAACATAATTTAAAATCTTGTGCATAATTAACCCCAATTGTTTTCCTTCTTATCAGCCCTTATAACTTGCAAGGATGCATATTTGATCCTGTTTATTTTTGTGAATTCACAAAAAGTATTAGTTGCTTCAAGTTGCAACAAGTAAATCACTTTGTAGCTATCTTCCTAAAAGACAAGATATACTTGAATTGTCAAAGTAGGACCATTTTCCTAATTGACCGCAAGGGTGATTGGCCTTAATTAGATAATACAATCTTTCTCTCAATGAAAACATAAGCATTGTGTGGCATATCAGGATGGAAATTGAAGTAAGAATGCAGTCTGATGATTGTATAAGTATTCAAGGGGGTGCATGTCCTCAATTTCATGTTGTTACTGTAGATGAACAAGGTTCTGACCATGATTAAGGTTATATGGCAGTTATTAATACTCTGATGTCGGAACATTGTTGAATAGATAATTTGTCCAGCGTTCTTTCTTTTCTACGGTGAAATCTTTGCATCCAATGGATAACTGGAAAATGTTCTATGTATGTTTTTTAAATGCCAGGTCGTGCGGACTTTGCTCAACTGTTTGGACGATCCACAACTTCCTTTACTGCAGTGGCAAGAGTGCATGGCTGTCCTTGCAACTCGGCTTCCAAAATATCTTAAATCTCAGGTTTTTATTTTATACCAACATATACAACCTGAACTGGTTGGGAAACTATGCATCTATGTATGCTTCATGGTAGTTCATTCATATGGTTGTCATCTTTGTATGCTTTCTCAGCTGGATGCAACATATAAGGGGTATGAAATATCTCTTGCAACTTCCCTAAGAAAGGTAGATTTTCCAGCAAAGGCTTTACGGGCAACATTAGAGGTGAGTATTAGTACAAATCTATTCTTACCACTCTTCTTATGTCAGTAGCTGAACCTAAATATGGTAGGTTGCAATTAAAGTATCTTTTTTCACCATATATGGTACTAAAGTATTTGAAGCTTTCCATGTGCAGGCATTCCTTTCATCTTGTCTGGAGAAAGAGAGGGTTTCACAAGAAAGGCTTGTTGAACCTCTGCTCAGTCTTGCCAAGTCTTATGAGGGAGGACGAGAAAGTCATGCTCGCATCATAGTTCAGACACTTTTTGAAGAATATCTACGCGTTGAAGAACTTTTCAGTCAAAATTTACAGGTTGTGTGAATTAACGATATAGATATCAGGACTTCCGTATATAATGTTAAAAAACAGCTAGCACCATGTTCTATACTGTATGCAGTTTCATACAATATATAAAGAATTTATTGTATCTTTCTATGTTTCTCATGTAATCGATGAGCTTGGGAATTATGTTGGAAGTAAATAAAATTCCAGAAAGAAAGGACGATCCTGGCTATATGCCTGTTATTGAATGCATTGAATTTTTAAGTAATTTTTGGAAATTTAGTGCGATTGGGAGTAACTGAATGGAACTTTAATTTTTTAGCCAAAGTCTCTATCTTAAGAGTTTTTTTTTTCTATCAGGCTGATGTAATTGAGGGCTTGAGACTCCAGCATAAAAAGGATCTCCTGAAGGTGGTGGACATGGTCCTTTCTCATCAGGTACACCTAATGAGTAGATAATTCTTTTTTCTAGCAATACATTGGATATATGTTGTCTGTTTCTTTTCGTGTCTTTATCATATATTCTGTTGTGAGATTTAAGAATCTCAAAAGATTTGAGATCAACTGAATTGCTATTAGATTAAATCCTGAATATTCGATGTTAAAATAACATCTGCGATGTAACCAAGCACTCAACAGGAATAGCTTGAGAGTAGAAATAAACAGCTTGCTTGTCAATTGCAGGGGGTCAAAAGGAAAAACAAATTGATTTTACAGCTAACAGAAGCTCTTGTCTACCCCAATCCCGCTGCTTACAGAGAGCAGTTAATTCGTTTTTCTGCTCTTAACAATATCAACTACTCTGAGGTGTGGACTTTAACTTGAAAATTTCAGATGCCTTTTTTCATTATTCTAGTAGCTGTATCTAAAGATGAGATGTGCAGATCATTAATGTTAGCTAAAATTAAGTGCGACTTTCCTGAAGCGTGTAGGATATTATATGAAAAAGGGGTGAAACATATATAAATATAAATCTGGTTAAGAAAGGTGCAGTTTGCTCAAAATGCCTACACGATGATTTGGATTAAGGTGTCAAAGTGCCCTTCTCTTTTTTGAGGATTTTTTTCCTGAATGCAAACTCTAAGGAACAGAGGTTTATACAATATTTATTTTCATAATTATTGAATGAATTTATAAAGTTATTGCCTTCTACATTGACAGAAGATGAGGATAACAGCTCTTGCAGTTTCTGAAAGCAAAGCCTAAAAGGAATTTAATCCCATGCTCTCTTTTATTGGACTTTGTAGTCTCTTTTGAAACACTTTTTTCACATGCTCTGCTTTTGGCATCTCCAGACAATCTAATAATGATATGATCTATTCGACAGGCATCATTTGCACCATGCAAAAAAACTATACCTCTTTTCCTACTCTTATGAGACCATGTTGATCAATTGTTGATCAATTGTAAATGCTTATGACTGAATCTGGAGTGTTGATGCTTTTAGCCTCTTCAGCCAATGGAATAATGATATGATCTAATCCACAGGCATCATTTGCACCAAGCAAAAAATCTATACCGCTTTTGCTACTCTTATGTGACTATGTTGATCAATTGTAAATGCATATGACTGAATCTGGAGTGTTGATGGTAAATTTTTTGTTCTTTTTTTCAGTGTTACTTTTAAAAATCTTTGGCTCGACAATAGAGCTGTTTGATGAGGAGCATAACTTTATTTATGTTGAACTACGATCCTCCTTCCATCTGGCATAAAAGATTTCTCAATACGAACAACAAAATTTTGTAGGGAAATATGTTATGTTATTTACCTTGAAGTTGAGACCCATAATTCACTTTTCACTTTCCTGATTATAAATCTTGAAAATTCAGGAAAAGCATAAACAAGAAGTTACATTTAACATGGCATATTGTAGAAACCATTCTTTGCTTTCCTGTGCATTAGATTCAAACATTTCACAAAATGATGGACTGTTTTTAGTAAGCACTTTCAATTAGAACCAGGAAAGTCTCTTTCTGTCCTCTGGGCACATCACGAACTGACCAGATCCTCAAATGTTGTGTTTGATGCAGTTAGCATTGAAAGCAGGCCAATTATTGGAGCAAACTAAATTGAGCGAACTCCGCACCAACATTGCTCGGAGTCTTTCGGAGCTGGAAATGTTTACTGAGGAAGGAGAACGCATATACACTCCCAGAAGGAAAAATGCTATAGATGAGAGGATGGAGGATCTCGTGAGTGCACCCTTAGCTGTTGAAGATGCACTTGTTGCTTTGTTTGATCATAGTGATCATACACTTCAAAGGCGTGTTGTTGAGACATATATCCGAAGGTTGTACCAGGTAAAAATAAAACATTATATGCCTCTTGGATAAGCTGGTTCTTGTATCTTCTCGACAATGATATGATATTTGTCTAGCTCTAGCATCTTTTTTTCTGTTTCTTAGTTCTAGCTATTCCCTTTTACAGCCCTACCTAGTCAAGGGAAGTGTTAGAATGCAGTGGCATCGCTCTGGCATTATTGCATCATGGCATTTCTCAGATGAAACTTCTCTGAGAAGAAGCAACCTACCTTCTATTCTATCTGATAATATAAATGCTGCTAACTGCGGAGAAAAGAGATGGGGAGCCATGGTAATCTTGAAATCGCTTCACTTCCTTTCAACAGCAGTAAGTGCTGCATTGAAGGAAACAACTCCTGCAGTATCTGTTCCTACTGATGGTGCGGTGCTGAATGGAGCTGCTATTCCCACTGGTTTTGGAAACATGCTTCATTTGGCTTTAGTGGGCATCAACAATCAGATGAGCTCACTTCAGGACAGGTAAGCTTTTTTCCAAAGATGCTAAACCTATTCTGAGCATGTAAGTTTCTCAGACATGTTTTTAAATGCATGGTTCCTTGGGAGGATTAGGTAAAGAAAATATGATATAAGTTAAATATCTGGTCTAGTTATTTTCTTCAATATGTTTAAATGTGACATCTACAGTATTAATCAATAACCAGTAACTGGATGGCCACCACACGTGTTTCTTATATTTCCAACTGTAAGCCAAGCATGTTATGCATCTGGTTTTATTTTGTTATTTGTTATATCGTATAACTTTCTGTTTGGTGTACTACAGTGGTGATGAAGATCAGGCACAGGAAAGAATTAACAAACTGGCTAAGGCATTGAAAGAGGAAACACTGGGATCAAGTCTTCGAGTTGCTGGTGTTGGTATAATAAGCTGTATGATACAGAGGGATGAAGGTCGTGCACCCATGCGCCATTGTTTTCATTGGTCTTCCGAAAACCAATTTTATGAAGAAGAACCTTTACTTCGTCATGTAGAACCGCCCCTGTCAAATTTTCTTGAACTGGTGTGTCGTGGTTCCACATATCCCATTTTCATAACGTCATTACCAGTTAGATTTTGTCATGTATTGAACAACCCTTTTTGATTTAACATTAACCTTTACTTCGTCATGTGGAAATGCCTCCGTCGAATTTTCTTGAAATGGCGTGTTTAGTTCTACATATCTAATTTTGCATGGTGACATTTTCAGCTATATTTTGTCTTGGATTAATGAATCCTTTTTTAAAAGTTTACATTACTGATCCTCTCTTGGATGAAATATTGTTTTGTAGGACAAGCTTAAAGGATACCAGGAAAAGCAGTATGCAATTTCTCGGGATCGGCAGTGGCACATGTACACAGTTGTAGACAAGCCAGCTATTCGTAGAATGTTTCTCCGGACTCTTGTCAGGCAGCCTAAGTTCATTGACGGTGCAGACAAATCTCAAGGGCTGGATGTTGATAGAAAAGGAGCCTCAACTATCTCAACAACAGCTAATAGTATTATAAAATCTCTGCTGGGTGCTTTAGAAGAGTTAGAGCTATATGCTCACAATGCAAATGCCAAATCTGATCATGTGCACATGTTTCTTTGCATACTACGTGCACAAGAATCACGTGATCTTATTCCTTATTCCATGTAATCTATCACACTTTTCACCTTATTCCTAGTATGTAACACTTAGATCTAGGAGACGAAGGATACATGCATGGCAATCTCTTGTTTTTTTTTTCTATTCACATAAGTGCAGATATCTATATGAAACTATAACAAGCAAAGACTTTTGACAACAGGAAAGTAGACATACCCACTGGCAAGGAAGATGTAGCAGTTGTCAAACTTCTACAAGATTTAGCTTATGGGATACACGATATGCTTGGTGTGCGAATGCACCGTCTAGCAGTTGGACAGTGGGAGATTAGGCTTCGACTGGACACATTGGGAGTGGCAAATGGAGCATGGCGGATTCTAGTTACAAATCCTACTGGTCAGACTTGCACTGTACATGTATGTTTCTCTCCATTCCGCCCGCCCCCCGCCCCCCCAGTTAATCTTGTAATGAAGGCAGCAATGTTTATTATTGGCTGTATTGTATGCCTAAATACATGATAAGAATGTGAAGGTTGCCATCATTCTACTTTCCAAGATTGATCGCCAAATTATCCTTGTACTAGGGAAGGACCATGTATTATATTTACTTTGGCATGGGATTGATAGAGCCTTTCAATTCATATGCAGCCCATTCCTCATAACGAATTAGTTCTTACATCTGAGCTAAAACACTATTATTTGTTCTTCACTATGCATTTGATTTCAGTTAGTGACTGATAAAGTTCTTGTTTTAAGGAGTTTCTTTTTGTTGCAGATATATAGAGAGGTAGATGATACAAACAAGTATGAAATTGTCTACCATTCCCCATTATCTGTAACTGGGCCTCTGCATGGAATTCCTGTAGCAGCACGATATCAATCCCTGGACATAGTTGATCGCAAGCGTCTTATTGCAAGGAGAAATAATACAACATATTGCTATGATTTTCCATTGGTAAATAGTTTGTGTGCCCCTTTATTTCTTCTCTTAAAAGCTCTTGTTGATAAATGTTTATGATAATTTATGTCTGATAGAATGGTATTAATCTAGTGTTAAGGATTGATGTGCTAATTGCTTTATGGCTTCAATTTATATGCATTTATGCCATTTCTATAATCCAGAATGCTTGCTCTTTGCCCTAGCTTCTATGATTCTATCTACTTCTGAAAGGAAATAATCTGTGTTACAATATAATCTCTTTTATTCCGACAATAAGGTCAAGCATGACCCTAGAGTCTGACTGTACACTTCTGCCACGTTATTTTTTTGATTTATAACACATAATTCGAATTCCTTGGTAAGGTTAAACATTAGAGATTATAGTATGTGTTTTATAAACCTTTCCCCTCTTTCTTTTGCTTGTTGCCTGAAAATCTATCAAATAAATCTTTCTTATACAGTGAAATCCTCTTATTGTAGGTGTTCGAGACATCTTTGAAGCGCCTTTGGACAGCTAGTTTTCATAATGGAGACAAAAACGAGGACAAAGTCATATTCAAAGCTTCAGAACTTATATTTTCTGAAAATCAGGGGACTTGGGACACTCCTTTGGTCACTGTAGAGCGTGCTGATGCAAATAATGATGTGGGGATGGTAGCTTGGCGCATGGAGATGAGAACTCCTGAGTTCCCAAGAGGACGGACTATTTTAGTAGTGTCAAATGATGTTACACATAATGTAGGTTCATTTGGTCCAAGAGAAGATGCATTTTTTGCATCTGTAACTGATCTTGCTTGTCAAAAGAAAATGCCTCTGATTTATTTGGCCGCCAATTCTGGTGCTAGAATTGGAGTGGCAGAAGAAGTAAGAGCCCGCTTTCAAGTGGGATGGCATGATGAGCTGTCTCCAGATCGTGGATTTCAGTATCTTTACCTCAGTCCGGAAGATAATAAGGTTATAGGTTCATCTGTAATATCACACGAAATAAAGCTCAAATCCGGTGAAATTAGATGGGTTATAGATGACATTATAGGTAAGGAGGATGGACTGGGCGTGGAGAATCTATCAGGCAGTGGAGCAATTGCAGGTGCCTATTCAAGAGCATATCAGGAGACTTTTACATTGACATATGTAACAGGTAGAACAGTTGGTATTGGTGCATACCTTGCCAGGCTAGGAATGCGTTGCATTCAACGCCTTGATCAACCTATAATACTTACTGGATATTCGGCCCTAAATAAGCTTCTGGGACGGGAAGTTTATAGTTCTCATATGCAATTAGGAGGCCCGAAAATCATGGCAACAAATGGTGTTGTTCATCTCACTGTATCCGATGATTTAGAAGGTGTCTCAGCCATCCTGAAGTGGCTGAGCTATATTCCACCATACATAGGAGGGCCTCTTCCCATTGTAAAGCCGCTAGATCCTCCTGAAAGACCGGTTGAATACTGTCCAGAAAATTCATGTGATCCTCGTGCAGCTGTTCGTGGTATAGAAGTCAATGGCAAGTGGCTTGGTGGCCTATTTGATAAAGATAGCTTCACAGAAACATTAGAAGGGTGGGCACAAACAGTGGTAACTGGGCGAGCAAAGCTTGGGGGCATCCCTGTTGGTGTTATTGCAGTTGAGACTCAAACGGTAATGCAGGTGATTCCTGCCGACCCTGGTCAACTTGATTCTGCTGAGAGAGTAGTTCCTCAAGCCGGCCAGGTTTGGTTTCCAGATTCAGCAAGTAAAACAGCTCAAGCCTTGCAAGATTTTAACAAGGAAGAGCTACCTCTTTTCATCTTGGCAAACTGGAGAGGGTTTTCTGGCGGACAAAGGGACCTATTTGAAGGAATTCTCCAGGCTGGATCAACCATTGTTGAAAATCTCCGCACATACAACCAACCTGTGTTTGTTTACATTCCAAAAACAGGGGAATTACGAGGAGGGGCATGGGTGGTGGTGGATAGCAAGATCAATCCAGATGAAGTTGAAATGTATGCAGAAACAACAGCAAAAGGTGGTGTACTGGAACCAGAGGGAATGATTGAAATCAAGTTCCGCCCAAAAGAGCTGCTTGAATGCATGCACAGGCTTGATCAACAACTGATTTCACTCAAGATACAGTTACAGAAAGCCAAGGACGGTCATCCTACCACTATTGAAGACATACAACTGCAAATCAAATTTCGGGAGAAACAGCTGTTTCCTGTTTATAAGCAGATTGCTATCAGATTTGCCGAGTTGCATGACACGTCCTTCAGAATGGCTGCAAAAGAGGTCATAAAAAAGGTTGTTCAATGGGAAGAGTCACGCTTATTTTTCTACAAGAGATTAAACCGAAGAGTGGCAGAATCAGTTTTGATTAGGAATGTAAGAGATGCTGCTGGGAAAACCTTGTCGCATAAGTCAGCTTTGAACCTAATTAAGGAGTGGTTTTTGGCTTCAAGGGTACATGATTCTGGAGAAAATGTGTGGAAAGATGATGCCGCTTTTATTGCTTGGAAAGATGATCTCAGCATGTTTGAGTCACATCTACAAAAATTAAGATCTGAGAAAGTGTCTAGGCAATTACTAGAGTTGGAAAGCTCCATAGCAGAACTGCAGGCATTGCCTGAAGGTCTGGCTGCTCTTCTACGTAAGGTAGATTTTCTGCAACTTGCTTAAAAAAATGATTTGTCTTTGAAAGGTGCCTTATAATTCAATATAATATTATAATCTTTATGAAGAATGCTAATACCATGGTAATTCTGACAGTTTCAGCCATCACTTAGGTCACAGTTGGTGGAACAGCTGCGAGAGGTTCTTAATTAATGAAGCCTACAAACGTTAGTTCATCGACAGATTTTGATTAGTGTCTCAACGTATTCTATTGTTTGATATGTATATATAAATTTATAAGTAGCCAGGATTTCCTCCAGCAATAAAATTTTACAATGTATTCGCATTGTGGTTATAATGGATATTCTCAGGAGTCACGGGTGCCAACATATGATAAATCATATTTTTGGTTTCCTCTCTAATCCGGTTACGATTATATTGTTTGAATTCTATAGTAGCAACAAAAGCTGTAATTCTTGTTTTTAGTTTAGTCTAGGTACCAAATGGAGACATCATTAGCTTTTGTTCTCCAGTTTCATGCAACAAGAGAATAAATGAGAGAATTTTGTTAGATAGTGGTGACAAAAGCTATTATTCTTGCTTTTAGTTTAGTCTAGGTACCAAATGGAGACATCTCTTAAGTTATTGTTCTCCAGACAAATGCAACAAGAGAATAAATAAGAGAATTTTGTTAGAGAAATATGTCACTTTATTCCATGATTCTAGTCCCATCTAGCTTGTGTTGGATGAGAAACATAGATTATGCATTTTGCATTTGCTTAATATAATATGATTGAAAACAACGATGATTGTTTGGTATTTTGGTCTCCAACATGTTATATATGCTCAAGACAAGTTGTAAAAATCTTGAAATGAATGTTACTCAGCAAAGCTGGGCTACTGAGTCAGGTGGGTAGTCAGTACGAGTGCAACAAGGTGGAAAGTATTAAGAACTGATTCTGAGAAGGGTGCACTAAAATAAGCTTAAGGCCTACATATTTACAGTCATGAAATTCTCCAGAGGCCAATATACATTGCAGGATATTGGATGGATTCCTAATATTTTAAATAACAAATAGAAGCCCATATCTATGATCCAATAATCACCAATGCATTTGGAAATTGCAATTCTATATCCCGATGTAGGAAAGTGGAATTCAAAAATGTCCATACGATGATTCATTAACTAATTCGAAGTGATGGAAAGGAGATAAGATCAAGAGATGAGATGTATAAATTTGCTGGCACTCAAAGTCATAAAAGAAAAGCTTTTAGGAACAGAAATGAACATTCTTTGCAAATATATTCTAGAAACTCAAACTTCAAATTAGAGACGGCCAGTACAATCAGAAGTTGAGGATTGGGAATTTAGTCTAGCAAAAGACTAATTGACCTTCAAAAGAAGACATTTTCTGGAGACAAGATTCATGGCATTCTGGATGGCAGGAGATGGGATTAGATAAACTTTTCATGATAATAGTTTTAAAGAGAAGACATATTAACAATGTCAGCAGCATAAAAACTCTTGAATGGTGATATAGTGGAGAATTTGGACTATATAGTATACAACAAACAACCCCACAGACTAGTCTATCTCTTTGAAAACTGATTGGAATAAAACCGCGTGCTTAACAAATTTTATTGTTACATATCCCAAAGCTGATTAAAAAACAAAAAGGAAAATTATCAAACCCATGTCCGAAAAGGAATTGAAGGAATCATCCTCCTCCCCTGAAAATGACACAATGTCAGGAGTGATTGGCTTTCCACTACAATTCTCAAAAAATGATTTCCTGGCAACAAAAGGGGACTCGCAAAAAGCAAAAGGGATTTTACATAGGTTCAGACAGCAAATATAATGTGGAGCCCCGAAGAATCAGATGCGAACTTTAGACCCATGCACAGTCATATCTCTCAGCAACACAATACAAAAAAGATACCCAAATTAATAGCAAACAGAAATAAACCCATGCTTGAGACAGTTATATCTCTGGCTCGGATGGGATTTGTTAAAAGGCAGGCAGATATTTGTCAGTGTGTTAGGAAAAATAATAATTTGCTTCAATTTATAAGATGGCAAGGGCTGGTTATCAATTTAGATATGTGAAAAGCAGAGTTGCATTGATACAGCTATTTTTTAAGACATATATACACATCATATAATTAGACATTCTATTTAAACTATACTAACATTTTAAATTAAAAATTAAAATAAATAAATAATAAAAATATGAATAAGTTTATCTATATAACAATTTTAAACTATAAGCAAATTTGAAAATTTGAAAGAAAAGAGTAAGTCAACACTCGATCAGCTCCATGTCCTCAATGCTGCTCCTAAAATGCATTTTAAAGGGTTGTCTGCAGTTTTATTATTTAACTTTTTAGCCTTTTGAAGGATTTGTTTCAAGTTGTTTTTTTGACGTTAAATCAGATACAGCTATGAATGGTCCATATACCAGTGTTATGCCCTAGATGTCCCAAACATTGTGGGGACTTCAGGACTTGGAGGGGACATCCCCCCTTTTTAAAAAAATCTTTCAAAATCTTTTTGATGTTTTACTTTCGGAGAACTGTTACTTTTTACTAAAAACATTGAATTGTAATCTCGAAAGTACCTAAAATATATTAAATACAGTCTAAATCCCAACATTCCACTGTATTATTTCAATCGCCCTCCCCGAAATTTGAGATTTTTTTTGGCACCGTAGAAACTCCTTCCCGTCCCTGAGACTTACGTAACTATGCCATATATACTGTATTTGGGTCCAATACAGCCTGGTTATGGGCCCATACCTGGATATGTTCGGACACCGTATCTAGGCCATATCTGAACTGTGATTTTGAGTAGACGACACTCGAGGATAACGTTTGTGCGGACTTATTTATCCTCCAAATTCAATCTTAGACCATTCATGGGTTACTCCAAACTGTGCTACCGCTGCACTCACGTTTCGGCTACTCACAATCCCGCCATTTGGGAAATGTTCCAACACATTGACAAGCACAGAAGACATCCACCCCGCAACACCCGACATATGCTTCCAGTAACAACCATATTCACCGTCACCCCTGCGTACCCAACAAGAGGGTTTGCCCTACCCGACTGTGACGTACCCATAGCCATATCCGACACACAAAAATGTGTGTCCGAGCAGTAGGGGTACTGTATCCCGAAACCTCAAACTGAAAGTCTTTGAGACAAGTAACTAGAAACCAGTTTACATTTTGGGAAAATATGAATTTCATTAAGATATCATACAATGGATTAGCAGCTACATATTCTTGCTGTCATTCTCAGTGTTATGAACAAAGCTCTAGGGCCATGCTTTCCCTCCCCAAGGACACTGAAGAAAGGAGATCCACAATCATTCTACTTATTCATAACACAAGCTAAAGCACTGAATACAATGCCAATAAAACTTTTAAGAGCTAAATCCGGATTTTGAATTAAAAGAAGGTTCTAATAATAGGAGATTCGTCAATTTGCAGTCTGTGGATGATATGCATCTTCTATCCAACGGCGTAATAAAGAAAGTGAAAACCTTAAAGATCAAGCAGCTGCAGCAAAACAAAATGGAATACGTCAACTAAAATATAATGTATTTTGGAACATCAGGGCGGAAAGAAAGCAAAAGTTTGGACCAATTATTAAGAGAGAGAAGTGATATTCCGCAATGGTCTTAGACTTGAATCATTGTAAGACGAAATGGAAACTGGAGGTCTGTATAATAGTATTTCATAAAATACACATCAATAAAAAAAACTGAATTTAATTTTTGCAGGAGTGACATTTTCCCCTTAATACAGCGAATATCTCATTATCGTGAAATTATAGCTATCATTTCCTCTTTAAATAGCGGAGTTTGGGTTGTCTTTTCTCATCCATAATTTTATACAAGAAACTGGAATAAATTTACTTGTACATGTAAATCCAAATCCATGCTAAAAGAGCAAATTAGGGTAGTCCGTGGGATGGGTTAAACCTTGGCTCATGTACTTACAATTGGATTTTTATAGTATTTGCAAATTCAGGTCATTATTTGACAGACACAAGTAATCATCAATGAACTACGGATATGCTCTAAGTGCAAGATGCTGCGTTTATTTAAAAATTACGAAATTGAAGTACAAGAGTTAAAAGTGTTCAGAGGTTCCCTCAAGGAGAAACAATTCATCTGTAGAGATACAAGAGGGGAGATGAGCTTGTTGAATGGCTATGACAGCCATTTTGAGTTTGCAATTGTTTGCAATGATTTTCTCAAATTTGGCAAAGTGTAACTAGTCGAGTACTATTTCAAATGTGTGAGAGAGAGGAGGGGATGACTACGAAGGAGAGTTTTTTTTTGTTGTTGCAATCAATGGAAAAAAATCCCAAAGTGAGGAATAAAGAGCAGACCACAACTGAGAAGAGGAAGCATAATGCCATAAGAGACGAAACAATTTTAAGAGCAGGGCAGAAAAGGCATTTGTTTGTAGAAAGGTTAGATTTGAATAAAGTGTGACCAACAAGGAACTTCATATGGACAATCACCAACCCAATTATTGACATTTGGCTTCAATAGGGAATTGCCAAATATTACAAGCCATTCGTTGCAAATAAGAACTAGGAATTGCATTAACTATTTAGCATTGAGAGATTTTACCATTGGAAGTGGAGGTTATATGAGCTGATGCAAATGTCTTGGTGTGATGGTGGTTATGACCAGTTGGTTTGACCAATGTTGATATTTCCATGGGGATGTAGAATTTGCAATAATATTCGGGACTTAATGAGGAATACGTTGAATGAGTGAAACATAGGCCAGCTTGAGGGTAGGAGGAAACCCAAATATGCAGTGTACTTCATGTCAAGGAAGACAATTATAAGGGCTTAGATCCTAGATATCCTCAATCGAGATGTCTTTGTTCGCAAAGGAACGAGCTTTGTATTCATGTTGAATATCAAGAGGAAGATTATTAGCTTGAACAACCCGATTCCACCATAAACTAGAGTTGGGGATGCTCACTCCATGTCAAACAAAACGATGGTGTCATTGTAAAATAATAGCCATTTCTATCGAGGCTGCCCAATTATGCTAGAGAGGAAGAGATCCCAAAATACTAAAAAACTAAGCATTAAGAATTTTTTCCTCCCAAGGGGTGGACACTTGTGAGTGTTTATGGGTGGGAAATCTAACACATTCTCAAACAAGAATCTTCCATGGTTTAGTACCTTGAGTAGCTCTTGAAAATTACTAGGAAACACAACATTTTCCTTGTTGAAAGGGTCAATAATGCCAAGACAACTTGCAGATTTAGTCTAAGTACATATATCCCAAGCAATGGTAACTATTTCCATTTTACTTGAACTTTTGGTCCAAAGGAAGTTAAAGACCACTTGAAATAAGTTTTTAGTAAGTTGATTTAGATGGGAGCCAACAAGATGACTAATAAACATGGATAGACAAAATAATGCAATTAAAAACAATCAACTTCCTACTAGGGAGAGATTTACAAGACTAGTTTTTCACTTTTCCCTGAATTTTGGTCACTAGGTCCCACATATCATGGGGTGAGAGGTGGATGCCAAAGGGGATACCTAGGTACACATAATTGTCCCGTGGGGGATGATGTACCAAAACAAGATTAATTGTATTGCAAGGAATATGATAATGACCAGTTAATATCAATAGAATTTCCCAATGGAAGTGGATGTATGCGCTACTACAAATGTCTTGGTGTGATGGAGGTTATGACCAATTGGTTCGGCTAGCACCAATCTTTCCATGGAGATGTAAGATATGTGGTAATCTTAAGGAGTACTCAGGAGGAGTAAGTTTAATGAGTGAAACATAGGCCCATTAGAGGGTAGTAGACAACTCAAACATAACGTTATTATGAACAATCTGATTTGATTTAATTATTTGGTTGAATAATTTAATTGGTTTATTAGTTATTTAAAATTATTCTTGTCATAAAGTTGAGGTACAAGGTTTATATTAATCAAAGAATTAATTATATAAAAAATGATCTAGATGTCTCCTTCAATCAATCTAGGTAATTATGAATCATACACACCCATGACATAGCTATCATATGAAATTAGAGACAACAATGGATATGGTCATAAAATTACAGGAAATGCTACATTGTGGAAATTCATGATAACTATTAGCATACCTAAATAAATAAAATGGAGTTCGATTTATTCCAAATCAAACAATCAAATTGTATTTTATTTGGTAGTAAAAAAACAAATGTGGGTGTCACATATTGGAATGCATGTTTAAAAATCCCATTCGATTAGCATCGAACCTTGACATGCGTACTATTATAAATAGAATTTATCTAACATCTCTATGTTGCACTACGCATTACGAGTTGATATATGTATATATACATACATATATGTATGTATATATATTCTTCCATTGCTTAGATATTTAGAGTAAGTAGCTCCAACTTGCTATGTCCATCATTATCATACAAACCGTAGATTTATCGTTAGAATCTTGTTTTCTCAAATTTAACAATCTCTGATGAAGTGTGGGAAATAATGTTTTACACAATGGTATTAGCCATTGATGCGATACATTATCAACCACACACTTATCAAACCTTTATTCCCATGGAAATCCTTGTTTACCTTGTGGAGATCACTTGCCATGCAGTGTGGGGTTAGGAGGGATGAGAAAAATCGGTAGCTGAGAGTAAATATACAGTGAACATTGGAAAGTGGGACTAAAAGGATAAGGGAATTAATTTAGTCTTCAACACGACTCAATAGGAATAGGTATGGGTCATTTTGCGGGGTTACCAAAGATCGACTCAAATGTATGAGGTTACTAGACATTCTCTATATATGAGTTAAGTCTTATGTCCATACATTACTATCGATAAAAATGGGGTCACCCTTTGTAATCTAAGTCTTATGTCCATAAGCAACCGATACTTAGTATTAATAAGAATGTAATTATTCTTTTCTAGTTCACCATCCCATGTATACATCATGTCTGGTTAGGTCATATGCTATAGGGATTTGTATACATGGAACACTCTCTCTTTTGGTATCAGTTTCCATATCTACCTTCCTTATGAAGGGTAGGGCCACTCTCAAAATACGAGACTTGTGCGAGGGAACCAAACTGTCTCTGTGGTTGGAGGAAAAGTGCTATGATGATGGTTTCCCTCTCCTACTTCATTACTGCGACCTCGGTATGATCTCCAGTGTTATCTCGATGGTGCTCACATTGAGAATTATCCTTATGTTCTTCCATATCAATGTCTGAGCAACAAAATATTGTATTCTTATTTGTAATTTGTATTATTAAAAAGGACAATCATGTTGAGCATAATGAAGATGTAGTGTACTTGAAAACTTATGTACAAAGTTGAAAACACATAATCTTTTGTACCATTAGTATCTTTATTGTAAAAGGAAATGGGTAATGAATTAGCTCCTATATCATTACATTCATATGCTAGTATGCACTCTATGCTTAGTGAATTGAACAAGGTGGAATGACTTTATTCTCCTATGTAATTATCTTATTTGATTACAATAATATTAGTTAATTGATTAAATTACAAATCAATGATGCCATTTGATTATTGTACTTTCCCTTTAATAAACAAGCATTCATTGTTCCCTTTGGTTTTGACATCGTGGATTGTTTAAGTTAAGAACCAAGGTTTTGATTCTCATCTTTAGGGGAATTATATGGAAAATTTACACATGAAGGAATCCATCTAAATAAATTAAAATAAAAAAATTAGGGTGTTTTTCTAGTATTCTAACGAGGGGTTCTTACATTTTGGTATCAAAGCGTAGCTTCAGCGCTCGGGCCTAATGACATCAACTAATTTCTAAGTTGTGTCTCATTGGTCCCTTCAAGTAACAATGGCTAGGACACGAGCTAATGGGGAGGACAATCAAGGAGATGAACTTCAAATTAAGGTTGATCAAATCCTAACCTTGGTATCTAACACCCAGGATAGGACAAGTGTCCTCGAATAGAGGATACATGATTTTACACAAGAAGATGACCAAGGGAATGGGCGAGATCACTACCCTCAAGAACATAGAAATTTGAATGAATAAAATCCAAATCAGGTGAATTAGAATCAAGAAAATTTGAAAGAAAAAAATGTACCCCCCTAAGAGGGCATGAGTTGAGATAGAACTAGATAGAGACTTGAAGAGGATAGCTCCATCAAAGTACAATGGGATGGTACTCAGAGATGATGCAAAGTCTTGGCTCTTTGAAATGAATAAATATTTTGAGCTTCATAACTTCTCCGAGGAAACCAAGGTAGTTTGGGGCGCATACCAACTCTTTGGATAAGCCTCAACATGGTGGGAGAACTTGAAATCAAAAAGAGAATTAACTTCTGAGAACACCACATGGGAAAAAACTATTTCCTTCTTCTGGAAGAGATGGCTACCTCAACTATACTTTGATGGAAAAATTGTTGAATTCCAGAACCTCAAACAAAGAGATATGACTATTACTACTTATTGGGAGAAGTTCACACATCTCCTTAAGTATGTACCACAATATCAAAAGGATGAAAGGTTTAGGATCAGAAAGTTCTTCTTAGGCTTGAACCCTCAAATTAGAATAGATGTGGACATCCATGGACCCACCTCCATGGACCAAGATTTTGAAAAAGCCATGAAGCAAGAGCAGAAACTAAAAACTTTACTTGTAACAAGGAGAGATTTCAAGAAAGGAGGAAGATGACAACAACACCAAAATTCAAATCCATTTAAAAGTAAAAATTGGAAACACAATTAAAATGGGGGCAATAGGAACATATGGTCTAGAAGGAATTTCAAACTTGAGAACTCCTTCAAGAAAAATGGCAAACCTAAGGGTAGGAATGAAAATGGAAACAACAATGGAAGGTTTGACAATGGAACAAAACCTATAGAAAAGAAAGGTTCAATGGGAGGATACTTTAATTTTGGAGGTGATCACTATGCCAATCATTTTCCTCGTAAAATAGCTAGTGGAAATCCTAAGGCACCTCTACCAAGCCAACAACAAGTGTTCCAACAAAAGATCCATGCAGCGGTAGATAACCGCCAAGCTGATTTTCAAGTGACACAGATAGAAGCATCATGTGAAGTTTTTGGCTATCTAGTTTCCATTCTTATTGCTATAGGGGCATCTGAGTGTTTTGTAGCTCCTGATATTCTTAGTAAAATTTCTAGAGAAGTTGGATATATGGAAAAATATTGGTCAGTTCAGTATGGGAATTGAGCAGAGAGAAATGTTGATAAATGTATTTTTAAAGTCGAGTTAGAACTTCCAAAATTTGTGACTATAGTTAACTTGTATGTTGCACATTTGGGCTCTTATGATGTTATCCTAGGAGTTAAATGGTTATGGAAACACCATGCAAAAGTTAGTTTTTTTTTGCCAAGGGTATTGCATGTTTGGATGACAAAGGTTACCTTGCACATATCCATGGAATCAAAAGGGAAGTAAGTCTAAGGAAAATTTTAGAAATGTAGTTAAAGAAAGCCATGAGGAAGGGGTATGTAATGCTTCTAGTGCATGGCGATGATATAGAAATTGAAAAAGAACCAACTCTTGAGGATTACCCTTTCCTACAAGACTTTAGTGATGTTTTCCCCGATGAGTTACTAGGACTTCCATCTCATAAGGAATTTGAGTTCTCTATCGCTATTTATACATGATCATAACCAAATTCCAAGGCACCTTATCAAATAACAACAACTGAGTTGTTTGAGTAAAATGTATAATTACAAGAATTGTTATCTAAGGGTTTAATTTGTCATAGTGTATCCCCTTGGGGTGCACCAGTGATTTTTTTAAAGAAGGATATAACTCCTAGGTTTATAGAGACTACTAGATGCTAAATAAATCTACTGTGAAAAATAGATACCCCTTGCCACACATAAATGATCTATTTGACAAAATTTGAGAGGAAAAAATGTTTTCAGAAATTGATTTGAGATCAGGTAACCATCAACTTAGAATCCGTGAGGAAGACATTCTGAAAACAGTTTTTCAGACTCGTTTTGGGCAGTACAAGTTCACTATACTTTATTTTGGACTCATGAATGCTGTAACAACATTTGATGAATTTGATGAATAATATATTCAAGGATTATTTAGATAAGATTCTGTTAATTTTTCTGGATGATATTATGATATATTCAAAGACGGAAGAAGAACACATTGGGCATTTGAGATTAGTGTTGGAAAGGTTAAGGCAACACAAACTTTATGGAAACTTGTCAAAATGTTCTTTCTTCCAACAAAAAATAAATTATCTAGGCCACATTATTTCAGCTGAAGGTATATCAGTTGATCTAGCTAAGGTACAATCTATTAATTGACTAGCCTTCCCCAAAGAATGTGCATAAATCTCGTATTTTTATTGGCTTAGCAGGGTATTAAAAAAAGTTTGTTGAAGGATTCTTTAAGATAATGAGTCCAATCACATCCTTTAAGAAGAAGGGTAAAAATTTTGTATGGACCAAAAGTTGTGAAAAGGCTTTCCAACTTTTGAAGGAAAAGTTGACATCAACACCCATCCTAAAGGTACCTGATCCAAATGGTAATTTCAATGTCATCACAGACACATCTGGTGAAGGTTTTGGGGGTGTTTCAATGTAAGCTAACCACGTGGTGGCATATGAGTATTGAAAAATCAAGCAAGGAGAGTTAAACTGTGCACCACACGATTTGAAGTTTGTTGCAATTGTCCATGCATTGCGAATGTGGAGGCATTTCCTTATTGGAAATTCATTTGAGCTCAAGACCAATCACTTGGGGCTCAAACATATCTTTATACAACCAAACCTAAATGCCCACCAACGACGTTGGTTGGAATTTTAAAGTGAGTATGATTTCGAATTTAGTTACATAAAGGGAAATGACAATAAAGTTACAGATGCCTTTAGGGTAAGTGCATGGAAATGGGGGACCAAAAGGGGGTCAAATGTGGACACATTTTTCCTGAAATTAGCAAAACCTGAACTTCATTTAATAATTTGGCACGCATATGCTCAAAATTTGACAATGTGATAATAGTAACTACCGTAGTGTAATGCCCTGCCCCTATCTTGGTGATGGTGAGAGTGCGGGTCATATCTCAAGTGAATTCCATGTTACCAAACTTACCACCTTCGCGTCATGGTGAGAGAATTTTCTTTTGTAAGTTGTTTCGGTTTGAAATATCACCTTCTAGCTCTCCCTCATGATAAAATGATAGCATTATATAATGCCAATAAAGTCTTAGAATAGTTTTTTACGAGCCCTAAATAAAATAAATATAGTTACGAAAAGGTATTTAATTAAAGTGTTTTAAGGTATTTATATAATAATACTAATAATAGAAATGCTAATCGATAATTAAATAAAACAAAAGAAAAGGAATTTATAAATTTAAATTAAGTAAAATTAAATAAAAAACGTGTATATCCATATTTGCATATGGAATTTGTGGTTAGTGAGAAGTGAGTTTGGCGGTGGAGTGAAATAAAGTAGAGTTTATGGAGACGTTGGGGCAATATGGTGTGTGGTAGGAGTGTGAAAGAAGACGTCGACTATCCTGGTGACAGGTTTGCAACGCCCATACATGCATGCATGGGTGTATGGTATACAAAAAACTCAACAATTAGAATTTTTTTTGGTTTTGTGGTCTACACAGTGTGTATACCACAAAAAAATCTGTGATTTGAATCCAAGACCTCTCACATATTATCAATCAAGCCTACCAATACACCTAGCACCTACCACATGCTACCATTTGATTTAATTTGTATTTATTTTAATGATTACCAAAATTTGTGTATACCACAACCGGTGGGGCCTGCTTAGACATGTATAGATGGGGTATGTATGGGGGCATATAACGCGCGCGTTATTTTGTCTCCAAAATATCCTTTGGCAGAGTGAGAATCCTAAACGGCCTCCAGACCTGTCATTTTCCTTGCATAATAATTTAAGAACTTTTCTCGAGATCCATAGGTGTTAACCACGTGGAAACCCTTGTAAATTTAGTAGTAATTGGATAGTTGCAACGAGTGCAAAAGCTAGAACTCTATTTTACTAGCAAGGGTAAAGTAGGGCTTCTTACTCTCGTGATCAAACAAACAAAACATTGTAGAGAACTGTGCTAAACGGAGCTCTCGTTTTAGTCATCCTAAAATCAATCCCATTATAGGTTAAATCAACCCTCCTCAAGGAGATGAATCTGTAACCCAAATATTTTCTCAATTTTCTATATACAAAGTGATTGATGTGGATATGTTTCTATATCTGAAGCAAGTTCAAATGCCTTTGAGAGGGAAATACTGTTTTCCGTTGGTTTGTTTGTTGTATTCAGAGGAAGAAGAAGATTGAGGATTAGGAGGAACTTCAATCGAATGTAATCCAAATATCTTCTCATTTTTCTATATACAAAGTGATTGATTTGGATCTGTTTCTGTATCTGAAGCGGGTTCAAATGTCTTTGAGGGGGAAATAATTCCTGCCACTGGTTTGTTTTTTGTATGCAGAGGATAACAAGATTGAGGATTAAGTGGCGCTTCATTCGGATGTAATGCCTAGTTATATGGAGATGTGGAGTCTAACTGCAAGATGAAGTGGCATTTTTTCCTTGATTTTGGGAGGAATGCATGGCCATGGATAAAAATAGCATTGTCTTATTAATAGACGGGAGTTGTTATTTTTATGTTTATCTTATTTATATGCATGTCTTATTTATAAGCATGTTATATTTAGGTTGTTTGTGGTTGAAGCAAAATTTTACAAAGAGGTGCACAAGTTATAAATATGTGCATGGATTTACTATTTGGCATATGAAAAAGAGAGAATTGTATTGTATTCCTCAGGACTGAATAAAGGAGAAGGTTGGCTTGTTTCTGGTGGATGTAGCCCACATTGGGTGAACCACGTTAAATCTTGGGTTTATCTTGTGATTGCATGCTTATATTATTTCTGTTTTAATTCAATTTTATTGTCCATCTGTTTTTCGATCCTAACAACTGGTATCAGAGCAGGATTTTGTTTTGGCAAAAAAAAAAATCACATGAGGGTTTCTTGTTTGAGTGGGAGCAATGACAGAAGATAGCAAGTTCAGGGTTGAGAAGTTTAACGGCCAGAACTTTCAGCTATGGAAGATGCAAGTGGAGGACTACCTATATCAGAAGGATCTTTATCTACCATTGAAAGGGAAAGCTTTGAAGTCGTCAGCTATGAAAGATGAAGAATGGGATGTTCTTGATCGGAAGGCACTGGGAACCATACGGTTGTGCCTGGAAGCAATGGTAGCTTTCAATATTTCTAAGGAAAAGACAACGGTAGATCTAATGGAAAAATTGGGTAAATTGTATGAAAAACCCTCAGCCTCCAATAAGGTATTTCTCATGAAAAGTTTGTTTAATATGAAGATGTCAGAAGGTGATTCAGTAAATGATCATTTGAATGAATTCAACATGGTTACTAATCAATTAAGCTCTGTAGGAGTAAGTTTTGATGATGAAGTTAGGGCTCTTTTGATTTTGTGCTCATTTCCTGAAAGTTGGAATACTTTGGTTATGGTTGTGAGTAATTTTGTTTCTGGTTCAAACACTTTAAAGTTTGATGATGTTATTGGTGTGATTCTTAGTGAAGAGATGAGAAGAAAAAGCACAGGTGAGTCATCTGGTAATGCTTTGAGTGTAGAGAACAGGGGAAGACAGAAGGAAAAAGAAAAAGGTCCTGGACACCGTGGAAAGTCTAAGAAGGGTAAGATCAAAATCTAGAAGCAGGATGGTATGCTGGAATTGTGGAAAAGTAGGACATGCAAAGAAAGATTGTTGGTCTTTAAAATCAAGGAAGATCAACAAGAAGGGAACAAAGAGGCAAACGTAGCAGGTGATGTGTTACAAGATGCTCTTATTCTTTCTTTAGATAGTAAATCAGAATCTTGGGTTTTAGATTCTGGTGCTTCATTTCATGCAACTCCTCATAGACAATATTTTCAAGATTATGTTCAAGGGAATTTTGGGCAGGTATATCTTGGTGATGATGAGCCATGTAACATTGTTGGAAAAGGCAGTGTTCATGTTAAATTGCAGAATGGTAACACTTGGGTGTTGAAGAATGTCAGGCATGTTCCTAGCTTGAGGAGGAATCTAATTTCTGTAGGGCAATTAGGAGATGAGGGTTGTATGGTTATATTTACAGCAGATTCTTGGAAAGTTACCAAGGGTTCTCTTGTGGTAGCAAGAGGTAAGAAAGTAGGTACTTTGTATTTATCCACTGTTAGTACTGATCCATCTTCTATTTTAGCTACTACAGGTATAGACACAACTCTATGGCATCACAGACTTGGCCATATGAGTGAGAAGGGGATGAAGATTTTACATTCACAGGGAAAGTTGTCAGATTTGAAAAACATAGACCTGGAATTTTGTGAGCATTGTGTGTATGGGAAACAAAAGCGTGTGAGATTTCTCAAGGTTGGATCAACCAAGAAGGAGCACAAGTTAGAGCTTGTTCATACAGATGTGTGGGGGGCCGGCTCAAGTATCTTTTCTTGGTGGTTCACGGTATTGATGATGCTACTAAGAAGGTTTGGGTTTACTGTATAAAGAAGAAATCTGATGTATTTAATACTTTCAAGAAGTGGAAAGCTCTGGTTGAGAATGAAACAGGTTTGAAGTTGAAGTGTCTCAGATCAGATAATGGTGGAGAGTACTGCAACAATGATTTTAATAACTATTGTTCACATAATGGAATCCGTAGGGTGAAGACAGTTCCTAGAACACCACAACAGAATGGTGTGTCAGAAAGAATGAACATGACTATCATGGAGCATGCAAGGAGCATGAGATTGCATGTTGGATTGCCCTTACAGTTTGGGTGGATGTTGTAGATATTGTTGTTTACTTGATAAACAGAGGACCTTCAAGTGCTTTGGAAGGTGGAGTACCAGAGGAGGCTTGGACCGGTAAGGAGGTAAACTATTCTTTTCTGAAAGTTTTTGGTTGTGAAGCATTTGTTCACATTGATAAAGAGAATAGGACCAAGCTAGAAGCTAAGTCAAAGAAATGTACTTTCATTGGGTATGACACTGATGATTTTGGATTCCGGTTGTGGAGTTTGGATGAGAAGAAAATCATTAGGAGTAGGGATGTTATTTTCAATGAAAGGGTTATGTACAGGGAACAACTACAGGATAAGAAGCTGGAAAAGTCTGAGTATGTAGCACTTGATGAGATAAAAGATAGAGAAGTGCTCAAAGGATAGGAAAATCAACAAGTTGGCATCAATCCTGGCACAGTCGGTGTTGATTCTGTAGATCAAAATCAACAAGAACAACAAGAGCCTCAAAATCCAGAAAATCTTGTGAGACGTTCTACTAGGGTAAGTAAACCTCCTGCAAGATTATCTTCATATGAGCTTTACTATTGTTTATTGACAGATGGTGGAGAACCAGAAAGTTTTGAAGAAGCAATGCAGGTAGAAACACAGAAAAAGTGGGAGCAGGGTATGGATGAGGAGATGGACTCCTTGGATCACAACCAAACTTGGGATTTGGTTCAGTTTCCTGCAGGAAAGAGAGCATTGCAGAACAAGTGGGTTTACAGGTTGAAGGAAGAAGAAGGTGACAAAAAGAGGTACAAGGAAAGACTTGTTGTGAAGGGATTTGCACAGGAAAAAGGTATAGACTTTGATGAAATTTTCTCTCCTGTTGTTAAAATGACTTCCATTAGAACTGTTTTAAGTTTGGTAGTTGTGGAAGATTTGCATCTTGAACAATTAGATGTAAAGACTTCTTTTCTTCATGGTGATTTGGAGGAAGAAATATATATGGAGCAGCCACAGGGATATGAAGTCAGGGGGAAGGAGAAATTGGTGTGCAGATTGAAGAAGAGCTTGTATGGCCTTAAGCAAGCTCCAAGACAGTGGTATTTGAGATTTGACAGGTTCATGATAGAACAAGGTTACTCTAGATGTCATTCTGATCACTGTGTTTATTTTAAGAGACTAGATAATGGCACCTATATTATCTTGTTGTTGTATGTGGATGACATGCTTGTGGCAGGGTCAAACATGCAGGATATAAATGAGCTAAAGAGACAATTAGCCAATACATTTTCCATGAAGGATTTAGGTGCAACAAAGAAAATTCTTGGCATGAGAATCAATAGAGACAGAAAGAGTAGAATATTGACTTTGTCTCAAGAAGAGTATGTGAACAAGGTGTTGGACAGGTTTAGGATGCAGGATGCAAAACCAGTAAGTACACCATTGGCAGGGCACTTCAAGTTGAGTAAAGAACAATGTCCTAAAACACATGAAGAGATTGAATATATGTCTAGAGTTCCATATGCTTCAGCAGTTGGAAGTTTGATGTATGCTATGGTATGCACAAGACCAGACATTTCCCATGCAGTGGGAGTTGTCAGCAGATACATGAGTAATCTAGGAAAGGAGCACTGGAATGCAGTCCAGTGGATTCTCAGATACTTGAGAGGGACCAGTAGCAGACAGTTGTGCTATGGAGGGTCAGAGGTTTCCTTACATGGATATGTTGATGCAGACATGGCTGGAGATTTGGATGGTAGGAGGAGCACCACAGGTTATGTATTCACTGTTGGTGGCACGACAGTTAGTTGGATTTCTAAACTGCAGAAGATTGTTGCCTTGTCTACTACAGAGGCAGAGTATGTTGCTGCTACAGAAGCAAGCAAGGAGATGATATGGATGCAGCGGTTCATGGAAGAGTTGGGAAAGAAGCAGGAGGATTACAGGTTATTCAGTGATAGCCAGAGTGCAATTCATCTTGCAAAGAACTCAACATTCCATTCGAGAACCAAACATATACAACTCAGGTATCACTTCATTAGATCAGTTTTGGAGGATGGACAACTGAAGTTGGAGAAGATCCATACAAGTCAGAATCCTGCTGATATGTTGACAAAGGCGGTGACAAAAGAGAAGCTGGAAGGTTGTTTGGCTTCGATAGGTCTTCAAGATTGATCTTGAAGAAGAGAAACAAGTTAGAGAAGAGTCTGAGGATGAGCTGTAACAGTGGGTTGCAGCAGTTAGTCTCCAAGTGGGAGATTGTTGAAGATGTGGAGTCTAACTACAAGTTGAAGTGGCAGTTTGTTTTTTCCTTGATTTTGGGAGGAAATCATGGCCATGGATAAAAATAGCATTGTCTTATTAATAGACAGTTGTTATTTTTATGTTTATAAAAATAGATTGTCTTATTAATAGAGGAGTTGTTATTTTTATGTTTATCTTATTTATATGCATGTCTTATTTATAAGCATGTGATATTTAGGTTGCTTGTGGTTGAAGCAAACTTTTACAAAGAGGTGCACAAGTTATATATATGTGCATGGATTTACTCTTTGTAGTATGAAAAAGAGAGAGAATTGTATTGTATTCCTCAGGACTGAATAAAGGAGAAGGCTGGCTTGTTTCTGGTGGATGTAGCCCAAATTGGGTGAACCACGTTAAATCTTGGGTTTATCTTGTGATTGCATGCTTATATTAGTAATGTCCCCTTTTCCTATGCCAAAGGCCTAAGGGCCAGGTCGAGTCCAAGCCGTGGTCAGACCCAAGGGGTTGTGGATGCGGGGAGCTATTGGGAAGGGGCCACGTGGTTCTAATATTCAAATTTTGCGTTGAGGGTCACTTTTGGACCATGGTGCCTCAAAGGGGGAAAGTAACTTAAGTTATTTTCTTTTATTTTATTGACCCCTCCATGGAATGAAACGTGTCTAGGTCTATTGGGGCTCTTTTTCCTTGGAAAGTATATAAGGAGCTGGGAGAGAAAGGAGAGGGAACTTTTCGCATACATTTTTATTGACCCCTTCTCGTGCAGCTGCTGCTGTTGCACATCTACAGCTTGTGGAGTCAAATCCCACAGGGACCCTAGCTTCGGTGGTGAGAGACCCGTCCCTAGCTAGCAGGGCATTCTTCGGTAGTGAGAGATCTACCCTAGTCTGTCATTTTGGAGCCGCTTTCAGGGCTGTGTGGCAGAGACATTAACAGAGGTTTCAGAGGAAGGATCTCGAGGGTCTTGGGGGCATTTGGGGAAGATAATCAGAGGGGCTCCAGATCAGATTCACGGCAGCCATTTGGGCTGGGCGTGGCAGCTCGTTGAAGGTGCCTCCATCATTTTCCGACCCCATTCCAAGCGAGGCGACTTGCAGCCTTTATTTGGGGGTTTTCCAGTCGGTCGTTTTCAGATCTGAAGGTGGAACTATTACTGCCTATATCTGTTAATGTTATTTCCAAAGACCCTTATTACTGCTCTTGTATTTAGAGGGTTACGAACCTCTGAAGTTTTCCAGCTGTCTAGGGCATGCTGTGCTTTTTCTGGCAGCAGTTTAATCTCTGTAAAATTCCAAAAATAGTTTTATTATGTCCTTTATAATAATATCAAGCTCTATTTAAATTTTCAAGTAATTCGGGTGGACATTTTGGCAAATATTAAGTTTCTTTAGTTCGCTGTCCCAACTGTAAAAATCTGGTAAAATCAGTATTTTATGTGGCTGCAAGTTTTCAATATTTTGTGCATTTTTAAGTGGTATCCCATTAGGGATATTTCAGTGGTATCAGAGTTGTTGTTCCTCCAGCCTGTGTGGGTTAAATATGGTAGTTTGGAAAGATCTCAATGGGGGTTTTATGAAGGAAATGTTCACCAACATGGTGAAACAACAGGAAGCCACTAACCTTTATTTGAGCAAGCTCACTCAGAATGTGAATCAAAGCAGATCTAGGGACAATAAGGAACATGGTGAGAACAGTGATAGAGGGCGGCCAATAGAGGTGATTGATGAGGATTCTTGTTGGAGGAAATACCAATCTTTGAGTAAGGGTTTCAGAGATAATATGTCATTTCCAGATTATTGCATGATGAAGATTGGTAGCAAGCCCAAGCGAGATCATCATATGCCGGTACCTGAATTACAAAAGAACTCATTTGTAGAAGAAGCTTCTAGACAAAAGGGTATGATTTCCATTGAGCAAAATAATTGCATTAGTGAAACTTTGCTTGTTAGAGAAATTATTCCAGCTCAGGAGAAGAAACTTGTTTGTGCAAGCAAGGAGGATGTAATGGAAACTCTTAAAAAGTGTGAGGAAGGGAATAGCAGAGCTAGAGCTGCTAGGTTGATAGCGACTCAAGCAAGACAACACATACAAGAGTTCAAGGAAACGATGAGGGCAAGTGATGCAAGGAAGTCTACACCCACGAAAGAAGACTCTATGGAGCAGCTGGCACATGAGGAGGAGCCTCACATGGACACTTGTGTAAAATTGCAGCCTGCTGTAATTTCCAAACCAACAACTGTTGATCAGCTTTCAGATACTTTCAACAGGCACTCAGGCAACAATGTTGGGGGCAGCTCAACATATGTCTATCTTGAACACACGGAGGACATTGATGGCCTTGAAGGGTATGAAGAGCACACTAATGTGTCTTATTTATTGTCGCCTATTCCAATTTACTTCCATCATGAGATGCATGGTATGGTAGATGACGAAGTCTTCATCATGGAGTTTGTTGGACCATTGCTCCAACTATGTGTATATGAGCATCTGGTGGATGATATATGGTGGCAAGTTTTAGCTCACTTAACAGATACAAGGGCTCAGGGGCATTATAAGCTATGGGATCCTGGTAATATGTGGCAGTTATCCAAAACTATCAATTCTGATGTTGAAAACTTTGTGACTGATTTCATAAGCCAAAGAAGGAATTCAAATGTGTCTTTTGGGATTACAAGTGTTGGCAAGCATGATTTCTTCATTGGAGACTCCGGTGCAAGAAGGGAGAGTACCTCTCAAGGTACTAGCATTGGTTTTCTGATTGCAAAAAGGGGTAGGAGAATATTTTTTAATCATCTTCAGCCTGCTGGACTGTGTATAACAACAGTCATAATGAGAGGAGAAAATAGCAATATGGGACAACAGGGGCAAAGAGGTGAGAGTGGACATTCGGGGCAGCGGCCTCCCCATTCTTCTGCCAGGCCTTTGGGGCTTCACGAACCATTTTTCTTGAAGGATCCGGAAGTTAACCAGGCACAACAGCCCGTAGATATGTTGGATGAGGAGTCTTGTTGGGAGAGGTACCAGACCTCGAGTGAAGGCCTTCGTAACAACATGCCATTCCAGGAATATTGCAAAATGAAGGTTGGCAGTAGACCCAAGAGAGATCAGCAGAAACAGGTACTAGAGTTACAGAGGAGATTGGGACAGATCTCCATTCCACACTTCGACGGTTCTAAGAAGTGTACTGCACCGTCTTGGGTCCAGAAGTCGAAGACATACTCCGACTCGAATCCTATGCGTGAGGAAGATGCAATTAAGTTTGCAAGCTCGCATCTTGAGGGAGACACTCATGATTGGTGGCATCATGGGCTGATTACACAGGGACACATACACATTACGACTCATGCAGAGTTCACGCAGAGGCTGGTGAGCAGATTTGATAGGAGGGACCCTGACAGGTATTTCAGGGAGTGGACTCATTTGAGACAAACCGGTCCCCTGGATCAGTACATCACAGATTTTCAGAGATTACCAGTCATGGTACCTGATGTCACGGAGAGGAGGTTGATTTCACTGTTCATAGCAAGTTTGACTGATGCTTTCACTGGATTTGTGAAGGCATTTGAACCTTCTTCTTTGCACGGGGTGGTTAGGAAAGCTCGGGACTTGGAGTTATCCACTCCAAAGCCGAGGGCTCCACCTCGCGTTCAGCAAAGGGAACCTCCATCTGGATCAGACGAATGTCAGCAGAGGGAGCCTCCACCGAGGCAGGAGGTGGTTAAAAATCCAATCATTTCCTGAGAACACAGAGATGAGTTGAGGTGAAAGAAACTATGTTTCGATTGCCACACACCTTGGATCCCAGGACATGATTGCAGAGGTAGAGGGAAGGCTCAATTCATTGAAGTCTTCGAGGAGAGCAAGGGTGACAGAGGTGAGGAGTTAGAGACTCGCGAGATGGATGATGGAGATGGGGTTGCGTTGGATAGTGCTGATGCGGGGCAGGAGGAGAAGACTTTTCCTCGGGAGATTATAGCCACATTGCCTAGTACTCTGATGTACAAGGCATTTAGGATTAGAGGAGTTATGCAGGGTCAGCGAGTTGGGGTACTCATTGATAGTGGGGCAACCCACAACTGTATTGATGCCTCATTGGTTGAGAGGCGAGGACTACAGACAGAGGATTTTGAGGGCCTCAACGGGGTTGTAGCCAATGGAGAGTCTATGAGGTGCACACGGCGGGTTCCCCAAATGAGCATCACGATGGGTAACTATACAGTTACCGATGATCTCCACATCGTTGGTATGGGAGTGACCAACATAGTGCTGGGAGTGCAGTGGCTTCACTCTCTTGGGGAGTTTCAGACTAACTTTCAGACGATGGAGCTGAAGTTTAAATCCGAGGGCAGGAATGTGATTTTTAGGGGATTATCTACAGGAGCACCTAGGGTGGTTACAGCTGAGGGGATGGAGAGAACGTTCCGGCATGGTGAGGAATTTTATTATCGCGGATCGATGCTGAGTAGGATGGATGTGGAGGTGACCAGCAATGTTGCACATGAGACAGTTACAGAGATTGGGGTTACAGGCTCAGATCCTCTGAGTTTATCATCATGTTGGTTATCTAAGGGGTCGGTAGACTGGAGATCTCATTTGCTTGTTGAGTACTCCAAGAACCGACACACTTGCGAGATTCTGGATGGTCACATACAGGATGACACCTACAGATTGGAGGATGAGATGATATTCTATCATGGCAGATTATACCTTGTGTCAGACTCAGGGTTGAGGGTGGAGATATTGCGACATGTGCATTGTTTTTTCATGACCGGACACCTGAGCTTCGATGAGACCTACAGGCTCATATCAGAGAGGTTCAGAAGGCATGGGTTGAGGGAGGATATCCCCAACTTCATACAGGGATGTACGGTTTGTCGTTATAACAAATCAGAGCTTACAGGTTCAGCATGTTCTGAGTCAACAGGGGATAGCACTCCTATGTATTTTGCTGCTTCTAGGCACGGTGGGCATTTCACCCATGTGCTAGTCAGTGGAAGGATGGAGTCGACTCAGTTACCTGGTTTTTCAGTAGGTTATCACTCATCGCAGGAGGTGAACTATGTGGAGTTGACATTGTCGGTTGACCATGTACTGGAATCTTGGGATTTTTCCCCCACGGGACACATCGAGATACATTATGAGGAGTTGTACCCTCACACCAATGTGGGTCATGTGGGAGAGTCGACACACTTTGTGCGTATACAGGTTATTTCACAGGTTGATCCAGGGAATTCTACAGGATTCAGAGTGGACTTTCATACCCAGGGGTTGATTGGAGAGGCAGTGAGTGATCACATGATGACAACCTTGCATTGGCAGGGATTGGACAGATTGGAAATTTCGGTGCGGGTACCAGGTGGAGAGTCGGTTTGGGTATCATTCTACTTCACGGACACCATTGCTCTCGATACCATATGGAGGTCATGATGACTGCATGGGGTTTCTTGGTTACTTCGGATTACACCGATCCTTGGTTGACGGCAGGGTGAGGTGGAGAAACTTACGGCGCGGTATTCAGCTTCTGCAGCAGGACAGGATAATGCTTGGGGTCAAGCATTTCTCGGGAAGGGAGGACTGTAATGTCCCCTTTTCCTACGCCAAAGGCCTAAGGGCCAGGTCGAGTCCAAGCCGTGGTCAGACCCAAGGGGCTGTGGACGCGGGGAGCTATTGGGAAGGGGCCACGTGGTTCTAATATTCAAATTTTGCGTTGAGGGTCACTTTTGGACCATGGTGCCTCAAAGGGGGAAAAAGTAACTTAAGTTATTTTCTTTTATTTTATTGACCCCTCTGTGGAATGAAACGCGTCTAGGTCTATTGGGGCTTTTTTGCCTTGGAAAGTATATAAGGAGCTGGGAGAGAAAGGAGAGGGACCTTTTTGCATACATTTTATTGACCCCTTCTCGTGCAGCTGCTGCTGTTGCGCATCTACAGCTTGTGGAGTCAAATCCCACAGGGACCCTAGCTTCGGTGGTGAGAGACCCATCCCTAGCTAGCAGGGCATTCTTCGGTAGTGAGAGATCTACCCTAGTCTGTCATTTTGGAGCCGCTTTCAGGGCCGTGTGGCAGAGACATTAACAGAGGTTTCAGAGGAAGGATCTCGAGGGTCTTGGGGGCATTTGGGGAAGATAAGCAGAGGGGCTCCAGATCAGATTCACGGCAGCCATTTGGGCTGGGCGTGGCAGCTCGTTGAAGGCGCCTCCATCATTTTCCGACCCCATTCCAAGCGAGGCGACTTGCAGCCTTTATTTGGGGGTTTTCCAGTCGGTTGTTTTCAGATCTGAAGGTGGAACTATTACTGCCTATATCTGTTAATGTTATTTCCAAAGACCCTTATTACTGCTCTTGTATTTAGAGGGTCACGAACCTCTGAAGTTTTCCAGCTGTCTAGGGCATTCTGTGCTTTTTCTGGCAACAGTTTGATTTCTGTAAAATTCCCAAAAACAGTTTTATTATGTCCTTTATAATAATATCAAGCTCTATTTAAATTTTCAAGTAATTCGGGTGGACATTTTGGCAAATATTAAGTTTCTTTAGTTCGCTTGTCCCAACTGTAAAAATCTGGTAAAATCAATATTTTATGTGCATTTTTGTTGACCCTTTCTCGTAAAATTTTGCTTTCGTAACTTACATCTATAATTTTAGGTTGAGTAAAATATTGCTCGATTAGTTAAAAACATTTAATTTGCTGTCATATAAACCATTTCAAATGGAAAATCATACCAATTAAACATACCATGAAATACCCCTTTTTGATGTCATTATAGGACAGTATTTCCTTGATGAATCTTGATAAAACTACGTCAAAATATTGTTATCATGTATTTGTCATCGTGTTACCCAATCACCAAGGGAAACGGAGAAATGACATTCCTTTTCAAAGTCAAAACAACCCCCCTCCAAATTTGACAAATACCTCTCGAGATCGACGCGTAAAGAGTGCCTCTTTAACTATGATTCTCCTAAATTATAACCAAGGTAACTCCTTCCTTGTTGTTTGAGGTTATTGTCTACAAGGATAATTACTTCTGCCAACACAACCATTGATTTAGGATGCTTTTTTAATGATTATAAAACTCTAGATTGCTTGTGTGGATTCCAATTGTTGGAGGCAACTGCTCATACAAATTTTGTGACATCCCTCTAAATACCACCTCAGATTTTAGTCACCCATGGTCCCCAAAATGAATTGTGAAACCTCAAACCTATTCTTTGTCATACATAGAATCACGTTGCATGGTTGCATTTCTAAAAATGTACTCTTCAAAAAATTCATGGTTTTGCATAATCCATTTCAGAGCCAACTTGGCTTAGGCTGCTGATTGAGGTAGCAGTTAAATCTCAACCAAGTGACTCCTAAGAAAAAATACTCCCCATTTGAGTGCCGCTCTATTGGTTTAGGATACATTGTTTATCCTGGTGCTTCTCTATTAAGTAGAGAAGAAGATAGGATTTTGTAACATTCCATTTGGATTTTCCATGCCCTTCTAGTGGGCCCCTTTCGAAGACCACTTGGCCTTATTTGTTCTTGAAGGACAAACAACAAAATTTAGCCATTTAAGCTCTACTCAAAGTTGCATCAAGTTTGAGATCCACTTATCGTGATTTTGTGATCCCTATTGATTCTCATAATTATTTATATAATAGAGGATTAATTAGAGGAAATATTAGACACCTACCTTATGATGTTGGGTCCTCTTTTTGTGGGCTCATTCTTAACATGAAAGTCACTATGAACTAGTTTAGGCAACAGTAAAACTTTGAGATCCATGTACCCATAGTTGACCTTAGTTAAATACTAGTATTTGGGAATGACAGTAATAGTTTGGCTGTTGATTCACATGCATGATGGATCGTCTAGATTCTCTCTGATTGGTCTTGTCTGAATATTTTAATCATATGAGTTAAGTGAGTAATACCATACTAGCGTGAAGTGACGTGTCCTTAACCTACCTAAGTGACTGAATAATATAAAATCAATTAAAATAAAAGGGATATGGTTGGCTTGTAGACATCCCGAGGTCATTTTATGATATATATGGTCATAGTATGTCCTTGTCCTAGAAATAACACTTGATAGCATACCTAATTTCACTAAACTTATTAATGTGTATAAGGTTAGGTAAGGTGGTAGAGGGAAATCTCTTATCATCTAAGATCTGAATCAACATCTTCTCATGTAAATGTTGTATGGAAATCAAGCTCCGAAAATATGGGAATGTGTTATGTTATTATTGTACCCTTCATGGAAATAATTAGTTTTCAAGTATCATCTAGCAATGTGTAGACGGGATATCTTGTGGTGGATCCATAGCTAGCAATTTTTGCTGACTCATGCTCACGTGGTTAGTTTTATCTTATCAGTAAGATGCTGATATGGCATGCTGTTTAAACTCATTTCCAAGAGATGTTCAAATAATTGTTTGAAATAATTTTTGGAAAATATAATGTATTGTCTACGTTTTGGTACAATAACTATTAAAATTTCAGGACAAAAGTGTGTATGTTTTATGTGGAAAGGATTTTTTTTGTCATGCATGTAAGAGGTAATAATCATTTGTAATGGCAACTTCATTATTGTGTTGGAATGTGGGTTGATTTCTACAATATTACTAAATATATATATCTTGATTTCATTTGTATTTATGTTGTGAAACCTACATCATGTATGGTAGAAAAAGAATCTCTATGATGAATTAAAATGGATTGTCTAGAATCTAAATTCAATGATTTCATAATCTTTTCTAGATTACTTTAATTCTAGTACAGTGCAACTTTGACACTAGGTAGTTAAGAACTAATCGAAGATTCATTCCATTTTGAGTGATCCCCGCTTTAACCATGAACATACCTAAGAATGGGTGTTTTCTTTTACAGACTAGTATTTTACTCTCAGGTGTCGTACTTGTATTTCTACTCTCAATGTTTCCTACTATCGACAAAACCTCATAATGGTGAGTTATGCCCCTTGTGTTTCATTATCTTAATCCCATATCTAGTGGATAACTAATGGTGTAACCTTACATATTTGGATGGAAAGGATTTTGAATTATTTTCCCTTAAATGAATTGTGGGAAATTGATAGGCATATGACCACTCTTTTAAATGCAATTATGCAAAACTTGATTTTATTTAAAATCTTATGAAGAATGAACTCTAGTGTATCACTACAAATGCAAGATACCCTGGTAGGGATGTTTCCTTTCAGGATCTATGTTTTAAAAAAATGGATTTGTGAAACATTCTAAAATGTAAACATAACAAAAGGTGGTCCTTAATTTGTTTAAGCTAACGCATAAGACCCCTTGAGTGGGGCCTACAGTTTTGGACCAAGGCATAAATTTAATTAAAAATAATAATTTTCTTCATTTTTTTCTAACAAGGTATAGACCGTAAAGCAAATTAAAAATCATGATTTATTACGCATGGACTTAGTGATACGCATGTACCCCTGAATGTCTGCAACTCGATGGGTTGAGACTCTCAGTGCGATTGCATAACATGGAGCTTTTCCCAAGTGTGGGACCTTGCGAAATCGGAAAAGCTCTCCGGATGAAGGCCGGTTCCTATTCCTCTGTTCAGATGCACACGTAAAAATGCAGAGGGTTTACTCAAAACCTAAACTAACTTGCCAAGGAGACAGGGTAAGAAGATGCATAAAATAAAACCTAAACTACAAAGGTGATGCACCGAGGAATGAAGAACACCTGTCTTGCCAATAAACACAAACCATAAAAATGCAATGCAAGATCATGCACAGATAACCAGATTTAGTGAAAGATCAAGAGGATGCAAATGAACATAAAGAGGGTTGAGAATCATCCACATACATGCATTATTTGCTTCAAAGATGATACAATACACCACAAAATGCCAAGAGGCCAAGTTGCATTATAGTTTTAGATGGGAGGTTTGAACTCCACAAATTCACCTGCCAAAGAGAAGAAGGGAGGGGCAAAACAAGAATGTCCAACCTTTAGAAAGAAGCCCCTCCTTACAATTTATAGGAAGAATGAGAGAGGGAAGAGAGAGGAAATCCAAATCTACCCCAACCACCTCCAGGTTGCATTTAATTCATCTCATTATGGTGGTAGGTGAGAACCCTAGCAAACCCAAAAGTGGCGAACTGTATTTTGCATTTTTAAGAACTTGTTTCCCACCCAATTAAAGATATCCAGTCATAGTTGGATAGAGGACCTCGTAAGCTTTCCAAAAAGTCCAACCTTGCATGAATCCGAGCTCCCTGTGAAAAGTTATGGCCATCTGAATATCTGGGTCAGGGTCTGCTTCCTGTCAGCGCTCAGAATGTTGCGCCTCCTGAAGGTGCGCCATAGGCGCATCCATATTCATGTCGACATACCCTTACATGCACCAAGGCACAATTTTTCATGTCGACATTCTGTCATGTCTTTACCTGCGCCACATTCTGTCGACACTCATGTGCCCTTTACCTGCGCCAAGGGCGCATCCATTTTTGTGTCGACACCTTCTGTCCATGTGCGACATTTTTCTGTCGACACTTCTGTCATGCGCCTTTACCTGCGCCAAGGGCGCATCCATTTTCATGTCGACACCTTTTCTCTGTCGTGTGCCCTTTACGTGCGCCAAGGGCGCATCCATTTTCATGTCGACACCTTCTGTCGTGCGCCTCTTACCTGCGCCTAGGGCGCATCCATTTTCATGTGTCGACACCTTCTGTCGCCCTCTTACCTGTGCCAAGGGCGCATCCATTTTTTGTCGTGTCGACATCCTTTTTTCGTGTCGACACCTTCTGTCGTGCGCCTCTTACCTGCGCCAAGGGCGCATCCATTTTCATGTCGACACCTTCTGTCGTGCGCCTCTTACCTGTGCCAAGGCATCCATTTTCATGTCAACACCTTTTGTCGTGCGCCTCTTACCTGCGCCAAGGGCATCTTGGTGACATGTCGAATAAACGCAATTCAGGGCTCTGAGTTTCTTTGATTTCCATATTCTTCTGTTTGTCTATATCTACCCGGGGGGGAGATATTTACAACAATTTGGTGACTCAACGGGATCACCTGCCTGCTAGGTAGAAGATCAGTGGCCTTTTAGCAATCCATTGGGCATGGAGTCATAAGTAATAACCTGAAACCAACTTGATCTCTGATCCCGAGCCTGATACCGCAACTCCTTCTTCGAGAGCATGCTGAACTGTAGAAATTCAACCTGAGAGCAACAAAACCTGTGCCGAAGCACTTAGGGAAATTGAAACCTAACTACAACAAGACAATGTGCATACGCACTTAGAGGAATTTTAAATCTAGGCTAATATTTACAAGGGCAACCTTTTCCTTTTAGTAGCAATGTTCAAGATAGATTCTGTTAACCGGAATCGGGAGTTCTTCTCCATCCAATGTAGACAATTGGAAGGCATTACTACTTTTACATCCCTTGAGCATGTAGGGGCCACTCCAAATGGCATCAAACTTGGAATGCCTTCCTGGTTTTTCCCGATCTGCATCCCATTTCAGAACTAGGTCCCCTTCCTGGAAGGTCCTTGCTCTTGCCTTCTTATCAAACCATCTTTTTACTAAGGCCTGATCCTTCTCAATCATCTGAACTGCATGTTCTCTTATTTCTTCCAATTCCATCAACTCTGCATACCTGGCCTCCATTGGTTCGAAACTCAGACAACTCCAACTGCTTTATGAGCTCCAATGCTGGCAATTCTAATGATATAGGCAATACTGCCTCTTTCCCATAGACCAACTTGTAGGGAGAATTACCAGTAGACCTCTTTGGCGTTATTCTGTCAGCCCATAATGCTGATTTTAGCTTGGTATGCCATGTCCTTTGGTTTTCATCCAGAGTCCTTCTGATGATCCTTAGCAAATTCTTGTTCGTGGACTCTGCCTGTCCATTACCCTGCGGGTAATAATTTGAAGAGGTGCTCAAATAGATTCCATTCTTGACAGCCCATTCTGTAATCTTGGAACCTATGAATGCCAATGCATTGTCTGATATGATAGTGGCCGGCACACCGAACCTGGTCACTATTCCTTCATAAAAGTCTAGTATGTTAGACTCATTTGCTTCTTTGAGCGCTACTGCTTCGGTCCACTTGGTGAAATAGTCCGTTGCCGTGAGAATCCACTTGTGGCCTTGGCTTGAGTTTGGATTTATGACCCCAATGAAGTCCAATCCCCATTGCATAAATGGTTGGTCAACCAAAATTGGGTGCAATGGAAGTGCTGCTAGTCTTTCTTTTCCTGTGAAGAGTGCACATTTCTTGCACTTTCTTATCCATGTATAGCAGTCACTGAACACTGTGGGCCAATAATACCCTGCCTTCATTATCTTGAGAGCTGTTACTCGTGGGGTGAAATGTCCTCCAGAATCTCCATCATGAAAATCTCGTAACACCCTCTCAATTTGACCTGTCCCAATGCACCTCAATAGAACTCCATTGATGTCTTTTTAAACAAAACACCATCAACAAGCACATATGGAATGGCTTGTAATCTGAAGTATCTCCTCTTTTGCTTTGCTCATTTCTGGAGGGCATAGGCCTGTCTGTAGGAAGTGTATCATATTCTGAGTCCAACAAGGAGTGGCACATCATCATTTTCCTGTTCTTGACCATCCTGTAGTACCAAGACAGTCTCTTTTTCATCACCTGCTTCAACTTGTTGACTCAAAGCTAGTTGTTCACACAGTCTTTTTCCACGTACTAGTTTAGTGACCTTGATCTCGATGTCATATTCCATGACACGAGTTATCCATCCTGCATGCTTCTCATTCAGATCCTTGTTTAGAAGGAAGTCCTTGACTCCCACATGAGAGACCAATAATTGGATCTTGTTGTTTGAGACTAGGTGCTTGAATTTCTTTAAGCTCCTGATCACTGCAAGGACATGCTTTTCAATGAAAGAGTACCTAGTTTCGTATTCCTCCAAGCCTTGACTGAAGAAAGCAACTGGTTGTTCTAATCCTTCTTTGTTTTGTTGTACCAGGATTGCAGAAATTGTGTCTCCACCACCAAGGCATATAGCATGAAATCCTTGGAGAAGTCTGGATTGACGAGAGTCGGAGCTTGAGATATAGCCTCTTGTATTGTCTCAAAACTTGCCTCGCCTTCAGATGTCCACTTAAATTCCATTCTCTTCTTCAACATCAGTGTTATTGGCTTTACGAGAGCTGCAAAGTTTGGAACAAACCTGCGGACAAAATTGATCCTTCCCAAGAAGCTTTGAAGAGCCTTCTTATGACTTGGCAATGGCAACGCTCGAATTGCTTCAACTCTTTCTGGGTCAATCGTCAATCCCTCCTTTGAAACAATATGGCCTAGAAGTTTTCCTTCGTGAGCCAAGAATATGCATTTTTTGGGATTCAATGATACCCCAAATCTTCTACACCTCTGAAATACCTGCCTCAGATGAAAGAGGTGATCCACTGCATTTTTGGAGAATACAGTGATGTCGTCAAGATATATCAGAAATGTTTTGTTGATCAACCCCTTGAATGCCATATCCATTGCCCTTTGGAAAGTGGCTCCAGCATTTGATAGCCAAAATGGCATCTTCTTGTAGGCATAGGTGCCCCATTTGGTGGTGAAAGCCATCTTGAACTGGTCATCTTCTTTCACCATTACCTGATTGTACCCTAAGTAGCCATCTAGGAGAGAGAATCTCTCCGAACCGGATACCACTTGCAATATTTGTTCCATTGAAGGAAGTGGGTAATGGTCTTTGAGAGATGCCCTGTTGAGGTCTCGGAAGTCCACACACAACCTGATTTCTCCGCTCTTCTTCCTGACCGGAACCAAGTTTGCAACCCAGCTTGAGTGCTTGATCGGGAATATAATGCTTGCCTCTATTAGCTTGTTTAGCTCTTTCTTCATTAGAGGCTCAATGTGAGGGTTGACTGGTCTCTGCTTCTGCCTGATGGGCTTAGCATCTGGATCCAATTCTATGGTATGTTGTGCCAACTTCGGATTGAAACCTCTCAAGTCTTCATAGCTCCAAGCGAAGACATCTGGAAATTCTTGGCAAAGTTGTATGAAATCTGATTTCTCCTGCTCAGTGGCCACTTTGCCAATTTGAAGTGTTTTGCCTTCCCCAACCGGAATTGGCTCTGAATCTTCTCTCTTGACTTGTATGTTAGCCTTTTCCTTACGGAACTGGTCGTTAGGGTTTAAGATAGACTCCAATGTTACTAAACCCTTGGGAAGCTTGTTTGTCCGCAGCTGCACTACTTGATCCCCATACTGCTGCTCTAATCTGTCCTGATTCCTAGCTGAGAATTCAGCCTCTTCTTGTAAGAAATTGACGATCTGTTGATCGTTCTCAAACACCTGCCAGCTTGTGTTATTATCTGGAACTGCTGGCCTCACAATCACATGGATATGTGGCTGTGTTTTTTCCCTTTTGATGTTGTCAACCACATCAAACATTGCTCCAACTGCTGCGAGCCTATCCGCGGCTTCATTTTTCTTCCTAGGTATGGACACAATGTTGAAAGCTTCGAAATCCTCAATGAGGTCCCATACCCTGTTCTTGTAGTTCTTCAGCAGTTCATTCTTTGTAGCATGTTGTCCCCTGACTTGATTGACGATCAGCTCGCTATCCCCGAACACCTGCAAGTTCTTTATGCCCTTTTTCCTAGCCCAATGAAGTCCATGAATCAAGGCCTCATATTCAGCTGTGTTGTTTGAACAGGAAAACTGGAAACGGAAAGCTGAATAATATTTGATGCCTTGAGGTGAAACAAGCATAGCTCCTCCTCCTGCACCTTGCCTACTCCTTGATCCATCGAAAAATAATTGCCATACCTCATTGTCATCCTTATGGTCTTATTTGGTGATGCTAGGAATAGGCTGGTTTTCTTCATGTATGCAATAGACTCCTAGCTCAGATTCTTCTACTTCTTGGTAGGGATCAAAAGTATGTACCTTGCTTGCCCATTCATCAAGAGTCAAATCTGGGATGCTTCCAACTTTGGTGTCAGCTTCATCTGTGCTTGGATAATCTTCTTGATCAAATGCTGAACAGTTGGCATTGATTTGGCTTGGAGTATGAGGCTCAATATGAAAGTTTGCAATTGGTTCAGATCTGATTGTGACCTTAGTACCATATCTTGTTCTGAACAACATGTGTGACCAATCAGCAGATAAGTAGCCTCCAATTCTAGCTGTGAAATCCCTTGATAAGCATAGGGCAAAGAGTGGTGGCAAATCTATCACTGACACATCTTGCAAAACGGTAACATTGGGGCATGCATGCAAGGTAAGATTCAAACCTTTAATCACTCCCACCATTGCTACTGCTGTCCCATCCAATTGCACTACCCCCTTTGATATGACTTCATATTGGAGACCCAGCTGATCAGCTATTTGCTTGGGCATGACAGAACTACTTGCCCCAGAATCAATCATGCAATTGTGTACTAGTTTATCCCCAATGATTAATGAAACATAGAATGGAGGGGGCTTCAAAACTTTACCTTGTTGTCCTCCATGATTCCCTTCAGGCTGAGCAGCATTTGTGAGGACATTCTCTTGCATATGGACCTGCTGGTTCGAAGTTGACCAATTCTTCATGGCAGCTTGTAGAAGATCTCTTTGGCCTGGGATGGATAAAGATTCCCACATTGATATATTCACATTTGTCTTCTTCATTTGATCAATGATGCTAAATGGGGATGAAACATCTCTTTGTTGTCCTTTAGGCTGTGCACATTCCTTTCTTGTGCATGGGCAGCAACAGCTGGCATTTGAGTTGGTTTAGAAGGTGGTTTGGGCTGTCCTTGCATGTTTGGAGCTGTATTTTGCTTACCAACACCTTGTGGAGTGATGGAAGGTTGTAGATCACTTGGAGCCAATGACTGCCCTTCACCAATATTCCTCTTCTTTGATCTTGTGTTAGCTGCTACACTCTGAGAAATTGTTTGATTCATGCCACAAAAATCCTCAGCTTGCCAATTCGCAAGTGCGGTATCATTTGGAGCTGTGTTTTGCTGAGATGTCCCTTGTTGCTGATTTGTTTCTTGACTCACTTCACCCTCAACGCCAGTAGTTGTCACCATCAAGGCTTGGTTCAAAGCACCATTAAAGCACATAGATTGGTTGTGAGGTTCATTGCATGGGAAACACCAATCATACTCTTGAGCTATGTTGTTTTGGACTGGCACTAATGCTTTAGAAGCAGATGCAACATTGGGGTTATAGGGCTGAAATGGTCTATTAGCGGGAGGCCTTACTTGGCTTTGATTTTGATTTGCAGCCTGAGCTGGTGACCTATTTTGTTGGTATGGGGGCCTAGCCTGGTACTGCGCTTGAGGCTGATACGGTCTAGCACTTTGAGCTTGCTGTCTTTTGATAGTCACCAGCTCATTTCCAAGGTTCTGCAATTGTTTCATAACCTCCTGGAGTTCATTTGAAGCACTAGAGGATGAAGTAGAAGTTTCATTTGAACTTTGATTTCTAGGAGTGGGAATAGGAGCCAAAGTGGGTGCTTGACTAGTGCTTGGATTTTCTAAGTTTGGATACAAGGGCATGGGAGGCCTAGGAGCCAGCTTACCAGCTTGAATAAGACAGTTTTCAGCCCTAATGGCAATGCTATAAGCAGCAGGTAAGGTTGTGCCTCCCATAGATTGAATTAACATAGAAATATCAGAATTCAAAGCCTTAAGATAGTATAGAAAAGCACCTTCAGCTGTTGGCCTAACGGCCACTGGAATCCTATCCCAAGACCTTTGAAATCTGAAGTTGAAGTCAGTCAGCTGCTCATTGGGAGCTCTCTTGATAGTTGTCAATTGTTCTAGTAGAGACAAATTGTCTCCCTTTTCTCCAAACTGCTCATGGAGAACTATGCATAACTGATTCCAATTTTGGATAGAACCAGCTCCAAGGCTCCTAAACCATTGCAATGCCTTCCCTTTGAATGAAGATGCCAGCAATTTGACAGCAACATCCATTTCATTTATCTCATGGATTGCACAAACGTTAGCAATGTCTTTGACATGATCACCAGGAGTGGTATGATTTTCTCCAGTGAAAAATGGAATGTTCTTCAATGCTGCAATTGGAACTGGATTCTGTGCATTGAGGGCAAGTGGGCTGCTGCCAGTGAAATTGACAAAGGGATTCGGTGGTTGCGCCATTCTGATTGGCCTGAGAACCCTTGTTGATGCGAGAAAAGGTCTACCAGGTGGAGGTGTAGACAAAGTCCGGTTAGGTGGAGATGGTGATCTTTGTGGTCTTCTTCCTCTCCTTCCTCTCCTGGTGATAGTTGCAAGTGGACAAATAGCCCCTCTTCTCGAGTATCAGACCTGGTTCGAATTCTTCTCATATGCCTGGGCAACTTTTGTTGCTATACCACTGAATTCTACCCCTTTAGAGTCGCCAGATGTGTTAGACAATGAGCTTCAAAAGGCTAGATTATGCCAAGTTACACACCAAACCTGACAATATTAAAAATAGAATTTAAAACTTGAAGGACCCAGAAGATACAGTTCTTCAATTTGGTTATGGGGGTATTGTTGTGCAGCTACTAATCCTGAAAGGTACAGGTGAAAAAACTCAGGTCATGCAAGGCAACTGGGAAAACCCGAAATACCAAAAACCATGAAATTTTGAAAGTCAAAATCTCAAAAATCTAAGAATACCCTTTTGAAGATTATCCCCCGATCTATCAACTGGTGAAATTTTGACTTGTTTTGAGCAAGTTAAGCCCTTGAAAATCGATTTCAAAGTTCAGCCTGGAAGGTGAAAAATCTGAAATTGTAAAACCTGCAATTTTTTAGTCCAAATTTCTTGAAAATTCCTTCAAATCTTGTGGAATGACCTCTTGGTCCCACCGGCATGCCAAAACTATTGATGGTGAATCACAGCACCCCTGAATGTCTGCAACTCGATGGGTTGAGACTCTCAGTGCGATTGCATAACATGGAGCTTTTCCCAAGTGTGGGACCTTGCGAAATCGGAAAAGCTCTCCGGATGAAGGCCGGTTCCTATTCCTCTGTTCAGATGCACACATAAAAATGTAGAGGGTTTACTCAAAACCTAAACTAACTTGCCAAGGAGACAGGGTAAGAAGATGCATAAAATAAAACCTAAACTACAAAGGTGATGCACCGAGGAATGAAGAACACCTGTCTTGCCAATAAACACAAACCATAAAAATGCAATGCAAGATCATGCACAGATAACCAGATTTGTAGTGAAAGATCAAGAGGATGCAAATGAATACAGAGAGGGTTGAGAATCATCCACAGGCATGCATTATTTGCTCCAAAGATTGATACAATACACTACAAAATGCCAAGAGGCAAAGTTGCATTACAGTTTTAGATGGGAGGTTTGAACTCCACAAATTCACCTGCCAAAGAGAAGAAGGGAGGGGCAAAACAAGAATGTCCAACCTTTAGAAAGAAGCCCCTCCTTACAATTTATAGGAAGAATGAGAGAGGGAAGAGAGAGGAAATCCAAATCTACCCCAACCACCTCCAGGTTGCATTTAATTCATCTCATTATGGTGGTAGGTGAGAACCCTAGCAAACCCAAAAAGTGGCGAACTGTATTTTGCATTTTTAAGAACTTTTTCCCACCCAATTAAAGATATCCAGTCGTAGTTGGATAGAGGACCTCGTAAGCTTTCCAAAAAGTCCAACCTTGCGTGAATCCGAGCTCCCTGTGAAAAGTTATGGCCATCTGAATATCTGGGTCAGGGTCTGCTTCCTGTCAGCGCTCAGAATGTTGCGCCTCCTGAAGGTGCGCCATAGGCGCATCCATATTCATGTCGACATACCCTTACATGTGCCCAAGGCACATGAATTTTTCATGTCGACACCTTCTGTGTCATGCACCCTTTACCTGCGCCAAGGCGCGCATCCATTTTGCGTGTCGACACCTCTTTGTGTCTGCGCCCTTTACGTGCGCCAAGGCACAACTTCATTTTCGTGTCGACACCTTCTGTCGTGCGCCTCTTACCTGCGCCAAGGGCTCATCCATTTTTGTGTTGACACCTTCTGTCGTGCACCTTTACCTGCGCCAAGGGCACATCCATTTTCATGTCGACACCTTTACTGTCGTGCGCCCTTTACCTGCGCCAAGGGCGCATCCATTTTTGTGTCGACACCTTTGTCATGCGCCTCTTACCTGCGCCAAGGGCGCATCCATTTTTGTGTCGACACCTTTGACACCTTTTACCTGCGCCTGGGCGCATCCATTTTTGTGTCGACACTTTTGTCGTGCGCCTCTTTCCTGCGCCAAGGGCGCATCCATTTCTGTGTCAACAACTTTTTTCGTGCGCCTCTTTCTTGCGCCAAGGGCGCATCCATTTTCATGTCGACACTCTTGTCATGCACCTCTTACCTGCGCCTTGGGCGCATCCATTTTCATGTCGACACCTTTACTTTGTGGCGCATCCATTTTGTCTGCGCCATGGGCGCCTTGGCGCATCCATTTTCATGTCGACACCTTCTTACCTGCGCCTCTTACCTGGGCTGTTGGTGACGCAATAAATATCGGGCTTTGAGTTTCTTTGATTTCCATATTCTTCTGCTTGTCTATATTGAGGCAAGTCCTTCTCAAAATTTCAATTTTTTCCTCCTCCTCCCCCTACTTACATACTTGGGGTAAAACCCCTGAAATCCCCTAGTTATTCTGAGATCAAGGATCCAGAGTACTTTACATGTTTTATTCATTGGGAAATCATAGTAATTGTGATATGTATAGATTTAATGGATGTCCATAGGGGGATCGTCTAATGTTGTTCTCTAATGGATTCAAAATTGAATGGACTAACTATTGTATTATATCTTCTAATGTTATATGCTTTTCGTTGATGATCTTCGATAATTTATTACATTGACCTCAGTAAGGATTACCACCAAGCTATCTTTCTTGAGGGTCTATTTTTTGTTGTCTTGTGTACTCTTCTTCAATTTTCACTACTTCAAATCTATAACATTTATTTTGACCCAAGATTATTTGGCACCCATCAAACGGTTCACATATTTGGGTGACATTTCCAAATCTTCCCATTCATTTTACAAATTTAATAAAGCGCAATTCAAAACCTCCTTCAGTGATCTAGAGATCCAAGTGTGTACAGAACAATTTATATTATGTTCCTAGTCTTCTTGACCTGTTAGACTTTGATACATTATACATACACGAATCACATTTGGGGCAACACATGTAGGACCTGACCCTGCCCCAATGGATTCTATTAGTGTTAAAGCTATTCACGATCTTTAGACTATTTAATATGATTTGATTATGGTTGAAATTACAAAGCATTATGTGGTGTTTATAAGTGTCATCATGTTGCATTCTTTCCTCATAAGAAATCTCGAAGGAATTTTACCTAGAAGAAAAAAATACATTAGCGCATAGAATTGAGATGCCCATCCAAATTTCAGAAGAAGATATGTTAGATCCCATGGAATTTTTGGAGGACAGAAACAAACTTTGACATGTTCCTGGAATAGTTTTGAACATGTGTGTGTACAGAATTGATTTCAATGCTATTTCATTGCTTTTATGCCTGATAACCTAGATTGCTTCAAAATAATGGACCTGTCTAGCTTTGAAGCTCCATGAAATTGGTAGGCAAAAATTACTTATTACCAATTTAAGTTTAAAATATTGACCTTGATCGAATGGGAAAGTGGCCCCATGAATCTAATCAAAGAAATCTGAGATTGGCAAGGATATGTGGCCTTCCACCAAAGTGGTAAATAAACCTTAAGATTAATGGATTACAATGTCTGGGTAAGTGAATCAAAGATGGATTGTAATGTCCCCTTTCTGTAATGTCCCCTTTTCCTACGCCAAATGGCCCAAGGGCCAAGTCGAGTCCAAACCGTGGTCAGACCCAGGGGGCTGTGGACGCTGGAAGCTTTTGGGAAGGGGCCCCGTGGTTTTAATATCCCAGTTTTGCGTTTGGGGGTCACTTTTGGACATGGTGACTCAAAAAGGAAAAAAGTAACTATAGTTACTCTTATTTTATTGGCCCCTCCATGGAATGAAATGTGCCTAGGGTTATGGGGGCTTGTTTTCCGAGGAGAAGTATATAAGGAGCTAGGGAGGAAGAAAAGGCACTTTTGTCACATACATTTTAGCCTCCTTCACGTGCAGCTGCTGTTGTTGCGCATCTACAGCTTGTGGAGTCAAATCCCATAGGGACCCTAGCTTCGGTGGTGAGAGACCCATCCCTAGCTAGCAGGGCATTCTTCGGTAGTGAGAGATCTACCCTAGTCTGTCATTTTGGAGCCGCTTTCAGGGCTGTGTGGCAGAGACATTATCAGAGGTTTCAGAGGAAGGATTTTGAGGGTTTTGGGGGCATTTGGGGAAGATAATCAGAGGGGCTCCAGATCAGATTCACGGCAGCCATTTGGGCTAGGCGTGGCAGCACGTTGAAGGCACCTCCATCATTTTCCAACCCCATTCCAAGCGAGGTGACTTGCAGCCTTTATTTGGGGGTTTTCCAGTCGGCCATTTTCAGATCTGAAGGTGGAAATATTATTTCCTATATCTGTTAATGTTATTTCCAAAGACCCTTATTTTTGCTCTTGTATTTAGAGGGTTACGAACCTCTGAAGTTTTCCAGCTGCCTAGGGCATTCTAGAAATTTTCTGGCAGCAATATATTTGTGTAAAATTCCAAAAATGTTTTTCTAGTGTTTATTATTATATTGCAAGCTTCCCTCAAATTTCATGCACTTTGGGGATATTTTGTGAGATATCAATTTTATACCATTCGTTGTCCTAGCTGGAAATTTTCATAAAAATCAGTAATTTTACTTTGCTGCAATTTTCATATATTTTGTGCATTTTTAAGTAGTATCCCATAAGGGATATTTCAGTGGTATCAGAGCAGTTGTTTCTCCAGCCTGTTGGGATTGAAAGATGGGGGACAAAGACAGTGAGGATATAGGGGTAGAGCTGATGAAACAATTGTTCACCAACATGGTAAAGCAGCAGGAGACTACCAATCTCTATTTGAGCCAGCTCACTGAGAGATTAGCACAGGACAGGTTTGATACTCATGTGGAAAGAGGAGAAAATAGCAACAGGGGACAATATGGTCAAAGAGGTGAGGGTGGACATTCAGGACAACGGTCCCCCCATTCTTCTACCAGGCCTCTGGGGTTTCACGAACCTTCTTTCTTGAAGGATCCAGAAGTTTCACAGGTACGGAAGCCAGGGGATATTGTAGATGAGGAGTCTTGTTGGGAAAGGTACCAGACCTTAAGTGATGGCTTTTGTGACAACATGCCATTCCAGGAATATTGCAAAATGAAGATTGGCAGCAGGCCTAGGAGAGATTACCAGGCACAGGTACCAGAGATGCAAAGGAGGTTGGGACAGATTTCTGTTCCACATTTCGACGGTTCTAAGAAGTGTACTACACAGTCTTGGGTGCAGAAGTTGAAGACATACTTCGACTTGAATCCTATGCGTGAGGAAGATGCAATTAAGTTTGCAATCTTACATCTAGAGGGAGATGCTCATGATTGGTGGCATCATGGGTTGATTACACAGGGACACATATACATCACGACTTATGCAGAGTTCACAAAGAGGCTAGTGAGCAGATTTGATAAGAGGGACCCCGACAGGTATTTTAGAGAGTTGACTCATTTGAGGCAGACCGGTTCCGTGGATCAGTATATCACCAATTTTCAGAGACTATCGGTCATGGTACCTGATGTTACAGAGATGAGGTTGATTTCCCTATTCACAACAGGTTTGACAGACGCTCTCGCTGGATTTGTGAGGGCATTTGAGCCTTCTTCGTTGCATGAGGCTATTAGGAGAGCTCGTGACCTGGAGTTATCCACTCCTAAGTCAAGGTTTCCACCTCGAGTGCAGCCTAAGGGTTTCCCTTCTAGAACCGAGGGTTCGCAGCCGAAGGTACCTCCACCTAGGAAAGATACAGCCTGGAGACCATTCGGATCTAGAGAGGACAAGGAGGAATTGAGGTGAAAGAAACTATGTTTCGATTTCCGCACACCTTGGGTTCCAGGACATGATTGCAAGGGTAGAGGGAGGGCCCAATACATAGAGGTCTTCGAGGAGAGTGATGGTGACGAGGAGTTGGACACACAGCCATTAGAGGATGATGATGATGAGGCATTAGATAGTGCGGGTGTGGAGCAGGATAGCGAGACTTTCCCCCAGGAGACTATCGCCACCTTGTCTAGTACCCCGAGGTACAAGGCATTCAGAGTTAGGGGAGTTTTGCAGGGACAACGAGTGGTGGTACTCATTGATAGTGGGGCAACCCACAACTTTATTGATGCCTCATTGGTTGAGAGGTGGGGGTTACAGACAGAGGAATTTGAGGGCTTCAACGTGGTTGTAGCCAATGGAGATTCTATGAGATGCACACGACGGGTTCCCCAATTGAGCATCACGATGGGTAACTATACAGTTACCAATGATTTCTATATTGTTGGTATTGGAGAGACCAACATAGTGCTTGGGGTATAGTGGCTCCATTCCCTTGGTGAGTTTCAGACTAACTTCCAGACGATGGAGCTGAAGTTTAAGTCCAAAGGGAGGAATGTGATCTTGAGGGGCTTATCTTCAGGGGCACCCCGAGTTGTTACGGCCAAGAGGATCGAGAGGATCTATAGGCACGACGGGGTGGATTGGGTAGTACACTGTTTGGTTTCGACCAAGAAATCAGAGGATGGACAACAACAGTACCATGTGGATATACAGGGCCTATTGGACAGACACAGTGCCGTGTTTGGTGACATACCTCCAGGCATACCTCCAGATAGGGGATTTGAGCATGTGATTGAGCTCGAGGATGCTAGACCGGTGGTCACTTCTCCTTACCATCACCCCAAATGGTTTAAGGATGAGATCGAGAAGACTATACAGGAGCTCATGGATATGGGGCATATTAGACCGAGTTCCAGCCCTTTTGCTTCTTCGGTGGTTTTGGTGAAGAAGAAGGATGGGACCCTGCGGATGTGTATGGACTACCGGGCCTTGAATAAGAAGACAATAAAGAACAAGTATCCCATACCACGCATTGATGAGTTGTTGGACGAGCTACATGGTGCAATCTATTTTTTGAAAATAGATTTGCATTCTGGATATCATCAGATCAAAGTCAGGGAGCAGGATGTGCATAAGACAACGTTCAGATGCCATTACGGTCACTTTGAATTCTTGGTGATGCCTTTCGGATTGTCTAATGCTCCAGCTACATTCCAGTCTTGCATGAATCATGTGTTCAACCGCCACTTGCGGAAGTTTGTATTGGTTTTCTTTGATGATATTTTAGTCTACAGCAGGACTTGGGAGGACCATATCAGGCACCTGGGTGAGATATTGGGGATATTAGAAGCTAATTCGTTATATGCGAAAGCCTCTAAGTGTGAGTTTGGCATGACCGAACTTCTATACTTGGGATATGTAATTGGTGGGGGTACAGTGAAGGTGGATAGAGGGAAGATACGGGAAATCCTGGATTGGCCGCCACCTAGGACATTGACACAATTGAGAGGATTCGTGGGGTTGTGCACATACTACCGGAGGTTCATGAAGAATTTCTCTCGGTTGACTGCTCCATTGACCGATTTGACCAAGAAGGGGGATTTTTCTTGGTCAGACGCAGCACAACAGGTTTTTGATCACCTCAAGGAGGTGATGAGTTCATGTCCCATCCTCGCATTACCAGACTTCTCCCACCCATTCATTCTAGAGTGTGATGCATCAGGAGAGGGTGTTGGGGTAGTTCTCATGCAGGATTGGCATCCCATTACCTATGAGAGTCAGAAATTGAAACCCATGGAGAGAGGGTATTCAATTTATGACAAGGAGATGTTGGCCATCATGCATGCCTTGGCCAATTCAGACAGTACGTTGTGGGCAACAAATTTTTGGTTCGTATGGATCACAATAGTTTGAGGTTCTTCTTGGGACAGAAAGAGCTCAACGATCACCAGCAAAGATGGGTGAACAAGGTGCAAACCTATGACTTTGACATAGAGTACACTAGAGGTAAGAATAATATTGTTGCTGACGCTTTATCTAGGAGGCCTTACCTCACTGCTATGCTTAGTTCTATGTCTAAGATTTCAGCGGATTGGAAGGCTCATATACTTGTTGAGTACTCCAAAAACTAGTTTTCCTGTGAGATCATGGATGGTATTATACAGGACGACCGATACAGAGTAGTGGATGATGTCATTTTCTACAAGGATAGGATTTTCCTTGTACCAGGATCCAAAATGAAGGAGAAGATCCTTCGTGCAGTACATGATACACCACTAGCTGGACATCCTGGGTATTTCAAAACATACAGGTTCATCAGGGAAATATTTGCATGGAAGGGAATGAAGGACGATGTCCTTAATCATGTCAGAGAGTGTATGGTTTGCCAGCAAACCAAATCCGAGCATTCTTTCCCAGTAGGATTACTTCAGCCTCTCCCCATTCCTGAACAGAAATGGGAAAGCATATCTATGGACTTTATCACTGGGCTTCCCTTGGTGCATGGGCATAGCTGCATTTATGTTGTAGTTGATCGGTTAACTAAGTATGTTCATTTCTTTTCCCTACCCAAGGGGCACGAGGCAGTGGATGTGGCCCGGATCTTCTATACCGGTATTTTTAGGCTACATGGGTTGCCTAAAAACATTGTCAGTGACAGGGACAAGATCTTCATGAGCACCTTTTGGCAGGAGATCTTCAGACTAGCAGGTACAGAGTTGACTCCTAGCACTAGCTACCACCCACAGACAGATGGGCAGACGGAGATAGTCAATAAGTGGATAGAAGGCTACTTGCGGAGTTATGTAACAGGACACCAGCGGGCATGGATTAAATGGTTACACATGGGTGAGTATTGCTACAATACCACCTACCAGATGAGCATAGGTATGACCCCTTTCCGAGCCTTGTATGGGTACGATGCCAGGACATTTGTAGATTTGGTATTACCAGATAGCCGAGCTCCCAAAGCTCGAGATTGGTTACAGGAGAACCAAGATATTCTGAAGGCTCTCAGAGAGAATCTTCAGAAGGCACAAAATCAACAGAAGGTATATGCAGATCGGCACAGGACAGAGAGGTCTTTTGAGGTTGGGGATCTAGTGTTCCTACGTTTACAGCCATATAGGCAGTCCTCACTGAAGCAGAAGGGTGCAGAGAAATTGAAACCATGATTTTATGGTCCGTACCGAGTAGTTCGTCGAGTTGGGGCAGTGGCATATGAGCTAGAGCTACCAGAGCACAGTAAGATACATAATGTCTTCCATGTTTCATGCCTTAAGAAGGCACTCAGACCGCATATTGTACCATCTACAGAGTTACCGCCACTAGATGAGGAAGGGAAGTTGGTGCTGGAACCAGAATCCATTATTGAAACGAGACAGAGGGGGCTCAGGAGCAGAGTAATCACCGAGTATTTGGTGCGATGGAAGGGACTGCCACTTGAGGATGCTACTTGGGAGGGAGAGCAGATTTTGCAGCATCCTAATTTGCATTTGCTTGAGGACAAGAAAAATTTGGGAAGGGAGGACTGTAATGTCCCCTTTCTGTAATGTCCCCTTTTCCTACGCCAAATGGCCCAAGGGCCAAGTCGAGTCCAAACCGTGGTCAGACCCAGGGGGCTGTGGACGCTGGAAGCTTTTGGGAAGGGGCCCCGTGGTTTTAATATCCCAGTTTTGCGTTTGGGGGTCACTTTTGGACATGGCGACTCAAAAAGGAAAAAAGTAACTATAGTTACTCTTATTTTATTGGCCCCTCCATGGAATGAAATGCGCCTAGGGTTATGGGGGCTCGTTTGCCGAGGAGAAGTATATAAGGAGCCGGGGGAGGAAGAAAAGGCACTTTTGTCGCATACATTTTAGCCTCCTTCACGTGCAGCTGCTGTTGTTGCACATCTACAGCTTGTGGAGTCAAATCCCACAGGGACCCTAGCTTCGGTGGTGAGAGACCCATCCCTAGCTAGCAGGGCATTCTTCGGTAGTGAGAGATCTACCCTAGTCTGTCATTTTGGAGCCGCTTTCAGGGCTGTGTTACCGAGATATTATCAGAGGTTTCAGAGGAAGGATTTTGAGGGTTTTGGGGGCATTTGGGGAAGATAATCAGAGGGGCTCCAGATCAGATTCACGGCAGCCATTTGGGCTGGGCGTGGCAGCACGTTGAAGGTGCCTCCATCATTTTCTGACCCCATTCCAAGCGAGGCGACTTGCAGCCTTTATTTGGGGGTTTTCCAGTCGGTCATTTTCAGATCTGAAGGTGGAAATATTATTTCCTATATCTGTCAATGTTATTTCCAAAGACCCTTATTTTTGCTCTTGTAATTAGAGAGTAACGAACCTCAGAAGTTTTCCAGCCGCCTAGGGCATTCTGTAATTTTTCTGGCAGCAATATATTATTCCAAAAATTCTAGTGTTTATTATTATTATTGCAAGCTTCTCTCAAAATTTCATGAACTTTGGGAAAATATATTGTGAGATATCAATTTAATACCATTCGATGTCCTAGCTAAAAATTTTCAGTAAAAATCAGTATTTTACTTTGCTGCAATTTTCATATATTTGTGCATTTTTAAGTAGTAAAATGTACTTTATTTTGACACAATATTCACTCGAAAATATATTAACCACACATTAATAACCTAATAATACACCATGTAAGTGTTATTAATAATTCCTAACAATGAAAAAAGAAAAGGGGTATTTATACCCAATGCCATAGCCTGTGGGTGATGACATCAGTCAAAGGGAAAATCAACCTTGAAACCATCGCCCATGGGTGATGGTGTCAACATTGAGGGAGATTAAGGTCATAAGGGGTTAAAACAACATGAAGTGGAAGGTAGGAGATAAATGGAGAGAATGCCAAAGGTCCATGGTGATCGAAAGTAGGGAGAATAACTTGTGATGAACATGAACAAGTGAACATAATGAGACAAACATGCATAATCGTAGTAATGTGTGAACAAATGGAAGAAACAAGACAAGGATAAAGGGACGATGACATAATAATGACATCTCTTGAATGATGTGATCCAGCCCATGTGATCAAATTTGATCACACCTCAATCCCAATAGACCTCTTGATGCACCCACTCAAGAGGAAAATGCATCAACAACCCCTATACAAGAGAAACAATTAACAAACATAAACAATGAGGTCTATACACTAACAATGACATCTTAGTAAGAGTATTTTGTATATGGAGTCTTGCTTCTCAAAGGAATCCAATTGTGCATCCCTAGAGCATCAATGTGGGAAAATTTGGTGAAGGAAAAACACAAGAGATGATTGACGAAGCACTTTGGAGTGGATAAGACTAATGCGACTAACAAAAAAGTTTATTTTGCCTAAGGATAAATGTAGGTTTGTGTAAGAGTGTAGAATGTGCTAGTTGGCCAAGGGAAGATAATTGAACATATGGTTATACAAACCATTTCCCATCCCAAAGAAACCTTGGGAGGATATAAGCCTTCGAATTGCCTAGAACATAACAAAGAGTTGAATTAATCTATGTTATGGTGGATATATTTTCAATGATGACACATGTTTTTTTCTTGCAAGAAGATGTACAATGTGATGAACATTGCAAATCTTTTCTTCAAGGAAGTGGTAAGGCTACATGAGTCGCCGTGCAGTATTGTGTCTGACAAGAACACCAAGTTTTTTGGCCATTTTTGGTGGACGATGTGGAAGAAGTTGAACACAAAGTTATAACATAGTTTGGCATATCATTTACAAATAGGTGGAAAAACAAAGGTAGTGAATATAAGTCATGGGGTTTTTTGCTTATATGTTTGGCAAGTGTTGGAAGGGTATTAAAACCTAAAAATCGATTTGATGTATTTTGTATAATTTTATACATTGTACAATATCCAATGTATATGTATAGTCTAGATTAGAAAGAAGATATGTAAAGTTCCTCTATCCTGGGAAGAGAATATGAAACACTCGTATAACCCGAAAAGAGAAGATGAAGGGACATAAAAGCAGATAATCACCTTATAAAGATTGTATAAAGCAATATAAGAGCACTACGCAAAAGGTTGGTTTTAGGTTGTGGATAAAATATTGTAGATTGATTGTAGTTCCCTAATAGAATTTCAATTGATGTGACATCTATCTCTCTAGCTTGTATGTTTCCATTTTGTAATTCGTGATATGTGGTTCATTGTGAAATCCATACATTGTGATAATTGTCGAATTTTACCTATATTGTGCATAGTTTGAAGGTTTATAAATGAAATAAATATGTGAATCACTTAGACTACAATAGTAGCATGTCCTGATGGGTGATTCTAGGGACTACTCCTAATAATGATAACGTTGTCGAGATCTAAAAATCTTAAGATGGCTATCGAGACAATGGGGCGTGGAGAGATGGCTAGAGGAGAAAATGAACCGTTTTGTGGAATATGAAGCAATTGTGTTGGGAATCCATGCAAAAAATATCAAATACTTGAAGAAACACACACACACACACACACACACACACACACACACACACACACATTTTTTTTTTACTTTCACAAACATTCAAAATAATATATCAATTAACATTTATATTTATATATTTTTAAAAAAAATTAATATTTATATAAATACCTTGCATCTCTCTAGTGCCATCGAGTGTATATCTCGTCGTATCTAATCATTTGTTGTATATATATATAATCCTATATATAAAATAAGAAAAAACCACATCACAACTTTAAACTTATTTATTTTTTAATTAATTACACAAATTTAAGAGTACCCCGATTTTACAAAACTCTAACATAAGAGAAACCCCCTTAACCACTCAATAATCCAAATGAAGACCTCAATGCAAACTACGGTTAAAGATCCTTAAATTTATGCGTTTCCATGACACCTTTTCTAATGTGTGATTATTAGTCTAAACCTTTTCCACTGCAAAATGATTCCCTACCTTTTATCTGTCTTGAATAGAAGCCGCCTCAAGTAAAGGTTTTTCACCCCTCAAATACTCTATCTCGATATAGCCAATATATCAGAAATTGATATCCTGGGCTCCAAATTTGCCTGTTGCCCCGGTTTTGCCCAATTTATCTTCAACATTCAGAGGAGGGAAGGAGAAAGGAGGAGAAGATGGGTCTTCTTTTCTGGAGAAAAAACAAAAACCCAACAGAAGAAAAACCAAAAGCAGAAGAAAATTCCAAGGAATCCGAGTCTTCATCATCATACAGTGGAGCTGCAATGGAGGTCCCAAGGGCTGAAGATGTAACAATATTTGAATTTGGAACAACTGCAGCATCCCCAGAGAAGTTAACTCTCGCCGGGTATTGTCCTGTCTCCGATGATATAGCGCCCTGCAGGTGGGAAATCGTTTCTACGGGGGACCCTAAGGCCCCAAAGTTTCGTGTGGTTTTTTAAGCTTTTGGGTAAACGTAATTACGTGGATTTATTTCAATCGAATGATGTTAACCATACCAAGCTTATTGGGCTTCTGTCATACACTCATGAGTAGTTTTTCATTGTGTAATGTACTGTTATGAAGGTTTTGTGATGAAATTAGGCTTTGTTTCGGCCCTTGCAATAAAACTTTGAGCATCGATCCTTCAACGAAATTTTAATTAACGGAGTTACACATACACATGGTGGTTGTTTATGTATATTTTTATTTTGTATTTTGTTCTGTCATAGAAGAATTTGGGAGCAAGCAAATGGATCAAATACTTCCTTTGGGTTTGCACGAGGTTAGTTTCATTCGCCAAATTAGTGTCTTGCTTGGTAATGACCCAAAAAAACTACTTTGCCTTCACCTTTTATTGTGGTGTGAGGGATTTTAACTTGGATGTTACCATCCCCAGACAAACATTGGTATATAAGTAATCTCTGTAACACCTTTTTATTGGGATTGGGAAGGGGCGATTGGGGACGGGGCTGAATGTTAATGGAAACTAAACAGGGTTTCTGGACATGTCCTCAATGTTTAGAACCAGAATTATTATCACATTTAAGTGCCTAACCTTATTGCGAGGCCATGGTCTAATAGATTGACAGGATTTTATTGTTATTCTAGGATCTGAAAAATAGATAGATGATGAAGATAGATACTTCATTCTCCATGTTGGGATGGGCCATAAATACGGGTTCTCCTGACTACAGACAGGAGAGAGTACCGTTAAACTTACAAGTAATGTTTTGGCTAAAAGGCTGTGGCTGGGCGATTTTGGTTCAAATTCACCTGTGATTTGCACTCGGCTTTCTAACACACTTAGTTGCACGGTAGGGTTTGGACGCGGATCATTGTGGGTTATAATTGTTTTGCTTTAACTCTAGACTATAGCCCGCTAGACAATGGGCTATTTATTGACTATTGGCTATCATCATGCATTTTTCACAACTAAATTCGCTAAATACCAAAATTTCTCTTAAACATTATCTATATTTTCTTGGTGCTGAATCTTCAAAAGTGGTTGTTTAGGCAGATACTGCATGAGATGTTCCTAAATGATTTGAATTTCTTAAAGCTTTTGCACCTCCTTAATTTCACATATAAAAGGGATACTCCTAGCCCTTTATGTACAAGTTTCACCCGTTAAGATATCCCTATTCTAAATGCGATAGGACCGATTTCCCCTGATTGATAGACATCAGTTCAAAGTGACCGATCTTATCAGATTTTGGAGTTAAGATTCTCCATTAGAGCCTAAGTTGCATGCCCATGGATATGTGTGGAAGTATAGAAAACTTCAGAATATAAAACAGGGATATTAGATATACAATATATCACATAGTTACCTAAGACTCCGGGACGGCAGGATGCGGGGATGGAGTTTCCGGGATGGAATTTTTTTTCCAAAATTTCAGGACGGCGGTGGACGGCACGGAGATGGCTATTAAAATAATATATAAAATTATAAATATTAAAAATATATAGATAAATTTTAAATTTTTTATGAATAACAATTCATATTTATATATCAGTCCACCATGTGCATATAGTCCACATTCAGACGTCCATATTAAAAACTCGCAGCATACATATAGCTATACTAATGTTATATGTCCATATAACTTTTAATATTAATATGTATGCTGCTGGTTTTCATAGCATGTTGTTACAGTCCATGTGCATTTGTGCTCGAAATTTTTTGTATTTGCATTAATATATCACTCTTGATTCTTAATGTCTTTTTAATAAAATATGGTCGGGTTATGGTTAACGGATAAACATTTGTAAAGAGAAAACAACAAAGAAATGAATTATTTTGAAAAATAATAATAAAAATTTATTTTTTTATGGAAAAAAACCCCAGAAGTCCCTGAAACGTTTCGGGGACTTCCAGCCCTCCCCCTTCTTTCCCGCCCTTTCGGAAATATGGGGGGTCAAAAAATCTCGGGGACGTTTGAGCTCAGAGATGAACTTGTGGTATTACCGTGGGGAGAAACATTTCCCCCACGTTTATGATGGAAAACGCCTTTACGTCCTGGATTTCTTTTCTGTTCTTTTCTAACTTTTTGTTTTACATATTTCATGGGAGATGGCTCAGATTCATCGCTCGACTAGAGCCCTAGCTGAATATGGAATGTATTTATTCCATATTTGATATGTCAGTACCAGCTATGGAAATGGGTATCTAAAATAAGGACAACATGTAGCCAAACATCAATAAACATTACAAGGGACTCCCTAAAAATTTACCTCTTAGTAAGTTGATCGATGTCCAGTTAGGTATTTGAATCATGATTATCCAAGGGTGCTGAGCTCCCATTTGTTTTCAAAAATCGGGCACAAAGGGGACAAATCTGAAATGGTAAGACCAATTTGGAGAAATAATTCCAATGGATTAGTAGATTCCGTAAATCTGTCTACTCTCTAATGTTACTAGTTCATCCGAATTGCAAACTATCAAAAGAGTCATGCAATCCAAGCATTTCATGACAAAATCTGACGATAGACAAACATCCGATAATTCTCCAGATCCCAATTCAAACAAGGGTTCTATGTGCGTGGTCACTTCTTGAGTTTTCTTTGATGCCTTGTATCTTCATTGCTTCCATGTAGATATTATTCTCGCATTACCATGTAAGAATTGGATACAAGTGCTTTCCCTCTTGGCAAAAAGGGTCTACTGCATCCAGATCAAGCCATTTATAGCCGGTAGACGATCTCTAATGTCATAATTGGGCTTAGCTTTTCAGTTAGACGTTTCATAGACCAAGATACCTTTGTTTCATCGAAACCTTGTTAGTACATGTGTAATGGTCCGCATGTGGCAGAGATGTGACTAAATCATTCTTAAATTAAATATTTAAAGTGTACAACCTACTTCAGGTCAATGAGGATATGGTTCCAGGAGGCTAAGGATTGACACACAAAGATGTTTTTCTGATGGAAATCTTTTATCTGTCATCATTGGCCTCTGGATGCTTTCAACGTGAACATTTTGTGCAAGTGATTATATGGTCTTCCATCAATGCACCTTTTGGCGATAAGCTAGAGGCTGACAGTTGATAGGAAACCTGTTTGTGAATCAAAAGTTTATATGGCTAAAACATAATATTACCCTATGGCCCAAAATTTTCATTCAAGATCTGTTGTCCCTTTTTATGGTTTATTCCCCATTGATCCCACAAAAAGACTGCATTTCTTCCTGTCTTTACCTTTTTTTAGCTAATGTTTGACATTAGCCTTGCAATATTGAGACCAACACCCTTAGACGTTAAGAACTTTCCTCTATAGTAGACTTTACAGGATTCTTTAACTAAGCTTGGCTCAGAGATGGCACTTACTTGATTTGAAAATATGGAATAACCCTCAACAGCTATCAGTTTAGGCTTCTAATGTCTTCCCCTTGGGGCCTTAAGCAACAGTAAATTTCCTCAGGCCAACCTGCCTGGTGGCTGTTAGAGCTAGATTTCTTTCATCAATATTTGCAAATGCACCACTGTATTTGCCTCCAAAATTGACAAGCCATATGGAGATAGCCCCATGGGTTCCAGCAAAAGTAGTGCATGCCCCTGGACCATGGGCCTTGTTGCACTATACCAGCACAAGATCTGCATTGTGGAACCTCCAAAACGGTGTGGCTCTTACTTTAATAGAATCTCTTGGCTAAGGTGCTTGACATTGCAACTGTTATGATGGAACACTTTTCTGGCCACTTTCTTCAATTTTGGTGGTAAGCAACCTTGTGTCTAGATCTCTTTCTCCTAAGATATTTTGGATAAATTGATAGGCACTTTGCTCATTCCGAATGTTTGTTGGCTTCAAAAGCCTACTGAATTGAGCCATATAGGTCTTAAAATTTGTTTGCCATTTGCTGTGTTTTTCTTGTTAAGATTGAGATCAGTCATCTACGTTGAAATTCCCTTCTCCATGTTTGAATATTTAATCTAATGACAACGCCAAACTGTAATATTTCTTTTAGGGAATTTAGGATCAGAGGAATTTTATGGCTGTTTTTTTTAGCGGAACGATGTTGATCCTCCACAAATTCAAAATGCCGCCCGTTATTATAGGGAATGTTCTGTTTCAGTCTGCCCACCTTGGACTGTAGTAACCTATTGCCCATCAAGTGGAGTCATTAGTCAAATAGAACTAGATCGCTAAGTCCTATGTGTTCTTTTTGTAGTAATCTTCATGCTATAACAGGAAATGACTATTTGTGGACATACAATACACAAGATTTCTCCTTGAGGAAAACCCTATCAAGAAAAAAGCCCAGCATGATAGCCTTCTTCCTTATTGCATTAACTCAAACATTTACAATACAATATTATACTCTAAAATTCTGACTTATTCTAATATCACCCGTGAGTATATGTAAGCACATCATTAAGTAGCCGCCTAAGTGATATTATAATACGACGGGTACCAAAACCTTGGGCCAAGAAGACCACCCATAATGGTTCCCATAAAACCACCCATACAACAAAATGGGTATAAACCATGGGAAAATCAAAATGTGTAAGTGTTAATTAAATATTACTTTTAAGGGCCCTTGCACAGGGGCTGCTCGCCACACATACCCCCTAGTTGGGGCGATGCTTCGGACCCCCCGAAGCGTGTTAGACCGTATGTCATACTTGGCTGTATAGTCTATAAAGGGGGTAAATCCTGCAAAATATACACAACATAATTCCAACATTCTCCCACTTGTTGAATACTTTGCATCGGGGGCCACATATTCATACTTTCAGCTGCTAAGGGCAGCCATACCCATTGATTTTCTGCACTAAGAAAATTTCTCAGTACTCATAGCCTTCGTTAATGAATTCGACAACATTCTCTTATGTATCAAACTTTTCCAACAACACTTTGTCTTCTACCATTTCCTTATCAAAAAGGTTCTGTACATCAATATATTCGACCAAAAATGATAAGTGGGGTTCTTTTTCAAACAGATTACACTTTTGACTGTCACAATCTATATTTACAACTTTCTGTAAGAAACCAACAGTCGAGCACAACCTTTGTAATCATACTATATCCTTGTTGGCATAAGTGGCTGCCATGTACTATGCCTCTATAGTAGATATGCATCAAGTGCTTGCTTTTCACTCATCCAATTGATTGCTCTACCGAACAAGTTAAACACATAAGCACTTGTAAATCTTCAACAATAGAGATCTCCAACTCAGTCAAAATCCAGTCTTGTAAATTCACAGTTTTATTTTCCCCAGGTCATCCTTGGTAGCAAATTGCATAATCTAAAGTGACACACAAATATTTAAAATTCCTTTTCACAACAATCTAATGTTCCTTCCTTGAGTTGGACATGAATCTGCTCACTACTCCCATTGCATGGACAATGTCAGGTCTAGTAGAGACAATTGCATACATCAGCCTTCCAACAATATAATGTTGAAGCAACCTACATAGAGATATGAGAGACAATTGATTCCAGATGGAAAATGATGCACACACCTTGCATGTACCAGTGTGTTATTTGGAGGCTAAGCTATTTCCAATTGATAGACGTAGTGATTGTGAAGGTATGATGGGACTTTATGAGGCCATTGAGAGATTTGAACCAAATCCAACAATTGTAATTTTAATGAGATCAATTTTGGAAATACAAGATAGGAAAAGGGCTGTTTAGAATGTTAATAGTCAAATATGACATGTCATGGGTTTACATGCTTTGGTACAAACGGTGGAGGTCCAATGGAGTGTAGATTCCTGAACTACAAAGCTTTGCCATTCAAATATTGAGTTAGGGAGCAAGTTCATCAACTTGTGAGAGGAACTAGAGTTGCTTTGACCACATCCATTCAAAAAGAGGAACATGTTACTATTTGGAAAGTTGAGAGATCTTGTTTATATTCTCCGTATGTCAGTAGCCAAATACAACATGTTATGAGTTGACATACTTGGGTACACCGTACAAATGGTGGAGGTCCTATGGAGCATAGACTCCTGAACTACAATGCTCTACCATTTGAATATTGAGATAGGGAGCAAGTTCATCAGTTTGTGAGAGGAATTGGAGCTGCTTTGACCACATCCATTCTAAAAAGAGGAACAAGTTGCTATGTGGAAAGTTGAGAGATCTTATTTACATTCACAATAATTTACAATTGTGTATGAATAAGGCAACAATAGACTCCACCTCTTCTTCACAACTCCAACAAGTTTGAGAAGCCATAACGAATGCAGATGAGCCTAACTTTTTTGATGATGAATTTAGTGGTGCATCTAGTGATGATGATATGATATCAACTCAACCAAGTGTTCTTGATGACTTGGGACTTTTATGAAGTTTTAGTCTTGACTCGTAATTGTTACTTTTTGATGTTTTGATATATTTCTTATAGTTTAACTTTGATAAGTTTATCATGGTTTATAAATGTGGCATCTTTTTATATAGATTTCAAATCTTTTTAGTAATGTCCTAATGTTCACCTCACTTGTCAATTTTGTGGATGTATTTCTGATATTTAAAAAATTGCAAATTATAGTAGTCGAATTTAATCTCAATTTTTTTTTGAATTTTATCATTGCCGAACTTAATCCAAATTTTATCTTTGCTGAACTCGAACTCGAAATTGAACTCAAACTCGAACACGGACACAGACACGGACACGGACATGGACATGGACACGAACACGAACACGAACACGAACCTTGTGATTTAGCTTACAGGTTTACATCGCTAAAACCTAAACTTTTTTAATATCATTCTCAACATATTTTGTCTAATTTAATTACAATATCTTGTCTTGGCAATCCCTTTTTATTTCCTTGCCGAAAATGAATTTTGCAGCAACTAGATCATTTATATCAAACTTTGATATAAATGATCTAGTTGGTTGTGCCATATAGATCTCTTCCTCAAGTCGCCCATGCAAAAATATTGTCTTTACATCCATCTATTCTATTTTAAGATTGAAAGCGACAACGATAGCCAAAAAATATAACTGAAGTTAGCTTTGCAACAGGAGAAAAAAACTCACCAAAATCAATTACCTCTACTTGAGAGAATCTCTTTGTCACCAAGTGAGCTTATGCTTCTCCATTTTTCTTATGCACTGCATTTCTTCTTGAACAACCATTTGCAGCCAACAGGCTTACTTTCAAGAGGCAATTATGCGAAGTTCCATGTCTAACTTCTATCTAATTACTCCATATCTTTCTCTATGGCTTTCATCAAACTTATTTTCATTTTAGTCAAGTGCCTCCCTCACATTCTTGGGGTCTTCATCAGTAACTGATAAAACCAGTTAAAAATGTCGAACAAAAAACTGCTTGACTATATCTTTCTGGCATTCTTCTTGTTCGTTCCATTTTTCTCAAGACTGGAGTGTCTGATTCTCTCTTCTAATTCATCCTTCTCTGCTTCATCTGAATTTCCTTTGCCTCATTTGAATTTTCCTCTTGCAACTCACTTTTTCATTCATTTCCATCTATTGCTTCATATTCAAATACAAATTCTCCCTTTTTGAATTCAATTTGCACTGTTTTTAGTTCCTCCTTAGGTTATATTTCCTGCTTTGGAGATATGAAGATTATGTTATGACTGGAAACAATCTTCTTTGTTGTTGGAATGTAAAGCTTATAATCTTTTACACCGTTTCCATGTCTAGTAAAGATACACTTTGTTGATCTATAATCTAATTCAGTTCTTTTTACTTTGGAATATGCACATATGCATTGTAATAAAAAACCCCAAGATGTTGGAGAGAGGGTTTCGTACTAGTGCATGCTCCCTAGCGAGTTTTAGTAACAAACATTGATGTAGGGGATCAATTGACCATATAAAAAATAATTGTTACTGCATCTCTTAGAATTTATGTTCTAATCCTGCACCGCTGAGCATACCCTAATGGTCTTATCCATTAGGGTTTTGTTCATTCATTTTGCAACTCCATTTTGTTGTGGCGTGTATGGAGTTGTCTTGTGTCTTTTTATTCCACATTGCTTACAAAACTGCTCAAATTCATTCGAGTGAAATTCTCTAACATCATCTGTTTCTCAAAACCTTTTATCTTTTTCTCTACTTGTATTTCTACAAGAGTCTTAAACTATTTGAATTTTTTGAACAATAGATTTCTTAAGGAGAAGATATATCTAGGTCCACCTAGAGAAATAATCTATAAAAGACACATAAAACAAAGATCTTCCTAGTGATGGAACCTCCACAGCTTCAAATAGATCACTCGTTGGCTTTCTAAAAGAGTCTCAAACTCTGTGAATTTGTTGAACAATCAGATTTCTTAAGGAGAAAATATATCCGTGTCTTCCTAGAGAAACCATCTATAAAAGACACCTAAAACAAAGATCTTCCTAGTGATGAAACCTTCATAGATTCAAACACATCACCATGAATTAGTTGTAAAATTCCATTTGCTCTTCTTCCACTACTGCGGGATTTTACTAGACTCTGCTTACCATATACATAGTGTTCACAAAATTCAAAATCCAAAGGACATTCAGAAATACCTTCTACCATACCTTTGTCTATAACACTCGAATCCCTCTCTCCAATATGGCTGATCCTTCAATGCCAAAACATTGTCTTAAATATAGAAAGCAAGACATTCTTTTTTGATTCATTGATTCCTTGAAGAACAATAGAGCTATTGCATCCATCGCCGACAGTACAGATCAAGCTCAAACAATGTTCTAGTGTGAATGCCTCTTGCCAATACCATGATTTCTTGAATCATCTTGCAGCTTTCCTTATTAAAGATGACCCACACACCTATATCGTTCATCTTTCGTATGGATATCAAATTTCTAGACAAACATGTAATATGTAGAACACCAGGGAAGTTTTTTAACCCTTTCATCTTTGAACATCAATTTCACTCTTCCACTTCCCACAATATTGTAGGTCGAGTTTTCAACTAAGAAGACATCACCTCCACTGTACTTTTCGTATTCACAAAACCACTTCGTATGGGGATTCATATGAAAAGAGGCACTCAAGTTGATCAATCATGCATGATGACATGCATGTGTACTTGAAGCTACTGGGTATACATCTCACAAGTCTTCAATGGATACTGTAGTCTTCGAGGGAGAGGCATCATTAGGTGCCTTACCTTGATCAAACTTTTAACTTTTCACTGATTCTTAAAGTGCCTAGTTTTTCCCAAGTTCCAACATTTCCTCTCAAGTCTTCCCAAAGATTTAGTTCTACCTCTTGACCTCGATTGTTTGCCCCCCAACTTATTCCTATCTATTTCTTGGAGACGACCTCTTACAAACATCTTTAGTCTGATAATCCTCCATGGATTTCTGCCGCATTTCTTTTGATAATAAGGGTGCTGCTAAATCCCCAACTTTTAATTTTGATGTAGTGCTACTAAATGCCATTACTAAAGCTGCTACTACATCCTCAAATTTTAATTTTGATGTATTACTACTAAATACTGTTACTAGATTATTCCGATAAGAACAAAGCAACATAAGACACCTTTCTTCGTCATCTTAATTTTTACTGATAATAAATGACTTACCACAATATTAAAGGCATTAAGATGTTCTGTCATAGAGTCACCATCATTCATTCTCAGTGAATACTTCTTCTTTCAGAGAAAACGTTTGTCCACTAGAGACTTTGTGTGATACAATGTCCCCAACTTGTCCCACAGTGTCCTCTCCTGTCACATTCAGCAAAACTGAATGTGAAACAAACCGATCTTTGTCTACAAGGAGATCTTCCATCCTGAGCTTACATAACTCAAAAGTGTTGTCCATTAAACTTGTTGATCTCTATTGTGTGCTTCCCAACAGATTCTCACATGCAAAGCTCCCACTCAAGAAACAATTAACTTTTACAAGAGAAACAATACTTATATAAGCCATAAGCTATTGTAGAAGAGAAAAGTGGCATGCACACAAAACATTAGATTTTACTTGGGAAAAGCCTTTTGGAAAAAACCTCAGCACAATAACCTTCTTTCTTGCATTAACTCAATCATTTACAATACAATAGCATGTTTCAAACTTCTGGCTTATCCTAATGCATGTGTGAGTATATGTGGGCACATCAATAGGTAACTACCTAAGTGGTAGTACAATACAATGGGTACCAAAACCATGGGCCAAGAAGACCACCCATAACGGTTCTCATAAAACCTCCGAAACAATACTATGGGTATAAAAGCTACAGGAAAATCAAAATTCATAAGCATCTTTTTTTTTTCCAGGAACTCCTCCCTACCAAACCCTTGCATGGGAGGCCCTCCATTACCCCCAGTAGGGTTGAGGCCCTGGGCCCCACAAAACAAGTCAGACTGTATGTTGTTCCTGGCTGTACAGTCTATGAAGGGGGTAAATCATGTAAACTATACAACACCCATTTAACAGGTATTGAGAGATGCCTTCAGTATTGTCTCAAGGAATTACCAGTGATCATTAAGCTCGCTGAGCTCGGTATCAAGAATGTGGCAAGCATATGATTTTTGATTCGTTAAAATATAATTAATATTAACAATGCCTATTTCAAATAGCCGAATAACCTTCGGCTATTATAAACTCAGGCCTCTCGTCCACACATAAACTTGAAAAAGTTAAAAAACGAATTCCCCTAGTAAACTAAATGCAATGATTTAGTGCCTGAACACTCAAACACCTAGCCATGGACTGGAGAAGGGTGGGGTTCCTGCATCCCTGCTACTTGGTATTTGAAGTTCTTTCATTAGACTTGAGTTTTCTTTACTACTCATTCTTTTATGTATCCACTTGCCTTATCATTCATTTGAAGGACTCCAATAAGAGGTTAAGCAGCAAGTTTTGCCAAGAAATTAACAACTTTGTTTTTACCCTCCTTACATGCTCAACTTTGATCACCTGCATACATTGTAGTGTATGTCTGAAGTCACAAAGGTTGCAGGCAATTTTCGAATTTCTTGCAATCTTCTGAATTGCATCACATAAACGATCCCAGATAATTTCGGAATCAGCTTTGACCCAAATTATCTCAACTAGCCCATGCCTAGCATCAAGCAATCCAAGATTAATTCAAATAGCTGTGGCAACATTATTGGTCTAGAATCAAAGGCCTATTACCCTTATGGTTATGGCACATTACTTTGGTGCTGGAAGGCAATGAGTTCCCTTTCAAGGCCTGTCAGTGTCAATTTTCCAAATGCCTCTCTGGTTGAGCCTGCCCTTCTCTTTTGACTCCATACTTTCTGCCCCCATCATTGGGGGCCTATGCGGTATCTTATGCAACATGTATAATGATTATATTTATTTTAGAAAGATAGTTTAGCTTACCTAAAAACAAAATCTTTAAATGACCTTATACGCAAGTCACTTAGATCATGTCATAATTAACAGTGAAGGAAATATACCTTTGAAAGTGTCGGTATATCCACACCTATGAAAGCTGTGAGAAGGTTATATTTTGTTTTTCCCAATCTTTAACTTTTTTAAGGGCGGGGTAGCTGTTGCTACAAAAAATGGATTCTCACAAAAATGGGTGAGGAGCAATGATAATTGGCATAATTGAGGCAGAAGGGGATATAATGGATCCAATGGCAGGATTAGATTTCCTTATGCAAGTAATAGGGAAACATGTTTTGAAACACTATAAGTTGCTCAATTTTTCGCATAACTATATAATCTAATAAAAATCATCCAACTTGCAGTAGCCAATCAAATAAAGATGGACATAAAAGTCATTGGGTCAATCTAAGTGTCATTGCTAGCAGAATGTTGTAAATACTCAAAACTCTTTAGTTGAATTATCGAAAATCAATCTTGTAATCCAGAAATGCATGAAAAAAGCCTCAAGTTTTTTTGTTTTAAAATTCACTAAATCTACGTTTACAAAGGTAGGTCCAGAAGTTGAGTCCCTTCGCAAATTGATCCATTTCATCATCATTTCCTCACTTAACATACTCATTGACAACATTGATATTTCTAGAATTTTGTTATAGTAAAATCTCTGGGAGTAAATGGGGGGAGGAGTGCGTGAAAATTCATTGTCAATTGTGCTCGAACATTTACCCCACTCCAAGTACATAAATTTCATCTGTAAGTTGTCTGTTTTCGTTTGGCATCAATTTTGTCGCTCTTCTTTGTCATTTCTTATTTATATTTGATGCTTATACATATTTCGTACCTAATGGGATGATTATTATATTGTCCATACATGGGGGTAGACTATTTTCGTATCAATTTTTTAACAATTATGGATCCCGCTTTCTAGAATTGTTCACAAATCACCAATAAAAGTGTCGAGTGGTACAAATCAAATTTACGAATTATCTTTTTGGCAAACAATTGTGAATTGTATATATTATAATTTCCTGCACTACAGACAAACTAACAGTGATAAAGCAACTTCATGATGCTTCTGCACTGTTACAATTTGCAAAGACAAAATAGGAAAAACCATGGAGTTTTATTTAAACTATTAGTGCTACGGTTGCTGCTTTATAATGTGTGTGTGTCTCCCCCTCAAGCCCTTCCAAACCGTCTCTTCCTCATTGGTGGTCTGATTGTCAGGATCATCTACATATTGGATGTCCTTTTACAGCACATTACTTTCTCAACCTGTATCTGGGGCCGATGTCTCCTTGTTTGGCGTGTTTTGATTTTTTGTTTTCATTCCTTGTTTCGCAACTTGCTTTTGTTTCCTTTGTTATTTCACTTTAGCCTTTTTATTTTCTCATCGTCCAAAGGTTTGCACCCCATACAAAGTAAAGTGCTTCATAAATAGAACCCGCAAGCTGGACAGTTATCCTGGTTAGCTACATTTTGATACAATGATTCTTTATTTTCTATGACAAATTTTGAACTTAGCCATATAACCTCTCTATCTCTTGATCCTTCCCAAGAAGAACCAAACATGTACGTATCTTAGAGCATATCTGCTCCATTACCAATTGGGAGCATAAAAGATCAGCTACACACTCCCTACACTAGGACATTATTATCTTCACTTAATATGGCAGGTTATTCAAAATCTTTCATTTCTCTTTATGCAAAATAAAATTAAGTTTCCATGTTACCATTTTTGCACTTTTCACCAGAAATATCAATTATGCGCTTGACGCTCATCAATTCCTTTTGACATTACCCTCAACTTCTCATCTGTAGGATTGACTTCATTTATGCCATGATGTTCTATTGCAAATGTTTTACAACTAACGAGGATATAAATGTGACTGTGCTACCTTGGATTTGCAGCTGCTTGGTGTGGTGACCACCCTCTTGAATGTGCCGATCAACCTTATCTTTTTTCCTGCATTTCCTATTCTCTTGCATGGGCTCACAGTTTCCAATATTTCATCAAAATGGTGTCTTCTTTGTACTGGGTAATTTTCATGTCTGCTGCTTTAGCTTATCTTGTTTCTTTTGACTTAAATCTTTAACCTTTGTCTAAAATCTCAAGGAACATACAGTCTGTCATCTGCTTGGCAAATATTCTGGAACACTTATAGGAAGCTTCAGTCAGTGCCCTCATTATCAGTGAGCAAAACCATAGAGTATTTGCCATATTCATGGTAGCAGGTTTAACAGGCGACATATTGATAGCATCAACTTAGATTATGCAAGTGTAGATGATGTCAACAATGACTACTGGAAGCATACTAGAAAGAAATTTAATGGTAAGAGCAGTAGCTTAACATTGATGATGCCTGTAGGAATCTGGACAAATACAACAAATAACAATGACGGCGGTGACATTTGTAGTTAGCACATTTAGCAACACTCGTGTCTGCAATAAGTCATTATAACAAGAGATATGACAATTGAGGACATTAACAAGGCTTATAGAAATGTTGTGAAAATTTGATTACCGTCGGGGATAACTTTTGTTTTTGAGGGTATTAACATTCCAATGCCTTTGGCCTATTTGTACAAGCATCCTTTCTTGTGCTAACTTCCTTCCCAATATAAACTTGCTTCATTGTATGAATGGATTATTTATTGGTAAGCTGACCTTGGCAAGGTTCTTAATGACTTTCCTACTATACCCTTCAACTCCTAGGGATGTTCAAACCCCACCAATATTTGGTGGAGGTTAAAGCTATAATATTAATGCAATCTTGTTAGGATTCAAAGCTTATTGATGTGTCCGAATTACTTCCCCACTTTTGACATGAAAACATGCTAATTTGTCTTCTGTGACAAACCAGATTTGGCGTGTTGCTTGAGATCTTTCATTGATCAATTGTCAAAGAAAACTTTGGTTGTCCTGCCATGTACTTTTCAAAAAGATGCATGACCATATACTTAATTTTGGCTGGTACACCTATAACTCAAAAAGCTTTGTTTTGTAAGCATGAACATCATACTCTCACATGAAATTTGGACTGATGCGTGCCCTCTTGAGTAATGCTGACTTGGTTCTACCTTGTAGAGCCATCAAGAAAAGAGTAAATTTCATGTCTCATTACTTCTTTGAGAATTCAATTTGTAGAGGGAATGGGGAAGGGATCCTTTGTTGGTATGCAAAATTTAACCTCCAAGAGTATCCACATATTCATGAGAGAGGTAGCGTCCTTCATTTTCGAAACTGATTGTTATGTTTCCACATTGAATATATATATATATATATATATATAGGGGTGAAAGTTCACATAACATCATGAACATATATATGTTCTTGATGTATATATATGATGTTTTGTGAATTTTCACCCCAATTTTATTAATATATTTTGGGTTGAGCTTGTATGAATGACACTTTCATGGATTGTGCTCTTGGTCCTAAGCCCTAACTCAATTCTATATTTGCAAATTTCTTGGAGGTGGTTCGGGGTTTTAATATGATCAAGTAAATACTTCCTTGCACTTCATAAATTTGGAAGAGGCTTCTTGCATCAATTTTAGTTTTGGGTTTTAGTTCAACTCCGTATTTCACCTCCCATGGTGAACATTTCCTCGACTTGGAAACATGTGCTAGTTCTTTTGAATTCTCAACTTTTGCACCATTTCAAAGCAATTTGGTAAATTTCAGCTTCCTCTTCTTTGGATAATTTTATTAGTTTCTCGTGTCAAGATTTAAAGTAGCAATTGTTATATTGTTGGGTTTTGATTTATTTCCTTAATACGCTTCCATCTTTGGAAAGTAAATATGCTAGTTCTTTCAAAATCTCGATTTTTCTTTCAATTATTTCAAAGAAAAGTTGGAAATTTCCAGTTACCTCTTCCTCATCAATAACATTATCCATCATGTAAAGGTGGTGCGGTGGTGATTAGTGCTCCCATTGAAGGGATGCTTTATACCGCACAACTTATACTAGAGTTAGATCTCACGGAAGCAAGATCTCAGGCACAACTCTTAACAAGAAAATAACAAAACTTGTACTATTAATGCGAGGAAAGATTACAAACTTTGGGTTACGGTCTTATGATAATATTTTGCAAGAATTCTTCTAAGAATTCCATTCTTAGACCTATCCTAAGCTTGCAAAATTTGCAAAGTTTGTACATAACCACATTTTCCCTGATTTCTCTAAGGCTTTTTGCTTGATTTCTTGCCCTTCAAAATTCGATTGCTTACAATCTTGCAGCCCCCTTCTATTTATGTGCACCATAAAAGCTTTTGGCGGGAGAACAAAGATGCCTTAGGCAAGTAAAGATACCCTACAAAATATTTTTCAAATCGCCATTGCTCTATTTTGGGGGTTTCCCTTTGTTGGATTGAGCTCAATCAAATCATTTGGTTGGTCCCTGGTCTTGATGGATAGATCAAAAACCATGCATGCCCCCTGCTATTTGTATCAATGTTGACATGAGATTCTATTTGACACAAATATCATCATTGGAACAAATAGGAGTGATTCCACATGAATACAAAGGCTTCACAACTTTGATGGCGATTGATGACTTTAGAAAGTGTGTCGCGGTGTGGTTAAGCATCAATAGTCTTGATTAAGCATCAACGATCTCGGTTATGTGGCTTTGATGGTGACCAACAACTTTAGGAAGTGTTTTGTTGCATGGTTAAGCATCAATAGTCTCAGTTAAGCATCAACAATATCGGTTAAGCATTGGTAGTTTGCACAAGGTGTGCGCGGCTTCAGTGCACAAGTCTAGTGGCCATGGCTTGGAATGTTGTGTTGTTAAGTCTAGCATTGTGTAGTCAAGACAAAGGTCTTGCGGCATAAGCATAGTTAGTTGGGGCTATGATAAATGTTGCACAACATGGGCAAGCTTGCACGACATGTTTTAACGTTTTATGTGGTCGTAAAGTTTTGCGTGGTTAGGATTGTGGGTTTTACCCCATATTTAGTGAGAGCCAAAACTCACAAATGTGTAGAGCACTAAGATTTCTTGGTCGCTCAACATCATACAATTAGACAATAATAAATTTTACATAGATATATGAGATGTCCTATACCCAATTAAATGATAGGTTAGTTGTTCTAACAACTACGTATTCCCCAAATATTTTTCTGACCTATATTAGTGAGTTGGTTGAATAATCAACAATCACGTATAATTCTCTCACAACAATAATATGCCAAACTCATAATATATACTATTGTTCCATAACAATTATATTACCAGCTATTTACCAAACTGTAAATTACCAATCACCATGAGAATCCTAATTTCCCTTCGTGTTCACATGGGGAGAGGAATTACATGACTACACATGTCTATATTCCCCCCAGAATGCAGACATTGGATTCACCTGATTTTACATTGAGAGATTTTGTACATTTTACAAATCGATGTCCATGGAATTACAACTTTACATGTTTTATTTAAATTTGGAATTACTTATCTACATAAACTTTATTAGAAAACTTTTTACAAACATATTTTATTAGACTTACACAAAACGCTAAAAACTACTCAAGACTATAAACAACATTTATGACTTTTTAATGAATTTTGGACGGACAACTCTTGACAAATAAAAAAAAAAACTTAAAAACTAACCTATATTAAACCTAAACCGAAACATAAAAATAAAAATAAAAATAAAAATAAAACTAAAACATTACTAAACAATCATTATAAAATTTTAAAATTTAAATATAAATATAAAACATAACAAATAAAAACAAACTAAAATTAAAACTAGGCCATGTAATAATCTAACTAATACATAAACCACTAAGATCTAAAAATAAACAAAATTTAAAACTTAAAACATAAACCAATAATAAACATTTAATACTTTAAAACTAAACAAAATAAGGTCATGTATGGTAAATCCTGTTGAAGTTGATGTATTTAATTAAAAATAGAAAAAATAGTGAATATAATAGGTGAAATTATTGTATAGTTTGATTCATGAAATATACAGATGTTTAACAATATTAATGTCATCCAATGATAGAAACAACAATTTATGTAGTAGATATGAAAATATATATTTTTTCCTTATTTGACATCAATGAGTAATCTCATATACATTTATAATGTCACATCATAAACACTTTGTTGTATTATGACCAATTAATAATTTGGAGAGATATATATCATGAATATGATTAGTAAATTTTATTATAAACAAATATGAAAATTTGTTAAACTTCTTATATAAAAAATTCACATTTTTTTTTATTAAACCTTATAAATTGGAATGATTGGTAATACCTACCAATGCATCAAGAATGAAGTTAGGCTTATTTACTAATAACCTTATAAATTGGAATGATAAATTGGAATGATTGGTAATACCTACCAATGCATCAAGAATGAAGTTAGGCTTATTTACTAATAACCTTATAAATTGGAATGATTGGCAACACTTTGTTGTATTATGACCAATTAATAATTTGGAGAGATATATATCATGAATATGATTAGTAAATTTTATTATAAACAAATATGAAAATTTATTAAACTTCTTATATAAAAAATTCACGATTTTTTTTATTAAACCTTATAAATTGGAATGATTAGTAATACCTACCAATGCATCAAGAATGAAGTTAGGCTTATTTACTAATAACCTTATAAATTGGAATGATTGGCAATACCTACCAATGCCTCGGCTTATTTACTAATAATGAAGAGAAATAAGAGATGATGTAATATTCAATGTATTTTTGTTGCCATTGCATTTAGGTAGTTGATTAAAAAATTAAGCATGTATAGTGACATACATCCATTTATATAATTGTTTTCTTTTTGTTACATTAAAATTTGAGACGAAAAAATATTAAAACTTTGAAGTAACAATTTTATTATGCCAATATCCATATTAATATTAAATTTAGATAATATGATACATGTAGATTGAAAATACATTTATTCTTAAGTTTAATCTTGGAATTTATATGATTTTTTAAAGTTGGTGACCTTATTTAATTCTTAGATTTGAGACATTTAATATTTGTATTCATAAAGAAAAGTAAATTTAATCTTATGATTAAATGAGAATGCATAATCGTACAATTTGAGTTGAAGATTACAATTATTTACAAAGAAAAACAAGTGTATAAGCTCTATCCAAATTTGCTCTATTAAAGGATTGAAAATATTTGCATTTAGAATCAGTATCCATATTAACTTTTAAGCAAATCACTTCTAGTCTCAATGATAAGTATTAAATTATTTATAGAGAATTGCAGGGCATGAGAGCTTTATGTAAATTTCTACTAAAATGTGAGAAATTCTTAACAAGAATTGATTTAATTGTGACATAAGCCTCCAAATTCAGCTCAAGATGCAAATGGTGGTGGTGTAATTATAATCAAGAGGATATAAACATTGCTTCATCCACCCTAAAAAAATTGAACCAAAAATCAAATCTATCAATATTCTATGATATGGAAAATCTTGCAGTTGCAGATTTTTTGCGTGAGAGAAGGAAAATATTCTACGAGGGAAAAGAAAATGGAAAACTATACACCACATTCTTTAAGTTATTTCATTTTTGAAATTGTAGGAAGAAAAAAATTGAAATGATAAAATAAATATCAATAAAGTTATCTAGTACATAAAATCAAACATACATTAAATATCATTTATGGATTTTGTTGAAATATTAAACATTTTTTTTTTTCAAGGGTGGCTCAGAAAATCAAAAATACATACATAGCATTGAGAATGAAATATAAACAATATAATTATATGTATTTATTTAAAAAACGAAGCATGGTATTTCTTTTGAGGATTAGCTTGATCTATTCAACTCACAACTGAAACAATTTGTTAAATGTTAATAAAATAATCACATAACTTTGACGTTGGTAGTCGATTCCTCAAATATTCAAGTTCAGTGCTTAAACAATTTATTTTCTCCAAAAACCCAGTCATGTAGTCTTCATTGACACAAGATTAAATATTGAAATGTTTTTAACCAACAAGGAGTAAGATAATGAACATGAATTCTCTGTCCGTAGGTTGGTCTCGTATTCTCATTAGCTAAGCTGTAAAGCACACTGTAGTTACTGAAATAACTCAATTCACAACATGGGTTGCAATGTCCAGTATGTAATCACGACTTACTTGTTTCTCCCAAATCGTTTTCACGCACAGAACATCAGGATGGTATTTAACAACCATCTCGCATAGCTAAGTGGTCATTCATATCATGCTCAAACCCATGTTAGGAGAGATAGACAGTGACAACAACCCCCCTTCTCACTAGCAACGTATTGACCTCTTCTCACAACACTAATTTGCTATGATGTCTTTCCAATATTTTACATGTGAAATTTCAACGGAAATGAATGAGAATAAAATCGTAGTACACTCCATGTATTCGAGGAGGAGGGGCGAGGATTGTGATGAAGAATTAGGAGTAGTTGAAAATGTTGAATGAATGGAAATGAACACAGTGATTCAATATTAGTGTATTGTTGGAGCTCAAAATTGCACCCTTCCTTGAGTCATAGAAAACCCACGATTTTGAGGCAACACGAGACTGTCTCCAAGTTGTGGGACTTGAATTTGAGACAAACCTCCAGAGAAGGCTAAAAATCTACCTATTCCTAATGCTAAACTACTCCTAGGAATTGAGATACAACTATCTAACTCTACTCTACCATTCCAAGGGACCAGGGTGAGAAGGAGATGCATAAACTAAAATCCTAAACTAAGGGGAGGTGATAGCCCAAGAACAAGGGGAAATACACTTTTAAATGAGTGAAAATGGAGGAAAATAAAGGTGGAGGGGGCAGAAATGAAAACCACAGTTTAGAGCAACATTTAAACTACTATTTTCATACATTGCACAATAGAAATAAACCTTGTAATATGAAGAAACATACATAACATGCCTGCAAGTAAATGAAGAGGCAAGAAAATGCAACAAATCACCAGCTAGGGCAGAATAATAGCCACAAAACAAGTATTTTATTGCTTTAAGATGATGCACAAATCATTACAATGGAGGAAGAAGGTATAAAGACATTGCAAAATCACAATCCAAGGCCTGCAACTCAAGAACACTTGTGCAACACTTTTCAATGATGCCCTTGCATTCTAAAAGTATCCAATGTTACAAATGAGCATCACTTTACATTTTATATAGAATGGGAAAGAAAGAGAAGAGAGAAAATAGAGGGAACTCAAATTTCCAACTTCACCCACCAACAACATGCATTAAATCTCTGAAAAGAGGCATGGACAGGCCATTCCTTTGTTGCACATTACTTGCAGGAGAAAGAATGGGCACCATACCTCATCAATTATGGTAGTTGGGCTACCTGAAACTGTTCAATTCAATGTTGGAGATGTTTTCTTCTTTTTCTCCCACCTACCCTCACCAAAATCAAGATTTTCAATTGCCAAAGTATAGAGCACGATGAGAGCTTTCCAACAATATAAAGTTTGTCAAATTTGGATAATCTAGGAAAAAAATATGTCCATGTGGATCCAAGGGTGTTGGGGAGGAACATGGGTTCCCTGTTCATAGCTACAATCCGCATTTAATTATTTTTCCTTTTGGTGTGCGGATGAATCGAGTTTTTGGAGCACTGAAGGAACTGAGGACCTGGTGTCTGATGTTCCTTCTAGGCGCGCATTGTCCCCAATAGTCTTGCATTTGTTTGTTGATCAACCTAGGTATTTGTGCGGGGAACTCATGTTCTCGCGGAACTTGTTCTTCCCGAACTCAGTTCGTCCCGTTCCCTACCCGTAAACATATGTTCCTTTGATCTTGTGGCACGCTCCTCCATTGTGGGGAACTAGTTCCCCTACGAAACTTGTTCTGCCCAACCTTAGTTCCTCTGCACTCAATTTATCCCACACCCAACTATGCCCAGCAGAACATTCTAACTCCAACTTCCACTTTAAATGTCAAACTGCATTTGTTCCTTGTAGTTGGCTTGCTTTGCGGGGAACCAACAAGTTGCGAGGAACTTCCTTCCTCGTGTTCCACCACGTTCTTCCGCACAAATGACTAACCACATTGCCTTTGCTCGATCCTTAGCTTTTCAGGCCAAATCACTCTGCGGGCAACCATCCTTCGAGGGGAAACATTCCTTTGCTGCTTCATTCTTCCGCACTACACACTGCCCTTTTCAAACTCCCCCGCCGCCTTTGTTCATCGGCTCGACAAGGGTTGCAGGGAACTATGGTCCCAACCAAACTGTTCCTTTTGACCACTTGGTTCTTGAAACTTAACCCAAATCCTATGTATTGCGGCTCAAATACGTGGGGAACCGGTTCCTAGGGAACTAGTTCTATCCGTAGCCTTGGTTCCCAAAAACCCTTTCCAGTCTACAACACACTTAAAACGACCCAAATTCTCCAAATTTTCAAAATATTCTAAGGTTTTGGTTTATGTTTAAGCTTGGAGAGAAGGAGAGAAATGTTCCAAAATGAAAGAAAATTCCCCAAGACAATCCTGAGTGCCCTAAACTTGAAAAATACTTGTTTTGTTCAGTTTCTTCATCAAGGTCCCATGAAATTGCCCAAGTCCAGATTAATGAAGTTAGCCAATTTGTAAGGTGTGCAAAATTGGATAACATGTATTAAATAACAAGGGAAATCATGAAGTCTCCGCATTCACAGAAATCTATACTGATAATCATTATCAGCTCTTCGCTTGACATTTAGGAGGGAAATCTTGAGCTCGCACTTGCCTGTCTCCACAAAAATAAAGGAAAATGTTTTCTTTTTCGATCATTGTTGGTGTCATCCAGAATATACAGGATATTAGTATATAAAATTTGTTTTCATCGTTGTAGTTCTCAAATAATATTTTTTTTGTCAGCCAAACAAGTTGTCTTTGAATGATTTTCATTATTATTTATTATTTTTTATTAACAAGTTATCTTTATCTTTTTTTGGAAAAGGGTAAAAGTGCAATTTTTGAAAGGATCCATATCCTTGTACAAAGGCCCTTAAGGCATAATATATCATTGAAGCAGTACATAAAAGAATCCCACAACAACAAAAGATAGAATGCCACTAAGGCACGAACACGAAGAACAAGAGAAGAGGGCACCCATGACTGCAGCACAAACATTTTACTCCAGAGGATCCCAATCATGAGATCCTAATCTCATTTTAAGGAGAGGAATACCTTTCTTTTTTCAATTTACGCCCGTCCATCCATCACACCTATTAGGATTCAAGTTTTTATCTAGATGTAAAGGAATCCGACTATCAGAAACCTCCTTGGTTCCTACTATTGAATCCGTGTTCAAGATTCCATTTTCAGAATCCTTTTTTCCAACATTTGACTCCTTCGTGAAGAAATTATTTTTAGATCAATCAGAATCCACCCCCGAAGCAAGTGTCATCAATTGTTCCACCAAACCCGACCCAACCAAAGGGGGGGGAACATGAGTCTTAAACGACATCAAAATCTTTTTATTGTGGTCATCATGAACCCCTGCCAACTCTTCCAAAGGAGAATCTGATTCATCCCCAATAACTTATAGGTTGGGTTGGGAATCCTTCGGCTAAGAAATTTTTTCTTTAAGCTTCAACGCATGCAAATGACATGCAACAGCAAGGGAACAAAGTCCCTCCTTAATGAAGGTGAGGTTGCCTTTATTGAAAACCAAAAAAGTATTTACATCTGTACATTCAAAATTGTATGTGGGGGGTGTTTTGGAACATCAATGGAAAGAAAAGTGAATGAGGGAGATGGAATGGAATGAAGGAAAGGAATGGAAAGGAATGAATGGAAGGAACATGCAATAGTTAGGTAAAAGCAGAGCCTAATATTGCACGAAGAAGAACAATGAATAACTAACACAAATAAAACAGAGTTTGAGTTAGCTAAACAAGAATGAGTAAAAGGGAACACACATGAGCAAGTAGATAATCAAAGCTTGTTCATTGTGAACTAGAACAACATATTAATATAGTTGACAATAAGATCCAAGACAATATTTGCATGCAAGATTCAAACACTAACATCTAATGAACATAAGAACATCAAATGTTACAAGAGACAATGAATGGGACACAAAGTTCATATTTCATTAACTCCAAAATGTCTTCTCAAAAGAACACAAAGTTTCTTTCCTTGAAGTAAAGCTTGCACACAAAAGTATTTTCTTCTCCTCTCTCAAAGTCACCCTTACAAATGAGCCTCCTAACTTCCTTTTATAACCCAAAAGTTGGTTACAAAGTAGTTAGGGTTTACATGAACATTAAATAGGGCATCTTAAATGACTTTGAATTTTTCAACCAACTTATAAAAAAACAACTAAAAATAGAAATCACTTAAGTTATCCAAAGTTTTCCAAAAGTGAGTTTAACAATAACCCACTTAAAATACCATTTAACATATGACAAAAACCAGTGCCTTATCCATTGAAGTGGGGTCCGCCTATCTCAAACGTATGAGAAATGGACTCTCCCACTTCGTTAGATACCAGAAAAGCTATCTCCTCATCCCATCAGTGAAATTAGGATCCGCCGCCTTCACCAATTGAAAGGATCTGAACCTTCCCAATGTTTCGAACATCTTTTCTTCCTCAGGAGGTTCACTCGGTCGAAGCACAACCTCACAAAACACCTGCAATTCCAAGATCCTACCTGGCATATCATTCAGATTGACCATCTTTGATTGAACATTCTCAAACAAGTTCTTTAATTTGATGCAACGTTCCATTGAAGCTGAAGAGAAATTGATGGCAGGAGTATACATGTCTTTGAACAATTGTGAAAATTGCTCCTCAACATGTTCTGATGAATGCCTCTGATTTTGCTCATTTACAAGATCACAAGGGATCTCAGCTATGAACTCCTGAATCAAGGCGAGTGAAGTGAAGGCTTCATTGCATACGCTCTCGTAATGGATCATAGAATCCTTGAGAAGTGTCTTTCTTGATTTGAGATGTAGACACCAAAGAAAGCGTGTCCCTCGACATTCGAATTCAAGGATTCCTTCAATGGCTAAAGTTGAAGATTCCATACTTGTCATCTCCTGTAGACTAGGCAATATCTCATCCAAATTTGATATGTTAGAAACAAAAGTTTCCTTAAAAGAAAGAATTGGATCAAGATATGCACTAATATCTTCATGGAGCTTAACGGCTGCTTTGATCGTCTCTCCACCAAAAATGAGAATCTCTGAAAGCCAAGATTTAGTGACATGGCCCAATGTGTTTATTTCTTTTGACAAATTGAGAGTTTCTTCATCAGGGGCAGCCACTGCATCGGGTACTGGGAAAGTGGATGATATGGGATTTATCAGATGTTGAACATAATCCACCAATTGATTCTTTTCGGCCTTGAGCTGAGAGTTCTGAGATTTATATTTCTCAAGCCTCTTTAGCACAATATCCATTGAATCTCGGGCCATCGCCATGTCACTTTCCAATGTGGACTTCCCAAGTCCAAGTCTGGAAACTTCATAATCAGCAGATGTCATGGCATCACGTTCCTTGTCAACTTGTGGGATGGCAAGATCCACAAATCTGTTTCCGTCATCATCCACCATTATCCAGGAGAGCACTTTAGGCTTCTTGGGAATGACATCATTCGAAAGCTTGAAAAGGGCATCGAAGTCAATGTCAATTGCCTTGACAACCCTCTTCCTTTTCTTGATCTCACAATCAACCCAAAAAGGAGTATCCTTCACCAATTCCGCGAAGCAACATTCACATTGTTCTCAACATCATTAGATTCTACAAGAATCCTTTCCACGACCTCAATCTCTGGAGAAATAACCTCGATATCAACCTCTTGAACATCAGGGAGACTTTGAGAAATCTCTTCATGAACTGTAGGTTCAGAAGCATTTGATATCTGGACTACTTGCACTTGAGTGGACTCTTGTGCAAGGCACGACTGAGGAGTGTTTGTTATGAGCTTCTGCGAACTATCAACAATGTGAGTAGAAGAATCTCTACTTGAAGTGGAAATTCCCGATACACGCTCTCTTCCTTCACTAGGGCTAGGACCCTTAGATATTTCACCTTGCGACACCTTCTTTGGTGAAGTGGATTTTGGCAACCACTCCTTTCTTACTTGATGCGTATGGGTAGATGGCACAGAGGTTGACTGAGAAGAAGCTTTGGTCGACTGGAGACCTCCTCGAGTTGGCAATTTTTGTAATCCTGAGGTATGATCTTGGATTGATGGTAACTTTGCAAGTTCTCTTTCATACCAGGATATGCTTCTTTCGAGGATCGGTTGATTCTTGTTATCAAGAGAAAATTCATCTCTTTTGGTCCAATCAATTCGGGGCAACAGAGTAAAGGCAACGACATCATATGAGGGATCAATAACATCTTCATCATCATCCACCAATGAATCTGGAGGGTTTCTGATGCGAAAGGCCTTGATCTGAGCAAGGGTTAGGCGGGAAAACTCTCGCCTTCTCACTTCATGTTCATCTGAACAGGCAGCCCAGAAATCTTCCATGGTAGGGTTGTGTTGATACTTTGCCCCAAGAATCTTCTGCATATATCCGTTGATATCAAACTGGAATCTCTTCACATATGGATGAATAGTGATGAGGGAAAACTCTTTCTCCATGAGTTGTGCACTGAAGAGATTTGGACATTGGTATTCCCCAATTTGGATTGGGAAATGAATTCCTGAACGATGCTTGTCACTGAGAAGACAATGAACTTGGAATAGTTGTCGCGCAAGCTCCATCAATGCCCACTTGTCACTGACATACTTAGGAAGCTTCCATGGAGTACCTGCAAAGCCACTCACACGAATGTAGGAAAAGGATGGAAATTGAATAAACCATGTTCCCCACTGGGAAATGACATCCATGGCATCTTTGGAGAATCTTTCCTCTGTATTCCTATTCAAGTTTCGAATCACGCGGAAGGTGAATGCATCGTTAACTCTCCTGAAATGATGAGAGCTATTTTTGAAACTTAACTGCGGATAATGATGGAAGACATTATTTGATGGACCCATGACTCCTTTCATTTCTAGCCCCGAAAATAGCTTCCTTCTAGCCACTGCATAAGTCAGGTATGATGTCATGTAGAAACATCCAGTCATCTTCACTTCGATCAATTGTTTGTGAAGAGTATCATTGATGATGGTGGCCCAATCCACAAACTCTCTCTTGGCAAGGATGATACAGATAAACTGATACATCCATGGGTGGAAAATCCTGGCAGAGGGTAGACCGAAGACTCGACTCAGGAGAGTGATCATGTCACCGATTTCCTCCACGAACTCAATGCGGTACAGTTCCTTAGGAAGCCGGTCAACTCGAGGCCTCTTGGTCACTAACCAGTTGTTATTAACCATCTTGCTCCACCTGAGGGGTTCTTCATCCCAAAAATCTTGTGCTGACTTTCGAGTGATGTCAGCATTCTCAGGGAAGTCAGGTATGCTGAGCAATTCCTCAATGTGCTCTGGTGTGATTAAGAGGAAAGGCTCACGATTATCTTTATAAATTCCTCATCTCTCGGGATCATAATGCTCTGCGCAGGTGATGACCAGCTCTGGGCATTGCACCGAGACAGGAAATGTTGTTGCTTGGGGTAGACCGCTATGGTAGAGCCTATCCGAGAATATGGTTTTGCCTTCAGCTTTCACCCGATCACAAAATTGTTGCACGTTGATGTGGCCAAGATTTGTATCGGTGATATTGTCATATGCAGACTTGATGGAAGTGGGAGGGATGATTCCTTGGAATTCATACTTGAGCGCGGACTTATTTGATTTCTCCACTGGCTTCCTCGATTTTCCTGCAGATTTATTGGATTTTTCGGCCATTATGAATTTTACAGAAAAATGACTCAGGCACGCAAAACAATGTAAATGGTGTCGGGTCTTAGTCTCCGAACCACCGTTAACACAAGAAAAATATGGCTCGTTTAATTTAATTATTATTATTATTTTAAAAATAATAATAATAATTGATCCCGAATTACAAATTTTTTTTAAAATGTCAATACAAACAAAAATATCAAGACTAAGCTCGAATTCCAGATCGGGCAAACAATAATAATATTTTATTTTTAATTAAATTCCCGATCATAATGGCTTTGTGTAGGATCAACTTTAGTATTTTTAATTCACTATTTCTCTGTCTTGCTGATTACGGTTGCTTTAGCGTGAAGAATTGCTTTGATTTTCCAAAAATACTTTGAACTCATAATTTTCTTTTCACTGGCGTTTAAATGCGTGAATAATTATTTCTCTTTCTTTGGCATGAACTACTCATGAATACTTGTTATTTTTCTTTGCGCGTGGGAATGATTTTCTTTTTATTTTCTGGCCTATCTGCCTGGAGAACTTGGTGAAGGCGTGGAAAAACTGGTTTTACTTTGATTTTCCTTTTGACGTGGAAGTGCTTTTCTTTTTTTTGTTTGGCGTGGATATTTTCAACTACTGGACAATGTTTTCTTTAAAACTTTTGGAAATCAAATGCGTTTTTCTTTCTTTTTTAAAATGCATGCATGGAATCCTTTGGCTGGATTTTTTCATGGCTTATTATGGAATTGGACCTTATTTTGACAATGCTGTGTTTTTTTGCTCTTGGTTCTCCAAACCTGCATTGAAAATTTATTGCTCTTGGGATTTTGAAAACTCTTGGAAACTTGGATTTTTGTTAATTCTTTCCATGTTGGCTGAAATTGTTTTGGACTTTTTGCTTGAAAATTTTGCATTCCCTCTTTGCTTGCTGCATGAATTCTTTCCTTCCTGCGTTGGACTGATCTTTTTTTCAAAACTTGGAAACGTGGATTCCTTTGGGATCTTGCGTGAATGCTGCGTTAAATTCTCCTTTTCTTAAATATTTTTTTTTGGAATGTGTGGAATCTTTTTTTATTTCATGCATGGATTTCTCCTTCAAAATGTGTGGTTTTTGGAATCTCTTGGTGTGGAATGTGGTTCTTGATCTTGTTTCTTTTCTCTGGCATGTGTGGTTGGGAATGGACTTTTTTTGGATTTTCCTCTGAATACATGGATTTTTCCTTCCTCTTGAAAAATGTGGAACTTCCTTCAAAATATGCTTGGAATCTCCTGTTTTTTTCCTTTGGATGCATGTTTGGAAGTTGGGATTTTTCTTCTTGGAAAACTGTGAAACGTGAATGCATGAATGCGTTTAGCAATAACTTTCATGTGGAATATTTGTCTTCTTAGAAACGTTGAACTTGGAAAACTCTTGCATTGAAACCTCCTTTACTTATGGTGTATTGCCCAAGGGAAGTGATAAAAATATTTCTCTGAAAATGTTCCTTCAGAATAAATAAGAAGAAATTAGAAATAAAATATCTTCGAAGCTTCTTCGCATGACTTTTTCCAACAGTCTTTCATGGAGGAAAAATTATGGGAATTAAAGAAACTTCTCCGTAACCGTTTCTTTCTTCCCGTTGAAATAACCAATTTCGCTTTCTTCAAGTAGTGGGCATTAAGTTCTAGGAAGTATGGGAAATATCTTAATCATTCGCCCGTGGCAACGACAAAGCAGGCTGGCAATTCCCATCTTATTTCCCCATGTGGGAGATTGGGAGATTTTTTGCCAGTTTTCCAACCGGTTGGGTTGGCAATCAACAAAAGAAATCCCACAAGCAGGGAAAAATTAGAATTTGCTAAGAAAGGGGAAATCTAGGTGCGGAAAGCCAATTTAGCATCCCGACAATTGGAAGCGGAAATTTTATTTTCCCCCGCAATAAAGAAAAACTTGTCGATTGATTTTTAATAAATATTATATTAATATTTATTTAATTAAAAACCCCCAAAATTAATAAAATTAATTTTATTAAATAAACGGGTAAGAAATTAATTAAATATTAATTAATTAATTATTAACGCAGTTTGCGACCTGGTGGGAGGAGTTCTCACCCGAAATGGACAAAACGAAGACCAAAATGATCACGAGAAAAAAGACGATCATGACGAGGGTGATAAATCACGTGAAATAACACTTCTGATTTTTCTGTAAAAAATTCATGTTTATTAATTTTGCGAAGTCAAAATTAGATTGCAAAATATAAAGAGCTATTATTGTGGTAAAAGGTCATTTAAGACCTTATAAGGGGTAAGGAAGGTGTATTTACCTTGTGTTAAGTTGTCATGACCTTTAGTCAGTTTGAGCCATGGTAGGATGACCTTGAGTTAACCCATAACTACCTTTTCACTTGTTAAATAGGAGGAATTCGAATGAAAGACAGTTAGTGAGGGTCTTGAAAGGAGATTCAAGGGAGGAACTTCGTGAGAAGAAGTTTAGGAGGCAGGGGAACCTGAAGATTTGATCAGAGAAGCATGTGTAAATCAGGTTTCTTGTAAATAAGAGTTGAATTTATTGTAAAAGTTAAGAAGAATACAGTTTGATGACTTTTCTTTCTGCAGTTCATGGTGCTATTTTGATTGTATGACTCATGTATAAGGTTTAAATGAGCTATTAAGGTTGGAATGAGTGAGGGAAAAGGCATGTTAGGATCTTGGTTGTGAAGGATTGGAAGTAGAAGTTTGACAGTGTAGGGAAATAGAGCCCTTTCATTTACGCTTTGTAAATATGCTAATTTATATGTTCTTTTTGTGAGTTAGAATGTCAAATAATGGTGAAAGATCTCTTCTCAGATGACAAGAAGATCTTATGACAGTTGGAGCAGTGTATGGATAAGAACCTCTAAAGTGCAGACTGGGTAAGTCATAAATGTTCTTACTTGACTGATAAAATGGGTTAAATCATCATTATAAAGGGGTTGGTGAGATGAAAAAAGTTCCTTGAGGGAGTAACAGGTCCGTACAGACCTTATAAGGTGGTCTAGTTGATTTGACAAATAAAATTGTTCCTAAAAACTCATAATAACCTACACCCGGTTTAAGACCCTGTCTAGGGTTCTTTGAATGAAGAAAAAGTGTCTAACTTGAAAAATAACCATAAAAAAAATCTAAAAATTGGTACATAGGAGCATTGAGATGGGGCAGAGATGTAGGAGTTTCAAGAGGAATTGATGAGGGAAGATAGACCAAAACCTAAAAGTACAGTCTGACTGTTTTTGAAATACCCATGTTTTAAAGGGTTGGGATCAAGAAAATGTGTTTCATACTTTTATAGAACCTTGATTGAAGCCCTAAAAATAGTGTTCATAGTGAGGAAGGTGGTTCCCAGTTTTCAAGTATGTATTGAAACAGTTGAAAGAAGAAATTCAATCCAAATTTTGTAAAACCACAGTATTGACTGTGTGTGCACAGTTAAGAGACCTTGAAGGCAATCCTTTCGAGTCAAAGCTTCTTCTAACCTTGTTGAAAATCTGTAAAGTCATTGACAGGTTTAAGAGAGGATTAAGGTGGAAAAAGAATCTTGAAAAATTTTATACAAGTTGGAACCTTTATACAAGAATGAGTAGGAAGGACAATGTACATTCCTAGATCCTATGTCTGAGACAGTCCTAAACTTTGGTGAAAATAGTGATTGGGAAGCAAAGATGAATGGATTTTTTGATTTAAGAGTGTGGTAGTGTTAGAGACTGATAGAATCTTGAAAAGTTGTGGGAAAGACCTTAGGAACCATCAAAAAGGAAAACTTGATAAGTGTCATGTACAGTGCCTAGCAAGAAACTTGAAGAAGAATTAAGGTAGTTAGTGAAGAGAGAGTCTAGAAAAGACCAATGGAAGACTAGAGGAGTGTGATTGGATATTTTTAAGGACAGTACAAGGATTGTAAGTTAGAAGTGGTGTCACCCAGATTTCATCCTGAAATCTGTGACTACCCTATCCGAAAAATTTTCGTACTTTTAAAATAATGGGTCGTTTTGTATTTTTATTGCCTGAAAGTTCTTGTATTGCGTCAAGATAATCCCAAAGAGCCATATTAGCCTTTTTCGCCAAATACCCAGATGCCCAAAGTTGTTATATTTTGTCGTCGGGATTTGTCTGCGGGAAATTTGTATTTAATTATTTTGAGCCCCGTATGAGGCTATTTGCGCTCCGTTTTAACTCTATTATGAGCGAATATGTCATTATTCCTATGTGCCAGAAGGGTTTTAACTTGGAATAAGTTTTGGGCTTTATTTGTAACTTTTGGCAATTTTTCGTGTTTTTGTGGTGTCCCGTTTCGTTTTCTGTGAAATTTCTCTGGAACAATTCCTTTACCGGGTAAGCCCGATTTTTGGCCTGGAGCAACTGGAAAACATATACGCACATTATGCCTCGGAGGAAGTCACCATCGGAGGTCTGGATCACTGGGAAGAAAACGAAGTTGTGCACAGAAAAGCCCCTGCGGGGATGGGTGCATTTTTGGAAAACAAAGGATTTAAGCTGCACTAGGAAAAATATAAGCTGCAGGCAAGGTGGGAATTTTGTACTTGCCTAGCAGGGTACTTTTTTCGGTGATATAAAATTCACTTAAGCTGCAATGGGAAAGTTAGAGGCCGCAGGCAGGCGGAAATTCTATTGCCTGCCTTGCAGGGTAAATAATCCCATTGTCAAAGTCAAATCACTTAAATGGATATGGGATTTCTGGGAATTTTATACCTGCCTAGCCTTTTTTCCCGTGTTATAAAATTCACTTAAGCTGCAGTGGGAAAAATAGAAAATAGGTGGGATTCTATTATGCAAAAAAGGACCCTTTGGTGAGAAGATGGCAGCCTTAAGCTGCAGTGGAAAAATAGAATTAATTAATACTTACCTGCTTAGCAGGGTACTTTTTCCCGTGATATAAAATTCACTTAAGCTGCAGTGGGAAAGTTAGAGGCTGCAGGCAGGTGGGAATTTATTGCCTGCCTTGCAGGGTAAAAATTCCCATGGTGAAATAAAAGAAAAGTGACTTAAGTGAAATCATGGGATTTTATTGCCTGCCTTGCAGGGTAAATAATCCCATTTTCAAAGTCAAATCACTTAAGTGGATCATGGGATTTCCGGGGCTGCCTTGCAGGGTAAAAAATCCCATTGTCAGAAATTCTTAAAAATAGAATTCTATTATGCAAAAAAGTGCGACCCACATTGGGTGAATAATAATGCATTAAATAAATATTTGTTAATATTTATTCACCCAATTTTGGCATGCTAGGCTTGTGGAAAAAGTCAACAAAAGCAAAGGGGAATAAATCAATTGGAAATAGAATTCCAAAATTATATAAATTTAATTTATTTAATGCAGCCCCTTTTGAGAAGGAATTAATACTTTTTAAAGTATTAAATGATTATATTAATTCCTATTTTCAGTGGCTATGGTCAAAGCACACTGTGAAGCTTAAGTGAAGTGAAGTGTGAAGGATTAAATTGAATTAATTTAATTGATTGGATGGCTGTCCTTAAACATGCTATTTTTAAAAGAGAAGAGCTTGATTTTTAATTAATTAATTGCCTTTAATTGTTAGGGCAATTATTAATTATAGAATTGTGAGGGTTATATAAGCATGGGCAGCCATATGGGTGAATTATTTAATTCACAGGTAAAGAATTGCTTTAGCCAAGAGGAAAAGTGCACCCCCATTTGAAGAAGGATTTTGCTCAGGCAAGGTGGAAACAAGGCTAAAAGCTTCCAAATTTGGCAAATGCTTTGAAGGAGGTTGATATTTGTCTCCATAATTCTTTGCACAGGATTAATTGCAGGAATTCATTACAGGTGCTTTACAAAGGAAAATGAGCTTTTATCAATATCCAATACATTGCATATATCCTCCGGATCTGAAGAATTTCCCAGATCTGCACCAGTATTGAAGAAATCCGGCCAAGTAAGAAGAAAAAGAATTATTCAGACGAAGATAGACAAAGCTATGGTGAAGAAAGATGAAAAAGAAAGCACAACGGAGTCATGCATCACTTCTAAATTTACAGATACTGGAGACACAGATCTAGGCTTGAAACCTCTTGCTGAATTGATAGACAAATCCAGAGCATGAAAGACTTCACTCATGCGTGCAGATTAAAAGTAGTGGAATTATCGAGTTACATTTTCCATCATAGCCCAGCATTGCCAAAGTTTTTTATGGCAGATCCATATCTAGATGCAGATGCAGATGCAGATGAAAATGATCATATGCAGATCTAGATCTAGATCCAGATCTCATAGTTGCAAAAGCTTCCAGCACAAAGGCTTCATCCTCTTGTTTCGAATGCAGCCCGTGAAGAAGTTGTGCATGGAAAATTCCTTCCAAGATCTTGTGCATGTGCTCTCATCTTCCAGTTGAAGCCTTCATTGAATTTTCATTCACCCTGAGTGCTTTCCAAAAAATTTAATTGCTCATATGCAATTAAAAATAAGGATGATGAGTTATCTACGGCCAACCTTGCACTGATGCATGTACAAAAGAAGAACTGCAAAAGCTTCAAGGATAAAAGAGAAGACAATGGAAGGACAAAATTCCAGCTTGCTTCCAATTCCAACTGCTTGCATTTCCAGTTTGTTTTTAGATCCAGCTGCTTCCAGATCCAGTTTGAATCAGCTACATGCAGACATGAAAAAGGACAAAGTCAGCTTTCCTCTTCCTTCTTCTTTCCTCTGACAAAGTCAGCTTTCCTCTTCCTTCTTCTTTCCTCCGACAAAGTAATTGAGCGATCAATTAAATTATACAACTTAAGTGATTGGTTTAAAAGCCATTACTTGAAGAAGTCAATTACTTGGAGATAGGTGGCAGGCGTACAAAATAGAAGGTTCTATTTTCAGTTGCAAATCATACATGTCATGCAAAGAGGAATTCCAGGAGGGAGATTTCCAGTTGTTTCTTTTCCGACTTCCACATGTGCCAGTTCAACTAAAGCTTCCAACTTGTAATTGCCCCTCTACATTCTATAAGTAGAGAAAGAACCTTCGAGTTAATAATCGATCATAATTTGTAAGCAACAATCCTGTGTTCTAGACTTTGTGCTGAAACCCTAGAGAGCAACTTGGAGCAAAGGAATACAAAGGAGCAGGTTTCCGGAGAACTTTGTGTCACGGTGTATTTTGTTTCTAGCTTTTTATCTTAGATCTCTTAATAAACTTTGTGTTATTTTAGATCTAGATCTAGAAGTTGCCTTTGTTTTATAATTCTGTGTGTTCATATCTATTAAGTTTCTTCTATGTGCATGCAATCAACTCTGTTATCTACTAATTGGGTTGCACATCTTCCCTATTTCTTCTCTGTATTTCCTTTACTTCCTTCTTCTATAAAACACTTCCTTTCTTAAACAGCTGCTTACTTGCTGCAAAACTTATTAGTTATGGTTCATGAGCTAAGTAGTTAAAGTAAAACCCCTGATATATAACTAACATATTTTTTGACAAATCTGACACGGGAGCCTCACCGGTTAAATGAGGGAGATTTATCTCATGACTGCCTAGGTTTGATGCTATGCAAAAAATCTAGCCAACAACCTCCACTCTCTTCATCCATATTCCTCATTTTTGAGGTAACTAACTCTTAAATTCAAATTATTTCTTTTTCTCCTTCATCTGCATGGTTTTTTCCATCCCTAACTAACACTCCTCTGACTCATTTAGCCCACCTTAGATAAATAGCTATTACTACATGATTATTGCATATTTCATAACTTCTATTGTTTTAGTCACCTTCATACTATGATTTTTGTCTCCCATTTCCATTAGAAGCCAAGCAGAGGATTTTCAAAGTTTTGCATACATCCCTTGTACAGTCCTACCTGAGCACCTTGATTAAGAGGATTCAATCATACCAAGCATTTGTACCACTTTAAGATGAATCTAAATGGAATCTCCACACATTTCACAGACATTCTTTATCTCACACACAAAAGATTACAACTAAAGTGCAAAGTTCCTTATCAACACTATCACAATTATGATAGAAGTTCTTATTGTCAATTTTTGGAGTTCTTATCTGAGGAAAGAGGAATCAATCCCACAGTTATCAAAACATATTTTCAACTCTAACTCTTATGATCACATCTCACGCAAATTGGAAAGGGAATAATTCACATATGTACCTACCCAAGGGCATCTTAGTCTTGTATGGCCATGACAACCACTTAATATCAAAACAAAGTATAAATATAATGCAATTTCTGAGATAAATTTGTGCACAGTATCACCAATTCAGAGTCATGTTTAAATTAACAACTGTGAAAAAACCATTTTCTCAAAACCAAAACAGAGAATCCACTACAAAATATTCATGTCTCTATTACTAACCTCCTCTCTCCACAAGGATCTCCCCTCTCTTCATCCCTCTTCCTCATTTTTGAGGTAACTAACTCTTAAATTCGAATTCTCTTTCTTTTACTGATTATTCTTCATGGTTTTTTGCAGCCCTTACCAACTCTCCTCTGACTCATGTACCCCATTCTAGCTAAATAACTTTACTACATTATCTCATAAATCAACTTACACACACATTATGACACAAATAAAACCATTCAAGACCATAAAACTTCTAACATTTCCTCACCACTTGTAGCAATACCTAGTGGCAGCTTAACAACCCACTACTAAATTTAGCAACAACATTTACAAGTTTAAAATTTGAATTACATGTTTTGGAGGGAAAGATCCCTTTTTGAAATGAAGAACTAACTTCTTTTAGATTCTCGACACCTAACTGTTTGACCTTTTTTAACTTCATGACCATGAAAAATGTTCTTTCAATGAAGGTGTTTAGTGATGCTCCTGCATCATACATCCAAGGTGGTGAAAAGAAGCCTTCAAAAATTTTGTTTTGATATTATTATTTTTAGCCAAGTCTTTGCCTTGTTTGTCTTTTCTCTTTCCATCTTCATTGTTCTTGTATGTTTCATAGCCTCTTGGGTCCCACAACTTGTTTTGTAGTCTTACATTTTATTTTACATTGTTCCTTTTCTTTTTAAATTTCATCTTTATCTCAAGTAATAAAATGTTTGCCATCTCAGTCTCATCTTCTTTCACTTGGGATTCTCTTGGCATTATTCTCATCCATTTTGAAGTCTTCTTCTTTATCTTTATCATACTAGTCTTAATACCTTCAAATACCAATTAAAATACATAGATGATAAAAATAGAGCGCATAAGGCCCACATGAATCTCTGATTCATCTTCATTCCTTTGCTTTCTCTTTTCTCATTCTTCTCTTCACATATCTTCACATCTTCCTCCACTAATTCTCTCTCTAGATTTTTCAACATTTGTCTTCAACTCTTCTTTATGAGTAGCCTAATAGGCCACTTCACCTTCTTCCTTAATCTCCACTCAAACCTCTAACCTTCCATTGCCATCACGACTTTTATCATTGCTTCAAGCTGCTCTAATTTGTCATTTGCCTCTTTTTGCTCTTTCCACAAGAAAAAATCTCTTTCTTTTATGCATCTTTTCTCTTTGTCATAACTTCTTTCAACATCTTGGACTTTTTTACCCTTGTCTCTCTTTAATCTCTCCATATATAACCTTATCTTTAATCTTGTTCACCATGAACCATAAGTATTCACCTAGGTCTCTTTCACCCTAGTCTTTAAGGCAACTTGCTCCTTTAGCTTCTTATCCTACCAATCATTCACCACTTCAACACTTATTAGATTCAAAAATGCCTTGGAATTCCATGAAAAGTGTCTACTCAACAATGCATCATCCAATGAAAAATATTCTTTCATCAAAGCTCTTAAAATACCAAGAAAGTTTCAAACTTCAAAGTTCAACCCTTCTTAACTTAGCATATTCAATGCAAATTCTAGAAAAAATCATTCTTCAAGGCTCAAAATAAGAAGAATTCTTTGTAAAATATGAATCACTTTAAATACACATATCTGAGACATTATATCAGTATCTAAAAGTATATAAAAATCACCGTCAACAACTTTCTTTTTACGTTTTGTTTCACAATTTGGTTCCTTCACTTCTGCAAATTGACCATCTCAATCATTAGCAAAGAATACGATTTCATAAAAAATCAAAAGCCACTCTCTAATACCACAAATGGTGCACCCTCAACATTGATTCACTCCAATCAACAGGTTCAATATGGTTCTATTAGTAATAATCTCAATTCTGTCTTGAGTATTCTTTTTCCAAACCTCTAAGAGTCTAGACTAGAAAATATGAGTTACTAACTTTGAAAGAATCCTCTAGACTGATTTGTATTTCCTAATATGCTTCTCAAAACCTCATTCCCACTATGAATTAGTACATCCATCTCTCATCATTTACCTAGCTCTACTCACCCATATTTGCCTTTCAACTCCTCTTCACTAGAATTTACAACAATAAGGGAAACTAGCTTGTTTAACTTTTTCAAAGCCTTCTCATCAATTTCCCCTATTCCCTCACTCAAATCACTGCTATAATAATTACCAAAATACTATTAAACAACCCCAATTATAAGGATGTTCTCCTTTTCACAAAAATTACCTATTATACTCTTAAGACAATGAATTGTTGCTTCAATCCTGCTTTTAGTGATTTAGGGACATATAGAAGATTGTATGAGTTCAATTAGCTCACATTTAGCTTCCCTAAGATGCTTGTCAAATTTGAGATTTCAACTCCTTACCCAGCTTTCCTTATTCCACTTTTTAAAAATTTGCAACTAAACCTTTTCCTAGGTCTGCTATGACCAACTATTAGGCATATCTTTGTTTTCACTTTGATCACGTATTAAGGGTTTTTAAAAATGTATGGAATTCTAAGGGATAACTCTGATCCCAACTAGAACTTTGCAAAATGGCTCCAAACAACTAGGATTACAATGACTTGTCACAATCATCAATAGACTTTAAAAAATTCTCTCATTTTCACCGGTGAAACATTAAATTTCTTTTCATTTATGTTTAAGGATTTTCCCTTTGTGTCTTTTACAAAATTTCAAGCTAAAATATTTTTATTTGGTGCTTCAATTAATATTCCCTAACAAGACTGCAGTTTGCACTGTGTTAAAACTCGAGGGTTGAGATTTCCTTATAAATTTGTTCTTATTAAGCTTCAAACTCCCTAATCTGATCTCCAAGACTAATTTAAACCTCTCCTTACTCAGAAATTACCTGTAGTCGGGATTCATGAAGCAAAATGATTCCAGAGCCTAGTTTCCTCAACATGTTTGCACATAGTCAGGGTATAGATAAAACACTCCAATATGTTCTTGATAAGACCACACTTGTTTTAATGAATCTTTATGCTCAGAAAGCGTAAACACAATTTTGCTGTCCTCGAGAGTAGGTTTTCTTACATGTAAGAAGGAATAACAAATTCTTTAATCCCTGATTGTTGGGAAGTGTTAGTCATTACCTTTTCCATGTTTCAATCACCTTCATACTATGATTTCTATCTCCCATTTCAAAGAAGCCAATCAGAGGATTTTCATAGTTTTTCAACAAAAGCATTAGTCACAGTTTTACCTGAACACCTTGAAAAGAGATTGAATCATCAAGATTCATACCCCTTTAAGAATCATCTAAATGGACTCTCCATGATTTCATGCACATTGTTTGCTATATCACAGACAGTAAATATTACAGAAAAGTGCACAATCAAGTGTAGCATCAGACACATCACAATTATGATACAAGTTTTTTAGTAAGTAAATTTTGAGTTTTCTAATAGCTATGGGATTTTCAAAGGATTCAATCACCTGATGTTCCATAAAGACATTCAAACTCAATACTCGTAAGTTGATCCACATGGATCAAAATGCCCATTGAAAATGTGCTATCATTAAGAAAAATGTTTATTGATTACCTGCATATACATTCGAATTCCACCTGGTCAAAGAAGCCTTGTATATGGGAAGCATTGATTTTTGGATAATCTTTCCATTACTTAAGGTTCCAGCATGCCTTGTTTGTCATAAACAAAATCTTTCCATACACTCTTGTAGATACAAAATCTTCCAAGAACTTGTACTTACTACTTCTTTTGTAGAAAGTCTTGCAACTATGATTGACATTGCTCGAAGATGTTTTTGAAACAAATCTTTATCTCCATTGCCTTCATGCCGAAACAAATATTCTCCAAATTCCTGTACTACCAAACCTGCATCGTTGAAAAGCGATATGGAATAGTTCTTCACATTCTATGCCTTCTGTACTTCAGGTCCATTTGAAGTACATTTCCTAGTATCTCTCAGTTCATGGGTCACATGCTTTATACCTCCAAGGTTGTCACAAGACATGTGTAAGCTCAAACTAGAAATTCATATCATCTCATTACTAATATCAAGAAGAAGAATAGTTACCATCTACAGCCCCTGGTTTCATATTGATTTGCTGTATTTTCCCCTTTTTTTCAATTCACTGTATAAAAATGCAAAAATGTGATCTCTTTGGTGGAAGTGTTCATATTTATTTCCTTCTGAATTTCTATATTGTGCTGCACGTTTAGAGAGAGAGAGAGAGAGTTTGAAGGAGAGAGCGATGGAGAAGGATCAACTACAAGCCAACAAACATTCAAGGATAGATTAGTTTCAGGTATTTTTCATGCATCCATTTTTTTTAAATCTTTTGATCAATGTTTTTATGTAATAATCAAACTAGTATGTGATCAATGCCTTGTCTAATGATGCATTTCAAACACATCATTCATGATCCTTGATCAAGATCTTTTTATTTTTTATTTTTAATATTTCACTATCAAACTTTATAGAAAAATTATGAAATCACATATGACAATTTTAGATTTGTTTTAATAAAATAAAATATTGTCAATGTTTGACTACTATATACTTGCCTTCGGGAGGATAATAACTACTCCAAAACACAAAATAACCTTAAACCAATATTCTCTAACTCAAACCACGGGCCCAAAAACTTAAAACAAACTCAAATACCTAAAATTGCGGACATGGCTGCCTAGGGATGTTAAGACCGAGATGAGATGGTGGAGAGTGTATGGCTGTAGTCAATGGTGAGTCCAACAAGAAATATGTAGGAGCTTTGGATTGAGCTTGAAGAACCAAATCAACCCAGGTCGGGATGGGCCGGATTGAAGCATACTGGCTGATTGAAGCTGCAAGGGGTCGCCACGAAGGAGAGATACGAACCAAAGGGACGATTTTGAAGCAATGTCTACTTTATGCCTTTGAATTGAAGATCGCAGGGACATCACGCCCTAAAAATAAAACTTAATGCTTCTTTTTCATTGCAAACAACTCCTTGGATATGCAAAATTTTGTCAAACAATTTTTGCGTTTGCTTCCCCTTATATTCAGATTTCCAATACAGTTCGAATCATCCAATTTTGTTGAGAAACGAAAAAAGATATGATCATTTTTGTGAGCTGTATCAAACTATGTTTTTGCATTTTTTCATAGACATCATTCTTGTAAAATATTGAAGAAAATAGCTCCAAAGCTAAATACACACAGATAAAACAATAAAAAACTTATATATGTATGTATGTATGTATGTATGTATGTATGTATGTGTATATACATATATGTATGCATGATGTTTTAATGCATACAAGGAACAAAATGGGTGAAAAGCAATTGTGAATAGAGTGGAAGGGTGGAAAGAGAGAAGAATGCAGGTGAATGGTGGAGCCAACGTGTTCACATGTGGTCTGCATTGTTAAACCATTTGTAGCATGCAAGAAATGTGGACGAATAGAGCAATGAATGTTGCAAATGATCTGCATTGCTTGGTCATTGAGTCACTTTGGTGCAAACAAACAATGAACGAATGAAGCAACATTGTTTAGAGAGGCCACACAAAACCTGCTTTGATACCAAATGTAGGTTTTACCCCATATTTAGTGAGAGCCAAAACTCACAAATGTGCAAAGCACAAAAATTTCTTGGTCGATCAACATCATACAATTAAATAATAAAAAATTTTACATAGATATAGGAGATGTCCTATAACCAATACTTGAATGATAGGTTAGTTGTTATAACAGTTCTAACTACTTATTCCCCAAATATTTTTTTTGACCTATATTAGTGAGTTGGTTGAATAATCAACACTCATGTACAAACCTCTCACAACAATATTATGTCGAACTCATAATATATTATTATTACATAACAATAATATTGCCAACTATTTTACCATACCGTAAATTACCAATCACCACGAGAATTCTAATTTTCTAACAAGGATAAACATTTCGCCATTTTGAAATTGTTAAAACATTGAACTTCTGTAATTCTTTATTGATCAACTCTAAATATTTTTTTGGGTGATTTAGGATTTCTTGTGAACTTGGATGCTCTTACATCAAACACCTCGGGAAAGAAAAAACTTGAGCTCTTGCTCAAGCGGGTTTTTGATGGTCTGCAATGGAATGACCAAGTTTAGCAATTTTTCCCTTATTATGCTGCACGTTTATAAACAAAGTATTTTTTATAAACGTAAAAATTAAAAAAGCAAAAAACATTTCCCGGATAAAAATTATAGTCCACTTCTAAATTTTAAAAGTTTATTGTGTCCCCACTAAGAATAAAGCCTTGTCTAATGAAATTAAAGACAAATCCTATTTTTTATTTTTCATTTTTAATATTTCACTATCAAAATTTATAGAAAAATTATGAAATCACATATGACAATTTTTAATTGGTTTGAGTAAAATTAAATATTGTCAATGTTGACTACTATATACTTGCCTTCCGGAGGATAATAACAACTCCAAAACACAAAATAACCTTAAACCACTATTCTCTAACTCAAAACACGGGCCCAAAAACTTAAAACAAACTCAAATACCTAAAATTGCGGACATGGCTGCCTAGGGATGTTAAGACCGAGCTGAGATGGTGGAGAGTGTGTGGCTGTAGTCAATGGTGAGTCCAACAAGAAATATGTAGGAGCTTGGGATTGAGCTTGAAGAACCAAATCAACCCAGGTCGGGATGGGCCGGATTGAAGCATACTGGCTGATTGAAGTTGCAAGGGGTCGCCACGAAGGAGAGATACGAACCAAAGGGACGATTTTGAAGCAATGTCTACTTTATGCCTTTGAATTGAAGATTGCAGGGACATCACACCCTAAAAATAAAACTTAAATGCTTCTTTTCCATTGCAAACAACTCCTTGGATATGCAAAATTTTGTCAAACAATTTTTGCGTTTGCTTCCTCTTATATTTAGATTTCCAATACAGTTCGAATCATCCAATTTTGTTGAGAAACGAAAAAAGATATGATCATTTTTGTGAGCTGTATCAAACTATTTTTTTGCATTTTTTCATAGACATCATTCTTTTAAAATATTGAAGAAAATAGCTCCAAAGCTAAATACACACAGATAAAACAATAAAAAACTTATATATATATATATATGTATGTATGTATGTATGTATGTATGTATGTATGTATGTATGTATGTATGTATGTATGTATGATTTTTTAATGCATACAAGGAACAAAATGGGTGAAAAGCAATTGCGAATAGAGTGGAAGGGTGGAAAGAGAGAAGAATGCAGGTGAATGGTGGAGCCAATGTGTTCACATGTGGTCTGCATTGGTCAACCATTTGTAGCATGCAAGAAATGTGGACGAATAGAGCAATGAATGTTGCAAATGATCTGCATTGCTTGGTCATTGAGTCACTTTGGTGCAAACAAACAATGAACGAATGAAGCAACATTGTTTAGAGAGGCCACACAAAACCTGCTTTGATACCAAATGTAGGTTTTACCCCATATTTAGTGAGAGCCAAAACTCACAAATGTGCAAAGCACAAAAATTTCTTGGTCGATCAACATCATACAATTAAATAATAACAAATTTTACATAGATATAGGAGATGTCCTATAACCAATACTTGAATGATAGGTTAGTTGTTATAACAGTTCTAACTACTTATTCCCCAAATATTTTTTTTGACCTATATTAGTGAGTTGGTTGAATAATCAACACTCATGTACAAACCTCTCACAAAAATATTATGCCGAACTCATAATATATTATTATTACATAACAATAATATTGCCAACTATTTTACCATACCGTAAATTACCAATCACCACGAGAATTCTAATTTTCTAACAAGGATAAACATTTTGCCATTTTGAAATTGTTAAAACATTGAACTTCTGTAATTCTTTATTGATCAACTTTAAATATTTTTTTGGGTGATTTAGGATTTCTTGTGAACTTGGATGCTCTTGCATCAAACACCTCGGGCAAGAAAAAACTTGAGCTCTTGCTCAAGCAGGTTTTTGATGGTCTGCAATGGAATGACCAAGTTTAGCAATTTTTTCCTCAATAAGCCAAAACATTTCTTCAACTTCTCTGCCTCTCCATTTCACCATGTATTCTTTATGCTCATATTTACATGTTGTCTTTATTATGTGGTCATCTAAAATGCAATAAAATTCTGTGTGCATTTGCTCTGGTAGTTTCTGCCTCCAATTTACTTCTGCGCACTCCTCTTCCTCTTCTTTACTTGTTTGCGCCTCAAAATATGGGTATAGATCGACTATGTTAATGATAGATGATATTTCTAAATCTTATGGTAGCTCCAACTCATGCACTTTCCTCAAATCTCCTCAGGACTCTGCATGCTCCATTCTTCTTCCACTTGGGTTTATTATATGTTCCTTGCGAGAACCTTTCCTTGCACGGGCATGTGAGAACCAACTCACCCACCTTAAATCCCAAGCGTCTTATTCTCAAACATGCTCGCTCCTTATATAACACTTTTCTCTACTCTAATTGTTTGCACACTTACTTTCGTACCTCTTTCATATATTGATTATTCACCTCCTCAAGTAACTAGAACACAACTTCTATTTTTTGATTCAATAAGCCAAGACACATGTTTGACCTCTCGACCTCTCTATTTCACCAAATATTTATATGCTCCTTTTAGTGTGTTGTCTTTACTACATGATCATCCCGAATGCAGTCACCTTCTCCATGCCTCTACTTTGGAAGTTGGTGTCTTCAATCTACTTTTGTGCGATCCTCTTCTCCACTTGTTTACCCCTCAAAATATGGGTATAGTTCCACTATGTTAAGATATATGAGATGTCTCTCCCTTATGACAACTCCAAATCATGCATTTTCCTCAAATCTCCTCACGAATTTGCATGGTTAATCTTTTTCCACTTGAGTTCATCATACGTTCCTTGTGGGAACCTTTCTTTACATAGGTGTGTCAGAACTAAATAACCCACCTTAAACTCCAAGTGTATTTTTTCTCAAATATATATGCTCCTTATATTGCACTTGATTTGCTCCAATTTTTTGCACACTTCATGTGTCTCTTTCATATATTGTGCGATGTCTTCAACTTTCACATTTCTCCTTCTTCTCACCACAACTCTTGCAACTATGCAAGTCCTTGTAGGATTGTTCCATACACAATCTAGAAACGTGACTTCCCAACACTTCTATTGAGAGAGTTATATGTGAACTTCACCTATGTCCCATGTTCTTGCATTCTCTACTACCAAACATTTCAACAAATTGCCAACGATATTCTATTTGGCCATTCGTTTGAGGGTGATATACAAAATTAAACCGCAACCTCATGTCTAGGTTCTTCCACATTTTGCGTAAAAGTGGCCCACAAATTTAATATTTCTATTTGATATAATTGTGTGTGACAATCCATGTAGTCTCACAACTTCCTTGAAAAACAAGTTAGCAATATGCGAACACCATTTGTTTTCTTACAAGTAATAAAATGAGTCATTTTTAAGAATCTATCTTCAACAGAGATAGAATAATGACCCCTTTGCGTTCTGGGAAATCCAAAAAAAAAATCCATACTCAAATTCTCTCATGGTTTCACAGGTACTTGGAGTGGTTGATATAACCCTTTGTTCAAACCCTTCATTTTTGCCAATTAACATACTTTGCATCTTTGCACATATCTACACATAGTTGTAGCCATTTGTGGAAAGAAATATTTCTCTCCCAACTATGCTAAGGTCTTGTATATTCCAAAGTGAGGTCTAACATTCCTATGTAATGCTTCTCCTTTGGATCAAACTCTCTCTCTCATTGATCATTGCAATATGCACAACTATGTTCCTTCAAACAACAATTCTTCTTGCAAAAATTAATCCAACCATAGCATGCAATTGATGCTCACTAGTTCAACACATGCCCTCCATGCTTCTACAAAATATTCATTTTTTTTATAAAGATCCTTCATTACTTTGAACCCTACCAAACTTACTTACATCTCAGTTAATAAAACACATCTTGTACTCAATGCATCTATAACTCTATTCAATCTCCAACTTTTCTATTTTAAGACAAATGAGTAACTCTGTGAGAATTCAACCCATTTCACGTGTCTTTGGTTCAACTTTCCCTAACTATTGATGAATTATAGTGCTCGATGGTCTTCCTACAACACAAATTCTTTGGGAAACAATTAATGCATCCAATTTTTTAGAGCTTGCACTATGGTGTAAAAATCATGATCATAAATTGATACTTCTCCTTGCACCATTCATCTTCTATATAAAATATATCATGGGTCTTCCGTCCTGATTGGTCACAACTCTAACGGCTACTCCACTTTCATCATAATCAACTTGAAATACTTTATTGAATCAAGCAAGGTCAACATTGACTACTCTATGGTTTCTTCTTCAACTTCTAGAATTCAGACTAGGCATCCACAATCCAAAAAATCTCCCTTTTTTCCTTCCACATGACCTTTGTGATTGTGCACAAATCTCACTAAATCCTCTAATGAACATCTTGTAAAAGCTTTCCATAGAAGCTTAAAGCCTCCATACATGCTTAGGTGACAACCAATTCACACTAGCTCATACCTTCTAAGGGTCCATCTTCAACCCTTCTAAAGATATTACAAATCCCATGAATATCAACTCATGTAATAAATTTTGTATTTTTTCAAATTCACCAACTTTTCCTCTCACAAGCAATCCAACACTTTTCACAAAATAACCAATCGCTCTTCTTTTTGAAAATCAAAATGTCATCCAAATAAACTATGATAAACTTACCCAAAAAGGGCTTCAATACTTCATTCACTAACCACTTGAATGTGCTCGGTGTGTTGATTAACCCAAATGACATGACCAACCACTCATATAATCCATCATACATTTTGAAAGGAGTTTTCCACTCATATCCTTGATTCTTGATATGGTGATAACTGATATCCACTTTTCATATCAATTTTTGGGAAATATTTTTCTCCACTCATATAATCCATCAAATCATCCATGCATGATAATGTAAATCTATGCTTGATAGTAATCTTATTAATGGTCAGGGAAAATTTTAGTGGTGAATCTTCGTTAATTCACGAATATTAAGAATTTCAAATTTTGGTTTTGAAAAATTTTAAGGGGTTGATAGCTTTGCTAATTTTCCTAAATTTTCTAGGTACAAGTTAATTTTAGGGGTTGATTTGCATAGCGTTTACATTAATATCTATTTTTTTTAATTCAATTTGCCATTAGCGCAAAATTAAAATTTGTAAAATTTACCTTTATGCTGTCGGCCGGTACCATAATATATGTTGTCGTCCTGTAGTATAAAACATGCTACCGACCGGTAGCATAAAAAATGTCATCGACCAATAGCATGGGAAAATGCTACCGGCCGTCCTGTAGTATAAAACCATGCTATTGACCGGTAACGTTTTTCAGTAGCATAAAAAATTAGCCATCGACCAATGAGCATGGGAAAATTTTTTTCTTACGCGGTAGTTTGGCCGGTAGCATTTTTCCATGCTATCGATCGGTAACGTTTTTCAGTGATGTCATTAGATGAAAAAGAGTATGGGAATTTTTTTTTCTTACGCCATATTTTGAGAGGACAAATTTCTCATTGAGATGATCATTTTAACTGCTAATATCAAAAAAATTCAAAAAAAATAATCATACGAAATTAGCGAAATCTACATTTTTCACAAAAAAATCATCTTTTTGAATTTTTTTCTTTGCACCATATTTTGTGAGGACAAATTTCTCATCGAGCTATTCATTTTAAGTACTATTGTCACAAAATATTTTTTCAAAAAATTACATATGGTATTTTGAGTCTCTTTTGAACATGTTATCGTAATTTAAACTTGTTTAGGTTGATACAAAAATATTTTACCCGCAATCAAACATATGTAGATATATGAATATGAAAATGTGAGTCATGTAAAAAGTATTGGGAAATATTTATGGTCATGTTAAGGGCTTGGAAACTATAAAATAAACCTTTAATCCTATTTTCCTTTTATATCACCTTATTTCTTAATTGCATGCTCCTATTATGATATTATAAAATGAGATAATGTTAAAAGTGAAATCTATAAGGATTTGATTTTGGGGTTTGCATAAGGGATGTATAAATAAATTGTAAGTTGATAAATGGAAAATCTTTAATAGTACTCTAAATAGAATGATTGATAAGTATTTTATGTTCAAGTGCAACAAACCACTTTTCTATTTATAAATGATTTGAATTTAAACATCAAAGGAACATTTCACATAGCTTGTACTTTTTAAGGCATTTGATACAATCCAAATCCTAATTGTGATTATTTTAAAGAGTTGGGACTTATTATTCACATTTATTACCTAATAATATTTTTCTTAAGTTGGACTTACTAATTGTCAATTGATAATAATTTGTACTATTTAGGTTATTAATCATAATAAGTTAATTATTTGATTAATTAGTGGGGTAATGTACATTTACTAATCTTAACAATGTTTTCTATTATTACTATCACAAAAAGTAATGATTTGAAACCATCATATCAAAATATAAGGATTAAAATGGTACAAAAATACAAATATTACACATTTCATGAGACAAGTAATAGTGCTTGAAAAAAATAGCATTGTTTAAGCATAAAGTGCCCACTTAACAATCATTTATGATCCTCTACACACTCCCTCATGTCTCCTACTTTCTCTAGTTGACAAATTTTGAGCGTCACTTCCTTGTTGTGTTTATTTATGGTCTTCCATGAATACACTATATTGTCACATATAACAACTAGAATTTCTTTTTCATCAGGATTGGACATCCATGTATTTTTAAAAGTATATAAAAAATACTAATATATTAGTTTTCCTTATATACTTGGAAATATAACATTCAAACATTACTGAATTATCTGTTAGAACCCCAATTGTAGCATTTTCCATCCACATTGTATAATCTATCCTTGGAATGTCTCGAGATATATTAAACACATGAATTTTATTTACATGCAAAGTTTGAATGAATCACACTTTTGAATATTTATCTATAAGTCTAATAAACTATTCAATTTCACATTGATTTGACTCCTCTTTAAGGTATGTAGTTTTTTCCCAAAATTTGATATAGATATTTTATTATGAGTGAAGGAGTGGAGCCATGGAACAACTACAAAAGTGATAGGATGAGCTAAGATAGGAGTAGCTAGAAGGACTATGCAATATGGAGAAAAGAGAAAATTAGCGGTGGGAATTGGATCTTCCAAGAGCTGTGGATTTTTTAACTTTTGCATCAATATGCATGCGAGAAGAGCTAAAGACAATGCATCAAGATGATCTATGCAAGAGGAAAATAGTTCTAGTCGGGAGGAAACATGTAGATCTAAATAAGAAAGAGACCATTTAGGAAGTAGAATGGGGTATCAAGGTCATGAGAGTGAAGATAATGGACCATATTTTTAATATAGGTTTTTTGAAAGGGAGGACATCAATGGAGGTGATGGGGGTGCATGAGATAATACATTTTGACATATAGTTGAAAACGAATTTGTATGTACTAAGGATGATGGGATTGTAGATCATATCTAGTATCTATGATGACATGGTTCTTCTATTAGTATTTAAGGTTTCTTCTACCATGATTCCTAGATATGAGGTTAATGAGTAGATGTTGCAAAAGAGACAATGGATGAGCATGCCAAATCTAAGGAGGATGGGATTCATTTTTAGGAGTGTGAAAAAAAGAAAGATTATTAAGCCTCAAATTTACAAATGATGGTAGATGACAATGGTCCTTCTATTATGGATTTGTATGTGTAGACATTGAAGCTTTAATCCTTTAACATTTTACCCCAAACCATAGTTTAGACATCATGGAAAAGAAGAAATATTTTAAATGCTCTATGCTGGTATATAACATTCTCCCATATTTATAGCTAAGGACATATACCAACTATAAATATGGATTCAGGTTTGAAATCTCCAATGCTAGATCCACCAAAAAAAATTATTGCAAACACTAGTTCGGATATGGAAGAGTCTTCAAATTTGGAATATTAGGAAGGAAAGCATGGAATTTTATTTGAGGAAGGTAAGGAATTATCCAGATTTGATGCACCTATATGATTTGTCGTCACACCAAAAGCTCGAACTGATGGTGGAGAGGGATCTCATCGTGTTAATCAGCTGCTACGCCAACACCCTCCCGCACGATGGAGCCGGGTATACACCCAATCAGGTCCAACAACATTAGGAGGCAGTGATAGCGGGAATTTCCTGGGAGGTCACCCATCCCAGCACTACTCTGGGGTTGGCACGCTTAACTGCCTGGCTCTGATACCATGTACGATTTGTCGTCACACCAAAAGCTCGAACTTATGGTGGAGAGGGATCTTATCGTGTTAAACAATTGCTACGCCAACACCCGCTTGCACGATGGAGCCGGGTATACACCCAATTAGGCCCAACAACATTAGGAGGCAGTGACACCTAAAATTTCCCAGAAGGTCACCCATCCCAACACTACTATGGGGCTGGCGAGCTTAACTGCCTGATATCAGAGCTGCACGACTTGTTGTTTATAAAAAAGAGAAAACTTGCCTTAAATAATCCTAATTGGCCACTTTAAAGAATCCCACCAAAAGATTTTAAAAAACAACTTACCATAAATAAATTGTAACTTACAGTTGGTTGAAAAAATGAGTTGGAGGGAGATCGGGGAGATTCCCGAGTTGGGCTCGGTAGTTGGAGGGATCGGCAAGGATCCCGATGTGGATCATGGGTGGAAGCAGTTGGAGAGGGAGCGGGCTCAAGCACGGGGCGAGGAGCGGGGGAGTGACTCCAGGGAGCGGAAATGAGGCCCGAGAAGGGTAGACACAGCACAGGCAAAAGCCAAACCAGGAAGGAGGTTACAGACCACGACAGAGAAGGGACTCGGCCTCAAGGCAAAACATGAGCTCGGAAGGCAATGCACCTACACAACAATGAGGAGGTCACACAGACCATGACATAAGCAACCACTACATAGTGAGCGGATAGCTTGATCTGCATAAAATATACAGACAAGCACACGAATCTAGAGGAAGAGTGATGGCTCTCAGGCTTGAGCGTGATTATTGAGATTGATGTGGTGAGTTGGAGGAGCTCAGGGAAGAGAAGAGGAGCTCGGTGGAGGAGAGAGCTCCTGGCGAGTTGGAGGAGCTTGGTGGAGAGCAGTGAACCAAAACACTAAACACCAAACTTCAAACTTGCAATTTTAAACCCGAATCTCTGTAAAACCAGCATGCAAACACAGAGAAACCAGAAAAAATAGAGGTCTAAAAAATTTCAATTTAAAAAAAAATTAAAAAAACAAAAAAAAACTCTATTTTAAGTTGATATGCTAAATCTAGTTGCAGCTAGCTAAATGTAGTTATAAAACCCCTGAAAAACTCAAGGAGATCTTTGCATGCACAAAGAACACAGAAAAACTGAACAAATTTCCAAGAGCAACTTATTAAGAACGTTAGCAACTGTTTAACACGATGAGATCCCTCTCCACCATCAGTTCGAGCTTTTGGTGTGACGGAAAGTCGTGCAGCTTTGATACCAGGCAGTTAAATGTGCCAGCCCCAGAGTAGTGTTGGGATGGGTGACCTCCTGGAAAATTTCCAGTGTCACTTCCTCCTAATGATGTTGGGCATGCTTGGGTGTATACCCGTCTCCATCGTGCGAGAGGGTGTTGGTGTAGCAGCTGTTTAACACGATGAGATCCCTCTCCACCATTAGTTCGAGCTTTTGGTGTGACGACAAATTGTACAGCTAATGATACACAAATAGTCACAACTGGGGTCCATCACTGACCAATGAAAATCTAACTGATGAATGGAGATTTGGAATCACATTGTGTTAACCCAGCTGCTTACACCAACCTTCGTACATCTCATCGTAAACAAATATAATAATATTTTATATTCAAAACCATCCTAGGGCATTATAGGTAATACTTTTTTTTAACATTTAAATGAACTAGTAAATGCACATATTTATATTTTCATCCTCATAAAAGTGCCTATGGAATATATTTAGGGTATATGATCTCACGGTAGAGATCCTATTAATCTTTAGGGCTACACATTTAATTGCAAATATGACATAATTCGTGAGGGCGCACTTTTGACAGGATGGAATTAAATGTAATTACTTTCTTGGAGAAGACTTAGGTTTTATAGTTGTACCTTCAATACATTCAAACTGTATTCATACTTTAATTGAGTAACTGCATGGGATTATTTGCATAATTACATGAGAAAAGACATGGGTCCATTTCAAAGACCGACAAATTTAATATAATGACCTTACTTTTTTGCAGTAAGGCATGGGACATGACCTTTCATTACCGAAATAAAAGAATTCGTTCAAGTTCGTAGGAATCGAGCGGTTTACCTGAGACGTAAGTGGAATCATATTGAAAACTTGTATTTACCCTACCATTGACCACAAGCTATATCAACAAATGGGTCATCTAATATTTTTTCCATGATGATTCTTTTATCATTGGTTGGGGTGTTTGTATTTATAAAAATCAATTCGTAGAACGTGCGAAGTATGTTTGTTTGTTCCTTGACTCTCTACCCCTTAATTTTGAAAATGTTATAATTTAATAACGACGCAAATATAAATTATTGTATGAATATCCTCATTGTTTGCTATCTGCTAGTCAAGTATGTCTCTTAATCGTATGGATACTGACTTAGTCATGGTTCTAAAAAATTTTATAACGAAAAATATTGTTAACCATTGTGCAATTCTTTACCTTTAAATGAATATGTACTCTACCATCTTTGGATATGAACTTTCCTATCATTTGTTGAGGCGCTTTTGATTATAACTTACAGTATCCTAAGTTATGTTGCATCAATGTGACATTGAGTTTGTTACAATAGTAAAGTGGACCACATTACACCGATGAGGATTGTTACTCATTTTTCCTTGTGAGAACTAATAAAGGAATCGGAGTTCTTGGGATTGTTACCACAAACCTCTCACTCTTTGTAGGACATTTGACCTATTTTTAATAGTGTATTTGATTTATGGACTCTCGTATGACTAATATTGATTAGTACCCATACCACTGTTTTACATCTGGGGGTAAGACATTATACCCCCTATATTTCCACCATGACAGGAGTCTAGGTATAAGTTCAACATTGACTCTTCATTTTTCGGCTTGTTACCTAAACCTCACATTGCATGCACATATTTTCAGGGACAACCTTGCTTTTGTGGGTATGACTAACATGATCTATATGGATCAAATACACTTGCAATCTATATATTCCTCACTCCCTGGGGGAATTCTTAGATGTCCCTTCCTTAACTCCTCATAGAATACATTTTAAGTTTATGCCTTCAGGGGGCGTAAACAAAGTTACACAATAGATTCACAATGATAGCCTCTCAACTTCAAACAACAACATTTGCATGGCTCAAGAATGGTTTTTTCTATTACAAAATAATAATTTTGCTTATATTTGGTTGATGAAGCACTTCTATATACCCATATTATTCTTCTTACATAGTATGGGATTATATCCTAATTCTAGTCACATGGCTATAGAATCACATTGAAGTATATTGAGTTGATTGCAGGATTCACATCGCATTGTTACACAATGCATTATACATTAGACACACACACAAAAACAAAAAACTCCAATATGTACCAATTGAAATGGCATCAGACTTTACATTTTATTGACATCTAGTTGGGGAAATTACATTTCCATATGCACTACTTTACAACAGTCTTACTCAATACATATATCATGCACAAAATCTTTATTACTCTAACAACGTTCGCACAATGGGTGCTATGTGTTTAGCATCTATTTTGTGTGTCACTCTACTATCTAGAATTGCACATTCATTCTATAACTTGTTTCATGCTTGACATGTTTGAATAGTGATTTCAATTTTGGTTGCTAGATCTTTCCTATGTTCCTTGATTAACTCAAATTTGGTTTTCACTTCCTCGATTGATGTTCATGACACTCTTCAAGTGGTGTCCACATAGTTATCCAACCCCTATAATTTTCAAGGCCTGTTCAAACAATATAGAATAAAAATGCATAGCCTCAATTCTTGACAAGTGTACTAGGTATAATGCGAGCTTAGGAATGTTAAATAAGTTGTTGTATTTATGTTTAAGGATTCTCGGTCTTGTGAAAAGTTCCCAACAATATACTTGTTGATTAGGTTTTGCACCACTCAAGTATGAGTGTTTTTCCATCAATCAATACTACAAAAACCTCCAAGACTTCACAAGAGGCATTGTATGTTATTATAGCTAACAAGTATTATGTTTTTCCAATTATGTATGGGTGTGTGCTAAATTTGGTTAAGTGTTTCAGAATAATCAAGATATTATGAGCCTCATGAGCTCATTTGCAAGTTTCTAACCCCACAAAATAACAAACACTTGTAAACATTATTGATTGCCACACAAATAAATTTTGGGTGATGTAATTATTATATGTGAATACAGATGCTCTTCATCATGTTCTAATTTCCTAATTAAATTACATGTCTTTTAGATTTTAAAATGAAGCTAATCAAGGAACATAGTTTTCATTAGAATCCATGAGAAGGACATCTTTAATGTTCCAGCACAGTTCTGGAAGGTGTAGTGCATTGAGGGTTTTGCAAAGTCTGCACTAACAAAGGAAAAGTGATTGTAGACTCACACACCATGGTTTTGTAGACACCTAAATTCCACTTTTGCAATCTTATTGCCAAATGCACACAAATCACTCTCATTCTTACCATTTTCGTTATAATTAGTGATTTCCACTAATTAACTAACATTTCTTACCACTTTGGTCAATTAACAACACATTGTTGATTACCTAACCTCTTTCACATTCAGGATGCCACTTTACAATGAATCGTAAGTCAAAATCCTCTTCCAAACAAACAATTAGTGATTATTAGCTAATTAAGCCTATTTTGCCCTTGTTTTGGTCAATATACCCTATTATTGGCTCAAACCCCTCTTCCAACCACTCAAAATCACCCCATTTCCCTCCACAACATCTCAGCAAGCTTCAAAAGCTTATCCTAGCCTCCTAATTGACCCTAAGCAGTTGATTAAGGCTCCTCACATCTTAATCACTTGTTAATTCACTAATTGTGATTAGAAAAGCCTTAATCATGATTAGCAATTCTTAATCTAATTTGTACTTTTAGTCCCACATGCACCAAGATGCTAGTTTTCCTCAAAGGAAAAACTATAAAAAGGACTAAGTATCTACCTTAAACTTTACACCATGCTTTGATTTGCATCTCATATAAGAAATATGATTTATAGCCAAGCTCAATCCTTGCCTAAAGTCTTCAATGGGGTTAGTAGATGGGTATCCAAAATGACCTTGTAGTCATTTGGAGAGACCATTTCACCTTCTTTGGAGTAGCAACAATACCAATTTGATTTCCCTCTTAGATCTATTTAGGTCTTTGTTAGTTTAATAATTCAATACATAGTAAGGATGGTTTGTATATTAGTTTTTGACTCCATTTAGTTTACTTTCCATTTTTTAAGCTTTTATCATTGATGTTACATTCCTAGACTTAGAGCTTGACTATAGGTGGCAATGGTGTTAGCCTTCCCTAGTTAGTCATACTATTTTCTTTGAGAAGTTTAGGGTGCTTTCATTTGGCATGCCCAGTGGGACCATACCCCAATGCATTCATTTTTAAAGCTTTTTAACTTAGTTTCAAAGTTTTTCATTTCAAGTTTTCTAGATTAGTTTCAATTAATTTCAAGTTTTCTAGTTTAATTTCAAGTTTTCTAGATTACTTTCAAGCTTTTTAGATTAGTTTCTCAAGCTTTTTAGATTAATTTCAAGTTTTTAGAGTAATTTTCAAAGTTTTGTAGATCAATTTTTCAAGCTAGATAGTTGTTTCAACTAGATTAGTGGTAGAAGTTGTGTTTTCATGTTCTTTGCAGGATAAAAGGAGGTGAAGTGCCTGGCGAAATTTCCTCAAAAGGCCAAAGTTTTGACTTTTTCAAAAATTCTTTGTCAAAAGTCATATTTTGACCACTTATAGGAAGGCTTGGGCTTGTGCATCAAAGGATGTGCATATGTGCATCAAAGGTGTGTGCATGTGCATCAAAGTGCATGCTTGCATTGTCCTATGCATCACTAGTATTTTGGACTCTCTGTGTGTAACTTGCGCATGTGCATCAAAATGGGTGTGCACCCACGCCTCACTGGACACGCCTATGTGCATAACTAACTATGAAAATTGACATAGAGGTGCCTGTGCATGAAAGCCTGTGCCCTATGCTTCAATTCTACAGATGCATGTGCATGCACTAAGATGTGCACCTGTGCACTCAGGTAAAATTTTCTCAAACTTCAAATTTTCAACTTCTGATTTTTAGGGTTTCTGTCATTTTTTAAAGGTTTTTAGTTGCATTTTTTGTCAATTATCTGATTTTAGAGCAATATTTCTAACAAAATTTCCTTAGGTTTGATAAGGGATTTTTGACTAAATTGGCTTAGGGTTTGATGAATGAATTTGTTTTCATGCTTTGTATGAGTTTTGAATAGGGTTGTGTATTCTCTTCTCTTGCACCTTGTGTGATCTTGAGAATCAAAAGCACCTCTAAACCACTTTTTGCTTATTTAGAGTAAGTAGGAAAAATCATCATTCATTTCTATGCTTAAGGGAATAAACTTTCATTTTGACATGTACATGATCTTTTAGTTTAAGATATTTTTCACTTGATAAATAACCAAGGCTAAAATTTGTGTATGCTCTTCCCTTGCACCTAGTGTGATCTTGGGAACCAAAAGCAATTTTAGTCTTTCATTAAGAAGCACTTGGATTAATTGGGAATAAACCTTAATTTGCAAAGTTTTATGGTAGTTAGTTGATTTACAAGCTTTTCATCAGTTGGGTTACTTGTTGTGTATGCTCTTCTACCTAGATGATCTTGAGAACCAAAAGAATACTTAATCCTCTTTCTATAATATTGTAGATCTTTTTGAACTACTACCATTTGTGTGAAGGACCTAACGCTAGTCAAAGAAAGGAGGGCTCTCTTCAAACCAAATCTAACATTCACATGTGTTGTAGGTTTCCAATGGTGGTCTAAACCAAATTGCTTAATCCAAAAGATAAAAAACACACCAACACACCATTCAAAACACCATATTACAGGTTTCGGTTAAGAGCTACGGCTCATCTGCTTAAAACTAGGACATAACCCCTTTGGCATAAGCCTTAAGCTACAACAATGGGGGTGGTCCTAGGAACCCTAAAGTAGTTCATGCAAGAGGGAACCTTGTGAACGAAACAGGAAAGTGCTCCAACTACCGAATTGATTAGTACACCTTGGTGAGATTAGAGTCAAAGTTATTTCCATTGCGACCCCAGTGATAATACAACTAAACGCACTAGTTGCTCATTGTATTAGAAGGGGGTAAAGTAAATTTGGGATACTCCTTGGGAAACCTTGGCAAACCGAGCTCGTAGAAGTAAACTTGTGACACATAGAGAGAGAACCACCTAGGAAGCTTTTTGGCTTGGAGCCATTTGTTTTTGACATCATATTTTATAGAGCTCTCACAAAGTGACAACTTTGTTAGATTCAAACTCTTGTTTTTCAAACAAGGGAAATAATCTCTTAAAGTTGAAACCATGTGATATTTCATCACGAAATCTATTTAGTGTTACTTTGATCTAGTTTTTCACTTGTCCTAAGACAAGGCGAAACTCTGCCAAAGTTACACCAAGTATTTTTCATCACCACTTGGTTTATACCTTTGTTTTCTTGTTGCCCATTTTGGGAAAAAGGAAAAACATATGCAGATACCTACTTGATCATATTACATGTCCACCACTTTTGTATTCTACTTGTGTAACCAGGTTGTAATTTCGGAGCGCAAGTGTTGAAAGTGTGTATGGTACGTACTCACAATCTAGTAGGCCCTCTTGTCTCAAAAACCCATATTTGAGACTTATTATCATTTAGTTAGGTGATATCATCATTTTCTTCTTTTGAGTTGTTACGCTGCCCACATTATAGCCATACAATTGTGATATTTACGTCTTGTTTCCATTGTGAAACTTGGCCTAAATCTCTACATTGTATTGTTACGCTGCTCACACGCATAATAATTCCTTGATATACTTAGACATAGTTTTTACATCCTAGCTTTGTCTTGAGTTTTGTGAGTGTTGAGGTTACTTTGTTAGCATCGCTATAACATCATTTTGATACTAATATCTTGCTTTCTTGCAAAGTTTGATTACGTGTCCAAATAGTGTTGTTACGTTGCTCACATTTGTATCATCCATTTTACAAGACTTAGACTTTGTTAGTGTTTAGAAACTGGTTTTTAGTATACCTTGTTAGAGGATCGTGTCAACATTATCTTAGCATTTAGGTCTTGTTTGTTTCAAACTTGACCTAACTGGTGATATTGTGTTGTCACTATTTGTTTCAAACCTATCTCGAAAAATCATAGGGAGTAAACTTTTGTTGTGACTAAATTTGAGTATTAGACATCATTGTATTATTCTAGAAAAACTCGTGTCATATATTACCTTGCTAGGGCAGATCATTCTTTATTATTTTGATTCTTAGGTTCACATTGACCTATTGGATTTGTGGCTATTTTATAGTCACCATTTTTTGTGATGACTTAGCGTCGTTACACTGCAAAAATTTGTCTAGGGTCCCTTTTTAGTAAACCTTAGTGGAAATATTTCATTGTACCTCCTATTTCAAGTATGCCTACTACGAGAATGGGATCCCAAAAGTTAGAAGCTGATCTCTTTGGAGGTGACAACCCTCTTTTAGAGGATAATTTCATGATTGACCATAGTGGTGGAGAGGAGGATTCTCCTCGTATGGATGTAGAGCTTCATCCCGCCCATATTGACGATTACTTGTTTCACAACAAACATGAGGTTCTTATGCATGTTGTGGAACTAGGAGCTAAGTTACCTTCCATAGTTGACCCTTCTCTTATTTCTAACATGGTTCAGGGAGACGAAGAAGTAAAACATCCTCATCACACAGTTAATGATATATCAAACCCAAGTCATGCCTCTACTTCTGGACGATAGAATAATGAGGAGATACCTTTTGAAAATGAAGGAGACTATCATATACCTGTTTTTAGAGTACGTTGTGAAGACCATGAGGACCATGCTCATCATGAGCAACCTCCTCCAAAAAAAATTTGTAACAAAATACTCACTCTAGAAGTAACCTCAGAAGAATAAGTTCAAGCCCTCACTCGCCAATTGGCAAGTTTAGCTTCACATATACAAAAGGAACAACCAAAAGTTTTGAAACAAGCTATACCAAAGGCAAAACCTAAAGCTTCATTTCATGAGTTCCAAACAAACACTCCTCGATGGGAGACATGAAAAGACCCTTATGAAGAATTTCTCATAGAGAATAGGGGTGGGAATACACCTAGATTTAATCCTTTGTATAGACCTACACCACACACACAAGATCCACTCTTCAATCAAGAGTGGTCCACTATGAAAAACACCCTTCTAGCTTTACAAGAAGGAAAAACTGGTAACAAAAAAAAGTACCAGTTTGATGAGTTGTGCCCTTATCCATTTGATAGAGCCATGCTAACCTTTCCCACGACACTTTGATTGTCCAAAATTTGACAAGTATAAGGGAAAAGGTGACCCTCGTGACCATATCAAATATTTTTATATGGCATGTCAAGAGGTTGCATATAGTGACAACTACCTCATTCGCCTCTTCCCACGAAGTTTAGGAGGACAAGCGTTAGAGTGGTTTTTACACATCCCCAAGGGATCTATATCTACATGGCCAGAATTAGCCAAAAATTTTGTACGACACTTCTCATTTAATATTGAGAGTGATGTCACCATGTTAGATCTCTGCAATGCTAAACAACGAAACAATGAAAACTTCATTGCTTTCTTACAAATATGGAGAGGATTAGCTAGCCGCTTTCCTTGTTCCATACCTGAAAAATAGTTGATAAGTATATTTGTTCCCAACCTCCACCCAGACATTACATTCCACTTGCAAATGCATTGTGGCAACACATTCAAAGAGGTAATCGAAAAAGGGAGTCAAATTGAAAAAGTGTTGTTAGCTAGGGGGACTCTAAAACCTTTCTCCCATGATCATAATGATTCCAAATCTAATGAAAAACAAAGTTTGTTCATAATAAGAATAAAAAAATTCATTAGTGATGGGATAGTAGACTCTAAGTGAGTACAAGCCATTCAAAACCACACACCTTTGAAGCTTGCAAAGGGAACTCAGCGTATGGAGTATAAATGTCATACTTTCACTCCTCTATCTAAGTCTATATCATCCATTCTAAAGTAGTTAGAGGCCGTAAACATGGTTCAATACCCTGAAACACAACCCTACGGGGATGACGCACCTAAACCATCATGGTTTAGGGATAATGAATTTTGTGGATTTCACCACGTAAAGGGTCACAAAACTGACAAGTGTTTAAGATTAAAACACTACATTCAAGACCTAATCGACAGTGGTGATATAGAAGTAGACTCTGCCTACCACTGCCAAGTCTCCAAAAAAAAACTTGGGGATCTTCAAAGAACCTTTTCCCAAACAAGAAGGAAAGAAAAATCTGGATCAAGGACAATCATCTCAAAATAAGAATGCTAACTATGTGTCAAACAAAGACCATTTTGATGCCTTGATAGGTTGTGTTGATCCACTCTATTGAGACATATCAACACAATTAAAATTAAAACAAGAGAGTGCATCATGGAAATGCATGATGAGCTCACCTTGTTATCCCAAAACCCACTCCCCCTCCTCCTCAAGAGAGTCACTATGATGTGTTAGATCAATTAGAGAAGACCACAGCTAAGATTTCAATCTTAGACCTTCTAAATATTTCTAACGTCCATAAGGATATACTTTGCAAAACCTTACAGGGATCAGGAGTATCTGTTGATATTGACCCAACACATTTACAGGCCATGGTAGCACAAATCACTCCTTTAGAACACATAACCTTCAGCCCAATGGAAGCCTTAGCAGAAAATCCCTCCCATAACCTACCCTTACACATTGAAGTAATAATCAAGCGTAAGAAGGTCAAGAGAGTGCTTGTGGATGGTGGATCAGGTCTAAATATTTGTACTCTTAAACTAGTTCATCAACTAGGGTGCACAAAAGCTGATTTGGAGACAAAGGTCATCACCATAAAGGCGTATGAAAATGAAGAATGAAAATCAGCTGGAATGATCACTTTCTCATTGGAAGTTGGTCCCATAACCCATGATACAAAGTTCCATGTCTTGGACCTAGAGCTCCCTTACAACATCTTACTCGGCCACCCATGGATTCATGCCATGCAAGTCATGCCATCAACATATCATCAGTGTTTAAAGTTGCAACATGAAGGAAAAACACTTACTATACAAGGGGATACCCAACCATTTTCTCATTGCAGAGCATTGTCAGGCTATTTTCCTACCATCTACGAGTGTCCCTCTACGGAGATCATTGTTCATGTTCAGTCGGAGGCCCTCACTTCATGAGTGGATCCAGATGCCTTGTCTACCAATGACAATGGTGCTTCCACCTCAGAAACTCCTTTTGCTACATGGGAGATGAAGGTTAGACCAAGCGGTTGTGGAGAGTATGATCTGCAGCAAGCCCTTATGGTTCAAAACATTCCACTATCAGCCCAAGCACATGGTAGACCATGCTACAAGTTCCAAAGATCAAGGGAGAACTTCCCTTTTGACAATTTCACTTCAGGTGGCTTACTAGAAGATGAAAGGATACTCAAAGATATTGTATTTCATCCTGATGATGATGAAATGGATTTATGTTACAAGTCACCTAGGTATGTTATTCCTAACCAAATAATGCTTACTATGAGGTATAAAGGATGTGGTTGCGGCCATCAAGAACAAGGTTCATTGGAAGCTCTTCCAATACCTCATCGTATAATGGGTAAATCTAGTATTGGCACCCATTTGTATGAGTCTCACCCTTCAGATGATGAGTATGCTTCTTCTGAGCATGAGGATAGTTTGTCTGAAAATGAAAGTGAAACAGATTCCCGGTGTAGTCTTTACGAATACCTCACCTCCACGAACCTATTCTCTAACATGGCTATCCTTACCATAACCCCTGTTACACCCATTACCATTCCAAAATTGGACCTCATTTACCCATCACTCATGAATTGGGACCAACAAAAGCACGTACCCATTGACGTCTTTCAGAATGATGAGGCTATTGGTGAGTTCCTTTGGCATTAGAGACAACATTCTGAGAAATGACCACAAGAAAGGATTCTCCATTCAGCTCAACACATGTGCATACTTTGGAGAGGAGGTAGAGTTGTGTGGTCACTTAAGTAAGAAAATAAGCAAGGGAAAAAGTCCTACAGAAAATCCTTGTGGAAAGAAAAATTCCAAGTCCTATAGCGAAAAACCTCTTTGAGGCGCTTGTGGACAAACAAATAGAACAACCTATGGACAAGATAGTGTACCCACCTAAAGATGAGGATCTCCCTGAACCACCTTTGGTAGAGGAGGATCTCAATCTCCCTCCTGATCCTATGCACATGGAAGATGAATCCAAGCTACTAGTGGAGGAGACAATAGATGTTAACATCACACATGGAGGAGCTGCCTAGAATGGTTAAGTTGGGAGCTTCACTCTCAGCTCAAGAACAGAAAACATTTACAGGAATTTTGAGAGAATATGCAGATATCTTCACTTGGTCTTACACAGACATGTCAGGACTTGATCCTGCATTAGTGGTGCACAATCTTGTTGTACACCCAGATGCCAAGCCCATAAAACAAAAGCTCCAGAAGATGCATCCTCACATCACCTTGTTGGTTAAGGAAAAGCTAGAAAGGTTATTAGAAGTAGGCTTCATCAGGCCTATCGACTACTCAGAGTGGATTTCTAATGTGGTACCAGTTCAGAAAAATCCAGTCGGTATCAGAGTGTGTACCAATTTCAGAGATATTAACAAAGCTTGTCCCAAGGATGATTTTCCTCTTCCCAACATCGACATGATTGTCGATTCTACAACAGGTTATGAGATGCTCTCACTCATGGATGGATTCTCAGGTTATAATCAAATAAAGATAGTTGAGGAAGATCAACACAAGACAACTTTCACTACCCCATGGGGGACATTCTGCTACCAAGTCATGCCCTTCGGCCTCAAGAATGCAGGTGCTACATATCAACGGGCAATGACTATAATCTTTCATGACATGATTAGTGACATCATGGAAGATTACGTAGATGATATATTAGCAAAATCTAGAACTCAGGAAGAGCACCCAGAGATTCTATGATGCATCTTTCAATGATTAAGGGACTACAAAGTCTGACTTAACCCAAAGAAATGTGTCTTCGGTGTGTTATCTGGGAAATTACTAGGATTCATTGTGTCAAGGAGAGGAATAGAAGTGGACCCTACAAAGGTCACTACTATCACAGAAATGCCTCCCCCTAAAAATATTAAACAACTGCATAGCTTACAAGGAAAGATTCAGGCCATCAGAAGGTTCATTTCACAGCTAGCAGACAAGTGTCATACATTCACACATCTTCTTAAGAAAGATGTCAATTTCACTTGGGGGCCAGAACAACAACAAGCATTTTCTTTGCTAAAAGAATACTTGGCTAAACCCCCTGTTCTCATGCCACCCATGGCAGGAGAACCCTTGTTACTCTACATTTCTTGCTACACACTTTGCAATTGGGGCACTGTTGGCCCAGTATGATAAAGAGCAGAAGGAAAAATTTGTGTACTACTTGAGTAGAACATTGATAGCTTATGAGCTCAACTATCCGCAGATCGAAAAGGCTTGTCTCGCCATAGTTTTTTCCTTCCAGAAACTACGCCACTATTTTCTCAACAATAAAGTCAAGCTTATTTCAAAGGTGGATCCACTAAAATACTTATTGTCAAAACCCACACTCACAGGAAAGATGGCTAATTGGATCATCTTATTAAGTGAGTTTGACATTGAGTATGTACATCAAAATTCAGTGAAAGGACAGGTGTTAGCAGATCAGCTAGCAGAAGCTCCACTACCAGGTACCAAACCTTTGAGTCTGGAACTACCAGATGCATCCATAATGTACCTTGAGGAATCTATCATATGGAAACTATACTTTGATGGCTCCTTTACCTTTCATGGTTCAGGTGTCAGAGTTGTGTTGATCACTCCTACAGGAGACTTGATTCCACAGGCATTCTGACTCAGGTTCCCATGCACGAATAATATAGTGGAGTATGAAGCTCTCATCACAGGGATGAAGCTAGCCATCAAATGGGATATCAGACAAGTCAATTGCATTGGTGATTCAATGCTCATTATAAAACAAGTCACAGATGAATACAAGGTAAAAGATGAGAAACTTCTTCCATACAAAAGAATGGTTGATTCTTTGAAGGAGTTCTTTGAGAGATAACATTTTCAAAAATACCAAGAGCCATAAATAGAGCAACAGATGTATGGCTATAGTAGGGTCCATGTTGAGTATTCCACCAGGGAACAATGATATGCCATTCTTCATTGAACATCTAAGAATGCCAACATATGACATACCAGAGTCATGTTTGGTGTGTGATGTTGTTGGTCCCTTTTCCCCATGGTACATTGAAATATTTAATTACCTCCATGATGGAACCTTCCCTACAAACATTTCCCATGCTGAAAAATGAACCTCATCCAATGTATAGCCCACTATACCCTACTTGGGGGCACCCTCTTCCATGAGGCTACGATGGGAATCTGTTGCGTTGTTTAAATTCAGAATGAGTCCATCCAAGCAATCAAAGAGGTGCACAAGGCATCTGTGGAGCTCATACTAATGGGGTCATCCTTGCAAAGAAAATACTCAGAGTATGCTACTATTGGCCTACCATGGAGCATGACTGTTGTAACATGTGAAGAAATGCATGGATTGTCAGAAGTATGACAACTTGATACATGCGTTGGCGTAATCCTTGCAACCTATCACAACACCTTGGTCATTCTCAAAGTGGGGTCTCGATCTAATAGGAAAACTTAACCCTGTCTCCTCGGATGGCCACAAGTTCATTATAACTGCTACTGAATACTTCACAAAATGGGTAGAGGTTGTTCCTCTTACCTATGTTGAAGGTCCCCAAATCTCTAAATTTATAATGAACCATATCATTTGTCGATATGGTATCCCCTCTGTTATTATCACTGATAATGGTAAGTCATTTAAAAATAAAACTGTGAAAGCACTCTGCAAACACTTTCAAATCTCCCTCAAGTTTTTGACCCCCTATTACCCTCAAGGTAATGGGCAAGCCAAAGCTTCCAATAAAACCCTCATTCACATTATGGAGAAGATGGTGAATACCACAGGCCATAACTGGCATCTACAGATTCACCCTGCCCTCTGGGCATTTAGAACATCTATCTGCACCCCTACAGGTGCCACTCCATACTCCTTAGTATTCGCATGGAAGTCATCCTACCTCTAGAGATCGAGATCCCTTCTTTGCGTATCGAGCTAAGGGATTACCTGAATGAAGAGGAGGACTACAGAGTAGCTCGACTGGTAGAGTTGGAGCTATTAGATGAGAAAATACTTCACACCCTCAATCACCTTAAAGTGTATCAGGATCGAGTGTGGTGAAGCTACAATAAAAGAGTAATACCTCATCAATTTGAGGTAGGAGACTTGGTGTTAAAAGAGAATCAAAAGAACACCAATAAGGATCGAGAAAAGAAAGGGAAATTTGAGCCCAATTGGCTAGGACCATATGTTGTGGTTGCCAAGTTTGGTTCAGGTGCCTATAAGCTTTCCTATTCAGATGGCCAAGAGCTTCGAGAACCCATGAATGCAATGCATCTTAAGCATTTCTATGCTTAAGTATGGGGTCTCTAAAATATCAGAAAAAAAAAAAAGTATAAAAATAGAAAAAATAAAAAGAGAAATAAACAGGTGCGTCCAATAGTGAAAACCACGCAATGGTGGCACTTTGGATAAGTCCTTTGGTGAAAACTAGTTTCCAGCACCATTGGAGGGTCCATTGTTCACAAGAATTTCATGTTTAGGAGTATGCTAGCTTTTTCCTAATCTGGTCTTTTCCTTCATCCGAGTCCCTTGTGAGCCTGTCCCTCTTTTCCCTGATCTGGCTGATCCTACCTTTTGAATGTGGAGAATTTGACTTTGAATCTACCCATCTCACACTAGGGCAAACCTCGCAGCATTACTTTTGGCACTTAACATGTGGCATTTTGCCCTTGTACATCCCATCTAACGATGGGGGAATCCACGTTTCTTCATTTCCTTGCACATTCACTTCAAAAACTTTTAGAAAACATCAAAAACATTCGTATAGCTTTGTGAAAATCCCAAAAAAATAGATATGTTCCTTGGAAAATCAAAACATTCAAATACATTTCATAGAAAACTCCAAAACAATAGAAAATTGTCTTAGAGATAATACCAAAAACAACGAAAAACATCCCAAAACTGTCCCACAAAAACAAAGTAGTAGTTTGCTTACTTTTAGTTGTTGGTTTGTATGGTTTTAGTTGCATTGCTTTTTCGTATTGTGTGCTTTAAATTGGATTCACTTGCTTACTTAGATTGAATGTTACTTTAATCTGTGGTGCATTGCATTGAGTTCATTTTATCTTGCATACTTGTAGATAATTGTGTTGCTTTGATTAGATTTGTTTAACTTGTGCTTGTTATTTTAATTGTACATTTTGTTATCATTTCATCATCATATCAAATAAACCATCACATCTATACATCATATATCAATAAATGCTAAGTCTACATCACACATGTATGCTAAAGCTAATCATCAAGTACCGTATCATCAATGGGGCAAGAGGGGTTGCGCATGATCACAAATCTATCCCCCCACACCAATATCAAAAATAAAAACATGTTTTACTCAAAGTATCTCATCAACATGCAATATGACATCAGCTAAGGCTATCTCATAATCTAACAAACATGTGATACAAACATAAAACATACAGATTAAGCATGATATCTCATAAAAAAATGCGATACATCAGTAATCCATCAAATCATCATACATCCTCATAAATATAAATGTTCCATGTACAAAATATATGTCTCAAAAGTACATCTGATACAATGAGCCATCATGGGCTATCTATCACATAAAAAAAACAATGTACAAAAATGTGCCTTCATCACGAGGCATGATAAAAAATAATACATATACATCCGTATCAAAATAAAAAATATACAAAAGTATGCCTTCATATCGAGGTGATACACCAAAAATATACATCTAATACATCAATAAGAGAGTCAACCATGACTCTCACCCTCTCCGGGACTGCCTGGCCTAGGGCCCTGAGGAGGAAGTTGCTGATGTGATGGTCCTGCAGAGGCCATTGGAACTCTACTGCACTTGTAGGCTGTGAACTGATCTAGCTGATCATGAGGTCCTCAGGGATCTAGATTTGGACCTGCTAACATCTAATTGATCAAATAGGGTAGCCCTCTATCCCTCTAAGTTGGCCCGGTGATACAATGCCTTATAGTAGGAGGCCTCACCACTAGCTCTCATCGTATCTACTAATATATCTGACATCCCAGATGTTGAAGATGCCCGCAATAGAGCATCACACTCTCCTGTCACTCTAGCTATGTCTACCTGAACCTGTGTACACTCTTTCGTCCACTGAACCCACTCGGCCAGCTTGATCCCTCTCCACCTGCAGTTGTAACCTCTCTGATGATCACCTGATCTCACTCAGTCATGGCCTATACTCTCTTGTCTTGCCTGATCTCACTCTGTCATGAGTACTCTATCCCCCTCTGCGATAGCCTTGGTCTCTCTATGTGTATGGCCTTGTCCCTCTCTCAGTGTAACCTGAAGTTGTAGGGCTATAACATGTTGAAGCTTTTGCTGCAAGGTATCCACCTACCCTACCAACCTGTATCTGAACATCCTCCTCATAGCCTCTCCACCCCTCCATCTCCTCCACCTCCTGGTGGACTATGTGTGGTGGACTCACGTGAGGGGGTGATCTTCTCTATCAATGGTTGAATGGAACCTGAAGTGAGCCTGCATCCATGGTGTCAATACCTATGGTCACCACTACTGTTGTTGCACTAAAACCTGGTTGGACTAGCACCTCTGCTGTTGGTACCCCTATATGTGGTCCTCCCTACCTATACTGTTGTAGCCTTGTCTGTGCCCTAGATCCCACTTGGGCCTTGTCACCTGTGTTATTGCATCCTACCTCCATGGTCAATCTCTCTGGTAGCACTATCACATACCACACTGCATAATCCTCATCCCTAGATCTCTATCTAGCCTGTACCCAAGGTGGAATCACCTGAGGGGGCTAGTGGTGAGCTGCCCAACCTGATCCTGGCCCCATATGGAACTCTCCTATATCTCTGCATACCACATCTCATCACCAGGAATCCCTGATGGACCACACTACTGATGGACCTGCCTGCTAATGGTACCACTAAATGATTGTTCAACATCCCAAGGATGCCAATACCTGCTACACTACCTATGTACTAAACTATCTGAGGCCTGGTACCCTGTATGGTACCCCTATCTGTGAGTCCTCCCTGTGGACCTTCCTGTACCTGAGCCTGTGCTTATGCCCTAGGATCTGGGCCATGTCCCCCCTATGTGTTGTTGCATCCAATACCTCATGTGGTATGGTCAATCTCCATGGCAGCACTGTCACATACCACACTGCATAATCTGGGGTCATCCTTGGATCCACTATCTGTGCCCGTTGTACCCAAGGCTATGGAACCACCTGTAGAAAGCTAGTACTAGCTCGGCCCAGCCTGATCTGAGGCCCCATATGGAAGGCCTCTCTGTATCTGCGTGCATACCACATCTCATCACCAGGAATCCCCTAGATGAGACCAAACTACCATTGGACCCTGTCCACTCTGTACCACTCCATGATATGGCTCCTGCTCCCAAGGATGAAATGATCAACTGCAACAGTGCTCAACTCAACTGCATCCTGAGGCCACTGGTACAACCTGTATGGCCACCATGTGATCATGTGAGGTTGTACCTCATCAAATGCTCACCTATAATAGTCTGTATCCCCCATGTGACCACGAATATCATCTCCATCTGGAACCCAGCCCATGACAGAAGGCTCTCCAATAACTCGAGCTCTCAATGCTCCTGCAGGGTGTCTTATCGCAATATGGTCCCAAGCCCATATCTGTAGCAAAGTGGTAGGACCCACAGACTTCTGTCCATGGTAAGCTATCAAATGTAAATCTGCGTATAAATGAGCCAGTATACACTGACCCCAGCAGTAAACCTCTCCCTGAAGAAGGTCATGAATCACTCCAATAAGGCCTAGAGGAAACTGAGCACCAGTCTTGTCAGGAAACAAAATGCCACTGACAAGAGCTAACAAAAATACAGGGACCCATCCCAGCCGTTGATCGACCATGCACCTCCTAATGAAAACCGTCATACCTCGATGGGGTATGTCTACCACTCCAAACATCTCAACTATGCATCACTCAATACGGTCCAGGCAACCATCATATGTGATCAAGCGACCCTGAATAGGAACTCGTAAGATCTACCACACATCCTCTAAAGTGATGCTCATCTCACCAGTAGGAAGATGGAATGTCTGACTCTCACTCCGCCATCTCTCAGCTAAGGTTGTGAGCATGCTGTGATCTAAAGTAATCTATGGCATGTGGGCCACGTGTGCTAAACCAGTCACCTCTAGTGTGATCTCTAAAAAATCTGGTCCCAATGTCTGAATGTCACCTCGTAGGCCCGGAGCTGCCCATGTCGCTCCCATGTCTCTAGTACCTCTAAGTTCACCTACATGGCTAATCAGGTCAATTACTATGATCTTATTATTTTTCTTCTACCATCTAATTTTTCTATTATATCATGTTATTCTTCTATTTTATTATCTAATTCATCTATTTTTACCATCTAGGGTTTTCTAAAACCTTCATTTTCTTCTAAAAACATTCTAAAAATGTCTTTTATGCACTAGGCCCCCTTGGCACCAGCACCCCCTAGTGCATGGGTGCCCCCAGCACACCAGCACACCCCTCAGCATTCAAGCACACCCCATCATTACATAGGAACATTCAATTTTTTCCATTTAAACCTCTTCATGTGCATAGGCACTATCTTTGCGCATAGGCATACGCCCCATGCCGCTTTTTGGCAAAATGCATAGTGCACCCCCTCTTGCACTAGCACATACGCACCCACGCCGCACTGAAAAAAATTGCATAGGCACCCCCTTTGTGCACTAGCACATGTATGCACGCCCACACCCAACATGAACATGCATGATAGGTGCACCCCATGAGCACAGACACGCCCCAAGGGCCACACCTGCACATTTTTCTACCCTAAAACCCTAATTAAATGCATTTTTAACCCAAAATTAAATGCTTTTAATTGACAAAGGTGTAGGGTTTGACTTTGTGTACCTGTGGGCCATCTGTTGGAAGTCTCCTGTAGTCTCTCACATGATCCACATGGTGTTTCTGGTTCTGCACCCTCGTCATTTCCTCCCGTAGGTCAGAGCTCAATCAACAGTAAAATGGTAAGTGAATGTGGTAAATGAATTGGCCGTGATGGCTTATATACCCATTTTTACCCCCCCCACGACATGTTTCTCACCCCCGAGGCACCCTGGAGCCATCGTGGTTCTTCTAAATTCTTCTAACACTCATCGTGATGATTATTTTTAAGAAATTATTTTTGCGCTCGTTTTTGCTACTTCGGGGCATGTTTTTGCTTCTCGACGGCCTTTTCTACTACCTGGGGCATATTTTTGCCTTACGGTGACTTTTAGCGATGTCTCACAACTTCGTTATTTCTTCTACAATATCTTCTTCCTAAAAATTCAAAAATTTAAAACAATATAAATTTTTTCAAAAAACCCAAAAAAATTGGTAAAATCATTAAAAATCCAAAAAATTGCAAAAATTCAAAAAAAATCAAAAATTGGTAAACGACATGCACACAGCTGAAGCCTGTATCAAATGCATTGTCCTCAAACATCAAAATTTGTCCTACAAAAACATATTTCTTAGGTTCTTGCTTGTTCTTGTCTCAAACGACTTGCGGATCATCGTGATCTACCTCCATTAACAAAGTTGGCTTACTTAATATGTCGGTACTCCCATGTGCAACAGTGAGTTGTTAGAGATTGTGTCATAGCGTACGAATGCTTTCCATGGGACTACTTGTGTCCTCTGTTATTCCCCTCGCATGTATCCTTGCTTGGGGCACCATTTTTAACCCTTGTCATTACAACACGAACATTCAGGAACTGAAGCTTGATAACAAAAACATTGGTGCAACTGTCTTGAACATTGTTTGTTTGAGTATGTGTGATTGTACTGTTTCTCTGTTAGGTTAGCTGGTTTACTTTCTCGTATTGCATTGCATTATGTATGTTGCATGGAGTTAAGCATCATTTTACTTTCTCGTATTGCATTGCATTATGTATGTTGCATGGAGTTACGTATTTTTAGCAATGAACAAATGTTAGTAATTTAGCTTTTCATGTTATCTTACACTTTTGTTTATTTCAATAAAGGTCGATGATGTAGATCTAGGGGAAAATGATAAAACACAATTGCTTATTGAAAGATTGGATGCAAAGATTGGGTTTGTTCTATATTCTCCATTATCATTTATTATCACTACTAATTTTTCTTCCAAATCACCTGGGGCAATAAACAACCATGTTTATCCCTATCCTTATTTCTTCTATCCATTTCAATCATATTTTCGATCATCGATTGACTTCTTCTATCACCCCATCGACACTCGAGGGGGCATCCTTCATTCTACTAATTTTTCTTCAAAAATTTACTTGTTTATGCTTGTCTACTATATTTGAAGAGAAGTTACTTACTTCACCTCAAACAGGGGCAAATGTAGACACCTAAATTCTGCTTTTGCAATCTTATTGCCAAACACACACAAATCACTCTCATTCTTACCAATTCCATTATAATTAGTGATTTCCACTAATTAACTAACGTTTCTTACCATTTTGGCCAATTAACAACACATTGTTGATTACCTAACCTCTTTCACATTCAGGATGCCACTTTACGACGAATCGTAAGTCAAAATCCTCTTCCAAACAGACAATTAGCGATTATTAGCTAATTAAGCCTATTTTACCCTTGTTTTGGTCAATATACCCTATTATTGGCTCAAACCCCTCTTCCAACCACTCAAAATCACCTCATTTCCCTCTACAACTCAAACAAGCAAGCTTCAAAAGCTTATCCTAGCCTCCTAATTGACCCTAAGTGGTTGATTAAGGCTCCTCACATCTTAATCACTTGTTAATTCACTAATTATGATTAGCAAATCCTTAATCATGATTGAAAATTCTTAATATAATTTGTACTTTTAGTCCCACATGCACCAAGATGCTAGTTTTACTCAAAGGAAAATCTATAAAAAGGACTAAGTATCTACCTTAAACTTTACACCATGCTTTGATTTGCATCTCATATAAGAAATATGATTTATAGCCAAGCTCAATCCTTGCCTAAAGTCTTCAATGGGGTTAGTAGATGGGTATCCAATATGATCTTGTAGTCATTTGGAGAGACCATTTCACCTTCTTTGGAGTAGCAACAATCCCAATTTGATTTCCCTCTTAGATCTATTTAGGTCTTGCTTTTAAGCTTTGATCATTGATGTTACATTCCTAGACTTAGAGCTTGACTATAGGTGGCAATGATGTTAGCCTTTCCTAGTTAGTCATATTGTGTAACAAGGACTTGTGTGAAAGATTCAGACTCCGTGAAAAGATGGCGGTGAGAAAAGTAAAAAAAATCTTTGGGTAGAAGACCCATGGTACAAGAAGGAGCCGCAAAGACCATGAAGATCAAAAAGGGCCATGTATCACAACAAAAACATAAAAATACCACACATTAAAGGAGTTCCAAGTCCACTCAGGGCCTCACTATGAAGGAATTGAAAATCTGCATTACAAAGGATTTTCACGATTTTGACGAGAATCTTAAAAAGGTCATAACTTTTGATGGGTACCATGAAATTGAGTAAATTCGGTACCGTTTGGAAAGGTATTGAAGAAAATTACACATTATAGGTGATTTTGGATCATGTTAAGGACATATTGTGATCAAATAACTAAATTTGGGCCCCACATTATTTTTGGATCTGAGTTTGTGTCTCAAACACAAGACTAGGTTTTTGCTCATATCTTTTGATCAAGATCTCCTTTTGACATGAGACTAGTCTCATTAGAAGCATTTTTCAGAGGGATTCACTCAAGGATAACTTTTGAGGAGAATTGTTAATATACTTGGGATATTTTAATGATAGAATGTTGGGTTGTTTTGAGTCATTTTCTCAATCGATTGATGCCCAAAGCAGTTACAGATGTTTGTTTGATTCCTTTTATCTCATGATGCCTCTGGAATGGTATTTTCTCCTCATGCCCCCACAAAAATGAATAAAATCATTTGAATGGTCCATGTAACAAGAAATGGGTTGTTTTCAATGGTCAAAAGCATGTTTATAACCAAAAGTAGACATCTGGTAGCTCACTCTTTATCTATATCCCCTAATTTCATGGATATTAATTGATCTAAGTTATATCTCGTCCACGTAGGTAATATTTAAGGTTTTCTTACAATCCAAGATATCAACATGGGTGTGGATCATCATGAGTTTTGGGAATTACCTTTTAGACCAATTATGGGGTATTTTTGAAGGGTCAAATAGGTTGAGCATATCTTATGACATCTTCAGATCTCTTATCCTTTCTTATCCTTCTATAAATGTAATGAATTCCAAAAGTGAAACTATCCTTTCTTGAATGTAAAGAAACCCTACCCAATCAGTGTCTAAGTGTTTAGGTATGTACATACCCTTGTGTTGAATTGTGTAATGTGTTCACTTCCTTCTCAATGGTTGTGAGAGATTTTGTATTCATTAAGAAATAATATCTAGTTTATTGTGATTATTATCTATCCTTTGGATTGTGTTATTGTATATTACCCTGCTCTCTTGTTATTATATGATGGGTATGAATTATAGTTGCATAATCTCAATCTATTTTGACCTTTATACATAGGATTAAAGGCTGATGGAATGTAGTGTGGATCGTAGCTCATATTTTCCCCTTTTTTCAATATGTTCATCCCTTTTTCCTTGATTTCGGGGAGAATAATCCCTTCATCACTCTTTCTCCCTCGAATTCATATATTTTATAGTTAGATCAAATTTGTGGTTAATCAAGAGATTTTAAGGAAAGGATCCAGCCTTATTCTAGAGGTTTATCTCAAGGGTTAAAGTCCAACACATTAGAGAGATACTCTCATTATTGTTGCAAAGACATTTAGACACTTGAATAGTTGCCTAAATTAGAAGGGTGCAAATAATTCTCTGCCAATATTTTTTAGCACGCCTAGTGGGACACATTTTTCTATTTTTGTGTACATCTTTTGAGGTTCCTTGGTATTATTCCCAATCCCATTGAGTTGAATTGTGTCATAACCTCTGAAATTGAAGGAGTTGAAGCTAACCCTGAACCTTTGGAGGTAAGAGCTAAATTTCTTGATGATAAAATGGATGAATGGACCAAATAAATATGGATTTATGATCCTTATGAGAATTTTGAGGAGATTGGACTCATAATGTATTGTTTAATGGATTATGACACTTTTATCCCCAGTCTACTGAAATCAAAGAATGAATCAAATGAAATATAGAAGGATTTTTTTATGGTTCAAAGTGAAAAGTTGGAGTTGGTGCAGGTGTTGTCTTATCTTATCCAAGGGAAGAGAAGTTACTCTTTTCCCATATACTACAATTCAATTGTACCAATAATTTTGTTGAATATGAAGCCCCGATTCAATGGCTAATCATTGCTAAAGTTAAATGGCTCAAGAAGTTGATTATATTTAGGGATTTTGAGCTAGTTGTTCAACAAGTTAAGTCACATTGCCTAGACAAGAAGCCTCTCCTCAAAGCCTACAAACATAGAGTTTGGGATCTCTTAGAGGATTTTGATACCATCAACATTCAATTCATCCCAAGAGAAAAAAAAATTGGATGCAAATAAGATGGATTTTATTGGAGTTCAATTTCAGCCTTTCAAAGATATTATGAACATTGTAGACCAACATGTCAAACTAGTAATTAGGCTAGTAGTTCCTAATAATGACTTTCATTGGCAGATTTTTGACAGTGATGAACAAATTACCCTCTTTATTCAAAAAGAAGTTGAGTTTTCTCAAGTTTTGCAACTAAGATTACAATAACATTTATGGTGACCAAATACTTCAGCTAAAAAAGTAATAGGTCGTCCAAGGGTTTGATCACTTTGGAAATCATGTTCACCCTAGATGATCAATTTAAAGGGGAGAAGAGAAATTTATAAAATCAAATAAAAGAACTATCATGATGTGACTATCTATGATGGAAAGGAACAAAAAGTTGGAAAGGTATGTATGTCGAAGAAACAATCTGAATTCATCCAATTATGCCAAGAATATGATGACATTTTTTCATGGTCTTATGATGACCTTAAAGGCTATGATCCTAAAATCATTCATATTTCATGGATTTTTTCCATCTTTCATCATGGCATACCTCTTTGAATGATTGGGGTTCCAGCGCATACATAGTCATTAAAGAATGGCAGGTCTGATAACTTCTAGTCATCGAAATTATCAAGATTAGAGTTTTGAAGTAAATATTGAGCCCAATTAGTTCGTTTAGTTATAGAGGACATATGGATAGACTCTTTTTCAATTATAGACTCATTATTATAATTTATTTGCTCTTCATTGTAATCGTCAAGATCGTCATTTTCTAATTCACTATATTTATTATAAACAAAAGAAACAAAGGACAAACTACAAAAAAAAAGAGGATTTTAACATTTATGTTTTCAATAACTTCTATTTTCACAGGATCATATATCCTTAGACCTTTTATTTTAATTCCATAGTCGACAAAGATGTAAGGATGTGATATTTGATCTAACTTCTTCCTTTTAGTATTAGGAATGAAGATGGAGGCAGGGCTTCCAAAGATTCTTAAATAAGATACATTAAGTTTCTTGTTAGTCCATTTTTCTATAGGATTATATTGAAATAGGGCTTTAGTAGGGACTTTGTTCAGAATATGAACAACGGTATTCATAGCTTTGGCCCATAGAAATTTAGGGACTTAAGTTGAGTGTAACATGGTTTTGTCATTGTAAGAATGGTGTGGTTTTTATTTTTTGCTATACCATTCTGTTGAGGAGAATAAAGAGTGGTAAGTTAACTTTGAATTCCACATTTGATACAAAAAGAATCAAATTCTTTATAATGTATTATTCTCCATTATCTGTTATAAGCCTTTTAATTTTATGACTAAAACTATTTTCAACTAAAGATTTAAATTCTTTAAATTTAGATAAAGCATCTTATTTGTTTTAATAAAGAATGACCAATTAATGCGAGAATAATCATCAATAAAAGTAACTGCATACAATTAATCATTTAGTGAAGGAACTATTAAAGGTCCTCTAACATCGTTGTGAACAATTTCAAGAGGTTCAGAGGAGTTTGCTTAATGATGGTTAAGGAAAGGGTTTGCAGATTGCTTACTACGTAAGAACCCTTCAAAAGTTTCTTGGGCATGAGAGATATGAGATAGTCTAACAACAAAGTTAAGACATACATACATACTCTTATAGTTTACATGTCCAAATCTTTCATGTCATAACTATAAATCATTCTTACTTTGAGTAGAAAGACATGAAGCAGATGAAAAAACTTTAAATATATATAAACCATTATTTTGTATGTCTTCTGTAATAGTAGTATCTAACTCATTTTAAATATATCATTTATCTTTGTAATGTCCCCATTTCTGAAGACCCTTAGCCTATACGTCCTCGTGGGCTTCGGGATGTGCAAGGGGAACATTTTTATTAAATAATTAAATATTATTGCCTGGAGCAATAATTATTTAATTATTTAATCATGAAGATTATTTAATTTAATTCCCAAAATATAAAAATTAAATGGGGAATTAATTAAATAAATATTTAGGTGGCTTTTATTGTTAAAATCACCCTTTGAAAAGGGACGCCACACCTAGGGAAAACAGTCTTTATTTAATATTTTCCCTCTCCTAGGATTTTCGAATTTTGCGCCTCCTTACTTATAAAAGGAGTGCTAGGGTCATTATTATCATTATGCTATGCTGAACTTATTTTGATACTCCATGCTTGGAGTTGGGATGCATGCCCATTGATGTTCTCTCTCTCTTGCATGGGAGGTTGGATTGAGTTGGTTTTGGGATTCATTTGAAGTATTTTTTTGTGAGATCCATGTCTTTGGCTTTAGTGAATTTTTAGATGAAGTTTACCATTAAAATCTGTATTTTTTTTACTGTAACAGAGTCACTGTAGTGGTGTCACTGTAGCAGCTAGTTTGTGATCAAACATAAGAGTTTTTGGGATGTTTTTTGGCAAATCAACTTTGGTGTATTGGTTTACAATTTCAGTGATTCCTTTCATAATATCTGTGAGCTATTTGTATACATTTCTGAGAGTGGCGTGATCATCCTTTTGCATGCTTTCATATCCTAATATTGCAGCGACTTGCTTTTATTATATTGTGATCAGATTTAGTGCATTGTTTGTGTGGATCAACTGAGCTAGTGTCATGATCTTGAGCCCTTGGTAACAACGATTCATCTAGGGCATATTTATGCTAACTATTGGTTTGATAAGGATCTGATTTTTGTATAAATTAAGACTGCTATTTATCCTTGGACAGTGATTTCATTGTGTAACCATTTGGGTGCTTAAATGCATATTCTAATGCTCTATGGTACAACGTGCTGGGTAAGGTTGAGTTACTAGTTGCAACGACTGGTATTGGTGGGTTTGGCATTATATTTGTGTGTTCCATGATCTAAATCGTATCTAAGGAGACTGTTGTTCATCTCTAATTCTAGTGACCTCAATGGGAGATGCATATTTAATGTTTTAATGCTTGTTTTGACGCCTACATAATCAACGAATTAATAGTATACTTTGTAGCCTGTAGTTGCATGATCTATTGATGTTTGGCAGCAATTTACAATTCTACTTGTGATTGAAATATTCTAGGTATTGGCAGATCGACTAAGGGTCCTATTGTGTGAAGACTATATATATATATATATATATATAGGGCAACTAATCGTATTGGTTTGCAGACCTTCTTGTGGCTAGGAGATTACATGGTTCAATGGTGTTGAAAGTCTCTTTTGGTAGCCAAAGGATTAAGGATATTGTGGAATGGTCACCTTTCTTTGCAATCCACATCTGGAACTAGATCAAATTTCATAGACATATACATTGGTGGAACGACATCAAATTTGAAGATCCTTTCCAAATGTGTTATTGCTTCTTTGATGCTCAACAATAGTGGTTTCATTGCAAATGGTGCTAGTATTTTGTGGGATGCTCAATGACAGTGATTTGCACTAATTAGGAAAGAAACTTAGGTCTAATTTGTATGTTTAGCTGAGGATAATTGCTAAACTAATTAGTAGAGGCCATTAAACCCCTATTACTTGGTTTATTGAGTCATCTACTCAACTGGTACAAGTAGTTTGACTGAGTTTAGCTATTTACAGTTGATTGGTGTATTGAAGGGTTGTTGATTTGCATATTTTCCATTGATCTCAGAGGTGGGATATTACAATCTTTTGGTAAAATGATATTATAGTTGTTTTGAGTTAGTTGAGACATGATAATAAATTTATTTTTAGTTTACGAACAAATAAAACATCATTTATATGACCATTAAAAACTTTATTTCTACCTTGATTTTGAACATCAAGAATGGAATGATCCGAGATAAATTTGATCCATATATTCTTTAATATCAAAAAGAATATCTTATCTATAGACCTCATGTGCCTAGATGCACCACTATATAAGATCCACTCATTTTCTTTTGCAATAATTAATGCAACATATAAGGCAACTACATTAGGTTTTGATCATTCTTTTGATTTTTGTTTTGATTCTGATTTTTGAAATTTGGTTTATTTTTGTTTATTCCATAGTCTCCATTTTTATGACCTCTCAATTTTTACATTTTCCATCAAAGTTGACTTTCGGGTGATTATTCATTTCTTTCTTATCTTTACTAGGGTGTTTAAATTTTGATTTGAACTTTTGATTTTCGTTAAACCTAGAAAAATTATTCTTAGGATTTTGAGTGAGAAGTGCCTAAGTGGAATTCTCCTTCAAATCAAAGTTCATCATTATTTTCTCTTCCTGAATTAGGAGAGCACTAACTGTGGATAAGTCAAGAATATCTTGTCCAATTTGATATTTTGAGTTTAAAATGGAAATGAAGTTTCTAAATATTTCATGGATGTTCATTTAAATGATAAAGTATAATAATTTGTCTTGAATCAAATCACTAGTTACATCCATCTAATTGAGATTTAATATTTTTAATTTTAGCTAGAAAATTAACCACTTTTTCATCTCCCTTCATGGGAGTTGTAATTAATTCAAGAATCAATTTTATAATTTTAAAAATTTGTGTACCTTCGTGCATTGATTCTAACAATTTCTAGACTTTGTTAAGATATTTTGGTTTCCAATGTGCAGCTGAATAGTCATCCTGCACACTCCAAAAATGATGGACAATGTTCTTGCACTTTCTTTGAAATGTAGAAACTATTTCTTGTCTACCTATTTTTTCTGTACCGTTCAAAACAATCCATAGCTTTTGTGCCATGAATTCTACTTTCAGTCGAATCTTTTAAATGTTGTAGTTAGTGTCATTTGATGTTTGCAACTTGTCCATGTTGAAATGATTAGAACATGTTTTAAAAAAAAACTTTTAAGACTAAATTCAAGATAAAACCTAGATTTTTATGAAAAATGTATATTCAAATCTAATTCTATACTTTCGTTAAAAATAGGGTTAAGATGAATTTAAGGAATCAATTTAAAATGCAGAATAAATTTTCCTTGTTTTTAAATGATAATCCAAGGTGGGGTAGAAGATTTGAAGTCTTCTTCCTCCTGCATTCTTAAGGTACAAGAAGGGTGAATCAATGATTTTATAAACATCTTCATAAAAAAAATTAAATCCAATTTCCCTTTGGACAATAACAAAATATTTTTAGATAATAATAATAAAAAAATCCCAAATAATTAAAAACATTATTGAGTAGCTTCTTATTAGATATTCATTAATTTATTAAATTGTAAACACGATAATTCATCATTTCTCTTTTTATGATTTATCTAAAAAATATTAGATATATATAAAAAATCCCATTTAAAAAGGAGGGTGGGTGGGATTTGAACCCCTGACCTAAACGTTCTTTTAAAAATACATTTTCCAATTGTCCTAAAAACTTTTATTTATATATATTTAACAAAATATTAATTTAATGTTGAAAATTTAAATTAAAAAACATGAATTACAACTATACCCACAAATTTGTTAAGGTGGAGCGACCAACCTAAACCAAATGTCGTGTATTCTTATTAACCGAAGAGGCCAATTATGGCCAAATCAAAAATCATATGTATACCATCCAAGCAAGGAGAATATTAGGTTTTGTCATGATCAATTTATTATTTGTCGATAGGCGTCCACCTTTGAAGTTGCCTTTGTTGGAAAGTGTCAAAATCTGGCAATGTTTTCTCAACAGACTTTTTCAGATGATATTATTACACCAGAAAAGCATTCATTGTGAGCTTGCGCGTTGACAGTGATTGCGGTATTCTCCAGTGGATTTGCCCAGAAACCAGTTTTTTGAAGTGTTTGTGGAGGAGTTGGCTTGGACACATGTTCTCTCGAATAGTGTTTCTTTTTAAGGATTTATTATTCCCATCTAACTTTCCTCTGTTGAAATAGTATCGTTCACTGTAACAATGTTTGAATTTAAAACAATAGGTGAAACATGGTGACTACACTGCTAAATATCTCCCTCAGCTGCCTCACGTTGTACAAAAATGTGGCCTCTTCTATATATTTGCCCCAAGTACTCTGTTTTAAAGATCATTTTGCTGCTGCACACACGGAAGCTTAGGTAAGTAATCAATTTTTTTTCTTTGGAAGCATATTTATAATTGAATTTATATAAATTCCATATGTAATATGTAGCATGCAATGATAGGTATCGTAGTAATTTGAGGTTGGGACAGTTCCCACACTTTTGGTAATGGATTCTTCAATCCGTTAAATTATTATTGTTTTTGTTTATTTCCAATTGATCTTCTAACATCCTTAGCAGATTTAAATTTCTCCCATTATAATCATTTTTGCATAAGAAGCTTAAATATGACATAGTTTTTACCACACGGGTGGCCAATATTACCTGTAGAGAGTATTTTCATCTCCTTACACATAAGAAATGATACCAAACAATGATTTGGTTTGTTCTTTTTCTTCTGTACAGCCCTAGAGGTGATTCTCGTAGTTTGGTTTTCCTTGACCTTAAGTTGATGCTTTTAGTTGTTCTAATTGTGTAGACCCATTGTTCCGCTAAGTCTTTTGATAAGCAGAATGGATCGTGAAAGCCTAAAGTTGTTAACACTTTGTAATTTGTGTTCAAAACCTTTGCAGCCATGGATAACTTAGTTGCTCACCGATAGGTAAGTTAAAGCTCCCTTCTGTGTGAGATTATTACATGCTAAATGGAAATCTTTTTGAAATTCGGCTTAAATCTTGATTAGCAAATCCTTGTAAACACATGAATTTACAACAGTATTCTATAAATGTAAAATTAAGAGAAAAATAATCTATATAGCTCTTCAATTATGAGAATCTTCATGTTTTCAGTAAGATTTGGTATGGAACCTCGACATTTTCAATGTGTTTGGTGATAAGAATTTATCGGCTTGAGCATGTAAGTGGTAGAGATGGAAAAGCTAGGCTAAAATTTCATCTTTAGCAAGAAATCGTATGCGTTTAAGAATTTTGATCTGAAAAGTTGGATAATATAATCATTCACACATTTAATCGAGAAAATTCCAATAGATACACATAGCTGAGAATTTGTGAGAATCTTTACGAATTTAGTAAATTGTGGGGATTGGGAGATGGTAATCCTTGTTGCCTTCTAAACACATGGGTAACAATCCTACCACAAATTCATGATACATCAGCTGCAATGTTTTGACTACAATGTTACTAGTGTGCCTTCCATTTGCATTACTCCTATCAGCTTTATTGCATTTGACACTTTCATTGAGGGTTGATAAACATCGTACCTTTATAAAGATATGACGTTCTTGATTTTGAATATGCAAAATTGTGAGATGGATTGCAATTCTCCAATTCTTTCTTTTAATGCAAGTATTCATGCCACAATTTTGCACCAATGTTAACTTTACTTTGGTTTATGGACTTGAAAATACATATTGATGGTTATACAAGAAAGGTAACACAAAAAAATTGTTTCTTAAAATTGGTTCCTTACAAGAAACTACCAAAACAAATATTTCATACTCTTGTCAATTACTTTATCAAATTCCAATATCACAAATAAATCTCTCCATATTAACCTTACACTGATATCCTCACCGCCGTTGATTGCAACTCATGTGCAATTGCTAGTATGGTGTATAGCCTTATGCATATATATTCCCACAAATATGGGGCTTTCCCCACTAAAGCCGTCAAAATTCCCACATGTTATATCACGTCCCGCGGTGAAGTGTCCAAACAAATTCAATGCCCAAACGTATATGCTAAGGTGAAGGGTCAAAACGGATTGCAATCTTATGAAAAGGGCATGATCTTTATGCTCTGCTACAACACAACAAAATGTTTATTTTTTGGTTTTAAAATCATTGATATTTTTAATTTTTAATGGTATGCAATAAAAGATATTTTGACGAAATGGCATGACTTATAGAGTGGGCCATGGTAGAAATGGTTCCAACCCTTGAATCCCAGAGGAAGGTGTAGGAGAAGCTGGCTTCTCCACCGATCACTTTGCCCAAATTGTTGTCATTATTTCAACTAGCTTCCCTGTGCGCTGCATGTGAATCTATCTCAACTCCTCAACCCATCATTTGAGATCCGGAAGGAGTGACTGTGAAGCTAGAAGTGTCTTTCCGTTTGGTGGTCGAAACGAGGTGCGCTCACGGTTTTTGTTTCAGGACATGGTCATGGAAGAGACTTAGAAGTGCAGGTCCTTATGAATCCATTGCATCATGCGAAGGACAATTCCTCAAGGCCTCCTCAAGACGCGACCTGTTATTCGATCCCCTTACTCGAAAGAATATCTACGATCTCCCTCCTTTGTTATTGTTTGAGAGTGTGTCGTTGGGAGGAGTTGTGGGCGAGGGAGATTTCTACTAAGTAGTGTTGCTTGGCCACAGCGGAGATATAAATCTTCTTGCAGCGTTGAGCGTGCAGACATTGAAATATTTGATTCTCATTTACAATCTTGGAGGATTCTGAAACACCTACCAGAGGCTTTTACGAGTCTGCCCAACAACAAAGTTTTTTTCGAGGATTTCTTCTTCCTTGTGGTATCGCTGACTGATATTCAAATTGCCATAATGGGTTTTAGCACGAGAGAAGATTGTAAACCGGAGATTGTATGCCCATTTCTTCCTTCGCCAGCCACTGCTATGCCACAAAATGGCAAGATTCTTTCATGGAGATTTCGCACCTGTGGCTTTAATGGAATGTTTTGCATTGCCACGAACACTTCCACCACGTTCAACATTACTGAACACTATCTTGTGTTTTGCTTGTTACGCCGAAAGGCGTTTCCAAAGGGGATTGAGACCTCATATTGCTAACATGCATGACAGGGATCAACGGCTTTTGTGGCTTCATACGTCGTCGCACTCTGATAGAGATAGCTTGAGGTTGATGTATTGGAAACTGCATCTGTTTTATCTACGAAGATAGGTGGGTATGTACATACCACGTTAGGATGATTCCAAGTCATCAGAAGGTGCAGTAAGGAGTGTATGGTCGCACTCTTTCTCGCACTTTCGCATCTCATGGAACAATGCCAGATCATCGTATCTCTCTGTCTCTGTCCCTCACCACACTGCTCAGATTGCGTCCCCTCATGTGCAGCAACAAGTTATTCTGCAACATTAGGAAAGGAAGAACAGGTGCCCTACAACCGAGGGCTAATGTCTCAATTGCAGTAATTGCCCTATATAAAAACACTTAGCTTAGCTTCTCGTCCAAACGCAGATGTAGATCCATGATTTTTTCACCTCTTTTTCTTTATTTCCACCCTCACTGAAAAAGATTCGCCCAAGCACTGACCACCTCCTCCTCTTTTCATCTACAGAAGGAAAGGAAAAGAGTGGATAATGCGTCTTTTTCCAAGTGCTCTCTTCTGACAACAGCGGAGGCCAAGGCAAGACACGGACAACACATTTCCGGCTTTTAATTATTTTAGGTTTGGTCATAATTATCCCTTCTGCTTCCGTTAGCTCAACATTTTTTCCTGAATTATTTTCTTCCAAATGTGCAAGCCAACTAGAAAATGGATACGAGCTGACTACAAAATGGATTGGGAGTTTTCAAGATTGAGAAAAAGATAACTCCATGTTCATGCTATTTCTGAAGCAACTTCATTGAACTGATTAGGCTTTAATTTCCTATTTCAATGGAGAAGCGAAATAGGTAATGAATTTCTCTTTTCAATTATTTCCGCATAATGTGTGAAAGGAATCATTTCCCTGCAAATTCAACTTGAACAATTATCCTATTCAATTTATCGCTTGCAATAATAAATAAATAAAATTATTTGTTGTGTGGAATTTTTATTCGTTATTATGTAGAAGTGTGTTTTTGACAATGGGACAGCCCACCTGGTCTCTGACATGCGCATGTAGATTGGCGGTCCAAAGTTCAAAGTACTTCGATTTGCTGCGCGGTTGCACCTCCAGCCATTGATTTGCAAGCTAGAATAAATCCAAAAGCAAATTGCTTGCATTCATTATCTATTCAAATAGATGCGGTAGAAAACATTACCTCTTGTACTATGTTTTTTCAATCCACCTACGTTGCGTTACCAAAGAGTCGAGACATAAGATTACGATAAATACTAAAACTTTCAGCTTTTCTTCGTCCTCCCAGCCACGTACACTTATCTGTTTTCTCCTTTTCCTCTATCCATGAAACCAGCGTCCTTTATTTTTCCAAACACAATAATTTTAAAACCTCTTCCACCGCTTAAATCGATGCCATTATTCGTATTAATGTCCACATCAGTATCAAGTTCCCTATTTGACCTTCAACATCTGGTAATCATTGTTTGACATGTGTATAAATTGATGCAATGTGGAGCAAGGGCGTGTGATATCAAGAACTGTCTTGAGTGTCGGCACACAAAAGCAGGGACATGTCCTGTTTAAAGATGAAGCGAGGGCATTTATCAACGATTATTGTATCGTGAATTTGTTTTAGTGTCAATATTTAATGTGAGTGGTTGAGGGAATATATGATTATTTAAATAGACATATCCTTATATGGATGAAATTCTATTTTTTATTTTTTATTTAGACAAATCACCAATCTCTAATTGAATACATAATAATATATCTTACATATTTTGAAGCATATTGATTATGTTCATAATTTTTTTTTCATTTTTATCTCGTCATTTATTTAGTGCCAAAATTACGAATGTAATAAAGATACACTCTTATGCTTATTGCGTCGAATCTCTCTGCGATCCTTACCGTGACGTCTAGAAAGGAGTAATGTCGGGGTTAGCAGAAAATGATGGTCTGTCACACGAAACTACAGAAAATGGAGTGGCTTGGATTTTCATTATCAGTGGAGGCACTATCAACAGGGAATACGTCGCCACCTAGAAGCTAGGAAACAACAATATTGTTGTTAAGGCATCGTCTTTCTTCCTTTACGAGGGGAACACTTTCGCATGTATATCCCTTGCTCCGCTACTTCACTGATCCAAGGACCTTGCATACACCAAACATGGGAATTTTGATTGGTGTAGGGTGACTTAGTCTGAGTTGTATTATTACCGTTCTTTTGTGGAAGATATATTAAGCGTTCTTCTTGGTTGGATGTCGAATGTACCTTACGCAGTGAGTTTCGATGACAAACTGTGACAAACAAAGTAATCATTTCAGATCTACATTGACTAAACAGAGCTTTTATATCATTTCCTTTCCATTTAGTTAGATATGTAAATGTTGCTTATTCGCTTTGAGATTCTGACTTTATATGACACCATTAGAATCCCACTATTAGTCGTGTATTCTTGTCATGTACCATCACCCACGCCATGGCTTCTAACAACAACTATCAATCATCGACGTCCAAGTCATCGTTTGTATTGACATCCACGTAGTATCAAAACCCTCACCTTCGACATATTTTTTGTATCAATGTCCACATCAGTATCGAGTTACCTATTTGACCTTTAACAGTTGGCATTCATTGTTTGGCATGTGTATACATTGACGTAAGGTGGATCAAGGGCATGTGAGATTATGATATGTCCTAAGTGATGGCATGTGAAAGGAGGAACATGCCATGTTTAGAGATAAAGCAAGAGCAGTTATCAGGGATTATTGTATCGAAAATTTGCTTTATTTTAGAAATTTTATGTGGTTGGTTAAGGGAATATATGATTGTTTTAATAGATGCATCCTAATATGGATGAAATTTGATTTTTTATTTTTATTTAAGATGTATAACCAATCTCTAATTAAATACAATATAATATGTTACATACTTTGAAGCATATTGATTATGTTCGTGGATTTTTTTTGGATTGTATTCATGTGTATAATGCAAGAGATAACAAGAAAAAAAGTGGAGCATCTATCATATATTATTTCGGGGTAACAATCTAACTCGTAGAATAATTGTGGGGCATGCATGTATTAAACTATCACATTTTTTTTCAGGCCTTCAATTTTTGTATGTCTTCCTTGAACATTCCTTTTATGCGTCCTTGTTACCTGATCCTTGGGAAGTAATTTCAACTACTGGGTTCCCAAATCATTCCACCTCACACGCGAGAAACTCCATTGCCAAAAGCATGTACCATTTCCCTTCACACATCCAACGTGTGTTGCACCTATGTCATTCACATCTACAAAAACTACGCGCCTCACTGCTAGAGGCAAACTACATTTTTTTGTTTATAGCTATACAAAAACCCTATTCGCAATTGTGTATGAAATCCCAACCCCTTGGGTTTTAGGTCCAATCGACATATCCTTGTCTCTAAATTATCCATTAAAACATGAAAGGGAGTAATGCCAATTATTGGGTTGCAGTCTCGGTAGACTTCCCTCCAAAAGCATCGCCCCGACCACAAGCGCATTGCTTCGCCCTTCAAGTTTCCTCGTGTACTTCACCTCCATCATCCACACATGGTAAAACAATGTGCCTCGTGACTAGAGACAAACCCTATTAATTGGCATAATAGTTAAAGAGAAACCCTAATTGTAATTGTGTATGCAACCCGTACTCTAGAATGTTAGGCTCACACCACATACACGTACATTGCACTCAAGTGAAAAATACACTACCATAATCAGTAACTTGATAGTTGGGGGAAAACATCAATCTAAAATTTGCATGAAACCATTACTTGACCATTCCACATAAAATCAATGACTTCCTGTCCCTGCATTTTTCGTACATTGCTTTCATTTTGATATATCGTCGTCTGCAATTTTATCTGCGTCTTCCCTGACCGAGCTTTCTCCTTCTTTCCATTGACATATGTCTCGTGCTCTTCACAAATAACTTGTTTTCACATTAGGTCCTTGTTTCCTCTTTCCTTCCCCATGCACTTCTCCACCCTCAAATGCCATTTGTTACACCCATCTTCATTTCCGATTATTCCTCTCCATCCACTTTCGCTTCTTCACTATATTCCTTCGGCATTCACATCATACATTTCACGTATGATTGCTAGTTTAAAACCTCCCCACTTATCTCCACATCCCACCAATATGGGATTTTCCACATGTTAAAGTGGTCTTAATTGACCTTTAGGTGAGTTCATAAAACAACAAAACCTTAATCAATAATTTTTATTATTATAATATAATAATTAAAAATAAATTATAATAGGCACATATTGTGTACAACTAGGATACGTACACATCTTTAAAAACAATTTTCCCTCTTCTCGTAGCATCGTTTAATTCAAGAAACAACTTTCCCTCTTCTCGACAATCCTTCTTTACATAAGAAACAACTTGGTCATGTGAAGAAGGATTGTCGAAAGCAACAAAATGCCTTGAAAAAGCAGAAGGGGCAGGCACATATGACTACAATTGAACACGAGTCAGAAGATGAGTATGTCCTCATGGCATCTTGCTTGGATGGTGGCATCCCTATTCAGTACTGGTTTTTTATTCCAGAACATCACGACACTTCACATGATAGAGAGATTGGATGTCAATTATCACGTTAATTTATGTTCTTCCGATTCACTTACCTTAGGGGATGGGAGATCACATGTTGTAGAGGGGATTGGGGATGTCTATATTATGTTGAATAATAACACCAAACTACTTATGAAAAATGTTAGATATGTGCCTAACATGAATAAGAATTTGTTATCTATCAGTCAGCTAATTGATAATCCTAATATCTCTATAAATTTTTCTAGCAAACAATGTATTTTCTTTGATATCAAGCAAAATGAGGTTGCTGCCCTGGGGATTGGGCATGGTGGTCTATATAGGCTTGTTGATCCTGCCACAGTCAACTTGCATGCCTTAGTTGTGGAGCACAATACCAGTGTTTTGTGGCATGAGAGATATGGACATCTCAACCTTCAGTGTTTGACCTGCCTTCATAAAGTCAACTTGGTTGGTTTGCCTCCTATCCAGGAAAAACAAGATATGTGTGTTGGTTGTTTTGCAAGACAGTAGAAGCAGAAACATTTTCCCACTAAAAGTATTTGGCGTGCAAAGAGGCTCTTAGATCTTGTGCAAGCATATATGTGTGAGCCATCATGGAAGACTCCCATAGTCCTTGGTGCACGTTATTTTCTCGTTGGTGAATGATCATTCTCGGCGGATGTGGGTCTATTTTTTAAGAAGTCTGGTTGATTTGCTTCTTTTGTCAAGTTCAAGGCCTTGGTGGGGAACCAAACTATTCGGCAGATCAAGACTTTGAGATTCGATAATGGGGGTGAGTTCACCTTTAAATAGTTCGCAGATTTTTACGGTAAAGAAGGGATTCAATGACAGTTGACAACCTAATATACTCCACAATTGAATGGGGTCGTAGAGAGGCAAAACATAACCATCATGGAGATGGCAAGGTGCATGATGCGCAGTCGAGGAGTGCCATATCAGTACTTAGGAGAAGCCATTAACACAATGGTACATATTCTCAATCGTAGTCCTTGCAAAGTCTTGCAAGAGATTACACTAAAAGAGGCTTGGTCCAAAATCAAACTCGAGGTATCAATATTTCGTGTTTTTGGTTCAATTACTTATACTTTGGGCCTCGATCGTAAGAGTAAGTTAGATTCCAAATGTTCTAGATATTTCTTTGTTGGTTATAGTGATCATTTTAAAGCCAATTGATTGATACTTCCACTAATAAAATCATTGTTAGCCAGGATGTTGATGTCAAAGAAACAAAGTCTTTCTTTGGTTGTAATCAACAAGGGGACCAACAAGTGGGCAACAATCAGCAAGGGGTATTAACAGAGATTGGTTCTCTTTTCTTGCCCAATGATGAGTCTAATCCTTCTCATACTCCTCCACAGACTCTAGTAGAGCCTATACTCTCTCGTTGAGACTTTTGAGTCTTTAGAAAATCAACTTGCGTTGGTTTTGCCTCCGGAAGCACCACAACTAGATCCCACATCCTTAGTTCAGCGGCAGCCTAAGTAGTTTTACTCCATTGTTCAAGATCTATGGAAGGAAAAATTGTCTCCTCTCTTAGATGGTCGTTCTCAATGGACTGATAAGAAGATTTATTATTCTGAGCAAGCTCAATTTGCTTTTGCTTTTGATCCTCTTCATATTCACGAGCCACAAAAATACTTTGAAGCACAAGGCATACCATAATGAAAAAATGTTATGTAACTAGAGTATGATGCCTTGATTAAAAATAATACCTAGAATTTGGTCCCATTTCCTCTAGGAAAAAGCAGATGATACTTTGGATAAGTACAAAGCTCATTCTTCGTCTTCTTCTTCTTTCCTTCCCTTCGATTCGGCTTGGTGAGAGAGGAGCTTGCAAATGGCTTTTTGCAACAGGAGAGGATAGACTATGAGGAGACTTATACTCCTACAACTTGGAGTGGGAGATGATGGTCTGACTGTGGAGCACTGTAATTTCATTATTTCGCAAGTGGATTTGGACGGGGACGGAGTTGTCAATTTCCACGAATTCAAGCGTATGATGACGGCCGCCGTTCAGATTTTGTAAAATGTTGATTTTGCACTTTTCGGTTACTTCTTTTCTTTGCAGCTCAATTTAGTTGGAAAGTATATCAAATGGATGTCAAAAGTGTTTTCCTGAATGGTAATTTGGAGTAAGAGGTGTATATGGCATACCCTGAGGGTTTTCAGACATGTGGTCATGAATATCCGGTATGCACGTTGATTAAGTCCTCATATGGAATTACACAGACTCCTCGAGCCTAGTATATTAAGATAGATAAACATCTCAGAGATTCAAGATTCAAACGGAGTCATTTTGATCCAAATCACAATGTTAAAAGTGATGGTGATGACATTTTTGACATTTTGATTCTTATTGTTTATGTTGATGACCTTGCCATCACAGGTAGTGGAGATGTTGTGATTCATAAAGTAAAATCATATTTATGTGTTGGTTTTGACATTACTAATTTAGTCCTCCTTCACTATTATTTTGGTGTAGAAACAAAGTTTTGACAATGATAATAACATATGCTACTGCGACTTAAGATAAGAAACAATATGTAATCTTTCTACTGAAGAGACATATTCAAAACAAACTTCCTTACCCAAATGGGCTATGCCAAACAGACATCATTTTAGGACTCACAACATTGTATCATATTAGCAACTAACCAATTCAACCGAAAGCACGTAAATACATCATATGTTAATCATAACATCATGTGGTCAAACTTCCTCCCTAACAGTGATGCATCTTATAGAGTGTGCCCTATTTTTGACCTTCCATTAGGACTAATTCTGCATCCATGGCGATAGCAATCTAGGGAGATCGCGTTGAAACTTTCAGCGCAATATACGATGATTCACCACTAAATTCTAAAATTGATGATATATTCATTATCAGGTTACAAATGTAGTGGGAGGAAGAGTGCAGGGCAACAATAGATGATCTAACAGATTTCTGCAAGCCATTATGGAAACTACACTTAACTTGCATTGATTTTGTGAAGGACCAAGAGAAATCTGATGTTTTGCCAACTCTGTTAGCTATCTTTCTCACCAATCAGGTTCCTTGTCAATAAACCAAATGTCTTCGAGAATACTCATTATTGGATTAACATTGGTTATGTACTGAGAGAGCAACAAAATCTAGGGGAGTTTAGTTCTGCTAGGGTTGTGACATATGATATGTCAAAGGAACTTTGGAAGGGAAGGCACTTGAAGAGCCTTGTCCCAAAAAAAACCAGATTTTAAGGATATGTGGTAGTTTGATCCGTTAGCCCATTTCTCACAGATGGCGCACACTAGACATTCAGGGCCACGGGAGACTATTTCAATGATTCCATCTAACAAAAAATAGAACCAAATCTTGGGAGATCATGTATCCACCCAGAAATTTTTGTCATATCTTGTGAAGAAGCAATGTTAATTAAGAGCCAAAGCATTTTCTCTAGAATTCAATTACTTTCTGAAGAATCCGATGCAATTCTAAATGAGTTGCAATTTACGCCGGAGAGGATAACAATGTTTAGTTTATTGGAGTTGTAATTTTTCTATTTTAAGTTTGTGTGATGGGGAGAGGACAATATAGTAACTTCCAATTGCCTACTATACCTTGATGGATGTCCCATACGTTGCTATAAACCTCGTATTTTTTTTATGGGCCACAATGTCTCTTGACGATGACCATGTATTCTGTAAGATACAATTATGATACTCATTTAAAAGATAACATGTTGTATCATTTGGTTGAATACTTGGTGTTTATTTACAAAAGTTCATATTTTGGCATTTAAATGTTCCCAAAGCGCAGACAACAATCCCATTTTGTCATTATCCTTCAATCACTTCATTCCATGAGATGACATATCTCTAGGGAAGTTTATGTTTGGTGGGTAGATGAAATTAAGAAACCTGGTAATGATACCCCAAGATGTTGTAGCGGAAGAGCATCTACATGCTTCTTATAAACGAGGCTTCCATTTTTTGTGTTCTTATCCATCCGATTCTACTCCTATTGTACATATTCGTCAGCTTTTGCAACTGCTTACACCACTCAGGTATAGAGAGTGATTTCCTGTTTACATTTGCCAACATACTCCTCGCCTAGTTTCACCATATGCAACAAACAGGGCTCCAACCCAATTAGTTTAAATTATCCAAAGTACTCCCAACCTGTGCCAAAATATAGAGCAATTTTGTTATTCATAGTTGCAAATGTTTTAATAGACATGTATGCAAAATGTGGAACCTTACATAAAGACTTGTGAACTGTTTAGCAAAATGTAACTTATGTTCTTCACTCAAACATCTATCATAGATCATAGAATATATTTTACATCCAAACCATATTATACACATAAAATTCAAGTGATAATCAAGGTGTCTCACTAAAATGGTCTTAAAAAACCTTATATACCATGCTTGCACTAAGCATATTAAAATCCATCATGTTTTGTTGTTAGCTATCTTTCTTGGTTCTTGTCTAAACCAAAACTCATTCATTGGGGAGCAACAAAACGATTTTTAAGATATGTCAAAGGAACTCTTGATTTTAGCATTTTGTATCAACGAATTGCAAATTTCATATTGATTGGCTATACCGACTCTGATTGGGGAGGATCAATGGATACTCGAAAATCCACAACTAGATATATCTTCTCTTTTGGTTCAAGAGTTGTTTCTTAACAGAGTAAGCTTCAACACACTATAGCCATCTCTTCCACTTAAGCAAAATACGAAGTAAATGTTAGTGCTAGTTGCGAAGTAGTATTGCTTCGTAGGATTCTTATTGATTTTCATCTTCCTCAAGCTACTGCTACACCTCTTTCACTTTTTTGTGATAATCAAGGTGTCTTAAAATGGGTAAAAACCTTATATACCATGCTTGCACTAAACATATTAAAATCCATCATCACTATATCTGACAGTTAGTTGACTCGAGGGATGTTTCTCTTCATTTATGTCCTTCGAAGGAGCAATCTACCGATATAATGACTAAACCCCTTGGACCTTTATTATTTTTAAAGTTTTGCAACAAACTTAATGTTGTTTCTAAGTTAGTCATTAAGAGGGGGTGTTGAATATGTATATCAAAGACCATCAATTATGCAATTAGGAACTACCTCTATCTGAATGTAAATTGTAAAAGTGAATGTAACCACCTCTCATCAATAAATAAACTCTGCTACATCCATTCAGGACAATGCCTTCAACATACAACTTGTTTTTCTTCTTCATGCATCTGATAACATTTACAAGTCACAAGAAGCACCTCTATAGCATGTCGACTTGACGAACCATGCAAATAAGTCATTTTTTGTTGAAAACACATTTTTGTGGCACTCCACACCCAAAAGTTAGGCTTCTCAACTACTTCTCCCAAATTTGTTGTCTTTAAAGTGATTTTCCTAGTATATGTAGGGTCTTTCTTGTTGATAAACAATAATTCTAAGAGAAATCTTGCTTACATGGGAGAGTATGTTAGGGTTACTCTTGACAAACCCCGAGCTCTAAAGGAGGCTTTCAACTTAAAATGACAGGGAAGGCCTTGATGGAAACTAAGAATGCCCAAGTGAAAATGATTCTAGATTTGAGGGATAAAATAAGGGAAATGGAGTTGAAAACCTAAACCTTGGAAACCCAAATGTCAGGAATCGAGTATGTAGATGAGGACGATGCATAGGAGAAAACTGCGAACTGCATGGCTCTTGCAGATGTGAATCCAACAAATTGATGCAGTTGAAGAATGCAAAGCCCTCATTCACCATTACAAAACCTCGAGTTGTGGAGGGGTGATGTTGGAATTGCAAGAACAATTTCACATTCACCATAGTAGGATTTTGTTTTTATTAGTTTATAGACATCTACTTGTTAATGGCAGCTGTCATCAATCTAGTACTAATTTTAGTAGTAATTGGACATAACTTGTGCCACTACGGATTATGGAACTTAAATAATATAAACTGGTAATAGAACATATTTCTTTCTTGTTCCATGTCCTTCTTGAGGGGATTTTACCCCATCTGGTAATATGTAGTTTATCAGACTTCTGCATTTAACCTGAATTTGAAAATCTTCCATATCTAGAATTTAGTTTTGTAAGATGCGTTTTTTCCATTATTAATACAGTTTTTACCCTTTTTGTTAACAAAAGTGATTGGCCGATGTAAATTAACATTTTCCATCCTCAAAATTTAAAAAGTAGCTGCCAGGCAAAGCCTTTAAAATGTGCAAGGATAACCATATTGCTGAAGAATCATTCAGATTATTGTATCAAAAAGTTAGCATTCTTGATAAAATTTCATTAGCAAAATGATCTAAGGTTACAGGTGAAAAGATTTCACAACAGTTGGAAGCTGCTTTTATGGTAAACTGATTTTGGCTGTCACAGTAATGTAGTTCTGCAAAAACATAGCAATAGGGAATATAATCTTGCATACTAATTTCAAGATCTTTATCAGAAATATTTTACAACGGTGGGGAAATCACTAATCGTTTCTCCAGTCAATCCATAAATGCACTGAAGACATGTTACAAAGCCGTGAAAACTGTACAAGAATCATTCTTCTTTCTAACACGCAAGCCTCTGTAATTTATGGAGGCAAATCAAGTATTGGATTGAGCCTGATCAAAACCAGAAACACGAGCAAGCTCCGCAAATACCTTTTCACCACTCAACACCTACTTTCCATAACAAAATTTAATTATTGTGGACAAGCCCATCAAATCAAACCAATGACTTCAAATTTGAATGAAGATTCTGCATTGAAATTGATCCATTAGCCATAAGAGAGATTCTAATTCATTTTAGCAATTGTGAGTGTAATAAATCTTTTACCTGACCCTTTACCACCCAAGTTGGGAAACCCCGAATATTAGCAACTTCGCAAGCTTTTGCTATCTTGACTCCCTTTCTATACCCAGTTGGATAGCACTCCACATAATCTAAAATCTTTGCTGCTTCAGCACCAAACATCTGAGGAGAGTCGAGGGGAAAAGATAGTCATTAGATTTGTATTAGTGGACAGATTTAGTTCTCCTAGAATGTGTTCATATTTCTGCTATGAATATCAACAATGAAGGTGCAAACTACAATTTTGAGGATCTACTGTAATCCATCTTCATCCAGAATGGGGGCATTGGACAGATTTTGTATCTTATAGGAGAGAGAATATTCACAATATAATCTCATAATGTCTAAATAAGTATCGCATTTAAACAGAGTCTCGGAATGTGACAAAAGTAAGCTAAAATTCTTAACTACAACGAAATATTTAAATAGGTAGGATATGTACAGAGAAAAATACTTAAATGGCTAAGGTGACAGCTCTTAGCTTGCGACCCATTAAGGAATGTTACCTGTGCAGCGTGAAGTACATAAGACCAGGTTATATATGTGAGCCTCAAAAACTTTATGCAATTGTTATCAATATTTACTAGCCCAACAACAAGACATTAAATGATTCCCGAGGTAGTTCCTGCTGCAGTTGCCACTGTAGAGCCAGACCTCTCAGATCTTGTTCTGAGCAGCCTTGAATCACTGTGGCTTGAACAATGTAATAGCACTCGAATTAGTAACTGACTAGGTATTTTAAGAAATGAATAGAATATCACAGGCAGAGAGCCCATTAAACCCCTGTTTTACAGCATCGGTTTCAGCAATCAGAGCTAGTAAGCTGGAGATGAAGGGAATACATTTCCTCTGAATTGGTATCCATGACCTCAAGATGGGTTCCATTCATCCAGAAACCAAACCAATATTTTGCATGCTTCCCAAAGTACATTAAAACCAGGGATCCATAGAAAGTAGTTACAAAGCCAATTTATACCCACAAAAATTCTTAGACCAGACAAAGAGACCGTATTGAAGAGGTAAACTCAGTAGTCTTTTTCTTATATCTCTGATAACCAAAATGGATCATGATATGACAGAAAATGGTGCCATTAGAACCTCGACCAGTAAACATCCTGTTAGTAAAAGCCAAAATCCAACTAGTAGGGCAAATATCAAACATGCAGGAGAAGCAGACACTACACGGACACAAAAACACAAATCCTGCTCGAATCTGAGTGAGTGCTAACCATGAAAACCCTTGTTTGCAGAGGAGCACAAATCAGTGAAGAAAAGTCAAAACGTTCACAAGAATGAAAACACTACTCAAAGAAGATATAATGTCTTGGACTTCCAATCTCCACCTTCTGTGAGAGACGGAGCAGCATGACCCAGAAATATGTGAGGCCACAAGCAGAAATAACACTCTAGGAATGCAACAAGAGAGATTTTACGAACAATGAGGAGGTCGAGTCTGTTGCCGAACTGCTTCAAAAGAGTAGCATTCCTCAATTGTCTAAGATTACTGCCTCTACAAAGTGAGCGTTACAAGTGGTACACAGATAACTAAGAACATTAAGGCTGGAAGGTGGAATCTTCTTCGGGTCTTGGCAAGGGATATATCTGTAGCTCCCTGGGCAAGGAAGAGGCGGCCCAAGCAGTGTTCACAAATAGAGAGTGGATGATTGTTGGTGCTTAGGTATATTTGCAGCCTTGGTTTGAGAAATTTAATCTAGCATGTATCTCAACATAAGTATACACTTTGGTTGGAGTTTCCACATTTACCAAAGCTTTTGAAAAGATGCAGCTATCCTTCGATCAGGTACCTGTTGGAGATAAGATAGGAATTCACAGCTTGCAACCTAATGTGATATTTTGCTTGGAAGTGAAGATTTTGAAGCAGCTCCTTCAAAGATCTTCCTTATGATAAATGGCACTACGCATAGTAAAAAAGGTCTTGTATCTTAACCTCACCACCCTTTGAACAAATAAAAATCAACTAATGCCGCTTCACCTCGTAAAGATTTTTCTGAAACCATAAACTCTCCGGAAACGTAAAAGAGAGAGATGATCACCAAAGAAGGCAGCTTAAAAACAACAAACAGGTGTCAAAGCAAAGCATAATTTTTGAATCTGCAAAGGAAAAATGGGTACCTAGTATAGGCGGATAACACAGTCAGCCAGAGGGAGGTAATAAAGATATGTATCGATTTGGAGGGGAACAGACACAGGTGGTGCATTCAGGCTACTTCCCAAGTTCACGAGTCACTATCGGACCAGGCCATAATAATGACCCACCAAATAAAACCATCTATACTAATGCTTCATTGAACATATCTCCCTTGAATAATATCTATTGTTAAGAACTTTTCTGCAGTACTCAAGCAAGGACGTGATGAAGGTTATCCATGAAGCTGAAGAATTCGGCCTAAAATCTTAAGGAAGCTTTTGCTGATGGTAAGCAGGTTATCATTAAGTCAACCATGGTCTATCTACAGATGCACTCTTCAAGATATCTCCCTTGAACATATCTCCCTAATGCTTCATTGAACATATCTCCCTTGAATAATGTCTATTGTTAAGAACTTTTCTGTAGTACTCAAGCAAGGACGTGATGAAGGTTATCCATGAAGCTGAAGAATTCAGCCTAAAATCTTAAGGAAGCTTCTGCTGATGGTAGGCAGGTTATCATTAAGTCAACCATGGTCGATCTACAGATGCACTCTTCAAGATGTTAAAGGCACCTCCTTCAAGTTGAGTTTGCAAATGCACAACAGGAATTATGATTATTTCACCACTTAAGGGGGTAGGGTGTTAGACACTTGTGTTGTAGCCTCTTTGATTACATCTCATATTCTAGATAAGGGAGAACTCACAGCCCAATGTAGGATGACGGTAGTGCTAGTTGGCAGGGTGTGGTTTTTTGTACAATGTATGCCCTGAATGACCCCATTGATAGAATTTGGCTGTGACAATGGATGGCTTACAGGTTGAGCGGGTCCTTGCAAAGTCTTTAACAAGGTTGAGTGGGATGGTGTCCGAATTGGAGGGCATGAAATGACCTTCTAATATGAAGAAAGCCAGGCTTGGAGCAATTGCGAAAGGATTCTTCATGTGGCTGACAGTGTGGGGCCACAGGAACTCTGCCCCTACGTTGATCGAATTTGGCCGTGACAATGGATGGCCCAAAGGTTCAGTGGGTCCCTGCGAAAGACTTTACTATGGTCGAGTGGGATGGTATCCGAATTTGAAGGGCATTCAATGATCTTCTGAAATGAAAAAAGGCAGGCTTGGAACAATTGTGACAGGATTCCTTATGTGACTGACATAGTGTGGAGCCAAAAGAGCCCTTCCCCTATAGAGTGGTACACATGATCCAATAGACAAGTGGGATTTATGCCAGGGTTGATAAATTATGTACATATACATGCTGCCACATTCTCTTCCATTGACAAGAGGTTTGTTTATGTTGATTCAACTACCACTAGATCATTATCATCATCCTATTTATACATATATGATAGTTGGTGTTGATTTTTGGTAGAATTCTGACTCTTTTCTAAAGTAAAATGTTTCTTTGCTAAAGTAAGAAGAGTGTCGTACAACTTATACAAGAATTTGGTTTTTACCGCCTCCTCCAATTGGGGAACAAAGGTTGGATTCTTTGATGGGAGGCAGCCATAAAACACACAACAAAATTTCTAAAGAGTTTGGGGCAAAATGATTGTCAGATAAAGGAAAAGAAATGAAAATCAGGTTCGCCTGGAACTCCACAATGTTAGACAAAGGGTTGAACCTTTTCGATGAACTAAATCAAAATTCAGCCAGTGAGTTGGAATTGAATCTCAGTGGTTTTGAGGAATATAAGGCAGGTAGGGAGAAAAATAGGGAGAGCATGCAGTGGATGGCTGAAGGGGATACGCCTCCCAAATTTTGATTTCAATTTTTAAAAAATAAGCAAAATCAAAGAGAATTTTGGCTCTGGGAGACCCCAAGGGAAACCTTACCAGGGATGAGAGGAAAGGAGCAAACTGGTTTTATTGGAGACTTATCCTTGAATTTTTTTTTATTGGTAATAATTGGATAGACTCCAAGGGCCAATACATAAGATATCCTTTGAAGATCACAAAAGGACCAAAAACCACCATCCAAAAAGAGTCAGAAAGGAATTGACTCAAAACACCATACAAAGGAGAAAAACCAAAACAGAAAACAGGGACAAAACAGAACAGAGCACAAAGTCAGTAAAAGAGTAACTAAAGAGTCTTCAGCCTGGTTCTTGAGCTCAGTCTTGCCTTAGTAGTTGGATGTTGACGGAGCTCATCCTCTTCATCTGAACAGCTAAGAACAAGCCTCATCTTTTTACCCTTGACAATATCATCTGCCCTTTTATCCTAAAGAACATCAAGTCTCTTCCCGTGCACAGTCATCTCAGCCTTCAACTCTTAACCATTCTGACAAGGTTACTATTATCCGCCTTAAGAGAGGCCACAGTACTTTCCAAAGTGTCCAACCTTTGAGAAACAAAAGCAGAAAGATTATTCTTTATCTTGTGCTCCACATTGACACTCGAACCAGTCCCCCCAGCCAAGCTTTGAAGAGCCAAAGCCGCTTTGAAATCCCTAATCCTCTTATTCTTCTTCTTTAACAACTTTAATCTTTCTGACAGGGGCAAAAAATCCTCCAGATCATCACTAGAATTGCCAACGTTTTCAAAGAAAGAAACCCTAGGTCCTAAAACAGGGGAGCCAACTTTCACTAATAAGAGAATACGCCCCTGATGGAGCGGGGCGACAGATTTTTCAGCTTGGAAATCTAGAATGGAATTCTTCAAGGAGTAAAACAAATAGAAAGGATTGTTCATCCTTTTATTATGTCGAAAATGATTCAACAAAGAGAAGTGTTGGGTGTAATTTTCAGAACTTACCATCAAGGGTAATATATTTCATGATATGGAAGCAAACCTCTGGCCACTTGCCTGGTAAAGCAACCCTTGCAATACCATCCTCCATGAACAAAATTCTTTCATCGACACAAAAGAAAGTGTCCAATTCCTCCACCCTTCTCCATTTGTCTTTAAAATTTTTAAGACCATCAGTTGGCGCGCCTGACACCTTTGAGATGAAGTCCTCTGTAACATGCAACCTAACGCCCCTAACAGTCACCACTCCATTATCCCATGCTGCCGCAAAATCTGTTGAGAGAGCCAAATCAATATCTTTTAACTTGAACAATTAATTAGAGAGACCACCTTTCTTCAGAATTTCCCAAATGGTTCTCTCTACAACGCAATGCATGAGGCCAACCCCACATGAACGCGTTCTCCGCCCATGCTAAAAGTGATAGCAAGAAACTGCAAAATTCTAAGTTGAACCAACAAGAGAATGAAAACAAAGTGCCCTTCCTCGACCCAAATGCCCATAAAACCCACATGTTTGAAAGGTAAAGCAATCATGAAAATAAGTTCCCGAATCTCCTTCGCACTTGGGAAATTACAGCTCCCTCTCATCATTAATTACCCTTAGGACCCATGCAGGAAGTGTGTCCTCACATAGCCATGAAGACTTAGAGTGGTAATTGACCTCGTAATTTGCTAAACAATCCGCACATTGGTTTCCTTCGTGAAATATGTGATTAATACTTACATCCTCAAACTTAAGTAACAATCCATGAATATCTTCCATTAAGATTTTAATATTGTAGCTAACTCCAATTTCCTTCCTCATTGCTTGAATAATATAAAGGGAGTCCCCTTCAACTTGAAGTTTATTAATATTTAGAGAAAAAGCCATAGCTAAACCCCACAAAGCCGCTGAAGCTTCAGCATAATTACAAGTTTTAGAATCCAAAGAACCAGAATAGGCTGCTATCATAACTCCCGAGCTATTTTTGATATTGCCTCCTACTCAAGCTAAACTGGGGTTGCCTTTTGAAGCTCCATCAAAGTTTAGTTTATACCAATTTGAAGTAGGTTTCACCCATTTGATGGAACGCCTTAAAGGAACCTTCAAGTTATGTTGATAACTTTGATTGTTGAGCAAACCAAGAGATTGAATTAAGGTGTTTTGATGAGGGGGAATGACCCCTTTTTCTTTAAATTTCACAACCAAAAGATTGTTTTCAATAGCCCACATCACTCTACTTCCAACCATTTTAGCCGAATTATGTTTATCTCTGAAAATTTTGCTATTTCTTTCCAACCAAATTCCCCACAAAACATGAGGGAAAGCTATCTTCCAAGCCCTATTGAGGCATAGGGGAGAGAAGAGAGAGTTCCATTGGTTGAAAAGTTAGCAAAAGACTCTAGAAAAATCCATGCCACACTAAAATCATTAAGAATACAACCAAAAACATTTTGACAAAAGGAACAATCTTTAAAGAGGTGAGAGACAATCTCATTATCTCTTTCACATAGAACACGCCTATTAGGAATCATCATTCCTCTAAGCTACAGATTGTCAATTGTTAGGATTTTGTTTCTAATAACATGCCATAGAAAAAGATTAACCTTTGGAATCAAAACCTTATCCCAGACTTCCTTCCAAAAAGGGTTGATTGGAGGTAACTGACAGGCTACCAAATAACCAGACTTAACAGAGTAACTTCCATCATTCGACCAGGCCTGGACAATAGAATCCTCCTTAGGAGTGGATGGAATATGCAACCCTCCCAAATCAATGTTTAAGGTATTGAAAACTTCTTCATTCTCAACATTCCCATTCAACAACCGAAATTTTCTTCCAAGACCAACCAACAGCCTTCTTATTCCAATAATCCTTTAAAAGAAACCCAATAGAATCTTTGAAGAAGGGAGCTAGAAGATCCAAAGGCTGTTGAGTGATCAAGGGAGAATCCTTAAACCACCAATCATCCCAAAACTTAATTTTCGATCCATCTCCCATTTCCCATTTAGTCCCTCTTAAGAGGAGAGGTCTACATTTAAGGAGACCATTCTAGAAAGAAGACCCAACTGTAAGATACTTTGAAGACAAGTAAAAATCCTAATCTCTATGATTGTTGAGATATTTAGCTTTAAGAATCCTTTCCCACAAGCCATCCTCCTTCATTAGTCTCAAACCTGATTTAGCCAAGAGAGCTTGATTCATTCCTTTTAAATCCTTAAGACCCAAACCACCAACATATTAAGGCTAAGTAACTTTGTCCCATGCTACATGATGAAATAATTTGTCGAGTGGACAAATTGTGAGATTTCACCAACGCTCTGGGACTAGGTCCCTTTGCTTGAATGGGACAGCTCCATTCATTGGAAGCAAGGAAATAAATGTAAACTAAACTTGTGGCCAAACTAAACTTGTGGCCCATAGACCGGAGATCACATAGAAATACTTCACTAAACTTGTGGCAACTGCTTGTATGGAATACAAGGGAAGAAAATTGTTTAGAGAGGGAGATAGGAAAGGGAAAAAGAAATGGGATTTTAATCAACGAATAACATATCAGAGTTTATTGCATTAAATTAGATTATTTCACTTGCATCAATCAGAAGAAACCATTCATAAAGAAAGAGGAACAATCAACAAGAAACACAATTTTATTGTATCATGTTGCACAATTTACAATGTTCATGGAGTACAAGTTGAGATGGAGATAGAATGACAAAAGACAAGAGAATAGAGGAAATGAAGGCATTTATTCCTAGAAAGACAAAGGGAGCTAGTAAACAAGAATTAACCATCCCCTAAAATGAGGAGGCTCTCCCAATTTATATCTTTACAATTCATCTCTTCGTCTACCCCCCACATATCTCTTCATGTCCTTATTCGACCTGTGACTCTTTGTCTTCCTAGGATGTGAAAAAATCAGTCCCCTTATAAATCCAAAGGGACTTTTACAATCCACCATTAGGGTCACTTAAGTGAATAAGACAAATTACAATGATTGCTTACAACGAAGAATTAGAAAGGGGGGAGAGAAGAGGAGAAAGAATCAAAGAGGAAAGGAAAGAAGAAATGCTCCAAAGCGTGGATGAAGATGCATCTGCCTCCGATGAAGATCTGCTCCGACGAAGTTGAAGATGACAACTTGACCCTTGATGACCCCCCACAATGATGCACTAACGAAGAGCTCTGATGAAGGCCATTTTGAACACTTTTCCTCTTTTGAATACTCTCGAAATGATGAACCTCTGCAACACTGCTTGAACACACCAAGAAGAGAAGTGATGAGCACTTGAGAAGTATACCACTGAGAACATTGGAGGATGACTTCCCTCATTGAGGAAATCCTTTTGATCCTTGAGACACTACCACATTTGTGTGATCAATCATTCATATGGGAGAAATTGGTGCATTTTGCTCATACGAGCATGACCCTGATTCTGTCACTGCATGAGCACTGATGATGAATGAGACATGAGACCAAATCCTTCTGAATCTGGAGTAAAGAAAGAAGAATGAAACCAAAACCAATTCTATCCACCAATTGATCATCCATTCCATTAAGAATGAACTGAAATGGCCTTTAGTGCAAAATTGGCATTTTTCTTATTTTGATACTTCATGCTCACCACATCAGGGCATGCTAGAATTTGCTTGAAATTTGAGCGGAAGACCTTTGTGAGTTTCAAAACCATTGTAGGATGAATGAAGGAATGACATGTGATCATTTTTAGCTCATTTCACTCATTTACTATTTTTAGAATATTCATCATTATTGTCCCATTTTAGCCAATTTTGTCAATCTTGCCAATTTTGTCAATCTTGCCAATTTTGAGTGTCTCGATCATGGTAGAATGAAATGGGGAGTATGAATGCACATTTTTCTCAGCCTTACTATATTTAGGTGTTCTCATGAAGGCTTACTAAAAATAGAAAGTGGTCTTCCTGGTATCGGATTCGAACGAAACCACTTGCAGAAGTTTTTGATTTTCATTTCAAACCTTTGCGCCAATTTTTCAGGTGTTTCTACCCTCCAGATTTCTCTTAATCTAAAAAGGCAACTTTTTCTTGTTGAAAAATTCAGGTAGGGACTGTGAAACAATCAGAGGATCAATGGTGATGGTGTTTGGATCATCTCAAAGGTGTTCACCATTAGAGTGCACAGGCAAAATTTCAGAGCAATCGGATCAAAAACGGGTGAGATATGAGCAATTTAGTGGTTTTGAGCATGGGGGTTTCATGGTGAAATCTGATCATGACCAGGTTGCAGCAGCAATGGAGGGAGGAAAGTATTTTAAAAATGGCTTCAAAAATGCACAAGGAAGATTTGAATATTTGAAAGTTAACTCAGGTTAAGGAAACTTACCCCTGGACCCACCTGAGCACTTCATTCCTAACCCGGGTTGAGGGTGAGTTAAGACTTACTAAATGGGTCCGGGAGGCTCTCTTGCACCCTACCACATTTGGTATGAGGTGCAAAGGTGCAACAGGCTGAAAAAAATGCACCATGGGGGGAGCTATCATGAGGAGAGGGACAAACTTGTTCATTACGGTGAGTGGAAAACAACTCCTAGGAAGCTAGTTTGAAGTTCTAAAGTGCCGAAAGAGGGAGGCTTCCATGGTGGTGAACTTTTTTGCACCTGATGCACTTTTGCACTAGGTGCAAAGGTGCAACAGGGCTTCCTAAGTGTGCCATGGGTATGCTTCATCATGGGGAGGGGGTGTTTGAAAGGCGTGAGTTGTTAACACTTACCTAGCACTCAAAGTTGTCACTTAAGTGACAAAATGGCTAATCCCCCTTGGTGGCGCACTTTTTTGCACCCATTGCACTTTTGCACCAGGTGCAAAGGTGCATTAGGGCTTCCCAAGTGCGCCAAGGGTCATCCTCAACATGGGGAGGGGGCCATTTTAAGTTGTGAGTTGTTAACACTCACCTAACCACCAAAGTTACACCTTAAGTGACGAAACACTACAAAACTCATCCTCTCTCCTTGGTGGCGCATGTTTTTTCACCAATTGGTGCAAAGGTGCAAAAGTGCATCCAAGGTGTGAAAATGCCATGGACACATTTGGAAACCCCATTCACCAATAACTGCCAAAAATAGACACCAAGTGATTCTTTGCCCCCGGAGCTTCCTTAAGAGTTACCTAGGCAAACCTTATATCATTTTGACTCCAAAAGGTCTGTTGAGATCATTCCCACAAGTTTCAGAAGCCAATTCTGCTTGCAATTTGAAATTTACCCCCTTTTATGATTCTGCTCAAGCCTATGCACCAGTGAAAGTGACTACCACTGAAAAGTATGATGATGAAAATGGAAACCAACACATTGTGAGTGAAGAGGACATTGAATAGGTCATCTTGGGATTTGAATCAAGTCTCAATTCCCCATATAACTCCTGGAATGCTCATTTGAACCTCCACTGGGATCGGGGATCTTCATCTGCACTGTCGGGCCAATATCTCAAAATCCGGACGATAGAATCTCCCGAAACCTTTTGCAATGTGAAGTAGACCTTCTTAGTTTTCTGATGAGTATTTGGTCACTTCACAAAATATCCTGAAGCTCCTGAACCATTTAGAACAAGATCACTAGCTTTTAAGCTACTTTCATTTCCCTGCACCATGGTATAAGTAGCCCGGTGTTGCACAGCTTGTACCTAAACTTGTTTCTCCTTGCAGAACTTCCCTAAACTGCCCCTGATGGCCTCATAGCTTTGTCACACAGTGCTTGGATGCATTATCTTTTCTTGGTTCATCTCCAGCAGGTGTTCATTAGGTGCAAAAGTTTTTAAAATAGGCCTTTTTGGGCCTCTAGGAGCAATTCCTTCAAAGTAGATCAAAATGCATTTATGGATTGCTTCCCACCAACTTACCTGCACATGAAACACACTTTCAAAAACCTAATTAGCACATCCCTCTCGGCCATGATAGGGTTTACATAGTCAACAATTGGCCTGAGGGCAAGTTTACATTACCCGGTTCAAGGATTTTTTAGTGTGGGCTTAGTTGTCATAGCAAAAGTTTTCAATTTTTCATGCTAGATATTTAACATGACAACACTAACAAAAGAATTATGTCCTTTGTTTCAATCCCAGACCAAAGAAACCTCCTCTAAATCTGAACAATAATTTTCCTTTTTTTCCCAGGTATTTTGAAAGCAAACATTAAATAAACAACTAAGCTTTATAAAGAACTTTGGAGGAGTTGAAATTTACCTGCTTGAGAAAGAATGGCTCCTTTCCACAAAGCCAACTTCTTCTGAAACCTGTTAATAAGAGGAATCCAACTTTCAATCTCCATTCTACCCTTAAAAAGAGGCATACCTAGATAAACACTTGGAAGCACTTTAATAGGGCAATCCAAAATATAAGAGATTCTCCTTTGAACTTCCTCTTCAACATTCACGAAGAAAATAGAGCTTTTATTCAAATTGATAAGTTGACCAGTCACATCAGCATAATGTTGAAAAATATCTTTAAAAGCTTGAGCTTCAAAAATCGAACCTCTCCCCAGAAGAAAAGTATCATCAACAAATTGTTGGAGAGATAGCGGTTCTAACCCATTAGAGATTACTAATCCTTTTAAAGTTCCTTTCCTTTTTTAGTCAGCACAAAGTCTGCAAAGAGTCTCAACCACTGTGATATAGAGAAAAGGAGACAAGGGATCTCCTTGCCTCAACCCTCTCCCAACCGAGAAGAAACCTTCAGGTTTGCCATTTATCAAAATAGAATATTTGGGGGTGGAGATACCTTCCATCACTAGTTTAATAAAGTGTTCAACAAACCCCAGATGATCAAGAATGGTTTGAAGAAATCTCCACGAAACATGATCATAAGCTTTATTCATATCAATTTTAACTAACATTGCTTCTCTTTTGGATTTGTCCAAAGAATGTATAGTTTCATGGATAGTGATAATATTGTCCAGGATCCGTCTACCTTCAACAAAGGCTCCTTGATTAGGGGAAATGAAATTTTCCAAAAGGATCTTGATTCGGAAGAAAAGAATTTTAGTGATAATCTTGTAAATAGTGTTACACAAACTGATAGGTCTGAAGTTAGACACATTTTTCACTCTGAGATTTTTCGGGATAAGAGCTGTAAAAGTATTGTTGACCTATTTTAACAGCTTGCCATGAACAAAGAAATCTTGTATAGCAGCTTAGACATCCACATGAATAATTTTCCAGAAGGATTAAAAGAAGAAAGTTGGAAAACCATCTGGTCCTGGTGATTTATCACTTTCTAAATAAAAAACCACTTTAATTTCTTCCGGAGACGAAACCTTAGTAAGATCCAAGTTCTCAACTTCAAAAATGATTGGCTGAAACAGATTCGCTATGTTATTCTCTTTGATTGGATCCGGAACTTGAGATTCTAAAAGGAGATCTGAGAAAAAATTTATAAATTCAGTTGTCATCTCATCTTTGTTCTGGATATTAGTGTCATTCCTGCCCACAATCTCCAGAATTTTGTTACTATTTGTATGAATGGAGGCTGTCAAGTGAAAAAAAATGGTGTTTCTATCTCCATCTTTGAGCCAGGATACTCTAGAATTCGGTTTACAGTACGCTTCCTCAGCTTCAAGCGAATGTAATTTTGAAAGAAGAATTTTCTGTTTCCTTCAACTCTTGATCCATTCCAGATAGTTCCATTTGATCTTCAAAGCTCTTCAGTTCCTCAACTATCTGCATTTTTTGAGAGAAAATGTTTCCAAACGACTCCTTATTAGAAATTTTAACTTTTGATTTAACAATTTTCAATTTCACTAGAAGTTTGTACATTAAATTTCCTATGACATCAACTTGCCACCAGGATTTTATCAAATCATGAATATCAGGATGTTGGAGCCACATTTTGACAAATCTAAAATGTTTGCCTCCATTCTCATTTAAGATACCATAGTTCAAACAGATAGGACTATGATCTGAGCCTATTTTGGGCAAAGCCTTTAGAGATTCATTAACGGAAGACATCCATCCCGAGTTAATCAAAAATCTGTCCAGCTATATTTAAATTAGATTTTCCCCCAACCTCTGATTGGACCAAGTAAACTTCGACCCTCTAAGCTCTATATCCACCAAGCCACCCTCAACCAAAAAATCCGCAAAATCCTCCATACTCTCACTATATCTACACAAGCCACCTTTTTTATCAACAAGAGAGAGCGAGTACTGAAATCCCCTCCTACTAACCAATCCATATCTTTGAAATTTGATCTGAACACAAAAAACTCTACCCACAACACCCTTCTATCAACAGAAGAATTAGGAGCGTAGATGTTTGAGCTAATCCACGAGTGGTCCTAACCCTTCTCTTTAAAGCAAATAGCCAAATGACTAGAAGAAGAAAACAAAACAACACTTTCCAGTAGCTCTGGATTCCAAAGAGTCACCAAACCTCCAGAAGAACCATTAGAACTAACAACTTCATTCTCAGCGCTATACCAACTTTTATTCCTAACATCATTGAATCTCTCTTTTATCATTTTAGTTTCTTGAATCATCAGAATATCATGTTTATGGTTCTTCCTAAAACTACTCAAAATCCTTCATTTATTTGGGTTATTTAAACCCCTTACATTCCAAGATATAATCTTCATTTCTTACCTTGTGAAACCAAGGGAAACAAACTTAAATCTAAAGAACGTTGTTTACCTGCTTCTATCTCCCGAAAAGTTGTTCTTTCCCTTTTCTCTTTATTAGATATTTTTCTTTTTTTTAAGATTTGTTTTCCACAATCTGTCTTTTCCTAATCTGATTTTTGAACTGAACTTCTAGCTTTTATTTTCTTCCCATCATTGTTTTTTTCCTTATTTAACTCCACATTAAAAGAGCAGGGAACAATCTCTTCAAAATAACATTCTTCTTCAATCTTCCCTTCCTTCTGAGAGGATTCTCCCAAATCTTTAAGACTTTTTTTCAGAGTGGTTTCCTAAGGAAATAAGTCTTCTTCATTTTTATGTTTATCTTCTTCTTGCTCCTCGTCTTCTTTAGGAGACTCCTAAGGAACACTTTCCTTTGATTCAAATTTTTTTTCCCCATTTACCTGATTAGATTAGTTTTGCTTGTTTCCCCACATACTTCTTCAAAAGCTAACTCACAAAGAGGTTCTTCATTTAAAAGCACCTTAAAAGATGCATTTAATGGAGAAGAGGCTTCTTTTAACACCTTAATAGGAGATTTAGATTTGGACTGAATTTTCCAAACTCCCTATTCCTACTTATTGTCTTTCTTTTCCCACAATTGTTTTCCCTTACAAGATTTTTTACATTGTCGTAACTCATGCACCACTTTTTTACATTTCTAACCAAAAAAAGGAGACTCATATTCTATCTTTTGATCTTAGTTTCCATACTTAGACTACAATCTTATTTCTTTTGGTAACACACTTCCTATGGGAACATTAACACAGAAGTGTGCATATATCAATCTAGTTCTTGTCTTAGTTACTGGATCATAAACTATCAGAAAGCCTATAGCCCTAGCAATACTTGCTAGAATTTCCTTCTCCCAAAACTCCATTGATAGGCCAGGAAGTCTAACCCATACAAGGAGTTCCTCTGGTTTTTCCTTAAAAGGATCAAAACCTGGGTGTCATTTCAAGACAAACAGACTTGACCTTCCCATAAACCAAGGGTCTCCTAAAAAAACTCTTGCACAGTCTTCCTTATATGAAAGATTTATGATAAAAAAGTCATTAACGTAAGATGCAATACCCAAATATCCTTCAGGATTCCATTTTCTACGAGTCCATACTCTAAACCACTCAACATTAGGTCTAGATCCAAAGAACTTACCGATAAGAGGTTTTTCCATCATTTGCTTACCTCGCTCTGCCAAACCATCTGAAATAGAGAGGTTTAGAAATTCATCCTTCGTTTAATGCTTGAGATCGAGCGTTTTAGAAACCACTAGGTCCCCTTTCCGCCTGACCACTCTATCAATCCAAGATGTTGACTGATTTTGACAAGACTTCTTTCCGTCCAGATCCAATGGGCCCTCAGTCTGTAAACCCCCATCTCAACGATCTCCTGTGTCCTGAGCAGTTTCCCCCCATTTGGTTTTTCAACAACACCTCCATTTTCCTTACCTTCGCCCACTCCTGCTCACTCCATCCTTGATAATCTTATAACTTCTTGAGTAATAAAATGATAGAAGCGGGAGCAAGAGCAAGAGTGTGAGAAGAAACAGACGATGGAGGAGTTTTTCAAAAACCAAATGGGCGGAAAACTACTCAGGACTTAGGAGATCCTCAAGATGGGGGTCTGCAGACTGGGGGCCCATTCGATATAGACGGAAGAAAGTCTTGTCAAAATCAAACATCTTGGACAGATAGAGTAGTTGGGCGGAAGGTGGACTCTGTGGTTTTTAAGTTGCACGATCTCAAGCCTAAAACAAAGGATGACATTCTAAATCTTTCTATTCTAGATGGTTTGGCAGATTGAGCTAAGCATAGGATGGAAAACTCTCTTGTCGGTAAGTTTTTTCGATCTAGACCTAATGTTGAATGGTTTAGAGAATGGACTCGTAAAAAATGGAATACGAAAGGATCGCTAGATATTGCATCATTTGTCAATGGTTTTTTATCATAAATTTTTCTAATAAGGAAGATAGTGCAAGATTTTTGTTGGGAGGCCCTTGGTTTATGGGAAGGTCAAGTCTGTTCGTCTAGAAATGGCATCCAATTTTTGATCCTTTTAAGGAAAAACTAGAGGAACTTCCTGTTTGGGTTAGGCTTCCTACCTTCCTATGGAATTTTGGGAGGAGGAAATTTTAGCAGGGATAGCCACGGCCATACGCTTTCTAATAGCCTACGATCCAGTACCTAAGGCAAAGACTAGATTTATCTATGCTCGTTTATTTGTAAATGTTCTTATAGGAAGTGTGTTACCTAAATAAATAAGACTACAATCTAAGTATGGAAACTGAGATCAAAAAATAGAATATGATTCTTACCCGTTTTTTTGCCAAAAATCTAACAGAGTGGGGCATGAATTACGGCAATGTACAGAATCTCATAAAGGAAAACAGTTGTGGGAAACAAAAGACAACAAGCAGGATCAAGGCGTTCGAAAAAATCCAACAAAGTCCCCAACTAAGGTTGTAGAAGAAAATTCTTCCCCTTTAAAATTACCTTTTAAGGTGTTTTTAAATGAAGAACCTCTTGGTGAGTCATCCCTAGCATTTAATATGTTTCATTCAGAAGCCTTTATAGAAGTCTATGGGGAAACAGGTAAAATTAATCTAAATCAAGAAAATGGTGAAAGAAATGCGGTTTCCAGTGAAAATGATCCTCAGGAAGAAAATGAGGATCAAGAAGTAGATAAGGAAAAAAATAAAGAAGTAGATAAACTACTCCACAAATAAGTCTTAAGGATTTGGGAGAATCTTTTCAGATGGAAGGTAAGAATGGAGAAGGATATTTCAAAGAGGTTGTTCCTTGTTCTTTAAAAAATTTGGAATCAAATAAGGAAAAAAACAATGATGGGAAGAGCAAAAATAAAAAACCAGAAGTTCAACACTAAAAACAGATCACGAAAAAGCAGACTATGGAAAACAAAACTTAAAAAAAGGTAAAATCTCCAATAAAGAGAGAAGGGAAAGAACAATTTGCCAGGAGATCGAAGCAGGGTTGAGAATGGAGTTGTTAGTTCTATTGGTTCTTTTGGAGGTTTGGCCACTCTTTGGAATTTCGATTTCTTGGAAGGTTCTGTTGTGTCTTCAACTTCTTGTCATATGGCAATTTGTTTTAAAGAGTAGGGTCTAGATCACTCTTGGATTGTTTCTAATATTTATGCTCCTAATTACCCTTTTGAAAGAAGGGAGTTGTGGCCTAAGCTTTTGGTTTTTAGATCGAAGTATAAAGAGATGGGTCGGTTATTAGGAGGGGATTTCAATACCACCTTTACTCCTGCTGATAAAAAAGGAGGTTTGTGTGGATATAGTGACAATATGGAGAATTTTGCAGATTTTTGGCTAAGGGTGGTTTAGTGGATATTAAGCTTAGAGGGTCTAGGTACACTTGGTCCAATCGAAGAGTGGGGAATGATCTAATGCAAATTAAGCTAAATAGATTTTTTATCAATTCTGAGTGGATGTCTTCCTTTGATGGTTATCTTACGGCTTTGCCTAGAATAGGATCAGATCATAGTCCTATATGTTTCAACTATGGTAATTCTAACAAGAATAGAAGCAGACCTTTTAGATTTACAAAATGTGGCTCCAACACCCAGATATCTATGATTTGATTAAATTGTGGTGACAAATTGATGTTAGAGAAAATTTTATGTATAGGCTCATGGTGAAGTTGAAAAATGTAAAATCCAATATTAAAATTTGGAATAAGGAGTCTGGTTGGAAACATTTTTTTCTAAAAAATTTATGATAGCCAAGGAACCGAAGAGTTTTGAAGATCAAATGGAATTAGTTGGTTTAGATCAAGAGATGAAAGAAAAGGAGAAAATGCTTCTTTCAAAATTCCATTCTCTTGAAGCCAATGGAGGAATCTTACTAGAAACAAAATTCTAGAGTTTCTATGGCTCAAAGAGGGAGATAAAAATACCAAATTTTTTCACTTGACGATCTCTATTCATATGAATAGTAACAATATTGTGGAGATTGTGGGTAGGAATTGATCTAAAATCCAGGACAAAGGTGAGATAGCAGTTGATTTTATTAATTTTTTCTCTGACCTCCTTTCTGAATCTCAAGTTCTGAATCCTATTAAAGAGAACAATATTGCAAAATTCTTTCAACCTATCATTTCCAAAATTGAGAATCTTGATCTTATTAAGGTTTCTTCTCTAGAGGAAATTAAAGTGGATGTTTTTGACTTAGAAAGTGATAAATCTCTAGGACTGGATGGTTTTCCAGATTTTTTCTTTCAAACTTTTTGGGATATTATTCATGTGGATATTGAAGCTGTAATAAAAGAATTTTTTTTCATGGAAAACTATTAACAGAGGTTAATAATACTTTTATGGCTCTTATCCCTAAAAAATTAGGAGTGAAAAATATGTCTAATTTTAGACCTATCAATTTGTGTAACACTATTTACAAGATAATTACTAAAATTCTATCTTTTTAAATTAAGAGTTATGTTGGAAAACTTCATTTCCTCTAATCAAGGGGCCTTTGTTGAAGTAAGACAAATCTTGGATAGTATTATCAATATCCATGAAACTATACATTCGATGGATAAGTATAAAAGAGAATATATGTTATTGAAAATTGATATGAATAAAGCTTATGATCATGTCTCCTGGATATTTCTCTGTATCATTTTAGTTTGTTTGGGGTTTTCTGAACACTTTATTAAGTTGGTGATGGAATGTATCTCCACCCCTAAATATTCTATTTTCATAAACAAAAAACATAAAGGTTTGTTATCAGTAAGGAGAGTTTTACAGGAAAGGAGAACCTTTATCTCCTTTTCTCTATATTATAGTGGCCGAGACTCTGTGCAAACTTTGTACTGATGGAAATCAGAATGGAACTTGAAAAGGATTGGTTATTTATAATGGGTTAGAACTGCTATCTCTCCAAAAATTTGTTGATGATAATTTTCTCTTGGGAAGAGGTTCTGTTATGGAAGCTCAAAATTTTAAAGACATCCTTCAAGATTATGATGAGGTGACTAGAAAACTCATAAGTATGAATAAAAACTCTATTTTATTCATGAATGTTGAAGAGGAGGTTCAGAGGAGAATTTCTTATATTCCAGATTATCCTATAAAATTTCTCATTGGTGTTTATTTAGGTATGCCTCTTTTTAAGGGTAGAATGGAGCTTGAAATTTGTAATCCTCTTTTTAGCAGGTTTCATAATAAGTTGACAGCATGGAAAGGTTTCATTCTTTCCCAAGTAGGTAAACTTCAACTCCTCCAAAGTTCCTTACAAATTTTAGCTTTTATTTAATGTCTGCTTTTAAGATTCCTAGGAAAATAAGGAATATCATTGTTCGGATGCAAAGAAGGTTTCTCTAGTCTATGGTTAAAGAAAAGGATATAACCCCTTTGGTAGCTTGGAATAAAGTCACTTGGCCTAAAGATGTTGGAGGCCTAGGTCTTAAGGATATAAAAGGTAATGAATCAAGCTCTTCTTGGCTAAATCTGGTTGAGATCAATGAATGAGGATGGCTTATGGGCAAGGACTATTAAAGCTAAATATCTCAATAATAATAGAAATCATGAATTTTTCTTGTGCTCGGAGAATCTTCTGGTTGGGTCAACTTTCTGGAATGGTCTCCATAAATTTAAACCCCTCCTCCAAAGGGGTACAAAGTGGGAGTTGGGTGATGGTTCTAAAATCAAGTTTTGGGATGATTGGTGGTTTAAGGAAGGACCTTTAATTAGTCAGCAGCCTTGGGGCTCTCCTAGCTCCCATTTTTAAGGACTTTATTGGGATCTATTCTAAAGGATTATTGGAAAAAGGAGGCTTTTGGTTGGTCTTGGAAGAAAATTTAGAATTTGAATGGGAATGTTGAGGATGAATGAAGTTTCAAGGCCTTAAACATTGAATTGGGTGGTTTGCATATTCCCTCAATCCTAAGGAGATTCTATTGTTTGGGATTTGTCGAATGATGGAAGTCACTCTATTAAGTTTGGTTATTTGGATGCCTGTCAATTTCCTCCTCACAAATATTTTTGGAAGGAAGTGTGGGATAAGTTCTTAATCCCAAAATTTAATTTGTTTGTTTGGTTGTTCATTAAAAAAAATTCTCACAATTGATAATTTGCAGCTTAGAGGAATGAATATCCCTAATAGGTGTGTCCTATGTGAAAGAAATAATGAAACAATTTCTCATGTTTTTAAAGATTGCTCCTTTTCTCAAAATGTTCTTGGTATGGGTTCTTAATTCTTTTAATGTGGCATGGAATTTTCTAGAGTCTTTTTTTGGTTTTTTTAATCAGTGGAAATCTCCTTTCTCTTCCTCCTGTCTTAGCACAATTTGGAAGATAGCTTTTCCTCATGTTTTGTGGGGAATCTGGTTGGAAATAAATAGTAGAATTTTTAAAGACAAGCATAATTATGTAAAAAGGGTTGGAAGTAGAGTGGTGTGGGCTATTGGAAATAATCTCTTGGTTATGAAATTTAAAGAAAAAATAGATATCCCTCCTTATGAGAACACCCTAATTCACTCTCTTGGTTTGCTCAACAATTTAAGTCATCAAAACAACTTGAAAGTTTCTGTAAGATGATATGTTAAATGGGATAAACCTAGTTTAAAATGGTTTAAACTCAACTTTGATGGATCTCAAAAGGTATCCCAGGTTTAGATGGACTAGGAGGAATTATCAGAAATAGTTCGGGTGAAATGATAATAGCTTATGCAGGTCCTTTGGGTTCTCAAACTTGTAATGTTGTTGAATCTTCAACGAATTTGTGGGGTTGATCTTTGGTTGTTTCTCTTAACATTCAAAAGCTTCAAGTTGAAGGGGATTCCCTTAATACTATACAAGCTATGAGGAAGGAGATAAGGGTAAGTTACAACATTAAAAACATTATGGAAGATATCCATAGTTTATTACTTAGGTTTGAGGACATTAGTATTAACCATATCTTCCATGAAGGAAATCAATGTGCTAATTGTTTATAAAACTATGGGGTTAATCATCATTCTAAGTCTTCATGGAAAAGTGAGGGCTCTTTACCCATGTGGACTTTAAGGTTAATAAATGAAGACAGATAGTTTCTTTTCTCAATCACAAGCAGATTTGGGCACTTAACTCCATGATTGTTTTTTCTCTCAAGTGTGCGAGGATTTTGGGTATTTGGTCCACAACAGGGTTCATAAGTTTCTTTCATCCCTTTGTTCTACTTCTTTTTTTGGAGCTTGGTGATTTTAGTTTAAATATGGGTGGCGAACGAGTTCGAGTGGAGCCGGCTTCGTGCATTGGTTTGCAGAGAGACCAAACTATTTGGGATATTTTTGAAAAGGGTAGTCTTACAAACTACTTGTTTAAGCTCAAAGGTAGTGATTTGGCCCTCTCTGCAGATTTTGCTACCACTTGGGATAATGGTGTGGTGACCATTAGAGGGGTTTCATTGCATGTTACAGAGGATTTTATTTCTAAGGTATCAGGTATGCTAAATGGTGGCCTCAAGATTTTTAAAGATAAATCTAAGAGAATGGAAGAACTAGATTCCTTCTTCTGAGATGATGAAATAATTCTCTTCATGGAGGACGGTATTGCTCGGGTCGCGCTACCTGGTAGGTGGCCAGAGATCTACTTTCACATCATGAAATATATAACCCTGGATGGTAAGTTCTGTAAATTGCACACCCATCATTTCTCTCTTAAATCATTTTCAACACAATAAAATGATGAGTATTCCCTTTTATCTATTTTGTTCCTTGAAGAACTTTTTTTTAGACTTCGAAGCTGAAAAATGTGTTGCCCCACTCCATCAGGGGCTTATTCTCCTTTTGGTGAAATTCAGTTCTCTTGTTTTAGGTCCTAGGGTTCTTTCTAATGATGGGATTGGATGGCTCTAGTGAAGATTGGGAGGATCTTCTTACCCTGTCTGAAAGAATTAAAGATCTTAAAGAAGAAGAGCAAGATGACAAGGATATTGATGTGGCTTTTTTACTTCATAGTTTGGCTTCTGGGTCTAATTCGGGTTTTAATTTGGGGCACAAGATGAAGACTAATTTTTCTAAATTTGTTTTCCAAAAGTTGGAAACTTTGGAACAAACGGTGGCCTCTCTTAAGGCTAACAACAAAAATCCGATGCAAATGGTTAAGAGGTTAAAGGCAGAGGTTACTGTTCATGGGCAGAGACTAGACGTGATCCAAGATAAGAGGGCAAAGGATATGGTAAAGGGTAAAAAATTGAAGCTTGTTTCTGAGTAACTCAGATGATGAGGCCAAGGATCTCCTTCAGCATCAGACTTCTAAGGAAGGGTCGAGCTCTAGGACTAGGCTCAAGACTATTTAGCAATTTTTTGCTTTGTGCAAACTGTCCTTTTTGTCCCTGTTTAGTTATGATTTTTCTCTGATTCTGCTTTCAGGGTTTTTTCCTTCAGTTGGTGTCTTGAGTCGAAATCTTTTTGACTCTTTTTTGATGGCGGTTTCAGACCTTCTATAATCTTCAATGAATATCTTATGTAATGGCCCTTGGAGCCTATCCAATTATTACCAATAAAAAAGATTGAATTTCAAAAGACCTCTAAAAAGATTGAATGGGATTTCAATATATATTAATGATCCTCTTTACAAGCCTCTGCAAGGGTTAGTGTGAAAGGAGCTCTATCAAGTCCTATCAAGGTTGTCCTTTAGCTCCCTCACTCCCTATAATTGCAGCAGATGGTTTTGGTTACTTGTTGAAATTTTGGAGTCAGCAGAGTGCAACGTCAAATGAAAGGATCCTCACTACTAGGGGCAAATAATTCCCTAATGTACATTTTATGGATAACTCTCCCTCGCACCTGAATTGACTCGGCATTCTATGAAGTGCACTATTCTTTGCTTAGACACATTTGCATAAGTTGCTGGAGAAGTGATGAACGAGGAAAAATATGAGGTTTCCATTATTGGGCAAGATGAGCCTCCAAATTCGATGAATAAAAAATAGAAACTTATAAAACCAAGGGAAATTGTTTGTTACTCAGGCATCCCTTTCGGTATTCAAATTTGTATTGCTGATCAATGGAAGTGGATAAGGAAAAGTTTGAAAAAATAAATAAGGCTTCATGTAGTCTTGATTGCTCCTCAGGCAGCTTATTAGATGTTGAAAATGCTCAGAATCTTTCTATGGGGAAAACATCATGGGCTGAAATGGATACCATTTGTGGCAATGGGAGTTTTGCACTTTGCCACAGGGTCAAGGGGGGTTTGGGTACCCCCAACATGCTGGCTCAAGGATGACTCTGCCCTCACTGGATGTTTTATCAATTCTTCTTGCCATTCTATGTATATAGATGTTCTGGTTGTGCACATAGTCGAATGACTTCTTGTTTGGCTGCGAAAAATCCTTTTTGACAGGCTGCAGATTTTTTTCCCACCAATATTTTAGTATGTGCTCTATCTGTACACAGATTGTTTTCCAGCACTCACTGGCATACTAATGGCAAATAAAATGGTCAAAGGAGTTAAATGCACAATTAGGGAGAAAGACACTCAAAGCAATGGATCCCCAATGCTGGAAGCCATTAAGATGTCTCGATATGGTTTACATATAGCAGAGATGGATGACTGAAGTGCTTGAACAAAGAAGACTCGTGTTGGTATTTTCAAAGTCCCATCCCATATAATGTCAATCTCTTTCATGAAAGCATAAATTAACCATATGAATTATAAACCAGCCAACATTTATGATAGGAAATATATACTAGCCAATATTTTTTGTATTTTATTTTATTTTGGAAAAACCCACATACCAAAACTGGATCCTTGGAAAATCTGCCATTCCTCTTTCAATGAACTCAGTTAAGAATTTGTATTCCTACAATAATAACTCTTAATAATTAATACGTATGTCAAGAAGCTTAAATGCTTCAACTCATCCTCGTGCTTGATGGTCTTGCCTTTATCTTCATGATTGACAAACAATCATATCATTTGTGATGTCCATACTCATAATAAGGCATAGGTTCTCCTAAAAAAATCGTTTAGTAAGTTATCCGGTAAAATTTGTCTTGGCATTTGTAGCCATGTGTATGCATTTTTCCAACTTTCTTTGCTCCAGATGACTGATGACATAAAGGTTATTTCCCATGCTGTATTTGTTATCCATATTTCGCCCCCCGGGCAAAATATTGGGTCAGCCACGACCCCGCACGGAAAGAATAAGAGAAAACACGTTTAAATCTTGCAAACTGGTTGCAGAGGGACTCTACAATGGAATGGCGGGGCCTGCGAAAGTTTAAACGACCCTGTGCAAGAAGAAAGTGAAGAAATGGCTTTGTCGCACGAATTCGTGTCTTAAATCTATTTGACAGACTCGGGCAGGCTCTAAAATAAAAAAAGGAAGTGTCTGGGAAGGAGGCCAAGTAGTGTCAGAAGAACCAGAGGATCGAGAAGAAGAAGCAGTGAAGATTTGAAGTCTTCGGGCTACAAAACAGTTCAAAAAGAGTCCAAAAATCGACTAAGTATAGAGGAGATTGCGGAGAGAGCCATGTGTCAGTGCGCGACGCTTCTCCAAAGTTGAAATCCAAAAGGAGAAGCTCGAACAAGCATCAGAGCTCCACGTGTCCAAGTGGAGCAGCAGGGCCACAGGGGTTTTTTGAGTTTTGTGTTTTTTGCAGAAAAAGGGAAAAGGATAAATTACAGACCCGCGAACCTGATTTTTGCCCTAATCTGGCTGCCGCGTGTCCCATATGTAAAGGGGGACCCATTTTTCAAATTGTTTTCCCGCCCATTTGTACGGACTCGATACAAGCTTCGAAGGGGCATATCTTTCGACTCAAGGCTCAAAATATTGTGAATCTTACACCGTTGGAAACGTCTCGGCGTCCTCTACGCCATGAAAGGATTAAAAACTCATTTTTTCAAGCCCTGGTAGGTAAAAAATGAAGAAAAGTATTCCAGGCCATTAACGCATAATCCAATCTCTTCAACTACCAAATCTGATTTGATTCAATCCGCTGGGAAACCAGAAGCGACATATTGTGGGCAGATTTGTAGAAGGCATTGATATTCAGTGGTTGAACTTTCAAGGCAGGATTCAATTCGTATCTCATGGTGGTTGGAGCAGGATCCAACTTTTCCCTCCCCCCCTCTCTTACTTTTATATAGATTGTAACACTTCTCATTTTTGAAGGAGAGACATTCTGGGCATAGAGAAACTCTGTCAAATTTGTTTCTCAACGCCATTTTTGAGCAACGAACCTTCTCCTACGCCTGGCAAATGTATTTGTACCTCTATTCCATAAATGTAATGGTCTGTGCACCTTCTAGAGCAATAAAAACGTGTTTTTGTGGTGTTCTTCAACCCTTTGCATCGTTTTGTTGTTTCTCTGTGCCTCTCCCTTCCAGATTTGTTTTTCTATGCATGTATTTCACATTTGTAGGTGCAGGATGTTGTGTTTCATGGAGTTTAATGGCGAATTTGAAGATCTAGGCCATGTTACTTCTGTCTAACCTCCCTCATCTCCATTTTTTCTGTTTCTTTCTCCCTCAACAGAATATCTCGCTTCCTTTGTTGGTGTATCACCGCTTTAGTGTAGGCTTTGTTTTTCCCTCTTTCTCTCTCCTTAGTTCCCTGGAATGGTTAGATTAGGTTATTAGATTTAGTTTGCCTGCACTGGAGTAGCTCATGGCAGGTAGTTTAGGAACAAGAACCAACTTTCTCTGGAGAGCTTTCCCACTTTTGCAAGGTCCCACACCTTGGGAAAAGTTCAATGTTATGCAATCACACTAGATGATTTTGCCTTAGAAAAGCAAATTTTTAGAACTCATTTGGGGGTGCTGTGATTTCGCACTAACAATATCCTCTACTAGATTTTCATGCTCAGAATGTCCACATTATGATGGTAGGAATGCCTATTCTGAAGTATTGGCTCGGGAATTTATTTCCAAAGTAAGAAGGTTTTTTGATCTTGTTATCTCAACCTGTAGCTTTGTTCTTCATTCTTATATACTTATATTGCTAAAACACAAACCATGATTTGGTTTTGACATGAATCATCAACTCTAAAAGACCTTTCCCGTCTTCTATGACAGTCACTTCTATATTAGTGTCACTTTTTCTGTCAATACCAATCTCACACTTAATTTATTTTCATCGAGTGCATGATCACCACCATCCTGATAACAAAACACTTGTTATAACTGTGCCCATTGTGTTATATGAATTATTCTCCCCGGGGGGGTTGCGCCCGAAGATGTCATTCTATGCGGCACACTTTCTCGAGATCCGTGATGGGGTCATCTTTAGACCCATGTACATTTCCCGGCATTGGTTGTAGGTCCTTCGTATCTCTCTGGGTCAGTTTCGAGTGGGCTCACATCGACTCCGTATTGAGACTGACCACCACTTAGACCGCTCGGAGCGGACTTGCCTGCTTTGTTCTCTCCAGGAGGTTGAAACCAAAGAACACTTCATTTTCAGACGTCCTGTTTACTATGAGATTCGTGGACGATTCCATTGCCTGTTCCATGAGCTTCCTTTCTTCACGACTTTCTTCAGATACTATGATCAGAGATGTCTTGCTCTCTACCTTTAGGAGGCCATCAGGCTCCGGGGCAGGCTCCTCCATCCTCCCCCCCGACGGATGGCTACTAGACTGATCACTTCCTCCAGTTGCTCTCCCCGGTGAGGGGTGCTAAGCGGCATTTGGTCACGTGTCTAGACCCCCAGTCTAGGTCCGTCAGATCTCGTGACTTCGTTCCTTCCACCCGAGGCTCCCTATCTCAGACATGTCCCAGGGCACCTCCACATAGACAGCGATCCACCGGGCCTACTTTGAGGCGCCGCCTTCCTCCCGGACGTCGGCCCCCCAGGCATTCCACAGTCTCTGCTTCTTGTCGTCGGCGCACTGCGAGTCACTCCCATCCGGCCTTGAGTGTTAGGTGACGTTGTTGGGGATGTTGCTCCTTCTTCCGCTCCCTCCCCACACTGTCATTTCTCTCTTCTTCGTTTCTGGTCTCTCGGCCTTTATTGTTTCCTTCTCCTCCTCTCCTTCTCTCATTGTATTTTGGGTGACCCGTTTGGGTCCTCTTGCTGGGTTTGTTTGTTTTGTACTCTGCAGTCCCATTGACCTACTTTTGTGGTCATGTGTTGGACATTAATAACATTATCTTATCTTATCTTATCTCATGTACAGTACCTGTGCCTGCTTTTATTTTACATAAAATTCATAATTAGGATAATTTTAGACTAACATTTTTAAGACTCTAGCACTAATGATTAATTTTTGTGTCATTTTCACACTAAAATCGAAGGTTCTAAGATATATTATTTTCTTTGTGCATTTTTTATGTTTCATTCTATTATGGTTGATATGCATTTAAATGAATTCCATTTTCAGAAGTCATAGACTAATCTGCATGTCCCCAAAGGAAACATACAATCAAATATTTGAATTCAAATCCATATTTAAAAGCTGAAAAAACTATGACAACAGGAAGCAGTAACAGATGAATGTATTAACAAATATTTGAAAATGACTCACGCTAAACTCAATTATCATTTTCCTATTTGAGGCTACCACTCTTCTCAAATTGAAGATCTCTCCAGAATGCTCAATGTTACCTGTTTCTGCTCAAAACAATGAGAACACCAGAAAGCTCCATACAATTTAGCTCCCACAGAATGGAGATGCTTTGCAAGCGAAATTGCAACAGGACTAGATTGAGCCGTTACAACTGGCTCCACTGGTGGCAAGTCAATATCATCTATCCTGTTGCATACAGACAACCTTCTCAATGATGAAGGGCATATAAATGTGTTCAAATCGTGCACATGCACATATACTTCATAACATGTTAGAGAAGCTTTGTCTAGTTATAGATGTAGCCTAGAAGTAATGAGGAGGTTCAAGATATATTATTATCATTTCATATGTAAGCATCATAATCTAGCTGAACAATATAGTTTGATTTGAAGTTGAAAGTAGTTTGAGACCTTGGATTCTTGTTATCTTGCACTTTTGATGTTGATTGTGTGCTAAACAATGTTTTGAAGTAGCCAAGTAGATGGATTGTCTTGTTGGGGGGGCCTATGAATTGTTGGGATGGATGGATGGTCGAATGCCAAATAAGGAGATTCACAAGCTCATAGATCAATGGGCCAGTGGAGAAACTGTAGCATGACCCACAAAATACGACTTAAAAAAACAAAAAGTTTATTAATTACTAAGTTGGTTAATTTATTATTAAGTGATAATCATTACAACATGCGTACAATCACAAATCACAACAATTACTCACATTCACAATACTTTACAGTTTTACACTACACACAATGCTGAAGAATTATATCAATACATCTATCAACTACAAGTCGATCATCAGAATTCAATACCTTACATCACATCCCCATAGGAATTACAAATGTTTCAGAAACACATAAGGAAGATTTTATAAAAAGAGTCTGCAGTTCTCTGTCGGTATCCTGCTGAAGTTGTTGCTGTGAGAATGGAATTGGGCAAGATGATCTGAGTTAATGGACTGTCCAACCAAATAAGTGGACTCACAAGCTAATAGATCAATGGTCCAGTGGAGGGGTGAGATCATGGACTGTCCAACCAGAAAGCTGGATCATTAGTGAAGTGCGGCATTCTCTTCTGCTAAAACCAAGCGAGTAGAACAAGAAAGGACTCTATTAAAGCTCCAAGAGTGAGTTGATACAGTTACCTTCCTCTGCAATGGTTGTAGTTAAGTTGATGCAGTGCTTTTAATATACTAAGATATCCAATGAGCTCACAGCTGGAACAAGTCTCTGTTCTTTTGAAGTCTGCCACAGCCATTACGTTCACCATCATAACGGTAGCCCTTTTAAGGTTTTTTGTATAATTTGAACCCTACTGACAATTAATACATAATCGTCAATGTCTAGGTTTGTAGGGGAAGCAAAGGGTCCAGTGGGGCTTTGAATTCTGTACGCATTCTCTTTTCTTATTCTGGTATGATCTCGGGTGAATTTTAGAAAATAGCCTGCATTATTGCAGTCATTTAGCTGGGCAGCTTAACCATGTTTTAATGGCTGCATATGACACCACCCACTCACATTTGTGAGTTACAGGGTTGGGAAGAAGTGCCATGGCACCCAACAAATTGTCTTTGGTGATCCACTAGATGTGTGCCCCAATATTGTTATTGTTTATGTTTCTGCTTGTCATAAGCTTGTTTAACATTGCATGGTTTGTTATTTTATTTGGAAAATTCCACTCTAAAGCATTGTCTAAATATTGTAATGCACTATGTATTCTGGTTAGACACTAAGAGGCAATTGAATAGAAGCTCAATAACTAGACAGAAAACTTAAGACTATGTAACTTTATTAAAATGTACAAGTGTGGAAGCTATCCTTGCTAACAGCGGGGGAGAAATTGCAACCCCGAATATCTTGGTATTCCCAAAGCCTGTATCATCAACTCAGCATCCAACATGCCCACGGTAAGAAACATTTGTGATACATAATAGAAAGAAATCAAAAGAAACTGCTAAAAAAATCAACAAAAGAGGTTAAAATAACAAGCATAAACATGCAAGGGAGAGAACTTTTGAGATGATAATGGACAACCTTTGTAAATGTTTTCACCCCGCTTGGAACTGAATACAAATAACAAAAAAGAACAAGAGAAATTATATTAATGTCCACAAATGACCAAAAGTAGGTCAATGAGACTTGCGGATACAACCATTAGCAATGCAAAGCTCTAGGAAGAGAGAATCCTAGAGGCGAACAAACGAAGTAAAGTACAAAGACAAAAAAGAACAGCGTGCCACTAACACAAGTGTAATGTTCCCTTTTTAGAATTAATTACTTCTGGATACCCAAAGCCTATTTTTATTATTTTCCGTAGGCTAAGGGAAATTAAAAGAGGAAAATAAATTAAAACGTCTGTACAATAAGTCATTTTAAAATTGTCCCAAGTGATGCAAATGATTTTTTGGCAATGGAGGATTATATTCAATTATTAGTCATTATTATTTGGAACTAAAAGGACACTTGAATTGTATTTTTATCACAAAATTTTTAAAAAAAACAGAAATAGAATAAAATAATAATAGAAGGATGAACTTCTATTATTGGGCACCAAAGTTAGATTAATAATTAAATAAGGCATGGGGCGCCAAAGATAGAATGGGCTGCATGAGCATCGAGATCTTATTTTTAGGATGGAGAGAGAATAAAACAGTTTTATATTATGTATTCCTATTTTTAGGATGGGGGGCCATGTGGGAGGAAGAATAAAGTAATCTTTTATTGTTGTTGAGCATGCATGTATTCTAAAAGGGGGAGTGCCAACTTTGGAGAGGCCTTGAAAGTTATAAAGGCAGATTTGGGATTTATTGTTGCAACATCTTGGACATTTATCAACAGCTTCTTTGTTTGCAACTAGCTTCCGCTTCTGCATCCACAATAAAGGGATGAAATCCCTCATTTGCATACAGATTTGAGGACGGAATCCCTCATATCTAAGCTTGACGATTTCATTCAAGGGTTGCAATGACCATTCACGATACAAGTGTTCAACCAATTCAGCTAGGGCACACTTTTCAGGCTTGATTCGACATCCAGAACAGCAAGTACAGCTAGGGCTTCAAAATCTGGGGGCAGATTTCAATCAAATCAGTTTGCATGCTCATATCTTTCATCTATCTTTCCATTTAGATCATCAATTGAGAGAAAATAATTGTATTCAGACACACTCGTATTTTTTATCATAGCTGATTTGAGATCAATAAATAAAAGTCTGTTTTTGGCACAATGGGGTTCGCTGTTTTTTATTTAAAAATCAGAGTGTCGCTAATGTCATAAAAGTCAATTTTTTTGTACTGCTTCCCTAGGGTTTTTGACAAAAATATCCAGATTTATCTAAAGTATTTTTCAGGGATATTACAACAGGTGGCAAAGAAACCAATACAAATAGTAATGAAGGCAGAAGCAATGGCTCTCTTAGAAGGAATAGGACTTGCTAAGAAAAACAAACAGCGGAAACTTCAGTTGGAAGGGGACTCAATGCTAATTATTGAGTCAAATAAAATGGGCAGTGCAATGACTGGCAAATAAGCAATATCAATCAGGAAATGAAGATGGAAACTGAGAATTTTGAGATCTCATACCAGATCTAGCGACCAATTGAAGGAATGGAAAAGTTGAACAAGATGGTATACACCCATCCTTTTCCCTCTGAGGCATTAAAGCTAATATTGACCGCACCAAAATGCAAGGGCTTGCTCATCATTAAAAATAGTGAAACTCAGGATCAAGAAGAGGAAAGCCTTCTGTGGATAAAAAAAGTGTCTTTATGTTTACTCAACAGCGCATTTTTATGTTTGAATCAGATAGGAGAATGATAAAAGAAGAAAGAGTGTGATGTATAAATAATGAAAGACACCGACCTTTATTTTGGTGAATTTCTCGCAAATGGAATATGATTTGTGTTTAAGGGATATTTCCCTATAGGCAAAAATGAATATGCTTAAATTTGATTTTTGAATCAAAAGAGAATGATAAAAGAAGAAAGAGTGGTGGATAAACGGTGAAATACACTCAATTTTATTTTTGCTCTCACACTTGGAATATGCTTGCAACTAAAAGGCAAGATTTTCCTATAGGGTGGAAAAGCGGATTCTTAAATTTGACTTTTGAAATTGTTGGCTAGATTTTCTGCACAGCTGAAAACCTAGGCAGTCATGAGATAAATCTCTCTCATTTACCAGTGAGGCTCCCGTGTAAGATTTTGTCAGTTATATATCCTAATATCTATTTGCGGTATTACTTTAACTATGTAGCTTATGAACCATAGCTAGATAGTTTTGCAGCAAGTAGCTGTAAAAGAAAGGAAAAAATCTGCAGAAGAGGAAAATAATAGGAAACGGGAGAAAGTAGAGTGAATGTTCAACCCAAGCAATAGTTTATAGAGTTGATTGCATGCACATAGATTAAAACAAATAGATCATTAAACACAGAATTCAAAGCAAAGGAAACTTTCAGATCTAGATCTATAATAACACAAAGTTTATGAATAGATCTAGAAAGAAATAAGAAGCAAAATGCACCGTTGACACAAAGTTCTCCGGAAATCTCTTCTCTATTCCTTTGCTTGCAGAAATAAGGGGTTTCAGCTCAAAGTCTGGAACACAAGAATGCTGATTATAAATTCCGATCTTTTAACCCATAGGTTCTTCCTCTATTTATAGTGTGTAGAGGGGAAACTACAAATAGGAAACTGCAACTGAACTAGAACATGAAGTAGTAAAGAGAACATTTGGTAGTCATCTTCCTAAAATTCCTCTCTTAGTGACATGCATCAGGAGTCTAAGTCAAAATTGTGCACATTTGTCACCTATCTTAAAGAATCTTCCCACATAACTTAAAGTAATGATTTTTCAACCCATAGATGGAAAACTCGCCAAAAACTCCAAGTCTTTAAAAAAACTCGCCAAGTTTTAAAAAACTAACCAAAAAACAGTCAAAACGGTTTAATCGCCTGAAAACTCGCCATTTTAGGAAAAATAAAACTCGCCGAGTTTTGGCGAGTTTGTGGGTAAAACTCTCCATACGCTGGTAAAACATGGAAACACGGATTTCAAAGGCAAAAAACATTGTTTTTACGCGGATTTGGCTCTTTTTAAGGCCCTCTACTCCCTCATTGTCACTTACACAACCATTTGAGCTTGCATTGCTTGTGTTGAGTGGATTTTGGAGCGAATTCGAGGAGAGAATTTGGAGATTTGCATTTGGAGGTAGGTTTTTTTTTTTTTAATTCTTTGAAGTTTTTCCAAATTTTGTGTATATTATTTAGGTTTTATAGATTCCTATTGTGATTCTAAATACATGTAATGTAAAATCGAATGCTTGTAATTTTTTTATACTCATTTGCAGCTAGAGGTATGTATTTTTTTTTTAAACGCAAATTCATTGTAAATTAGTTAAATTTTATGTATGTGTATTGTAATCGATTCATTGTGTAATTTTAAATACATGTAATGTAAAATCGAATGCTTGTAATTTTTTTATACTCATTTGCAGCCAGAGGTATGAATTTTTTTTTTAACGCAAATTCATTGTAAATTAGTTAAATTTTATGTATGTGTATTGTAATCAATTCGTTGCGTAATTCTAAATACATGTGATGTAAAATTGAATGCTTGTAATGTATATTTTTTATTTACACAAATTTCTTATTCAGGCACGTTTTGTTTTTAAAATTAAATTACGTTTACGTTTTCTAATTTTTTAAATGTGCATTGTGTTGCAGATTAGAGCTTAACAATGGCATCAGGGTCGGCATCAGGTTCGGCATCTGGTTCGTCTAATCACTAGCAGGGACCGTTCCTCCGAATGCCCGTTCCATAGCATGGAAGTATGTTGTACGTGGAACTTGTGCGGGCGAATTTTTTTGCACTTTCTGTAACAAGAAAATGAATGGAGGCATCAATCGTTTGAAATATCACCTTTCAACTATTGTTTGCCGAGATGTTACAGTTTGCCCCAACGTGTCGGAAGAGGCAAAGCGAGAGATTAGAGCAGAGTTGGCAGAGTTAGAGGAGAAGAAACTAGAGAACGCAAAGCTAAAGGCAGCCATAGCACAAGCTATTAGACCTAGGGCTGCAATGGAAGAGAATTTAGACGATGATGCGGCAACAATTGTGGGCTCTACTTGTGGTCCACACATATGAAGAGGAAGAGCCGGAAGAGGCACATTTTCATCGAGTTCGAGCAAAGGCATACCGAGTTTTTTTGTGGCAAGGAACACACCTGGAGCACAACCTTCATTGGAAGGTATAGCCTAAAACAAAGATATGCACGAGGAAGTGGATAAAGCTTGCGCAAATTTTTGGTACTACAACAACCTGCCGTTCAATGTGGCAAAGAGCCCATACTAGGAGTACTTGGTGACAGCGTTGACAATTGCAGGGAAAGGGTACAAGGGACCCTCTCCAAAATATTTGAATGGGAAATTACTTGAGGGTGCAATTGCAAACTACCATGCTAGAAGAGCACAAGAAACAATGGGAAAAATTCGAATGCACCATTCTTTCAGATGGGTGGACGGATGGAAGGAACTGCACCCTTGTTAATTTTTTAGTGGCTTCAAACGGTGAGATGGTGTTTTTAAAATCTATTGATGCCTCTAACATAGTATAATGCAGAAAATTTGAGTGTTATGTTAGAGACAGTGGTATTAGAGGTTGGTGTACAGAATGTTGTGCAAGTTATCACAGACAATGCAACAGTATATGTGGCGGCTGGAAGACTACTACAGGAGAGACATCCATCACTCTTTTGGACTCCTTGTGCAGCTCATTGCATTGACCTTCTTTTGGAGGAAATAGGCAAAATTGATTGGGTGAGGCCGGTTGTAGAAGATGCAAGATCTATAATGAAATACATATACAATCACCCTTGGGTTTTGAGCTTGATGAGAGTACACACAAAGGGGAAAGAACTTGTTCGAGCCAGTGTCACAAGGTTTACAACTAACTTCTTGACATTGCAAAGTATTTGTAGTTTGTTGACACCTTTAAAACAAATGTTTGTGAGTCAAGCATGGCTAGAGTCATAATATTCAAAGAAAGCTGACGGAGAGAGGGTTGCAAAGATAGTTTTTGATGATATCTTTGCAAAGAGAGCTATAGAGATCATCAAGGTAATTTCAAACTTCGATTTTTATTTCATTCCTTTATTTTAATTTGTTAAATTATAAATATTAAATATATTGTTCTACTTTTCACTTTTTTATTTCATTTCTAATATGTATTGTAACTTGTAAGTTTGCAATCTTACATTTTAATTTGTGTAGGTGTTAAAGCCGTTGGTGAGAGTTTTGCGTTTGGTTGATGGGGAGCAAAACCCCATGTGGTTTGTATATGAGGCCATGGATAGGGCCAAAGAGTCTATCCAAAACTATTACAGGGGGGATATTGTCAGATATGGTCCCTTTTGGGAGATTATTGATCGGAGGTGGAACAATCAACTCCACCAACCTATTCATGCAGCGGGGTACTACCTCAACCCCAAGTATTTCTACTCTGACAGCTTCACAGATGTGAACGGAGAGGTTATGGAGGGCCTTTCAACATGTATTGAGAGGATGATACCGGATGTTGAGATAAGGGACCTCGTCATTTTAGAGCTGCAGAGTTACAAACATGGTAGTGGGAGACTCTTTTTTTCGGTGTTAGCTATTCAAGGGAGAACCACACAATCACCAGGTAATAAAAATTAGAATGTTTACCAAGTTACTTATTAGTTACATATTTGATTTTATTAATTAATTATAATAAAAAATTATCTTGTTTGTAGGTTCTTGGTGGGAGGATTGGGGAGGGAATACCCCAAATCTTCAAAAGTTAGCCCTCACAATTCTATCTCAACCTTGTAGCGCTTCTGGATGTGAACGCAACTGGAATTTGTTTGAGGCCATTCACGCGAAGAAGCGCAACAAGTTGACTCAAAAAAGGCTCAACGACTTGGTTTTTGTGCAATACAATCTCCGGCTTCGCACAAAAAAAGTTGAGGCCACATCAAAGGAGCTCATTGATTTGGATGAGATAGATCCATACAATGAGTGGATTGGGCAAGAAGAGGAAAACCCTACATTCACAGCGGATGAGATTGCTTCTTTTGAGAGGGAGGCTATGGAGGGAGAAGCACTAGCAGGACTCCGAGGAGATATTGGACTGGATGACATCTTTCGAGGTGATCTCCAACATGCAGCAGAGGAGCCACCAGCACCACCATCTAGTTCTATGATCGAGCCAGATTCGCAGCCTTCTAAGAGGAGCGTGGAGACGCAACCAAGTGTGGGGACTAGTAAAGGCCCCAGACCCTCTCCAAAAAATTTCTCTAGATTGGGGAAGAGGAAAATGTAATTTATTGTATATTGTAACTTGCATAGACATTAAATTTATGATGATATTTTTCAATGTCAATCATCATAAATTAATATTACTTATCAGTCCGGTTGTTTTCCTACTATGTATTCGCATGATGATGCGATTTTGTTTTGTATTGTATTTGTATTCAAATCTAATAGAAAACACTTGGACAAAGCAACAGCGTTAGCCTCCAACATTTTATGGACTGAGTCATTTAATACATTTTGTAGCTAATTCTTGTTGCTTAAAATTTATGTTTTTTCAGCAAGCTTGAGGAAAAGGAAACTGAAATTTCTAACTGCTTTCCCCTTTCCACCAATATCAGGCACAATCTGCTTTCAACACATTCTTTAGCAATGAGTGTATCTTAGCCAAAGTATCCAAATGAATTTCAGCCACTATGTTGTCATCTTTTATCTGTGTCATCAAATCCTATAGGAGACACTGCCCTGTGCATGTTTTCTAATTCAGCCGGTATTGGTTCAAATTGGAAGCTTGGTGAGATTTGCTTGCAATAGTTAACTCTGACCTGATTGCATTTTCCTGCATCAGATGATCACTCACCTACTCATGTGCTAAAATGGGCTATTTGGCAACCTTGCAATGATTTGGCTTCTGAAGCTTGCATCTCTTCCTAAGCTAAGGAATAAAGCATTCATTAGCGTTTGCGTATCCTGCTTTAATCCTTCTGTGGTATCCTATTGGCATTTGGTCACTGACACTGCCGTGAGCTTCCCTTGTGCTTTCCTTCTGCTGAACATATAACTCAGCGAACTCTGTCTTGATTCCTCAATAATCAACCTAAGTCATTTTGGCAACTTTAGGTCTTCTATTCTTCCTCCCAAACTCAGGAGCAGTGAAATCTACCCTAGCTGTGATTTTTGGAGAGAAGCCGCCGAGCGCAACACCATTCATGCTCTGGCCACCGTGTTATGACTGCTTATTATCAAAGATCAAACTCCGTTGTAATGTCACGCCAAGGTTTCCAAACAGAGGAAGGAGCTATTGGGATGGTTCTGAGGGTCACTTTGGAGAACTTTAGTTATTTTTTTTTTATCGGCCCCTCCATGAAATGAAGATAACGTGCAAGGGGGAGAGAAAGGAAAAGCACTTTCAGATCACGATTTATGAAATCAAGGGACCCTATTTGGTGAGAGATCATCCCTAGCTGGCAGGGCATTCTTCGGTAGCACCCTCGTCATTTTGGAGCTTTCTGAGTATTATCAAAGCAGAGGAAGAATTTTCATTTGGAGAAGATAACCAATTTCAACCCCATTTGCAAGCTAGAAGGCATCTTCACTTGCAGCCTTTATTTGGAGGGTTTTCCAGTTGGCCCCTTTCAAGATCTAAAGGTTGAAATATCATTTCCTATATTTGTTAATGTTATTTCCAAAGACTCTAATTTTTGCTCTTGTATTTGGTGAGTTACGAATTTTAGAAGTTTTCCAGCTATCTGGGCACGTTGTAATTTTCTGGGGGCATTTTAATTTCTGTAAAATTCCAAAAACAGTTTTCTTATGTCCCTTACAATATTAGTAAGTCCTCTTTAAATTTTCAAGTAATTCGAGTGGAAATTTTGGGAGATATTAATTTTCTTTAGTTCGCTGTCCTTACTGTAAAAATCTGCAAAAATCAGTATTTTATTTGGCTGCAAATTTTCAATATTTTGTGCATTTTTAAGTGGTATCCCACAAGGGATATTTCAGTGGTATCAGAGCAGTTGTTTCTCCAGCCTATTGGGATTGAAAGATGGGGGACAGAGACAGTGAGGATATAGGTGTAGATCTGATGAAACAATTGTTCACCAACATGGTAAAGCAACAGGAGACTACCAATCTCTATTTGAGCCAGCTCACTGAGAGATTAGCACAGGACAAGTTTGATACTCATGCGGAAAGAGGAGAAAATAGCAATATGGGAAAACATGGTCAAAGAGGTGAGGGTGGACATTCAGGGCAGCGGTCCCCCCATTCTTCTACCAGGCCTTTGGGGTTTCACGAACCTTCTTTCTTGAAGGATCCGGAAGTTTCACAGGTACGGCAGCCAGGGGATATTGTAGATGAGGAGTCTTGTTGGGAAAGGTACCAGACCTTAAGTGATGGCTTTCGTGACAACATGCCATTCCAGGAATATTGCAAAATGAAGATTGGCAGCAGGCCTAGGAGAGATTACCAGGTACAGGTACCAGAGATGCAAAGGAGGTTGGGACAAATTTCTGTTCCACACTTCGATGGTTCTAAGAAGTGTACTGCACAGTCTTGGGTCTAGAAGTTGAAGACATACTTCGACTTGAATCCTATGCGTGAGGAAGATGCAATTAAGTTTGCAATCTTACATCTAGAGGGAGACACTCATGATTGGTGGCATCATGGGTTGATTACACAGGGACACATATACATCACGACTTATGCAGAGTTCACAAAGAGGCTAGTGAGCAGATTTGATAAGAGGGACCCCGACAGGTATTTTAGAGAGTTGACTCATTTGAGGCAGACCGGTTCCTTGGATCAGTATATCACAGATTTTCAGAGACTATCGGTCATGGTACCTGATGTTACAGAGATGAGGTTGATTTCCTATTCACAGCAAGGTTTGACAGACGCTCTCGCTGGATTTGTGAAGGCATTTGAGCCTTCTTCTTTGCATGAGGCTATTAGGAGAGCTCGTGACTTGGAGTTATCCACTCCTAAGTCGAGGTTTCCACCTCGAGTGCAGCCTAAGGGTTTCCCTTCTAGAACCGAGGGTTCACAGCCGAAGGTACCTCCACCTAGGAAAGATACAACCTGGAGACCATTCGGATCTAGAGAGGACAAGGAGGAATTGAGGCGAAAGAAACTATGTTTCGATTGCCGCGCACCTTGGGTTCTAGACACGATTGCAAGGGTAGAGGGAGGGCCCAATTCATAGAGGTCTTTGAGGAGAGTGATGGTGACGAGGAGTTGGACACATTCCATTAGAGGATGATGATGATGAGGCATTAGATAGTGCGGGTGTTGAGTAGGATAGCGAGACTTTCCCCAGGAAACTGTCGCCACCTTGTCTAGTACCCCGAGGTACAAGGCATTCAGAGTTAGAGGAGTTTTGCAGGGACAACGAGTGGTGGTACTCATTGATAGTGGGGCAACCCACAACTTTATTGATGCCTCATTGGTTGAGAGGTGAGGGTTACAGACAGAGGAATTTGAGGGCTTCAACGTGGTTGTAGCCAATGGAGATTCTATGAGATGCACACGATGGGTTCCCCAATTGAGCATCATGATGGGTAACTATACAGTTACCAATGATTTCTATATTGTTGGTATTGGAGAGACCAACATAGTGCTTGGGGTACAGTGGCTCCATTCCCTTGGTGAGTTTCAGACTAACTTCCAGATGATGGAGCTGAAGTTTAAGTCCGAAGGGAGGAATGTGATCTTGAGGGGCTTATCTTTAGGGGCACCCCGAGTTGTTACGGCCAAGAGGATCGAGAGGATCTATAGGCACGATGGGGTGGATTGGGCAGTACATTGTTTGGTTTCGACCAAGAAATCAGAGGATGGACAACAGGAGTACCATGTGGATATGCAGGGCCTATTGGACAGACATAGTGTAGTGTTTGGTGACATACCTCCAGGCATACCTCCAGATAGGGGATTTGAGCATGTGATTGAGCTCGAGGATGCTAGACCGGTGGTTACTTCTCCTTACCGTCACCCCAAACGGTTTAAGGATGAGATCGAGAAGACTATACAGGAGCTCATTGATATGGGGCATATTAGACCGAGTTCTAGCCCTTTTGCTTCTTCGGTGGTATTGGTGAAGAAGAAGGATGGGACCTTGCGGATGTGTATGGACTACCGTGCCTTGAATAAGAAGACAATAAAGAACAAGTATCCCGTACCACGCATTGATGAGTTGTTGGATGAGCTACATGGTGCAATCTATTTTTCGAAAATAGATTTGCATTCTGGATATCATCAGATCAAAGTCAGGGAGCAGGATGTGCATAAGACAGCTTTCAGATGCCATTACGGTCACTTTGAGTTCTTGGTGATGCCTTTTGGATTGTCTAATGCTCCAACTACATTCCAGTCTTGCATGAATCATGTGTTCAACCGCCACTTGCGGAAGTTTGTATTGGTTTTCTTTGATGATATTTTAGTCTACAGCAGGACTTGGGAGGACCATATCAGGCACCTGGGTGAGATATTGGGGATATTAGAAGCTAATTCGTTATATGTGAAAGCCTCTAAGTGTGAGTTCGGCATGACCAAACTTCTATACTTGGGATATGTAATTGGTGGGGGTACAGTGAAGGTGGATAGAGAGAAGATACGGGCAATCCTGGATTGGCCGCCACCTAGGACATTGACACAATTGAGAGGATTCATGGGGTTGTGCACATACTACCTAAGGTTCGTGAAGAATTTCTCTCGGTTGACTGCTCCATTGACCGATTTGACCAAGAAGGGGGCTTTTGCTTGGTCAGACGCAGCACAACAGGTTTTTGATCACCTCAAGGAGGTGATGAGTTCGTGTCCCGTCCTCGCATTACCAGACTTCTCCCGCCCATTCATTCTAGAGTGTGATGCATCAAGAGAGGGTGTTGGGGCAGTTCTCATGCAGGATAGGCATCCCATTGCCTATGAGAGTTGGAAATTGAAACCCATGGAGAGAGGGTATTCAATTTACGACAAGGAGATGTTGGCCATTATGCATGCTTTGGCCAAATTCAGACAGTACCTTGTGGGCAAAAAATTCATGGTTCGTACGGATCACAACAGTTTGAGGTTCTTCTTGGGACAGAAAGAGCTCAACGATCGCCAACAAAGATGGGTGAACAAGGTGCAAACATATGAATTTGACATAGAGTACACTAGAGGTAAGAATAATATTGTTGCTGACGCTTTATCTAGGAGGCCTTACCTCACTTCTATGCTTAGTTCTATGTCTGAGATTTCAGCAGATTGGAAGGCTCATATACTTGTTGAGTATTCCAAAAATCAGTTTGCATGTGAGATCATGGATGGTATTATACAGGACGACCGATACAGAGTAGTGGATGATCTCATTTTCTACAAGGATAGGATTTTCCTTGTACCAGGATCCAAAATGAAGGAGAAGATCCTTCGAGCAGTACATGATACACCACTAGCTGGACATCCTGGGTATTTCAAAACATACAGGTTCATCAGGGAGAGATTTGCATGGAAGGGGATGAAGGACGATGTCCTTAATCATGTCAGAGAGTGTATGGTTTGCCAGCAAACCAAATCCGAGCATTCTTTTCCAGCAGGATTACTTCAGCCTCTCCCATTCCCGAACAGAAATGGGAAAGCATATCTATGGGATTTATCACAGGGCTTCCCTTGGTGCATGGGCATAGCTGCATTTATGTTGTAGTTGATTGGTTAACTAAGTATGCTCATTTCTTTTCCCTACCCAAGGGGCACGAGGCAGTGGATGTGGCCCGGATCTTCTATACCGGTATTTTTAGGCTACATGGGTTGCCTAAAAATATTGTCAGTGACAGGGACAAGATCTTCATGAGCACCTTTTGGCAGGAGATCTTCAGACTAGCAGGTACGGAGTTGACTCCTAGCACTAGCTACCACCCACAGACAGATGGGCAGACGGAGATAGTCAATAAGTGGATAGAAGGCTACTTGCGGAGTTATGTGACAGGACACTAGCAGGCATGGATTAAATGGTTACACATGGGTGAGTATTGCTACAATACCACCTACCAGATGAGCATAGGTATGACCCCTTTATGAGCATTGTATGGGTATGACTTAGCAGAACATTTGTAGATTTGGTATTACCAGATAGCCAAGCTCCCAAAGCTCGAGATTGGTTATAGGAGAACCAGGATATTCTGAAGGCTCTCAGAGAGAATCTTCAAAAGGCACAAAATCAACAGAAGGTATATGCAGATCGGCATAGGATAGAGAGGTCTTTTGAGGTTGGGGATCTAGTATTCCTACGTTTACTAGCCATATAGGCAGTCCTCACTGAAGTAGAAGGGTGCAGAGAAATTGAAACCACAATTTTATGGTCCATACCGGGTAGTTCGTCGAGTTGGGGCAGTTGCATATGAGCTAGAGCTACCGGAGCACAGTAAGATACATAATATCTTCCATGTTTCATGCCTTAAGAAGGCACTCGGACCGCATATTGTACCATCTACAGAGTTACCGCCACTAGATGAGGAAGGGAAGTTGGTGTTGGAACCAGAATCCATTATTGAAACGAGACAGAGGGGGCTCAGGAGCAGAGTAATCACGAGGTGTGATGGAAGGGACTGCCACTTGAGGATGCTACTTGGGAGGGGGAGCAGATTTTGTAGCATCCTAATTTGCAGTTGCTTGAGGACAAGAAAAATTTGGGAAGGGAGGACTGTAATGTCCCCTTTCCTATGCCAAATGGATCCTTAAGTGGACCAAGTCGAGCATCCAAACCGTGGTTATACCTTCGTTGGGGCCACTTAAAGGAGCTTTTGGGAAGGGGCCCCGTGGTTGCATAATATCCAAGTTTTGCGTTTGGGGGTCACTTTTGGACCATGGCGACTCAAAAAGGAAAAAGTAACTTTAGTTACTTTTATTTTATTGGCCCCTCCATGGAATGAAATGCGCTAGGGTTATTGGGGCTTTTTTGCCATGGAGAAGTATATAAGGAGCTGGGGGAGAAAGGAAAGAGGACTTTTGCATACATTTTATTCTCCTTCACGTGTAACTGTTGTTTGCACATCTACAGCTTGTGTAGTAAAATCCCATAGGGACCCTAGCTTCGGTGGTGAGAGATCCATCCCTAGCTAGCAGGGCATTCTTCGGTAGTGAGAGATCTACCCTAGCTGTCATTTTGGAGCCACTTTCAGGGCTGTGTTACAGAGATATTATCAGAGGTTTTAGAGGAAGGATTTTGAGGGTTTTGGGGACATTTGGGGAAGATAATCAGAGGGTTTTCAGATCAGATTTACGGCAGCCATTTGGGCAGGCGTGGCATCACTTTGAAGGCATCTTCATCAATTTTTGACCCTTTTCCAAGCGAGGTTTGGGAAATTGCAGCCTTTATTTGGAGGGTTTCCAGTTGGCCCCTTTCAGATCTAAAGGTTGAAATATCATTTCCTATATTTGTTAATGTTATTTCCAAAGACTCTTAATTTTTGCTCTTGTATTTGGAGAGTTAACGAACCTTAGAAGTTTTCCAGCTGTCTAGGGCACGCTGTGCTTTTTCTGGCAGCATTTTAATTTCTTGTAAAATTCCAAAAACAGTTTTATTATGTCCTTTATAATAATATCAAGCTCTCTTTAAATTTTCAAGTAATTCGAGTGGATATTTTGGGAGATATTAATTTTCTTTAGTTCGCTGTTCCTTACTGTAAAAATCTGCAAAAATCAGTATTTTATTTGGCTGCAAATTTTCAATATTTTGTGCATTTTTAAGTGGTATCCCACAAATGCTTTCTTTTAATGGAATCTTCCGTGGTAAAGTTTCTTGTGATCTGATTCATCAAAGCTTCATCCAGGCAATACCCCTTTGTCAACAACCAGTTCGAAGTGTTAACCAGAACTGTGGAAGATCTTTCTTCACCAATGTTTTCCTGAAGAGCAGCTCTATCCCCTCCCATCTGATGATACGAGTCAAGTATCACATGCCCATCATCTGTGAGATCTTACAGGTATTTTTGCCAAACCATAATCAGATACTTGTTGCGTCGATAACCTGCTGAAGTCTTTCTTTCTGACTTCATACTCGCTTCCTGCACTTCATTATTTAAGTCTTCTAACGAAAGGCACATGTGAGTATTCCTGGGAGATTGTCTTCTTGCTACCCCATATGGATCGAAAATTCAGCCGTGCTGGGAAGAACTCATGCTCATACTCAGAAAACATCTCAGCTTCGACTCCTCTAGCTTTGTGGATGCTCTGGCAGCTGTAATAACCCACTGTGACTCGGAAAGAAACCTGTAGACTTGTGCCGCTTTGATTGTAAGTCATGCATCTCCACGAGTTGTCTGCACAACTCCATGATGACCCACTTGTCGTTTGGATATCTCGGCAACTTTAGTGGTTCTCCCGAAAAGCCAGTTACCCTAAGATATGTAAAGTCTGCAAACTGGATGAAAATACAGCCATGCTGGGATACAACTTCCCAAGCTTCTTTGCTTACCCTGTTGGTCTTCAGATCACCATTTAGTTTGCAGATGAATTCATAGAAGAATCCATCGTTGACCACTTTGTAATCTTTGTGGCATTCAGGAACTATCAACTGTGGATAGCAATCAAAAATAGGATCTTTTGCCAGTACGCCTCGTCTATCCAGCTTGGAAAATATACCCTGCGAGGCTGCTGCATATACCAGGTATGAAGTCATTTTGAAGCTGTAAGTCCGCCTCACACTCCGAAGTTGCTCACCGATGTTGTCACTGATGATCTCTGCCCAATTGATTATTGAATCAGCTCTGTTGATCTCAATAGTCCTCACGAAAGCATACATCCATGAGCGAAAGTTGTGAGTATTGGCTTCTCCATTTATCCTGCAAAGCAATTTAGTGATATCATCCACCTTCTGCACCAAGTTGGATCGCGGAAGAGTCCTCGGGAACTTTGATGGAGACCTGGGCTTCTTCATATATTTGTTGTTCATTATGCCCACACAATCTGCTTTGTGTTTCTCCCATCTGTTACCTGCATCCAGCATGCTAATTGCAATCACCACCGTTCGTGTCGGAATCTTCAGACAATAATTGATAAATTGTGCATCCAGCCTAATAATTGTCTTTCCCACAGCATCCCGGATTGTTCTGGAAAGAGGATGATATGATCTTGCACACTCCATGACAAATTCGGGCAACTGAGCTGTGACTGGGAATGCTGATGCTGGAATAATTCCACTGCTTTTTATTGCCCGCATGAGAGATGTCTTTCCGGCCCTGGATCTGTCAATTATTTCGGAGATGGGTTCTGGGCCTATGTCTGTGTCATTGATATCAGCAAATCTGGAAGCTATGCATGATTCTGCTGATCCCTCTCTTTCATCACGCTTCATCATGGCTAGAGCAATCTTTGTCTGAGCTCTTTTTATTTTAATTTTGCCGGAATTCTTTGCAATTGGATCAATTTGTGCAGATCTAGCAATTTCTTCAGATTCGGAAGATATATTCAATGTACCTGACATTGATTTGAACTTCCTTTCACTTATATGAACACCTGTAATGAATACCTGCAATTAATTCAGACAAAGATGGAGTCCAGAGCATGAATACTTGATTTTTATCACCAAAATCTGCATATAAAGCCCACTGCCCTAAAATTTGAGGCTTTGCTTGCATGCAAAGCAAGCATAAATATTTTTAATTCACCTGGGCACTTATACCAACATGCAGATAATTATCATAGCAAAATCAAGCTATTCCAACCCTAGGCGCCAAACCTTGAAGCTTCCCGACAATGAAAAACACCTTTTGATGCACAAAACCTCCTTTCTTTGGCGCCAAAACTGTCTGGGCTGCAATCCTTAGCAAAAAGAATTAATTGCTTCTTCATTATGGCAGCCCATGCTTATATAACCTCAACATTCTATTTTTAATAATTGTCCTTCCTATTCCTGGCAATTTAATTAATAAAAAAACATGTTTATTCACCCAAATTGGGCACCCAAGTTTGCATGCTTTGGTTGCCATTAAATAAATTTATTTTATTTATTTTTAGCATGCATCCTTCAGTTCTCTTTGGCTTATCTTCATGCATTGACTTTCCTCCATCCTTGGCGCCAAAATTAGGTGAAAACAAGGCATTAATAAATATCATTAAAAGCCGGTGTTTAATGCCCAAATGGGTCGCACTTTTTGGCAAGGGTGAATTCTAAAAATAAGAAGTCAACTTCTGATGGGAATTTTCACCCTGCACTGCAGCTCTAAAAATCCCTTCTTCCACTTAAGTTATTTGACTTTTATAATGGGAATTTTTACCCTGCAAGGTAGGTAATAAATTCCCACCTGCCTGCCACCTCTAATTTTCCCACTGGCAGCTTAAGTGACTTCCCAAAAAGTGCGACTTGTATTGAAAATAGCTTTTTTGAAAAAGTGTGACTTGCATGGGTGAATAAAACCTTCTGATGGGAAAATTTAGCCTGCTAGGCAACATGGAAATTCCCACTGGATGCTTTAAGTGATTTTTCTTTATTTTATAATGGGAATTTTATACCCTGCAAGGCAGGTAAGAAATTCTCCGCCTGCCTGCCGCCTCTAATTTTCCCATCGCAAGCTTAAGTGACTTTGACTTCATGGGAAAAAGTACCCTGCAAGGCAGGTAAGAAATTCCATGCCTGCCTGCAGCTACCAAAAATCCGTCATTGCAGCTTACACTCATTAATTCTAAAAATGCGACTTGCTAGGAGAGGCTTTTTGTGCATGACATCTTTTTTTATTTTCAGAAGCTTGCATTTTGAGGTTGATTCCTTTTGGTGTTGTGTCGGTAGATGATCTCCAGATGCTTCAGGCAATTAAAACAGACTATACTGGCAAGGAATTGACCTAGGGGAATTTCACAGAGAAACTGAAAGAAAACACAGAGAAAAACGAAAAAAAATAAATAAAAAAGCTGAAAAATTTGCCAGAAGTTGCAGACAATGCCCTCAATTCATTCCTGGTGAAAACCCTATGAGATGAGTGAATATTGGCATGCAAAACTTCAACAGGATTCAACCGGAGCACAATTTACTTCAAACGGGGCATTATTTATTCAATAAATAATTAAATAAAAATTTCCCGCAGACAAAACTTGGCGGAGGGATAAAATGAGTTTGGGCATCTGGGTATTTGTCGAAATTGGCTCATATGATTCACTGGGAATATCCTTAACATAATACAAACATCTTCTGGCAATAAAAACACAAAAAGTCCTCATTACTTTAAAAGAATGATTTTTTTTTAAATGGGTAGTCCCAGATTTCAAGGTGAAATCTGGGGACACCAGTTAAATAAATGTCAAATTTGATGTTTTTATTAATTGTTTATAATTAGACATTATAAAACTCATACTCTCATAATATTTGTCCGAAGGACTAGGTCCCTTATATGGGAGTTGTTATATAGTATAACAAATTTTGGGATTAAATAATTATTACAACCATACATTTTTTTTCAAGATTTACATAGTATAATTTCTTAATGAGAAAAGAAAAAATTGACTAGCTCTGTTTGGCGAACCAACATGGCACCATCCCCATATGCTAAAACATGTGTGGTATTATGCAACTTCAGCAAAGTGTTCAAACCATATATGCATTGATATGCGCTCAAGATTATATTTGGAGCCTCATTGAACCAACCATTTGAGAGTTGTGAAACCCAAAATGTAAATATCGATTATTGGTTCAACTACCATGAGTTTAATATCCAAGTCAGATTACAAAATTCATTCTGAATCAAAAAACATTTGCATTGTTCTTTTATGAAATTTATGGTTGTAATACTGCACTAGGCTATTCTCCCTTCTACTGCATTTGGAGCATGTTGTAAATATCAAGGAGTGTATTCCATGATTGTCCATAAAGCATAACACATTGGGTGAAATATTGTTGTGAAAGGTCATTGATTATGACTATGTTTTTAGGAAATGGGTATGGGTATGAAAACGCGGAATATTGTCTCCTTAAAGCAAACCTGTGTGAGTATTAAAACATTAAGGAAATTTTGTACAATATAATATATAAAATTATAATACACACAACATCTTGGTGTGGCATATTTAGGAATGAAGTTAATATTTAGATATTCAACATTCTTACATGGCATATGGTAATCCCATATTTGCTACTTGTTTATAAAACTGTGGGCAGTCGCACGCAAGGTGGGCATCCCACATAATTCATTTAGCCAAGGTTCGGTCAATAATTTGTTTCTCCTATTAAATATATTAAGGTCATTGTAAGCAAACTTTGAATTTATGGAGTTATTTTTCTAAAACTTACAACTCTCATTTTCCATCAATGAGGTAAAATGATCAAATTAATCATTTTTAGGTATATACAAGAATTAAGAATGATTACACTTATTTAACAACCAATTTTTCACCTAAATGTTCCTTTTAAAATCGATCTACTAAATCCATATGAAACAAAAAAAAACCATTTTGCCAGGTTTTCCATAGAAGGGACAATGGCATGGAACATGTAACAACCCTCATATTCTTACTAATATTTCTTATTTCAGCCCCACTAACCCTACCAAGGATTGTTTTGTGGTTTTCCATTGAGGGGTGCCCTGAAGATACTTCATCTGCAAAATATCTTTCCAGCTTTAGCCCCATTTCTCTACAAACCCTAGGCATGAAAATATTACTTTCAATGATTCTAAATGCCATCTAAATGTAAAAAAAATATTTCAGAAGTACTAGTTGAAAATGAGTAGAGAGAATTTACTAAGGTTTGGTTAAACCCCTGATGAATTCCTTTTAGAAATTTATTCCTCATATCGTTTTGTTTCTCCAAATTTGTACAGAAGTTTCATGATATTCCATATTTTTCCATCCCTTCCCACAGTCATGAAACAATGACCTTGCAATAAGTTTTTACTCGCCCCCTATCTCCAAGGGCATCTACCATATTTTGTCTGCCATTTTGTGAATGCATAGATGAAATAAAAAAATTTTCAGATGGTTAGCCCATTCACTTTTATGAGATTTTTTTTTGAAAATTAGGATTATGGTTTCCAACAAAAATGGATTTTACTCTTGTGATTAGTTAATAGCGTCATAGACCTGCATCGCTAGTTTGCATCAAACAGACAATTTGACCATGTTGAACTCTCTTTGAATCTTTTTTAAAACTCCCATTTGTGAATCGATTTCCATTTTTGACATTTTTGCAACCCCTTAAAATCATGTGATATGGAAAAGAATGTGTATACTAGTCATAGACCAAAAGTCCACACCAGGGTTCAACAGATTTGCATTATTTTCGAGACAAAAACAGTCAGGTAAGGTTAGCTGAAAACAGACAATTATGATTTCACAAAATTGTGAATTCAGGAAGAACAAAGACTGTAGAAAGCTAGGTGCACAGCACAAGCAAATAACAAAGATGTTTTGCAGACCATGCAGATCGTCACTGAAGAAAGTGATTTGCATACAGGTCCACAAAGACCTGAGATGCAGGTAAATTTCCATCAGAATGGGCAACTTTCCCTTCGTGATGGATGTGTTGAAGTTTGTTTTAGAGTACTTTTGCATCAATTTATAGGATTGGAAAGTCAAGTCGATATGCATGTCTCAACATCATGGCCAATTTCAGAATTGTCAGTTTTGGGATTGAAATGTAAAAACTAGTTGGTCAAAATCATGGATGTTGGATACATTCTAAAAGTTGGGATAGTAAAAAGTGATTGTGATAAAATCATCAAAGACATACCAAAGCTTGAGAATGAATAGAGAATGAGCCAATTCGATTGGCATGACAAATGATGATAAAGAATGATACTGATGTTAAAATTGTTAAAATTTAGATGATTTAATTCCTCAGAAATGTCACTGTGGCAAGCGTGCTTTGGCCCAGTCTCGAAACAAGTATCAAATTTTTACGAACACTCAGGCTTTGTGCCAAAAGCATTCTGTTTTAAGCAATGATGTGTGATTTTCAAGTGTGGGGCTGTTTGAACTCTCTTATGGATGAAACATCTCCAAGGGTAACTTGCTTCCATAGAAAAAAGGTGGATGATCCATGCCTATTTGCACTTGTTCTTAAACAGTTTTTGAAGACAATATGATAAGCATCATAAGGAGTCTTTGCAATTGTTAAAATTGTTTGTGTCAGATGATTCAATTCCTTGATGTCCGCAATTGTGGCAAGTGTGCTTTGGACTAGTCTCGAAATAAGTATCAAACTTTGGGAAAAAATCAGGTTTTGTATTGTTTTCAGCAAAGATGCATGTGGGTGGGTCCCTCTTAGAACATCTTCTGGATGAAAGGGATCTCTAAGACCAGGTTTCCATAGAGGGAAAGGTGGATGATAACAACCTGTTTGCTAGTTCTAAACAATTTACCATTCCTATGAAACATTTGTGGAGGCCTTACACTTGATGGTGGAAAGCCAAACCCTGAATTTTGATTAGGCTAGTTCCTATTTGTTGTGTGAAGGAATGCAAGCAGACTCATTTGAAAGTGAATCTACTTCTGGACAAATAGAGAGTGCACTCGCTACTCAGTCAAAGGGGAAGTAGAAACAAATTCCTGATGAATCATCTTCCAAATACCAGGTGAAATGTCGTTACTATCATAAGCTTGGGCATGGGAATAAGGATTGTCAAAATTAACCGCATGATCTTTCTTCCCACAAAAAAGGCAAGAGGTCAGGCAAATGTGGAAGCAATTAAAGAACGAGATTATGAAGAAGAGTATGCTCTCACAATATCATGCTCAAATGACGGTGCTACCAGTTGTTGGACTTTAGCATTGATTCTGGCACAATTGTTGAGTCATCACATATTGATTCATCCATTTTTGTTGTCTCCAAGGGACTAGATATGTATTTACTGCAAATACAAAACTTCTAATTCAATTGTATTAGCTGATGGGGAAGTCGCTTGTAGTAGAGGGGTGGTGAGGTATATGCATTTTGTTGAATAATTCTCAAACAATCTTAGTAAGAAATGTTAGGTATGTTCCTAGCATGCACAGAAATCTCCTCTATATGTCGATTGATAGAAAATCTCAATATTGCTATAAATTTCTCTTTGGCATAAAGTGTAGGTATGGTGGAACTGATAGTTGTTTCCTTAGGAATCATTTGCATAAGGTGGTGTGTATAGGCTTGTTGACTCTACCACAATCAACTTAAAGGCACATGTGGAGGGAGACTCCACCATACAAGATGTGTTGGAAGATGAAATTCCGCGTTGGCTTGTTGAAGCCTACTCCAGAAACATGCACTACTTGTGGAAATATGTCCAAAGTCATAATGTAAAACAAGGGTGAAATGCCTATGTGAGGAACATGAAATGTTTATGTGAAAGACATAAATGCCTTGATTACAAGATGCAAACATGAGCACAGGGTGACTGGCAAAAGTCACTCAAAGAAAACTTGTGGTAGGTGTCTAACTCCACTATCCGGGGTGCGCAAGAGGCAAGATTGTGAATGGTAGGAAAAATATCAAAGAAAGGCACTGGCTTGGAAGAATGACTTTGAAACAATATTATTGTTAATCCAAAATGATGTAGAGAATGACCATGTTGAATTGTCATCATTCAACCTTGTTACAAAAAGAATTTTACGGCAATGCATTCTTAGTAAAAGGCATTTAAGTAGGTGATATGCCACATTGGTGTCCCCAGATTTCATCTTGAAATCTGTGACTACCCTATCTGAAAAAATTTCGTACTTTTAAAATAATGGGTCGTTTTGTGTTTTTATTGCCAGAAAGTTCTTGTATTGTGTCAAGATATTCCCAAAGAGCCATATTAGCCATTTTCGCCAAATACCCAGATGCCCAAAATTGTTATATTCTGTCGTGGGGATTTGTCTGCGGGAAATTTGTATTTAATTATTTTGAGCCCCGTTTGAGGCAATTTGTGCTCCGGTTTAACCCTGTTGTGATCGTACATATCATTATTCCTATATACCAGAAGGGTTTTAACTAGGAATGAGTTCCTGGGCTTTATTTGTGACTTTTGGCAATTTTTTGTGTTTTTGTGTTCTCCCGTTTCGTTTTCTGTGAAATTTCTCTAGATCAATTCCTTTGCCGGTTGGCTAATTCTTGGCCCGGAGTATCTGGAGATCATATACGCACGTTGTGCCAGAAGGAATCGCCATCAGGAGGTCCGGTTCACTGGGAAAAGACGAAGTCGTGCACCAAAAAGCCTCTTCTGGGTTACCCGCATTTTTGGAAAACAAAGGATTAAGAGTGGATAATGGGAAAATTAGAAGCAGCAGGTAGGTGGAAATTTTGTACCTGCCTAGCAGGGTACTTTTTCCCATGAAGCAAAGTCACTTAAGTTGCAATGGGAAAATTAGAGGCAGCAGGCAGGCGGGAATTTCTTACCTGCCTTGCAGGGTAAAAATTCCCATTGTGGAATAAAAGAAAAATCACTTAAGTGAATCATGGGATTTTATTGCCTACCTTGCAGGGTAAATAATCCCATTATGAAAGTCAAACGACTTAAGTGAATCATGGGATTTTCAGGGCTGCCTTGCAGGGTAAATAATCCCATTGTCAAATTGATTCTTAAAAATAGAATTCTTTATGTCAAAAAGTGCGACCCCCTTTGGAGAAGTAAAGGCAGCCTTTAAATTGATTAATTTAATTAATTATTCACCCAAAATTTGGCGCCCAGGCTTGTGGAAAAGTCAACAAAGGGAAAAGGACAAAAGGTGGTTGAAAATAGAATTCTAAAATTAAATAAATTTATTTATTTAATGCAGCCCCTTCATGTCAAAAAGTGCGCCCCATTTGGGAGAGAAATAATACTTTTTAAAGTATTAAATGATTAAATTAATTCTTATTTTCAGTGGCTAAGGTCAAAGCATGCTGTGAAGCTTAAGTGAAGTGAAGTAGTGGATATTAAATTGAATAAATTTAATTTATTTAATGGCAGCCATAAACATGCAAAAATAGGCGCCCAGTTAAAGAGAAAAGCATGATTTTTAATTAATTAATTGCCAGGAATAGGAGGGGCAATTATTAATTATAGAATTATGAGGGTTATATAAGCATGGGCTGCCATAAGGATGAATTAATTAATTCACAGGTAAAGAAGTGCAGCCTAGAGGAAAAGTGCGCCCCATTTGAAGAGGATTTTTGCTCAAAAGAAGGTGAAATTTCAAGGCTAAAAGCTTCCAATTTTGGCGCACAGGTTGAAGGAAGTTGATTTGTGTCTGGATAATTGTTTGCATAAGTGATACAGGTGCTCAGGTGAAGTTGGAAAAATTCATGCTTGCTTTGCATGCAAATAAAACATCAAATTTTTGGGCAGCAGGCTTGAATTATGCAGATTTTTATGATTAAAATTCATTGTTCATGTTCCGGTTGCCATCATTGTCTGAATTAATTGCAGGAATTCATTACAGGTGCTTTACAAAAGAAAAGGAGCTTTAAATCAATGTCCAATACATTGAATATATCCTCCGAATCTGAAGAATTATCCAGATCTGCACCAGTTTTGAAAGAATTCCGGCAAATTAAAAGAAAAAGAATTGTTCAGACAAAGATTGCTCCAGCCATGGCAAAGCGGGATGAAAGAGAAAGCTCATCACTTCTAAATTTGCAGAATCATGCATAGCTTCCAGATTTGATTGACAGTCAGATAGACTTCAGGCTCATGCCTATCAAATCCAGATCCAGCATCTCATAATTGCAAAAGCTTCCGGCATTATTGCAAAGGCTTCATCCTCTTGTTTCGAATGCAGCCCGTGAAGAAGTCAGTGCATGGAAAATTCCTTCCAGAAGATCTTGTGCATGTGCTCCCAATCTTCCAGTTGAAGCCTTCATTGAAGTTGCATTCACCCGGAGTGCTTTCCAGAATTTTTAATTGCTCATATGCAATTAAAAATAAAAATGAGATTTATGACACAACATTGCACTGATGCATGTACTGGAGAAGAACTGCAAAAGCTTCAAGGATAAAAGAGAAGACAAGGTGAAAGGCAAAATCTAGCTCGCTTCCAAGATCAACAACTTGTGTTTCCAGTATCTCAGATCTTTCTAATTCCAGCCAGAGATCCAGCTTCCAGATCCAGCTTGCTTCCAGATCCAGCTACTCCCAGATCCAGTTTGGTGAGAATCAAAGGCAAAAGAATCAGCTGCATGCAGACATGAAAAAGAACAAAACTTCAACTTTCCTCTTCCTTCTTCTTTCATCCGACAAAGTAATTGAGCGATCAATTAAATTATAAAACTTAAGTGATTGGTTTAAAAGCCATTACTTGAAGAAGTCAATTACTTGGAGATAGGTGGTAGACATGCAAAATAGAAGGTTCTATTTTCAGTTGCAAATCATGCATGTCATGTAAAGAGGAATTCCAGGAGGGAGATTGCCAGTTGTTTCCTTTCCGACTTCCACATGTGCCAGTTCAACTAAAAGCTTCCTAATTGTAATTTCCCCTCTACATTCTATAAGTAGAGGAAGAACCTACGGGTTAAAGGATCAGAATTTGTAAGCAGCATTCTTGTGTTTCAAACTTTGTGCTGAAACCCTTGAGAGCCACTTGAAACAAATGAATATACAAGAGCATATTTCCGGAGAACTTTGTGTCACGGTGTATTGGGTTTCTAGCTTTTTATCTTAGATCTTTTAATAAACTTTGTGTTATTTTATATCTAGATCTAGAGTTGCCTTTGCTTATAATTTTGTGTGTTATATCTATTGGTTTCTTCTATGTGCATGCAATCAACTCTGTTATCTATTGATTGGGATGCACATCTTCCCCATTTCTTCTCTGTGTTTATATAATTCCCTTTCTCTTCTTCTATAAATATTTCCTTTCTTAAACAACTGCTTACTTGCTGTAGAACTGTTCAGTTATGGTTCATGAACTAAGTGGTTAAAGTAAAACCCCATTTAGATACTAGCATATTTAATTGAAAAATCTGACACGGGAGCCTCACCGGTAAATGAGGGAGATTTATCTCATGACTGCCTAGGTTTTGTGCTATGCAGAAAATCTAGCCAACACAAGCTTGAGCATTATACAACAAAAAAGTAGAAGAAATAATCATGACAGAGAATCAAGATTAAGAATATATCTGATATCCTCCTGAAGCTTGTTGGACCACCATGGAGGGGGCATGCCATAGCAAAACAGGTCCTTGTTGTCCAGAGCCCAGTTAGCCAGTCCATCAGCAACTTTGTTCCTTTCACGAGGAATGTGATTGAATTGGACCTCTTGAAATTTTCCCCTTAGTTGTTTTATCTTCCACACCTCTTTGGCAATACGCCAATTGGGAGGGGAGTCCAATCTATTATCAGAAAGCAGGTGGATAATGATTTGGGAATCCGACTCAACTTGGATCTTATGCCATCCAATTTTCAAGGCCTCTTGCATGCCTTTGTAGATAGCTTTCACCTCAACAAGATTGTTGGTAGTAGAGCCAAGATTCTCAGCAAAAAAGAACTGCACCCCACACTCAACATCCCTACCAATGCCTCCCATAGCAACTTTCCCTGGATTTCCTCTGGAAGCCCCATCCGTATTCAACTTACCATATCCTGGAGGAGGATTCTTCCAATGGCCGTCCCTTAGAGCTTTCTTCTTATTCTGCAACCTAGGGCAAGAAACATCCTTAGGATCAATGTTTAGCTGATTACAAATGTTTTCCCACTCTGGGGAAAGATCTTGAGGCAAAGATATCTTATGTTTCAGGCTTTCCGATATGTTGATTTTGGTCTTCTCCCAAACAAAAGAGTTGTCTTTACTGATTTGCATGAAGATTCTACTGTTTCTTTCCTTCCAAATATTCCAAAGGAGAAGAGAGATACCACTCCATAGCACAGGGATAAGATTTTGGCCTTTAGGGAGGGATTCCTGCCAAGCTCTAAAAATCTGCTCAAGAGATTCAAAATTTATCCAATGCACCTTAAATAAAGAAGCAAGAAGTTGCCACAACGGGATAACCCAAGGACATGAGAAAAAAAGATGAGTAGAAGACTCCTCATCATGAAGGCATAAAGCACATCGAAACGGGCCATACAAACCTCTCTTCAGAAGGCGATCTCCAGTTAAGACTCTTCTGTGGATGAGAAGCCAAAGAAAAAAACTGACTTTAGGCCACATACCCGGATGCCAAATGTGCTTGAAGAGAAACTGAAGAGGATGAGGATTTTCAGTAACCAAAGAGGCATAGCCAGCAGCAACAGAATAAGTACCAGTGGCGTCCCTTCCCCATCCCAGCTTATCAGGATCTGGGGATGAAGAAAAAGGGCGAGCTTTCAAGATATTGTTAAGCAACAGTTGCACTTGATGTTCCATAGCAATTGGCCACTCCACAGGCGGAATCCAGGATTTCCCAATCTCCCATGGCTGAATAGTTGGTTTACCATAATGGGCAATCTTGACCCATCCCAAATCCTGCATTTGTTCCATAATAGGTTTGAGCTGGGGGAATTGATGGATGAGAGGGGGCTGCCCATCCCAAGAATCAGTCCAGAAATTGGCACATTGCCCATTATTAACAATCCAAAAAAGTTGGTTCTTAATCATATCTTCTCCCACTTTGATGAACTTCAGAGTCGGAGATCCCTTAGTAGGCAGGGTAGATCTGATAATTTTCTCAGGAGGATTATTCTCAGCATACTTGGCTCTGAACATGGCTGCCCATAAATCATTAGGATAAACAAGCATTCTCCAATATAACTTGGCTGCCAAGCCTTATTTTGCTTAGGAGAAGATCTGAATCCCAAGCCTCCTACCATTTTTGGCCGGCAAAGAACGTCCCATCTAACCAAGGACCACTTTTTCTTATCTTGAGCTCCACTCCACAAGAACTTCTGGCAAATAGTATCCACCTGTTTCAAAATAGTTCCAGGGATGTTTAGGACCGAGGCAACATAGATTGGCATAGCTTGAAGGACCGACTTGATCAAAGTCATCCTTCCTCCAGATGAAAGCCATTTATTAGTCCACTTACTTAATTTAAGCTCAAACTTGTTGATTAACCACTGCCAGTCTCTTAACTTTTTGGAGGCTAAAGGAACCCCCAAATATTGACACGGGAGCCTTCCTTTCTGAAACTGGAAAATTTTCAGAATTTGCTCCTCTTGTCTTTCAGAGCAATGAAAAAAGAAAATGTTAGACTTTCCATGATTAATAGTCTGACCTGTAGCAGCTGAAAATGTGTGAAGAACTTTCTGAAACTGCTTAGCTTCCTGTTGGGTGGCCCTTCCCATCATAGTGGAATCATCAACAAATTGAAGATGAGAAAGCGGATGGCTATTTTTGGCCAACTGAATACCGTGGATTTTTTCTCCTGACAGGCTCTACGAGCAAGTCTCCCCAAACACTCAGCCATAATTATGAATAGGAAGGGAGATAAGGGGTCTCCTTGCCTAATGCCTCTAGAAGCTCCAAAGAAACTTGAGGGAGACCCATTCACCAACACAGCAAAAGAGACTGAGGAGAAACAAGTCTTCACCCATTGAATCCATCTCATAGAAAACCCAAATCGAGCCAAGATTTTACAAAGGAAACCCCAATCCACTCTATCATAAGCTTTGGAGAGATCCAATCTAATAAACATAGCTGGAGTTTTCTGAACTTCCATAGAATGCAAAATTTCCTGAGCTAACACAATCTCATCATGGATATGGCGACCAGGGACAAAACCCCCTTGCTCAGGAGATATAATCTTGTGAAGAATGGGTTTAAGTCTTTCCGCTATAACCTTAGTGATGATTTTATACAGAACATTACATAAGGCTATAGGACGGAAACCAGAGACATCTTCCACCTCATTTGCTTTAGGAATTAATGCAATGTACGTCTTGTTAATCTCCTCAAGCAAATTATTAGTCATTCTAACTTCTTCAACCACCTGTAACAGGTCTCTTTTAATAATGTCCCAAAAAGTCTGAAAGAACTCAATAGGAAAGCCATCCGGACCAAGGGTTTTACCTTTCTTCATTTTGAAAACAATTCCATGAAGTTCTTCCTCCGTAACCGGTTGGGTCAAGTTTTCATTATCCTGCTGCGAAATACAATTAGGAAGAACATTTAGAAGTTGTTGAGAGTCCAGATCCAGGGGTTGAGAAGTAAACAATTGTTGGAAATACTGCTCAGCCACCTGTTGCATCCCAAGCATCGAGTGAACCTTTGAGCCATCACCCTTAGAAAAGGAGTGTATATAATTGTGAGCCCTTCTAGCCAAAACAGATTTATGGAAAAAAGCAAAGTTTTTATCCCCTTCCTTTAGCCACTGAATCCTAGATTTTTGTTTCCACATTATTTCCTCTCTAGTATCCCATTCCTGTAATTCAGCCTTTAGAAGACATTCTTTCTTAAAAAGATCCAGAGATAAACCAGATTGTCTATGAAGAGCATTAATATCCTCCAACTGCGAAAGAATCTTTTTTTTGCTCCTTAATGTCACCAAACTCGTTCCAATTCCAAGCTTTAAGTTTGAATTTAAGGTAGGTGAGTCTTTTGGCAAACCTGTACATAGGATTACCAAACCTAGGATTTCCTTTTGTCCACCACTGTTGACCATATCTAGCAATGTCTTTATGTCGGAGCCACATCAACTGAAATCTGAAAGGGGTCTTGCACGGAGCCGTTCTACCCATTTCCAGGCACACCGGCCAATGATCAGAACCAGTATTATTAAGAATCATGGCCTTAGGAACAAAACCCTTTAACCACCAGTCTTCAGAAACCAGAAATCGATCCAATCTTTCTAAGATGCAATCCTGACCCTGCCTTCTATTAGACCATGTCATCATACCATTAGACGTAAGCACATCCACCAAATGATGTTTCTGAATAAATTGGGACATAACATCCGAGCCGGCATCTAACTGGGCATTACCTCCTTGTTTCTCTTGAATGTTCAAGATTGTATTAAAGTCCCCACCTAAAATAACAGGGATCTGAGAACAAGATTGGATAATAGAGGAAATATTCTGCCACTGTTGCCTTTTATCCTCCATAACAAGAGGGGCATAAGTATTAAACAATAAAAATTCCTGATCCTCTGATATAGAATAGACATGCATGCATAAAACACCTTTACTCGCAGAGGAATTAAGGACGGTTATCATTCTAGGATCCCAAAGAGAGACAACCCCTCCTGAAGCTCCCTGTGAGCTTATTGAAAGGTGTTCAGCTTTAGGCCAGATATTTCCAACGATCGCCGACATGAGATCAATGGAAGCTTTGGTCTCCTGGATACAAAGAATCATAGGATGGTCAGACATAATCAATATTTTAAGCTCTTGGACTTTTGGGGGAGATCCCTTCAGCCCTCTTATATTCCAAGTAATCACTTTCATTGGGAATGGTTATGAAAAAATTGGGATAAATCCCTAGTTGTTCCCAAATTGCTCATTTTCTGGCCTTCCTGTTGAAGCTTGGCTTGATTCGTCTTTCTGCCACTCTTCAAATTAGAATCCATTTTAAATTTCTTATTCTTCTCCTGCTCTATGCCTAAATCTGGTTCTATCTGCTGATTCATACCAGAGTCTCTAACAATAAGAGCTTTTTCCAGCCCTTCTATCTCTTTGGATTTGTTGATTTTGTTCTTGGAATTGCTCATGAAATTTGTTCTTATGTTGATAGCTTTTCACCGGGTTGTTGTTCTCAGTCATAATTGGTTGAGCCTAGAAAATAACCATCTGATTTTTGTCTTTTCCTTCCTGCTGATTTTGGACCTGTTGGTGAATGTCCATCTGTGTTTGGAACCTGTGAATCCATGAGATCCTCCTGATCCTTTTCCTCTTGTTCCTGTAAGCTAGCAAATCTATTCGTATTACTAGATTTAGCTTGTTCTTTCCCACTTTTTTTAACTGTCTGCTTCTTTTTTGTGTAATAAAATCATCCTTGGACTTTTCTTCCCCTTGTTGTTCTGGTACTTTATGCTTGCAATCTCGTACCAGATGTCCATATTCATGACATAATCGACATCTGAAGGGTATATTTTCGTAATCCAGCACCTGATCCCATTTCTCATCGTCCATAACCAAAGATATTTTCATAGGCAAGGGTTTATTGAGATCCATCAAAACACAAATCCTCGCATAAATCATTTGTTCCAGCTGTAAGGAGGCATCCGCAGTCATCATATAAGTACCCAAAGCATTACCAATGGCCATAAAAACATTCTGGTTCCAGTACTCAGCTGGGAGACCAAAAAGTCTAACCCAGATCGGGGCTACAGAAGGAAGTTCTTCATCTGGTTTGAACATGGGATGCCAGGGTTTCATGAAAAGTCCCGCCCTTCCCATAAACCATGGACCGCCTTGAAAAATGAATTCACGATCGGAAGCGAAGGCAAATAAAATCAAAAAATACCCATTAGGGTAGACTGAAACCGAGAACTCACCTTTTGTAATCCATGTCTTTTTGATTCGATGCTGCCATAACTCAGAACAAAAAGGTACACAAGCCTAGTATTTTCAAATTGATCAGCATGTCCAAGATTTTGTACTAAAAACTATGGAGGTTGGGCTGAAGTTATCAATCAATGATGAATCATAACCTGTCAATGAATCAGCCTACAAAAAATTGGTGGGCAGCTTTATACATCCAGATCTATGTGTTGCTGCCATCAAACTTTCTCAGCTTTTGTCTCAGCCAAAGCTCATACATTAGATAGCAGTAAAGCATCAGAAGACTGCAGATTTCAAATTAACATCTATGGAGCAGCCTGCTGGTTAAATGACTAAATCCTTTGGTCCCATTGTATTTGTAAAATTGTGGGACAACATTAGAGTAGTTTCCGAATTAGTCAATAGGGGTGGTATTAAAGTTAGTAATTCATTATGTAAACATTAACAAATATATGATTAGTTAATGTATTTTAGTTATACAATATACAGCTACCTCACCTGAATTTAACTGCTTTTTGATTAATAGATGATTTAATTTAATTTAAAAATTAATGTCCGGAAGTAACCAAAAAGGTTAAAGGGACTACAAGAGGAGCAAAGAGAACAAGACAATGCATGAAGGAAAAAAACAAATACAAAACAAAATACAAGAAGCAAAAACAAAGACACGGGATACAACAAGTCTATGTGCCATGCTTAAGAGGTTCTACGCCTGGTAGATCGTGACTGTTGTGTGAAGTCATGTGCCCGTTTATGCCTCCGGTGTTGTGTAGAAGGCTGAAGGAATGCACCAATATTCTGGAACCCAAGGCTGCCATGATGATGTTTGAGGAGGCCATATCTATGTTGGGTCATCTCCCTGATAAATAAAGCTACACACCTCTGGTCTTCATAATGAATAAGGGCACGTAATGAGCCTTGAGTTTCTCGAAAGAGACAATAGTACCTGCCACGGATCTCATAGTACACAGGACAACGAAATATAAAGTGCTCCTCTGATTCAGGTTCATTGTTGCAAAGTGTGCAAGTGCGTTGGTCTCTAGGAATGTAGTGCTCTGTCTCCATGCGAAGCTGATGAGAGAAAACTCGTAGTTGACCCAAGGGGAATCTCAAACCAAGTGGGAACTTGATGTATTTGGGGGGAATGACACGTCCCTCTTCAATTTGGAGATAATGCTCCAAATAGTGGTGCATTTTTGTTGGCAATGGTTCTAATGGTTCAATCCACGTTGATTTTATGTAAGCTTTGTAGATCTCCTCTCTAATTCCTCTATGAATTTCCCTTCTAGGCATGTGGGGAGAATTAATAGAGAATGTGAGAGGAGGAAGGCGATTAATATCCAATCCAATGCTTTGGAGGAAAGTTGTACAATGTGCATACCAAGTGGTTTGGATCCCCAATTCACATAGCCTCATGGATGATTGGAGAGCCTTGAAGGGGTATCTATTCTGCCCAATTGGTGTATCTGCCATACATCTTAGTCTATGGAGTAGCATCACAAGATGAAATATAGTTGAGATTCAGAGAGGGTGCGTGCCAAACTCAGCCAAGATGATTGCATGTGGAACTGAGCATTTTGCCCAGAGAGTCCTGGATAGCATGGAGACGAGTACTCTATCAACACGAGCCCAACTACTGTGCCGAAGATCAGGGCCCCAAATCTCACAACCATACAACACTGTTGGTGTCACTAGAGTTTGGAAAATACGCAATTTTGCGTTGGCATCTTGAAATTGAAGCTGGAAACATTGTCTCTCAAGTGTATTGAGGGCTGCATAACCTTTACATAATCTCTCTTCTGCTGCATGAAGCATGTTCAAAGGAGGACCCGTGAAAGTCACTCCAAGATAGGTGTAAGAGGAGACCACTTCCACCAAGTTTCCTTTGTACATGAGGTTAGTTGCATGGGCAACCCTCTTGGTTGTATTAAATACCATGACCTTATTTTTCTTTAAGTTCACTTGTAAACCATGAGTATCACAAAAAGAGCTTAAGATGTCAAGGTGTCGTTGTAGGCCTGCAACAGTATGTGACATGAGAATGATATCATCCACAAATAATAAAATAGAAATGATGATATCATATTACAAACAACCATCGTCTCTAAGACCGGAATTTGCAATGATATGCTCTAGTTCGTCAATGTAGAGACCAAATAGAGTAGGAGAAAGTGGGCAGCCTTGTTTAACACCAATGGTGCTATTGATATCACCTGTATAACCAGTAGGAGTTCGGACTTGGCCAACCACCTTTTCATAGAGTGTCATCACAAGAAGAACCAAATGCTCTGGAATTTGGAGGTCACGAAGCCGTTGGATTAGAAGGTGTCTAGGTACGGTATCAAATGCCTTTTGAAAGTCAACAAAACAGCAATAAACCTTACGCTTGTTGGCCCTTGCTTCTTCAATTATGGCTCTAAGAGTTAAGACATGGTCTATTGTTCGGTGATCCCGTCTGAACCCTGCTTGTCCTTTCGCACGGAGTTTCTTGGATTCAACAAATCTGGAAATCAAATCATCTAGCACTGTAGCAAATAACTTGCTCAAAGTATGCCCAATCATGATGGTTCTATAATTATTTGGCTCTTGTTGATTCCCTGATTTAAATATGAGGCAGATGATGTGAGACGTCCATGCTGGTGGGAATCCATAAGAAGCCACTAGATTAAAGAGATCAGCAATGTGCATTGCTAAGAGTTTTGGACTGTGGTGAAGAAATTCAGCTCTCAAGTTCTCTATATCTGCTGATTTCCCTGCCTGAAGTTTGAAGATAGCCCGTAACACCATACGGTCTGTGAAGAGAATTTTACCCTGCCACCTGTTCTCTACTGAAATTGGAACTTGATTGGGGATGTTGTAGAGAGAGGATGCGTAGTTGAACCATGTATCTTTGTCCTGTATAACACATGAGGATTTCCTTGGGAGGAAGGTTTGCCAAAAAGACTTCGCTTTAAACCTCAACATGTTGAGTGTGTCCCTTTCTTTCTTGTGAATATATAACCTCTTCTTTTTCCGTAGGAGCCGGCGGTACATTTTTTGGACTGACTTCTTCCTATAAGGGTGTTCGGCGAATGATGCGAGTCACAAGCTTGTGGAGGGATCTGCAACTACTATCAAACCAGGCATTCCGGGTGCAATGGCCAAGTGGGACACTGGTGGGATGATTACGAGTGGAATGGGGAAAGGATTGGAGAATTGTATTCCAAATTGTTCTGGAAAGATATTCAGCTCTTGCCATTGGGCAATGGATAGAATTAATATCTTGGAGGTTGGTTGTCAAGTTTTCAGTATAAATATCATCAAACTCATGGTCGAAGGAGATATGGGTGGAAGACTGGCAAGTGTAAGAGGTGATATGTGCAGCCCCAAGAGTGGGGAGTAGGACCTTAAAAGAGATAGGTGCATGGTCAGCGAGGGGTGGGAGAGGTTCCACACAAAGATTGGAGATGGATGACTGAAAAGTAATGTTGCTCATGACATAATCCACCACACTGGCTCCACCAGCATGAGGATAGCAGGTGAAATCCCCAGACCCAGGAAAACAAGAAAGCCCATTCAACACTATCAAGTCGTGAGATTCCCCAAATCTAATTAAATGTCTTCCATAAGGTGAAATGGAATGATCAGCTGACTGCCTATAACTGTCCATCTCTTCTCCGAGCTCATGCAGTCTTAAAGGATCTGAGATATGGTCATATTGGGAGCATTGTTTGTTACCTGTACGGGCATTGAAGTCTCCCAGGAGGATAACATCCCCCATTGCCAAGAACCTGGAGGTTGCAGGATATAGATCAGTGAATGGGGATTCATCATCCCCTATCATAGTATATGGTGAGTATCTTGGCGGGAAGTAGCATACTGCGATGAACAATCTGGATTGTGAAGCTCCTCTGTCAAGTGACACCCACAAGTATCTGGCCTGTGTATCAGATTCTTCAATTCGAAGTTTAGAGGCTAGGTTGTCACGTGCAAGGCAAGCGATACCACCCGAGCCTCTAGAACCAGGATGAAGTTGTGTCCTATACTTGGAGAACCAAGTGAACCCAAGGAAAATAGGTAGGGGCTTGGCTCTTGATTCATGGGTTTCTGTAAAGAAAATAAGATCTTTGCCCCGGATAACATCATTTGAGGACCCTGGAGAGAAGAAAAGAGATCCGCCACAATTCCATAGTGAGAGTGAGATGGATGTATGAGAGCGGAGCTCCACCTTATGGCGTCAAGATGTTTTGGTAGGCCATGGCTTGTCCCACCAAGGAGGTGGATTATCCTGTATCACAGCCTTACCACTCCTCATAACAGCCCACTTGCCACGTTTCCTAGCTTCAATCATTTTGGCCCTTTCATTCTTGAATTCCTCATATTGTAGCCTGGTCATGTCTTCATCAAGGTATATCTTTTGGTCAAGGTTGAAGAGGCAACTTTTCAATTTCAAGGCAGTGAGCTTATCCTGTATGCTGTGGAATCTGATGGTCAGAGAATTATCTGGTAGATACCATGCCTTTTCAATTGGCATGTTATCTGTTTTGAGTGTATGTTGGAGAAAGTTCTTAGCTGTTGTTAAAGGGATGTCTTCCTTGGTGAGGCCTCTAACTCTAAGGTTTAAGACCTTAAAATCTCTTTGTTTCTGCTCTGCAAATCTGGCTTGGATTGCTGCTTCAATAATTGGTGGGGTTTTACATTTACCGGAGACAACTTGTGTCCATGGATGATCTGTGGATACGCTCTCAAGTCTGGCAGCAAACCCCTTATAGTCTTCCTTAGTTGCTTGGACTTCTTCTCGAAGGTTTGCAATGACCTCTGATGTTGCTTGAGCTGGATGGGCAACAACCTCTGAGCTTAGTTTAGCCAGAGCTATTTCCAGTTCTGAGATGTGATCTCCCTGTATGGTAATTTGATCTGTTTGTTTCTCAAGTTTTGATGCTTGTTCCTTAATGATTTGGTTCTGTTCTATCACTGTTTTGGTGAGTTCCTGCATGCTTTGTTCAAGTTTATGAATGAGCATTTCCATTTGACTGAGCTTGTTGGTAAATGTGTGGGCATCAGGATCTCTTTCATCATCCTGACCATCATTAGACATGGTTGAAACTGTCATAGAACAAACAGGTCCGGATGAGCTCAGGACATTTTGTCAAACAGTTCGTATGTACTGTCAATCAGTGGGAATGTGCACAACTGAGCTCAGAACATTTTGTCAAACAGTTCGTATGCATTCCTAATGGGAACACCAAGGAGCCCTGAATCTGTCTCGCACTGTACAAAAGACTGTTTTGTGGCAATTTCGTGCATAAAACCGTGACTATGTTCTGGTGTAGACAGAACAGTGAAGCCTCTGAAGCTATTATTTGAAGGATTATGCAAGGAGAATGACAGATCTGAAAGGCCGTTTAGGTTGGTCACTGCTTTGGTAGAGCGGCAGTTTTGAGATGCTGCGAGGAATGTTGAAAACTCGGATGCGACGACAATCTTTTCCGAAACACCTATAACAGTCGGTGGTCTTTTCTGACAACTTTTGTGATCTTCAGGTCCGAAATACCACAAAATTTAGAGAGTTTAAGGGTCATAGGAAGAATGGATATGAACACCTCCCTCGATGACAGACGCACGCAAGATGAAAGTGTGCCATGCACCGTGTGCTTTCCATTTCTCTCCATTCTCTCTCTCATATTTACTAACAATCTCTGAGGGCACTGCCAACACAACAGCCATTGTTAAAACAGACTTTGGCTACTTCATAGACATTAATTACGAACGATGTGTTTCAAGCCTGGGAGCAGCACATGGTACAGGTGAAGTTGAACATGAGATAGATGGAAAGTACAGTTTATAGGCCATTGAACATTAGAATTAGAAAAGGATGTTCCCTTCACACCTTCCTCTAATTATCGGGAACCAAGTCATAAACACCTGAGCTCAGCAGTGAAGAAGGCTGTAGTTTATTTCATTAAAATGACCCTCCACGTTGGCAAACAACTTCCAAATGTCCTTTTGAATCTGACTAAACGCCAAAAAAAGATGTCCATATCTGTAAGAACAGGTAGTGCAACTATCTACCAAGGAAGGAATGTCTGCAAGGTTAATTGATGAAGGTTGGATAACTGTGAAGAGCTTCCACCCCATCATCGTAATCAAGCTTCATCAGACATGCTCCCCATGTTAAAGAAGGCCACACCAGAACAAGGCTGGTTGCTAAGTCCAAGGCAAATTTTGGCAGAATAAAACCCCTCAGGCACGGCTTGTAATATGAACAGTGTTTAAAACTTCATGGTGCATTCTTTGTGCATTAAAATATGGCGGATGAGTGTTCCAATTGACCGAGAAACAAATTTGAGTGCGTGAAATTCTGGGAGATTAGTAGGCACATCAAGTACAGTCAATTTTCCAGGAACTAACAATTTTTTTCAATGACAAAAGATTCCAATATCTTAAAGAAGTGATTAAATAACTAATAAGATTTCAAAGGAATTGCTAGGAAATCTATGAATAAACAATTCTATCAGGAAATACGGATCAGTATGTCTGCCTTTGTTTCCATAACCAGTTAATAGATTCTCATTAGATCTAATACAGTTAAAAGCAATTATATTATATGAGAACATGAACGGATAACAATAATGAGTTGTAGACTGTTTCCAAACATTCAAATACAGAATCTTGTAAAGCTCGTCTAAAGAATCATAATCTATACAACTTTGCAAAGGATAATCATAATCTACGCAACTTTGCACAAAGGATAATTGCATCACAAAAGGATTTTAAGTAGTTGAAATTCAACCATTTTGTGAATTTCAATGACTATCATCTGCATGTAATTGGCCCTATGTTCTCCTTGTTTCCTACTACGAGGAGATGACATAGCTACCTATGCAAAGCAACAAAGCATAAATCTTACCTTCCTTATTATTGAAACCAAGATTAGAACATGGCCTACCTACAAAGTAAGTATGCTTCCTAGTTGTTTCAGCTATTGCACAGATTCATTTTACTTTGAGGCATGTCTCTGTTACAAAATGTCAGTTTAAATCAGCAATTAATCCCGACCTTTGAACTTTCCTTCTTGAGTGCAACTTTCTTGATCGTTGTTTTTGAAACTAGAATAGAACTCAGGGAAGGCAGTGAGAAGATAGAAGCTCAAGGTATGAAAGAAAACGACAATTAGAATTAAGCATTCAGAATTGTAGTGGAACTGAAAATCTTAGTTTACTTGCATTCAATAACGGAAAGGAATAATTGCTTCTGCATCCATCACCAATACTCACCCCGCTAAAGCAGAGCTGGAAGTACCGTATGCTGTAGATAAAACTGCAATTACCAAAGCACTTGTGCTTATCTGGATACCAGCTATTTGTTGCACCTCTCTAAAACTGAAATCCTGTTTCAGTGATAAAGCATACAAGTTCATCACAAATAGAAAATACTGCTTTTCTACCTATGTATCAGGAAAAAATTATGTCCATTATTTGGTGAGGAAAAGGAGCACCGCACCCTAAGAGAAATCAGCAGCAAACTCAAAGATAACAGTGCTGAAGTTACACAATATGCACAAGATGCCCCTTCCAAGTTTACAGTCAAAAGGTACATAAAATAAGCACTTGCAGCTGCCATTGAGCTAGTAATCCCCAGAAAAATCCACCTGGTTTTATCTCCATCAATTCCAAACAGTGCCTTCCTCCTTGATAGCTGCAGACCAAGAAATGCCACAACTCCATAGCCGACCATACCAACTAAAGATAAAGGCAGCCCTAGCAAACATAAAACAGAAAACTGTATACATTATTGTGTAAAACTTAAAGCAGTAGATAGGTTTCTTTGACATACTCTAACCTATATGAAAAATTAAGATATTGCCTATAAATATTTCCACACACATAATACAAGTTAGCTATTAGAGATAAATATGGGCAAGTTCAGTTGAAGTGAGAACCAGCCAGACTATCTCGTCAATGTTGAGAAAGAAGCATGTTATTAATAAACGCACATGCTTCCCTAGTGTTTAGACATACAAATTTGAAATGATATCACACATCTTTTGGTCGCTAGTTCACTTTTTCTGAGATTTGATTCTATTCATCAAGACATGATTATTATTTTTCATACTATCATTGGATATTATAACTTAGATCTTCTACAGGTTATGATGCAAGAAGGCGCAAATGTAAAATGGAATTTGAAGGTCATGCTTGAATACCACTATTGTCATGAATCAGGGAATTTTCATCAACTGCAGTAATGCAACAAACAATAGGTATCAAACAAGCCAATGCTGTTAGGCACCTTGCCAACTTTACAGATATCAATAACAGATGTAATGTTCACAACGCATAAAAAAGGAGTATTTTACATGGTAAGCATTTGGTTAAAAAAGATCAAAATCAGTAGTCCAAGAGATTAATCACTAATTAGGAACCATTATAAGTGCATATACTAGTTTCGTGTGAAAACAGAAATGTAAAAGACCAAACATAAAAATAATCAACTATCATAACAAACAAACTGACAACTTTGAACTGTCATGGGGCTGTTCCAAAACATATGTTTAGTAAGAAACAATGATCGTGCCATCATGATGGTTAAGAATATGTGCAGTCAATGACCTCTTCTTCAAATCTATGGCTAGAATGTTGCTATGAATAGTTTCAACTCATAGTAATAAAAACTTATGCATTGTTTATAACATGTACAGACACATCAGTTATACATAAAACGGAAAAAATGCCTTGTTTCAATAACCTCAACTTTCAATCCTTCTCTTTCTCTCGAAAGAAGAAATGTTCGAAGTTTCATAAACCTCAACACTCCCTCCCCCTCTTTCTCTTTGTTGATCTGGAGCCCAAGGGTAATCTGAGGGACATCACACTAAAACAGGGTTCTAATTTGTTATGACATGTGACTTGAAGTGTTGCTTTAAGAACAATAATCACAGTAGCATGAAAAAGAAAATGCACAGAAGAGTTAGGTTATAGAACAAAATGCTACAACTGTAACATAAGATTGTATTACTTCAGAATCTACATGTTTTGTATCATGATCCCAGAGATCGGATGTGCATCAACCAAAGACTGGACCAACTAGCAGCCTATTCAACAAAAAGATAATATGCCTAATTGTACAAGTATGGGAGACGAAGGGACAGCTTCTAGTTACAAAAAGAGCAACCACTCACCTTCCACCATTCATATTCTCCATTATGTTGCTTCCTGAAAATACCACAGAACAGGAGTGTTGAACAGCTAACACTGTCGGAGTTGTGCAGTATCAGATACAACAAATTAGGCACTTTGGCTTGAATATGTCTGCTTGAGACAATGACAAAGCCAATGGTGAAGAAGACACTCAATTTGGAATATTGTTGAGATCACTGAGACAATCAAAGTCCTAGATCCTCCTAGACCAGTTGCCCCTCCTTGAGAAGAAATGGTCCCCATTGCGTCAAGTTAAGAGTAGAGTTGTGTGAAGAGTTTTGCAACTTGAGCTCTAGGGTACTATTTCCCTTGATGATTCACTTAGCCAAGCTTGAAAATCTAGTAAAGAGGACTTGTCCAATTCCTTGTGCATTTGAACCTTACATCAATGACTTGATCCACTTCTGCTAGTATACTGCAATTATGATTGATTTCAGCTAGCTGGAGTTCTTCCATTGCATCTAGTGTGTCCAGTAAAAGTGGAAAGTAATGGCACAAGACTTTTCCATTGAAGACTAGATGAAGACTAATATATGTTGGAAGAAGATTAAGCTCAACAAAATTCTTTCCAAACCTCTTAGTGATAGTGCATGAGCCAAACCAAAGAGGTTTGTGGTCATATGTCTCTCCTTTATCAAAAAAGCTAAACCTGAACTTGAACTGTTGGCTTTCGCTGTTGGTCATGACATTGCTTGTATTCCATATCAGCCTTTTGCATAATGGTTTGCAATTGTTGTTGACTTTTTTCAGTGCCCTTGGTGGCTTTGTCAACTCCCTCCTAAGCTAAAGAAGTTGTTGCGGTTGTTAGCGGAATAGGATATGCTACCTCAATGGAAGCCAATAGTTGGAAACCCAGACATAACTTCTAAGGGTTGTGTTCAACAGAGATGTTGAAGAGCTCCTATTGCAGATACATTGAGTTGTGAACCATACGCCGATGGCTTGATCCCTTCTGCTAGTATACTGCAATTAGGATTGATTTTGGCTAACTGGAGTTCTTTCATTCCATCCCGCATGTCCAGAAAAGGTGGAAAGTAATGGCACAAGAATTTTGCATTGAAGACTAGATGATGACCAAGATAAGTTGGAAGATTAAGCTCTAAGGCATTATTTCCAACCTTCATAGTGATAGTGCATGGACCAAACCAAGTTACCAAAGAGGGTGTATGGTCGTGCATCTCTCCTGCAAATGAAGCTATACCCTATCACTACCCTTGGACTGGTGTGGCGTCCAATGTTGGTTATGACATTGATTGTATTTCCCAGTGGACTTTTGCAGAATGGTTTGCAATTGTTGTTGAATGTGTTCAATGCACTTTTTCATCTCACTCCTAAGCTGAAGTAGTTGTTGCAATTGTTGGTGGCATAGGATATGCTACCTCAATAGACACCAATAGTTGGAAACCCAAACATACTTATACTTTCAGAGGGTTGTGTTTGATAGAGCTATGAAGGGTTCCTGCTGTAGATACATTGAATAAAAGGTTGGCTTACATCTCATGTGCAATGCTTCATAGAATTGTACATCCTAAGAAGATGCACAATCATCTTGTTTGCCACTTTTATTCATCCATCAGTCAGAGAATGAAATGGAGTAGATTTAGTTAGCTTTGAGTCTATCATTACTAAAGGCCTTTCCACAAATTGTTGAAAATTACAGTATCTCTATCAGATATGATGGTTGATGGTAATCCAAAGGGAACCACTACATTCTTAAAGAATATGAGATATTTTTCCCGAGTGGAGATGGTTTTTTTACATAATGCAAGAATTGCCATCTTTGAGAATTCAAATACTAATGCATAAACCAATCGTTACTATAATTGGTAGTAGGTAACCCTGAGAGGAAATCCATGAAAACTCATTCCCAGGGTTTATTTAATACCGGCAAAGGAGTATATATTCCTTTCTTCTTGTTGACCGGATTGGCTATGGCACATGTACATAATCTAATGTATATGCAACATCTGACCTGTGTTTTTGCCGAAAGAAATGCATCTTCATACGTGAGGGTTTTTTCAGCTCTTAAGGGTCCAACAACCTTACTAAAGCAAGCCTCTTGTATCAGGTTTTGAAGCCTTGCTTCCTACGGTATGCACAAGTATCACATGTGATACATTAGTCCATCTTGCAAGCAGTTATCTAGAATTTATTTGCTGCAATTCAATGTTTGATAGAATTCTGCAAAGTCTGAATATGCTTGGTACAACTATGGTCAAGTGTTGGTCTCATGTCCACATGTCCAGCGCAGAGAAAATGGCTTTGACCGAAGATCAAATCAACCAATCTATTACAAGATTGGCACTTCCCTTTCAATGTTTTACAGAATTACGTAAAGTCTGAATATGCCTAATACAATTCTGGCTAAGTGTTGATCTCATGTCCACATGCATCTAGCACAGAGAGGGGCTTTGACCAGAGGTCGACTCAAACACTGTGCTACTAGATTGGCACTTCCCTTCTTAAGTATGACGTTCAAGAGGAGCTGCTACAGATATTAATATCATTTTTGATGTAGCTCCTGCTGCAACTTGCTCTCCATTTGCAAAAACTGCAATCGTTTATGGTCGGTATGGATGATAGTCTCTTTTCCCAAGGTGTAGTTCTTCCAACGCTTGCATGCCTGGATAATGGCATAAAGCTCTTTGTCATATGTGAGGTGATTTCTTATTGCGGCAATGAATGTTTCACGGATATAAGCAACTGAATGACCAAATTCAATTAGAACTGCTCCAAGTGCATATTTAGATGCATTAATATCTATCTCAAATGGTGTTAATGATCTGGTAACGTGAGGACAGGCACAAAAGAAAGTCTGACTTCAACTCCTCAACTAGCTATTAAGTCTGAATTCAAAACTCCAAAAGACTTGAGTGGGAAATTGCAACATCCTCAACTAGCTATCAAGTGAAATCAAGTTCTTCTTACTGCCATTGTCAACAATGATAAGTGTCAGTTGTCCATTGACCTGCATTTGAGAATGGAAGAATCTTTTTGTTTCTTCTAGATTGAAATTGGAAGATGATGCTACTTGCACATTTGATACCATGGCACCAGTCTCGGAGCTCATGATCTGCTTTCCTTTGTCTAGTGTCGCTGTGATAGAACTTGATGCTTGTATACGTGCAAGTAAGGACTTCCAAGCACAGCATTACTCGCCATAGTAACCGCTGGAATTATATATGCTTCATCACTTGTCAGACTTAGATTTCTTCTTCTTTTCTTCAAACAATGCATTTTTATTCTAGAAGTGACGAGGGGATCTTTTTCCTTGATGTTTGGAATTTGACTTCATTCCAAGTTTTTTATTATGAGACTTGAGTTTTCTCAAACGAGTAGCACAGTTTCTCCAGATATATCACTACAATGTCAAACTGTGGAAATCTTAGAAAATTGATTTGGGATCATCTTTCATGGACTTGTACTTAGATTGTGCTTCTAGTTTGTTTGCATACTACTTGTAGGTGTCTCCTAATGAAGGGGTGTAGATGAAATACATATCGGATTGAGTGTATGGTCCAAGGCCTAACCTATACTTCAACAGTTCAGTATCTTAGACATTCGGCTTGGGGGTCACAGTATGGAAGATATTAGTATACTCTTGGAAAGATGGTTGACATCCTTGATACAATTGAGATAACTTAATGAATTGCTCATCATACTCACCAACAAGGTAATAGGTTTCTTTCAAGGCATTAACGAAACCAGACTAGGTTTTTACAAGAGTATTACCATGCTCATTACAGTATGAAATTGTCCTATTTTTCCACAAACAAGATAACTCGTAAAAGGGAAAAAGTAATATTTTCTGATTAAAAGAAGCAATTCACTATGACGTGGGAATCTACTAGATTAAGCTAGTTATCCAAACCATCGTCATGTTTCTTTCCTTTAAACATTGGAATGTTTGGATTTACTTGTACCTTATATTGTGTTTGGCCTCCAAATGATTTCTTGGTTGAAAAGGACGACAAGAAGATTACAGACGCTGCAAGAGTTATCAAAAGTGATCAATCATACCGGCATTTTTCCCATTCAGTGTGTTCTGCTAGATAATTACTTTTTCGTTACACATGCATGCTTTATCATCTTCAAGTACAATGTCAGGTATAACATCACCAATCTTGATTTATCTGTCATATGTTGGGGTCATTGAAATTGCTAGGTAGTAGGAAGTTAAGATGAAGGATCACAAGTTTCAAGACTGAACTTCTTGTTAAAAACCTTGTATGAGTGAGCATACAAATGCAGAGAATGATTGAGATGAGAGATCAATGCTTTGATACCACTGATCCAGAGCCCAAGGGTGATTCAGGAGACAACACACTAAAATAGAGTTCTAGAATGTTATGAGTGGAAACAGTTTGTATTTGATTTGTGTTGAGCCCAGGAGGTGTACAGAGGACAATATACAGCCAACTAAGGTAGACAGATCTGCTCAATCAGAATTTTGTATTATAGAACATGCAATGGAACCTAATAGAAAAGATGTGGACTAACAATTAGATATTCAGGAATATGTTTGAGCAGAGTTTCTCTTCTATTGCTATAAACAGAAAGAAGTGAAAATATACAATGTTAATGTAGAAGCGGGTATATCCTACATACCTAATCCCGAGAAGGATTGTTATGGTGTTAGGATGTTACAAAACTGGACTATTATCTTCCTAGCTATGCCATTTTAATGAAAGTGGGGATATATTGCAATAGATTATAGAGCACAGACAGTTACAAGAACCATTTGTATGCCCAACTGTTTCTTCTTCCTGCCTTCAATCTTGGAAGATGAAGTGCTCATCCGCAATCTCACATGGGGTTTAAAGGTTAGCTTCACAACGAAGAGGAACTTACACAACAAAGGGAATAGTTACGCAACAGAAGGATTGTGTTTGAACTGTCCATAAGGCTTATGAAACTTGTGAATGCCTTGATAAGCTTGGGAAATATGCACAAAATCCATTTGAAGGTGAGAACCAGATACCAGAGGGTTGGAAACGCTCTGATCATTCACCCTTTTTTGAAAAGCAATGATCCACATTGAATTTGGGTGGCCAGTTGCAGAAATTGCACTTGGAGCTGCTCGAATGCATACGACTTACCCTGATCTGCATACTGCCATGTTTTCACTTCTCATAACTTGTGGTCGCCATGCCAAGTGCGAGTAGCAGCAGCATGGATAATTGTGTCATGCTCTGTTGGACTGAGATGTTCGATGTTGCAAGGCTCAAGGATCCAAAGACGAAGAATATTGGATGTTGCAAGGCTCAAGCAAAGGTGTGTAGGGCTTGGGAAGCTGAGCATTAAAGACAAGATGCACGCCCAAGTATTGAGGAAGGTGAAGAACGAAGGATGTCTCACCAGCAGTCTGCGACATGGTGTAAGGACCATAATGCAGTGGTTTGATCTTGTGCTGAAGACCTTTGAAATACTCTTTCTGAAGGTGAAGCCAAACCTTGTCACCAATCTAGAATATGTGAGTGTGATGTGCATCATGCCACTCCTTGTATTTCTGTTGTTGGCAAGATAAGGCATGTTGAACATGGTAGTGCACTTGTTGAATATGTTTAAGGAATTTTTCTGCTTTTGTGATCTCCAAATTTTACAACCCAAAAACCTAGGAAAAATCATGACAATTTTTTTTCAACAGAACACCTACGTAACTCATAGCGGAAGAAAACAACACACGCATGGTTACCTGCTATCTGCATTTAAGTTGTACAATACCATTAACTACAACAACCTGCTTAAAAACTCCTAGTTATAAAATTGCTGAATCCGAAACATCCATAAATCTCCTAAACAAGCAATATAAGTAAAGAGTAGTTCACATCAATTAAAAATAAAAGTAAAGGGTAGTTTTATCTCTATTCTAACATACTTTTGAACTACTCAATAAGATCTGAAACAGAAGACGAGAAAAGCATAAGCATTCAATTTAGCTCAATATGAGATTCAATTACCAATATAATTCACATTAGATTTATTTATTAGTATAATTCACCTTGCAGAGGAGGATAAGGAGAAATTCACTACCAGTTAATAGCCTAACATCACAAGTACCAAGATAGGGAAACTATAAAACAAGCATTCAACTATAGTCAAAAACAATCTTGCAACACCTAACATGTCAACAAAGATTCTATCATGTCTCCACTTACTCAAGTGCACACACAAGAGACAGAGAGACAGGCAGACAGACAGAAAGTCATTCAGCTAATAATTACCACGGCCTGCATTTTCATTCCTAACTCATTTTGCCAAAGTATTTATTGCAGCATAGTATGCAAACTCGGCGAGTATTCACCGAGTTGGCGAGTACTCGCCAGAAGAAAAAAAAAAAGAATAATCGCAGGTAAAACTCACCAAACCTAACTCGGCAAATATCGGCGAATATTCACCAAGAATATTCGGCGAGTCCGTGCACAGTACTCGCCACATATGGACAGAACACAAAACACGCCAAAAATGTCAAAAATACACTCTTTTTTTCTTTTTAAGGCACCAAAGCACTTCATTTTCATTCACAAAACCATTGAGCTTGCATTGCATGAGTTGAACGGATTTTAGAGTGAATTCGAAGAGGAAATTTGGAGAATTGCATTTGGAGATAAGTTTTTTTTTTTAATTCTTTCAAGTTTTTGCTAATTCGGTTTATATTATATAAGTTTTATATATTCATATTGTAATTTTAAATACATCCAATTTAATAGCGAATAATTTTAAATTTCTAATAGTCATTTGGAGCTGGAGGTATTTTTTTTTCCACAAATTCCTTCTAAATTATTTAATTTTTATATATTCATATTGTATTCAATTCTTCAAATATGTTTTGTAATTTTAAATGCATTCAATTTAATTGTGAATCATTTTAAATTTTTAATAGTCATTTGGAACCGGAGGTATGGTTTTTTTTATTAAATTACGGTTAAATAGGGTTATACAAACACGTTTTTTTTTTAATTTTAATTAAGTTTACGTTTTTTTTCATTTTTTAAATGTGCATTGTGTTGCAGATTAGAGCTTACCAATGGCATTAGGCTCAACATCAGGTTCGGCATCTGGGTCAGCATCACTAGCAGGAACCATTCCCGCTAACGCCCATACCATTGCTTGGAAGTATGGTGTACGTGGAGCAGTTCAAGGAACAATGGTTTGCAATTTTTGCGGCAAAACATTTTTTGGAGGCATCAATCGCCTGAAGTATCATCTTGCATGTATTGTTTGTCGGGACGTTGTGGTATGCCCCAATGTTACAGAAGAGGCAAAACGAGAGATGAAAGTAGAGCAGAGCTGGAGGAGAAGAAACTAGAGAGGGAAAGGGTGCATGCAACCATAGCAGAAGTTGTTAGACCTGGGGCTGACAATGACAGAGGATTCAGAGGATGATGCGGGAACAATTGTGGGCTCTACTCGCGGTCCACGCATATGAACCAGAAGAGACACATCTGTTTCATCAAGTTCGAGCAAAGGTATACATAGCTTTTTTTGTACCAAGGAACATACCTGGAGCACAACCTTCATTGCAAGGTACAGGCTGGAACAAGGATATGCACGAGGAAGCAGATAAAGCATGTGCGAATTTCTGGTACTACAACAACCTTCCCTTCAATGTGGCAAAGAGCCCATACTGGGAGTACTTGGTGACAACATTGACAGTTGCAGGGAAAGGGTACAAGGCACCCTCTCCAAAAGACTTGAGTGGGAAATTGCTCAAGGGTGCAGTTGCAGATGCAACTACAATTCTAGAAGATCAAAAGAAACAATGGCAGAAATATAGATGCACCATTCTTTCAGATGGGTGGATGGATGGAAGGAACCGCACCCTCATTAATTTTTTAGCAGCTTCAAATGGTGAGATGGTGTTTTTGAAGTCAATTGATGCCTCTAACATAGTTAAAAATGCAGAGAATTTGAGTCTTATGTTGGAGAAGGTTGTATTAGAGGTGGGTATACAAAATGTTGTGCAAGTTGTCACAGACAATGCAGCAGCATATGTGGCGGCTGGGAGACTACTACAGGAGAGACATCCATCACTCTTTTGGACTCCTTGTGCGGCTCATTGCCTTGACCTTCTTTTGGAGGACATAGGCAAAATTGATTGGGTGAGGCCGGTTATAGAAGATGCAAGAAACATAACCAAGTACATATATAATCACCCTTGGGTTCTTAGCTTGATGAGAGAACACACAAAGGGGAAAGAGCTTGTGTGAGCCGGTGTCACAAGGTTTGCAACTAACTTCTTGACATTGCAAAGTATTTCTAGTTTGTTGACATCATTGAAGCAAATGTTTGTGAGTCAAGCATGGCTAGACTCACAATATTCAAAGAAAGTTGATGGAGAGAGGACTGCAAAGATAGTTTTTGATGATATCTTTGCAAAGAGAGCTATAGAGATCATCAAGGTAATTTCAAACTTCGATTTATATTTCAAGTTGATTCCTTTATTTTAATTTGTTAAATTATAAATATATTGTTATTTACTTTTTTACTTTATTTGTAAGTTTGTAACCTTAATTTTAATTTGTGTGTAGGTGTCAGAGTTGTTGGTGAGGGTTTTGCATTTGGTTGATGGGGAGCAAAACCCTATGGGGTACATTTATGAGGCCATGGATAGGGCCAAAGAGGCTATCCAAAACTATTATAGGGGGATATCGCCAGATATGGTCCCTTTTGGGAGATAATTGATCAGAGGTGGAACAATCAACTCCACCAACCTATTCATGCAGCGGAGTACTACCTCAACCCCAAGTTTTTCTTCTTTGATGGCTTCACAGATGTGAACGGAGAGGTTATGGAGGGCCTTTCAACATGCATTGAGAGGATGATACCAGAGGTTGAGACGAGGGACCTCATTATTTTAGAGCTGCAAAATTACAAGCATGTTAGGGGGAGGCTCTTTTCTTCAGCGTTAGCTATCCGAGGGAGAACCACACAGTCACCAGGTAATAAAAATTAGAAATTTTATGTTTACTAAGTTACTTATATGTGTTACAAGTTACAAATTTGATTTTATTAATTACTTATAAACTTTTGATTATCTTGTTTGTAGGTTCTTGGTGGGAGGATTGGGGAGGAAATACCCCGCATCTTCAAAAGCTAGCCCTCATAATTTTATCTCAACCTTGTAGTGCTTCTGGATGTGAATGCAATTGGAGTTTGTTTGAGGCCATTCACACGAAGAAGCGCAACAAGTTGACTCAAAAACGGCTCAACGACTTGGATTTTGTGCAATACAATCTCCAACTTCGCACAAGAAAGTGGAGGCCACATCGCAGGAGCTTATTGATTTGGATGAGATAGATCCATTTAGCAAGTGGACTGGGCAAGAAGAAGAAATCCCTACCAAAACCTAATGTTTGTCATTTGTCATACCTATTTGATAAGCCTTCCAAATCTATATGGAGGAATAGTAAAAGCCAAAAAAGTTAACATGTAAAAGGAAATTCCATCTAATGGCAACAAGTTGGAGCTTATTCGCAATTCATAAACGCGAGGATAAACAAAAGAAACCTGATGTGGGGACTAGGCACACCACCTATCCTAGTTAAGCTCTCAAACTCCACATTTGGAAAATGTAAATTATTGTAATTTGTAACTTGCATGCATATGAAATTTATGATGATATTTTCAATGACAATCATTTAAATTCCCTTGCCTTATCATGCTAGTACCTATTTCATGATGTAGATTTTGTAGCTCCTTTGTATTCCCGAGGAATAAAAACACTTCTCCAACATTTTACTATTGCACTCATAGCTATATGAGAATATCATTTTAAAGAAATTTACTAGTTTTCCTAAGCCAAAACCTAAATATTTGGGTCCCTTCACTGCTTGATGTCAAAAACTCCTAGTCTTTCTAATTTGATTAGAATGTCTCGATTCCTATAAAGAACTTGTTTTCACCTTGGTGATGGTGTTTTCCCTCCCTTTACATCATATTCCCTTGTCAAACAAGCTAGATTCTAAGTCTTTCGCATTCTTTTAACACCCTTTTCTCCATCTCTTTTCAAACACGTTAGCATTTTGTACGACATTAAGGCTAGGATTCCCTTAGACCATCCCTATATTAATATATTTTATCTCTTAAGTTTTCAAGTTGCTCTCCCTTGATCATTGTTATCTTCTTTCTTGGATTTCTCATAGTTATGTTAGGGATTTTGAGTGTCACATTCTGATGATTCATTATCTACAGGCCTATTAGATTGGTTGATTAATCTCCCGGATGGCACCTTTCTGACACCTTTCTACGTTTTCCTGGACCTAATCTATTCTTCCCTTCATAAGGCTATTCGGACCTAACCTAGTCCTTACCTACTTTTATATCCTACCTACATTTTCTACTTTTTCAAGCCTAATAGTTCGATTGATTGATTTCCCAACCATCACCTTTTTAACACTTTGTAGGTTTTCTATGGACCTGATTTAGTCTTCCCTTTATAAGACTATCAAGACCTGGCCTAGACCTTTACTTCACCAATTAATTACATGACTTTTCGAAAGGTAGTTTGGTTGATTAGTTTCCCACCTAGCACCTAACCAAAAGGATCAGGTTACTATGTTTATCTTAACAATCCATTTCTTTTGTATACCTAATTATTAGACCAAAGTGTTAGAATAAGTTCACATTGTATCTCAAGGTTTAAATCAAGGGTTCCTCAACAAATTTGTGCCTTCCATGGTCGAGACAAGAGATAACATGCGTTCACTTTCGCAAAAAGGTAGGTTGAGGTAAGTTTATTTCATTTGGTTGAGTTCATATGTCTATCACTTACTACTTCATTACAATCATTTCATTTTGATTTCGGTGTTACGTGTTCTTTTCCCAAAGACCATCTTGTGTTCCACTCATTAGTTGGAAAACTCGTCGAGTACTCAAAGTGTGCCCAAGTACTCGCAAGAACTTTTTTTAAAAACGAGTATTTTGCAAATATACTCATCACAAGTTTGTGGAGGTTTTTGGGTGAGTACTTCAATTCGTGAAAGTTCTCTCCAATGGTACTCAGCGAGTCCATGCCCAATAATTTATAAGGCACCAAAGCATACGTTGATAAAACGATGAATGCAAAAAAAACAAGGTAAACATGGAAAAAAGGGGATCATTGAACGGACAAAAGGAAAGGTTTACAGCTGTAAAAACATGATTTAGCTTCTTTTTAGGCCCGCACACCTTCATATTTTCATCACGCGACATTTGAGCATCCTTTAAGAGAATCAGAGGAAGTTTATGGCAGATTTGTAAAGCAAATTTCAAGAATTTCCACGTTTCTAGGGGTTTTTTCTTATTTTCTTTTTTCCAAGCATGTAAATTCTTTCTAAAATGTTAATATTAGGTTTCTAAACATGATTTACAATTTTAATGCATTCCATTCACAAATTTTATTAGTGATTTACACTAGTTTTCATAATTTATGAACGAAATTGCTATTGCTTATGGTTTTTTCCTAGTTTACAGGGTTTATGTACACTGGTTACATATGGTTTAATATTATTTTTTCTCTATGTTGATTTTATTGTATTTGAACATGTTGCAGGTTAGCATTCAATGGCATTTGACTCTGCATCGGGCTCAACAAGTGGAAGCCATCACCCTGTAGGTCGTCCCCTTGGAAGCCATGACCCCCGCTTGGAAGTATGTCGTATATGGACCGACCAGGGGAGTGTGATTTGCACACTCTACTCAAAGAAGGTTTCTAGAAGCATTAATTGCTTCAAGTACCATATCACATGCATTCACTATAGCGACGTCATGTTGTGTCCTAATGTCATGGAAGAGGCAAAATGAGAAATACAGACAACCCTTGCATTGTTGGATGAGAAGAAGCTAGAGAGGGTAATGGTCCAAGCAACCATAGCAACAACCATTAATATCGACTCGACAATGGAAACAAAGGTAAATATGGATTAGATTGTGAGCTCTTGTCATGGTCCACATAGACAAGGCACATTCACCTCATCCAGTTCGAGCAAAGCCCAATCATAAGACTTTCTTATACTTAGAAACATACCTAGAGCACAACCTTCGCTATAAGGTATAGGGTGGAACAAGGAGGTGCACGAGGAAGTAGATAAGGCATGTGTGAATTTTTGGTATTACAACCTTCCCTTCAACGTGGCAAAGAGCCCGTACTGGGAGTATTTGGTGACATCATTGACAGTTGCAAAAAAAGGGTACAATGCACCCTCTCCAAAAGACTTAAGTGGGAGGTTGCTCCAAAATGTTATTGTACATGCAAAGTTAATTCTGGAAGAACAAAAAAAACAATGGAAAAGTTTGGATGCACCATTCTTTTAGATGGGTGGACGAATTAAAGGAACCACACCCTCATCAATTTTTTAGCAATTTCAAATGGTGAGATGGTTTTCTTGAAGTCAATTGATGCTTCTAACAAAGTTAAAAATGCAAAAAATTGAGCTTGATGTTGGAGGAAGTTGTCTTAGAGGTGGGCATCGAGAATGTTGTGCAAGTTGTCACTGACAATGCAACAACATATGTGGCGGTTGGGAGATTGCTTCATGAGAAGCATCTATCACTATTTTGAATCATTTACACGACCCATTGCCTTGACTTTCTTTTGGAGGACATATGCAAAATTGATTGGGTGAGACTAGTTGTAGAAGATGCCAAAAACATCACAAATACATTTATAATCACCTTTGGGTTCTCAACTTGATGAAAGATCACACCAAGGGGAAAGAGCTTGTGCGAGCAAGTGTCATAAGGTTTGCAACAAACTTCTTAATGTTGCAAAGTATTTATAGTTTGTTGACACCAACTTGAAGCAAATGTTTGTGAGTCAAGCATGGCTAGACTCAACATATTCAAAGAAAGTTGATGGAGAGAGGACTGCAAAGACAGTTTTTGATGATGCCTTTGCAAAGAGAGTTGTAGAGATCATCAAGGTAACTTCAAACTTCAATTTAAATTTCAAGTCGATTCCTTTATTTTCAATTTTAAAAGTATTACTATTTACTTTAATTGTAAGTTTGTAACTTTAATTTGTTTGTAGGTGTCAGAGCCTTTGGTGAGGGTTTTGTGCTTGGTGGATGGGGAGCAAAACCCAATGGGATACATTTATGAGGCCATGGATAGGGCCAAAGAGGCCATCCAAAACTATTACAAGGGGGATATAGACAAATTTGGTCCCATTTGGGAGTTAATTGATCAAGGTGGAACAATCAACTCCACCAACCCATTCATGCAATGGGGTACTACCTCAACCCCAAGTTTTTCTTCTCTGATGGCTTCACAGATGTTAATGGGAGGTTATGGAGGGCATCTCAACATGCATTGAGAGGATGACACTCGAGGTTGAGGTGAGAGATCTCATTATTTTAGAGTTGCAAATTACAAGCAGGCTAGGGGGAGGCTCTTTTTCTTCACCATTAGTTATCTGAAGGAGATCCACCAAACACCATGTGTACAAAAATTGGAGTCTTTACTTATCTTACAAGTTAAAAATATACAATTATTGTTCGCTTACAAACTTTTTAATATCTTATTTGTAGTTTCTTGGTGGAGATATGGGTGGAAATACCTCAAATCTTCAAAAGCTAGACCTTATAAGTTCGGTCCATGTCAGCCCTAATTTAGGGGAATTTTATTTTTTCCATTTTTTGTAGTTTTTTTAGCCAAAAAAAAGTCGTCAAACAAACTTATAAATTAAATAATATAGATAAGATAAGATAAGATAATTATATTAAATGTCCAACAAGTGACCACAAAAATAGGTCAATGGGACTGCACCATACAAAGCAGGATAGAAGCAGTAGGGAAAAACCCTAATGGGTCCCCAAAGAACAACAAAGAAGAAGAAAGAGAGAAAATATGAAGAAGAAGAGGGGAGGTGGAGGGAGAGGCCTCGACGCCAACCCTCATGACTGTCACCCAAGGTCAACTGAAAAGAAACTGGTGATGTGCTGATGTCATCTGGTGTCAGGGACTGGAAGCTGTCTGAGAACGCCTATGATCTGTGGAGAGTCGAGCTCTCTGGGTGAACCTGGTGGTCTGTCGTCCATGAGAAGGGGCCCTTGGCCGGGTCTGGGTCCATAAATCTCTGGCCTAGGAAGAAGCACCTCTGGTCCTGACAAATCTAGAATGAGAGTCCCCACAAGGATTGTCAGGTCTCCGCTTGGTGCCCCTCTCACCAGGGATCATAACAAAGAAAGATGTGATCCGTCTAGTAGTAGTCTCCTTGGAAGGTGGATGGAGGACCCTGTCACAAACTTAAGAGCTTCCTATAATAGAGAGTACGACACCTCTCCTCATAATACCTAAAGAAGGTCGTGAACGTGGAACATTCACGGAATAGATAGTGAAACCTCCCTCTGATCTCATAGTAGGTGGGGCATCGGAAGATGAAGTGTTCCTCTGTCTCAACCTCCTGGAGGGAGCAAAGCAGGCAAATCCGCTCAGACCGATCCAACTGGTGATCACTCTCGACCCGAAGCCTATGAGAGCCAACTCTGAACTGGCCCAGGGAGATGCGGAGAGCATGCATCCAATGACGGGAGATATAGGTGGGCCGAATGATGAGTCCATTGTTGACATCAAGAAAGTGATTGGCATAGAAGGCCATCTTCAGGCGTAGCTCATTTGGGGTTGGTCCAAGTAATCTAAATGAATTGTCAGTATATGTCGTCTCTGATGATTCTGTGCAGGTCCTGCTTGCTCGGAAGGAGATGAGCAGGAGCATCCATGGAGTACCTAAAGGGGGGAGACGGTCCATGTTGATCCCAATGGATCCAAAGAGACGAGAGACCCCGGCATACCAGCAACAAACACGGCCACTACGATCAGAAAGAGCAATGGCCTTAGAAGAACGGTAGGAAAGGTAGATGTACCTATCTCTACCTGTGGAAGAATCAGAAAGTCCTTGGATACGGTGCAAGAGTGAGATGAGACCAAAGATGACCTCTAGCTTGAAGGGGCGAGCCCCAAACTCGGCAAGGATGATATTATGAGGAACAGTCTCTTTGCACCTGATGATCCGTCTGAGCATAAGGATCTGAACTCGCTCAATAGAAGCCCAATCTGACTCGAGCAAGGAGGGACCCCAGGCCTCAGAGCCATAAAGAACTATGGGTCTCACAAGAGAGTCCGAGAGAGACATCTTGGACAATGTATCCTGAAAGTGGTGACAAAAGCACTGTCTCTCCAAGATCGCAAGGGAGCCATACCCCTTGTTGATGCGGGGTTGAATAGCCGGGCGTAGACTGAAGCTGAGGTCCAGAGAAGAGAACCCCCAAATAGGTGTAGGAGTTGGTGATCTCCAACTCCTCCCCCTATAAAAGAAATGAAAGTTTGAGGTCTTCAACACATTGAAAACCATAACCTTGGTTTTACCCAGGTTGACTGTAAGCTGTCTATGATCACAGAAGAGGGCCAAAGCATCAAGCTGTCTCTGTAATCCCTCCGCAGAAGAAGCCAAGAGGACCACATCATCCGCGAAGAGAAGGATGTAGATCAAAACCTAATGAAGAAGACAGCCGTCCCCGTCCTGTATGTGATCTCGGAGAAAATCCTCCAACTCATCAATATAAATACCAAACAGGGTAGGGGAGAGAGGGCAGCCCTGTTTGACCCCAATGGTGCTCCTGATGAAATCGAAAAGCCCAACAACAGTACGAAGGCGACCCAAGACCTCCTCATACAGTCGGGTGATGGCGACAAGAAGGGTTTCAGAAATACCAATGTCTCTTAAGTCTGCAAAAAAGGGCTTCCCGCGGAACAGAGTCAAAGGCTTTCTGAAAGTCCACGAAGCAACAGAAGACCCTGCACGAACGGTGACGTGCTTCCTCGATAATAGCACGGAGGGTAAGAATATGATCAGTAGTCTGGTACCCTGTCCTGAAACCAGCCTGTCCTCTGGCTCTGCACTGGTACTGCTCAAGAAACTCGGATAGCTGCAAATGAAGGACAGTGGCGTACAAGCTTGGAGAAAGTATGACCCACCATAATGGTCCTGTAATTATTAGGGTCAAAGGTAGGACCGATTTTGTGAATAGGGTGGATGATATCGTGGGACCAAGAATGTGGAAAGCCAGTACACACCACTTGATTGAAAAGGTCTACCAATTAACTGTTGATGGTGGTGATCCCATGTTTGAAGAACTTTGCATGAAAGCCTTCCTCATTTGTTGCTTTGTTACAATTCATCACCGAAATAGCCTTCTGAACATTAGTATAGGTGAAAATGCGGCAGGTGGAGGGTGGGGACACAATCTGGGTCTGGGGCTGACCAGGGATATCATACAAGGTGGAGGTGTGGGTGAACAAAGTGAGTGGGTCAAGATTCAGGGGTAAGGGGGAGCGTCACGGAATGATGGTACGCCAAAAGCGTTTCAGGGAATACAGAAGTGAAGTGTGGAGATCCCTCCTTCTACAGGTAATGAAGGTACGTTTCTTGTGGCGGAGGAGATTACAATAGGAAATTTTAAGGGAGGGGAAGTGGGGAAGGTCATGGGTAAAAGCCATGTGGAGCTGACGATGAAGGGATTTGCAGTCGTCATCATACCATTGGTTCATGGGGCATGTCCTCGTACCAAGGGGCCTGAAGGTGGAATGCGGGTAGGAGAGCAAGGCTGCATCGTGGATAGCGGTGGCAAGAAGGTTGTACATCCTATCAGTGAGGAACATAGTGAAGAGGGATAGAGGGGGGAGAAGTTGACGAAGGTGGAAGGAGAAGGTTATGGGGTCACCCTCATCGAGTCTCAGAATGGTACGAGGGGGGGCAGTGAGGGGGGCTAGGGGTCTGCGGGGGGTGGTTTCCAAAGAGAAGCAAAGGGCCACATGGTCAGCAAGAGGAATGAGGGAGACGGAAAGAAGAGATTATAGATTGGATGGCATCATCGTAGATGATGTCGAACATAAAGCAAAGTCATTATCATCTAGTACTAGGGTGAAGCCATAATCGCAGCATTTTAGGAGTGAGGAGCCATAGCGGAATGCGAGGACTAGAGTCACTAGACCTTCTCCCCAATTTTTCACTCAAACAGGAAAGAGGAAATTGTGAATTCTTGTAATTTGTAACTTGCATGGATATGCAATTTATGATAATGATTTTCAATGACAATCATCATAAATTCCTAAATTCATGACTATATTTGTATTCAAATCTAGTAAAAACACTTCCCCAACATTTTACAAACTCGTTCGATACATTTTGTAATTTTATTTTGTATAAAATTTATGTTTTTTAAAAACTTTAAGTTTTTTTAAGTTGAGTATTGTTGAGCATTCGCCAAGTCAAAAAAAAATTGGTCCGACAATTATTTACCAAGTACGAGAATGCAACTATGGTTCCAATATTGTGACACAATGATCTTAGGTTGGGGGCATATGTATACACCTTATTTTTCGTTCTTACTAACAAATTATCTTTGCAGGTCATTGCTGCATTGGTCTCCCTGAGTGCGTGCCTTAGAGTGCATCGCCATGAGTGGGGTCGGGTTGGTTGGCAGTACTTATGAGAAATACATGTTGTGCAGTCCAATATGCCTTAAATATCTTATCATTTACCACCTCCTTTGACATCTCTTTACTATCCTCTTGCAACCTCCTTCACACCTACTTTACAACACCTTCAAATCACCTTCACATATGCTGCCAAGTGTTTGCAACACTCCTACCTCCTTTCCCCCTTAGGACCCTCATGATCAGTCATTGCCTAGTTGATGGCATTGTCTATGGTCGATATTGTCTAGCAAGTACTTTTTACTAACCGACTGCATCGACCATGGTCAATGTAGGTTGCTATAAAGGCTTGTAGTGGCTAGTCATGTCCCCTATTTGTAGGTGTATCATTTAAGATTAATTCTGCATGATCATAACATCACCGTCTTTTGGTCAGATTACACTGACAAAGTTGCTCTTAAAGGTCTTAAAGGTTTGGAGTTGTGCATACACTTGGAGGTCTATCTTTGGAGCATTGGACAAGGTTACTCAGAATAAGAGTTGCTACCAACAAGGTTCAAAAAGTCTTTGGATTCCCCAACTATGGTCTACTCAAGTTCTTCTTCCTCATCCCTCTTGTGGTCCCCCACAACTAAACTTTATCATAAGGTGCTACCAACCCTAGGGGGTTGAATGTGGCAATGGTGTCTTCACACATGTAAGTATCTCTAACCTTCTTTTTGCTTTATGTATATTCTAGTTTGATTGATTTTGATTGATGTATCATATATATAGACTAGGATAAATTAGCATATTATTTGTCTAGTATATTATTCTTATTATTAGCCCTTGCCTTAGATTCACCACTTGGCTTATACAACTCTAGTTTAGATCCATGGCATACACCTCCTTGTTTATTCTTGCAACCCTAGAGTAGACACCCCATATGGACTTGCTTACTACCATTACTCTTACAACCTATGACATGGTAAGACCCCCGCCCTCAACATCTTAGACTTTGGCTTTGGAACCCTAATTTTTTGATAGAGTTTGGATTATCGTCTTCTAGATCCACGACTCATGTACCTCTTAGTTGCACAAGCTTAACACTTGTGTTGGCCACTAGAATGGTCTTCTATCTATATCCTAATCTATATTATTGAGAAGAGAAAGAGGATAATTGCATTAACATTCTTAGCACACATACATTATGGTGAACCTAACATGAATCTTACTCCACCACGAGTGAATCATCTTCACTTTCATTTCTATCTCCTTTTATATCAACCTAATATCAACTTTTTACCTCTCTTATTTTCCATCCTAGCTCCCAAGCACTATCCATTTGCCAAAATTTTCTCTTCTAGCTTCTAAATTCAATACTTTTAATGCTATTCTCTAAGACCCTTTCATATACAATCATGTTTTCTCCTATGTTGCCCCTGGGATTACCCTTACATCATCAAAGTTCTAGATAATAACATAAACAAGCTTACTGAGGACAGATCTCTTGAAATTATTCCCAAACCACACCATTTACCATGACTGAAAGATCCAGAAGAAGATCTTCTCACCACTTTACTGTGGCCAAAGATCCAAATGACGATCTTCCCATCTATGATCCTTTACAATATAAACTTATCAACTTTCACCTTGATATTAGCAATGATATTAGCAATGTTTTGTCCGAGCCACCCTATATTGGAAAACACCAATTGGTGATTCAACAAATTTCAAATTTATCAATTCATAAAACCATATAGTTCTAACTACATAGGCCACTCTACTAAAAAGCATGGTGCAGTTCAGAAACACCCAAACTAGTCTAACTACATCAGCCCTTGGAAAAACCCAATGCAATTCAAAAAACTCTCAATCCACAAACTACATCAGCCCTTATCTAGAAAAACCTGATGCAGTTTTAATTCAGCCTATTACGGATAACTGCATCAGTCACCTTGATTTCTACATCATGGCAGATGTGGTACAAAATTTTGTTGTTTATGACTCTACATCATCCCCAATTCTCCAATCTCTGATTTTACCCAAATTCCCACATTAAAGCACCATTGAAATAAGAAATGCGCAGATCTCACACTAGACACCGCCTATAGTTCATTATCTCACATTTTCTCACAATTTGAAATATATCCCAATGCCCATCCTTCTCATAGTTCACATTTTGGGGCATCTTATGATGATTATGCCTTTGCTCATTTCATGCTTTGGATCATCTTTCAATGCTTAAATTATATATATATTTCTCCTAATATTAACAACTTCCTACATTTAACATCTCCTTACCTCTGGGGCATCTTACGATGCCTATTCTCACTCATCCTCTAGCACAAGGGTATCTTATGATGACTTACATCTTCTAACACCTTACATGGCAACCAAAAACCTTGCAATCATTGAATCCACACAAATTCAACTCCAAAAAATATTCAAAAAATAAAAACCTCCTCATTGAGAGCATACCCAACCAAGGGTATGTTCTCCTGCATTTAGATGTGCATATGCTACCTCGTATGTCATAACTACTTGCACTCTCTTCTTATCAGATTTCTCTCTTATCTTACTATACTATTTCACCTCCTATCTCACAGGTACTACATAGTGTCTCATGTTTCTTAGCTTTATCTGTGCTTCTATTTGCAGAAACTAAAATCTGCACAAAATCATTACTATATTATGCTTTTTGCAAACTTTACCTGTATGGATCTTAAACAATGAAACCAAGTCTTAGTTGCGCAAGTCCTTGTTGTTTTACTTTTACATCATTTGATTTATCCTCTAACTTGTGATTGACTTGATGTTTCTTTATGTTTTTTTGTTGTTGCATAGAGATATCTGGCCTTTTGCATCTTTTCCGTTCTGACTTTTGGTGATTTTGGTCCCTAGACTGTACAGATTGGTTAGGACCATGGTGCAATCTTGACCAAGATGTACATGTCTTGACTCATTTCGGGTTTTGGGTCAGTTTCTACCCATTCGGACTCTTCATAAAAATATTTTCTCTTTCACATCTTATGTTATATTGGTCGGTTTTGCATGCCACTAATCATTCATTTATTTCAAAGTGATAGACTCCTATTTATATATATATTCACCTTAAGCATTTATATATCTAGCAGGCACCTAATCTAAGTACAAATGACATTTATCTTGGAGCTAAGTCACAAGCACATTGAGTACTACCGTCATTACTGCATATCACATCACAAGAAGGCATAAATCTATTTTGCGCATCTGCATACAAGGGTTTCTATGGGAGCAAAATACTCATACCCGCTAGTGGTGTGGAAGTGCACGATGGGCGAAGCTTGATCACGGATTCTAGATTACATGCACACTTACACAACACATTAGGAGAACTACATGGCATATATATTGAAATGTAATGCAACACTAGGTGACTCACACACGGGGTCACTATCGAGGTCGGTCCATACTCAATGCCCTGCAGAGGAAATTAAATATTTCTTGTTTTATTGCAACTTCACATTTATATTGCAAGCACAGAAAAATCTGAAGACCACAACAAGTGCAACACAGGCGACAACGAAACACACATAGGAAAAATTTGAACTTTGCCATCTACAGGTCTAATGGATAGTAGACACTACAGTCAGTTTGTAAAATCCAGCCCTAATGGCTTTTGTACTAGTCTCTAAAACTATGCATGGTTTAAGCAAGAAACAGTTGATCTAGGCACCTTCAAAATTCTGTGTACTTCTCAGGTATGAAAACCACACAGTCTAGAGCAATATAAATCAGCTAAGTCACCTTTCTAACCCGATGGAGTTATGATTAGCCCTATTGCTTTATCACTGTTGACATGCTTGACAAATAGCCTAGTTTCCAAGTGTGTATAATTATAAATGATGTATATTATTCACTCAACTGTAACATCACTAAGTTGGATTCAATCTTGGAGATTAAATCAAATAGGAGATTAATTGAGGTATTGCAATTAATTTTGGAAGAAAGATCAAACTATTATTCTTTATTTTTACAAGATAAGTTAGCAACTCAAGAAAGATTCAATTCCCTATTAGCTAAGTCCGATAGAAACCACCATAGCAAAGGACCCTGGCAATAGTCTCAAACATCGACTACAAGACCAAAAACATCTATTAATGAGAAAATGTAGACCCCTCACGACTAACAACCTTTTACAGGACTGTTAATTGTCGCATTAGATTCATTTCCCAATTAGCGCCTCACAACCCACTTTATTTTTACAGGATTGTTAGGTTGGTCACATGACATTTCCGGTAATAGAACCATCGCAACCTAATCTTTTTATAGGAATGTTAGTTTGGTCGATTCATTTCCGCAACTAGTATCTCACAACCTACTTTATTCTTGACCTGGAAGAAGTTAAAGCTCGGTCATTTCCATTGTCGGATGTGCTATAACCTCACAACCTAATCTTTGTGTTATAAAGTGAATGTTAGTTTGGTCAGAATCATTTCCCAACGAGCACCTCACAACCTGTTTTCAATTGGCTTACAGGGTTGTTAGAATGCGGTCAATTCATTTCCGGACCAGCACCTCACAACCTAATCTTTAGACAGGATTGCAATAGCTTAGTCGATGCATTACCTAACTAGCACCTCACATGTGATACTTCTATTTTTACAAGACTATTCAGTTTAGTTGATTGTTAGAAGATGTGAATAGAGAAGAAATGACGAGAAACTGGAACTGCAAAACAGATAGTTACAAAATGGTTGAGGTGGTTACAACTATACATTAGTTAATACATAACTAATAGTGACTTAATAATAAACAATGAGCCTTGTATTCTAATACCCCTCTTAAGGCTTACACTACAGTAGGCAAAAAAAAAAAAAACAATGACAAAAAATTAATATAATAGAACCAAACAAGGTCGTTCATTCTTCAGAAGCTTTCTCTTTGAAAACAGTTCTTTGACCAAGTAGAACTCCATCAAGTTGCCTCGTAACCTTCGTAAAGATGTAGCTCCCGCGCTGAATTCCCAAGTTCCCGGATTCCACCTCCACAAATTCTCAAATTACAAACCTCCCAAATTATTGGACAACCATCCATATTGAGCTACATCCATAGTGCTCCATCAAGTTGTCTCATGACCCTCGTAAGGGTATAATTCCCAAGATCCACAAACTCCCAAACTAACTGGCAAGCCATCCATGTTGAGCTTCATCTACACTAGATCCCTTCCCGTCTTCAAAGTGTGGGACTTCTTTAAAATATGTATTCTTCATCATCAAATTTTTCACCCATTTGGTTTGTCTTTGAGCTTTCCCTTGTTGTATTTCAAGGCAACGACTTGTTTAAAAATAGCATTTGGCATCCCTTTCATCCACAATCTGAGCCTCAACTTTTGAAGTTCTTTCTAGATAATTTGTCATAATGACTACATTTGTCTAGACAAGTTTTGCCATTCATCCTGAATCCTTAATAATAAACTTCAAAGTTCCCTAGTCTTAGAAACTTTGCATTAACTAATTTTATTCCAAACAATTTATTCAGATTCTCTCAAATTTCCTTCAATGATTTTTCTAGGTCTACATAACGTAACTCAAAATCGGAAAAAGTAAGACCAATAATAGAATAGTTGTCTAATGGAATTTCCATTCTAAAAATTAAAAATACCTTAGAAGTCTATACAATAATTTTGACCCAAAAAACTACACTGCAAGTGGATTTTGATCCAAACATCAATGTGAAGAACTGTACTATTGATGTAAATGAAAATATTAGAAAAACACCATAAATTTGCGTCTTCTTTGTTGGATTGTGCCAAAAGTGCAGATTTTATTCATTTGTTGTTCTTCAGCATTGTTATCTCATGACCTTCTCCCTTGGCTTGATTTTTCCTTTTGAACTATATTTTCCCTCAATGATTTCCCTAATTATGTCTTGTTTCTTTGTAAGTGCAACTACAGTTTCAAAATTGTAGCAAACGTGATCAATATGACTGGGAAAAACGTGCCCTTGGCATCTGAATTTCATGATTGTATTTTATACTTGCGACTATATGTATTTGCAACTATATTTTTGTAATCTGAATGCAATAATGTCAACGACCTAACAATTTGCACCTTTTTGGAAATTGGTGAGCAATATCTCCTTGTAAGTGCAACTTTAACAGGTGTATTCATGGTACTATCCTTTGCCCTGAAATGGTCAAGATTGCAACTATCCTTGGAACGTGCCTTAATAAACAACTGTACTTCAATTTGTGCCTAGTTTCACGATCTTCCTGATGTTTTCTGCAAATGAGTCACTGAAAAATATTTGATTTCTGATTTCTCCTTCTACTTCCTTTGCAAACCCTATCTTGTACCAAGCTCTGATTCCAATGTTAGAAGATGTGAACAAAGAAGGAATGAAGAAAAACTGAGATGCACACATTGTACATTGTGTCTGTCATTTTATTATGTAAGAGAAAGTTACAAAATGGTTGAAGTGGTTACAACCGTACATTAGTTAATACATAACTATTAGTGACTTAATAATTCATTCTCCTAATGTTCAAACCACAAGGGGAAAATAAGTTATTGCCAGCTATCTGGACAACAAAACAATGGAAGAATGACCAAAATTTATCAAAGTATAGAGGTGTTTTTATTGACGAACACGAGTACCACTTCACTATAATGTGAAAAGTTCCAAAGATCTCATTTTGGGATCTCCTCTACTCACTCTCCTATGTATCATTCCTCTCTTCTAGAGAATGATGAGATCAAGTGCCACATCCAAAAGTTGATAAAAAAAGGACACATATGACCCAATGCTTTATGTTATGGCAACGCAATCATGCTAAACCAAAGAATGATGCAACATAGCGAATATGTACTCGAGTAGAGCTTTAAACAAGATAAATGTTAGCCTATTTCTCGAAGAGAAGTCTTGTTGGATCAACTTCAGGGCACTAGGAACTTCACCAAAACTTAACTTCGCTAAGGCTATTATCACACACTAGTTGAACTTCTTGTTACATGGAAAGTTGTTTTCAAGTCGAAAGAAAGTTTTTTTGAATGACTAGTCATGCCCTTTGGCTTAACCAATGCACTAGCGACACTCATGAGGATGAGGGGTGATATATTACAGCAATTCACAGGTTTTGCTGTTGTTGATATGGATGGATAATTTTTCAATTAGACATGGGAAGAAAATTGAACCATATTCAACTAGTTCTATAATTTTTGCCTATCATAAGTGTTCCTTCGCCATGTGGACTATCCAATACTTAGGGTACATTCTTGATGAAAAGGAGTTATTTTTTATCTTGAGAAGATTTAAACAATTCAAGAATCAATAGTCTTGGACCCGAATTGGCAAAAACCTGGTCGACTTTTATCATAGGTTTGCATTGGGAATTTCTCAAGTTGCATGGCTTCGGAACCAAGCAACTAAAGGTAGCGTGAGAGAAACCTTCACTTGATCAAACACACAAACAAAGGCGTTGGAAGAATTGAAGCACCAACTTTGTTTAGCAAAAGCCTTATTGATGATAGATTTGTGCTTGTGGAAATTTGTAAAAACAAACCAAGCACCAAAGGATTGAATGGGTTGTTGACACTTCCATTCTAGGATCACCAAAGGGTGAACCAAGGCACGAGTTGTAGTATTTGAATCTCCTACATAATCTGCTGAAATAAGACTTTGCAAGTGATGCAAAACTTACCACAATAGAAAGGAACATTTGCATTTACCCATCCAATTAAGATGGTTGCATCGCCTCAATTAATTTTGTTCATATTGAATGAAGCTGAAAATAACTTAAAATGGACCGATACCAAAATAAACTGAAAAGGGAAAGGTGGTAAGGCAAAAAGAAGATTTCCAGACTTTATTGCAATGCTTTACTATGAATTATCTTTCATGGCCTCTGCTGCGGATTTACCAATATCCAAAACAATCTAGCATACGCTCAAACTATGATAAGGCGGAGAGAGTCCAAGGAGCAATTCTTTGTGAATCTTTAACTTTCACAAACATGCAATCGTTGGATTCATTGTTATGACAGATTACTAATGTACTTCTATGCGCACGACAATTTGATTAACTACAAGAATTATGACAATCAATTATACTAGCATAAGCTCAATCTAACTTGATTCACCAAAACAACTAGTTCAATTGAAATCGAACATGAAAGCATTAACAAAGTTGCTGAAAAACATGAGGAAAGAAACAAAACATGAACTTTGTTTCCGCAGAAAGCTTTTCATTCACTATTATTTCCAACCTTGTTTCAAAGCGTTTACAAAAGATATTTATAGCAATTTTGCTCCACTCAATTCAATGATCAAAGTTTGTTACAGACCTTCGAGAAGGTCAGAAGCATCACACGGAAGTGCCAAGGAAAAAGGAATATTCCCAAAACTTGTTACAATAAATGCCACATGGCGATTTAGCATTGGCGGCTCAAAGTGGTCCCAACTAGATTCTGTTACTTGCCTTTTGTTTTTTGTGTTCTTCCACGAACTTTGGAAGCTCAAGGCAATGACATAAGACACCCCACTAGCAAATTGATCCCATCCTTCACTTGCATAGCATCCAGTTGACTGCAAACTTAACCTTTGCCATACTATTTGCGTGTCATTAATTGCATATCCACCTGTCCACTTGGCAGCATCCCACAAAAGATGGAATCCCAAGCCATTTTATGTGGAAGGCTTCAAGCTAAAATCTTGGCCGAAATTCCACTAGAGGTTGCCACTTGTTGGCTCTCCACAAAGTTGTAGTCTGTAGGAAGCATGGATCACTTTCAGCAAGGTCTTCCAACTTATGTTTTTTCCTCCAGGCTACGAGAATGCAGGGTGATGACACGCGTCAATCATCCATGAAAAGTGTTTATCGAGTGTTCTTCAATTTCAGCCAACTTTGCAAACCTCCACAGACCTTGCATCCACAAGATCGCACCATGCGATGCAATCTAGCGGCTTCAGGCTATGGACTATTTTGGACCATGGAAGCGAGTCTTCAATTCTTTCTACACCACAACGCTCGCTGGATCACCACACCTGTCATGATCGAGGAGCTTCAACTCAAATGCCACTTCACTTAGAAACTTTGACCCAGCCTTGGTCACCATTTTAACAATTAACACTTAGCCTCAAAAGTAAATCTGAGTCCCGCGGAGTCCTTTCACTTGCTCCACTACAATGTGCAACTACTTTGTATCTTATAAGCACTTCGCGTGCTTATCTTCCAACAGATGTGAGATTAATCCCCAAAGCAAACGTGTTTAAAAACACTTGGCAACTTCCAATGCAGCTGTGTTTGTAACTCCAAGTGGAACAAAGGGGGGTGTTTTAATGGCTTTGATCACTCAAACCCGTCCTCAAAGATGCAGACCCAAATTGACTCCAACGCTAGAAATCATAGCCAAGGCTCCAAATGTAGCTCCATTTGTGGCTTGGCCTAAGCCACGAAGCACTGCGTACATGATATATCACGCAGCCCGTGCACTTCTCCTATCTTGTTACATGATCGGTGTAACTTTGTTCATAATGTTCAGCAGCCCAAAGATCATTGTTTATAGTGTTATGTGGTTCGCAAGCTATGGAAAGCCCTTTCTTTATCCCTTTGTGGTTTCTCTCAAGCCCAAAGTACTGCAACGTACCACTCACAGTCACGCGAGTCCACTTTAAGCCACGAAAGACCAATGCAAGCTGTGAAATGCTACTTTAAGCTGCAAAACGCTACTACAAGCCATGAAATGCTACTTCAAGCTACAAAGTCTTCACAAGTGGAAACTTGAGGGAGTCAGAACGTCAAATGAATGAAATGAAGAGCATGATCCAATGCATCTACAAATTCGCAATCCTTCTTGCACACATTGAAAACACTAAACATATACCTGTGAAAGCTCTTTTACATAAAGAAAACCCCTTAGAAAGAATAAAACATATGATTACAAAGTGATCTTCCAAGCCATAAAAGCCTAAAGGACATTCAACAAGCGAATTTAAATTCTTAGAGAGTCCACATTCATTAAGGGGAATGAAGTGTGTTGCTACACAACAAACTCTTTCTTTACAAAACTTGTTACAGCCCTTTAAGAGAGAAATTGATGCTTTGAAGTATGTACTTGATGTTGTCCTAGCTAAGTACATGATGAGACAAAGCCGCATGGCTAGTGTATCTTATTTTATTAGATATATGTACAATTGTGGAAAGCTCATGCTATTTCCTATTGCTTCAATTGTGCTCATATTATTTGGTATCACACCTTGTGGATCATGGATTTTAGATCTAGTCATCTCAAGGGTTTCCTTCTTTCACCCTTACTAGATCTAACACCCTTAGACCTATCCCAATCGAGGCCTTTGATCTAGTCTCCTTGAGGATATCTGCTTCTTGCCCTCTGCTAGATTTCTTACTTGCTAACTTGCTTCCTACCTCTACATCTAGTCTCCTTGAGGGTTCCTACCTCTTGCAATCCACTAAATATACTCTCTTCAGTAACCTTCAACTTTGGGGAGTTATTTCAACGTTGGTGTTGTTCATCGGACCTAAACTAAAACCACTTACTAGGCAGTAGCTTCTCTGCATTTGGTGCTGTAATCATTTTGTTGATTTTTCCAGAAAAACACTTCATCTTGTGGGGTCAATTTTTTCTTATCAAAATGATTATTGCACCATCAGAAAGTACACTTGAGAGCTTTCCAGCAAGGGTCACATAACAATTTCCTAACAACATTGAGAGATCTAGGACCTTGAGAAGTTGACCTTTCAGAACTGCTGTGCCGCATTTGTTTTAATTGCAACTCAGAAAAAGATGCAAATTTTCATATCTTACAATCTGGATAAGTAAATCGGGTGCCATTTTTTACATTGCGAATGGCATTTCATATCTATTTGCCACTATTTTGTTTTCAGATAATTGGCTGCAAAAACTTGGTGGATCCTCTTTCTTAATCCCAGATCTGATCCAGAACGGATCCAAAAGCTGCAAGAAATCCTCACAGCAATCAGGGAGTATTGGCACATTTGCTTATATCCTTGTCAACCTTATTAGCACTCTTGAACAGATTCTTCCTAGGCAGACTAAGGAGCAGACCAAGCTTTTCCAGGAAATGATGACTGTTCAAGATTATGCTTCTGCAGAATTAATCAAATGCACAGCCATACATCATCTCCACAATGGTACCACCTAGCAACTTGGCTCCGCCTACAGAACTGATTCTGTCATTTTCACTTCCTATGGTGGTCAAAGAAATTGATGATTCTCCTTTGTTACCATCTTTATAAGATCCTCGTCATCCTAACCATGAGGCATTATACACTCCTCAGATGGTACGTGGTGAAGATATTGTTCTGGAGACTACAACCATCAAACACTAAACAGCAAGTTCCACTCATGAGCAAGTCTACCTCTCCAACAATCCACTCTTCTTTCTCAGTTTAAATAGAGATTTTGTGAACTGAAAATGAACTCCATAGTGCCCATCCCCTTCCTCGGTGGACATCAGGTCTTTATCATGTGCAAACGTCCTCACAAACCCACCGGGGGACATTTCACAACTTCAAAGTTGGCATCTTCTCCTCTTACTTCAATGTGTACCATAGATTCAGTTCTTAAACATGGAGGACGCCATAAGAAATGGTCCACATCAATTCCACATCAATTCCACCAAAGTAACAAAAATAAGTGAGGAAGAGTCAATCCAATTACTGATTGCCTAAGCCATCCTCCAATCACAAAGCTACTCACTATCCACTATCTTTGATTCATGTGGACATTAAGTTGTAGCTTGGCCAAAGTCATCTGAATCTGATCGAGATTTTATTAAGACACATAAGACTCTCAAAGTTTAACTTCAGTCCCTAATTCCCACTTGCTCAACAATCCCCTCTATCACTTTAAACACTTTTCTGTACGGTCAAGTGAAAAGTGCCAAAAGCTGAAACAGAAGCACATTTCAGTCATAGCCGAACATTTTGGAGTGGAGAAAACATTGAAAGTTTGAAAGGAATAAAATCTACTGGCCAAATCTTAAAACTGATGTGCCATGAACGTCACAGCTTGTACAGCTTGCGCCATCGCCAAACATGCAAACTAGAAGCCGGGATTTTCTGCACCATTGTCAACCCCAACCAAATCTCGCAATTTAATCTCCACAGACTTCCTTTCAGTTTTGCCAACTACTAAGCATGGCCATGATTGCATTTTTGTGCTAGTGCATAGATTGTCTAACATGGCTATCTTAGCACCTTGTCAAGATACAGTCTCAACACTAGATACTATGAATCTTTCCTTTTTGCATCTATGGATTCACTTTGGTTTGCCAGCAACCCTAATTTCAAATAGGGCCACACTTTTCCAAAGCAAATTCTAGAAAAGCAGTTGGCCCATAATAATTGCGAAGATGACCATGTCAAAAACCTTCCACCCTCAAGCGGATGGCCAAACAGGGGTGGTTAATAAAATGGTAGTGCATCTCCTTAGGATGTACAATTCTGAACACTGGCACATAGGGGATGAAAGTTTGTCTTTCATTAAGCATAACTACGAAAATATTTGCACAACTTTATAGCACAACCCTTTACAAAGTATGCTTGGGTTTGCAACCTTTAACGTCCATTGATGTAAGTTAGTTTGTGTTGCCAATGGTGGTTTCACTGACTAAGAAACAATATGACAAAGCAACCAAGTTCATTAAGCAAATTCAGCATCTTCAGCACAATTATAATTGGAACTGACTCACTCAGAGGACGAATTGGTCACTTGAAAAAAAATGGAACCGCAAAGGCCATATCAATGCAAATGATGAGAACTAGAATTCTAACTGATAGTGATAATCCAAATCTGTGATATCCAATAGACAACCAATACCAAATACAAGCTTTATGATGACCAACATTGAGTGCCACAGCAATACAAGGTTGGTGACAGAGTTTGGTTACTCCTGCGCAAGGAAAGACTCCCAAAAGAACATCAAACCTTTTCACTATAAAGCATAGACCATCACTAAGGAAGTAGACAACAACTCCTTTGAGATTAATCTTTCATCCTCTCTTGGTTTGCCTCTCGTTTCTTCTACATCCAAATTCTCCACCCTTGCTAGATGCACCAAGTGCAGCATAAAAGCTCGAGCCAGTTACAGTTCACTAGTAGAAGTGGATCAGATCATGGTCATAAAGATAAAGCACACCAGAAACCCAGCCATATGCATATTCAAATGTTTCACCCTTGCCAAGTGCACCAACTGCAACATAACAACTCTACCCAGTCTGTGTGTGTTTATGTCTCTGTGTCTGTGTGTGTGCACGCATTAAAACTTTTGATAGATAACACAGATTACCTAAAGTTTTTGAAATTTTGAGTTATTTTGAACTTGAACTTAGCCAGTATTCTTAAGTATCTTCAGACATATCGGGCATTCTTATTCCATATCAATGAATAAATAAATTTCCAATTAACAAATCTAATTTTTGAAAATTAAAAAAAATACCAGAAATTGCCCATAAATTTTGCTTGAATATATATACTTACCAAAAACAGATGCATAGCGGCTGTTTAGGACATCTCCACAACTTCCGCCTTCCATGGGGCAATAGACATCACTTCCTACCACTTTCATATAAGTCAAGTAGGATGTTTCTATAAGCCCTAACACTGCAAGCCCTGCACCCCACCCATACCATAAATTCGTCTCACCATTTTCCTCCAAATTATTTTGCAGTTTCCATGTAGTATTAGATTCTCCAGTCTTTTCGGGAGAAAATTCATCTCTAAACGGTTTTCGAGCATGTACAACCAAATTCTTCAATTGAGGCGGCCTCTGCATCAATGATTTCCATAATAACTCAAACTTGGCAATGAAAACTATAATATAAAGTCACCTAAATTCAGAACATATTTCAATTTATGTTTGGGCCTGAACCACAGTCCAACTCAAATATTATAGTTTTAAGGTTTCCACTTGTCAGCACTTGTAATACAATTTTTGGGAATACCCATGTACAGTTTTTATTGGAAAGATGGAAAAGACATTTTAAATTTAAAATTCTTAACCCCTCATCAAGCGAAATGCCTTGCTATTAGAAGCTAAATACAAGCATTTCTCAGAATTGAGATATGTGATTACCTGGTCCTCAATTTCACTGTCAATTTAGCATTTAAATGTGTCAGAAATATGGATTAGTTTACATGTACCATGAATTTTTGGCAATTTCAAAATTACTACTGTATGTGGATTAGCAAAGCTGGGTTACTTCCAAGCTTGGTCACAAAATCAAAACCTAACAGGTACAAATTTTCTAGGGAATGCAAGAACCCAAGAAGAACCACGGAACCCCGGTTTCCTTTTTTCCCAAAAGATTCCTCAGCTCAAACTTCCTAAAATCGACACACTCACAGAGACCACAGCCCACGGACTTAATAAGTTACCGACCTAAATACCATGTGATTTTGGTTACTCGGGTTGGATTGACTGGTTTAGAAGGGGTGCCCAAGATAAATTCAAAAGTTTTAGGAAAAAAACATGTTGAATGATATTCTTCTGGATTCATATGTGCTATCAAGATTTTGTCCAAAAGAATATTACACAATGTTACTCTGTTTAGAAATAAAACTTTAAATTTAAAAAAATATATTGTTCTTCCATAACCAGAGATGCAGAGGGGAAAAAATCTACTAAGGGGCTAAGCATAAAGCCAACTATCAAAACAAAATCAAGTGTGTTTAGAGATATTTACTTACCACAACGGATAGACAGCCGGAGCTAATGCTTTCTGAGACAGCGCCTAATTTGATGTCTTTCTGAACTCTAAAATAAGTGGGTCTGAGAAAACATTTGAATTGATGTCCACAGTGAGGGATTGCTGCAGCTGTGGGAAAGGGAATTGCAGATCCTATCGCCATTAACGAAGAGTATAAGAGCTAACTGGGCTACTGGAACAGCAATATTGGTGAATGTTATTAATACTGTGGATATCAGGCAACTATTATTATTGGCTTATTCTAATAGTATGTGATTGTGAGCAGTCAACAAAAAATATAGGGTACGATGGTTTAATATTATAATTTATGGTGTTAATAATTCCAATATATATATATAATAGGCTCTTTTATTTGATTATGATAAATGAAAAATATTTCGCCGGTAGGTTCGATAGGCGTCCACTTTTGAAGTTGTCTTTGCTGGAAAGTGTTAAAATCCGGCTATATTTTTCGCGCCGACTTTTTTCGTTAATATTATTTTCTCCTATGCCAAAATAAATATATAATATTTAGATTCTCTGCAACGTAATTTGTGTCTCTGTGCAATTGCAACTATAATATTTGTTATAAGAGTCATAAATTTAACATAGAGTGTAAATTAGGTTAGGATAAAGTAGGTATATTGAGGTTTGGTATATGCAACTCTATGATATTATTTGTGAACTAAATATTGTTTGGGAAAGTGTAACAATGTGCTAATAAATTAGCAAGCGTAACTGAACTCAACTAAAAGGTAAAATCAATATGTAGATGTCCATATTAGAGAGACTTGGCTCATACAATGTTGATAACGGAATTATAATTTAAATGGCAATTTCTCCTCTACATTTTCTTGTGTATTTTCATTGCTTGTATTACAGATGTACAAATTTATTGTAGATTGTTCCCTCTTTTCTTTTCGGAATCTATTAGTCTAAATTGTTGAAAACCAATGTGAAGCGAGATGCTTCAAGATGATAAATAATGTAAAAATTTGCAAAAATTTGCAAAAATTATAACGGAGCATACATACATGTTACCCTTAAAATCTTGTCATGCCCCCTTTCCAGAATTAAGCAAGTCAGAAGACCCGTAACCTATTCCTTATTTCCCGTAGGATAAGAGATAAAGTTAAGGAAATAAATTAATGATAATACTTTAAGTTATCATAAGTCACTTTTATTTTATAATATGGAAAGGATGTTTATGTATTATTATTATTTATCAAGAGGGTCAAAAGTAATAATCATTAACTGGATGAAAAATTATATTTTATTAAGGGTATTTTTAAATACTTTTAGGGTGGAATCGGAAAAAGGAAATTATAAAAGGAGAACTTGGGCTAAAAAAAATCATTATTCTTTATTCATCTTGGACAGTCAAACCCTATTCCACAGCTTGAGTCGTTGTGTTCAATCTCTTCATCTAAGGACGAAAACCCTTTGATATACGGGTGTGGAGGACGAAAACCCTCTAACCCATCGAGGTGATTCCAACCGGAGATCATATTTGTGTTGAAGATTGAGATTTTATTTCATTTTCAATTTGTTGGATTATTGTTGCAATGTTTCGTATCGTTGCTGCATTGATTCGTACTACTGCTACAATGATTTGTATCATTGTTACAGTGATTTATGTTCCATTTTCAGTGTGATTGAGGATTGTCATCATTTTTCAGCTCTTGCGATCGTTTGAAATATTTTCCAAACTGCTACATTGGGGTTTAGGTGTATATTTGTTGTTTTTGAAACCCTCGGTCTTTGATATTTCCTTGGTCGGTATTTATTATTGAATTTATTTATTTGTTGTTCTTGAAACCCTCTATCTTTGATGTTTCCTTGATTGGTAATTATCATTGAATTTATTCATTTCTTGTGGGATTTTTTTAGTAAGGGTTTGTTGCAATCAGTTTTGAATTTATAATCAACTCCTTTAATAAATATTACAATTAGGTTGTTATCAGATTTGGAGTTATTATTTGCATGTTTTTGTTTAGGATTTATTTCAGCTTGCTTAAATTCAGAAATTTACAAAAAAATATAGAAAAATTATAAAAAGGGATATTATAATGTTATCAAAGCATCAAGATTCGGTTAGCCTACGAGGGATATTAATATTTTGATTTCATATGCAGCCCAATAAAAGAGAAATCAAGTATTATCAAAGGGAAAAAAGAAGGACTTATTCACCAAAAAAAGAAACAAAGGTCATGGGCAATAGAGAATAGAGAACTCCTCCTACATATAAAATGAGCTATTTGCATGAAATAATTGGTCAGGTCAGAGAGATTTGGAAAGAACAATCCAAAAGACATTGAGAAAATCCATGACAAGGTTAGTACAAGCTCTACAAAATATTAATCAAAAGAAGGCAAATCAAGGATAAGGAAGAAGCCCGTCAATTAATGAGCAAACCTCAATCAATACCCCTTCTGAGACTTTTTGAGCAAAATTTCTACAAAAAGAAGAAGAACACCTAGAAGAGATAGAGCCCCAACATCATAAAGGTAATGATTTTGTAGCAATTCATGCAGAATATGAAGGACCCAGCCTTGCAGTATAACATGTATTGATTTTCGAGAGTTTTGTGATCTAAGAATGAAGAACAGTACATGGAGGGGAAGGAGAACTCAACAAGATCATCCTCTAAAATACATTCAGTAACGTTTGAGTAAGATCACCATTCCTACTTATGATGGATTAGATAAGGACTTTGTTAGGTCTTGGTTATATCGAAATTAGATACATACTTGTCTATGAATCCTATGTATGGGGAAGAAGTTATCAAATTTGTCGCACTTCATTTAGAGGGAGTGACACACGAATGGTGATACTATAGTATGGTCACCCAAGGAAATGGTTATATCTCTACTCTAGAAGAATTCAACCAAAGAATAACAGAAAGGTTCAACATGAAAGATCTATAGGTTCATTTCAAGGAGTTAGCATAACTCAAACATGAAGGAATGGTGAACAACTACATTGTTGGATTCTGGAGGTTATTCATCACGGTATCGGATGTAACTAAAAGAATACTTTCAATCTTATTTGTTGAAGGATTGGCTAAACCACTCAAGTGTTTAGTAAAATCTTTTGACCTTTTATCTCTTTAGGAAGAAATTAAGATAGCATTAAACCTAGAATCATCATCTCCAAAGGGTATATGTATGCTTGTAGGAAAACAAAGGAAAGTACTATTTAGGCAACCAAGGATAGTACCTTATGGGAAACCATAGTTAACACCTTATCGCAAGCAAAATAAGTCATTCCAACAAGGAGGGTTTTAACAAAAGGAGCTACCAAAAGTGATTAAAGAGATGAATACAAGGAAAGAGCTCAAAAGAAAAATATTATGTTTCACTTGCAGAGATCCATGGGAACCCAGCTACAAATGTCTTCGGTGTGGAGAAGTACACTGCATTGAGATTACATCCTATGGTGAATCATAATTAGAAGAATTTGAACATGAAATTGGAACCCATGAACCAGAACATGAAAAGGAGAGAGAGGTATATACTTTAGAAGTCACCCTTTTCATATTATTTGGTGCTTCTAGATATCATCCTTTTAGAGTTTAGGGAGTTTTATAAAGGAAAAAGGTCATGGTGTTGATTGATATTGGGGCAACCCACAATTTTATTAATAAAGGATTGGTAATTAGGATGGGTTTGAAAGTAAAGGATTTCAAGGGCTTCAATGTGACTCTAGTTGATGGCTTCACCCTTCTATGTACCAAGAGAATTTAGTAGTTTAATCTTCCTTTGGGGAGACATAAAGTAAGTGATGACTTATGTGTTATAGGTATATGAGAAACATACGTGGTACTTAGAGTATAATGGTTACATTCTTTAGGAAAATTCACCTAAAATTATCAAACTATCTAGAGTTGAAGTTTAAATCAGATGGGAAATAGGTCATGCTTCAAGGCATGACAAATAGAGCTTCTATAGTGGCCATAAGTGAGAAGATAGAGAGAGCTTGTCATATAGGGGCAAGCTTGGGCATCCCATTGTTTTGCTAACACCACAACTTTACGCATAGATAAGAAATCCTACCACGCAGACATTCGATCTATTTTAGACAAGGATGACACATTGTTTAGTGGTATACCTCCAGGCTTGCCACCAAATAGAGGATTTCAACACATAATTGAGTTAGAACTAGGCTCTAAACTTGTAATGATTACTCCTTATCGTCATCTAAGAGCAGTCAAAGAGGAAATTGAGAAGGCAATCGAGGAATTATTGGAGACGGGACATATCCAGCATAGTTCTAGTCCCTTTGCTTCTTCTATTGTCCTAGTGAAGAAGAAGGGTGGTACTATGAGGTTGTGTATTGATTATCAGGATTTGAACAAAAATACCATAAAAAATAAGTATGCCATACCCATGATCGATGATTTTATTGATGAATTACATGGAGATGCATATTTTTCTAAAATTGATTTGAGATCTGGTTATCATAAAATTCAGGTAAGAGATGAAGATGTATGAAAAAAGCCTTCTGGTGTGTCTTTAGGCATTTTGAATGTTTGGTTATGCCTTTTGGTAACAAATGCTCTAACTAATTTATACTCATGCATAAACTACATCTTCAGTAAGCACTTGAGGAAGTTTGTTTTGGAAATTTTGATGATATTTTGATGTATAGTAAGACATGGGAAAAGCATCTAAGACACTTGTATCTACAATGCTGGAAATTTTGGAGTGATTGAATCTCTTTGCTAATGAGTCTAAGTGTGAGTTTGGCATGATTGAAGTTATGTACCTTGGCCATGTTAACAATTCTTATGGAGTCTAGGTGGACCAATAGAAGGCCTTAATCATATTGGATTGGCCTCCTCTTACCACAATGTCACATTTGAGGGGATTCTTGGGTCTTTGCATTTACTAAAAGAGGTTCATTAAATAATTTTCATAATTGGTCATTCCATTGATTAATTTAACAGAGAAGATAGCATTCAATTGGTTTGAACCAACCCAAATAGCCTTTGACAAACTCAAGAAGGTAATCAATTCATGATTAATATTAGTTGTTTCAAATTTTCTCTTCTATTTATGTTAGAGTATGTTGCATCAGGAGAAGGGATTACAGAATTTTGATGCCAAAAGGTACATCCCACAGCCTTTGAGAGTCAGAAACTCAAAGATAAAGTATGTGGATTCTCCATATATGACAAAGAGATGTTGGTCATCATGCATGCATTAACAAAATTGAGACAATATTTGGTTTGTGGTAGATTTGCGCTCAAGACGGATCACAATAGTTTGAATTTTTTCTCAACTGGAAGGACTTGAATGATAGGAAATAACAATGGGTGAGTAAACTTTAGGCCTATAATTTTGACATAGATTATGTTAAGGGATAAAACAATGTTGTAGTTGATGCCTTGTCTAGAAAACTATTTTTATGCTTTATGTCTGAAAGCTCTACTGATTGGAAGGTTATTATAATATCATTTTATGAAAAGAGTGTTTTCACCAATGATATCCTTGAAGGAAAAGTATAAGATGACAGGTATAAGGTAATTGAAAATCTCATCCTTTATGTTTGTCTAAGACCCGATGCAATTGTGGGTCTTATAAGTTCATTTTTTCCCAGCTAAAGCTAACGTCACAAAGAAGGGTAGCTCTCTCTTATAACATAAGTATTTATCCTTTCTTAAACATGAATAAACATATCACTCAACACATTAATGGTTCAAACCGCAAATATCACGTATATATTCATCACATTAATATAAAATTTAGAAATACATGTTTATATCAATTATATTCACATCTCTTACTTTGTACATTGATTTCTCTCTTTAATCTTCATGTTTATATCATCTCTTCTCTCTCATTTTCATGATATTCTCTTCCCCTCTCATTTTACTTCATTATATAGCCTTTAAAAGGAAAAAGTTATGTATTTTCACTCATAATGACCTGTGGTAACCATTGGTTAACACTTATTTACATTATTAACTGCTCATTAGTGGATATTTACATATATAACATGGTGTTTATGTATTTTCCTTGTGTAAAATATTATATATTCTTTATTAATATCATTTTGATATGTTTACGACTTCCACAATATATTATAATGCTCATATAGATCTCGTGAACATCCTAAAACAACCTCGTAATATGAATAACTTTGTTATGCCTCAGTCGACTTCTATCTTGTTATGTCTTTACTTTGCAGCTTTTGTATCGGCTTCGGTGGCTTTCTCCTTTGTATCACAGATTTATCCTATGTATCGTGGCTTTCCTACTTTACCCGCAGATTCTTCTTATCTTATGCGGCTTCATCCTTTTACCTACGACTTCGTTATTTTACTCATGGCTTTGTTTAGTCTTTCATGTCTTCTTTTTATCTTCAACGGCTTTCTTCTTATATCCATGGCTTTCCCAAAACTTGATGAAGAGCCTTGTCAACACTTTATAAGGATATAATTTATCTTGTTCCTAAATATAATAATAATAATACAGTCTTGAGAGTTGTACATAATACACCTTTGGCTAGTCACCTAGTGTATTTCAAGACTTGCAAGAAAATAGGGATAGATTTTTCTCGAGAGGACTCAAGGGAGAAGTCCTTCAATGCATTAGAGAGTGTATTACCTACAAGCAAAACAAATCAGAACAAGTATTTCTAGCAGGTTTTACCAATTCTAAATCAAAAATGGGAGAGCATTTCTATGGATTTTATCGCAGGCCTTCCAAAATTTCAGGGTAAGAGTTGTGTGTGTGTGTGTGTGTGTGTGGAGGGACTTACTAAATATACTCACTTATTTGCTATTCCAAATGAGTTTAAGGCACCACAAATTGTTGATTTGTTTTTCAAAGAAGTATTCAGGCTTCAGAATTTGCCTAGGAACATAGTAAGTGACAAGGATAATAGGTTTCTTAGTTTATTTTGGTAGGATCTCTTTCATTTTACACAAACCGAGTTGACTCCTAGTACCAATTACTACCCTCAAACAGATGGAAAAATAGATACTATGAATAAATGGATAGAGGGATATTTGAGGAAGTACGTAGTAGGGTAGAAAACAACTTAGATCAAATCGCTCTATATGGGGAGCATTGATAAAACACCTCACATCATACGTCCATTGGTATGAATCATTTCAAGGCTTTATATGGTTATGATGCTATTTATTTTGTGGATTTGGTTATTACAGATAGTAGAGTGCCATGGGAAAGATACTTGGTTGTACAAAGTCAATAAATATTGGAGACACTCAAAGCAAATCTCCAACGAGCACAGAATTAGAAGAATTTTTATGCAGACTAGCATCATATTGAGAGAAATTTTGAGGTTGGAGACATGATTTTATTGAAGTTTTCATCTTATAGATAGTCTTCTCTCAAGAAAAGTAGAGCTAAAAAGTTCAAGCCTCGTTTCTATGGCCGTTACAGTATTAAGTGGAGGATTAGAGAAGTTGTTTATGAGCTTGAATTTCCAACTTGCAACATAATTCATAATGTATTTCATGTTTCGTGCCTTAAAAGGGAACTAGGATAACACATCATTCCTTCAGTTAAGTTACCTCCTTTAGATGATAAAGGTAAGTTGATCCTGGTATCAGAAGCTATTATTGATGTCAGAGAGAAGAAATTGAGGAACATAAACAAAATATAATATTTAGCGCATTACAATGATCTCCCAATAGAAGATGCTACATGGGAAGGTGTAAAAATCCTCTAACATCCTAATCTGCAATCGCTTGAGGGCAAGTGATACCAGGAAGGGCAGACTATCATGTCCCCTTTTTGGAATTAATCTAGTCAGAAGACCCATAGTTTATTCCTTATTTCCCTAAAGTTAAGGGATAAAGTTAGGGGAATAAATTAATGATGGTAGTTTAAGTTGTCCTAAGTTAATTTTATTTTATATCGTGAAAATGACACTTATGTATCATTATTATTTATTAAGAGGGACCAAAGTAATTATCATTAAGTGGATGAAAAGTGATATTTTATTAAAATTATTTTTAAATATTTTTAGGGTGAAATCAGAAAAGAGAAATTATAAAAGGAGAAGTGTGGCTAACAAGAGTAAGTATTCATTATTCATCTTGGACTATCAAACCCTAATCCATAGCTTGAGCCATTATGTTCAATATCTTCATCTAAGGACAAAAACCCTCTGATATATAGGTGTAGAGGATGAAAAACCTCTAACCCATTGAGTTGATTCCATCCGGGGATCATATTTGTGCCGAATATTGAGATTTTATTCCATTTTCAATTTGTTGCATTGTTGGGACAATGATATGTAATGCTACTACAATTATATGTACCATTGCTACAATGATCTATATAGTTGGGACAATGATCTGTATTGTTGCTATAGTGAGTTATACTACTACTACAATTATTTTTATTTATGTTATAGTGATTTGTATGACTGTTATAATGATTTTTGTTCCACTTTCAGTGTGACTGAGGATTGTCATCATTTTCGATCTCTTGCAAGGGTTTGAAATAATTTCCATATTGTTATGTTGGGATTTAGGTGGATGTTTGTTGTCTTCGAAACCCTCAATAGTTGATGTTTCCTTGATTGGTATTTATTGTTGAGTTTATTCACTTGTTGTGGGATTTTTGCAGTAAGGGTTTATTGTAATCAATTTTAAATTTATAATCAACTCATTGAATAAGTATTATACTTGGTTTATTATTAGATTTGGAGCCTTTGTTTGCATGTTGTTGTTTAGGATTTATTTTAGCTTGCTTAAATTCAAAAAAATATTTTAAAAAACCATAATAGAGAAAAAGCATAAAAAGGGATATTACAAACCCCATTAAAACTATTTATTCTAGTGTTTAAAGATGGATGAAGTCCCCTTTAAAACCCTTCAATTAATAAATATAAATGAAATTTTAGTATTATAAAGACATTATATTTGCACGAGGATTGGCCAATGTTATAGTTAAAAGCAAATACGATGTTTTTTTGGTTAATTCTTGCTAAGATTTTTATCAGCCCATAAATAAATAAGTGTCAGTTTAATTTGTTCTTATTTATTCATAGGACTAAGGGTTAGCAACATGCATTATATTTAGATTATTAATAAAATATCAATGTGTACTTCACAATAAGAAAGATTTCAAAAATAGCATTATGAAGTGATTTATAAGAAGGTGGATACATATGAAAGATGGTGCAATTTGTTGATTATAGGCTTAGAAAGTTGATTTGATAATGTTATATGACTATACAACTTGGAAATTATCTACAAGTGCTTCGTCTTTGAATCTAGGAGTGTAAACTAAGCACAAATGAAACTATTTGGGATGTATGGAAGTGTTGGACGATCATGAACCTTGTGAAAGTTTTTTTATGGTGATGAGATGGCATTCAAAAACTTTATGCGCCCTTGTGAATGATTTTGATGTACTTCACTCTAAAACCTTATGTGTCACACGTGTGCGAAACCCTTGTATACGATATGAAATAGCTTCAAACCCTAACCACATGAATGAAACCTTACAAAAAGGTTAGTGGTTGGATTAAAGTGTAATCCATACACCACCTATGTCGGTGTTATCACCTAACCTACAAAATCTCAAAAAAATCACAAGTCATGGGTAAATCTTCATATCCAAGCACTCTTTCCCCTCTTTTCAAGCCCTTCTTCAAAAACAATTAGTAATTTTCTTTAAAAAGTAGTCAAATTTGGTTAATTGAGGAATAGGTGGAACAATTCCGTTGTTCCAACGGTTCTCTAATTTACTGCTTAGTCTAACTTTTACTTATTGACTAACTAAAAATGCAATATATATACCAGTTACTCTAAGCTATGAATAGTTGTAAATAAAGTAAACAAATGGGTGACTGGAAAATCTAGAAGCAAGAACGACTGTGTAGGAGCTCCGAAAAGGATGGATCTGGAGTATTCTGGCTGGACTGGAGCACTGGAGAGGGACTGGGGCACCTACAGGCACTCTGGTCTACAAAATGGGCACCCTGGTCTGTGCAAAATCTCTAAACTGATCTTCACAGGTTTGGCAGATGGTCTGAAACCCTTGTTGTTTGTCACATTAACTTCGTTGCACTGCTCTGGATGTCACTGATATTCCAAGATGATGAAAAGACCTGTAAAAGACCAAGGAGTATCAAAACCCTAAAAAAAGAAGAATGCAAATGAATGGGTCGGACTGACCTCAACTGCCACAACAGTGGGCTTACTAACTGAGTGTTGCACTACATTTCAGACCCAAATGTAGTTCTAGTGAGTGTGTGCATAATGTGCCCTAGGTGCTCTTGTGTCAGTCACACTTTGTGAAGTAGCGAGCAATAACTAGATGTAGAAAATGTAATAGAATGTGTGCATGGAATAGAATAGAATCCTCCCCCTATCTTGTGTGTGATGTAGATGACCTAGCCTTGTGCCTTGTGATGGAGCTATGTGGATGCAAGTGATCTCCAATGCAATAGATGGATGCAACTCTAGATGGATGATAGTAGTGACTAGTGCTTGGTCCCTCATTATGGTCTCATAACTTTATATTTATAGGGTTCTCTTGATCTAATTTCAATTAACCCCGAAATGGCCGACCACCAAAAAGATAAAGACCTCAAATGGCTAGAAAGAGCCCAAAAAGTGGTGGGAAAGTTTGAAAAGGATCAGGGCACCCATGGTGGGACCAGGGCACCCATGGGCACCCCAGTACTAGCCTGGGTGCCCCAGTCAAGGCTAAAATGATGGAAGATGACTGAAATAGACTGGGCATGTGTGTGGTGGAGGTCAGGAATGATGATAGAAATAAAATAAAAATGGCCAAGAGATGGGGGTTAATTAGTACTTTCTTCACTCAAAAACCCTCTAAATAGTAGTATGAGACCGAGACTAAATAATGTCTAAAGTGCATGATTTTGTGTCTACATTTTCCCCCACTTTATGTTGGTGAGTGGAAAGCTCGGTAACATAAAGTAGATAGAGATGCGTACTTGATGTCGATGTAGAGTAACAAAGAAGGTGTGCCGAAGGACTAGACAAAGCGTGGAATGACAAAAATATGATGGAGCATGGAAACTAAAGATGAAAATGCACAAAAAAAGTGATGAGAGTGAACCTAGGGTGGAACGTGTGTGTGATGTTGATGTGTGTAGTGTACCTGCATGGTTAGTATGTGAAGTGTGCTTGTCGCGAAGTGTTGTTGTTGATGTCATTGTTGTTTTGTTTCCCCCATTTGACTGCTTGTTTCTCATACGGTCGGACCTGCAAGGAGAAAATGATCAAGTAGTCAAATATGTATGTATATGTGTGTAAAAATGCAATGTAAAAGATGCATGTAAAAGTATGTAAATGTAAAATATGCAAATGAAAGAGTGTAAATAGAACATGTGCACCTGATCCATGTCGAGAGAAAGAGTTTAGAAGGATATCCTGTACTGTCGGGGTTTTTTGGGCGATCCGACGCCATAGGCCGAAGAAGTATAGGGAGGAAATGCTCTGTGTCCTCCAACCTTTAACTACTTCCCTGAATGTGTGTGAAGAGATCTCTGTATTGTCCTGGTTTTTTGGGTGATCCAACGCCACTGGCCAAAGTAGTGTAGGGAGGCACACCCACTGTAACCTCCAAGCCTGTAACTACTTCCCAGAATGCTAAGGACTCCATGTCCTATAAAATCCATTGTGTATGGAGTTCATAGACTGGTCTGAACTCACTCATTGTATGTAAACCCACAATGCCAAGGGTGGAAAGTGCACTGAACTGAACCAATGTAAATGCATTGTGTAGACTGTAAAACCCCAAATGATGCCCCCCTCTTTGGGGGCGCATGCGACATCGTTGATAGGAGAATGTGGCCCCAAAAGAGGACCAACCACATGTACTCTGAAACTCTTCCCTGCAGGGGGAAGGGAATGCACTTGGTAGAAACCAAGGCATGCACAAACAAGGATGGCTAGCCAAAGACAAGTGTTAGTATGAACAAGCATGCATGTAAAAACAATGTGTAATCTATGCAAACAGTGTAAAAGCTACCAAGAAAAGTAGTGTAAACACACAAGAAGACAAGTAAGCCACACAAAGTGGGTTGCAAACATGGGACATCACTCATGATGTCGCAAGACATGCAAGGCCATCATGGCCACAAACAAAAAACAAGTGTGCACACCAAACATAGGGCAAGGCCCACATACAAGAAGCAAACAAAGACAGACAATGTAACAAACAAGTATGGAAGAAAATATCCCTGCATAACAAATGTTGCACATGAAGCACCCGTTAGCATGTTAGAAAGATAACTAGTATGTCAAAAGCATGTATAACCAAGTAATGTAAAGTGCTAAGTACAAAATGAAACAATAGCACCTGTGAGAGATGAATGTGGATGCCCCCAACGACCAGTGTAGGAAGGGTAGAAGGCGAGCATCCATGCTGCATGTAAGAGACCTGTATCTATGATCACAACTAGAAAAAGATGTGAACGCACATGTGTGGATGATATAGATAAATGACATACAAGTAATCTAACTAGCATGTGTAATAAAGTGACCATGAACAAGCAAAAGTAAGCAAGAGTAAAACAACCATAATATGCAGTATGTTGTGGATGGATGGAATGGAATGCAAAATGGAGTGATAGGAGCCACGTGCCCCCCGAGTGAATGGAAATGTATGCAATGAGGTTCATTTGTTTTCCCCCTCAGCAGTCAAGAATGAACCGTAAACGAGAGTGCATCATCGAGAAATGGTCGAAGTGTGTGTTGTGTCTAACACATTGTGATGAATGTGTATGTGTGATGAGATGCAACCTAGAAATGATGTGTGCATGAACCCTATAGCCAAAGCATATATCATGACCAGATGAACGTATAAGTGATGATTTAGCCTAAGCGTATATCACTATAAGATGAATGGATGAGTGATGATTTATCCCTAAGCGTATATCACTACAAGATGAAAAGAGGGAGTGGTGATGTAACCTAAGGTGTATACCACTACAAAATGATAGAATAGGTGACGATTTAGCCTAAAGTGTATGTCACTAGGCTAGAAATGTCACATGATGAAAGGTCAAATAGTAAATGTGTGATGAGTGTAAGGTCCATTTGATTTGTAAACCCTCGGCAGTCGAGTATGGACCAAGGAACTAAAGTGCGTCATAGGGTAGTGAGTGCAATAGAAGACAATAATAGTAGAATGTATGATGAAATATGACCATGTGATGAGTAGAATGTGTAAATAATGATGTGTAGAAAATGACCATGTGTATGATGTAAAATGTGTAATGTGTAATATGTATGAGATGTAATGTACGATGTGTAGACTATGTAATAGTGTAGTAATGTGTAATGTGTATGTAAGTAGATGATGTATGTAATATGATGTAAGATGCTAATGTATGTATGTGATGTATGAAGAAGTACTAGTGATGTATGATGTGTAATGATGCAAATATGATGTCAAAATGTTGTAGATGTAAATGTAGAATGTATGGATGTATGATGTGTGATGTGTGAATAAATGTAATGTGTAAAGCCTATAGTGTAGTGTGTGGGGTTCATGTGTAGTAATCCCTCAACAGTCAAGTGTGAACCAAAGCACAAGAGTGTGTCATCGGGTAATGGTCAATGCTAGAACGTGTGATGAGAATGCCTATATGAAAATGCAAAGATGATAGATGTTAAGGTGAGTGGGGGGATGTATTAGATGTGATGCCCCCCAAGTATATATGAATGAGTAAACTAACCAATGATAGTGAAGGACGAAGGTCCTCCATCTGATGCCTGTGGTGGTGAAAGCGTAGGACCATGCTCTAACAGTGGTGGTATGGTAGACAAACGTTGTGTTGGTGAATGAAGTCTATGTGCATGTGATGGATGAATATATGATGAAGGTCATGGTGTAGTAAAATTCATCGGTGATGGAGATCTACATGATGTTGAATGTGAAGGTGATGAGAAACCACGTGGAATAAAATGAGGTGGGGACATGTGTCTCGATGTAGTGACTATCCTAGGAATGGGCCTATGTCGATGTGTAGGACTAGTGGAATGATGTGGTCATGTAGATGATGCTCAAGTAGGTGAACTAGGCATAGACTGCTTTGAGTAACATAGAGTGTGATGTGCTAGATGAAGTAGGTGGTGTGCTAGCTACTTGTGCGAGGAGATGAAGTAGATGGAGGGACACCGTCAATAGAAATAACTTGATTGTTGTGAATAAATTTGAGTCACAAATGATTCATAGAAATGATAGATTGAGAGTGATGAATCCAATTGAGACCAGAAGCATGTCACAGCCATCAACTGTGTTTCCAACAAGGAAAGGCACAAGTAGTGTAAGAGGACCAACTATAACATGTAGTTTAACAACACCAAAGGGTTTGTTGAAAGGGTACTCAATTTGTGATGGAGGATAACCAATAGCCTTAAGAAGTGAAATAGAGCATGCACTAATGGGCCATGATGGGTCAACCTTAGTATTATTTGATGGAGGTCAAGCCAACAGATGCCTTGATATGTAAATGATTAGATGTAAAATTTGCATGATAATCATGATCAGAGAAGAAAATTATTGGTGGCGAAGCATCAGTGTTTGCAACTAAGAAATCAAGAGCTCCTGATTCAAGAGGGGGTACTGCATGATACGTATGATTGGAAGAAGAATCAAATGTCTTCTTGTCACATTGTTGAGATTCATTGTTAAAGATCTTGAGTTTACCCTTATCATTGCTCGGTGCAGAGTTAGTAGACTCTGGAAACTCTAGTTTGTTATCATCAATTAGATCTTGGATGATTGTACGAAGTTTGAAACATCTATTTGTTGAATGTCCCACACATCGATGATAATCACAACGGAAGTTTTCATTGTAGTTCCTACCTTTTGGTCGTGATGGGTCTAACTCAAGTGGTGGAGGAAGAGTAATAAGGTTGTTGTCTAGAAGTTGTTTCAATATAAGATGTGGAGCCATTGGAAGGTTGTTAAGCGTGCACCTAGGTTGTTGTGACTAAGTCTCTTTAGGAGGAGTAACAATGTTGATAGTGATCTTAGTGTTGGTAGGCTTAGTTGTAGATGGTTTGAATGGCATCTTGTTTGGAAAATGAGTGGAAGACGAAGCCTGTTCCTGATACTTAAGCTTGCCTATGGATAGGAGTTTGGTCTCACAAAGCTTAAGAGTATGACAAAGTTGATCAAATGAAGGAGAGGTTTCAAAAAGAACACTCTCTTGGAGAGGTGGTAAAAGACTCTTGAATGAACAAGTCCTGAAGCTCAGAGTCCGCAAGTACATTTTTCATCTTAGCTAGATTGTTCTTATACCTCAAAACATAGTTAGCGAGTGTTCATTTGATCCATGTTTAAGTTGTGCTAGCTGAGCGTAAGAGATCTTAGAGCCTATATTGATGGAGAAATGAGTAAGAAAGGCATCAGCTAGATGTGTGAATGAAGTTACCGAATGAACAGGTAGGTCATAAAACCAATGCATCACATAGTCATGGAGACTACGAGGAAATATTTTAGCTAAGAGAATATGATCATCAGCAAAATCTAGACAAGCTACATGAAACACTCTAAGATGCTCCTGCAGGTCACCATGCCCATTGAAAATGGGAAGCTTATGGGTGAAAAAGCTAGGAGGAATCAAGTAAGTAGAGATGGCAGGTGCAAATGGAGTATTCAACAATAAGGTGGAATCTAAAGATGGTGATGTATGCAAAGTGGCTTGTTGCAACTTACGAATTTGACCTTGAAGGTCATGATAAAGAGAAGTTAAGCCTTGATTGCCAACAAATGAAACTTGTTGTACATGAGAAATTAAGGGTGGCATAAAATGATTGGTAGGAGTAATGACAAAAACCAAAATAATAGAGATAGGTGGGAGAGTGGAAGTAAGCGATTGAGTGGAAAAAAAGTTGCTATAGCCACAAAATTTTTGAGCTCCACCAAATTAGTAGCTTCCTCACGAGCCACATGTAAAAGTAAGTCTAGATCTTGAGGGTGCTCAACAATATGATCATTAATGGCCTTAAGATGTTCTTCAGTAAAATCAGTATGAGAGTGAGCCATGGTGAAAAGAGAATAAACCCTAGAATGAGAAGCTATGAGTGAAGATCCTAGAAGCGTGGATGATCGGGTTCACCAAAATGATTAACTAAAAATGTAAATATATGTACTAGTTAATCTAAGCTATGAACAACTGTAAATAAAGTAAATAGATGTTGTAAATAAATGTAAAGATGACCCAAACAACTAAAAAAATATAAATAAAAACCCTAATGTGCAAGAGAGAAGAGGAAAGAACTCAGCTGAATAGAAGATGCTCATGGGACTGTGTCACAGAAGTGACTGGAAATCTGGAATCATGAATGACTGTGCAGGAGCTCCGAAAAGGATGGATCTAGAGTATTTGGCTAGACTGGAGCACCTGGAGAGGGACTGGGGCACCTACGGGTGCTCTGGTCTACAAAATGGGTGCCCTGGTCTATGTAAAAGCTCTGAAACTGATCTTCACAGGTTTGGAAGATGGTCTGAAACCCTCATTGTCTGTCACATTAACTTCGTTGTACTGCTCTAGATGTCGTTGATATTCCAAGATGATGAAAAGACCTGCAAAAGACCAAGGAGTATCAAAACCCTAAAAAAAAAAATGAATACAAATGAATGGAAATGTCAGACTGACCTCAGCTAACAATAGTGGGCTTACTAACTAAGCATTGCACTACATTTCAGACCCAAATGTAGTTCTGGTGAGTGTGTGCATAATGTGCCCTAGGTGCTCTTGTGCCAGTCACACTTTGTGAAGTAGTGAGCAATAACTAGATGTAGAAAATGTAATAGAATGTGTGCATGGAATAGAATAGAATCCTCCCCCTATGTTGTGTGTGATGCAGATGACCTAGCCTTGTGCCTTGTGATGGAGCTATGTGGATGCAAGTGATCTCCAATGCAATAGATGGATGCAACTCTAGATGGATGATAGTAGTGACTAGTGCTTGGTCCCTCATTATGGTCTCATAACTTTATATTTATAGGGTTCTCTTGATCTAATTTCGTAATTAACCCCGAAATGGCCAACCACCAAAAAGATAAAGACCTCAAATGGCTAGAAAGAGCCCAAAAAGTGGCGGGAAAGTTCAAGAAGGATCGAGGCACCCATGGTGGGACCAGGGCGCCCATGGGCACCCCAATACTAGCCTGGGCACCCCAATCGAGGCTAAAATACTGAAGATGACTGAAACCAACTGGGCATGTGTGTGGTGGAGGTCAGAATGACGATAGAAATAAATAAAAATGGCCAAGAGATGGGGTTAATTAGTACTTTCTTCACTCAAAAACCCTTCTAAATAGTAGTATGAGACCGGGACTAAATAATGTCTAAAGTGCATGAGGCATCAACTATGTCGTTCCTCCTTGGAACCTAGGGAATGGTTCACAAGTTTTAACTGTGCTTCGCTTCCCTGCATACCCTGATGAGCCTACCAATGCAAGAAAAAAAGGATTGGTTAAGTCAGTCATTTCAAGAACATAGGGAACATTTCTCATTTCCACTTATTCTACAGATTTCTACCTGGACCGCCTTTTGCTAGATTTTCTCAGATAACTCTCAATTTTTGCCAATAAAGGGTGATTTTAAGTGTTTCTAACTTGAGGATTCATAATGTAATGTTGAAGTAATTTATTTTTGTCAAAATTTATGTATTTTTAAGTCAAGCTATGTAACCAATGTCAAAAGAGAGTTAGAGGGAAGGGTAGTTAAAATAACTACTTTTGAGCAAATTAGCCTATAAAAGGCCCCATTTTGTAATATTAAAGGGTTAGATGCCAGTAAATTGGATGTAAGAGCAATATATTGTTGAATACAAAATAAATTCTACTTTTTCTATCCTTCTATCTCATTGCCTCTTAATTTGGTCTTATCTTGTGCCATTTTCATATTGTGGGATTATGGAACTTTGCATTCACCTTTCTCTATCAGGGATCATTGAGCTTTATGTTGATGTATATCTATTTTAAGAGGAATAATTTTTGTAATATGTGAGTTTCTGTATTCTTAAATCTCATTAACATGCAATAGTAGAGTAAGTTCTGATTTATCATCATTTGAAATTGTTTTCTCTTCCTCTCTCTTATACCTTCACAAATTTTTGTTCTTCTGAGCTAATGTCCTCACACATGAAATTTTTGTAGTTGTACATTTGTGAATATTGTAGAAGTAATTTTTCTTGGAATAAGGGGACCTCCCCATCAAAGAGGAGGGATAATTGTCCCTTGAATTGTTGACTTTGTCTCACAACACTTACAAATTTTCCCACCAACAGTTTTTTGGCGCCCACCATGGGGCACATGCATGTTTTCTAAAGTATTGTCAACTGGTTCTATATCATTATACAAAAGAAAGTCAAAGAAGGATTCAAGGAAATTTCTACACTAGCTGAATGAAGATACACTCGAGAAAGCAAAGCATAAGGAGTTAAAGATCATTCTTTTTAGTTTCAACAACAACACTCTTTCAAACTTTGCTAAAAAGAAAGGCATGGCTAAAATGTTTGTGAGCATGCTGCCAAGTGAAAGGATGCCCAAGCATTTTTCTGAAGTGAGCACAAGTGAATTTTTTGTCTTATCATGCACTCTTATCCCTTTGCACTTTTTTTCCAAGGATGATTTCACTAGTTCCATGGGGGTAGAATATTGGGCCATTGGCACTAGCCCAACCTCTCCATGGTTTTCCCAAAGTAATTCAAAATAATTTCCCAAAATTCAAAGGAAATGATAAACTTCACCCAGATGAACACTTGGAAACATTCTTCATTGCACGTGGGGTGCTTGGAGTTGCACACAAGGATATTTCAGTCATAATTTTTGTTGAAATCCTATAAGACAATTCATCATAATAGTTTTACCATCTTCCTATTGGCAACATCACTGACTAGAATACCATGAAGACCAAGTTCGAGGGTCATTATAAACCTGCAGAGGATGCACATGCTCTTTTGGATCAACTCTCACAACTAAAGAAAGAACCTTTTCAACCAATAAGGGAGTTTATAGAAAAATTTAACCAACCTGTGCACAAAATTCCAATTACTGCCTAGCCCACTTCAAAAAATCTAAATTTATTCTTCATCAATGCTCAACTTCCTGAGGTAAGTTCCGCATCATGGAGAGCTAGATTACTAGATTTGGTTGTTGATCAAGAATTAGCTATAAGCATAGAAGATGATCTTATTATGTCTGGGAAACTAAAGAAATAACCCATTAAAGTAAAATCTTTAGCCTCAACTTATACATCAACAAGTTTCAATCAGTTGATTCAAAAGAAGCAAATGGTTTGATTGCCCTTAAAAAGTAGTTTTCTCAAAGTGCTCCTTATAAAGATATTTCCAAGAAGAATGTTGGTTTCAAAAACCATTTTTCAGCGGCCAAAACCATATTGATCATTGAAGCTCTTCTCATGAAGGCTCCCATGACTGCATCTTTTGAGGTTTAGGAAGTGAATGATGAAGAATAAGAAGGAATTGAAGAAGTTGAAGAAGAAATGGAAGAGAATGAGGAAAGAGCTGAAGATTCCCAGGTTTGTTTCTTCAATTACGAGCCTGAAGAAGAAGATGAATATGATGACATAATGGGAGACATGAACAATGATTCATATGTAGTGATGACCAGAGCACAAATAAATAAGAATAATGACATTATTCAGCTCGAGAATAAGGATGGATCAAAGAAAGCTCCACAAATCATTCATGTGGTTGCTAAGTAAGGATCTCCCATACTCACAACTAAAGAAGTAAGTTATTTTTCTTCTCTTGCTTCTGCTTCTAAATTTTTTGTAATTCCTAAACCTAAAAAACACAAATCCACTATTTCATCCACTCTCGAGGCCTCTACTTTTTCATCTTTTGATATAATTGACCATATCAAGAAAACTAAAGTACAAATTTCTGAAGAAGAATATTACCAAACTCACCTAAAAGCCTTTGCCAAAGTTACCAAGTTTCTAAGTACCAAATCTTCCACCAATGCTTCTTCTTCTAAGGGAATTTTACTTACTCCCAAATCCCCATCTCCATAAAATTTGATGGCCTCTACTCCCTCCACATATTAAAAAATTAAACCTTTCTACGTAACATTGTTGATTGTTGTACACAAGTTAAGTAATTGTATAATAGATTTTGGCGCCTCACACAATGTTAGGCCTACACAAGTAGCCCGTGCACTTTTCCTTAGTCTTACCAAAGCCTTCTGCTCATGTTACTCCATGGAATGTAAGGAATTGCCTTTGATTGGACAAATAAAAGATGCTCAGGTTACTTTTGCAACTTTCCCAGAGAAGCGGGTCAAATCCACTATCTTGGTTGTTGATATCCTGAGCTCTTGTGGGATTATTTTGAGAAAAAAAGTATGTATAGATGTGGGAGGAGAGATTCAAATTGACTGATCTCGTGCTTTGATTTGAGTCAAGGGAGTAATGAAGAAGCTACTACTAGAAAGATAAGCCAAGTACACTATCTTGAAGAACAATGATCCTAAAGAAAATATATTGTACAAAGATCTTGGCTATAGAAAATACATGGTTTTATCTAATTCAGATGTGAAAATTCTAGTGATCTCTCAAGATAACCCTAATGTTATTTGGACCTTGGAATTTGATGGGAGCTATTATTCTACTAGTTCTGGAGCAGGAGTTGTTCTTATTTCCCCATCTAGAAAGCTACACCCATTCTCATACAAACTGTAATTTTTCAATACTAATAATACAACTGAGTAAAAATATTTTTTTCTTGGCTTATCGGTAGCTAAAGAGATGAAGATCAAGAACATTTGAGTGCAAGGTGATATTGAGATCATGGTGAAGCAAGTTCGTAACCTCTTCCAGATAAAAAATCAACAATTGAAACTTACCATAATAGCGTATGGGACTCCATCAAATGTTTTGATGTTTTTTCAATCAATGTTTTATCTAGGGGAAACAACTTGAGAGAAAATACTATGGAAGTTTCAGGATCACTATTGGTGCCTCATTCGGATTTTTGCTAAGGAAAGTACACCATTGAGATGATTTTAAGGCCCAATGTGCTAGATAACGTGGCGAATTGGCATCTTTTCAATGATGACCAACACCTCATGTCTTTTCTTGAAATGAATAATAATTTCAGTGAACTGTATTTTGAGGGAAGTGAAGCTGGATACAAAGAGTCCTTTCCATCTCAAGTTGAAGAGGGAATTGACTGTAAAGATGATCATGAATGTTGTACATCAATTTAAAGAGGATAAAAATACCAAAATGATTGGTCACCTTGGAGGATATTTTCAACAATTATGATCAATTCATCAAGAGAAAAACAACATAAGACACTAACCAATTAGCTTAATATGAAAAGGTACATTTGGGAATTGATGTAAATTCTAAATTTGTTAATATTGGTAAGTGTTGATCTGCTGAAGAAAAAAGAAAAATTGTTAAGCTTTTGAATAACTACATTAATGTGTTGGCATATTCTTATGAAGATCTAAAAACTTTCAAACCAAAAGAAATACAACACCACATTCCTCTAAAATCCAGTGTTAAACCCTTCAGAAAAAACAAAGAGAATACAATCCAAAGATTGTCGAAACAATTTATCAAGAAATTCAGAAAACGCTAAATGTCATGATTATTTTTCACATCCACCATTCACTATGGATTACAAACATTGTGTTGGTAAGGAAGAAAAGTGAAGAAATAAGGATTTGTGCTGACTTCCGTAACTTCAATCAAGCCTCTCTGAAGGAAAATTACCCTATTTCCATCATGGACCAAATTCTTTAAGTAGTAATTGGGTTGGAAATTCTCTCCATGCTTGATGTCTTCTTAGTTTAGAATTGGATTGAGGTGTCATCCATGATCAACACAAAACAATTTTCACCACTCCGTGGGGGACCTTTTCTTAGAAGATAATTCCTTTTAGATTGATCAATTTCAGAGCTACTTTCCAAGTGAGCAATGGAATTATCCTTTGGAGATCTAAAAAATAAGTGCATTTGCATCTATCTTGATGATCTTACAATGATTTCCAAACCCAAGCATGTTCATTTTCAACATCTCAAATTGTTTTTACAGAGGTGTAGAGATCATGGCATTTCACTCAATCCCAAGAAATCAATGTTCAGGGTGACAGAAGGTAAAATTCTCAGTCATATAGTTTCAAAGGATGGAATTAAAATTTATATGGATAGAGTTCAAACAATTCAACAACTCTCCCTTCCAACCAATAAAAGAGGAGTGTATTCCTTCTTTGGAAAAATCAACTTTCTCTAGAGATTCATTCTTGATTTTGTTAATTTAACCAAGAATATTGTTGACATGATGAAAATAAAGCATTCTTTTTTATTGCAGTTCGGAGGGAAATAAATCCTTTGACGAGATAAAGGAAGGTATTTCCAGAACTCCCATTCTTATTTTCCCCAACTTAAGTAAGGATTTCATCATCTACTGTTATGCATCTTAGCACACTCTTTCTATAATATTGGTTAAGAAAACAACAATGAGGGGATTGAAGCACCCATTGATTTCATGAGTTATAGGTTAAAGCCACATGAGCTTAAGTACTTACATATGGAAAAACTTACCTTTGTCATTGTAAATGTAGTAAAACAATTCAAGTTTTATATTCTTAATTCTCACTCCATCATCATTTTTCCCGACCCAACTGTCAAATCCATTTTGACGCAACAAGAACTTAGTTTCAAAAGAGACAAATAGATTGCAAATGTGCAAGAATATGACATTGATATCAAACCAACCAAGCTTATATGAGGTCGGGGTTTGTGTCAGTTGATAACAAAAGATGGAAGATGAGATTATCATGACCTTAAACCTGAAGGAATGCCAATTGTTATATTTTTCAGCACCACATACAAATGGTATTCCAATATAGCTCATTTCTTGACATATGGAGAATTTCCTCCACATATCAGGTAAAAATAAGGGAGAGCAGTAAAAATCAGAGCATTGAGGTATGTATCATGGGATAACTCTATTTTATAGAAAGGAGTTGATGGCCACTTTATGAGATGTGTTGACAAATAACAACAAAATAGGTTGCTTAAGTCATACCATAATCAGGGATGTGGTGAGAACTTTTCTTCTCACGTGACAGACTACAAGATACTTAGTAGAGGTTACTACTGGCCAACTCTTTTCAAGGATGCAGCTAAGTGGGTTTCTAAGTACAAGGCTTTCCAAACATTTGTAGATAGGCCTAAATTGGTAACTTTACCGCTGAAACATGTTGTGATTAAAGAGCCATTTCAACAATGAGGACTAGACTTCATTGGTAATATGAATCCAAAATTCTATTTTCAGACATACTCACGTTATAATAATAACATATTACTTCACAAAGTGAGTAGAAGCAATTCCTATAAAGAGAACAACTTCTGAGATCATCTACAATTTCATCAAGGAGAATATATTGGTTCATTTCGAAGTTCCACATAAAATTGTCATGGAAAATGCTCTAATTTTTTCTTCATACAAACTAATTGACTTCTACTACAGGTATGGAATTTCACTATATCATTCTTCTAATTGTTACTTGCAAGGCAACATATAAGCAAAGACAACTAATAAGAACTTGGTGACTATAGTGAGGAGGTTTGTTGATGAAACTCAAATAAAATGAAACAATAAGCTATACGATGCCTCATGGGATGATTGTATAACACCAAAAAGAGTAATTTGTATCCCCCTTTTTAGTTGATATTTAGAATGGATGTTGATTTGCCAATAACACTTGAATTGCATGCCTTGTAACTTGCTAAAACTATTGAAAACTGTCAATTCATTGGTGTTTTTAAAAACATGATCATGTATTTGTAAAAACTTGGTGAAGAAAGAGTACATGTGGTGGACCAAATTTTAGCTCATCTATAAAGAGTGAAGCAACTATTTGATAAGAAAACAAAATCCCATGATTTTTAAGTTGGATATCTAATTTTTCTTTGGGATAAAAGAAGAGAGCCTTGCGTAAGCCATGGTAATTTTGACTCTCTATGGCTTGGTCGTTTTAGAATCCAACATTTTTGTGGTGAAAACATGTATTATCTTGCTTATATGGATGGAAATCCCCTTCCATTGCCATATAGTGGGCAATATCTAAAATTATACAACTACTGCAGTGGGTTACCTTCCATGTACATAGTTTGTTTTGTTTGGTTTGTCTTATTGTGGGGTTTTTCCTTTGTTGTTTTCTTCCTTATTGTTGTTGTGTTCATTGTTATTCTTCTTTTGTGTCTTCTCTCTCTTTTCCCAACATATTAGGAACTTTTCCTTTGTCATACCAAAGATTCTAGGATTTTCCATGAATTGTCTATTTCCACAAGTTGTTAAATCACTCCAATTCATGTTCCCCATTAGAGCCAGTTGTTATCACCCAACCTACAAAATCTCAAAAACAAATCATAAGTCATAGTCAAATCATCATATCTTGGCACTCTTTCCCATTTTTCAAGCCTTTCTTAAAAAATAGTTGGTCATTTTCTTGAAAATCTAGGCAAAATCAATTAATTGAGGATCAAGTGGAACGATTCCTTTGTTCCACATGTTCCTTGCTTTACTGCTTAGGCCGATTTCTACTTGTAAATCGGTGAAATCAAGTAATTATAAAATGATGGGAAATGTTCCATTTTTCTTCAAGTTCCCCGCAAACTTGACTTACCCGATCTTGGCACAAAGGTTTGGTTTCATTGGTTATATCGACAAGTTGTGGCACATTGGGAAGTGTTCTCAAATTCTATTTGCTCACCAACCACCCACTTATCTGAACTAAAAATATAAAGGATTTTTTATTGGTTATGTAGGGTGTTCATGGCACTCTAGGAACAATTTTGTTGGTCCCATCATGTCCCAAAAATCCACCATCACTGCATCTAGCAAAGGCATCGACTATGTCGCTCCTTCACGAAACCTAGGGAACAGTTCACAAATTCCAATGATGCTTCGCTTCCTCACATTACCTGATAATCCAACCAAGGAAAGAAAACAAAGGATCAGTTAAGATGATCATTTTAATAACATAGGGAACGTTCCTTAGTTCCACTTGTTCTCTAGATTGCTGACTGGACCGCCTTTTGCCATATTTTCTTAGATAACTCTCAATTTTCACCAATCAAGGGTGATTTTTAGGGTTTATAACTTGAGGATTCATAATGTAATGTTGGAATAATGTATTTTTTTCAAAATCGATGTATTTTTAACTGAACTTATGTAACCAAGGTCAAAAGAGAGTTAGAGGGAAGGGTTGTTAAAATAAGTACTTTTTAGCAAATGAGCCTTTAAAAGGCCCCATTTTCTAATTGTAAAGGGTTTGATTCCAACAGATTGGATGTAAGAGCAAGATATTGTTGAATACAAAAGAAATTATCCTTTTTCTCTCCTTCTATCTTCTTTCCTCTTCATTCTAGTCTCATCTTGTGCCATTTACATATTGTGGAATTGTGGAACTTTGCATTCACCTTTCTCTATCAGGGATTATTGAATTGTGTTGATGTATATCTATTTTAAGAGGACAAATTTCTATAATATGTGAGTGTTTGCATTCTGAAATATCATTGACATGTAATAGTAGAGTAAGTTTTGATCTCTCCTTATTTGAAATTGTTATTTTATCTTCTTATCTCCCATACCTTCACAAACTTCTTGTTGTTATGAGATCATTTCCTCTATATTCAATCCCATTATCCTTACACAATGAAGTTGGTGTCCTCACACAAGAAATTTTTGTATTTATACATTTATGAATATTGTAGGAGCAATTTTGCTTGGAATAAGGGAACCTCCCCATCAAAGAGGAGGGAATGTTGTCCCTTGAGATGTTGTCTTTGTCTCACAACACTTACAAATTGTCCCACCAACAAATTTGGAAATACTCTGAAGAGGCCTTAAACCATATGTAGTTCTCCACCTAGCATGTGATATCTATATGGATGTAGTTAGCTTTGGAAAATTGATCACTTGATAATGAAGAAATGGTTTTATATATTTTTCTTGACTTGGCTTGGATGGTCTTTAGCTTGGGAATGTGACTCTATAACCTAGTTGAATATGCTTCATAATTATGTAGGGGATGATCGTAGAGTGTACTAATACTTTTTTAGGAATTTAGGAGACCTTATAATGTTTCAGGAATGATATTTACAATTTAGGTACTCTTGAAATTGTCATATGTGTAAATTAGTTCATTGGACTTGCATATAAAGGGGATAGTTTGTATAATGTCACATTGAGGCCAACCCATGAGGAAAGCATCAACCCATAAAAAAGATATAAAATGGAGAAAATTATTTTTTGATGGCCATAAATTAAACAGTGAACTTCAGACTAAACCGTTGGACGATTCAGTCCCATATAAGTTACAAAAGCTATGGAATGAGGCTAAAGAACCTCAAAGCTTTGATAACTCATCTATGCACCATGAGATAAGAGATAAACAAGGGAAACTAACATGCAAGCATCATAACTTTGACAAAAACATCAAAACCTAACATATATACTACTCTCTACTCTTTAGAAAGCTTAATAAAAATTGAACCTATGAAGATCCTAGCAATCAAATTGTGTGTTGTTTACTCCCAAACATAGTGAAGAGATCTCTCCAAGTTGGCTACATGGCCAAGCTTTAGATCTTCCCTTACTAACTATATTTGGAATGGATGGATGCAAGATGGAGGAGCTCTCAACAATGGAGTATGGACAAGATCCAAATGTTCTATAGCTTAAAGCTATCACAAATGATTTCTAATGCCTTTCCAAAGTGCTTGAGAGAAAAGGACCATGGAAGTTGTAAGTTTGTAAGGGAGGGGTGACCCTTGTATTTATAGTTTTCCAAATGGAAGAGTTTGGAATTTGGGTGCATGTGGGACTAAAGCTCAAAAAACACTTTTAGATTAGATTAGGATAAACATGCTTTAGGCTTAGTTAAGCTTGGTTTAGGCTAGTTAACTAGGGTTTAGGCTAGTTAAACTTGATTAGCAAGTGATTAGAGACTCATTGAGAGTTGGGAGGGGTCTGGATAACCAATTGTGACTGATAGATTGCCTACGAAACCAATAGAAGTGGTCTAGAGAGAACTAGGGAGGTTCTGAATGGTCAAAAGGAGGAATGTTTAGCTAATAAGAGAGATATTAGCCAAATAAGTTGATTATAGGAGGAATACGACCAAGAAGGTGTCGTGAATGGGCATCCGAGAATGGAGCGAAGAAGGGGAATTAACGAAGTGTCGTTAATTGAGTTGAATTGGATGAAATGCTAAGTGTAAGCATATTTTAGGTGTCTACATTTTCCCCTCTTTGAGGTGGCGTAAGTGACGTCACTTCAAAGAAAGTAGACAAGCATAAACAAGTAGAAAATTTTGAAGGGATAGAAGAAAAATGAGTAGAATGGAGGATGCCCCCTCGATTGTCGATGGGGTGATAGAAGAACTCGATTGACGATCGAAAAGATGACAGAAAGAGAACAAAAGAAAGAATAGTGTGAAGAAGAAGAAAGGGGATATAGAAGAAAAAGAGAATGAGGAAGGGGGAATGAGCTAACATCCATCCAGTGCCTTTTAAACAACTTTATTTTTCATCATATTGCTAGTGATCTTCATCATCGGTCCTTATTAAAAAGAATGAACAAAAGTGTAGTATGACATGAAAATCCATATACGAACAAATGTCCATTGCTAAAAACACCAACTCCATGCAACATACAAAATGCAATGCAATACGAGAAAGTAAAAGATTCCTAACTCCATGCAACATACAAAATGCAATGCAATACGAGAAAGTAAAAGATGCCTAACTCCATGCAACATACATGCAATGCAATACGAGAAAGTAAACAAGCTAACCTAACAGAGAAACATAATGTAATGTTTTTGTTATCGAGCTTCAGTTCCAACCTATTCGAATTAACGACGCGGGTTAATGATGGTGCCCTAAGCAAGGATACATGCAAGGGGAATAACGGAGGACACTTGGGTCCTATGAAAAAGTTGTGCACTACGAAACAGTACCAGGCAACTCGTTGTGCCCCAGAGTACCGACAAAGTAAGCAGCCTAGCTTTTGTTGATGGAGGTAGATCAAGATGATCCGCGAGTCACGCACATGAACAGGTGAGAACCAAAGAGTGACATTTTGTAGGATGATTTTCAATTTTTAGAAGTTTTCTTAAACATATTTGAATTTTTTTTATTTTTCTAACATATTTGAATGTTTTTGATTTTTCTAACATATTTGAATGTTTTTGTGATTTTGAAAGTTTTCTGAAACTATGTACAGGAAGACAAGGAAGCGTGGATGCCCCTAGCGATAGATGGGATGTACAAGGGCATAAGGCCACGTGCGTACGAGAAAGGTGAAGATGCAAAAATGCCCCAGCGATTAGGTGGGAGTATTCAAAGGAAAACTCTTCACAGGTAGAAGCGGGACCCAAGGCCATTATGGATAGGTTCAACATGATGATGAACATAAACCAATGAAGTGCTGGGAAGAAGCAAGGATGCCCCCAGCGTAAGTTGGCCTAAAAGCACATGATAGAAAGGAAGGAGAAGATTGTTTTTGTGAAAGGGGACAAAGGTGTCCGAAAACATGGAAAAAAAGTAATCTTATACACATGGATGTTCTGAACGAAGTAGAAGAATGATGTGAATGATATGAATGTAGCTTAGAAGCCTCACGATGAAGAAGTGATTAGCCAAAGGCACAAATCATGAGACAAGATAAGGACTAAAGTAAGAGTCTGAACAAGGTCCAAAAAAAGACACTTGGTAACATACTAATCCTACCTACTCATAGAGATCCAGTGTGTGCACGTGGAATTTAATTACCTCTTGAAGGGAAGATTTAATAGACAACAAGTGAAGACACCCTAGCCAATGTGTAGGAATGATTTATTTTGAAAGGTGATAGGTGATTTGTGAATGGTGGAAGGATAGCCATACATTGCTCCGCTGCCAGCCAGGCGTCCATAGCCCCGACGGAGATGTATTTGATTCTAATCACAACATTACTCTACTGCCAGTCAGGCATCCATAGCCCCGATAGAGATTATTGGAAATACCCCAAGAGAGAGTTATATATCAATTTGCTTTTGCTTTTAGCTTTTAGCTTTTGATTTTTTGATTGATTTTGATTCTTTTTCTTTCTGAAAACTTATTTCAGCTCTCTTATTTGACAAGGGGTTAAGAACCACTGATGGCTTGATGGAAGGAGGTGGAAGTGATTGTGATGATGACATTGGCTAGTGTCAACAAATATGTCCAAAATTTCTTCGCAACAAGTTTATTAGATGTTGAATGTGATAGGATCTCTAAGAGGTTAGTCTTTCTTTAATTTACCAAGGTGATAAAAGACCAAGGTCAAACAGATACCATAGACATAAATGTCACAAAATGCGTGTGAATAGGCTAACCAAAATATCACCGAAGGGATGAAAATGGTAGGAAGACTTGCAGAAGAATAGAAAGAAGGGAAGAAAGAAACATCCATGTGTACGCAATACCTAATTGCAATGTTTGATCTTTGTACCTTTGATTTTTCTTGTGTTTTCTCAATGTTTTTGTATTTTTGAATTGTTTTTTATTTTTAGATTTTTGATAGTTTTTGGAAAGGTGGGACCAACAAAGTCACTCTGTGTGGTAAGATCCAACAACAATGTTTGAATTCCTTGATAAGGGAGACTAGGCGTGTTTGTTTATCAAGAGTCATGTTATCTCCGATCTCAATGATCGAGGTGAGCTCATACTCAACAAATGACTGTGATTTATCCTGAAACATGGATTTCGTATGTGGGAGCTTGAGTTCCCTATCCAGAGGTTTATGCACTTTGTGCCATACTTGATGGTTACGTTGATGTGCATTCTTGAATCACGCTTGATTTACAATTTTGAGATTGTTCGAGTTGTTGGGAGCTTTCAAGCTCTTGGAAGTTTTGACCTGAGCTTGATAATGAACCTGTTTGGGTTTCTTATAAGCTGACGTGTGACTTGTCTGATCCCGAGAAGGAGAAGAAAGAGAACGTTTATGATTAGAACTGATGTGAGAAATGACCGTGGGCTTGCCACAACCATTGATAGAAGAAATATGTGATGGATGAAAAGGATACGGTCCAAGAATTGAAGAGGATGGGCTACCAGGAGGTGAGCCACTAATAGAAGATGATGAAGGGCTTCTAGAATATGGCCCTAAGATGGAAGAAATTGGGCTACGAGGACATGGCCCAAGAATAGAAGAATATGACGAAGGGCTGCTAGGGTGGCCCAAGTATAGATGGAGGGGACTACTCAGAGGTATCCCATAGATAGAAGAGGATGAAGGGCTACTAGGATGTGGCCCAAGAATAGAAGGGAATGGGCTACCAAGAGGTGACCCACAAGTAGAAAATGGAGGGCTACTAGGATGTGGCCCCAGGATAGAAGAAGATGATGGGCTACTCAGCGGTGACCCAAGGAGAGATTTTGATTGAGGAATGATGATAGATAATGAATGATTTGGTAATGAGAAGATAGGCCATGGCTCAATGCTAGACCCTGACATCTCATCATGATCAGAGGAAGGTGAAGATGGAATAGAAGAAGAAGAATCAAGTTCCATGACCTTAGGATCTTCCTCTATGTTCTGATAAAAGGATCAACTTCTTTTCCCCAATACGTGAGCGTATCAAGTTCTAGAAAGAATCCTTGTTTGCAATCCTCTAAAGGGATATCATCATGTAGTCTAATTGTTCCTTCATTCTGAGAGAAATCAATTAGTAGAGGTTGTTGTTCTTTGGCCATAGAAGGTTGAATAGAAGAAATAGGTCCGATAAGTGGGGAAGATTGATTGACAAGAAGATGAAGATGACTCATGTAGAGAGGAAGTAGGATTGACCTTATCACTCTCATGAATGGATGATTTGGATTTGGACCTAGCACATTTTTCTTGAAGATTTGACGTGGTCGCAATTGTAGGAGAGAAATGATTGATCACATAGCCATATGGTTGAGTTGCAACGTAGGAGTCGAATTATGATGATTGACTAGAGGGAATCTCAAGTCATGGAACTCTTCATGAATGGAGGAAGAGGTCATTGAGATGATTTTTCTATGAAGGAGGTCCTGTGAAGAAAATAGGATCACATAGACATCAAGAAGTTGTGACGTAGGAGTTGAATTAGATGATTGACTAGAGGGAATTAGATGTCTTCGATGGATCGATGAACTTGGAGGGAGGACACATGAGTCTTCAAAGGAGGAAGACATCATTGAGGTGATTTGGAAGAAAGGTCCTGTGAAGGAAGGGAGGACCATGATTCAAGATTTGATCTAGGGGTATCTGAACAATAGTTGGGATCTGAATCTTCAGAAGAAGAGTGGGAATCCGAATGGTAGTTTGGATCTGAATCAGAAGAAGAAGAGTGGGGGGAACCTGAATAATAATTTGGATCAGAAGCATCCAAACCATACCACCGACTATGAGCTGAAGGTGGGGAACAGGGTACCCGAATGGGCCCTCTAGCATGAAGAACCAAACGAGGTTTAGTTGTAATGGGAATCTTTTGATTTGAATTGCTAAACCTAGGTTCCGTATTGTAGTAAGTGTGAGAAACCGCATGATAGTCAGTCATTGTTGGCATCGTTTAAGCACAAATGTCTAGACCTAGATAGTGTGATGGAACTCCTTCAAAGGGAAGGAAGTGACATGTCGATTCAGGGAAGCATAATGACATCCAACTAGACATTTTGTAAGTATGGAGATGCGTGCATGATTTTCTGAAGAAGATCTAAGGAAAATAGACATTGTGATGACACAATCTTGACAAGATCAAAAAGGATTGTCCTAGAAAACAATTTTTCTAGATGAATAATCACAAGGAACAATCATGCAAGTGTGAAATAAAAATCCAATCAACAAGGAAATACACCCTATGCAAATGTGTGTGCAAAGTGATAGTTCGATGCAAAGATGATCAACACAATGTCAATATTTACGTCAAGCTCGAAATGAACAAGGCATAAATATTAACAAAGGGTAGATGTGACTCCCAATCAAAGGATACCATGACAAGTTCAACAACCAACAAGGCCTAAATGTTAAAGGGTGAGGATTACAAATGTAAGCCACGTAACCACACCAATTGGACACGTTAATCAAGCTTCACGAAGAAGTGAGATATTAGTGCCAAAGTGGTATCGAAATGACACAAACAAAGTAAGCGACACTCTTCAAGATTTTGGACAATGTTTGAAGTAAAACCAAGTCAAGGTATACTAAGGATGTGTTAAAATGTGTGCAGCGTAACACCACAATGCAGATACTTAGATCACATTTACGAAAAACATGACATAAGTATCTTAATTGTGTCGAGACAATGCAAACAAGGTAACACGTCAAAGGGAGATCAAATGATGAATCAATCCTAACTATGATGATGATCTTGAAATCAAGATCAAGTGGCCATCAAAGATATAAGGACGCATCCACACACTTTAGACGTTTAACAACTCAGCCGCAAACATGGATGAGCGTAAACAGACAAAAAAGTGGTGAACACTATCTATGACAACACTCCCGAAAGATGCCTTCTCTTGTCCCAAATGGGCAACAAGAATGCAAAGGTATAGATCAAAAGATGAAAATAAACTAGGCACCACTTGGGTAGAGTTTTGCCTCATCCTAAGGCGAGAAAGAAACTAAGCTAAGTGAAACGTCGTTTAATTTTGTGATGAAAGGCACTTAGATCTAACTTAAATGGATTCATTACCATGTTCTAAAAAAGAGGTTTTGAATCCAAATAATTTATCACTTCATGACGGCTAAGACGCGACAACAGACTAGCAAAGTGGGCTCCAAGATAGAATGGCTTCCCTAATAAGATCTCTCAACTAGGTGTTACAAAGTTGTCTAAGAGCGAGCACGATTTACCCAAAAAGTCACACTGACTAATTTGGGAGTATCTCAGCTTTACTTTACCCCCTTCAAGTACAATGGGCAACTAATGCATCCATGTGTACTCTCACTGGGGTCACCATACAGACAACTTTGTAACTCTAACTCACAAGGAAAAACTAGTCAAGTGGGTAAGCGGAGCACTTCCTGTTTCATCCACGAGGTTACTCAGTGGTGGATTACTTTAGGGTTCCTGGAACCACCCCCATTGTTGTAGCTTAAGGCGTTATGCCAAAGGGGTTATGTTCCAGTTGAGCGGATAGGGACGTACCCTTTTCTGAAACCTGCAATACAGTGTTTTGAATATGGTGTGTTTTTTATCTTTTTAACTTAAATGTGGTTTTAAGTAGCACACCATTTGGCAACCTACAAGAAAACACATGTATTAGAAGTGTTTTTTTTGTTTTGACACCTTTCTTTGACAAGCAATTTTGTCCTACATAACAAGTTTTAGTAATTTTTGACAAATTTTGGTCCTAGAAAGAGAATTTACACTTTGCTTTTCCATTCCTAAGATCACCATGATATCAAGGAAGAGAGTACGCAATGTGTTGCTTTTGAAATCCTAAAATCACCATAAAAAAGTGTTTTTAAGAGCATACAAATTTGAAAAGTGTTTTTGATCTAAAATCAATTTATGGAAAGAGCATACACACTTTTAAAACTTTTTTAAGCTAAGAAACTTGAAAACTTTGAACTTTAACTATTTTAAAGCTTAAACCGAAAGACCAAAAAAAATTTTGAAAACTTTTAGTCCTAGAAATCTTTGAAAGCAAAATCACCTAAAAAAAAATTTTTTTTAAGATTAAGAAAAAATTCAATCTTTCAAAGGACCCCTACAAATGAAAAATTAGACACTTAATGGGTAAGTTAGCACAAAAATATGATGGAAAAGAAAATGCAAATCACTATTAGTGTCACAAAACCTTTCAAAGTGTTAGAATGGTCAATAAGAAAAAAATTCATACTTTAAGACACGTTAAAAAATGAATATTTACTTAATATTGTAAACCATATTTTTTTTGTAATTCAAAATCCTAATTTTATGATTCCATTGTGTAGTTATCTTCAATACCTTTCCAACGCAACAAAAATGGAGTCGTTTCGAGCTGGAGAAAAATGTATGGCCTCCAGAGACTAAAAATTTGTGGTGAATGGTTCGACAGCATAGGTACACCCCTAGTACTGACATGTGTGCGCCTGGGGTTTCAACGTGTACGTGCCCCTCCAGAATGACACCTATGCGCACCCCCTGTAAAATCCTGCAAAAATCACAGGAATTTGAAAATTTTCAAAAGCAAACAGGTTAAAGGTTAGTCAAAGCCTATTTTATATCAAACCCACAAAATATACATGATCAAGGATGATTTAGCCTACTTAAAAAAAAAATCATGTAAATAACAAGTATTTATCCTAAAAAGCATGAAAGTGGTTAGAAAATGAAAATAAAAGCTTGAAAAGACTCCATTAATGAAGGATGGACTTCATGTCCCACTGGGTGTGCCAAATGTATGCAATGGAAAGTTGCAAAAGCTATGGAATGAGGCTAAAGAACCTCAAAGCTTTGCTAACTCAACTATGCACCATGAGATAAGAGCTAAACAAGGGAAACTAACATGAAAGCATTATAACTTTGACAAAAACATCAAAAACTAACATGATAAAGCTACTCTCTACTCTTTTGATGATTTGAACTATAATTTTAACACCTAAGAAATTGAAAAACCTAAAAAGATCAAATTTTTAAAATCAAACAGGTTAGTTGTTAGTCAAAGTGTTATTTCTATATCTCCCAAAAATAGTGAAGAATGAAGGTCTCTATCCAAGAGGAAATTGATTTGATCTAAAAAACATGGCTTCAAAAGACCTCCATTAATGGAGGATCTAAGTCCCACCGGGCATGCCACTGAAAAGTTGCAAAAGCTATGGATTTGGAATGGATGGATTTTAACAAACTCAATCAATGGATGGAGGAAGGGTTCAACTTCTTTGCATACATTAATTTGAAGTAAACAAGCAAACTAAGCATGATGAAACTAACTCTCTATCTTTGAAAGCTTAATGAAATAATGAACCTAAGAGGATCTAAGCAATCAGCTTTGTAAAGAAAGAGAAGAGAGTCTCCCCATTAATGGCTTCAAGGCCAATGATTCTCTAATGCCTTGTCTATGAAATGCAAAGTGCTTGAGAATGGAGAAAGATCAAAATGTTCTATCTTAAAGCCAAACAAATGATTATGAAAGAAAAGTTAGTAAAAAGTTTGAAGGGAGGGGTTAGCCTTCTATTTATAGTTTTCCAAATGGAAGAGTTTGAATTTGGGTGCATGTGGGACTAAAGCTCAAAAATCACTTTTAGATTAGATTAGGATAAACATGCTTTAGGCTTAGTTAAGCTTGGTTTAGGCTAGTTAACTAGGGTTTAGGCTAGTTAAACTTGATTAGCAAGTGATTAGAGACTCATTGAGAGTTGGGAGGGGTCTGGATAACCAATTGTGACTGATAGATAGCCTACGAAGCCAATAGAAGTGGTCTAGAGAGAACTAGGGAGGTTCTGAATGGTCGAAAGGAGGAATGTTTAGCTAATAAGAGAGATATTAGCCAAATAAGTTGATTATAGGAGGAATACGACTGAGAAGATGATCTCCATGTTGAAACTTACAACATAGAGTGTAGTCAATGTCCATAGAAATATTTAAACTTTAACTCAACTTTGAAAATGTAATTGCCACATTGTAAATCAAAATTGAAACATGTAAATTTGTAAAGTAAAGCAATGAAAGAGTATACATGTTTTTCTTGTAAAATAAAAAGATCCTTGATGTTATGTTTGGAAAGATGGATTAGAACTCTCCCACTAAATAATTTGGTGTGATTCATCACCAATTTATTGATGGATATGATAAAGCCATGAGGGAATTGAGTCCCAACACCAAAAGAAGGGTGTCACAAGGATTTATAGTCACCCCAAAAACCTTCTAAACCAAAGAGAGGCCTCACAAGGCTTTATAGTCACCCTAAAAACTTCCAAGAAAGAGTGATAAGAAGGGTGTTTTAGGGATTTGCCCCTAAAGATTATTCCTACTTATCACACCATTACGTATGTATCTAGGCCCAAGTATATGATATAATGCAAATGAAAAATGGAATAATGTATACTCATGCCTCCACTATGCAATGTCTCATGTGTATTGAGTATGTAATATAGAATATATAATAAGGATGAGGTCCATGCCCCAATACTATATATTGTAAAGGTACTAAAGATGCATGAATTCAAAGGGGAACATAATATGATTTTACCCCTATTATGTATATAAATATAGTATAATATTTCCCTTGATTGTGTCAATTATCCATGAATCTATATCAAAACCCATAATTGTTTCTATGTTCTAGATAATGTTGATTATGTCACTAAAAAAAGTACCTAGGATGAAATCTTCCATCCTAAATAACAATGTTTACTGGTTTCATCCCCTATTAGATGATTTTTTACCTGTGTTATTTTTTATTTTTTTGTATCTATTTTTGTTCCATGTGTATCTATTTTTTTATTCTATTTTATTTTGAATTTTGTATTTTGTCTAATGCCTAAATTGCATATATTTTCATGTGATGACCTCAATTAATGGCTCCTCTTTAAAGGTGAGTGAGATGTGCAAATAGACCACTTTTCTCAAAAGAATTTAATGTGTGTCCATATCAAATGTAGCAGATAGTCAGTGCTAGATCACATTGAGGGATTGTTATAAATGGCCACCATAGAGATCTTATTTCTACAAAATATTTTATGGTGGAAACCATGGCATGAAGATATATCTCTAAAGTATACAAGCAAAAAAGCATAGAGGTAATCAAAGATATATGTAAAGAAACACAGAGGATGATAAGAATAAAAATATAAAAGCATGGAAGAAATCAAGTACACGAGAAATGTGACATATGCTAGTCATATCAAAGGCAAAGAGCCACAAAAAAGAGACACATGAGTGTCACATTCAAAAACATGCATGAGAAAAAGCAAAAAATGCCACAAACAAGGGAAACCAAAGTGTTACACAAATAATCATAGAAAAGGCCATATGACACGTACATGAAATTAACCATACAAATAAACAATGAATACAATAGTAAATAATATCCCAAATGCACATAAAGCAATAATGCCAGAGTTTCACAAAACACATGTGTTTGTTGTATTAGTCTAAATAAATGTCATTGATCACAACATAGGAAATGAGCACAATGAGAATGTGAAACAATACTATGCAATGAAGCAATAATACCTAATATCATAAGAGATACCCCTAGATGTTAATTGGCCTCTAGGTAAGAGGAGAGATCCATCATCTAAATAATGAATATTCAAGTGTATATACAACAACATGCTTAAATACCTCATGAACATGTGTGTAAATAGTATATAAAATATGTTATTTATCAAACCATATGATAAACAACATGTGCAAAGTAAAGAGATAGTAGATCAAGTCATATGTAGGCCTTGATTTGAATTATTTTGTGTTTATGTGATTATGCGAATGTTTAAATATTTTAAAAAAGTAATGGCTAAAGCAATAACTACCCAATGAAACTATCAAGAGGATGAGAATACAAATCTATAGGGGTAGGATGGTTAGACCTCAAATATACATTATGCACACTAGGAGTAGGATGTATTGTGTCATGCCAGGGCTATATGACATGCTTAAGAGATTTGTTTCTAACAGTAGATGGCTTAAGAGAATGTTTTCAAGGAGTAGATCCTCTAGATGCAACATGCGTAAGAACACTAGGCATGGATGTGGAATTGGGTGCTTTCTTAGCAAAGAGATTATGCAAATGAGTCTCATAAGGGACACCTTTAACCATAATAATTTGATTTTCATAGATGAATTTAACACATTGATGTATCATACAAGGTATAGCCTTAAGTTGATGAAGCTAAGGGAATCCTAGAAGCATGTCACATGACCAAGGGAAGCAGTTACGATGAAAGGTATGTCAATATTAATAGATCCCACAGTAAGAGGGGGAAAAATTTGTCCAAAAAATATTTTAGTGTCAAAGAGGATGTGTTGCTTAGTGAAGCCTGGATATGTAAGTAATTTGAATGTGCACATATTGTGTTTAGAATTGTTATCAATCAAGATAGTATGGATAGGACTTAGACCCATAAAAGTATGAATGTAAAGTGCACAATAAACATCATTAGCAAAAATATTAGTATCATCAAATGTAATAACATGCCTATGAGGTATCGTAGAAGTAACTCTACCAACTATTTTCAAATAAACACTCATGTTTTTTTGGACAACTTACTTCAAATTCTAGACTTGTGTGGAACATGAATCAAATCTGCGAAAAATGCAAAAAGATTTGTGGAAGAAAGAAACAAAATGAAGGTCATGGATAAAAAAAATGTGTACCATAGAAATAAGAAAATCCATAGAAAAAGGGAAGAGCTGGAGAGAATATGCACCACGGAAAAGAAAGTTAAGCTACACAAGGATGTGGAGCAAAGGAAATGAATGAAGCATGGACGAAGCAAGAAAATTCACATGACAAATGAACATTTAGCGATGAAATTTATACCCACACAAATTTGAAACATAGCCAAACGAAGCAAGATAGAAAATCTACAAGGAAGGCAATCCATAGTAAAAAGTGAAAGCCATGGAAGGATTTCGTGAAGCTAAGTGAGTCATGGAACGAGGAAGTAGGAAAATCCATGAAAGGAAAATCAAAGTCGTGAAATAAAAAGGAAACCCTAGATCAAAAGTGGAGTCCATAAAAAATTCTCAAATCATCCAAAATCTGAAAGGCAGAAGCCAGAAACAAAGCTGCAAATCATCCAAAATCCACCAAGCAGTGCTGAGGGTTACGTGTAGTCACTAAATCACACACTTACTATGTACATATAGTGTCTAAATATTTAATTTATATGCATGATTCCTAATCAAGAGAATACTCATTAACACATCTTTACTTTGTTTTAACATTGCTATTATCCTTTTCATGTTTATTACTTGTTGTTTCTACCTGACAACTTACAATTTTGCACATTAGTCAACATATTACTCAGCTCTAATTTTACTAACCTTTTTAGACCTTACATTAGGAACGGGAGCACCCGGGAACTATTGTCCTGTCTGGGTGCCTGTGTCCTCTTTATCTCTTTTTGTGATCTTTCAAATGTTACTTCTTTCTTGTCTACTTTTATCACTCTTGGTTGACCTTTCACTTGTTAATGATGAAACTTAAGCAAGGGAATCTTAAGTAAGGGATATCATATATATATGTGTGTATTGTGTTTAACCTCATTGTGTGTGTGTGTGTGTGTGTGTGTGTGTATGTCATGTTTAACCTCATTAAGTGGGAAATAATTTAAGAGACACATACATCTACAAGGAGCTAATATTATCTATCTACTACACTAAGGAATGCATTTTGGATTGCATACTTCACTACATAGGAGGGTTTATTTTGAATTCCATACCACACATTTACATTTGGGACAAAGTAGTTATAGCCCACTATCTCTTTGTGTGACTGATATTAGGGCATACCAACTCAAGGGACATTATTCAATCGCACACACAAGAAGAACTACATATATTCTGAAATGTAGTGCAACACTCATCGACAATCACATTGGGTAACTGCTAAGGTCAGTTTGACTCAAGTATTTGCATTATTTTATTCATCTAATGTGTTCTTGAGTACCATGTAGGCAACTAGGGTTTATTTTATAGGTGCAACACATAATGAACAAGGAGAAATACTAAACAACACTGAAGGAACTAGACCTTGAGAACTTCCACAGACACCAACGCCCATAAGAGATGCTAGCGCGTGGGAGGACCTATCCCCTTCTAAGAGCTCATGTCCCTGAGATTGTCACTTTATAGAATTTGACACATAGCTAATACAATCCAAAATCTGCCTTTCCAAGTCATTCATTTTCCTAGAATCAGTCCATACCTATGGTGACAAGCTAAGTCATTCTCCAAACCCTATATATCACTCTTTCTTACATTCCTTTTGCACGATCTTACTTAAATATTGTTATATCTATTTAATCAACATTTTCCTTATCTTAGATTTAATTTTATTAAATCATTTGGTGAACTTGATCTCTTACACGCCTATTGTGGATCCCTCATTTTGATGCCCATTACTTGTAGTGTCCTTTTTAGATCCCAAACCTATATCAAGCTTGTACCATCCACTCAACATTGTCCTTCTCCCATGGATGACCCCATGAATGAAAACACTCTTACCAATCCCAAGTATATCCCTCTCAAGGATATCAAAGCATCTGACACTAAACATTCCTATGATGAAGATCCCAATGTTGTTGAAGCCTAATTAAATGCCCTTACCAATTTCTTCTTTGCAAAGCATGATAATCTGACCCATGTTCCACATATCCTCAATACTCTCTTGGCTGCCCAAAGTGCGTGTAATAATGTCACCCATAATAGTATGACTCATACCTTAGCACTCACTATTACTACTATTACTAATACTTATTCTCTTTTTATTTCTTCCTCTCCTTCCAATCTTGGAGTCTCCACCATTTGCATGACTATTCCTACCCCTTATACTCATTTTTATCCTTTCATTTCCCACATTCAACATAATTCTTCTTCTAACACCCAAGATTTAGAGTCTCTTTGTCATGCTTTACAAAAAAAAAATCGTTAATTGCTACAAGTTACTTCTTCTTCATCCCCATCCCTTGATTCTTCACTTCTTCTTCATATCCCTCTTGCACTTGAAGTGTCTATTTTTCAAAATTACACCCGGTGTAATTCTGAACAACTCATCAAAAATGGACTTAGCCATTTTGTGCTCTGAGAAGCCGTGGAACACTATCCTAGTGATCCACAAAGTGTATGAACATAATGTCCCGCAGGTTATCCTAACCCGTAGAACAAAGGGGGCACACAAAGACTTAGGTGGATTTATGGATTAAGAAATCCACGAAACAACAAATCTTAATGCTCCATGGAGTGCATAAAGGAAATGTTGCACGAACTCTCCAAGTTTTCGGAACAAAGGAAATTTGAGCTTAGTTCTTCATGGTGGAAAAATCAAACAAGTTAGAACACAATTAAGTTCAAAGTTTGTAGAACACTAACTTAGTGTTCCATTTTTAAACTAATGCTAATGTAAACAAAGACTAACACCTAAATAGTCTTAATTAGCAAGAATTAAACAACATTATAAACACCATCATGATAAGAATTAATCAAGGGTTAGATGCTAACATTTATCAATACAAAACTATGAAATCAACTATGTTAAGCACCTAAATATCCTCTATTCTCTAACAACATATAAATGAAGGAACCTAGGTAGGTACCATGGCTATCAAAAATAGTTGTCCTTAATGTTCCAAGAACCTAGGAATGGGGGCTAATCAAAGTTGGGCTACAAGACCCTTTTGACACCTCCCATATGACCCAAGCACTTTAAGAAAGAGGCTTAACTCTTCAAGATGATGAACTCTCAAGAAAACAAGGTGCAAGCTCTTAGTCTCTTTGCTATATGCTTTGCATTTGCTCTCTAAGGAGTTTAGGTGTAAGTAAAAAGGTAGGTGGAGGGCTCTTTATATAGCCCAAAGGATAAAGGATCCAACACATCCTCATGAATGTGGGATAAAGGTAAAACATGATTAGGAATGGATAAGGTTGCTTTATTAAAGGTAACCTTACTTTAGAAGGGTTTAATTTATGCTTAGCAAGTCATGGGAGTTGGGGGGTGTTTTAATTAATCAAAGGTGATTAACTAATAGGTAGATGTAAGCTTATAGAAGCTAATTAGAGGAATATTAGTACGATTTAGGCTATTAGAAGGGGATTAAATCAATTAAATATTGATTTATTGGTTAAATGGAAGGGAAAGCTAATTAATTAATAATAATTAATTAGTCTAGGTAGAAGGGGTGATTTATTAACGGAAGGTCGTTAATTAGGGTATTTGTTGGATAGGTGACTTAATTAATTAGCTTAGTGTAATTAATTAATGATGATATGAGGGAAAATGAGTGCTTTTGACGATATGTCATCAATTTGCGAGAAAGGGGATAATTAGCGCAATTTAAGTATTTAAATTGCTTGGGCGTAATTATAGGTGTCTACATTTGCCCCTCTTTAGGGTGGCGTAAGTGATGCCACTTCAAATATAGTAGACAGGAAGAAAATTTTGAATGGATAGAAGAAAAATTAGCGGGAGGGAGAGATGCCCCCTCGAGTGTCGATGGGGTGATGAAAGAAGACAATTGATGATCGAAAAAGGTGAGAGATAGATAGAAGAATGGGAAGAGGCAAGATGCCCCGATGAGAGAGAAAATTAGGGGTGAGAGGGAAGTGATGTAGAAGAAATATGGAGGAGGGGAGAGAAGAGCTTAGCCTCTAGCCACTGTGTATTGGAACAATTTTGATGTCATCATATTGCCATAAGAGCTACATCATCGGTCCTTATGAAAAATATAAGCATACGACAAAGGTAGAATGACATGAAAAGCCATACTACGAACAATTGTCCATTGCTGAAAACACCAACTCCATGCAACATACAAAATGCAATGCAATACGAGAAAGTGAAAGATGCCTAACTCCATGCAACATACAAAATGTAATGCAATACGAGAAAGTAAACAAGCTAAACTAACAGAGAAACATAATATAATGTTTTTATTATCAAGCTTCAGTTACGACCTGTGTAAATTAACGACAAGGGTTGATGATGGTGCCCCAAGCAAGGATACATGCGAGGGGAATAACGGAGGACACTTGGGTCTGATGGAAAAGCAATGTGCACTATGAAACAGTACCAGGCAACTCGTTGTGCCCCAGAGTACAGACGAAGTAAGCAGCCTAGCTTTTGTTGATGGAGGTAGATCAAGATGATCCGCAAGTCACACACATGAACAAGTGAGAACCAAAGAGTGACGTTTTGTAGGATGATTTTCAATTTTTAGAAGTTTTCTGAAACATATTTGAATGTTTTTGATGATTTTTTTCTAACATATTTGAATGTTTTGGTTGATTTTGAAAGTTTTATGAAACTATGTACAGGAAGACAAGGAAGCGTGGATGCCCCCAGTGATAGATGGGATGTACAAGGGCATAAGGCCACGTGCGTACCAGAAAGGTGAAGATGCAAAAATGCCCCAACGATTAGGTGGGAGTATTCAAAGGTAAACTCTTCACAGGTAGAAGCGGGACCCAAGGCCATTATGGATAGGTTCAACATGATGGTGAACATAAACCAATGAAGTGCTGGGAAGAAGCAAGGATGCCCCCAGCGTAAGTTGGCCTAAAAGCACATGATAGAAAGGAAGGAGAAGATTATTTTTGTGAAAGGGGACAAAGGTGTCCCAAAAACATGGAAAACAAGTAATCTTATACACATGGATGTTCTGAATGAAGTAGAAGAATGATGTGAATGATATGAATGTAGCTTAGAAGCCTCGCGATGAAGAAGTGATTAGCCAAAGGCATAAATCATGAGACGAGATATGGACTAGAGTAAGAGTCTGAACAAGGTCCAAAAAAGACACTTGGTAACATACTAATCCTGTTTACTCATAGAGATCCAGTGTGTGCACGTGGATTTTATTACCTCTTGAAGTGAAGATTTAATAGACAACAAGTGAAGAGACCCTAGCCAATGTGTAGGAATGATTTATTGTGAAAGGTGATTTTGTGAATGGATGGTGAAAGGATAGCCGTACATTGCTCCGCTGCCAGCCAGGCATCCATAGCCCCGACGGAGATGTATTTGATTCTAATCACAACATTTCTCTACTGCCAGTCAGGCATCCATAGCCCCGATAGAGATTAGTGGAAATACCCCAAGAGAGAGTAATATATCAATTTGCTTTTGCTTTGTAGCTTTTAGCTTTTGATTTTTGATTGATTTTGATTCTTTTGCTTTCTGAAAACTTATTTCAGCTCTCTTGTTTGACAAGGGGTTAAGAACCACTGATGGCTTGATGGAAGGAGGTGGAAGTGATTACGATGACGACATTGGCTAGTGTCAACAAATATGTCCAAAATTTAGATGTTGAATGTGATAGGATCTCTAAGAGGTCAGTCGTTCTTTAATTCACCAAGGTGATAAAAGACCAGGGTCAAACAGATACCATAGAGATAAATGTCACAAAATGCATGTGAATAAGCTAACCAAAATATCACCGAAGGGATGAAAATGGTAGGAAGACTTGCAGAAGAATAGCAAGGAAGGGAAGAAAGAAATATCCATGTGTACACAACACCTGATTGCAATGTTTGATCTTTGTACCTTTGATTTTTGTTGTGTTTTCTCAATGTTTTTTTTTTATTTTTGAATTGTGTTTTATTTTTAGATTTTTGATAGTTTTAAGAGGTTGGGTCTAACAAAATCACTCTGCCTGGTAAGATCCAACAACAATGTTTGTGACTTCCTTGATAAGGGAGACTAGGCGTGTTTGTTTATCAAGAGTCATGTTTTCCCCAATCTCGATGATCGTGGTGAGTTCACACTCAACAAAGGACTGTGATTTATCCTGAAACATGGATTTTGTATGTGGGAGCTTGAGTTCCCTATCCAGAGGTTTATGCACTTTGCGCCATACTTGATGGTTACGTTGATGTGCATTCTTGAATCGCGCTTGATTTACAACTTTGAGATTGTTCAAGTTGTTGGGGGATTTTGAGCTCTTGGAAGTTTTGACCTGAGCTTGATAATGAACCTGTTTGGGTTTCTTATAAGCTAACGCTGTGACTTTTCTGACCTCGAGAAGGAGAAGAAAGTGAACATTTATGATTGATGATAGGAACGATGTGAGAAATGATGTGGGCTTGCCACCAACCATTGGTAGAAGAATATGTGATTGATGAAAAGGATACGGTCCAAGAATTGAAGAGGATGGGCTACCAGGAGGTGAGCCACTGATAGAAGATGAAAGGCTACTAGGATGTGGCCCAAGAATAGAAGAAGAAGGGCTACTAGGACGTGACCCATAGATAGGATAAGCTACTATAGAATAGAAGATGAAGGGCTACTAGGATGTGGCCCAAGTGGCCCAATAGAAGAAGAAGGGCTACTAGGACGTGACCCATAGATAGAAGATGAAGGGCTACTAGGATGTGGCCCAAGAATAGAAGAAGAAGGGCTACTAGGACGTGACCCATAGATGTAAGATGATGGACTACTAGGATGTGGCCCAAGAATAGAAGATGATGGACTACCCGGGGGTGATCCATACATAGAAGATAAGGGGCTAGTTGGATGTGCCCTAAGAATAGAAGATAGTGGACTACTCAAAAATGTCCCACAAATAGAAGAGGGAGGGCTACTAGAAGGTGACCCACACCTAGATGAAGATGAAGGGCTACTTGGCATTGACCCCATAAGAGATTGTGATTGAGGCATTATGATAGACAAAGAGTTATTGGGTGATGAGAAGATAGGCCATGGATCAATGCAAGACCAAGGAGTTTCATCACATAATGAAGAATGTGAAGATGGAAGAATAAGAGGAGGATCAAGTTGCATGATCTGAGGCTCTTCCTCCATTTCTTGATAAAAGGAATCAACCTTTTCCTCACAATATGCAGACGCATCAAAGTCTAAAGAGAATCCTTTCTCGTAATCTGCTAAAGGAATATCTTCATATGCCCCTATAAATGCCCTGATTGTTTCTTCATTCTGAAAGAGATCAATCGGTATGAGTTGTTGATCAGCCACCAGTGGTTGTTTGGAAGAAAGAGGTTCACTCAGTGTGGAAGACTTAGAAGATGTTTGATGATGATTGATAGAAGAAGATGATGTGGGGGATGAAGAATATGTGTAGCTAGATGTCTCAGGAGTAGAAGAAGGTGGTGTGGACCTACCTATACAATGGTATGTCATATGTAAAATAGTAGGATTAAGTCCAAAGTCTGTAGATTGCGACACATGGGTCGATTCAGATGTTTGTCTCGAAGGACTTTGAGTCACACGAATCTTCAAAGGAGGAAGACTTATTGGGGGTGATTGATGAAGAAGGTCCTGCAAAGAAGGGGAGGACCATGATTCAAGAATCACATTAGATGAATAATAACAAGGGTCCTGCAAAGAAAGAGAGGACCATGATTCAAGAATTGTATTAGATGTTTGATTGGAGGGATTTGGAGTCACATGTATCTTCAAAGGAAGAAGACGTCGTTGAGGTGACTGATAAAAGGGGTCCTGCGAAGAAAGGGAGGACCGCGACATAGGAGTCATATTAAATGAATGATGAAGAGGATTCCTGCAAAATAGGGAGGACCATGACATAGGAGTCACATTAGATGAATTAGGAGTCGAATTAGATGAATCTGAATAGTAGTTTGGATCTGAATCATCAAAAGAGTCAGAGGAAATATTTGGATTGGAATCCTTAGAAGAAGAGGAAATGTTTGGATTAGAATTAGAAGAAGAGTGGGGGGAACTCGAATAATAATTTGGATCAGAAGTGTCCAAATCATACCACCGACTATGAGATGAAGGTGGGGAACGAGTTACCCGTATGGGCTCTCTAGCACGAAGAACCAAACAAGGTTTAGTTGTAATGGGAATCTTTTGATTTGAATTGCTAAACCTAGGTTCCATATTTTTGTAAGTATGGGGAACCGCGTGATAGTCAGTCATTTTTGGCACTTGTTTTAAGCACAAATGTCTAGATCTAGATAGTGTGATGGAACTCCTTCAAAGGGAAGGAAGTGACATGTCAATTTGGGTAGCATAAGGACAACCAACTAGACATTGTGTAAGTATGGAGATGCGTGCATGATTTTCTGAAGAAGGTCTAAGGAAAATAGACATCGTGATGACGCAATCTCGATGAGATCGAAAGGGATTGTCCTAGAAAATAAGTTTTCTGAATGAATAATCACAAGGAACAATCATGCAAGTGTGAAACACAAAGCCAATCAACAAGGAAATACACCATATGAAAATGCATGTGCAAAGTGATAGTCTGATGCAAAAATGATCAACACAATGTCAATATTTACGTCAAGCTCAAAATGAACAAGGCGTAAATATTAACAAAGGGTAGATGTGACTCCCAATCAAAGGATACCATGACAAGTTTAACAACCAACAAGGCCTAAATGTTAAAGGGTGAGGTTTACAAATGTAAGCCACGTAACCACACCAATTGGACACGTCTATCAAGCTTCACGGAGAAGTGAGATATTAGTGTCAAAGTGGTATCGAAATGACGCAAACAAAGTAAGCGACACCCTTCAAGATTTGGGACAATGTTTGAAATCAAACTAAGTCAAAGTATACTAAGGATGTGTTAAAATGTGGGCAGCGTAACGCCACAATGCAGATACTTAGATCATGTTTACGAAAAACATGACATAAGTATCTTAATTGTGTCGAGACAATGCAAACAAGGTAACATGTCAAAGGGAGATCAAATGATGAATCAATCCTAACTATGATGATGATCCTGACATGGGTATCAAGATCACAAAGGCTACCAATGATATAAATACATCTCCACACACTTTAGACATTTAACTTACCCAGCCGCAAACATGGATGGGCGTAAACGGACAAAAAAGTGGCAGAAACAATCGATTGGTAACACAGAGGTAGTCACCCTTCTTTTGATCAACAAAGTGTCAAAAGAATTATGAAGGAAGAAAATCAAAAATGGGGATGAAAAATGCTGGCTTCACTTCGGCAGAGTTTCACCTCGCCCTAAGGCAATTAAAAACTAAGCAAAAGTAACACGTCACATGTTTCACAATGAAAATATGGTTCACAACTCAACACTATTTTAGAATGGTCAAAGTGGGCTCTTGGCCAAAGTATATTCTTCCTAGGTGGTTCTCTCATCCTAGGTGTTACAAATTTTTCCACGAGCGAGGTGATTTACCCAAAAAGTCACACTAACTAGTTTTTGAGTATCTCGACTTTTTACCCCCTTCAAGAACAGTGGGCAGTAAATAGTCCATCTACGTGTACTTCACTGGGTCACACAGGACAACTTGTAACGCTATCTCACAAAGGAATCACTAGTCAAGTAGGTAGTGCGGAGCACTTCCCGTTTCATCCACAAGGTTCCCTCTTGCGTGGACTACTTTGGGGTTCCTGGAACCACCCCCATTGTTGTAGCTTAAGGCGTTATGCCAAAGGGGTTATGTTCCAGTTGAGCGGAGAGGGACGTACCCTTTTCTGAAACCTGCAATACAGTGTTTTGAATATGTTGTTCTTTTTATCTTGTTTAATTAGGTGTGGTTTGCTTGAACACCTTTTGGCAACCTGTATAACAACTGTATTAGTAGTTTTTGATTTTGTTTTGATTCCTCCTTTCTTTGACAAGCATTTTTAGGTCCTGCACTCAAGCGTTAGTAGTTCTCCAAGAAAATCACATTATTTAAAAGAGGATTAAGAGTTGCTTTTGATTCTCAAGATCATCCAAGGATGCAAGAGAAGAGCATACACAACAAATAATCCAACTAAAAAGTAAAGAAAATCTTTTCAATCAATGAACCATACAAAATTCTTGATAAATGTTCATTCCCCTAAACCAAAAGTGAAAGATGAAGTTTCCAATTTACCAAATGTTATAAAATGAAGACTAAAGTTGCTTTTGATTCTCAAGATCACCCTAAGGTGCAAGAGAAGAGCATACACAAACTTTATCCCAACTATATAGAAATGGAAAACTTCAAATCAAAGGACCATTGAAAAATGCTTTGTAAAAGGTTCATTCCCTTAAGCAAAATTAATAATCAACTTTCCAAGTTTAATCCCAATGTTAAAAAGATATAGATCAAAGTTGTTTTTGATTCTCAAGATCACCAAAAGGTGCAAGAGAAGATCATACACACGCTTTGGTCTAAATCGAGTAAGCATGGAAATACAACATTCATCAAAACATTAGACATGTTAGAAAATGACCAGTTTTAAACTAATAGAAAAACCTACAATTTCTGTAAGTATAAATCCTGAAATTTATGTTTTCATTGCATAGTTAACTTCAATACCTTTCCAACGCAAAAAAAATGGAGTCATTTCGAGTTTGGGAGCAAAAGTTATGGCCTTCGGAAGATGGGTTACGCATATGCTCTTATGCTCACGGGTATGCACTTGACATGCACTCAAAAAATGTCAAAAAAAACATCCCTTAATCTGTAAAATGGGAAAATTTTTCCAACCAAGATTCAATTTTGACAACAACCCATCACATTAATATATGAATAGAAGACTCAACAGCTATCAGACATTAACATACATGCTCAAGAATTTAAATTTTCAAGAAATTGACAAAACTAGCATGTAGAATGATGAAAAAGTAAGCTCTAAAAATGAAAACATGATGAAATCTTGAAATTTTCTCACCAAGATTTAATTTTGACAGCAACCCACCACATTAATATGTAAATAGAAGACTCAACACTATCAAACACTAACCTACATGCTCAAGAATTTAAAATTTTCAAGAAATTGACAAAACTAGCATGTAGAATGTTGAAAAAGTAAGCTCTAAAAATGAAAACATGGAGAAATCTTGAAATTTTCCCATCAATTCCAATTTTGACAGCACTTCACCTCCTTTATACCTACAAGGAAGACTCAACACATGCAAACTCAACAAAACAAGTTAAGAAAAATAAGTTAGATCAACATGTGTAAAAGAGGGTTAGTAACCAAAAATGAAACTTAACTACAAAAACTTGAAATTAAGTGCAAAGGACAATGGAGTAAGTCCCACCGGGCATGCCAAATGTGTGCATGTGTTGTTTTTAAACTAATGCTAATGTAAACAAAGACTAACACCTAAATAGTCTTAATTAGCAAGAATTAAACAACATTAAAACACCATCATGATAAGAATTAATCAAGGGTTAGATGCTAACATTCATCAATACAAAACTTTGAAATCAACAATGTTAAGCACCTAAATATCCTCTATTCTCTAACAACATATAAATGAAGGAACCTAGGTAGGCTCCATGGCTATCAAAAATGGTTGTCCTTAATGTTCCAAGAACCTAGGAATGGGGGCTAATCAAAGTTGGGCTACAAGACCCTTTTGACACCTCCCATATGACCTAAGCACTTTGGAAAGAGTCTTAACTCCTCAAGATGATGAACTCTCAAGAAAACAAAAGGCAAGCTCTTAGTCTCTTTGCTATATGCTTTGCATTTGCTCTCTTAAGGAGTTTAGGTGTAGGTATAAAGGTAGAAGGAGGGCTCCTTATATAGCCCAATGGATAAAGGAAACACTTCATCCCTTTGCATGTGGGATAAAGGTAAAACATGATTAGGAATGGATAAGGTTGCTTTATTAAAGGTAACCTTACTTTAGAAGGGTTTAATTTATGCTTAGCAAGTCATGGGAGTTGGGGGGTGTTTTAATTAATCAAAGGTGATTAACTAATAGGTAGATGTAAGCTTATAGAAGCTAATTAGAGGAATATTAGTACGATTTAGGCTATTAGAAGGGGATTAAATCAATTAAATATTGATTTATTGGTTAAATGGAAGGGAAAGCTAATTAATTAATAATAATTAATTAGTCTAGATAGAAGGGGTGATTTATTAACGGAAGGTCGTTAATTAGGGTATTTGTTGGATAGGTGACTTAATTAATTAGCTTATTGTAATTAATTAATGATGATAAGAGGAAATATGAGCGCTTTTGACGATATGTTTTCAGTTTGCGAGAAAGGGGATAATTAGCGCAATTTAAGTATTTAAATTGTTTGGGCTTAATTATAGGTGTCGATGACATCAGTCTAGGCCGCATGAAACCATGAAAATCATCTAAAGTTTATGGATTGTGTAGAAGACTCCTGCCTAACTTGAGATCAAGCATCCAACCACTCCACTGAACACATAGGTTATATCACCTATGGGTGCACATTCCTTGATTACACAATATGTTGTGATTGGAACCATGTGAGTGCATGTACCTATCTGCAATAATTAATGGTGATTTGTCCTTAGTGGTCGAATCTCTCTCTCATCCACCACTCTTGGTAACACACCTTCTCCTTCTAGAATTAAGTGGAGGTCCTTCATTTTCTATGAGTATGTGAACTCATGGCATTGTAAAGGGCGATCACACTTTTGTTGTAATCACCATATCAGCTCAACATGTTTCTCGACTCTCATCACATCAGTTTTGATCTTCAGATTTGGTAAACTCTAGTATGTATTTCCTTACGATGAATATCAACTGATTATGCACCCTTTGGCAATAAATTTGACTTTGATGGCATTATTTACACATGAACCTATACATGGCTTGTTTATGTTTGTACCTCTTTGTTTCATTTTTTGGTATGTTGTGCATATTTCCTACTTGCAGGTTCACACATCTATGTGTCTGTCAATGTGTGAGAGGGGTTGAGTTATGTAGTTTCAGCTCTATGGAACTTATGTCTGCCCTTTTCATTATGCATCTTATTCCTTTTCTTCCCCTTATGGAGCTACATCTAACCCTTATACATGTTGGTGTTATCACTGCCCTTGAAGTTTAGTTTGATGGTTTTACATATATTTCTCTCTATTGGGCCCTTGGATATTAGAGTAGGTTAGCAAAGGTTAGCATTAGGTTATATACAAGAGGACCAACCTTCTCTGGAGGTCTATCTCAATCCTCAAGTCCACTCACACTTAGAGCATTTGATGATGGCCCAAATCATTTTACATACTTTTATACCATTTCAGGATAATACAATTTTAAGGTTTGATTCCAACTGGAGAAAAATATAACCTTTTCCTTTGCTTGCATATCCACTTAGACAGCTCACCTTTTCCAATAATTTTCATGTTTCCATTTCATTCATGGATCTCCAAAGAGATATTATATTCACTTATTTTAGTTCACCCCCTTTTCATTTGTAGCAGTGAGATGTTTTCCCCAAAACAACCATGATAAAATTGCCTGAAATAGAACTCAATCTCTTATTGATCACATTTAAGACATAGCCAATAAATGTGTCATTCACAATATTTGTGATCAAATATTAAATCTATCTTATTTCACACATCAGAGGTAAATTTGGAGAATACCAATTTGGCTCCTCAATTCACAGAGGCTCCAGTTCGGAGAGATCATAACCAACTTCAAAGACTATGCAGATGTCATTTATCTTGGAACATCATAGCAAAATACAATATCAGCTTAAATACATGAGTTCATATATTTTATCTTGAACATTTTAACGGGTTTCAAGGACATGGCTTATGTAGGATCCCTATATGTTTCCATGACCCTCTATAATTGTATGTCATTCTTTCTTACTATTCATATGATTCCTAAGTAAGAAAAATAATCATTAACCCATGTCTTTGGCCATCTTTGCTTGCTTTCTATTTCCACTTTTGATCTTACACTCTTGCTTGCTCAGTCTGTCTTTTCATACTTCAACATTTCTTACTCTTGACACTAGCGCCCAGCTATGACACCAATGTCAGGCACCCCCGTCCCCTCTGGGCCCCCCGACCTCTTTGTACTTTGTTCACATCTTTTGGGTCCTTTCTAGCCATTTGGGCATCTTATATTTTTGGTAGTCATCCTTTTCAGGGTTAATTATGAAATTCAAGCAAGGGAATCATATAAATATAAAGTTATGTGATCATAATAAAGGACCAAGCACTAAGCATTAGCTATCACCACCTAAGGTTGCATCCAAAGGCATTATCAAGAGCATTCAAGCATCCATCTAGCATCCACACAAGGGAAAGGGACTGCATTTTTCTACATACACTTCATAGGAGGGGAAGTTCATTCTTTCATGCACACATCTATTTACATTTCTACATCTAGCTATTTCTCGCTATCAAGTGTGACACACACAAGAGCCACCTAGGGCACAATTCTTCACACACACACATAGAACTACATTGGGTCTGAAATGTAGTGCAACACTCAGTCGTAAGATCACTTGTTTGACAGCTGAGGACAGTCTGACCCCTCATTTGCATTATTTTCTTTTTGGGATTTGATGTGCTTTTGAGGGTTTTGTAGGTCATTTCTTTATTGCAGGTTATCAGTGACATCAGTGATCATTGTGCGACATACTAGTGACAAGAAGTGAAGGAAAAAAAACATCTTGCGACCCTACAAAGATGGTTTTCTGAGGTTTTTGAGCAGTCACAGGCACCAGAATAGGTCTTGGCAACCCCACAGGTGCCCCTGACCCATTCTAGGTGCCCTAGTCCAGGAATATCCTCCATCTCTACATTTTTTCTAGGTTTTATTGTGACAATTCTCCACTTCATATTTTCATCAGTTCGTCACTTCGGCACAATCCTAGGATTAATTGAAATCAACTAAGTCATTTTATCTCCTCATTTGCAACTTAGGGTTTTGAATATTAATTACTTATTTACTTGGGTCAATTATGCACTTCATTGTTTATTCATTTACTGTTACATTGCAATTAGATTTAGGCATTTATAAATTCTATATTTTATTAATCATTTGGTGAACCCATCATCAAACATTCTTAGGGTCCTCATAATTTTATTTTTTCCATTCTTTAAGGATCCTCTCATCATGGATATTTCTATTCATGATTTCTTGCTCATCAACCCTGAATTAAGAGCTAAAATCATTACTCTCTTGGCTACTACTCGTGTTCCTTCTGATATTCATCCAGATGTAGTCTATAACACATTCATAGATGCATTTTCTCAACACATTTCTTTTCCATCTAATCCTCTTGTTGATCTTGTTATTTTTTACAATGACCCACCTTTATACATCATGATTCACATCAAAAATTAGGGTGTCAAATGAACTATTATCGATAATGGGTATGAGCTTAATCTTTGCCCTCTATCATTCATTGAAAATCTATCAGCCTTTCTGCTGCTAATGTTAGTCCTTCATCCATTTCTCTTCGTGCATATGATGGTTCTATTCATCCATGCATAGGCCATATCACTTTACCTATCACTATTGGGCCAAAAACTATTCCTACGGTTTTCTTCACCATCGATTTCCCAGTTTAATATAATTTCTTACTTGGTAGGCCATGGCTTCATGTCATGCAAGAAGTACCTTCTACAGTGCATTTTTGTGTTAATTCTTACATGAGGGTGTAGAATATACAATCACCAGTGATCGTGAACCATTCAAATATTGCAACTGTGATTCAACCACTACACTCCCTACTCCAACATCTATTACTACTAATGACCCACAACCCATGGATTCTCCAGATCACTTGCCACCACTTGAAGGTGTTATTTGCATGTTAGACATTGTCCCATCCACATCATTTCCCCCTCCTGCTTCTACAAATGCTATGGTACTTTATCAGGGGCCTTGTCCAAACATTGGATGTCATTCCACCTACTTCATCTTCTCATGAGAAACCACCATTAGCATGCACCTTCTTTCACATGTACACTTTTCATGAATGAATCTTATTGGGAGCACATTCCATTCGATCCTACTTGCTCTGATACTATATGCACACATGATGGCTAGGATTTACAGTAGATGAAATCTTTCCTCCACCTCATGATCCTCATCTTTACCATGGATTTATCCATTACTGCTGCTTATGGTCTTCATGTCTTTTATCTCACAATATTTCTTGCACATGTTCCTCACACTTCTCCACTTACACTTAGATAGTCTTAGCTTGATTACATTGGTGGCACATTAGATCCTGATCATATTGATATTTCATTCCCCATGCCCTTTGGCCACATTTTCATTTGCAATGACTCATTTCTCAGCTATTCACAAAACCTTACTCATTGGTATGCACATGGATGTCCATTACCACCTTTCACTGATGAGGAATATGCAATGGGCATGTACAATTTACACCTCAATGGCTCTTTACTTGATCAACCTGATACTATTTCTTATCAAGTCTCAGATGCTTCTCCATTTGATTTTGACCATGACAATGATGACCTCTTAGATGATGTTACTTAATCACTCTCACCATTGCACACTTGGGGGGGAATCATGCTTATTCCCCCCTTCCCCCCCTATCATTCTTCATGCATCACATCTCACTCTTACACTTCACATCTAGTCGTTCACATACATCATACACATCTTGATACACTCTTGTATCATCATTACCCAATGACACACTCTCATGCTTTGGTTCACACTTGACTGTTGAGGGCATACTATACACATGAACCTCACACACTACACACTTCACACACTTACACATTACACATCTTCACATCATCACACTTTGCATCTATCATCACACATATTATCATCTTCTACATCTATGCACATGATACATTCATGATATATCTTTCTTGCATCTACTTTTACACGTTGTGGTCATAACCCTATGACGCACTCTAGTTCCATGTAGTTCATACTCGACTGCTGAGGGTTTACATCTAAAATGAACATCACCACACTCACTCACTCACTCACTCATTCACTCTATGCTCTTTACTTTATCAATCACATCTTTCTAGTGCACATAATTCAAACCATTTCCCGATGACACACTCTTGTTCTATGGTTCATTCTTGACTGCTGAGGGGGCATGTATAAATGAACCTCATCACATGCATACTCATTCACATTCACTCGGGGGCATGATGCTCCTATCATTCACACTGCATTCCATTCCATCTCATCCACAACATACTGCATATCTTGGTCACATTTAGTCTTGCTTGCATTTACTTGTTACATGTACATTTATTACACATGCTAGTCAAATACTTTGTATGTCATTATCTTTTATCATACACACATGTGTTCACTTTCCTTCTAGTTGTGATCATAGGCTTTACACAGATCTTTACACACAGCATGGATGCTTGGCGCAGTACCTCATACCAGTCCCACAACGGCTCTTGGGGGCATCCACTTTCGTACACACTACAGGTGTTATTGTTTCATTTTTCATAGCACATTACTATATCAGATTATACACACTTTGACATACTTTTATCTTTCTAACATGCTAACAGGAGCCTCATGTGCAACATTTCTTTGCAGGTCTATTTGCTTCCATGGTTATCTGTTACATTGCTTACTCTTGTTTGTCATTGTTTGTCATTGTTTGCGGGCTTTTCCCTATGTCTTGTTTGTTCTCTGATTGTTTGTATGCTTTTGGCCACTATGGCCTTGATTGTCTTGCAACATCATGAGTGATGTCCCATGTTTGAAACCCACTTTTTTGGTCTACATTGTCTTCTTGTTCTTAGTCTTACACATTGTCTTGTTGCTTGCTTAGCTTACATATTGTCTTCTACATGCATGTTTTTCTTTTCTTGCACTAACACTTGTCTCCTAGCCATTTTGTTTGCATGTGCCTTGGTTTCTACCAAACACACTCCCTCCCCCTGTAGGGCATCAGTTTCAGCACAACAATAGGTCCTCCTTTGGGCCACATACTCCTCAACGACATCGCATACACCCCAAATGAGGGGGGGCATCATTTGGGTGAATCCGTCACCCGATACAACACTCTACAGTCATTACACAACACAGTTCAGTATACACATACAACACAGTCATCAGTATCAGATAATGGCTTAGAATCTGACTTGGGTCCTTAGCACAACACAGACACTAGCGCCCAGACCAAACAATAGCGCTTGGGTGCCCCTGACCCTTCCTAGATGCCTATGACCAGGGGGCAGTTACACAACATTTTCCAGTTCAACACATTTCTTAGCACTTCACATAACAAATTTTATAGGGCACACAGTCCTTAGCACTCGACATGCATGCACTACACAACATTTTCTACTTTCATGTTGGATCAGAACTGTTTGAAACGGATCATATTTTTACACACCATCTGCAGTGGTGTTCTACACTTCAGGAAGCAAGTTAAAGGTTGGAGGATGACACCAGACTTTTCTCCCTACACTTCTTCCATTCTTGGCATGAGATCACCCAAAAAACTCGCAGTCAACGCAACTGGCATGAGATCACCCAAAAAATCATTCTTCTACATCATCTTCAGGATCCTTTCTACACTCTTTTTCTCATCACAGATCAGGTGCACATGTTCCTTTTTCACATTTTTTTACATACTTTTACATACTTTTTACACATTTTGATCATATACACGTGTATTTGACTACTTGTTCATTCTTCTCTTTTGTAGGTCCATCCTTATGGGAAGTGGTAGTCACATCATCAACAATCATCACACATCACATCAATCAACACATCAAAACAATCACAAACAATAGGTACAATCATGACATCTACACATACGCTCTCACCCTAGGGTCATCATCATCATCACTTTTTTTTCACTTCCTCTTCTTTAGTTTCCACACTTCACATTTTTATCACTCCACACTTTTCCTTGTCTCTCGGCACACTTTCACCATCGATCTACATGGTTATCAGGTACACATCTCTTATCTACTTTATGTTATCAAGAATTCACTCAACAACATAAAGTGGGGGAAAATGTAGACACTAAATCATGCACTTTGGGTATCTATCTAGTCTGATCACATACTACTATTCATATGATTCCTAAGTAAGAAAAGTACTAATTAACCCATGTCTTTGGCCATCTTTGCTTGCTTTATATTTACCTCTTTTGATCTTACACTCCTTCTAGCCCAGTCTGTCTTTTCATACTTTGACATTTCTCACTCTAGACACCAGCACCCAGCCAGGATGCCAGCGCTAGGTGCCCCCATCCCCTCTGGGTGCCCCTGACCTCTTTGTACTTTGCTCACATCTTTTGGGTCCTTTCTAGCCATTTGGGCATCTTATCTTTTTGGTAGTTGGCCTTTTCGGGGTTAATTATGAAATTCAAGCAAGGGAATCATATAAATATAAAGTTATGTGATCATAATAAAGGACCAAGCACTAAGCATTAGCTATCACCACCTAAGGTTGCATCCAAAGGCTTATTCAAGAGCATTCAAGCATCCATCTAGCATCCACAAGGGAAAGGGACTGCATTATTTCTGCATACACTTCATAGGAGGGGAAGTTCATTCTATTCTATGCACACATCTTCTCCATCTAGCTATTGCTCGCTATCAAGTGTGACACACACAAGAGCCACCTAGGGCACAATTCTTCACACACACACACATAGAACTACATTGGGTTTGAAATGTAGTGCAACACTCAGTCATAAGATCACTTGTTTGACAGTTGAGGACAGTCTGACCCCTCATTTGCATTATTTTATTTTTGGGATTTGATGTAATTTTGAGGGTTTTGCAGGTCAATTCTTTATTGTAGGTTATCAGTGACATCGATGATCATTGTGTGACATACTAGTAACAATAAAAAAAGGACAACAAACACCTTGCGACCATTCAAAGATGGTTTTATGAGGTTTTTGACAGTCACATGTGCCTAGAAATGGTCTGCAATGCCCACAAGTGCCCCTGAACCATGCTAGGCGACCCAGTTTGGCATATTCCTCCATCTCTACATTTTTATGGGTTTTATTGTGACAGTTTCCCTCTTTGTTCATTTTTTGTCACTTCGGCACAACCCAAGGATTAATTAAGTGAAACAACTAAGTCATTTTATCTCCTCATTTGCACTTAGGGTTTTAAATCTTAATTACCTTATTTGCTTGGGTCAGATTTGTACTTAATTGCTTATTCATTTACTACTACTAAATGGGAAAAAAATAGAGGAGGTATATGTTATTTTCTCATATGATACTTTGACAAGCAATGAAGTGCGGGCTATGCTTTCACTTCAACCATGTGATAGTGTTTCCAAACTAATCACATGGCTATATTTGATAGGGAAGGGAAGCTATTTCTCCTAGCTTGTATCAGGTTTTGTTTAGCTCACTTTGCTTTTGGTTAGAGTAGGGTAGATAGGTTTGTTTATTGTAAAAAAAGTGCATTTGTGCACACTCTACATGTTTTTGTTTGAAATATGTATGATTTTTTCATAGTTTGTACATATTTTTTGTGGGCCCTTGACATAGTTTAGTTTCAAAGCAGGTTCCATGATAGAAATTAGATAGTTGTAGCAATTTTTAGTGTATATTCTTTAGCTCCATAAGATCAACTTCATTCAGAGCTAAGTTCATGCAGATTGAGGGGACAAGTTTTAAAGGATGAAGTTAATTTACTTCAAGGTTATGCTTGAATTCATGGCTAATGGATACTTAAAGGATACTAGTATTCATAATATAGTAGGTAGATGTCCCCTGGAGATCGCCAAAACATTGTTTAAAATTAAACACCCATGAAATTTTGAACAACTCATAAAAAATGGAATTAGCCATTTTGTGCTCTAAGAAATCCACAAAACACTATCCTGGTGATTTGCGGAGTGCAAGAACATAGTGTCTCACGGGTTCTCCTAACCTATGGAGCAAAGGGGGCACATAAAGACTTAGGAAAATTTATGGCTCAAGAAATCCGTGGAAAAAATGATCCCTATGTTCCACGGAATGCATAAAAAAAGTGTTTCATGTACTCTCCAAGTCTACAAAACAAAAGAAATCTAAGCTTAGTTCTTCATAGTGGTAAAAGAAAACAAGTTGGAACCCAAATAAGTTCAAAATCCATGGACCACTAACTTATTGTTCTGTGGGCCTCTTAAGGATTAGTGTTTTGTGGACTTCAAAAGCCACAAAACAAAAGGAACAAGGTCACTAAGTCAAACTATCACACAATGAAGAAATAGACCTTTGCGGCATGTGGAGGAGAATGGTATGAGTTTTGCGGGTGCATGAGAGTTAATGTCTTGCATATTTCTCAATTTGTGGAGACTTTCAACATTTAAAAGACACACAATAAAGAAAATTCCTATGAAACAAAACAACATTCAAGGAAATCCATGGAACATATTCAAAGCCGCATAACAAAGAAACTTCATAGATGGGAGTGTGGAGGCCATGAGAAACCATGAAAATCATTCGAAGTCCATGAATTATGCATAGGATTCGTGCTTGAATTGAGATCAAATGTCTAACCACTTCACCGAATAAAATTTAATGGAGTATGGGCATTGTTCCTCGACTTATAAATCTAATGACATGAGATTGGAACCATGTGGGCGCCCATACCTATCTACAAAAATTAATGAAGATTGGTCCTTAGTGGTTAAATATCTCTCCTATGACACCTATTTCTCCTTCTCTCTTTGTCTCCCATCTAAACTTCCCTAAACTATGACAGTGCAGTAGATCCTTCAGAGAGATTTCCGATGACTATAAGAATGTGGAAAATGGACACTTTGAGCTCAAGATGGGTCCAGTCAAAGTTTGGTCAACCAGAAGGTCAACGTGGGTCAACAGGTCCATGGTGATGTGTACATGTGCACAATTGGCCAAGTGGCTCAGTCAGCAATGGACAAGTGGAAAAAGGAGAAAATAGGACAAAAATGAAGTATTGTTTGGAACCTCCGGTCTTTGATCAGTCGTATGGCAAAAGGCCAGCTACGGAGTCCGTAGCTAGTGGGATCCGCTTTTGTATTGGAGGGGGACCCTTCCACCATGAGGACTATCTTATTATCACCGATGTGGTGGGTCCTCAAGCCACCACGTGGCTTGCCACCACGAGTTTGAATTCTCCTGATTTGCCTATCGAGGATTGACAAGTGGTCTTTATTGCCATATTTTATTATTGGAATGTCACATTATTTTTTGGTGGGGTGGTCAAATTTTATATTACATTGTAATTATTCACCATAATTATGTGGTTCCAATTCACTATATGTTTGGAAATGCTCGAGACCTATATTCCATTGGCCACCTCTTTATTATATCATGAGATCAATTGTTTGGGATAACCTGACACATAGTATTATCCCATACGTGGCCACTTAATTGTTATTATCCACATGTTTTCATAAATTGCCACACATTATCAGACTTATCTTGCCATGTTGCTTTCCTAAACATGCCACCATTTTTATCGTTTACAATGCCAACTCATCCCTTGGATGTCCAATCTCTCCTTAGCCATCAACTCCAACATTCAAACTATGCACCCAAATTGTGGGCATGCCCAAATATAGCTTGGGCTTATCAACAAAAAGCCCAATAAAATGGCTCTACAGCCAATGTAAAACCACCAATGTTCCGCACATTATAAACTAATCCCTCCCTTATTTGCACAAAGAATGTGGGATAAGTCCCCAATTGGAAAAACAATGCAAAATTTGGGAGGGGGATTTGAACCTTGATCCTGAGGTTAAAAATAAGTGTCCCGAACCAAGCCGTCAAGGAGCTCAAAACATTATAAAACGAGGCTTGGTTTTATATTATACAAGGAGAGAATTGACTATGTATTGTGTAAAGGAAACATGTTATTTTGAAGCTTTGGATGCCATTAGAGGCTCATGGAGGTCTGACAGAGGTAGAAAAAGAGAAGGGAAGCACACCCGAAGGTTTATTGTTCCATTTTGATTGTATTTACATTTGATCAAGTGTATTATTGCAATTATTTATAATGGAACGATCATCATGACCCGAGGATGTAGGAAAAGTTTTCCGAACCTCGTAAACATATGAGTGTCACTGTTTTTCTCTGATTTTTATGCTGCAACTATTTAATTGTGCACAATAAATATTTTAATTCGATTTCCTTTTGATGAAGTTGAATTTTTAATAGTAAATCCATTCTCTTTTCGGAGTATGAATAGTCGAAGACGAATTAGACCAAACTCACGATTTTTGCTTTAAAATGAGAAATTTAATGGATTTTAATAGACCTAATTAAATCCATATTTTGAAAACTTGATGCACGTAAGGAATTTTTTAAGTTATTCAAAGTGGCATTTTAATTTTCAGATCACTGGTATCAGAGCAGTTAGATAGCCGGAATAGCTTCTGATTGTGTGTGGAAACTTTTGATTTCAGTTTCCATTTTGGTATCAATTTTCAAAATTTGCAGACATTTTGGGGCTTACTTCTATTGTGCAGTGCAGTTGTGTGGAAGTAAATTTGTGTTTGCAGGAACAGGGAAAACATGGGAAAGCTATCTAAGTAAGAGAAGCTTGATGAGCTTGAAGCCATTAACCGTCAACTCTAGGAAGAAAATTCTTTCCTGAGAGCTAAGTTTTACTCCTTGGAAGAGGAGATTGAGCGGTTAAAATCTGAACCACAATCCTCTACAACCAAGAAAGAGGAGTATGTCAACGAGATGCTTGCAAAGAGCAAGAAGTTGATGGTTTTTGTTAAAGAGTTGCAGGAAGAAATAAAGACCAAGGATGCCCTCTTGGAAAAGTTGCAACAAGGTGAACAAAAGAAGGAAATTCCTTCCAAAGCAGATGCAGGTACTATGATAGAAGAATGCACTGTAAGTTGTTCACATTTTAATTCTTCCTCTCATTTAGTTTCAGACATTCCTTTGGGTGAATTTGAAAAACATACTAAGGGAATTGGGTCTAAGCTAATGGTTAAGATGGGATTTAATGGAAAGGGCCTTGGTAAAAATGGACAAGGTGATGCTAACCCAATACAGGTAGAGGATCAACCTCGGTTTGTAGGTTTGGGTTATTCTAGTGGGAAAATGGAAATTGGAGAAAGTTCCAAAGCAGCTGAAGGAAGACAAGCTTCCAACAACAAAGAGTCTATGCCACTAGATTTGTAGGATTCCACCATCAAGAGGAACAATGAAAGGTGTAAGAAAATAGGTAAACGAGGTAATGAAATTCCACCTCCTCCCACTTACACTAAAAATAACACTAAGGGGAAATTGAATCCTAAAACTTCTAAAACACTCTTTCAGTTTGAACAATATAGCTTTGGTAGATAGAAATATGCTTTTCCTTGCACGTTTTGTGAAGGTACTAATCATTCTGCAACATATTGTTGGAAGAGGAAAACTATGTTAAAGAAGTTAATGCCTTTTGTGAATGATAAGGCAGGTGCTAAAGACCAATCTCACCCTGGTGAGGTGAGAAATGGAAAAAAGGTTACCTCTCCTAAATAGAGGAATCATTCTCCTAGACATGGATCAAGAAATGGAAAAATGGGTAAGACTCCTAAAAATAGGGAAATTAAATTTTGTTCCCATTGTAAAAGGAATGGTCATGATGTTAAGATGTGTTGGTATGTTCCTTCAGTGCAACATTGGAAAGTTGTTAAAAAGGAAAATAATGTCAAACCAACAGTTGTTGATCTAACTCATGTAGATGCTCATTTTGGTATTGAGGAAAAACCACCTAAATGGAAAAATCCAATTAATTGGATGGGTAAAACATTCCTCAATTTTATGTTTGCATTGCAGTAACTGTAGATAGCATGCAAACTTTTTCATAGCTAATTTTTGGGGATTCCTTATGTAAATTGAAGAAAGGAAAATTTTCCCATATTTTGATATTCAACTTTGAAAATTTTATGGAAGTCACCTGTAGAGAAATTGAGTGACATGTTTAAAATACTCAAGTTATTTTCTCATGGTCAAGGTAGAAAAATTCCATTTCTGACAGCAGTATGCAGGGATATGGGCATCATCAGAATGTCTAATTTTGAAACTTGTAGTTTTATAATGTTTTCATTTGTGCAAATTTATGGATATGCTTATAAGACCCATTCGGGCACCTATTTGATATTGTAATAAATAGAAAAACTTGTTGTATCCACATATGTTTATTTGCACTAATTTTTAAGACCCTCATTTTTGGGAAAAATTTAATTTTTGTAACGAACAGATGTGGTTGTAATTAGGGTGTAAATGTATTGCACTAACAAATTGGTTTGCAAAGTTGCACCAGGTGATCATTTTTGCAGATTATGGTAGTTCACCGATTTGGGTAAGCATACAATTTTTATCTATCCTTTTACAGTTCAATGTATGGATAGAATTGGTAGATTCACGTGGATTCAGTTTGTTGACTATAGCTATTTTTGGGCATTGATAGTCTAATTTATTCTAGATAGTGAATATTTGCAGTTGTTACAGTTTCAGATGGACAGTGGGCACTAGCCTAATTGTGGGCAGTTTAGATGTCTGGTATACTGATCTGTGTTTATGGAATTGTAATTTTTGTAATCAGTCGTATCACAAAGTGAAAGTTGAACACTAGCTTTCCATAATAGAATGGGTGTTATTATCTGGTCAGTTATTTGTGATGGCATTACAGTGGGTTTGACAGTTCACAGTTGTGTGCAGAGTTGACAGGGTTGCAACATTTCAGTTGAACACTAGCTTAATTGGGTGTTATTATCTGATCAGTTATGTAATTAGCTAATCAACTATTTGCATTTTATTAACCTATAATGTTATTTCAGGTTCTTGTATGTGTTTGTGCAATGCAGGAAGAGATAACATGTTTTGTGGGTTGATAAACAACTTTTTGTGGACAAAAAGCCTTCTCAGTGGGGAGGAGTGATCAGGGGATCAATTTTAGTGTCAAATGTTCCCTAAACTTCCCTAAACTTTGACAGTGTAGTAGAGCCTTCAGAGAGCTTTCTGATGACTATAAGAATGTGGAAAATGGACACTCTAAGCTCAAGATGGGTCCAGTCAAAGTTTGGTCAACCAGAAGGTCAACATGGGTCAACAGGTCCATGGTGATGTATACATGTGCACAATTGGCCAAGTGGCTCAGTCAGCAATAGACAAATGGAAAAAGGTGAAAAAAATGAAGTATCATGTTTGGGCACCTTCAGTCTTCGACAGTCGTATGGTAAAAGGCCGGCTATAGAGTCCGTAGCCAAGAGGATCAACTTTTGTATCAGAGGGGGACCCTGACCACCATGAGGACTATATTATTATCGCTGACATGGTGGGTCCTCAAGCCACCATGAGGCTTGCCATTTTCACTGATTGCCTATCGAGAGTTGACATATAAAATTTATTATTATTTGAATCTATCATTGCAAGTTTTATATGATATTTTATTATTCGGAATGTATACATTATTAACTCACCGAGTTGATCATTTTATTTCCTTTCTTTGGAATTAATGGTTCGACCTGTACCTATTTGGCCATTGGCAATGACCGAGCCACCCCATATTATTATCCACATGGCCACTAAATCTATTGACCACCTTGCATTTGTATTAACCTGCTTACACATTTGTATTAACCTGTCCAAGCACATTATCCTAACCTCTTAAACCTTATCTCTCCATGCCACATTATACATGGCCATATTACTTATCCAAACTGTTTGGCCTTATAAAGTTGCCAACTCAGCCTTATCCCTCCATGCCAACACTAAATAACGATCAAATCATGGCCAAATTGTGGCATAACTTAGGACTCATCAATAACAATGACCAAAAAAATGGCTCTTAGCCAATAAAATCCACCAATGTCCTTTCAAGTTATTTGATCCCTCCAACCTTCTCACGAATGAATATGGGATATAATCCCACAAATAAAATGCAAAATGTGGAAGGGGGGATTCAAACCCGGTTTTTGGATAAAAAGATAAGTGTTTACCAGTGTGCCATGGAGCTCAAAACATTATAAAAATAGGCTCGATTTTATTTATACATGGACAGAGAATTGATGTGTAATTCTGTGCAAAGGGGCAACATGCTTGTTTTTTGAAGCTTTGGATGCCATTAGAGGTTCATGGAGGTCTGACAGAAGCAAGAAAAGAGCAAGGAAAGCACACCAAAATGTTTAATAATTCCATTATTGTTGTATTTAACATTTGATCACCTGTTTGCAACTATTTTTATAATGGAACAATCATCATGACCCGGGGATGTAGGCCAAGTTTTCCGAACCCCGTAAACATATGAGTGTCACTGTTTTTCTCTGATTTTTATGCTGCAACTATTTAATTGTGCACAATAAATATTTTAATTCGATTTCCTTTTGATGAAGTTGAATTTTTAATAGTAAATCCATTCTCATTTTTGGAGTATGAATCGGTCGAAGACTAAAATCAGACTAAAACTCACGATTTTCTACATTAAAGTGATTTTTTAATGGATTTTAATAGACGTAATTTAATCCATATTTTGAAAACTAGATGCACATAAGGAATTTTTTTAAGTCAGTTCAAAGTGGCATTTTAATTTTTGGATCACCTAATCCAAAAAGGTTAGAGAAAATTGAAAAAAATGGAAAATAGCCTTTTTTAGTGTAGTGCAGCAGTGTTGGGTCTAGGAGGCTCAAACAATACAAATTCCTTTGAGGCTTGAGTTCCCCAAAGGCCTGCAAATTTTGCATTGTGAAGGGGTTGGGGTGGGTTCTTTGTATTGCAGGTCAAATGTGGTATGCAGGTACACGGGGTCCAAATGGAACTAGTGTCATGGGGACACGAGTTCCTCGTGAAGCCAATATCTCCATAATACAAAGTGACGTCGAGAAGCCACAGTATAGTGTGGGTGAAGCGGGGCATGCAGGAACTAAGGGCCCAATGGGAACTTGTTCCTGTGGGCTGCATGTGCCCTGAAAAGCTGATGGAGCTGAAGAACAAAGGCGGTGGAGTCTTAAGCGGATGGTGCAGATAAAATGGGCCCGCAAGGCCCAAGTGACCCTTGTACCCATGTTCCCTTTGTTCCTCGTAGACCCACAATACCTGCACATTAAAGGAAAAGGAAAAGAATTGTTAAATGCAAACCGAGGGAGCCCGAGTGGAACCCCTCGACTCCCTAATCTTAAAATGGTCATAAATTTTGACCCAGAACTCTGATTTTCACAAATTTGGGATTTTCAAAAATCTATCGACATCCTCTATGCCAAAAAAATATATTTCTTGATTTTAGTAAGGTTAGATATATGAAAAAGTGGAAAAATTCCCAAACATTAAAAATGCACAGTTCTAGGTGGTTGAAAAACCAGATTTGATGTGATTTGGTGCTCTTCCTTCTCCAACAAGAAAAATATCATGGATGGATGGCTTTGACATGCTGCTCATCATTTTTTTTAGAGATTTAATGCATATTATTGGTGGTTGAAAAGGGGAATTCAAATTTCCCTCTTTTCTCTCTCTCCTTCTCTTCCATCTCTATATATGTAAAAGCAAACTCATATGTAGTTGTTGAAAATTCTCTATTTGCTCCTCTATTCTTCTGCAGGTTACTGTGAGCTTCGAGCCTCCATCCTGGGTATTTTTGTAGGAAATTAATGCCTTTATATTTCATTGAAATAGACTATGTAATTCTATGAAGAAATAAAATCAAGATTTGTGACTAATCTTCAACCCTTGCTTGTGCTTTTATTGCATTATCTTGCCTCTACATTGCAGTTGAAGGTATTTTGTGCATTTTATATTTTCTTACAAACTCTAAATGGATGTGTTTAATGGAAATGGTGTTGTGAATGCGTGTTTCTAGAGTGTGGTGTTATACATGCCCTCTTTATCTCCATTTCCTCTCATTTTCATTCATTAACAAATATTCCAACCACCCTTCTCTTAGTGCTATCACCTCCCTTAGTGTAGGATTTCTTAATTTTCATGCATTTTCCTCTTTCCCTAGTCCCTTGGAATCATAGAATAGGAGTAGACAGTTGTATTCCCAGCATTAGTAGTATTTTAGTGAGATGGGCTAGCCAGAGGAACCAACCTTCTCTGGAGATTCCTTTCTCATTTTCACGAGGCCCACACTCAAAGAAAGGATTGACAAAGTTGTGACATTGCACAGGTGGGGAGTGCTAGAGGGATCAACCTAGAAATCTGATCAGCATCCAGGTGTGCAAGTGATTTTGAACTAGCAACTATCATATTGGAGTATCTCCAATCTTACATCATGAACCCCTCCAAGTCATTGTTTCTAAATAAAATTTGATGGAGTCTTAAGACCCTGTAAGTGTTCATGTCCCACTAGCTGTAAAATGTTGATGATTATATTTACGGATGATTCGTAAAACCACGTAAACCACTTAGAAGGGGGGACAAATGCAAATAAACACTCCAAATTTTAAATAATTTTTACACAAGCTCGAGATTATCTAAAATGAGCCATAAAGAGTTACACGTATAAAATCATTTATAAATGAAGCTCAATACTCAAGGGAATGTGCTGAACAAATCAATAAAAATCGTATAGAGATTGTGATTGGGAAAATATTTCAAAAATCCGAAAGAAACATGATCTACTATTTTTAGGAGTATCCTGGGTAAACAGCCTGAGAAGGTGAAAATCTCCATAGGTTGATTAGATCATACTTGCATATAGAAAACCCATGGGACATTTAGGCATGATAGATCTCGAGGATATCCATGTTAGAAATATTCAGTACATGAAAGATAAAGGTACATGATGCTCATTGGTTTTGAAACCTCAAATACATGCATTTTATCTAGATCATTGAATATCCTTGTCATAGAATCAGATGAATACAATATGCACATATTACAGACTTCCTTCTACAACAGAGTCTCTTCTTCTCACTAAGCCTTCATGTAACATCCTTTCAAGAACTCGAAAGTCTAAAAAGGTTGTTATTTCATTCTATCAATTCCTCCCCTTCTAGGTAACTTTTATAGGTCCTCTTGCATCGGAGCTTCATTTATCAACTTCCATTTTGAAGGTCTCACTTCAATTTCTAATAAATTCATGCCTTTACCGTATCTCATTTACAATTTAATCGACATTTTGGAAGATCTTATAATCAACCTTGTGGTCAATTATTCAATCCACTGTTGATGTGATATTGCATGATTTTACATTTAATTTGTCATTCAAAGGTACACCTTAATTGTGCATCTTGATGATTCTTGAATCTACCAAAAATGGTTGTGTACTCACTGTAAATTGTTTGACCACTAATGATGAGCCTTTCCTGGGTCTTCCAGATCCTTCACTTATGTACGCACTCTACCTCATGGAGAGTTTGCACTTGTACTGAGGGTCATTTAAAGCTCTTTTGGAGCCAGTATTTGAAATCTACCCTTATCTTAATCGTATCTATCATCTTACCCACCTTTGTGCATAGTGCACTACTTCATTGACATGTATTTTCCTCTTGAGCCAACTTCTATGAGTCCCTTAGAATCATTTAGAATAGGATTACGATGCAAGTTGTATCAAATAGCCTTAGGACCACTTCCAGTTGTAACATTACCATTTTTGGGTACGAGGACACCATTCTATCATTTTATATTCATCACTTAGTCAAAATTGATTTCTTCAACGTGGATTGACAAAATTGAACTAGGGCCAGGGTGCCATTAAATTATGGGAACTGGACTTTGCCAAAAAATCAACCATTTATCTATCTAATCCTATCTTTTTTGAGTGTTTTTGACCATAAAGAGGGACCTTAGTACTTATTAGAGAGCATAAGTGGGTGAGCACCTAATGCTTAGGCTCTAGTCGACTTCATTCATCCAACATGTATCAACATTAGGATGTTCGTGGGTATGGGTAAAAACTAGGCTATATTTTGAGTTCTGTTTCGGGGACCTATTGTTATTTTAGTTTTATTATCAGTTAAAATTGGAAAGAATGAAACATTAGATGTACATTTTGGTTTAGGCCTGTGGGCCATCAATTCCTTGAAGAGTGGTTATTTACAATTTGGAGGAAGAGTATTCTCACAAATTTAGCATTAGACTTGATTTATGAATCTCCACACATGATTCCTGTTAGTAGACCGATGTATCTTTGTGACTCTCTGAGATGTTCTTCATCGGGAAATTTTTTTTCCCTCTAGATGTTGATTTTCTGGTTGGTTGTCCTATGCATCATTTTTATAAATGAGAAGTTCTACACACTTTTCTAAACACGGTTGCTAGAATTTATAGGCTTTTGTATGCTATGTTAAATCTGAATGTGGACACGCATTGTAAAATGGAAGCATTTTATAGAGTCGTGTCTCTTTGAATTCAGCTTTTCTTTCCAAGGAGTACATTCTTGTTTATGCTTATCCCTATCGAAATCAATCTTTCTTATTGGATTTTTAGTTCCTATGTGAACCTAAAAGATCTTATATGATGTACGTAATTTAATTAGGAGGTTAACATATTAAATTGATCATTGATGTCCCCACACACATAGTGGAAACCACATCCTATGGCTACTTGCATTGAAAAATTCCTACCATAGGTGGACCTGGGGTAGGAGTTCATCACTCGATAGGTGAGACACCACGATGATGGATCTAGCGGTAGAAATATAGAGATTCAAAAAGATTCGTGTCTTCACGTACCTTCAGGTATAGAAGCATGTGAGAGGCATTTAGAGAAGTACCTGAGACTAGACTTAGAATGGACTACATCATTATGGTGTCCCTCTGGAGCCTCTTCCTCCACATAAATTCATGACTAAGATAATTTAAATTCTAGTTGACTTGTCGTAGATACACTTGTGGACTCTCTTAGAGATATGTTGTATCATTTTCAGTCAACTGTCCCCATTTAGGAAATCATAGCAGATCAAACATCCTCATTAGCATATTATTTTACCCCGTGAGGCTTCATTTTTACAATCATCTGAGAATTCACGGGCACCTGAATATTTTCATCCTACATGAATCTGAAAATATCCCTTATCCCTTGGATCTCATCCTTATCAATATGACATCATCCTATTACATCCCACTCAAGGTCACTTAGCTGTGGGCAGTAGTTCCTAGAGACATATATAGATTACCTCTTACATTCCCTAAGGAAACTCTAGGAATTTCATTAGGTAGATTATTACAACCTCTATTCCTACATCCCATCCATCCCTACAAGTATTCCTTCACAACCAAGGTCCAATTCCAAGGTATCACACCTCTAGCGCATGTCATCAGCATCCCATCAATCGCGTGCGCTTACAACATGTCCCTGGCATCATGTATGGAATCTCACCAAAATCTTAACATACTATGCCCTTCTTCCTTTTCCAGCATAAACCCATCTAGAACTTCAAGGAAATACTCTCCTCTTTTCCTTAAACTTGCTATATGAGGAGGATCATGAGGATCACATCCCTGGCTTAGGCCCAATCTAGTGGATCCTGGTGGGTCTAGGGGAAAAGGAAACCTAGCAAGTAATATAGGTTCTAGATCATCTGGATAGGGGCTACCCTACAGCCCTTTATCACAACCTAATTTATGGATATGTCTCTTAATCTCTCATAAGCTACAAAAGAATAGAAGATGTAACTGACCTCACATGCAAAAATGTTCCCATCAGACAACATGGCGTGCGACCAGGACTTATAGCTCTACATCACCAATCAAGGTCAACTACATGCTTAATCCTACAAATGACTCACATGTAAGGCTCTATTGAAAAAATTAGACATATTTGGAACCGCTACCAGGGGACCCATATATGGTCCTCACTTATGCTAAAGACTTGTGTAGACTATGAACCCATCCATTGTCTGATGCAATACCATATAAGAGTTCCATATCCTCTGCAGTTAGAGAAAAAGAGCATCAACATGAATTCAAGGATTTTCCATGGCCAAGTAGTGCATCCTCATGCAGAGAGTTACTAGCCTTTATACATGCATGGTTCAAAACTCATCATCTACGATCAAGAGTCTCATGCTTATGAACCTTTCCTATGTCACTGATTCAGCATACTCATATTGGATTATTGGAATTCCCTCGCTCAAAATTATTTATTCTCTTTAGAAGGGACTAGCTCATGTTGTTTCTTGATGCAGATTCTCTATGTAACGGCACTCGTGAAAATAACCATTTATGACCTCTCTACCATCTAATAATGTTGAAAAGTGTAGACACCAAAAGTTGACTTCCACACTAGATAAAAAAACTTTATCACTTAATTGACCTTGCTCAGTGCCTTAATGAAAATTGTTCAGATTTTTTACTAGCTCAATCATGTTCTCATCACATCTAGATTTGCGCTCCACATGGACACGTTCCATGCAATGCACTGTGAAGTAGAAGGACCTTCACTAAGGATTTTTTCCCTGTAAATCATTGTGTGAAATTGTTGATCAGAGAATACTTGTTAGAGAACACACAAGAAATCTGTGTAGGAGAGAAGGCTAGGATCAAGGGCATGGAAGGGAAAAAAGAACAGGAAGGACCCACGTGCGGAGGACAGAAAGTTCAACATTTTGGGACTTATCTAATTTTGAGCATGACGGCCTATTTTTAGAAGATGGCATGCAAAACACACCAACAATGTAGAGACGTGCGCACCATGCATTCTCCATCTTTAGAGGATCAGGTCAAATAATTTTTAATGGAGATGAGCTAAGAATAGGATTTTCACTTCAATTAACTACAAGATTCCTATATATAGACACAACTTGCATGTGTGGTTATGCCTGTGAACAAGTGTGTGGCTATTAATAGCATGTAGGCTTATTTTTGGAATAGATAAGTAGTGAAGGGTAAGTCCCCACCCTATATATATGATGTGAAGGTACATAAGTAGAAGATATAGTGCATATAGAGAGATGGATGTATGAAGGATATATGCAGATATACAGCATATGACTGGATTATTGTAGTAGATCCATGTACACGCATCGGTATAGAATTGACATTATTGTAAGGAGCTTCTGTGTTTATTAATAGATGGAAGATATTGGCTGAATTTAAGTGTCATTCCTTTGTGTAATTGAGTAGTGCATGTTATTGATTCAATCATGATTATTGTTTAAAGTTTGTTCTTTCATAGATCTGAGTGTAACATGCATTGTAGAATGATGGATTAGTTATGGATCTATATGTTTCTTCCTTCATCACGCTAACATCCTGCTACAACAACCCTAAAGAGGGACCTGGTACCTTTGCGTGCTTCGGGTGAGCGCTCAGTCTAGGCTGAGTGATGTGCCAACATGTCTAGGGTGTTATCTGGTAAATTCTAGGTTGCATCATTGGTTCCATCTGGATTCCGGGAAAGACTCTTTTTTAGTTTTTTTCAGGATGGTTCGCGATGAAGACGTAGGTCAGTTAACTCTACCGAGTATTGAGGAGTGGATACATGATTTGGAGGAAGAATATGCATCAACAGTTCCACTATTGGATCTAAGTTTAATACCTCACATCTTGGGTAGAAAATAATCTATATGATAATCTTATATGAGCCTCATTTTTTTTCCTATCTTTCTAGTAGAACCCCATAATGAGTGGCTTACTGCTTATGCATCTCATCAGAATTAGAGGCATTGCACACTTATCTAGACACAGGAAGAATTTCAAGGCCCTTTATGATGTTCTGATTTGATCTAGACTTGTGTTGTATGGATACGTGGTTTCATGGTGTTCTAAACAAGTTATATTCTAGAATATTCAATTTCGATGTACTCTACGTGCACTCGCCAGGTAGTATTCGTAAATTCAATTTTTACGATTCATCCAAGAGGAGTATATCTGCATAGGTATTCCACATTGGTGATCAAGATTTTGATGGTAACTTTGAACCTGGAAAGTAAACTGATGGCTAACTAAACTTCACCATGCATGAGTGGCTAGGAATTAGATGTTTGGTGAAATATGGTCTAACCATAGTGGTAGAGAGGTAGAGAGAGGAAAGGAAGCTTAAGCACTTTCAATGAGGCGCGCGAGAGGAAGATAGAGAAGCAGCATTATCATTACATGAAAGTATGGCGTTGAGGAGAGAGATGGCTTGTGAAGTCATTTATAGCTCACATAGAAGACGTGGATCATAGAGCATCTGGAACTCCCCTCATCTCATGAAAACATGACAAGATCCGCACCTCATCAGCCTCACACAGAAGTATTCCAACAAAGACTACCCTGGGCCGCGGGTGTTCGCATATTAATCCACCTGGTGATCTCTAGCCCTTACACTTAGTTTTCCAATATCTAGTATGACAAGTAACCACAAGCTAAGATCCTTGGGAAGTTAAAAGCAGTAGGAGTAAGCCAGGGAGTAAGTACATTAATGACATAGGAAAAATGTACTTCAATGATATTTAGAGGAACATCCTTAGGCACAATCATTTGCACAAAATCTGAGCATGTAACTGTTGAATTCACCTTAAGAAGTGGAACTACCTCATAAACTATAGGGGTTGCAGTATAGTACTAGCCTAGGACGGAGCATTTATTTGGGAGTACATCTATCCAGGTCATATTCATACTATAGGTGGAAAGATCAGCTGAGGTATAGGTAGTTCTAGTTCTATGGTGGATCTGTTTATTTCATGGAGGTAGAGGGAACATCATGGCCAGCTGTTCTAGATTAAGTGGTCAAGGTCTGCAACAACCACATAATATTTATATGGATATGTCTCTTCGTCTCCCAGAGTATAGAGGCATAGAGGATACTGTCTGAACATGTGCATATGTGTGAAATTATTCACTGACGCACTAAGGGGATCATGACTTCTGAGTGAGAGGTAAGTCAATTTGCTACACACAACTACCAGGATGTGTCACATAGCTGGTACATGAAGTTTGACCCTGATCAAACTTGCAATGTGTCCATTATGTAACATTGAATCATATCCTTTCTTGAAAGACATTCCATATCCCAATGAGTTTGAGAACGAATACGTATCAACATGCGCTCAAAGATATCAAGCTTAGGGCATCTACTAAGAGTGTAACCCTGAGTATGATGCCCATTTTAAGACACTTCATAATTTAAGCTATCTTATGATATTCACACATGTGCCAAAGTCATGCATAATGGTTCTGTTAGAGGATTGATTACACCATTTAGAAGGGGGCTATTGTCACATAAGACATACACTGATCTATGTGAAGCAATCCTGGAAGCCAGATTTACATGTATGAGGAAGTTGGGAGCATTGACACTTCACTGCATTAGTCCATTCTTAGAGGCACAGATGTGCAAAGCTATGGCAAAGCGTAGTTAGATGAAGCTATTAACAAATTCAGCCCATGAAATGCGTTCAGGAATTTGGTGTATAGATTGTGAAGTGGAAGGTCACATGCAAGGATAGTTTCCCTCATATATTCTTGTACGCTCATTACTAATTGGATTGTGATGATCTGTCATTTCTTGAATCATGCATGCTAGTCACTTTCCTTTGTTATAACGCACAATATTTCTAGGAAGAATGTATCTTGTTTTTGTAAAATTTACAGGTCATACGACCCATGATATTGAGGATAGTCAACTAATTGGTCAGATCCAGGATCCTATATGCAAATTAGGGTATGATAGATAATGTAACAGATAATTATAAGGGTAAGAATGAGCACTTAGGATCGGGATCATAATCTCTAAATGACCTTCTATGATAGGAATCCCAGGGGCATTTTGAAGGAGGACATGGAAGGGGACATGGATATTTATGGTGGATAGGGAGGATGAGGCTGTGGTGGAGGAAGAGGTGAGTTCCCTCATTTTGAACATGTTATACGTGTGGATCTCCTGACTACGATAGGCATGAATACCTTAGGGATATTACATGTTCCTTTAGCACATGGAGGAAGAACCATAGTTATGAAGAGTGCCCATAACTTATATGAGCATCTGAGTTTTGTTATCCCGTAAAATTGGCAAGGGTAATTTTACAGGTAACCATACCAAATTTTGTCCTGGTCCCTCGTCAGGGGCCCCTCAGCGTTCAGAATGTTATAAAATCCCTTTCCAGGAAATCTAGTTCTCTGAACTTAGTCATTTTGGTCCTTTTTGGCTGGGCGCACCTTTTATCTATGCAACACAGACTAAATTTTTGCCCCCTTCATTTCCTTTGGCGCACCCTTTGAAGTGTTGACACATCAATTGTTGCGCCTTCCCATGATGCGCCTTTCTTGCATGCGCCAAGGCGCATGCGCCTTCCTGTCAACAACAAAATTGTTGCGCCGTGTTTTGGTGTGCCAAGGCACTCGAAATCTAGTGTTGACAGTCCTTAATTTGTGCCAAAGGCACACATAATTCTGTGTTGACATGCGTATATCCGCGCTAAAGGGTGCAAAGTTTTACGTGTCGACACATGTTTTGGTGCGCCCTTTTAAAAAGTGGTTGGCACATTTATTACACCTTTGCCTATATATAGGCGCATCCGCCCTGTCACTTTCACAATCAGAAAACACGTGATAAATTTTATTCCTCTGCACCTGTCAGCACGCCCGTCCTCCTCGTATCGTGTTCGTGGACCCCACTTCATCTCTCACATTCTATATATTCCAGGTAAGTGGTTCTTACTCCTCGCGTTTTGTTTTGATTTGTGAGGTAGAATGCATTAGATCTGAAGCTTTAAACCCCTCCTGCTGTTCTTACAAAATCTCTCTTCCCAAGCCGTTTTCACCCTCTTTCCAAATCTACTGACCAAGAGGACTCTGCCTCAAAAATAAATCTAGATCTCCTTACTGTGCCCCCTACCATCAAAATCCATGAAGAAAGACCTGAAAGACCACAACCCATCATGAAGAAAGCAAAAATCTAAAAGATGTTTCTGAGCCGCTTTTCTCTCTTGGCGCAATCGCCACTCCTGCTGCATAAAACACAGTCGCGCCTAAGGCGCACTGTTTCTACTTGCAACACGCGCCCTTCTTGCGCCATACAAAAACTAAACCTTTGGCGCCAGCGCAATCATCCTTACAACAACACATAGTGCCATGCAAGCTTTCCCTGCGCCGTGCCAAAGTCCCCCTTTGCGCATGTAATTTTGGTGTTACATGCATTAATCTTGCACCCTTCGACACACCAAAGTTCCATGTTACACGCAAAATACATGCGCCATTGGCACACCCTACCCCCACGCAACACTAAAATTATTTGTGCCTAGTATAAACCGCATATAACGGTGCAAGCACACTCATGTTTACAACAACAAATATGTCATATGCAAAATCCTTGCGCCCTGCGCCCTTTGGCGCTGATTTATTCCTTATAGCACTTTGATTCAGTGCACCATTCTATTAACCCTACAGCCTGCAGTGTCCCTGCGCCCTGCACCCAGAAGCCTTAAAATTGCTAACTCCTCATTTTGTAAAGCTCTAATGGAAGATCTGATAGCTAATATGGCTCTTTTGCGTTGGACTTCTCTTCTTCTTCTTACAGATCAGCAACTGAACTCAGATCCATATATGTCTACATCAAGCAAAAGGCCAACCAAGTCAAAGGGTAAGGCTAAGCTTACAGAGGAAGAGATGAAGTACAAATATCAGAGGGTCAGAATGCCCGAGTCCCAGGCAGAATGTGACCTGGACATTAGAGACTCTGAACTCGGTCACATTGACATGGAAGATTTCTGGGCCAGAACCAGGAGAGTCACAGGAAGTCCTTGGATGGACAAGCTGGTGGGCAGTGGTCTACATTTTGCTGGGGGAATCCCCATCAGCGCGATAAATAACGAATTTATGATGGTAGTGGCCCGCTGTTACAACAAAGACACAAGGTGTGTCAAAAATGAAAAGGGCGAGGTCATAATCAACCTCACTGCCCGGCACTTCGAAATCATGCTAGGCATTCCTCACCACTGACATTTTGTGGCTGTAAGCCAAGAGGACTGCACCAAGGCATGGGAGGATAATGAAGACAAGTGCATGCAGCTGATGAATGAAGTGTACTTGAAAAACAAGAAGGTGATAACCAGGTGGCCACAGGTTATTAACCGCAGTTATTTCTCTGAGGAACTGAGTGATACCATCACGTTCCCAAGAAGAGTATTTGGGCTTTCTGACGCCCATTACTTTCACAAATGGATGCTCAGGTACCTTGAAACAATGAACAAGAATGTGCCAGATCAACGCTTTGAGTGGGCGGAGATCATAAGCAGCACCATATCCAAGCAGCTCCAACAACTCACCACAACGGGGAGGTTCTACATGAACTCCTACGTAGTCTACGCTGCAGCCTCGGAGAGGGATTATCCAGCACTGAGCCGATGCGGGGTTTGGCCTCAGGTAAAGATATATGAATACTACCCAGAGCTGAAGCTGGAGAACAGCATCCCGCAGTTTACCAAGATCAACGATGCTTTCTTCTATGGCATCGTCTGCCTTTTGAGGCCAAATATGACTCATGGTCGGATGACCAAGAGCATAGTCACAGCGACTGAGAAGTGGGGAGCACTATTTACCCAATTCCCCACCTTCACCTATCTCAGAGCGGCCAACTTCTTGGGGGAGCCCACCAAATTGCCGAGATATGCTGGCCCCAAGTTGATCCTGTTAGAGCTGTCCAGACAGCTCATAACCTACCATGAGAAGTGTTTGAAGAGAAAGAAGGGTGGAACTCCTTTCCCCCTTACAGTGGGCAGGTACACCTGCATTTCCCACACAAAGCCCAGGAGATGTTTGCAGAGCTAGAACTGTTCAATCTAAAGCACAACTTCCCGGCAAGGCCCACTTTTGATCCAAGAAATTTCCTTCCCAAGGCAAAACTCGATCCAATCCACATTCCACAGATCGAGGACATCTATATCGACCTGTATCATGAGGTCAAACTTAGAAGGAAGGATCACTCTCGCCTGGCCCTGGCAGAGATTATTCAGTATGGCGTGGCCATTGTTCCAAAAGGTTATCAAACTACTGGTCAAGAAGTTGATCAAGTGTATCTAGACACAGATGGGGACAACTGGCCGTTTTCCACAATTGACAGAACAAAAGCACCTCAGACCATTGAAGAGAGGGTCAAAGAAACATTGCGGAGGATAGAACACTGGTGCAGAATGAATGGCCTTATCTACCTCGGAGTAGATTTCACTACGTCCCCATTGGGCAACGCACCTGTCAGGCCGAAGCATCTGCCAAAGGTCAAAGGCAAGGATAAAGAGGGTGAATCAAGCTCTGCTCAAGAAGAAGCTCCTGAAAGCCCTCCTTCCAATGCACAAGAATAGGTTGTAAGTCTGGTATCCCTAGAGAAAGAAGCGGCGGAAGGTGTTCCAATGGGCACATCCACTCAGGGTGTTGCCACACTACAATTACTGAGGTCCCTTCTATTCCTTCTCCCTCTCCTCCTTCCCCTCCTCGTGTGACTCAAGTGACCATTCCTTTGGTCGTATCCTCTCCCCCATCTTCTACTGTTCCCCCTTCCTCGTCCTCCATTTTCTCTTCTCTCGCAGAGCTGTCCCCCACTATTTCTTCTCTCATCTCTCATCTCCCTTCCATTCCCATGTCTACCTCCCCTGCAGTGTCTCTTTCTTCCGTGAGCTCTTTCTTGGCCTCCCGCTTGATGCCGCCACCAAGTGTCTCTACCCATTTCCCCTCATCCACTGCAGCTGCTCCCTCTTCCACCTCTGGTCCCACTCCCTAAGTCCAGCATGGATCTCCCAGCATCTGAGCCAACAGAAGAGGAAAGTCCCCATTACACCAATGGACTTCTCCGTCATCCCAACAAAGGGGGCTAAGAAGCAAAAGCCTATAACCCGCTTCTCTCAGAGTGCATCGGGAGAGAGAGTAATGGAGATCGCGTATCCCGATCCTTCAAAGGATAAAAAGGATCTGTCTCCAACAGATTATACAGTGACCCAAGTCACAATGGGAACGTCTTCTGAAAGTCTTCAAGGGGAGGCCCTATCTGCGGTGGATGCCCTTTGCAAGAAGCTCCAAGAAGCGAAGGAAGAGAAGAGGTTATTGAAAGAGCAGAACAAACATCTTCTCCACGCCCTGCAGAAAATGGGCAGTGCACCTCCTACAACTGCCACTGAAACTCCTGAGGTCCTAAGCCAGGATAAGATAAATGAGTATGCCAAAATTGGTGAACAAGGTATGGCAGTTTCCACCTGGAGAGATCAAATCCTCAAAGACAGCGAGGAGGTAATTGTCAAGTTCACCGAATTGTATCAGAACATCAGTCGGGCGAACAAAGATCTCCAGGTGATCGCAGGACCTATCTCCGAAGAGTTGGACCATGCTAGGTTGCAACACGAGACGTTCCAGAAAATGCTCGACTGCTCAGTCGATGATTTGGTAAAATTCGGCATTTTCGATCACCCCAGGGTACCCAGCAAAATCCTTGCTGCGTTGGACTACCGGGTCGATCAGATGGAGTTCATCCTGGAGAAGATTGACAAGGTCAAGGAGGAAGCCCTGGATGCAATGCATCAAATGGAGAAAATTGTTCTAAGAATGTCTCCGGGCTTGCTTACTCCTTCTTTCACCTTGAGGAAGGCAGATGAAACTATTCAGATCTTCAAGGAGATCGTCTCGCAAGGGCTAGGGCCAGAAGCCACTTTCGACACTGAATGCATCAATAACCTTCTGGCTTGCCATGATTTTGTGGGGTACCTGATGGAGGCAGGTAATGAATATTTCAAGCTCCCTGAAAAACTCAGAGATGAGCAGGAGACTTGTGAGGTCATCGGCGATCATACAAAGGGTCCTGCCCAGGATCAACTTCAGCCAATGATCAGTAAATTCATGGAATATCGGACTCAGTTCCACATCACCTCTCCTGAAACAACAGCAGAAGCAAGATACCCCCTTTCAGCCACGAGACAACGATGAATAGCCTTCTTCCTCTTGGCTTCCTTTTTGTAAATATCTAAGAGTATGTTGGTACAAATGATGACCTCATCCATGTTGCACCATGGGATGTTGTCATCCACCAAGTTGTCCAAAGTCAACATTGACTTTTAGATATTTTGTAGATATTTTGTAATTAGTTGTTGGTTGCTTTTTGCCTTCTCTCTTCTCCTTCTTCTATATATACTTGGATACTTGTTGTATTCAAGGGGTGGATACTTTTTAGATGAAAAATAGAAGTGAGAAGAAAAGACTTTGAGCTTTTTGTAACAGAAGAAAACATTAATACAAATATTAAGACTTTGTGCTGAATATGTGTGTTATGAGCATTTTAATCTTTCTTATGTCAGATTTATGCGTTTATTCTGTTGAATCTATCTCTACTTTTTTGTCATTTATTCATCAGTATTGCTTTGTTCGTCTATGCAAGTAGGTTCGGCTCTGTTTACTACCAGCCCAAAACATAGACCCTCTGACCTTTCTGCTTTGGAATTCATTTCTTTTCTCCCTTCGGATCTATCCTATCTCCTCACCTCATTTCTTTCCCTTCTTTTCACAGTTGGAAACACCTCTACTGGGATGAGATCCCAAACCCCCGAAGGTAGAATATTGTGAGACTTGCACAGATTCCTACTGGTAGAATAGCAATAAACCAGTTTTTCTTTGCTGACTCAAAGAGGGGCTATGCCCTGCACATTGTTGGCTCGTCTATCCATGATCCATGCAAATTGCTTCATGCAAATCTTTCCCCTGTTAACATTGTTAATAGGACATTCAAATTGACTCTAATGGATTCTTGTAAATGGTGGATGTTCCATAAGCTAATTTGATTAGATTTATGGTGCGGAAGTAAATCTGCTAACCATTAAATGAATGGGTACAAGGTGTGGAGGCCTCCATTGAATAGCCTATTTTCTAATCTAAATGTTATTTATATAAGTTTCTTCTGGCTAAGGCTACACCCCCATAGGATTGAACCATAATTCTTGATTCATCCTTCACTATACAAGGGGCTTTCACTTGGGGATTTTGAGGTATTAGCACTTGCAGAAGCAGACGACCATTTTCTATCCCTGCTTGGATTTGCCCTATGGTGTTATGCCAAATAATGTTGATTTGAGATTCAATCCATTATTCTTGTCTTTTGAAAATAAGGAGGATAGGGTTTCATACCTTTCCACACTGGATATATTCTTCACACCCTATGTAAGAAGCCTTAAGTGAGGAGGACCTTAAGTTCAGTCTATGTAATAACCAATGCTATTCAAGACCCAGAACGTTCCTATGACCATCAAAGAAGGTCATCCCTGACAGTGGGAGTGTTGATTCTCATTCTATTAGTGATACATGAAATTGACTATTGAGACAATTGGGCTCATGGGTACATATGAATTAGGAGGATGCACCATGAGGTTTCAAAGTGTGGTTTTTTCACCAGTGAAGAATGGAATTCCTTTTTTGACCAGATAGGTCTTCACAGTACCTTGGTAAATAGTTCTTCCTACCTTTTTGAACGCCATGGGAACCAGTGGGAAGATCAAGTCTAAAAGGAGAGATATCACTTAGTATATACCTACATCAGGACAATCAACATGTTGTCTGGGTAGTCCATAGAAGATAATCTTATAAACCTAGGAAGAGATTGGAATAATTTTTCTACTAGGTTTATAAGGAACAATGCACCTAAAAATTTATCTTATCCTTTGATCCCTTTCCAACATCATATTCAAGTAATGTGAGAGACTTCTGGACATTAGGATTTAGGAATCCTTCTCAATAAGATTACCACCTTCACTCTGGGTGTATTGATTAATTAATAGCTACAATGGATGTGCATCATTGTGCTTTATGTATATGCAGAATTACATAATTAATCACTAAGAAACTGGCAAGATTTCCACTGCAGGAATGATAACTACTTTTGACCACTTCTCGACTAAACCTCCTAAGTAGAGGCATTGCAATTTGTCAAGCACTTAACTATGGGAGATCTTAGTGCAAAAGTCACCTACACCTCATTTGAGCATATTCAAGAATTATTTACTTTGAGGCAGAGTTCAGAGCATGTTTTGAAAAGGAAGAAGAAATAGACTCCAAACACTTGAACCACTTGCCTTGAGAGAGAGAAATGAAAGATTGTTTACGTCGGGATGACGAGGAAGTTGAAAACTTGGATATTGAGCATTTACAAGGAGTGCATGAGGTCTTGGATAGTGCAGAAAAGGATACACACACCTACCACAAGACCATGAAGACAAAGAAGGTGAATATAGGTTCGTGAGGCTGAGCCTAAGGAGGCCATAATTGGATATTATTGATTACTGGTCCACTCAGAGGTAGCAAAGATCATCGAGTTACTCAGGGATTATCAAGATTATTCCCTCAAGGATATCATGAACTTAAAGGCTTGCATGAATCACTTGGGGAAATGAAGATCAAACTTAAGGACAGTGCACGACCAGTTAGAAAGAGACCTTACAGAATGAATCCTAATTTGCATGAAAAGGTAAAAGAAGAAATTGATAAAATGTTGAAATCTGGAATTATCAAGCCCCTTGATGAGTCAAAATGGGTTAGCCCAATGGTGATCAGTATCAAGAAGGACAAAGGGATTAGGATATGTGTGGACTATAGGGAGCTAAATGTTGCATGTGTCATAGATCCATTCCCTACGCCATTCACTGAGGAAATACTAGAGTAGGAGTTGTAGGGTGCGAAATATATTCCTTCACAAATAGATTTTCTGGGTATCATCAGGTTAGGATTGCTCAGGAGGATCAAGAAAAGAAAATCATTTACTACTGAATGGGGCAATTTTGTCTATACTATGATGCCTTTTGGATTGAAAAATGTGCCTGCTGTATTCTTGTGCATAGTTGTTCAGGCATTCAAAGATTTTATTCACAACTTCTTACAGGTCTACCTAGATGATTGGACAGTATATGGGCTTGTGAAAGATCATTGTGACAATCTACACTTAATGTTTGAACGATGCAGACAATTGAGTATCTCTTTGAACATCAAGAAGTGCATATTTGCTATGCCATTTGGGATACTGTTAGGACATATAATCTGCAAGGAAGGTTTGCTAGTTGATCTAGCCAAGGTTGTAGTCATTTTAGGCCTAGAAGTGCCTACCAGTCAAAGTGAGGTGTGTGGATTTTTAGGTCATACAGGATATTATAGAAAATTCATAAAAGGGTATGCCAAAATTGCTGCACCCTTGGAAGAATTGCTGAAGGGGAAAGGTACATTTTATTGGGGAGAACCACAATAGCGTGTGTTTGAGATATTAAAAGAGAAACTTACTACCGCGCCCATTATGTGTTTTCCCTCATGGGATAAACCATTTCATGTGCATGTGGACACTTCTGGTATGGCCATTGGCATTGTGTTAGCTCAACCTAGTGAAGGTATTATAGATCATCCAATCTATTTTGCTAGTAGGAAGCTGACTCCTGCTGAACGGAATTATACAACTACAGAGCGCGAAGCTTTGTCAATGATCTATGCATTGTACAAGTTTTGATAGTACTTGTTAGCAACACCATTTGTGTTTTATACAGATCACATGGCATTGAAGTACTTGGTAAACAAGCCCATCTTACAGGGGTGCATATGCAGATGGGTGCTCCTATTTCAAGAGTTTGACTTCACAGTTGTGGTGAAGCTAGGGAAAAGCAATTCTGGACCAGATCATTTATCTAGAATCAATTCAGGAGAGGATGCATAGAAAATTGAAGAAACAATGTCTTTCAGATGCACAGTTATATAGGTTACAACACATGCCCATGGAATTAGAAGACATTGTTGTCTTTCTACGAATAGGTATGGCACCAGAAGGAATGAAAGCATTAGAAAATAAGTAGCTTGCTATACGTGCGGCACCATTTATGTTAATCAGTGGTGACCTTTACAAGCTAGGTAGAGATGAAGTATTACGTCATTGTGTATTAGAGCATGAGCACAAGGATATCATGGAAGAAGCTCATGGTGGTATTGTAGGAGGCCATTATGTAGGTGATGTGACTTCCCAGAAGATCTTAATTGTTGGATTATGGTGGGAGACATTGTATAAGGACTGTAAAGAATATTGTAAGGCATGTGATCATTGTCAGTGCCTAGGAAAACCAGGGCAAAGAGATGAGATGCCTTTGAGACCGATTACTAGTGCCGAACCATTTGAGAAATGGGCCATTGATTTTGTAGGACCTATTTCTCCAGCCGCGCATAGGACTGGATCACACTATATCATTACTTGCACAGATTATCTCACATGGTGGGTAGAAGCAGCACCTACCAAGGACTGTACAATAGCTACAACAACTAGGTTTCTATGGGAGAATGTTCTTACAAGATATGGATGTCCTTTAAGCTTGACAAGTGATAGAGGTACACACTTTTTGAATGAGACAATCAGGATCCTATTAGATGAGTTTATGGTTGCACACCATAAAACTACACCTTATCATCCTCAGGAAAATGGAACTGCTGAGGCTTTCAACAAAATTTTGGGCCAGACTTTGACAAAAATATGTGATGTTGGAAGAAAGGATTGGGATGACAAAGTATCAGTTGTTCTTTGGGCATATAGAACAAATTACAAGAGATTGAACAAAGCCACACCATTTCAGTTGGTGTTTGGCACGTGGAAGCTATTCTCCCTATAGAATTTATGTTACCTTCTTTGCACATTGCACACACTGGAGGTCTAGGTGATGAACAAGATTTAGAAGAACGTATCAAAAAGATGATTCAACTGGATGAGTGCCGAGCCATAGCACGATGGAGTCAGAAGCAGGAAAAGGCCAGGCAGAAGGCATGGCATGACAAAAACATAAGGGATAAGAAGTTTGAGATTGGACAAATGGTACTTCTTTATGACTCAAAGTTCTTGCGCCATCCAGGCAAGCTCAAAGTACATTGGTTGGGGCCGTATGTTATCACTTCTATACTTGAATCAGGTGCTTTCCAGTTAGAAGCACTTGATGGAACACGGCTACCCAGTTACTTTAACGGGAGTAGGCTGAAGCCCTACTATAAATAAGTCTTCTTGGTGTTTGTAATAAGGTAGTATTGCCATTTAGTTTAGGTTTTCAATTATGTATTTCCTTAATGTATTTCCTTCATTGTCACTATGCTTTGTCAATTTAGTTGTTGTTCTTAGTGTAATAAGCATGCTTGCGTGCCTGAAGCTAATTACTGTATGAAGAATGTTTATGCATAGAGGACTGCACATACTTTTAGTGTGGGGTGGTTGTAGTTGTCCAAGAAAAATACTGTGGGATTTGAAAGGTGAAAGGAATAAGCTGCTACGGGTGTGCTTTAAGTCAAAAGAAGATTGCTTCTCAAAAGTGACCAAGGATGGAGATGAATGAAAGAACAATATAACACGAGGTAAGCGGAGGCCATGTTAGCTACCAGGAGAAGGTACAGTGACGAGGTACTCAGGTGTAGGAGTGCATGCTGAAGAGAATTTTGTGACCAGAGGGTAGGAAGGTGCACTAGAAGGTTATAGCTGGGCGCGAAGATGTACCGCACGGAATGAATGAATTTGGTCAATGAATGAGGGGATATTTGGTAGGTGAAGGAGCAATAAATGCATCAAAATTTGAAAAATTTATATAAGGATGGGATGTGGATTCATTTTTACCATTGCGACTAAGAGTATTTGAAGAAAGAGCCAAGTGTGAAGAGCTGAGTGATCGAGTTAAGGTGTGAAGGGTGTGAAACCAAGAGTGACAACCAGATCTATGTGACAAGAAGCTTGCATCCCTGGTGGTGAAGGGTTTGAGTGAAGCAGGGAGATAGAAAAGAGTTAGGTTATGAAGTTTCCACCTAGGGCATAATTGAATCGAGCTAGGGTTTGATTCACAGAGTTGCAGAGTTGAAGAGGAGACATTTGCAAGGTAAAAATGGCACCAAAGAAGGCATCTACAGCAGCAGTAAAAGGAAAGAAGAAGGTGGTCATTGAGGAAGAAGAGATGGCACCCGAAAGCCATTTTTTAGAGATGCAATATCCAGAAGGAGTCATCATCGGCCAAGAATGGGATTCACCCATTAGAAAGAGAAAAGTGAGTGAATATAATCACAGGACTTTGGAGAACAAGAAGGAGCTCGATTCCTTGCTCACTACTAGAACAAACAAGCACATGGCAGATGACATGCCAGTATATGATGATGCGGGTGAGAAGCTTTTGAAGAGAATTGGGGTCTACCAGTTATATGAGCTTCCATATTTTGGGAAGTATGAGCCCTTGTATCAGTGGCTCATGAGCAGGGTACACGAAGACTTCTTCTACTTTGCAGGACACAGAGTTAGAATTTCATCTGCACTTGTCTCATCAGTTACAGGTCTGAAGGCCACAGGAGAAGACATAAAAGGTGACCTTGTAGATAAAGCCATGATTGTAAAGACCAAACAGGAGTTGGGATACCTGAAGGGTCCACACGGAATGGACATAGATAAATTGAAGAACTGTCCAGTTGTACAAGCTGCAGCACACCTTGTTACCAAGTTAAATGATCAGGAGCGGTGGTCACAGGTGAATACTATGTGGTTACATGTGGCATGTAAGATGTCAGAAGGGACAATCTACAACATTGCAGGCTATATTGCAGAGCAAATAGTCGAAGAAGCATGCACAGGAGGGAAGATCAGCTTTGGGGCTGTTCTACTATCACTGGTCTTCATGGAGATTGAAGTACTAGATGGACCAAAGGATAATGTATGGGAATACCCCATGGAGAACAAGTCCCCAGCTGAAAGATTCAGCAAATACCTATGCAAGGGGGCCATGACAGATGAAAGTAAAGAAAAGGGCAGAGAAGTGGTATGACAGGCTCCATGTGGCATTTGGGGAAGAGTGGCACATCCCAAAGGACCTACCAGCAGTGGTAGGGAAACAAGTTCAGTTTTCTATATATCAACATTTCTGCATCGTGCGCTTCCCAATGAAAGATGGAGTCTGGAGCCCTTGGTGCAAGTTACCTTACGCATTCACTGCAAGGTATTTTCAAGAATTTGTTCATAGATTTACAGACACGTGCCGACTGATCTTCAATATAGATAAGGTAGACTGTGACTACCATACATTGAGGAAGAAGTATGTGTATCCTGGTAGAAGTGCTTATACAGAGAGAATCATTTCAGAGGTTCTGAATATCAAACCAATAAGTTTGGTTGTAGCAGATGTGGGGGTAGCATTGGTGTATCTCCAGCTGAAGCCAAAAATGGAGAATAACAAATATGTGGAAGGTGAGTTCGCACTTCCAGCACCACCAAAGGGAAAGCATACAGTGGAGAACATCCCAGCACCTAAGCCCACAAAGCCAATTGAAGTGCAGGATGAGGAGGAGGAGTGCAAAGATAGTGGTGGTTTGGAGCATAGGGGTAGGAGACATCCTACAAGTCAGGGTGAAGTTGAGCACACCGTTACCCCACCTCAGCCACAAGAGGGGGATGAAGAGGACTTGAATGTAGTCCAAGGGGAGCACAGGTTTAAAAGGGTATTCAGGAGAACAAGGACCCAAGGTGCTACTCCAACCACTATGCACAAATCACCCAGACTCTCTCCACAGAAGGAGGCTACCGCGTAGAGAAGGAGGAATCTGAAGTTGAATGAGGAGGTGGAAGAGTCAGAGGAAAGTGCGCCTAATTCTCCTACACTTCTAGAGGACACAGAAGAACAGGGTGAGGCATCAAAGGAAAAAGAAGAGGAAGAGAAAAGACTAGAGGAGACAACTGCAGAGGATGTTCAGGACATGGAGATGCAAGTCCCAAATTTGGAGGCTAAAGTTCCTAAGCAGCAAAGGTCTAGAAGGACAAGTGGAGAGCACATTCCACCAGCCATGGGGTATGTAGAGGATGCAGGAAAAATTGTCCACACCCGCTTCCAGAGCACGATAGCACAGAAGGATTTATTCAGCTGGGAGTTGATGGATGAGGATATGGCGATTGTGCGCACTAGAAAGCAACTATCATGGTCGATGCACACCCACATGGATGAGCCTGACTTTGATGTGTGTGAAGAGTCATGCATTTCGAGGTGACTGAAGAAGGCACCTCAAGCTAGACACATGACAGTAAAGCCTACTGTCATGTCAGATGAGCAGGTCAGTAATGCACTGGTGAAAGTTTCTGCTGAGGTGGCTAGAAGAAACATGGACAAATCTTCCATGATCAAAGCACTGCGTGAAGAGTTGAAGACAAAGGATGTAGAGATAGCACACATAACACAGGAAAGGGACTTCACGTAGAAGAAGAATGAGGTGTTCATAAGCATCGCAGAGGAGATTGGGGACAATGTAATCAAAGCAAGGCCACACTTGGAGGCCAAGGTACCACAGACATTTCCTTCAGTGATACACTATGTGGGAAAGTTGGTGGACTTGGTACTCGAAGATGAAACTCTACGTATGAAAGTGTCAGAATGCTCTAAACAAGATGTTGATCGAGAGAAATCATCTGTGATGAGAAAAATTGCATCTTATGAAGGGTTGTTGCAAGCATTACAGGAAGTATTGAAGAAAGTAGACCAGGCTTTAAATGTATGCACAGCTCCAGAGGTGCTTATCAACATCAAGACCCTCAGAAGAGAATAATGAGGTCTAGAAAGTGATGAAAGATGAGACATTGGGCCACACAGAAAGGTTGTTCAATGGTTAAACAGAAGCGTGAGGCCCTGGCAGTAGCACAAGAGCCACACAAGACTCGGCTGGAAGAGCTTGGAAAGCTGATTGCACAGAAGATGGACCTTTTAGAAGGAAGAATGACATCAATGTCTAGTGTTGTGTTGGTTCTACAAAATGAGAAAGGAGAAATTGTGAGGGATGAGTTGGAATCCATTGCTGTGGACATCCCAGAGAAAGTAGAGCAAGCACTCACTGAATGGTAGGTTTTGGAGGCCGCAATAAAAGAGGAGTATCCAGAGTTGATACTACAAACTGATACAGAGGAGGTTGCCTAATAACCTCATAAAAATTCTTTATTTATCCACATTCTTTCATTCTTATTCTTTCCTTCAAATTTTTGGAGATACCCATTGTCAGGATGACAATGAGATTAGTGTGGGGTAATGTTGATCAAAGAATACTTGTCTAAGATCACACAAGGAGTCCACGAGGGATAGAAGGCCAAGATCAAAGGCGGGAAGGATAGAAAGGAACCATGTGTAGAAGGCAAGTTCATATTTTAGGACTTAGCTGATTTTGAGCATGAAGACCTATTTTTGGAAGATGGCATGTGAACCACATCAACGATGCAGAGATGTGCGCGCCATGCATTGTCTATATTTGGAGAAGTGGTTCAAAGCATTTATGCATGGAGACAAGCTGAGAATAGAATTGACACTTCAGTTAACTACAAGAGGACTATAGATAGCACACTTGCATGTGTGGCTATGATTGTAAATGGCGTGTGGCTATTAATAGCATGTGACCTATTTTTGGAATAGATAAGTGGTGAAGGGAAAGTCCCCACCCTATATATATGATGTTAGGTACATAGTAGATAGAGATGAGAGAGCTATGGATGTATGTATGTGTAACAGAGAATATACACATATGACTGAATCATTGTATCAGATCCATACGCTCATTGATATAGATTGAAAATACTGTAAGGAGCTTCTATATTTATTAATAGATGGAAGATATTGGCTGAATCTAAGTGTCATTCTGTGTAATTGAGTAGTGCATGTTATTAATTCAATCATGATTACTGTTTAAGCTTGTTATTTCATAGATCTGTGGATAGCATGCATTATAGAATGATGGATTAGTTATGAATCTATATGTTTCTTCCTTCATCATGTTAACATCCTATTACAGCAACCCTAAAGAGGGACCTGGTACCTTTGCGCGCTTTGGGTGAGCACTCAGTCTAGGCTGAGTGATGTGCCAGTGTGACTAGGGTGTTATCTGGTAAATTCTAGGTTACTCAAGACCCTATTTATAAGTAGTGGAGTGATGTTCCTACATCATACTCCATGAGTAAGAAGAATTTGAGATCCATTGTTTTGTTTTCTTTTTCTTCTTTGAGCTCCTCTACATCTTCATCTTCAATTTGATCTTCTCTTTATTTCCAGCCTTCTTATCCTTTAATTCCTTAATCCTAAGCTTTTTTTTATTTTCATTCTTTATTTTGTCTTCATAGGCGAGGTCTTCTTCTTCATCATATCCCTCTTTCTATGTTGCTACATATTTGTTACTTGTCTGTTGGCTTCTCTATCTCTTTAGCCTCTTCTATTATATTTTTGCTTTGAGTTTCCAACTGTTGTTCTTTCACCATCTTGGAACTTATTTCCATCACTTTTTCACCAAGGTTTCCTCTATTCAATGTTTATAGCATTCTCCAAGATCTACCTATATCTTTTCATGTAATTGCTCTCAAATATTATAAATGTGATGACACTCTCTTGTTCACTTATCTATTCTTGGTCTTGAGCTTATTGTCTTTTTTCTTTGCATGGTTCCATATCAAGCTCATTATTTGTACCTACAAAAAAACCTACACACATTGTTAGATTCAAAAACTTGAGGCTTGGTTTCCCCTTCAGGCTCCTCTTTTCTATGAAATCACTTCATTTTTTTCTCTCTTAAAATTTGCTTCCTCTTTCAAATACATAAACATTGTTGTCATCATGTCCATCCCTCTCAATTGAAGCCAAAAATGCTTCTATTACTTCTTCTTCTTCACTCTGTATCCTCTAAATCAACAACATATCTTTAATCAAATTTATTTTCTTTCTTTGTCAAGATTCTCTTCTTTCATCTATCTCAGTCATTCCTTTCCATCTTTGTCTTATCCTTGAAGTTCTTGAGGCACTAAGTCTTTGTATTTTCTTTACAAGATGTATAACTGGCCACTTGGATTTATTTCACATCACTAGTCATGTCCTCTTGTAAATTTCTCTTAAGGTCTCTCTTTTTCAATGAAGTAATTATCAGGTGTTCCCTACAATCTTGTTTCAATGTTGTGATCTCCTGATTGGAACCAAAATTTCTCTTTTTTCCTCCTTTCTTCTTTTCTTTCCCCCCCTCTCTTTTCTTGTTCTCTTTTCCTATGGCTAATCAACTTGAAAGTAACTCTGTCATTAACTCTTCTATATCCATCTCTTTATTTTCTTCTTCTCACTCACTTTCTCTCTCTCTCTCTCAAGAAAGTTATTTTCTCCTTTGTTTTCTCTACATATCACCAAGGATTGCAACCTGGTCTTTTGGTGTCTTCTTAGCCTCTTCTCACTTATCTTTCACTCTTTCACACTTCCATTCTCTGTAGCCTTTCAATCTTCGCACACTATACTTCACAATTCCACTTGTTAGCCACAAAAGATTCAAATTTCAGCCTATAAAAAAACTTCAATAAGAGCCTCATCTCTAATACCATATGACAGAGTGAATCCATAAAACATATAATACCCTGCATTCAAACAATAAATAGGTCATAAACCTTAAGCTCCACTTCTCAGACTACCCTATTTTAATAAATTATCTCATTATCTATTTGACTCAATGCTTGTAAAATTTTCCTCTATCACTCTTAATTGACCTTGAAAATACCTTACACATAAGCTATGTCCCCATACCTTGCAACGAGTTCATTCATCCTTTTGGTGACTAGAAGTATCATGAAAAAACCATATTATGTCTGACTTATCTTTAATTTATATTGGTTATCTTCCTGCAGACACAACTTAGGCTACTACTTAACCTTGTCTTCATTGATACCTTCCCAATCTTTATACCTTATCCCTGATGTTATTTCAATCATCCAAAAAATCATTCTGTATTTAAGTTTAATTAGTACATTTCTTATTTACTCTCCTCTTCAGGCTTCTCAACTAAGACCAAGACCTTCCTTAAACATGTAAATTTTGTTTTTTGGCCTTCTCTAAGGCTCCCTAGCTTAGATATCCATGTTACATACTGCAAACAAGTGAGGATCTAACTTTAATTGATCACTATGCTAAAGTTCATACACACTGAATTTCTCCTTTATGTAGTTCCTAAATTGCCCCTTTTGTTTCTTGAGTTCACAAACTACTTGGTAATAAAACGCTCAGGGGAACCTAAATGTCATGGACCATCTTCAGATGAAGACATGTTTAAATAGAACTTGTATTAGTTATAATGTGTACCCAAGATTTCAAATCCCAGATGCTTACAACACTTCACTTAAATATGGTTCTACTACTTTCAATCATTCTTCTTCTAAATTTATGTCAATAAATTTTCCCTTTACAACCAAGTCCAATGATGCTAAGCCTACTCTCAATGTTGTTTCTCAACCTCTATAAGATAAGGCCATGTCCTTTACTCGATGGCCTTATCCTCTACATATACTATTACCTCAACTCATTGAAAGTAATCTAATTTCTCTTCCACATACTCTTGATTATGATCCTAATAGGGAAGAAATTTTGATGAGCATGCACATTGTGATTTCCATAGATACAATGGTCATTCTACTAACAAAATTTTCAGGCTTCATCATTTGATTCAAGATCTCATTGACAATAATGATATCCAATTTCCCAAATCCACTACTCCACTTTTAAATCTACTAATGACAATGACAAGTTAAAAATATTCAATGACCCATTACCTAAGCATGAAAAGTTATCCCCTAAGTCCTCTTATAATCATACTTACCACATGTAGTGCCTCCTCCTAATTCTTTACATCATCCCCTTAGATTCCTTGTTGTTGCTATTAATTTCTCGTCACATATTAGATCACTTTCACTGATGCTGATTTTCACACCTCATTCTCCTCCCATAGATTACATATCAATGCTTCTATTGGGCCCCATGTCATTAACAATGTTATTGTACATCCTACATTCAAATATAATGCATGCTCATTATCTTTCTTGTAGTCCATTGGCTTCCCTCTATCTCAAATGCCACACATGTCTCCCACTTCTCATGGCCATGTTATTCTACCCATTATTATTGGGCCTCTTGCTATTTCTATGCCATTTACTATTAGATCTACTGTTACACATTATGACATGTTCTTAGGAATCCCTTGGCTTTGAGATGCCAATGCCATACCTTCTATTGTTCAATTGTGCCTTAATTTTATCCATGAATGACATCTTATCACTATTCGAGGCATTTAACCATGGACACCTTTATCCTTGGCTCCTCCATCCATCCCATGTTCAATTTCTCCTACTCCTAGTGCATCTTCTCCTATTCATGATGGCTCCTTAGCCTTGACACCTCCTATGGTATTTGGAGCCCTTGCTCCTCTTACAACACCTTTTGCATATCCACCTTAATTTACTTCACATATGGAAAATACTCATTGGCCTCGTCATTTATATAGATCCTATAGCCCACCTCATAGGTGCAACAATTATTCACATAGGTCACATGTTTCACATACTCCATCTAGACATGTTTCGTGCTCTATTTCTCCACATGCTTGATCTAGACTTATTTCATATACTTGGCCTCATGCACTCTCTCATGACCATCAGATCCTAGATCATGTTCACATGTGTACTTTTTTACATCATTTGATCATGGGCCCTTTCCTAGTACTCTCATTTCATAGATAATTTTTTCATTCACACTTGGGGGCATCCTAATTCCCCCAAACCACTCGATGATGCACTCTTGTTCCTAGTTCATACTTGACTGTTGAGGGTTTCTTCATATGGACCTCACTTTGCACACACCGCACTAAGGGGCATCCTTATTTCTCCTTCTTAGCTAGTTTTCTTTCATATATACATTTAAAAATCCAAAAAAATTAGCTTAGATCTTCATTGGATGTTTTCTTCCTTTCTTAGACTACTATATGTTACACCTTTTCTTATCATTTTATTACAATTCCTACTATGCTTTATCATTTTTCTTACAAACATGCACATTCATATGGTATCTTGAGGTGAATGCAGGTCACTTACAAGGTTGTTACACGATGTATGATGTTTGGCCATATCCCATTACCTAGTCCCACTGAAGGCTCCTAGGGGCATATACCTTTTCTCACTTATTATATATCAGGTTCTATCATTTCTATATTTCACATTTTCATTCCTATATTCAAATATCACATTGTAGCATATTATTTATCTTCCCTAACATGCTAATGGGTGCTTCATGTGTAGTATTTTCCTTACAAGACTCCTTCCAATCATGGTTATCTGATTTTCTTGTACCTTGTTTATCATTGTTTGTGGGCTATGCCCTATGTTTTATTGATTGCCTTGTTTTCACAAGCCTTGATGGATTTGATTTTCTTGTGACATCCTAAGTGGTGTCCCATGTATGCAACCAACTACTCACCGAGTCCTTGTTTGTTGTTTTACCTATATGCCTTTACTAGTTGTTATTTCAATGTGCATTGCTTATTTGTCACTAACACTTGTATGCTATCATTTTCCCTTGTTTTTATTGTGCCATGGTAACTACCATGTGTAATCCCTATTCCTCCTACAGGATTCCTATATCAGATGTGCACATCAGTTTCAGTCTTCCTCATTTGGGCTTCGTTCACATTTGTTCATCTCACGTAACCCAAATGAGTGGTAGAAACATTGGGTGAACCTTTTCACCCTCCTAACAGTGACAAAACACAGTTATAGAAAAAAGACACCAGGAATAAAAAAAAATTAGTTACGGAACAGGGTCAGAAATAGAACTTGGCCAAAAAATTTAGCATGGACACAAGCACCTAGAAGTAGAAAGGAATGCCTATAGGACTAGTGTCCCACATGGGTGCTCTTGTCTTGGGGAAAAAACAGTTACATAGCAAGTTTTCAATAGTTACACATCCATGGTTTTCTCTAGTTTCAGTAGTTACACAACCAGTTTCAGATTGCAAATCAGTCACTAATAGGAACTAACTACTAATCCAGGAACCAAAGAAGGAACTAAATAAGGGAATGACATCTAGGGCATATATAAGACAACGATATTCCTAGTTCCTTTGTGTCACCCAAGGAAAGTTACAAATTGGGTTTATGATCATCTACAATGGCACTTATCCATAGGGAAGAATTAACGGTTGGAGGGAAAAATAGAAATCTCTCCCAATAAAATTTTCCCTTAGCAGTGGCAATAGGATGCCTAAATCTAAAAGTTTAGTGTGCATCAGGACACTCAAATCCCTATTTTGGTGACATGATGCCCAAATCCTTTATGTTATTCCAACTAGCTCCTAAACATCGAAGTCTATAAGCAGGAACAAATTTCTATCCCTTTCTCTTTCAACACTCCAGTGTGTAACTCTAACCTAAGTGGTTTAGCTTTTCCAATACACATTTCCATTTTTTACATATTTTCCAAATTAAAGTTCAATTGCATTTACACATTGAATACACTTGTTTTCTTTTCAAGGTCTCATATCCTATCCTAACAAAGGAAAAACACAAGAAACCATGGAGTAAATATCAAACATGCTTGAAAAAAGATGAAATTCCAAAGAACTACATGCACACAAATTATCACTCCATAGATGCAAAGGTCACCCCTTAGGATCTTTATCCTTACCTCTCCTTATAATTTCATGGTACACATCTTGCACTATTCCATTCAGCACACTACAACACTCATTCGACACGCTATTGGGTACAATCTTCATTTGACTCTCTAAGGTACACTTTCTTGTTCTACTTTATGCTACCAAATCCTTATTCACCAGCACAGAAAGTGGGAGAAAATGTAATCACTAAATCACACACTTACTATGCACATCTAGCCTCTAAATAATTCATTTATATGCATGATTCCTACGTAAGAGAACTACTCATTAACACCTCTTTACTTTGATTTGACATTGCTTTAATCCTTTTCATCTTTTTGCTTGTTTTTTATGATTGATAAACTTATAGTTTTGCATACTAGTCGATATCTTACTCAGATCTAATTTCATTTTTTACCTTTTGATCACCCTGTATAGGACCGTCCATTAGGGACAAGAGCGCTATTGTCCCCTTTTGGTAGTTGTGTCCTCTTTACCTCTTTTATGATATTTCGAATGTTATTTGTTTCTTGTCTTCTTTTATCCCTCTTGGTCATCCTTCCACTTTTTAATGACGAAACTTAAGCAAGGAATCACACACAACACACACACATACACACATGTGCTCACACACACACACACACACACACACATGTATATTAACCTCATTAGGGGGGAAATACATTCAAGAGACACATACATCTAGAGGGATATAATATTTTATATCTACTACATCAAGGAGGCATTTTATTGCATACTTCCTTGCATAGAGGGTTTATTCTGAATTCCATACCACACATTTGCATTTGGGACAAATTAGTTATAACATCTATCGCTTTGTGTGACTGGAACTAGGGCATCCTAGCTCAAGGGACACTATTCCAATTACATACACACAAGAACTACATAAAATCTGAAATGTAGTGCAGCACTCGGTGACAATCACATTGGGGTGACCTCTGAGGTCAGCCTGACTCAAGCATATTCATTATTTCATTCATCGAATGTGTGCTTGATTATTGTGTAGGTATCTAGGGTCTAGCACCTAGATGGTCATATCCCCTTCCATGCGCTCATGTCTCTGAGATATTCACTTTCCATAATCAAACATAAATCTTGCACATTCTAGAATATCCCCTTCCAAATCAGTCTCCTATCCAGAATTAGTCTAGACCTATAACTACAAGTTGATTCATTCTGAAAACCCTATCTATCACTCTTGCTTACATGATCTTGCTTGAATATTCTTATATCTATTTAATCAACATTTTCCTTATCTTAGATTTAATTTTATTAAATCAATGCGAAAGATAAGTGCAAGCTCATAGACCATCTAAAATCTGTTGAATGAAGAAAATCTGCACCCGACTCAATTTAAATATCCAACCACCCTTAACAACCAACATTAATAATTGAACTACACAACCCTCATTCCCATTTTTTTTGATAGAATGTGGTTCAAGCAACCTCGAGCGCCCATACTTGGTCTATAATATTAAATGTTGATTGACACTTAATGGTTGGTGAAGTCATTGGTTTCCTTCATTACTGGGAATAATCAAATATCCTATTTTTCCTTCTCCATTTTTTATATATACAAATGTAAGGGAATGAGTTAAATGTACTTTTCTACCTATTTTAGAGATTTACCCTTTTGAGCACTGTTGGGTTTTAGAATAGAACATGGGTTGAAACCACAGTCAGGGTACAACAAGTCCCTCCTCTTTAATGGGAGAGGTTCCCTTATTGAAAGAAGGAAAAAAATGCATAAATATACAACTCTCATTGTTTGGACCGTGATATCTTGGAACATTTTCATACTTCAAAGATTATCAATAAGAAGGAATGGAATAATATAGAGATAGGAGAAGGAAGAAAACAACAATACTTTTGGGAAATATAGATAGCAGAGTATCTCCCTACTCACATTGAACCAAGAAAATATAGAAAGGATCAATTACTTCACCACCTACTCAAATCTACAGACACAATGTTCTAAAGATTCACACAAACCAGAACACAAAGTTTCTATTGAATGCAAAATGAAAGATCCATTGAATCGAGCAAGGAGAGAGAAAGATATAACAGAGGAAAATAAGAAAGAAAGAACTTATGTATTGACTTACTTCAGAATTTACAACTTTCCCAGAAAACCAGAATCCCCTTTTTCCCATGGCCAAAGCCATATATTTATAACAATTTGTTTACATCCATACTTTTTCCCCAATAAAAGAATATCCGAAAGGGATAATGTTTATTGCAGATCCACTTTTGGAAAGTGACATGAAACAAACACTCATGAAAACCAGAGGTTCAAAAAGGTGAATATCTCATCAGTTTGAGCATGATTATTTTAGCAGGGGACATCTCATGATTTTATCCTTCACGTGGTCCAACTACTACCATTTTCCACTTTAACCATTTCATAGCACTAAAGTGTTTATTGATAAGTTTTATCCCATTTTATCACGTATGCCCGACTAAAATATGTTTTCGAATGATTAAACTTTACACCTCTTGAAACTTATCAGCAGCTACAAAAACCAATCCAAAACACATTCATGAAGGCAGACAAGGAATACAGGGAAAAGAATGAAGAATGGGCCATTTCTGTGTTTTGCAGAGCTTTGGTTTGTTAATGGCGATAAAAACTAGAAGAGGGCATTTGGCTATCTTTTCCCCCTTTTACCTTCAAATTTAGACCCTACACGTGGCAAGATCCAAGCAACGACGGCCTTGGGGAAGAAATTTTGCATTTCCTGACATCTAGGAGAAAAAGTGCATTTTCTCAATTTGCTCTGCCCCTCGCAGCTCCGCCAAATGCCGAACATGTGGCATCATCTGACTGGCTAAGGAAATGCGGGTCGGAACTGCCATTTGAACTTTTTCAACAAAAAGGGTCAAATTCTCAAAAAATCTCTGCCTGCCCTCTTTGACTTTTACACGTGGACACGTGGCACCATGCGATTGGTTGCGGGCATGCACTTCTGTTTTAGACTTTATCTACTTTGAGAAAAGGAAAAATTCCAACATTTCCCCCGAAGTCCATGTCCCCGCCGTTGACTTTTCAATATAGACATGTTTCCTTCTTTGATGGGTGCGGGCCTCAGCTTGAAAATTTATCCTTTCACCATAATGCCTTAGAAAATAAAATGGATCCGCCGGCCCGAACCTCCGCCAAAACTACTCCAGCCAATCAGGGATCGGTAATGATGCAGGGAAAATATGGCATTTTTCCCAAAATCACCAAAAGTAATAAGTTCACAAAGAAAGCTGCCCAACTGCATCCAATGGGAAACAAACCCGTAGCCTTGCCTTCCTGAGCAAGAATTTGACGGGGAAAAGAACGTAGAAAGTTGCAGGAAATGGGAAAATGCCATTTCTACTCCTGATGAAGGATTTCTTTCTCTGCAAAAGGTTAGAAACAAAATATGCAAGGTCCCACGTATTCCAACTCATCAAAGGAGAACCAAAATCATTTCCCACCTACTAAAAATAGGTAAAACGTTTTAATGGCAACAAACTAAGGAAAATGATTAAAAACTCGCGGGAAATGAAAACAAGAGTCATAAGGAGTTTAAAACATGAATTTCTTCCATGACAGGGCTCCAATTTTCATGGATTTAGATTTGAAAGGGTGGGGAAAATTGAGAGGACGAAAAGCACTAAACTTATGCTCACGAACCGTTGTAATGTGTTTGTGAAGTTTTCACGCATCTTGGCTCTGTGGAATTGTAAGCAGCTAAGTTCTTGATAGTTTTTCAAGTGTTATATATTTCCTTTGAATGCATGTGTATTTGATATAAATGTTCCACTTTTCTTGCAATATATCAGTCTTATTATGATAATTCTATTTAGAGTTTCTATGCACATTTTAGAACTTCACATGCTAAGTCACATCTATGTCTCTCAGAGTCAGAACTGGACCATGTTTTAGTTTGGTACATCACCTTTATTTATTTTAGTATTTCATCCTTCTAAACCCTAGTCCTTGAACATTTGGATAAAAATTATTAGGAGTAGTCTATAGTGTGGTTAGATAGATGCGTGAGTAGAATAAAAAGAATATCCTTCTCTCGATCTTTCCCTAAATACTTATTTAGACAACCTTTGAAAGTCCATTTATGTTTCATTGAGGTGTGGAGATCAACCTTCAAAAATGTGCAATTCAAGAGACCCATTTTTTGCCGTCCTTGGCCCTTTTCTTTCCGATAACTCATTTGCCTCATCTTCACTCATATTGGTGTGTATCTTCGTGGATTTGGCCTTTGGAGGTTTTTCAACTTATCTGTGACTCCCCCCTGTAAATCTGTTCTTTTCCCCCTTTACCTTCAAATTTAGACCCTACACGTGGCAAGATCCAAGCAAAACGACGGCCTTGGGTAAGATTTTGCCTTTCCTGACATCTCGGAGAAAAAGTGTCATTTTTTCAATTTGCTCTGCCCTCCGCAGCGTCCGCAGCCAAATGCCGAACATGTGGCATCATCATCTGACTGGCTAAGGAAATTCGGGGTCACGGAACTGCCATGAACTTTTTTTCAACAAACAGGGTCAAATTCTCAAAAAAAATCTCTCTGCCTGCCCTCTTTTGACTTTTACACTGGACACGTTGCACCATGGCGATTGGTCTGCGGGCAGCACTTCTGTTTATAGACTTTTCTACTTTGAGAGAAGGAAAAATTCCAAACATTTCCCCGAAGTCCATGTCCCCCGCCGTTGACACTTTCAATATAGACAATGTTTCCTTCTTTGATGGTGCGGGCCTCAGCGTGAAATTTATCCTGTCACCATAATCCTAGAAAATAAAAATGGATCGCCGGCCCGAAACAAAAAACCTCCGCCAAACTAATCCAGCCAATCAGGGATCGGTAATGATCATGGAAAATATGCATTTTTCGCCAAATCCCACCAAAAGTAATAAGTTCACAAAAAGCTGCCCAACTGCATCCAATGGGAAACAAACCACGTAGCCTTGCCTCCTGAGCAAGAATTTTGACGGGAAAAGAACGTATAAAGTGGGCAGGAATGGGAAAAATGGCCATTTCTACTCCTGATGACAGGATTTTCTTTCATCTGCAAAAGGTAGAAACAAAATAGGAAGTCCCCACGTATTCCACATCATCCAAAGGAGAACCAAATCATTTCCCACCTACTAAAATGGTAAAGGAAAAAACGTTTTAAAACTATGCAACAAACTAAGAAAATGATTAAAACTCTCGCGGAAATGAAACAAGGTCATAGGAGTTTTAGAAACTGAATTTCTTCCATGACAATTTGCTCCAATTTCAGGATTTAATTTGAAGGGTGGGGACAATTGAGAGGACTAAAACCTAAAACTTAAATATGCTCACGAACCGTTTGTAATGTGTTTGTGAAGTTTTCATGCGCATCAGCTGTGTGGAATTGTGAACGACTAAGTTGTTGATAGTTTTGCAAGTATGATCTCTTTCCTTTGAATGCATACATGTTTGATGTGAATATCTCAATCCTCTTGCAATATTTTAGTCTTATTGTGATCATTCTATTTAGAGTTTTTATGTGCATTGTGGAACTTCACATGCTAAGTTTCATTTGTCTCTTAGAGTAAGAATTTAACCTTGTTTTAGTTTGGTAGACACCTTTCTTCATTTTTGTATTTCATTCTTCTAAACCCTGGTCCCTTAGTAGGTTAGAACTAGTTAATAGTAGTTTGTAGTGTCGATTAGATTAGTTGTGGTGAGCTAGAATAGAAGAAACCAACCTTCTCTAGAGATTGACCTTAAAGGTGCCATTGTCCCACACTTTGAAGGCCATTCCATGTTTCACTGAGGTGCTGAGCTCAGCCTCAACAGAGGAGTGTAATCTCAGGTGACAACAATTTTGGCACGCCCAGTGCAACCATTTGAGACACTTATAGCTCATTTTGGAGCATCTTTCACTAAGATTGGTGTGTATCTTAGTGGTATTTAGGCTTTGGAGACATTATTTCAACACATCTAGCAACTCCCAAATCCAAATCTATTGTTTTTCAAGCAAATCTAGTGACCATTTTTAATGAGAAGAATGCAAACAAGACAAAGTTCAGCCAAAGGAGATCCAATTGAACACCAGCAGCTCTCACCAAGGAGAAGAAGAAAGGGAATTTCGGCCCAAAAAATCTTGTCAACTCCCAACAGAAGTTTTTCCACTCCTCTTGGTAGGCCTTGCTCTTCTCCCCTTAGAAATTGAAGGCATGCCCCCTTCATGGTCACCAAAGAAAGTTACCTTTTGTGACCTTCAATGGAGGTAGTCCCTTTGGCTTTAGCCACTCACAATGATATACCAATTGTTTCTTTAAAAAGTATTCTATTTTTTTGTTGAAAACCTAACTACTCCTATACAATATATCTGAGATTTTGTTAATGTATGTTTAGTCCATTTTACAATTGAGGATGGCATGGTAGTGAGAATTTTATCTTCATGTTTGAAAGGAAAAAACTACAGTGGTATAGATATAATTTTCCTACCTCACTTCACTCATGGGATGAACTTGGATAAGCACTTTGTAGCAGTTTGAGGAAATTTCTTATTAGCGGACTGCCCTTAATTGAAACTTGGGTAATTTATAGGTGTTTGGGATTTTTATATTTTGAGGGTGACAATCTCGTTTGATATATTTTAAACCAAATCTATAAGTTAATCATTTTCATCCAACCTATTGGGAGAATGTGATATGGAGACAAAGTGGGGCATATTTGGATTTCCTTGGGGAAATTCTGGAAAAAGAGGTGTAGGAAGTATGGAATCTATTTTTATAGCTTGTATTAGACAATTTTCATCCCTAATGGCTATTGTGTATGCATAATGTAATGTTTTAGCTCCCTTAGATTGAATCATTACTACAATATCAAAATTAAGAGCCTTAAAAAATATAAAAATGCACTTTGAGGAATTGGATTTAGAAGAGTTGAAATGCTAGTCCAAGTTCTATGAAATTTCCAAATATATCTCCAATGAGTTGAATGTGAGTCGAAACATAGTTCAAATGTGAAATATATGGCTAAAGGGAGTTTTGGACCTGCAAAGCAAGGTGAAAACCCCACCAAAGATTTTAGAGGTGAAAATGAGCTCCATTTTGCATGAAATTTTGAGGGGATAAAAATGATAGAAAAATCTACCAAACCCATAAAATCTTGAAAAATAAAAATACCAAAATTCATATATATGAAAAGAAAGGTTATTTCTTCAGGACCCTGATTGAGGTGGATTTTGTCAATTTTTATTTATTTTTACTGAGACCCACTTGAGAGTACTAGATTTTGAACACTTTTTATGTTATATAAAATTTAAGAAAAATGTGTTTTAAAACTCAAATGCGTGTTTTACACCCAAAATTGTAAATGTACTTTGCCAAACCCACCCAATATTTTGGAGGAGCAAATGAGCTCCATTTTGCATGAAATTTTGATGGAATGAAAATGATAATAAAATATATCAAACCCCATAAAATATTTAAAAAACCAAGTGAAAATTTATATTTACATTTATCATACTTTTAGCTTTGTCAGACAAGGTCAAAAGTATGATTTTCATTGATTATTCTTTTGGCATTGTTGGAGAAGCTCAAAATTCTGATTTTCATTAATAAAATTTTTGGCCTTGTCATACAAGCTCAAAAATACAATTTTTATTCATCAAAATTTTGGTCTTTTTGGACAAGGTCTAAATTCTAATTTACATTGGATAAAACTTTTGGCCTCTTATTGCACAAGCTCAAAAGTATTATTTTCATCGATCATAATTTTGGCCTTGTTGAACAAGGTCGAATATTTTATATACATTAGATCAAACTTTTGGCATTGTTATACAAGCTCAAAATTTTGATTTACATTGGATCATGTTTTTAGTATTTGAAATGTAACTTACAAAATTGTTTTTTAAAAGTATAATATTTTGATTTACAAGGATTTTAATGTACTTGAGCATTTTTATGGAATTTAATTGATTGTGACTAAATTTTTAGAGTGGACTTGAAATTTTTCCTGAGTTCAAAATCAGGGACTATAAGTTGCTTTATCTCAATGAAATGACTTGGATTACATGAACAGTGAACAAGGCATGAATGAACTCCAAATCTCATGTATAAATAATGTCATATCTATTGGGCATAGGAGTCAAAAGTATGAACACAAAATTGACTTGTTCTCATAACCTGATTTGTAGAGGGGAATAAAAGAGGATAAAACATAGTAAAACAAGGAACACACATGGGAAAGGGAAACATATGGAACTAACCTAATCACATAAAACATGCATGGGACAACATGATTTCAATGTTGGTACTACTTCATATATTACCAATACAAGGGTAAGTTAATATGACGATGATCTACAAATCCATTGAGGGGTTTAGTGATGTAGGATCCCCTCCTTAACTATTTAGGAGAAATGTGTGAGGGAAAATATTCTCAAGTGTCGAGGAAAGAGAAGAATGCATATCTTTTCTTAAAACAACTTGTATGCTTCTAATCAAACATGAAGGGATCTCCAAATGTATCTTCATTCTTACTACCATGAAATGCTTATGTCCTTTTTTGAACCATCATCTCATTGAGGCGTACCTCTGATTCCATGTCTTGTACATTTTTTCCACCAAAAAAAAATATTTTGGTTATCCACATCTCACTAAGATCGTGGTCCCGCTAGCATATTTTGAAAAAAATTGATTCCCTATTTTTCATAACCTCTTTGATGGTGGATTTTGAGAATTGGTCCATGATGGATTTTCCACAATCCTCAAAAACATGGTCAAAGAATTCCTATGGATCAAAACTTGAATATTCAAAAAAACAACCCACTTTCACATAAATCACTCCATTTTTGATCTTGTGTCTGATATTATGAATATTGTATGAGTTGTATGGTGTCTCATCCTCTTGGAAAGAGAATCAACATAATGATGAGGAAAAAATAGGAATTCCCCCAACCTCTTGGTACCATAATAAGCTAAAAAACCAATCTCCATTTTGAATTTATTTCTAACTTGATCTTTGAGTAACTTTAACATTTTTTGGATTTTTAAACTCATCATTAAATATATTTAACTTCACCAAAAGGAAAAGGAAAACTCTCATATTTACTCATCTAGTCCTCATTGTGTGTCTTGTGAATATGATAAGAAATGGTCATTCCATTTTGTAAAACTTCACTGATTATCTCACTTTCCTCATGATCACCCCCATCTATCACTTGTTGGTCACCCTATTGTAGGAAATTATGTCCATGGTTTACTTCATCCTCCTATGATTAACTTGTACCTAGAATAAAAGATAAATGAATACCTTCTCAAACTCAAGGTTCCATATATCATTTGTATATTCTTTGACCATTTATTGTGCATCTAAGGATTCTTCCATCATCACCATATACAAACCACAAATTGTTCTTGCATATAGGATATCAGCTCTAGGATATTTAGGTTTCACCACCAAGTACTTAGCCTTTGTCTCAAGTTATAATATCTATTTTTCTCCTTTCATTAGGATCATAACATATGACCAATCTAGTTGAATTACTCCACTAAGATCCCTGCAAAAATATCTCACTTAACGTCATCATGTAAGTTGCTAGGATATCAACCACTTGGATTGTTGTTTTCAATTTCTTCTCATGGATAGACAAGCTGAGGAAAACTTGAACATTTTTTATTTGGCCAACTAAAAGAACTTCTTTGGTTTCCATAGTGAAACATTTTATATTTGTTTTAGAAAGTGTCAAACCAAGGGCATGAGAAAAATTGATTGAAATTACATTATCTGAGACATAAACATTCAATGATATGATTGCTGAGTTTGTATCTACCTATTGTCATGCTAAATTTCTAACCTATAAAATTGAAAATTTTGGTCATGACAGCCAAGCCCACCATTTGAAAACCCCTCTCCCAATCATTGTTGATTTAATAAAATTTAAATATATGTATGGACACCATTGATCATATAAATATAATAGTATTCAAGCAAGATCTAGCTAAAGAAGTATAAACATGAGTGAAATATAGGAGATAAAGATGACTCAACTTATAACTATAGGTCTGGACAGATTCTAGACTGATGAAATGAATGGTAAGGAAAATTCTAGACCTTGTAAGCTCTGTCTCTGATTCTAGAATGTGATGATTTCAAGGATAGGAGCGTCTGGAATGAGATAGGGCCACCTGGGCGCTAGCATCTATTCTAGGAACTGGTATATGTAGGATAGTTATAATTTTAGTTCTTCATGTGTCGCTTCTTATCACCTTTAGTTCACTACAGGTCAGGTCAAGTTCATTACACTTCTAATATATCACATCTATACCTGCAAAATAAACCCTAGCTACCTACATAATACTCAAGTGCACGTTAGATGGATTAAAATATGCATATGCATATGCTTAAGTCGGACTTATCTCAGAGGTCACCCCAATGTGATTATCACCAAAAAATGCACTATATTTTAGAAACAAATGTAGTTCTAGTGTGTGTGTGTGTGTGTGAGAGAGAGAGAGAGAGAGAGAGAGAGAGAGAGAGAGAGAGAGAGAGAGAGAGAGAGAGAGAGAGAGAGAGAGAGAGAGAGAGAGAGAGAGAGAGAGAGAGAGAGAGAGAGAGAGAGAGAGATTGGAATAGTGTCCCTTGAGAAAGGATTCCCTAGTTCCATTCACACAAAGAATAGCGGGCTACAACTACTTTTTCCCAATGTAAAATGTCTGGTATGGAATTTAGAATAAACCCTCCTATGTAATGAAGTGTGAATGCCAAAAATCTATTCCTTGGTGTATTTGATAAAAAAATATTAGCTCCTTGTTGTAGTATGTGCCTCTTGAATGATTTCCCCCTAACGAGGTTAAATAAGACGTGTATATACGGTTCCTTTGGTTAAGTTTCATCGTTAACAAGTGAAAGGCTGACTAAGAGTGATAAAAGAAGACAAGAAAGAAGTAACATTCAAAATATAAGAAAAAATACAAAGAGGACAAAAGCACCCAGAGGTGACATTAGTAGTCGGGCACTCATGTCCCTAATGGGTGCTCATGTAAAGAGAGTTAGAAGGATAAAACAATGAAATCAAAGTTGCTTAAGATATTGGCTAGTATGAAAAACTATAAGTTTTCGATAAAAAATAACAAGTAATAAAAATGAAAAGGATAAAAACAATATCAAAGAAATTAAAGAGGTGTTAATGTGTAGTTCGTTTGCTTAGGAATCATGCATATAAATGAATTATTTAGAGGCTAGGTGTACATAATAAGTGTGTGATTTAGTTAATACAATATCAAATTAACTATCAAATTACAATAATTATGCTCAGTAATAACAACATTAATATCTAATCCTGGTTCATGTGCCCAGGGGAATTGTTCATGCCTCCTGATCCTCATTATGATCTTTAGTCGATGTTGGGGGCATGCTCTCTTTAATCACTTTGTCTGTTTTTAGCCATATTGCAACCCTGAGGGCATTTATTATAACTGGTGTTTACACCCTAACCCATTGGATTGTTGAAGGATATTATGAAGTGACCCATGATAGTTTAGGGAAAATATATGGAGGCAAGTAATTTCGGGAATAGTTCAAGCAACAATGTGTCATTGCGAGCATACACAATAAAGGTTTTAATAGAGAAAGTGAGCTTGTTCTAGAGATTCTAGAAGTTCTAAGAAAAAATGGGATTTCATCAAGGATTCAATGGAAATATAAAGACTTAGAGTAGTACATGAGTAGATAATTTTTGTCACTTGAGATTGTACCCTTTTGCTGATAGTCTCAGGTTTAACACCTTCAGTGAAACAGTTGACCAGGCATGACTTTAAAAGTGTGGGAAAATTACTCCTTCAAATGGTTGGAATGGTCTAGGTAAAATGTTCTATTTATTTCCAAATACATAAGGTTTGGCCACTAAACTCCATCTAACCATCACTATGATCTACTACTAACTAGCTCTAATCTAAGCTTTCCAAGGAAAGACAGGTTTAAAAAGATGAAATACTGAATGGAAACTAGGTGATTCACCCTTAGTAATCAGTGGATTCTCATCCCTTGAGATGAAGGGGACAAGAGGGATAAGAAAGTGTGCTCCACATCCTTTGTTTGGCCCCTAGACACATGCAAAACCACAATTCAACCATGTAATTGTTTTCAAACTCCAATTCTATTCGTAACTCTCAAATGATTGAACTCCTGATTAAACCAACACACATCCTACCATAACAAAATAGGAAGGAAAGAACAAAATTTAAAGGGAGGAGGGCCATAATGGATCCCATTGATTCATTATCCCAATCTATTATAATGAGGGTGCAAGGCCACTTAGTGCATTTGCACAAAATCAACATTGAAGTATGCATCTCAAAATGCTTTAAGTCCACACAATGAGGTAGAAACATTCAACCCCTTACCATTCATGGAGAGGGTAATTTTCAATTAAATATCTAAGTTACATTAATAAAATAAGAAGAGGGGACCTCCAGAAAATATGAAATCAAGAAGATCACCCACTTCTTCAAACCCCAAGGACCAATCAACATTAAAGTGTGCAAACCAAACATGGATGTCAGATATTTCTTGGATTATGCAAAGTTAGATCATATGGATGACCAATTGGATATGCATGGTAATTATTTAATGTTGGTTTATTGGGTGTAAATTGTTCAAACACTTAGAATTGATCCAGCCATGTACTCATTTGATTGAGAAAACAAACTGAAAAGTAGCACAAGAGAATTTTCACGATGACTTAGATTAGCCAAATTGCCTAAATCATTAAGCATATGATTGTTGCATAAAATAAGATTTCATTTGAGCCATTTTTTCCCTTTCATGATGAAATACCATGTATTATTGGTGATAAAGGAATTTTGGATCTGAAAGATTCAATCCAAAAACTAAATTTGTCATTATTTCCGGTGAAACCAGTAGATCCAAATTATCTGAAATTTGGAGAAATTTTCTCCATGTTTTAGGCTTCCAAATGACACTTCTTTCATGATGACAAAGTAATTTTGGAACGTGTCTATTAATCCTCTATCCAATATTCCAACTATGCTAATTTTGTTTTAAATTGGTGACCCAAATTCAAGTGATGAGTCAATCTAAAGGTTTGGAGCAGAGCATCGACCAAGGAAATAACAAGTTTTTTGAACCACTTTCACTCCATGTCAAATTTTTTAGTCGTAGAATCCCAATTGGATAAAAATAGTAAGTCTTTTTAGGTTACACAATCTATATACTAAGTCTATGTGATTTTCAAGTGTTCAGGTTTTCTGAGTTGCCTTCAATTTTCTACATATCAAGAACACTCAAAAGTGCTAAATTGAGACACTTACTAAAAATTCATCAGTGTAGTTGGACTTTTAAAAATAACAATGTGTTGGGATTAGTGGTAAAAATTTTCTAGTGTACGTGGCAGTCATCTCCAGTAGTGCAATCTTTCTAGTATAGTGTGATTGTCACCAGTGGAGCTCAAAAACTCAAATTTGGTAGCCAATTTTCCACTTAGCACAACATTTTCAACCGTATAGAGTGATAATGATGTAACAAGTATGGACTGGAAGACTTGAAAATAAGGATGTTGATTGAACACCAAAAAAAAGAAGAAGAGAAGATATTCTTAGTGGGATATTCATGGTTGGTAGGTTCACTTTTGTAAGAGGATGGATGGTTCAATTGAAATGTGGTGCCTCTAACGCAGATCATGATGTTTTCAAGTGTCAGCAAGTTGTCAACTTAGGTTCCACATGGTGAAAGTCTCATAGGTAGAAAATGTTTAAATGCTTTTCAATACTCTTGAAAGAGTGTAGGATGTACCTAATAGGAAAATTTGGAAAATTTGAGGCCATCAAGTGTTTAAATTTCAATAAGGAGGTCCAAATGAAAAGAACTTCATTCTTAGATCATCCTCTCAAGATCCATCAGAAGCAATCTCTTCATCAAAAAAATCTTCCTCATCTCTAGATTATCACTTATCTCTCTTCTTCCCTCTCCTCCTCCTTCCCTCTCTAAAATTATATTTCTTCATTGGGGATATACTTTTTGAATCTTTCATTTGATTCACTTAAGTGTCCTTATTTTACATTGTAAAAGTTCATTTTCAAAATTAAGAAAAGGACTTAATTTCAATCCTAGGGAATATTAAAGATCACAAGTGGTGGGGGAGGTGAAGAACCATCATTTTAAAGCTATAAATTAAGATGTCCTATCCATTCCAAAGGGTTGGATTTTGTTTCCCTACTACTGAGAGGGACAAATAATAAGGGTACATTATTTTATCTCAACTTGTATATGTTTTTCTACACCCTCTACTTACATAACTTGACACAAAGGATTCAAATCTTGCAAATACAACCAACACAATGCCAAAAAAATTAGTGTCTTATGATAACAATGTTAACCCATAGAAGGATTTGTGTCTCTAATTTGATAGTCTTTTATTTATACACATTTGTTCTTCTTAATATTGAATGTGGACCTACTCTGGTTGATTTTGGTGAGAATCTGCAAGTTCCTACTCACAATCTTAACCCCACCTCCACTATTTTCTACCTCATTTTACCCCTTTACAAGAAAATTCCTCCCTTATACATTATACAAGAACTTTTCCACAAGTTTAGTGGAGTACTCTTGTGTGAAATCCTCGAAATAAGATCACCCACTGTTTCAAGTCATCTAGGAGTCCAATCAAATTAGAGCCTATATACCCAAGAAGGATGGACCTAATATGTGATTTATTGGTTTAAGTAAAAAGTATGATCATCTGAGAAAGGGGATGTTGTCCAAAATATCACCCCATGAAATTTTAAACAACTCATCCAATGTTTCAAATATTAGGTGGCTCTATAAAATGAAAGACCAGTGGAATGAAGGAGTTGAGGATTCAATGTTCCATGAAAATACTGCATCAATATTATTGCTACGTAGACTTAGAAAATATAGAATTTCATGGAGTTAGTTTATTCCACGTAGAAAATTATTTATCTAACTTAGAAAAAGCTGTGATGCAAGTAAAAAATGTCATGGGATACCACGTGGCAAAAGCAAGAAAGTTTGAAAGTGACTAAGGCTGGAAGCCGTAGAATAAATAACTTAGTGTTTTGCGGAATTCAAAGACGTAGTATTCCGTGGAGTTGACAAATCCATGGGAATTTCAAAGAACGAATAAGGAAAAAGCTGCAAAGGAAAGAGATGAAGTGATTACCTTCTTCGTTGGTGGCTTGTCTTCGGGTTGATGTGCTTGAAATGTCCCTATGCAAATGATGATTGATGCTATTTTGGGAGATTCAATTTCTTTTTCTCTCCTCTTATCTTTCTCAACTTCTTTCTTTTGATTTTGAGCTTTTGTGAGGATGGCATAAGAATTACTATCATCAATAAAATCAACACCACAAAATTTGTGTTCTAAATACCCAACATGAGAGTCGCCATTTGGTTCTTCAACTTTAAGTTCTGAAAAACCATAAATTTTTATATTAGTTACCTCTTCAAAAGAGGCTTGCGTAGGACTAGCCATATGCCAAGGAGCTTCAAGTGTGAGAAATTATTAAGGTGTTGATAAGTGGTTGCAATTTTTGTTGTTGTTGTGGTTTCCAAAGTTTCTTATAAGCATGTCCTTATACAAGTTAGCTGGTAAATTTTGCAATACTTATTTTGTTAAGGAAATGATTTTAATCGTCAACCTCTCAACCATAGGGTCTATATTACCTTGATTTGATCTTTGACCATTATCCTTTCCATGATCCAGTTTTAGTTTTCCAACCAAAATTAAATAATCTTCAACTTTGATGGCTAATGATCGGGTTGTATTTAAGACTGACACCTGTGATATTCTTAAGATAAAGCTAATTTTTGGGAGCTGAGCATTAATGAAGAATCACATTTTATTTTGTTTCCATGGGTGTGTCCGTTTGAAGTATCTTATGCAAAAGTTTGTTAAATTTGGGAACAAACTCTCTCATAGGTTAATGTGCCTCCTTCATTTGAGTCAACTAGGCCAGGAAGACATGAACATCTTCTGCTGATTTAAATATTTCTTCAAACTTTGTCTTCATAATAACCTATTCAATAATGGAACTATTGACAGATCTTACACATGTGCAAGAATTCAACTCAAAAATTTTGTTTCTCAGATTGGAGAGCTTTGGGAAAGATAGGAAAACTGTGAATGAAAGAATATATAGACTTTGAGAACTTCTATGAATTGACAAATCAATTATTTTCATTATAAATCATGACACCTTAGCCAGAAGGAAAGATTTTATATTTCATCTCGACACAGGTCCTTTATAGAAATTAAAATCATCAAGGTCAAAATAAGTATTATGAGTCAAGAATGAGTTACTGGGAATGACTTATATGAATTGGATTGCATGAGCAAAGACTATAATTGTGGAGGTCCTGTTTAAAAACATTGCAAAACATCTCTAGAATAGAGTTTCTTGATCACATGAAATTTAATTTTTGATAACTCGGACTCAACCATTTTTAAGAGAAAAAGTCTATGTTTCAAATGGCCGTTAAATTCCCCCTTCTAAAAGCACCGGCCGTTGGTTTTCAAAAATCTGTGGGAGACTTAGCTAATTCATTGGCAGGTTATATCAAAAGCTGCGTGAAGTTCATTTGGCTGTAAAATTTCAACATCCAGAATATAGTGGCCACGTGGTGGTAGATCAACAGTGCAAAGCATGGACGTATGGTGGGATTCTAGTGAAATTTTCATAGCAGATAGATCCATTGAGTGGACATCAAAACCCTACAGAATGAGCCATATTTTAAAATAGTTTTGGGTCTAGGCTTAGGTCAAGGCAGGTCAATAGGGATAGGTGGCAAAAAATAGATCCCCCACATGAGCTTCAAATGTGAAAAGAAGATAAACCACACGTGATCAGCCATTCTATGAAAAAATTCAAGCAAAGGTCTGGACCGTAGTGGACATGAAAGAGCATACACGTGGTAAATTTTAACCAAGGAATGATAACATTTTGGGTCTTTTAAGGGATGCATGGCAGAACGTGAGTCAACATCAACCAAGGTTGATAACCAATTATGGGTCCATATGGCCTAAAGATAGGTGGCCAACAAAATGGTGAGACATGGTTCAACAATGAGCATAAGCGGACTAACACCATAATGTGGTAGCATTCCAGCCAACCTTTGAGTACGATGGAATCTGCATAGAAACTCAAGCCATGGAATGAGCCACATTTTATGGAAGGAATTAGGTCCAGGTTAGCGGGAAACCAAAGGTTCAAGTCAAAGAAGACATGTAAAAGCATTCGATGTAACCAAAAAATGGGAACACCGTTCCAAGGTGTGTGGAGATTTCCTATTGGCTTGTGCTTTACAATGGTTTTAAGTCAAGGGAAGGATCAAAAGTATGAAATATTGCATTAAATGTGGAGCTTTCTCATTGGCTCATGTTTCATAATGGTCCATCAGGGGCTAGTTTTCAGAAGGTCTGAAAAATTGTGAAGGAATGTGGCACATTTCGTATTGGCTTGTATTTCTAAAAGCCAGAAAATCAGAAAGGAAATCCCGATCCCATGATCCAACTAGAGGTGGACACATGGATAAAAGGAAGGGAAAATGTACACATGGGTATACTCAATCCCCGAGCCAATTAAAGGCCACCACGTGTCACTCTCGTGTTCATCCTGACATACAACTTTTTTTCAAATGGCCATATTTTTTTTATCTACATCTCCAATTTCAATAAAATTGGTCTCGTTGGAAAGATCTCATCCCGCTCTTCATATTTGTACTAAGAAAACCATAAGTTGATGGATTTTGATAGGAGAAAAAGGGATAAAATGATCTTGACCCCCCGTTTTTGAAGCTCAACTTACTCAGAGTCATGTTAAATTCGACTGTGAAGGTCAAAAATAGATAATTTTGCATGGAAAAATATAGACTGCATGAGAAAATATATTATTTTATTATTTCGTAAGGATAAGTCTAAAGTCTAATTATTTTTAATCAAAATTGTGTGAAGGATAATCAACTTAGACTATTGATCTCGAAGTTATATTTTATTTTCTACATGTCATCTTGCATTGGATTTGTCTCCAAGTGGGTCTTGATTGATGTTGTAACTAAAGTTGATGAGTAATTTGATTCCACTTTGTTTTCTTATATATACTAATTATTTTGAAGCATTAAGAGAGTTCAGTTGATGTAACTAATTGCTGCAGAATTCTTTCTAGCAAGTGTCCACTTTTAATAAAGTGTTTTACATTTCCAAAAATTCTTTGCAATTTTGTGCACTAAGATAGCTTACTCTTTTGTTTTCCCTAAGTATTTTAAGTCAATTACTTCTACTATCTACCCTTTTTACAAGAAATTAGTCATTGTGTGTTATTTTAGTGCGTATTCTTAATGAAATTTGTATATTGTGATTTAACCCTTAGCAGATTTTCCATTACTTTGCCTTGAAATTTCACTCAAGATTTTTGGTTCAGGTAAGTTTATTCTTTCATTATCAGTTTGTGCACATCTCTATATTAGATGTATCCAAATGTTGGTGTGTGTTATTTTCCACATCATTAGGTGAGTCATCTCACTTAGTTGAGATCATAGGTCCATGTGTCATTTAGGGGTCATTATGAGATTCTCTTACGCGTCAGTGTGTCATATGCGTCATTGGGAGTTACACTTCTATTCTGGGAATGTAACTCCCCCTCTCTACTCGAGTTGTCATGATTGTAGCACTGGGGGTTACTCAACACCTCCTATATGTACACCCCATTTGATCTATGAGATAGAGGAGAGTTTTATGGCTTAACTAGGTTCTGCCCATGTTTTGAATCTTTGCATGCACATTCAGTTGATGCTCACTCCTCCTAAGATCTCTTCACGCTGCCGTTCGCACGTCTGTTGATGTGCACGTCGTCCCTCGTGATCCTCGCTTGTGGGTTTTAAACCCTCTTTCATGGTATCAGAGTGGATCTTGTGGATCCGTGCACTCCTCGGCATTTTTTGTGCATTTTTCAGCTTCTAGCGTGATATCAAGTTCTCGTTGCGTGTGTCATAATGGATATTCCATTTGTGCTCTTCTTGCATTGATTTTGGGGTTCATACCTCCGTTTGGTTTTCGTTTTCCCGTTTTCATGTTCATGGTTTCTTGATTTTTAATAGTCAAGGGGTTGCATTAGTTTTTGAGGTGTTTTTTAATGCTCTTGCTTGCATTGTTTTTTGGCCTTGGTTGGACCCTGGTTCCTTCTTGGTTCATGTGTTCATTATTTGGGTTTTCTGGCCTTGCATGAGCTGGTTTAGGTCTATTACAGATTGGCTCATTTCGGGCTGTAGATCCATTTTTCTTGCATGCTTTGGATCACGGGTTTGCACGTTTACATTGCCTTTGGGTTCAACACTCATTGGATCATTGTTGTCACCTGTGCCTTGTATTATTCCACCTTTCCTTGCATGCACTCAATCTATTGTGTTTGCTCCTTCTTGGTGTTGATTTCACCAGGCTCGTTGCATTTTCCCAGGCTCCAACAACTGTTCACATGCTCTCCTTTGCATTAGAAAAACTTTTTTGCCATGTTGAACTTTTTATGCATTGGAAAAACTTATTGCTGATTTGCATTTCTTGGCTCCATCTCACTGCGTTTTCACTCTCCAGCACTCCCTCGGCCGTGCCCAAGCATTGATTTACTAAACATGATGTTTTGGCGTTGGTTAAAACACTTTGCAGCAATTTTTTTGCTTTGTTGGCACAATTTTTTGTTGCAGACTGTGCTTTTCTGCTAAAAAACCAGCACCTTACACGTGCACAGCACCTCACTTAGTTACCTGCACAGCGAGTTACACTTCAAATGTTGACACTTCAGCAACTCCATTTCTACAGCTGTGGCTTCTTACCACTCATGCAGCTCTGCATTGGAAATCACTCTTCCTTTGCAAGCTGCTTCACATGCCTGATATGTAACTCCCATGTCACTCAGGTTTGGCAGCACCAGACTTCTTGGTAGCTGGTTACAAGCACCACCTCCTTGGATCTTGGCACGTGGGCTCGGTCAATGTGGTCCTCCTGGGAACAACATTCCACGTTTCCCTTTTTGGCCTTGTTTAGAGTCAAAATCAAATCCTTCTTTTTTAAATGTTTTAGGGTGTTAAAAAGTTAAAACATTTAGTTTATGGCATTGTATAAATTTTTAAGGTTGTATTTTGGCTTGTATTAAATCCCTCCTACGCTCATCGAAGATGGAAGGCGAGGTCCAGGGTCGACAGGAGGCTAACCCCCCCTCGCAGTCAAAACAAACCCTACCTAAAATTTTGTGCCATTTCCAACGAGTACCCACACGATACCCTTTGCACCCATTTCGTGTACTTTTTTAATGTGTTTGCAACATTTAGTGTATTTTTCCATCAGTTGCGGGAATCATTTTAATGCTATAACTTTTGACTCGCTGCTCGTTTTTGAGCACTTCTTTAGTCAAAGTTGCATGATTTTTCACACATTACATGATGGCATTATCAGTTTTGTAAACACACTACTTTATAAAGTGCCACATTTTGGGGGGGTTGACTGTACTCTTGGGCTTTCACACGCAGACGCATTATCGGCCGAGTCTGACGTCTTGCTTTTGTGCATCTTGCATTTTTCATCATGGAGAGTGCTCTTTCCAGACTTGAGCATCATAGGATCACCTTACAGCCTCCACCACTTCTCACCGGGAGAGGGAACTATTCAGCTTGGCGTGCTTCCATGGAACGTTACTTCACCCACGAGGGTCTTTTACCCTTCTTGCTTGGGCTAGTTCCTGCACCCACTGATCATCGTCATCTAGAGGACTTCCTTGACACTTGTGACCATGTCTTTGGTCACATGATGATGCATGTCTCTCGTTCTCTCTGGTTTCACGTGGCAGACTCAGATCCACCTCACCGTGTCTGGAGCATTCTTCAGTCCCTCTATGGAGACCCTTCACATACTACACCATTGTTGTTGTTGTTGATGATTCAGTTGTCTCCTCCATTTCTTCATGTGATGATAGTTCCACTGACATAGACTCGCTTGGTTCTACTTCTGATGACGAGGATTGTGCACCCAGTTCTGATGTCGAGAGTACTACAGAGGACTCTTCTCCTCTTTCTCTCACTATTCTAGAGAGTGTTGTCACCCCCCACATCTCATCAAATATCGAGCAGTCTCATACTCAGTCTCACACAGTCATTACACTAGCCTCCTTTCCACTTCTAGTGTGCGAGGCCCCTTCCACTCCTCTACCTTCATTGGATGACTCATACCTATCTGACATCACTCTTCTGTTTGTTGAGCCCCCTCATTGGGACGAGTATCTACCTGACCTTAGTCATCTTTTCGCAGAGTCTACTTGTGATGCACTACAGGTCCCTCATCCATCTACAGGTGTTTCAGAGGAGTTCATCATCTCTATTGTTGGGAGTGCCCCTTCTGGGAATCATGTCACTTCCACATTTCCAGAGACCTTCATTGATCCACCCTCAGTTGTGGATCCCTTTTCTGTTGTGGAGGATGTTTTGTTCCCTTCACATCACTTGGACATCCTTTCTGCGGGTGTTCCTCTTTTTCACTCTGACAGTTCTACACATGTGGCATTACCTTCGGTTCCTTGGCACTCACTCGCTAGACCTATGTCACACTTTTGTGCACCAGACTCAGAGTTCTTCGTGTTGCTGCCTTCAGTTTCCTTTGTGGAGTGGGCGGACTTCCAGCACATCATTTCTGTCCTTCCTAAGGGCAGGCACACAGTTCAGTTGTGGGTGGCTCTTCTTCAGTCCAGAGGCAGAGGATCTCATCATTGACATTCTTCTGGGAGACCTCCTAGAGCTGCAGAGTTCAGATCCATCCATGGCATCTTCTGCATTCCTCTCATCTCCCTCTTCTTCTCTCTTCTTCTTCTTTCCAAGAGATTTCCTCTTTGTACATGGGTACCTTTTCAGGCTCGTCTATGGCCAGGACCCATTTTTGGCATCTTTCTTAGATTAGAGAGTGTGTTGTTCTCTTGTGGTGGATGTTTTTCCCACTGGGTTTTCCTTCACTGCTTGGGATCTTCTTTCTTGTACATGGGTACCTCATCAGGCTTTGTGCCGGGACCCATTTCTCGTTTCTGACTTGCCGCCTCATCCTAAGTTACGATGAAGGGGGGGTGTTGGTGTGTGTTATTTTCCACATCATTAGGTGAGTCATCTCACTTAGGTGAGATCATAGGTCCATGTGTCATTTAGGGGTCATTATGAGATTCTCTTATGCATCAGTCAGTGCGTCATATGCGTCATTGGGAGTTACACTTCTATTCTGGGAATGTAACTCCCCCTCTCTACTCGAGTTGTCATGATTGCAGCACTGGGGGTCACTCAACACCTCCTATATGTACACCCTATTTGATCTATGAGATAGAGGAGAGTTTTATGGCTTAACCAGGTTCTGCCCAATTGTCAAATCTTTGCATGCACATTTGATTGATTCTCGCTCCTCCCAAGATCTCTTCACATTTATTAAAATCATTTCATTTTCTTTTTCCCATGAAGTTGTGGAACCATGAGCTTCATTTCCTTGTTGGAACTCTATTTTTCAGTAGCGTTACCATTCATATCCATCTCCAACATTGAAAAATTATTCTTCAAGCTAGCTATAAAACACCTCCAAATCATCTTCCTATGGTCAAAATTAGATTGAAAATGTGTACCCATATGATCCAAATGTATAATCAAACCATGGTCATTCATAAAAAAATAGAAAACATTCAAGAGAAGGAGTATACGGGCTTTCGAGTTCATCCTACACCTAAAGATGAGTTTACAAGGTATATGTAAAAGAATGGAATTGACCTTACAGAGTCAGTTAAGAGAGCAACTATATAAATTACAAGGAGGATTCAAATTGGTTTTAGGTACCCCTGTCAATAGGGAGATCCTAGCACCAATAGTCCAATGGTTTATCCCAAGTCAACAAATAATTGAGGTAATGAAATGAATATTTTACCCAAATGTATTTATTTTATTGTCATATTTGCAGCCTATTAATTCCTTGATCTAATAAGCTCAAAGTAGAGGAACCCTATCAATGGGGTGTTCCCACATACCTTCCTTATCAACTATCTGAGCCTATTTCTCAATTTCCTAAAAAGCTTCCTCAATGTTGTTATTCCCACTTCCTTTTCCTCACATACATTTTTTATAGCCTAACCTTTGTATAAAAATTTACAAATCAAGTGGAGCCCCAAAAGCACCCATCTTATTTCATGTCCCAAGGTGCTCCAGTTTGGGAAGGGGAAAAACATACCTTGAAAATTAGTTAAGGATGGAAACCTACTAAAGAAACTCAGCAGAGATGAATATATAGAAAAATTTGAATAATTGGTTTTCAAAGTTGTGAATTTGAATTAGGTTGTCTTAGCTGATTAAGCCTTCAAAAGAGGTTTGGATTGAAGAACACAATGTTTGAGGTTGATGTTGAAGAAGACCACAAGGATGATGCGACCTGATGGGAGTTTCCCAGCAGAGTTTGATCAAACAAAGAGATAGAGTTTATGTATCAGACTTGGAAGATTGCATTGATCGAAGAAGTCAACCCATTGAACTCATTTCTTGTGCATTTTTACCACCTAATCTTTCAAGATAAAGATCCCTATTGCTATAGAAAAATCCCTATAAATTATCCATCAAAGGAAATCTTTCAATTGAAGAGCCTGCTACCCAAATTAGTCTAAGATGAGTAGAAAAAAAAGAAGTTTGGTATTTAAAAATTCATGATTGAGGAGGAGAAGAGCCATGGATGAATCAATATGCAGAATTAGAAGTCATCATGGAGAAGGAAGATTATTGGCATAGAGATGCTTGTAGAAGGAGAAAAAGGATTATATCAGCTTGCAAGAAACTTTATTCAAAGGAAATGAGAAGGGTGCTCCTTGTAGCTCCATTCATGGGGTTACAGAAAATAAGATGGTTAGATTCGGAGGATCAAACCATGCCCAATCAGGTACTTGGCTGGTTTGGAGTCAGTTTTAGTAGTACAACATTTGTGCTTGATTTAGAGCATAAATATGATCTTCATGCTATCAAAAGTCAGCCCCAATACCTCCCTAAATAGATTATAGATAAAGGTAGAAGTATTATCCATATTTTGGACTGATATTTTGAGAAATTTGGAAAGGAATAAATCATGTTTTCAATATTATCATGTGATCTGATTTTCAAATTGAGCTCATGGCCTCATTTATTCAGGAAAGGGAAGTTATTTATCTCTCCACATCTCAGGACTTGTTTATTCATTTCAATTGGTTAGAGTAGGGTAGTTTTCATTTCAAAAAGTGCTCATGTTGCAGTAGTTTTATTTTCCATAAGTGCATTTCATGCATAGGATCTCATTTCTTCCCAGATCTTTTCCTGTTTTTTTTTGTTTTTTTGGAAAGGAAGAAACTTTGTTTCAAGGAAAAGGTAGTTCCGAGCTTTGACTCCATGCCTAATGGATGCATCAAATCACTAGATCATTTCAACTAGTAGGAAACTGACCCCAAAAATTGCCAGAAATGTTGACATTTCTTGCACATGTGCAAGAAGTCAACTCTAAAATTTTGTTTCTCATATCAGAGATATTTGGGAAAGATATGTAGGCCATGAATGAAAGAATACAGAGTGTTTAGAGATTCTATGATCTTGAAAAGAAATACTTCTCATTATAAATCATGATCCTAATAGAAGAAAGATTTTCTAGATTCATTCTCGACACAATCCTTTATAAAAATGTCAAAGTCAAAAGGAGTATTATGAGAAAGAATGAGTTCCTGGGAATGACTTATATGGATTGGTTGGAGATGAGGAATATAATTGTGGAGGTCTTGTTGAAAAACATCTTCACTCGAAACATCTCTTGATAGATTAGATCTCACGAGTTCTATTCTGAATAAATCAGGCCTCAACCATTTAAAAACAATCTGGGATGGTTAAATGGCCGTCAAATTCCCCTTTCCAAATGCATTATCTATTGGAATTCAAAAACCCACATGAGACTTAGCTTATTCATTAACGGGTTGTATTTAAAAAATCTCACATGACGTTCATTTAGCCATCAAATTTCAACATCCAAAATAATGGGCCATGTGGCGGTAGATAAACGGATTAGGAAGGGACATGCGTGGAGGGGTTATGGATATTTTCATAGTGATGGAACCTAATAACGTCAAAACCCTGGAATGATCCAAATTTTAAAACATTTCAGGTCTGAGGCTAGGGTCAAGGCAGTCAACAAGGAATAGGTGGAAAAAAAGGCCCCCCATGTGACACAATCAAAAAGCAGACAAGGAAACATGTGGAGGAATTTTGTTAAAGGATCAAGTAGGTGCTCCTGGTGGACATGAAGCTCATGAATTAATTATGTTAAATTAAATTTTAGGTCCAGGGAGAAGGATGTGATTAATGTAGTCAAACCAAGTGGTAAAGATTGGTGATGACACATGGTGAAAAATCAATGAGAAGAAGAAGGACTGCGTCACCATTCGGGTGAAGCTCGAAGTGATGGACTCTAGTAGAAATTAAGCTCAAAATGAGCCAAATTTGATAGAAGGTTTTAGGGTTAGTTAGGAAAAGTATGAGTCCAGGTGGGTACATGGAGATTTTCTCATTGGCTCACATGCTTCATAAATCAATGGAGGGGCTATAACAAAAGGACTGACAATGCAAAGTGCATGGAGCTTTTCTCATTGGCTCACACTTCGCAATGGAGTCATGGGCTATCCTAACAATGCATTGAAGTGTGGAGCCTTCCCATTGGCTCACATGCTTCACAGTGGCTAGTTAAGGAATCAAAAGGAAATGTGGCAATTTCGTATTGGCTCGTATTTCATGGAAGTTTAGTATTAGGACAAAGCATTTCTAAAGGAAGTAAAGAAATCCTGTGAGCCAACTAGAGGTGGACACATGAAAAAAGGTATAGGGAAGCTAGATGCATGGCAGACTCAATCCCCAAGCCAATTAAATGGCCACCATGTGTCACTCTCTTGTTCATCCCAATGAAAATTTTTCAAATGGCCATATATTTCGATCTACAACTCCAAATTCAATAAAATTAGTCTCATTGGAAATCTATCCTCATATTCTTCATATTGGCACCAATAAAATCAACAAATTGATGGTGTTTGACATGAGAAAAAGGGAGAAAATAAGATCAACCCTATTTTTGAAGCTCAACTAAGTCAGAATCATGCAAAATACGAATGTGAAGGCCAAAAATAGATAATTTTGCATGGAAAAATACAGATCTACATGGGAAAAGATATTTGTTTAAATATTTTGTAAGGATAAGTTTAGAGACTGATTATTTTTAATCATTTTGTTCAAGGATAATCGACTTAAATATTGCTGAAGTTATCTTTTATTTTCTGCATGTCATCTTACATTGGATTTATCTCCAAGTGGGTCTTGACTGATGTTGTAACTGAAGTTGATGAGCAGTTTCAACTCCACTTCATTTTCTTATATATACTAATGATTTTAAAGCATTAGGAGAGTTCAATTGATGTAACTAATTGCTGCAAAAAATTTCTAGCAAGTGCCCACTGTCAATAAAGTGATTTTGCCTTTCCATAAATTCTTTGCAATATTGTGCATTAAGATAGTTGATTCTTGTGTTTTCCCTTGAGTCTTTTAAGTTAATTGCTCATGGTATCTTCCCTTGTTGTAAGAAATTAGTCATTGTGTGTTATTTTAGTGTGCATGCCTATTGAAATATGTATATTGTTATTCATCCCTTAGAAGATTTCCATTATTTTTCCTAGTAATTTCACCTAAGACCCTCTAGTTCGTGTAAGTTGTTCTTTCATTATCAGTTTGTGCACATCTCTATATCAGCAATCTCCAATAATTTATGGTGTATCACCCGCTTTTATTTAAGTTTTCCTTCTAACCTTTACCTCAATTCAATTTTAGCTAGTGATTCACTGAAAGGGAACCAACCCTTCAAATCTGGAGATTCACCTCACATTTGGGATACCCACATCCCATGAGGTGTTTCCATTGTCTATCTACAGAAGTGAGGAGAGATAGAGAATAATAAAATTATACCAATCCTCACAAGGGAGCATTTCTGCTAGATAACAAGAACATGCTGGTAGATGATAAAACCATTCAAATGTCGCATCTTGAAGTGTTTCCACAAACAATTTGACACAGAAATTTTCATGTGTATTCATTGTAGCCTATTCAATAATGGAATGAGTTGATAGATGATAAAACCATTTAGATGTCACATCTTGAAGTGTTTTCATGAACAATTTTACCTAGACATCTTCATGTTCAACATCCAAAATCTCACATACAATAAAGAAGGTTGCAATATGTTCATTTAGGTGTTGTTTTCCACCACCTCTATACTTTTGAATTATTTTTCCGAGAACCCCTTGGAAGTTCATTTAAGGGTCTGGATAGATCTAATGAGCATATAGATGATACCCATGAGATTTTTGCCATTTTTAGAAATACCACAAGTGCACAATACAATTTTTTTGAAATAAGATTAGAGAACAAAAAATGTTCAGAAATAAGAACTATCTTTCAAAAAATATGTGTAGGTTATATGGAAAGCATAAATGTTCCACAATAGATTTGTGAAAAACCATTGGTAAATGATTTTGTCACATGAAAAATATGGCGTTCTTCAAATAGTGTATGTGGCACAAAGTCCCTCCTCTATTACAAGGGGAGGTGCCATTTATTGAAATCCAGAACAAGCAGAAAGGAAAACATTGTATTTTCACTAACTTGTATGGGTGGGATTTCACTTTCAGGAAATGAATATAAACTGGAAAGAGAGGGGAAACGGGTGGATAATTTATAAATGAAGAAAGAAACATGGTATCCTAATTTGTAAACTAATTACTTGATATAAGAAACATTTCTACTTGGAATTCTACTTACATGAAATGAGTGAAGAAGGATAAACACATGACATAAGAAAGCATGCTTATTACAGAAAAATCCGTGACATAAAATTCAGTAAATCTATTTTATTTCTTCACAAAGATGAAAGTAATGTATCATACACTTTTCCTGTCATCTAAAGTCTCATACAAAATAATGGGCAACATAAAGTCTGGATAAAAATCCTTCCAAGTCTCTAACAATTCGAATCCCCTATGGAAATGATAAAATATTCTTGTACAAGAACCTAGATATCACAAAGTATCTCCACATATCCTTGAAGAAATATCTTTTAAAAAGTCTCACAAAGTAGCCTCTCCAAGTAAAAATCTTTAGATGGTAAAATTCCCTTTATAATGAATTGTAACAACATATTTATAGGACATTAATCCCTATAATTATGGCTGCATGCAGCCTTGAAAAATTCAAATTTCTATTAATAGGGAGTTACAAGTAATTTTGTATTTGAATTACAGATTGATGAAGTCAATTTGTATTTGTCTTACAGTTTGACAAATTTAATATGCAAATACTCTAAACCTATAAATTGGAACCCTACTTCTAAAACTAAAATTTTCACCTGCTTTTGCACCTCAAAGTTCCCCCATAAAATATATCAATTTTGAGACCTTGAACAATGAAGATAAATTATTCTACATTAAAATATATTTCAAATGATTTGAATGAGATTCAAAATGGAGTTTTGACTTGTTTCTATAGTTGAATGTTTCACTCACTTTTGCACCCCAAAATTCACACATAAAATGTATCAACTTTAAGACCCCGAACCCTGAATATAAATTGTTCCTCATTAAAATATATCTCCAATGCTTAGAATGGGAGTGAAAAAGGAGTTCATATGTGAAAGATATGGCGAGAGGAAGTTTTGACCCACTTTTGCAGTTGAAAGTTCCACCCACTTTTACACCTCAAAATTTCCCCATCAACTTATCAAATTTGAGACCATGAACCCTGATGATATTTTTTTCCTCATCAAAATATATCTCCAACGCTTCAAACATGAGTCAAAACAAAGTTCATATGTGAAATATATGGCAAGAGGGAGTTTTGATCTGCTTCTGAATGTAAAAGCTCCACTCACTTTTACACCTCGAAATTCCCCCATAAAATATATTACCTTTGGGACCCTGAACCTTGAAGGTAAGTTATTACTCATCAAAATATATCTCTAACACTTTGAATATGATTCAAAATAGAGTTCATATGTGAAACATATGGAAAGGGGGAGTATTGACCCACTTCTATAGCTAAAAGTTCCACCCACTTTTGCACCTCAAAATTCTCCCATAAAATGTATTAAATTTACGACCCTAAAGCCTGAAGATAATTTAGTCCTCATCATAATATATCTCCAACACTTCAAACGAGAGTAAAAAAGGGGTTCATGTGTGAAAGATATGGTGAGAGGGAGTTTTGACCCACTTCCGTAGCTTAAAGTTCCCGTACTATGAGACCCTTGCACCCCTAAAGTGAAATTTTTTCTCATCAAAGGCAACTTATACTCTTAGGGTTAAGGGTCCCAATAGGGCCCTATATTCCGAAGTGACTTCATATGCTGAAAGATATGCTTAGATAAGAAAGTTTCGACTCCATTAATCAAAAGCTACAATAGTTCCACATGGAGTTTGCACCTCAAAAGTCCCCTATAAAATATATTAGGAAGTTGGGACCTTGAACCCTTGAGGGGAATTTTTTCCTCATCAAAATATATCTCCAACTTTGAAGAGAGTTTAAAAGGAGTTCATATGTGAAAGATATGCCCATAGGGACGTTTTGATCCGCTTCCACATCTGAAAGTGGATTCCACCCCTTTTACACCTCAAAAGTCCCCCCTAAAATATATTAAAGTTAGGACCGAAATTGAAGATTTCCTCATCAAAATATATCTCCAATGCACTTCAAATGAGTAGTTTGAAAAAAGTTCATATGTGAAAGATACATCTCAGAGGGAGTTCTGACCACTTCTGTAATTGAATTACTGTTCCACATTTTTCACCTGAAAGTTTTCCATCAGCTTTTGGCATCATTCTACCTGAAGAAATTTTTTTCCTCATCAAAATATATCTCCAATGTTTGAACAAGCCCCATAAACCCCCAGCAGGCCGTTACCTCATGCTGAAATATATGGCTGTACAGGTCTGGGTTTTGACTTGCCAATAATGAGTTTGAAAGTTCCATCTACTTTTGCACCTCAAAATTCCCTCATAAAATCTATCAACTTTGAGACCTTAAACCTTGAAAATAAATTTTCCCTCATCAAAATATATCTCCAATGATCAAATGTGAAAGATATAGGAAGAGGGTGTTTTGGACCCACAAAGTAAGGTAAAACCCCCCTAAGCTTTTGAAGGGGAAAATGAGTTCCATTTACATGAAAATTTGAGGGGATAAAAAATATAGAGAAATGTACCAAACCCAAAAAATCTTGAAAAACCCAAGTACTGAACTTCATAGATCTAAAAAGAAAGAAAATTTCTTCAAGACCTGGATTGAGGTGGATTTTGGCACTTTTTAAATTTTTTTTACTCAGACTCATTTGAGAGTACTGAATTTTGAACACTATTTATTTTATACACATTTTAAGAAAAATATGTTTTGGGGTTCAAAATCAAGATAAAATTCAAATGTGTGTTTTACACCAAAAACTACAAATGTACTTCACCAAACCCACCTAAGCTTTTGGAGGGGCAAATGAGATCCATTTTGCAAGAAAAATTGAGGGAATGAAAATGATGGAAAATCCTACAGAACTTAGAAAGATATTTAAAAACTTATGTAAAAAATCTTGATATCAATTTATCATAATTTTGGCCTTGTTGGACAAGCTCAAAAGTTTGAGTTTCACGAGATCAAAATTTTAGCCATGTTAGAAAAGCTCAAAAGTTTGATCTTTATTGGATCAAAGTTTTGCTTTGTTGGAAAAACTCAAAAGTCTGATTTTCATTTGATTAAATTTTTGGCCTTGTCGGGAAAACTCAAAGGTCTAATTTTCATCGAATTGGACTTTTGGCATTGCCAAACAAGTTCAAAATTTTGATTTTCATAGATCGATCTTTTGTCCTTATCAGATAAGCTCAAAAGTCCTATTTTCATTTGAGAAAATTTTGGGCTTGTTAGACAAGCTCCACAGTTTGATTTTCATTGGATCAAACTTTTGGCCTTGTCGGATAAGCTTAAAAGTCTTATTTTCATTTGATCAAGTTTTTAAGAGTTGAAATGCAACTTAAAAATTTATTTTTAAAAGTCTAATTTTGTGATTACAAGGATTTCAACATACTTGAGCAATTTTTATGGAATTTAGTCGATTGTGACGAAATTTTCATGATGGAATAATTTTTTTACCTGAGTTCAAAATTAAGGACAACAAATAGTCAAAACCATACCACGTTCCAGGCATAGTTGTACAACCTTACATGGGAAATATGTAGTTCTAGTTTCAGATACAAAGTGGATCCATATCTAGAACAACTCTTTTACCCAATCTACAAAACCAAATCATCTCTATACTACTCTTTGTAGCTAAATAATCACCCCTTTGTGTGTTTTAAGAAAATGTAATATCGTTTTAACATAGTTGCAAGCATTAATGATTTATGTTGATTGTGCATGATTAATGTTTATTAATTAATTTAGAATAGTAATCCTATAACATTATTTAAATTATTCCCAATTCACTCTTTATAATATTTAATTAATAAGAATCGGTGAAAATATTTGGCAAACCCGATCTTGAATCTACCACTAGATGCCTTAGGGTTTATTCTTCTTTTACTGGTGAGTGATTCTTGTCTTACTGCTAGGATTTGTTTTTTTCGTTTATCACCATGAATCCTCAAATATTTTATAATAATTTCCTTGAGCCTATGGGTTATGTAGACAAAAAGTCACGCACTTGGGTACATTTCTAGGTCCTAAAAGCATGATAGCATTTACATGATTCCTAAGTAAAAAAACTAGTGGTTGGCAACTATCTTTGGCCTCTTTTCTCTATTTATTACTTTCTTTTTGGTCTTGCACACCCTACAGCCCGGTTGGAAATTATATATATATATTAAAAATCATAAAAATATATTTTGTACTATAACATCTTCAAAGATTTTTTTTGATACAGAAAACACTTTTTTATTGGAACTATGAATTAAGGGATTTATTAGGGACCCCACCCTTTACAATTCCAAAGTAATACCAACAAGGATGAATGAGAAGATACATTCAAAACCATATTGCAACCAAAATCCAAAATATACATACTATATACTACGACTCGAGGCATAAAATATCTGCTATTTACCAAGCCCCTCAAAAGACTGAACAAAAACCTTAACTATATTAGACATACTAAATGCAATAAACAAAAAGAAAATAGTTCTAGAATTACAAATCCTTGTCAATCATCAAACACAATTACATCTTCCATCACTTTCTTCCTTGCAGAGACATGATGTTCCACCATACCATTTTAGCCACTTTGAGCAGGAAAGAGTAAGAAAGTTTACCTTGTTTTATCAGGGCACTAACAAAATCCGGGACATGTGTGATGGGAGCCACTAGAGCATCCATATCCAGGGGGTTGAAGAAGGAAGGACCCTATCTTTTAACCTGTAGATGTGGTGAAATTTGACTGTAAATTTCTAAAGCTTGACATTACGACGTTCCAAATCAGAGACATATGCCTTCGGGACTAGTTCAGTGGAGCTCGATGCAACAACAAGAGAAGAAGCCAACATTGGGTTGAAATTTCCCACTACCTCCTCCAAACCCACCACATGTTTTAGAAGGATGAAATGTTTGGAAATCAACAATAATTCATCCTTATTGCATCCAATAAGAAGTAAGTGAAAAAGAAAAGTGGAGGTAATCTCCACATTAACCCTAGCTCTACCATACCCCTGTAAGTATTCCTCCTTAATTATCTTCTTGATAGCACAACCAATAGGCACCGAGTTGATATGGAAGATTTTCCCTAACCTAGCCTTCAAAACCGAGCCATAAAAGGCCATTTCATGGGCCTCATCTTACAAAAACAAAGTAGGAAACAAGAGAATGGCCATGATGACAAAAAGTAAGCAAAATTCACACAATTTTGAGAAAGATGGGTAGAAAGGAATGAGTTGTCTTTAATCCTGCATTCGTGATTAAATCCATACTTTGCATGTGACAAAATTATGAAACAATCAATGAAGCCTATGTTCACAAAATATTCCCTAATTATCTTTCCTACTTAGTGTTATTATTCGCAATCTCCACCTCAACATCCTAGTTGGCGCCCGAGTTGGCAAGTGATTCAGCCGCCGAGTTGGCCTCTCAGAACACATGGGAAATGGACCATTCCTCAAGTTTATCTAACCAATATTAGATACTTGGAAAATAAGAATCAATAACCAAAACTAGAGCCTTCCCTTCCAAAATGGCATTGACCACGACCTGGGAGCCCCCCTCTATTTTGATTCACTTGTAACCATACTTGAAAGCTAACTTCAAGCTAAATAATAGAGCCTGAATTTCAGCCTGGTTGGATGTTCCATCTTGCAAATGTAAGGAACCTGCCACTATGATTTTACCCAAATTATCTCGAATGATACACCCCACCCCCAAAATCCCTAGGTTACCCTTGGAGGCCCCATAAAAATTCAATTTGCAAAACCTAGGGGGGGTGGTCTTCAAAGAATAAATTGTTTTAATAATTATATCTCATTATCATACACGTGTGTATGAATTTGTCACTCAACGTGCTAGTTTTCACAAATAAACTAGTGTGTTACACAAAAGACCATTATATATATATAAGTTTTTTTAAAAATATAATAGTATTCCACACTCAAAATCCTTCATTTAATAGATTTACACTATTGTAAAGTTCTAAATTGATGTATTACTATAATCACTCAAACTTATGTAAACTCTCATTATAAAGAAAATACACGTCATTTATCTATATAAAAGTGGGCCACATGTTTGTGTACTCATACTATATATCACATAATTAAGCACACCTTATGTTGGGCCCCTATGGAAGCTTTGCACCTATGACACAAAAGTTTTAGTCGCGCTAGCCAGGCACAAAGGCTCACATGGAAGTTACTTTAGGGAAGGCTCAAAAGTTCACACCCAGGAAGAACAAGGTCAAGACTTAACCATATTTCAAACCACGTTTAAAGTCACAATAGAAGATCACTTGGAGATGTGACCAAGATCAGTTATGGATAAGATTAGAACATGGAGACTTGTAACTCAAGGAAGGAATATTCCAGGGTATAATTATGGTTATCATAACAGAATCAGGAGCTAAAAAGTAGAGTTTGTTATGGAATAGCTGGTAAATGCATGCTAAGGATACTCAAGTATGGCAAGACATGATGACATTTGACAGGTGGTTCACTCTGAGTGATGATTAGGCGGTAAGGGAAGATTCCTTTGAGTCCCTTGATTATGGATTCATTGACACGAAAACGAGAGAGAGTCAGTTGGTATGGTGGTTATTGTGGTTATGTTGTAGAGAGTGGGATGGAAAGAATAGAGACGAGGGTAGTGAATGATCGATGGAGCATGTATGTGAGAAAACAGAGAGATTTAGAAATATATATGTGGTATCATTGTTAGACCCTCTGTAATGAAGCCATTATAGGAAGTACTGAAGTTTTGTGAATGTTCTTGGCCCATGTTTGGATCTCTTAATGTATCTTGGATACTAAAAACACTTGTAAAGCAATAAATAATGGAGTATTATGAGTATCTATTTTTAAGGGTCCAAACTCTTGGGTGCTTTACACTGTTAATGGTTTAGATCCAATTCTCTTGTGTTATTAATATGTTTACTTTCATGTTACAGTGCATCTATGTATGGTTCTATCTATGTTTCTTTTGTTCTTGTAATGAATGCATATATTATTGTTTCTGCAACATTCCTCCATTAAAGATGAAGCGTTATTACAAAACTCATATAAAAGAGGAGCTCAGTGCCTTTGTGCGCCTCAGGTGAGCACCCAGTCTAGGTTGGGTGATATGCCGATGTGCTTGGGGTTTGAAGAGGAGTTAGAGGTAAACGTGACTACACCTAACATTATTATTATTATTAAATTAATTAACAATTGTCATGTTCAATTTCTCCTTCACACTCAAGCATAAATTTTTTTTATAAAAAAAATTTACGATAAAAAAAATCAATTGAATGAGAAAATAAGAAGTGATTGTAACAACATCTTCATTCTATATTACTCTATGAAGAAAATTAATAAAAACACAAAGAACCCTCAATATTTTTTCTACAAAAACATTTAAAAATATCTTCAAATGAGAGACAAAAGGCCGCTTGCTATAATTAAAAAATGAAAAAAAAAACTTTTAGTTGCAATTGCTAGTTAGTAAAAATAATTAAACAAAGTCATATTTTTTAAAATATTATAAAATTGTATTATAATAAAGCCCAACAAACTAACATATTTACCTACAAGTAATGAGTTATTATATTAATAAAAAACCAAAAAACTAATCAAAAGGGTTTGAAGACTTCTATGAATAAGATGAAAGATGAATATTTATCAATAAGGACTTGTTTTCACAATACATATAATTAGTTAAAGACCGGGAAACTAAACCAATAACATCTTTATAAGTCCCCATTCTTCATCCTCCCAATCCTATGTTTTTTCTTGTTGGAGTTCATTAGTGTTATAATCTTTCCCACCATAAACTCCAACAACCACCATGGATCAACATCTACCTTGAATGTGGTCGTACAGATCTTCCTCCCCCTCCCCCTTTTTCCTTTGTTGTCGTCCAATTTTATCGTAGATCATTTTTGGTTTCTGTATTCAAAAACTCAGGGATTGTCCAAAGCTTGAGGTATTTAATTTTTTCCTTTTTTGGTAATCTAAATGGATTAAAGACACAAAGATTTAAGGAGCGAGGCTCTAAGATAGGGCGAACACCATTGATCAACCTCATTTAGAGAATCATACATCGAGTCCTCAATGTATGCTGCAGGTATATCGTGGGATTTGGACCCATGACTTGGGCCACCTAAAGTGGTGGTTGAGGATAAGTGATCTAACCCCAGGGGCTCTCAATGTATAAATGCTACAATGTAGTAAAAGTAAAAATTCACACACTCAAATTTCCACACTTTTTGGCAACATATATTTTTCCCAATGATGAATAGTTATATCTCATGTAATTGAGCACACCTAACAATATTATTATTATTAAATTCATTAACAATTGTCACGTTCAATTTCTCCTTCACACTTAATTATAAAGAAAAAAATTACAATCAAGAAAATCAATTAAATGAAGAAATAAGAAGTGACAATAACAACATATTCATTCTATATTAGTCTACTACAAATTAATAAAGACACAAATAATAGTAAAAAAAATTTCCTGAAAAAATGATCAAACATCTCTATAACAAAGAGGTAAAAGGAAACTTCATATAATTAAGCCAAAAAAATAAAAAAATAAAAAACCTCAATTATATGGAAGAGTTATCCACCAAACCCTCTATATTTAACTTGATATCTCGCTTCCGTGAGTATTCCACCGCACCCCTAAAGTCCTCTTTAAAATCTCAATGGCATGAAAATTCTAAACCCTGTTTCCTCTACCCACCTATTCCTCCCATAACTTCTTCCTAAGGTTTCAATACCTCACAAGAAGACTTTTCCAATCCTCAAGGTAGTAAAAATTACCCCAATTTTTTCCTTACTTCCTCCAAATTTTCTACTAAGTCAGCCCTCTGATTCTTCCACAAAGTTGATTCTCCAAATTTTCTGTTGATTTGTCTGATTTTTCACCGAGTCAATCCATGCATCAAAACTGCATGTATGCATTCTTGGAGATTCAAGAAGTGCATAACCTTTTTTGATCCATACACACTCCTTGTTTAGATAGCAAATCATTAAGGGGATCCTTCCCTTTTTTCATCTTACACTCTTCAAGAAATGCCCTGGTTTACCATAGATCTAACACTTCTCCATATTTCTTCGTCGAGTCATAGATCCATTTTTCAAACTTACACATGGAAGAGTCGACATATTCCAACACACACACACACACACACACACACACAGAGTATGAGTGCATGCATGCACACCTTATATCAGTAAGTAGAGCGTTTGGAATAGGAAAATTTTATTTCTTGTTAACAATTTGTAAGCAGGTATCAATTCATCATCTTGTAGTAATACAATGTAAACAATCATGTTAGAGTGTGTAGTTAAACCTAGGGTGAGAACATGCATGTAGTAGGGAGGATATAAGTTCATTTGCATGGACTGCCTATTTTAAATAAGTATCTCCTTACAAATGTCAGGGTTCAAACCAAGATCTTTAGCAATGAGACACTGAAATTTTTGGCATAGTCTAAATACCTTAGATTCCAATATATCTCATTGAAAATATTAGGGTTAGGTCCTTGAGTAAAGACTACCATAGAAACATGTTCATTGATGAAAGCCCAAAAATACACATAAATAACTTGAAAAGCAAGGGTTTATTTGGCCAAAAGTTTTCTTTGTGGCTGCATTTGGTGATTGTTGTCAAAGACATCATGTAGTATTGATCTCTCTTTTGATCATTTGAGAAGAACCAACTGTGACTGTACCCCTATATTGTCCTAGCCAACATTGTATACTTCTCTTTGTCTTGCAATGATGGATTAAAGAAATCTTCCACTACCTCCTTTGTTAGCTATGATAGTCCCCACTGGATCCCATGGTTCACAATCTAGAAAGAAAATCAAAATAACAATTTTATTCTAGTCAAATTTGAGTTTTTTAAGAAAAAAGTGTGAGATTACCTTCTAAAGATTATTTTGACAAAAAGAATCAATTCACCTCATGATTTATTTTTTACTTATTGTGATTGAATCCATTGTTTATGTGGATAAGGTGTACAAAATGATTTCTTTGGCTTAAAACCGAGGACTAAGGGGTATCCATTTTTCCAATAGTGTGAGATTACCTTGTAAAGGTTATTTTGTTAAAAGGAATGATTTCTCCTCACAATTTATCTTTTAGTTCATTTTTATGATCAAATCCATTTTTTGTATGGATAAGGTGCATAAAATGCTTTCTTCGGCTTATTTGCTCGAGGCATGACCCCAACCTCATCATTTTTTGGTATTTCCTAGGATTTGTATCTTGATGGATGGCTAAACAACACCTTTCACACCATTGTATATATACAAAAATAATAATTTATAATGCAGGAATGCAAATGATCCCAACTCTTAATTGGTTATAAAAAATATCATCACATTATTACAATACCCATTGTAAAAATGTTACAATCTAGTAAAAAGTAAAAGTGCATAAATTAATTGCCACATTTTGTGGGAAACATAATTTTGGTGAATAGTTACTATATGTCACGTAATTGAGCACACCTAATATTCGTAATTTTAAATTCATTAACAATTGTCATATTCAATTTCTCCTTCACTCTCAAATATAATTTTAATTTTTTTTAAAATTACAATAAAAAAATTAATTAAATAACAAAATGTAAGAAGTGAATGTAACAACATATTCATTTTATATTAATCTATTAAGAAAATTAACAAGATTTGAAATGTAACTAGTCCCTGCCTTCACGGTGAAATGATGTCAATCTTATCTCAACTTCTCTTTATACCCAAAACTATCATGAAGATCATGCTATGTTCTTCCTTCTATCCACACTTGATCTAGAAAGCATCTGAAACACCAATAGCCTTAAGTGTTTATATCCTTGTCATGTACATTATATAGATTCCTCAAGATATCAGATTTAGATCCATGCATTCATCCTTTAACTTGTTGACAAAACTTGTATATATCATCATGCTCCAAGACTACTGTATGATAAGTTCTTTCTTGATAACTCAACCCTATCCTTGGAAAAGTGCATTCAAGCTCAAAGTAAGGTAATATTACCATGTTACACACCTATAGATGATGATTTCATCACAATCTAGCCAATATACACTATTCCTTACTAGATTGGCATCTTCCTTTTATCCTTTGTCATAGTGTTTTTCCTTTGTGTGATAGGTCTTAGATTTAGCTCTTGGATCTTAGATTGTATAGGATAGAATTCTTATATATTAGATCACTGATTCCTTAGGATTTTGAGAGATTCAACATAGATAAACTTCTTCTAGATGATCTATTTAAGCTTCCTTATCCAAAACTTGGAGAAATGATGTTTCATAGTCATATGCAAGCCTAGACTAGAGTTATCTCATGACAGTCATCCAAAAGAAACTTCCTCATCTTGTAAAACTACATAAACATCTTCTAATTTATTGCAAAATATCACCAATACAATTATAGGACCTTGAACATGAAGGATCATTAAAATTTTAAGATTTACCTTTCTTTTCTCAAGACTGTCAACACCTTAAGGCTAGGAAATTTATGTCATTCATAACTCACAAAATACTCATTTCTAATGCAAACCGTTATAAACCCACCTTAGGAAATTCCTCACCACATTTCTTATGAAATTTCAAATCAATCAAATTTGTTTTGCAAAAGTTATGACTTATGATACTACCCAACTTCCACTAAAATGTTCTTTGTCACGGTCTAAAAAATTTATGGTATTGATAACTTTTTCTACACATACCCAATTCCTCTAAAATTTTGTGGACATGATCCTCTTATCACGGTAGATATTTCCTGAATTTTTCATGAAATTTAGACGGTTAGAAACATTTTTACACCTTGCCCTAGTTTCATGCTAGGGAGCACAAGAATGACCATAAAACCTTTAAAAATTACGTTCAAGAGACCAAATAAAATTTAATGTGTTTGTAATAACACTTCTCACGTGTTCATGATGCCAGTGGAGGGAGACATGCAACCAAAATTTGACTGTGAACTTCTTCCTTGCTGCCTTGTCACAGGGTTAGGTAATAATACAAAGGAAAACCCCTCCAAATTGCAACATCAATACTCAGAGATTATTCTCAATCGACACACACCTTGTAAGCATGTAAATAAGAAGGAATTAAGATCTATCAAGGCTCATGAAATTCAAAAAAATTTTTGTTTTCCCAAATTCCCCCCCGAAAAGTTTGGTCAAAACAAGCCTTACACATAAAGAAAACATGAAGGGAAACGATTTAGACCCATGAGCTCGAGTTCCAAAACCAAGAAAAGTGAAAACAGAGGCCCAAGAAAGTCAAATTCGACCCTACACAAGAAGAAATAGAAAGAACGGTTCTTCTGGGTGTTTCCATGTTTTAAATCTATTTAAAGGGTTGAGGGAGGAATCAACAATGGAATTACAGGGTCAGAGAAGAAGGGGCAGTGCCACAAGAGAGGCCAGGAGAAAGAAAGGAAAAATGACAAGGATCCAAGGTCTTCAGGATCAAAACCATTAAGGAAAGAATCCATAATTGACTAAGTATGGAAGAGCCAGCAAAGGGAACCAAGTGTCCTAACAACGATCCTCCAAAGGTGAATCCAGAAAAGAGAAGCTCAAACAAGCGCCACATCTCTGTGTGTCCCAGGTCAAGGTGGAGAGTTGGAGGGAAAAGTGAAAATTTTCCTTTCATGGAAAAAGGGGAACCCATTTTCAAACTGTTTTCCTCGTCCATTCGTACGGATTCGATACAAACTTCAAAGAGACATATCTTTCAACTCCGGGCTCAAAATATTACAAATCTGACATCATTGGAAAGATCTTGGCCTCACCTACGCCACGGAGGTCTGAAACTTTAATTTTGAGGAGGTTAGGTGAAGAAAAATGTAGGAAAAATCTTCAGGCCTTCAATGCAGGATCCATCTGTCTCAACAACCAGATCGGATTCAATCTGTTTACATCGTTTCCTCGTCTTTCAAGGTGCCAAACCAATTATTGATGCAGTAAAGATGGATTTGGGGGGTAGATTTTATCAGAAGCATTAACAACAGTAGTTAAGTTCTGACCTGATTTTCCCACTTCTCTCTCTCTTTCTTCTTTCAGGTTGAATCTATAAATACATGGGCATGATTCATTGTAAAAGGTTGTTGTTCATTCTTCTTCCCTTCCCCCCTCTCTCTTTCTTCTCTAAGGTCAAATGTAGAGTTTAAGCCTCCTCCCTTGGTTTTGTAATGGCATTTTCTTACCTCTTGACCATTAATGGTGTACTGTGTGAACTCCTGGAGCAATGAAATCTATTTCATGACGTGTTTTGTCCATTGTTTGCTCATTTTGTTGTCCCTTCTCGCCTCTCACCATTGCAGGGTATAATGTGCATATCTTTGATGTCCATTGCAGGTTTTGGAAGCTGTGTTTAAGGGGTTTGAAATGGTGTTCTGTGTGAACTTTATCTTTGGTCTATGATGCATCTGTCTATCCTCTCCATTGCTCACCTCTCTCCATTTTAGGCAGTTGGGTTTGTGATTAGCAGTTCCCTTTTCTCGGTGCTATCACCTCTGTAGTGTAGGATTTCTTTATTTTCATGTTCTCTCTCTCCTTGGTCCCTTGGAATTGTTAGATTAGGATTAGATAGCCGTATTTTCTTCCTTAGGAGTAGTTTAGTGCTAGGATTAGGAAGAGGAACCAACCTTCTCTGGAGGATCATTCTCATTTGCAAGTCCCACAGCTTGGGGAATGATCCAATGTTATGCAAATCACACCAAATCACCCTTCCTTAGAAAAATAGATCCATAACTCATTTGGGGGTGTTGTGATTTTTCCCTAACAGTTTCATTCAAGGTTAATAAAAATCATGTAATAGCATTTTCACCCAATTATTACATTCCAATTCCACACACCCACGTCTCCATGTAAGAAATATTCTTCTTCATATCTTGATTGATTGAATTCGACCTTTCTCTCCCTTGAATTTTTCTTGGCATAGCTGTTAGGTGTATTATCTTGCCTAATCTCCTATATTTGGTGAGATTTTCCTCAACCATACATGCTTGAAATACAAAGCTAATTTTCCAACTTTTACCTTTGATAGCTTCAAAGTTGATCTACACAAATGCCTAGATAATCTTAACTCTTATACTATGTAGTTTTTGGAGATAGGACAACTCACACTTACTTAAAACAACTAATAATTACCTTTTAATCTTATACTTTATGGTAATAACCATTACATTACAAATTAAAATGTTTCAAATATGAAGCTTGGAGGGAAAACTTGACAACCTTCTAACACATGATGCTCATGCCATGCAAGGCTTATTGTGAACTTGCTAATACTTTCCAAGCACCTAGATGATGCTACTGTGTCATGATTTTTTTATTGTTTTAAAGTAAATGACATTAAATTGATTTAAAGTAATTATGTTAAAAAGAAGTGTGTATGGGTTGTATAAATATAAAATGATCTCAGAAAACTGAATAAAAACACCACAGTGTGTCGGTGTTGCTAGGATATTCTTGGTGACAGTTGTATACATTGAAAAAGTTAAAAAGCTGAGAAGGCCAAGGAAAAGTATCAACATTCCAGGGTGGTTTGGGTTTAATGTGTGATCGTAGTGTGTATTGAAGGAACATAAAGGGCTTTAAAAACTGAGAGAAAAAAACCATTGTTATGTTGTGACGGGGTTCGAACTTGCAACTGCTATATTTAATGAAGAGTAAGACGTATATTGAAGAGACTAAACGCTTAGGAGCTCCTATGATTCAAACTCATGATAGCTAAAAGTTTTGAACATAAAGAAGTTGTATTGGCAAAGACAAAACACCAACATTTTCTTGTGAGGCTATTGTGTGCATTGAAGAAGAATAAGCTTCTAAAATATCCTAGAGAAAAAGAGTTTTGTTATTGGTGGGATTCTATCAGGAGACCGTTGTCTCTACTAAAGTAGAACCTAAGAGCCGAAAAGCTTGAGAAAAAAAATGATCTTTTTGGCATTGCTATGATTTGAGCTCGAGATGCCTCTCTACATTGACGGAAAATAAGACCACCGTTTTTGAGTTGTTGCGTTTGGAGCTCCGAACAACCATGTATTGAAGAAAAAGAACCTAAAAACAACCAAAGCAAAGCATAGAAAAAGAAACAGAGTTGTGTGCATCAGAGTGAAGTAGGTAGATGATTGCAAGAAAAACACTTAAGAGTCGTTTGCATTGGAGGAAAAGAGCTTGAAAACAATGAGAAAAAATCCTAGAGTTATTCCTAGGTTTCGAGTGCATACATTGAAAAATAACAAACTAAAAGGTCAAAGAAAAATCAAGGCTCTGTTTTGTGCTGGGGTGATTCAAACCCAGGATCGATGAGGACCAGAAATGGTGGCAAGCTCTTGCGGCGTTTTTTTGTTCTGCTGCATGTTTACTTTTCATTTTTTTGTGCAAGTAACAAGGGATCTCGACGATGCCGCCATCATGGACAAACTGGTGAAGGGTTTGCAGGTTAATAGTGCTTGAGGATGGATTGCTCTCCAATAAAAAAACGTGGACGACAGTGAAAGAGAGATTAATAGAGCAACCACATATCATGCCAAGAAAATCAAATACTTGTCAAGTGGTCCCCCCAAAAAGGGACAAGTTTAAATTATATTAACATTAGGTTTAATGTCATAAGTGGCCACCAAAATAGGCGGTTAAGAATATAGGTTTAAAAGTTTCAATAATTTAAAATCTATTAAAAGACAATTATACCAAGTCTCATACAAATGTCATGCTAATTTTTTTTTGCAAAGGCTTGAGCGGATTTTTTTTATTGATTTCCAATAAAAAAAATTGTTTGGGAAGTGTTACATGAAAATAAGGAAGTCATCCATAAAAATAAGAAAATGTTCCATGAAAATATAATGAATTATGACATCATTTTGTTGTATGAAAATAAGGAGAATAATGTATCAACCAATCACATACATAAAAATTGATATTTGTAAATAAATTAAAAACTAAATATTATTTAAAACTATTACATATACCGTATGAAATAAAAATAATTAATTATGATTGGTTAAAAAAATATTAAATAATAAAAAAGTGATTACTATAGTTATTCTACCTTAGGGTGCCTTAGTAGGAACTAATAAAGACAAATAAGCTTTTAAAAAAAAAATTGCTACAAAAACGATGAAACATCTCTACAAATGAAAGGCAAAAAGCCGCTTTTGGAAAAAAAAACTTTTAAGTTTGCAATTTGCAGTGCAAGTTATTAAAAACAATTAAAGTTCTATCTATTTTTTTAAAAAAATTATAAAATCGTAATACATTAATTAAAAAATCCCTTTCACAAAGATTATACTAATAAAAAAATCGCAAAACCTCTAATAAAAAAGGTTGAAGACATAGAAAACCGAATTTTTAACCAGCTTGTTTTCACAAAGCGCGGAATTAGTTAAAGAGCGGGCAGTTAAACCAGTAGCACCTTTTAAAGTCCCCATTCATTCATCCTCCCCAATGCTATGTATGTTTTTCCTGTTGGAGTTCATTGCTGCTGTAATTATCTTTCCCACCACCATTAATGGCCATGAACTCCAACACCCACCATGGATCACCACCCACCTTGAACGTGGCAGTACAGGTCTTCCTTTTTCCCTTCGTTGTTGCCCAATTTTATTATAGATCGTTTTTGTTTTCCCTCTTTCAATGAATTAGGGATTGTCTCTAATTACTTCCTGTGCTCCCAGAAATTCTGTACCCGGAACAGAGGCGCTGGCAAAACTATAAAAATTTTATTGACAAAACAGGTTGTGTTTGTGGTTTGGAAAAACGGAGGTTGCACGGCATTTAACAGAGGTGAGTTAAACATCAATAGTTTAAGTTCTTTTTCCCAATCCGACATGACTGATCTAATAATGAATTTATGTTTCCAGACATGATAAACACGCGAATTTGTGATGTGAACCCTCTGGATGAAAATGGCAACCCCTTTTATGTGGTGAATATCCACCATGATAAACCCAATGATCTGTTACTGATCGAACACACCAAAAATGGCATTTTAAACTTCCACCGCCTTCCTAACGTACAACCCATTAAGTTGCATGGGTTTTCCTGCCTCCATATCGAGTAAATATATCTCACTTTTTAATTTGTTTTCTTTTCTGGAGTCACTGTGCCATTTGTTAATATGAATTCTGTAATTTTTTTGATCTATATGTACTTTTTATAGGTTTCATACGAATTTGTGTGGAAATCGTCTTATAACTTATTTCAGGGCAATTCGACGGAACAATCCCTTTGAAGGAATGAGAGCATTTGATGATTATATCGTTTATGATGCAGTTTACAGCAGGGTGATGGTTTATAATTACAAAGAAAGGTGAGATCCATATCATGGAAGATCTATGTGATGCTTAGATCAAATACAAGTTTCTCTATAATATTTACAGTTTTTTTTTGTTTTAATATTGTACATCTTAAACATGGGAAAAGAGTTAGCAGGAAAACAATGTAAACAATTCTCACAAGGAAAAGAAAAATAAAAAATTATGAAATAAAAAAGGGTATATATTGGGAAAAAGTGAAAAAATAACAGTATTTGATAATTTTGAATATCATTATAATAGGATAAATGAAGATAAAAATTGGATTTTTATATTGTAAGCAAGGGGGATTAAGCCCTAGGCAGATTAGGCAAATGTCTAGGGCATAAAAAGATTTTCATTCTTTTGTTGTTATTATTAGAACTTAACATTACTATTATTTACTTTAATTTTATTGATGTTATTATAAAGTAGCAGAAATTTCATGCATTCACATAAAAAGGTCTTACAATATTTTTGCAAGTAAAAATAAATATGCATATTTTTAAGCTCATATAATGTATTATTATTCTTTCTCTAATGTAGTTCTAGATAATTGAGGTGTGTAATTTTTTCTCAGAAAATACGTATGTTTTTATAATGTCACCATATAGCCAGTAAAGATAAGCACAATTGAATGAAAGAATTATTTTTTTATAATGTCACCATGTAGCCAGTAAAGATAGGCATAGTCGAGATACCACTCTTCACAAAATGATGGGAGCCACCTAAGAATTTTTATTTTTTGCAAAAAGTGGTGTTTTGTTTAGTTTTAAGTCCCATCACCTACTTGATATTGATAAATAAGACAAGTAACCAAGCTTGTATACAAAACTGTATTTTTTTGCACTCTAAACAATTCCTATGATTAATTCTCTTTTTCCATGGATTATTGCTTGTCTTTATTTGATAATTTTTAAAACTATTTTTAATCCTATTGTATACCAATTTCTCTAACTTAATGATGTATTATAATCCTCGTGCAAATTAAAAAAAAAAAGTATTGTACGTAGATTTTGTTTATTTATTTGATAGGAAAAAATTATTAACTAAAATTTTAAGAAGGTCATCTACTTCAATTACTGCCTATGGCGCTCCTAACCTTTAATTCGGCGCTTCCTATACTTAATCTTAACCAACCTTGCGTTGTTGCCCCTATTCAATTGGCACTATGCCCAACCTTGCTTAATGTTCTCTTTCATATATAGGTTCATGTTCACTATGCCCAACCTTGCTTAATGTTCTCTTTCATATATAGGTTCATGTTTCCAATTAAAGAATGAATATTTGTTTGGCCAAATTAACATGCAAATCAAGTTGGTCCCTTACAACTCAATCAACATATAAATTGTTTGACTAAAAGCTGGGTAGAAATGTGGCCATATGGATTGCAATGATTGTAAAATATTCATAAAAGTGGGACAAAAAATGCAATTGATATGTGTAGTCAAACTCCACAACTTTTTTTAATTTCCTCCCAGTTTCTGCCAAAATGGGAGATTCAGAACAAGACATGGATATCTATCAAAATATAATGGATAGTTGATTTTTCTTAGACATAGTTATGAGTGACTTTACACACATGTACAAAAAAAGGGAAATTATACACAAGGCTTGTGAAATTTTGGATAATTCTTTTTAATGAGATGCCTTGTGGAATGTAGTGAAAGCATGATATGCAAAAAATGGGCTTGTTAAAAAGGTCTTCAGAAATTTAACGCGTATGCATATAGAAGGTGTAAAGATGGACTCTACAACCTTTGGTAACATACTCCCACCCTTGCACAGAGTATGGAGATCCAACAAATAATACTCGAAAGTGGACTATTGACATGCGTTATTGTTGTAAATACCCTTTAGCTGATTTGACATTTTATTTGTCTATGTTGAGTAACAGTGTTGGTTGTGCTCTAGGTTTAGCTATTTCTAGTTATCTTTCACTTTGTTGATTGTATAAAAGATTTCCCTAAGATTCAATTACTTTTATGTGAATTGTTCAACAAAATGTCTCAAAGAGATGTGGTCTTATGGACTGCAATGACTGTAGGTTATGCAGACAATTGGTTTGTGGAAAAGGCCTTTGAAACTTTCAAATAAATTTAGTTGATAGAAGAAAATCTAGAGTCCCCAACCTTTGTTGGCTTACTCTCATCCTATGTGCTAATTAAACATGTAGTGGTTGTGTGGATGTGTTCGTTTGGTGCATGTAAAACACATAAGAGTATGGGGTGATACCCACCTAGTATGTGTTGATTACCATACTCCAAAAAACAATTTCTTTAAGATTGATGGAACACAAATTGTTGTGATGGATGCAAATTGATTCCATCGTTTCCTTTGATGATGAATACAATACATGATGTCATGGACAACATATTAAATGGACTCCACTATTCACTTGTCCTAAGGTCTTTGCATGTTTTTTTCCCTAGTTCTTAGTTGTTTTGCTTGTGCCCAATTTTATAGATTTCTATCTTTGGTGGGTAGAAGTGTTTGATGTGCTCTAGGTTTTGTATTTATAGCTAGCTTTCACTTTGTCAAGCTTGTAGAAGGGATTGACGGAATATTTAGTTTCTTGCGCGTGAACCTTCAACAAAATACCTCAAAGAGATGTGATTTCATGGACTATCATGACTATAGGATATGCACGAAACGTGGTTTTTGAAAATGCCATTGAAACTTTCAAAAAATGCAGTTGGTAGATGTAAATCCTGAGTCTACAACCTTTATTGGAATATTCCAAGGACATGTACCAAAATGGAAGATTTGAAATAGGGTATGAACATATATCAGAATGGAACATAAAGGAAAGTGGATTTTTTGTTAACTTTTAGTTGAAAATGCTTAGTTAGACATGTATACAAAACATGGAAGAAAACACAATGCACTTGAACTATTTGACAAAATGAATTAGAGATGTGGTCTCATCTAATGCCCTAATTGCAGGATATGTACAAAATGGTTTTTGTAAGGATATTCTCAAACTCTTTAAAGTAATGTAATTTGGAACATTACCATAATCATGTAAGATTCATTTTTGTTTTATTAACATGCAATCATGCATGTTTAGTGGATGAGGCCTACAAATACTTCAATAACACGAGTGCCTCTTATGACATTACATCTACAGTTGATTATTATGTCTACATGTTTGACATTCTTGTCCATAATGGTTGTCTTGAGGAAACTCTAAAATTTATCATAAAATTGCCAATTGATCCTCAGGTGCTTTTGTTGATGTGTTTGCGTGGTGGTTTTAGAGTACATAAGAATATGGGCATGAATTAAACAATATTTGTTGATTTTCACCCTACAACCAACTTTATGTCCAAGATTGATAGACGAAATTTTATTGTGAGATATGTGAATCAATTCCATCATTTAAAAAAGGAAAGGTTCTTGTGGAGAGTGTAGGTAATGTTATGTGAGTGAATTCGTAAACATAGGTTGGAATTATAACAAGGTTGTTAACTTCATAAATTAAGTTGTATAATATAAAATGTGCATTACTTCTATTATAATATCATGGAGGTTTCTTGACATTGAACTCTTTTCAAGAAACTTGTATTAGGAATTGAATTACATAGCTCCAGTCTTCATTGTTGTAATCATTTTTGGCCTATTTGTTTCTCTCTCAAGACATCAATATTTAACCGTTCATTGCAAAGTAAAATCATGTCGACATATATATTACAAAAGTATCACATCAAAATGAAATTACAAACTAGCTTTAAATTGACATATCTTTTAATGTACTTTTCAACTCATCTCAATTGCTAGTTACATTACACTTAAATTTTCCACATTTGTAAATTAAGCAAACAATTTGTCTTTTAGTATTCAAATATTTGATAACATGATTGTAAATCTCATCCATCCCATATTAAAAAGTGAAGCCAATCTCCACTAATTTTTTAGAAGATATATTCACTTTAGTAGTTAGAGGCACATTTTCAATAATAAGAAACCAAATACAAATACAATTTAATGCATACAAAATTTGACATAAAACATTAAATTATATAAAAATTATAATACTTGATATTTATTCACTCAATAAACATGGTGTATCAAGGATAACACTGGACCAAATACTCTACAAGTTATGGAATCGAGATATTAATGGGAGCACATATATGCGTACCTTGGGCACTAAAATTTTCCATTAAGAATATATGAGCATTGCAAACATCCTGTAAATGTCATTGAAATAGACCCTAATATCATTTACATGTTTAAGCCTTGAAAGAACCGTTGACTACCTAATAGTAGGGAGAGGACAAGTTCAATGTTAGATGGCACCATGGGTGTAATACAAGGCCCCACAACTAGAGTGGGAATAATGGTGACCTCGTTCAAGCCATGTTCATTTACACAATCCCATGCAATTTGTTTGACAAGTTTTTCAGATAGTTCGTATGTCTTTAAAAACAAACACAAGAGTTTGATTGATATTAAATTCATTTTAAAACAAAAAATTATAAATATATACTAAACATATTTGAACTGTCTAAAAGTGAGATTTTTTTAAGTGCATTTTTATTAATAGTATTATATGAAAATGATATTTAAAAATATGTATAATACTTATATAGCGGGATTAATTGTGGAGAATGGGTTGTTATTTTTTTGATAAAAAAGATCTTATATTATATTAATTCAATACGATACAAGATAACTTTCAACAAAAAAGTGGGCGGTGTGAGAACATGCCCCAAAACCACAAACGGAGAACGAGAAACAAACTAGGTCTTAGCAGAAAGAAAAATGAATGAATCCAGTTCCAGGCAGGCTGAGCTTTGGGACAAAACCAGAAAAGATGCAAAATAGACTCCAAATGGCCACAAAATGGGCATTTAGGAGCTGGAACTCCAATTTGAACAAGATGAGCTTTGATAGGGAGACCTTGGTGCAAAATGGACCAGAGGAAGCGGGCAATCTTGGGCTCCACAGAGATAGTCCAAACAGATGCAAATCACCTACTCTATGTAATCCCCATCATGTGTTGAGTTTATCCACCATGGGAATATGAGGCGAAAGCCAAAGGTAGCCTTTACTGGCTGAGTAATTTCAAAAAGGAGTATCTACATGCCATTTCCAGTCCATCCACCAAGGGTGAGAGGATTGCACAACAATTTTGTGCAACATGTAGTTGGGGACTGAGCTAATCACAACATTATAAGTATCATGGTCCTAGTTGGAGAGCCGAAAGCGAGTTTTAATTTATGGCCAAGGGAGCCAGGATTGCGCATGTTTGCAAAATATTTCTTCAATGGTGCGAATTTTGTGTTTAAAATTTTTTAGCGCGGAGATTCTCGGAGCTTTTGTCAAACACTTATCTTGCGCTTGAAAAAATGGTGATCACCAAATATTGGATTGATGATTAACAGAAAGCCCATTACGAAAACCGTCACCTTTCCATAGGAGCCAGGGTTTCATGCATTTCCATGCTTTCCAAATACTCTTAAGCACAAAAGTGCCAATTACTTTGACAAGCACTGGGGTATTGAGTAGATTGATAAACCCCAATCCTTTCCACGCAGGGTGGCCGTAAGGTGAGTCTTCTTTAATACCATGGTGTATGAGAACTTTCCAAGTTTCTTGGCTAGTGACACATCTAACAATCCATTTCGCACAAAGTGCTCGCCCTTGACGCTGAATGTTAATAAGGCCAAGCCCCACATAATTGCGGGGAAGGCAACATATCTCCCAAGCCACATGATGAAATCCTCTACCAATAAGGGCATTAGCCCATAAAAAATCCTTGAGAAGCTTTTCCAACTTCTGAATAGAGGCTTTGGAAGGAACCCAACATGATGAATAGTACATGTGTGTGGCCGCAAGAATTTTGGAACAGATTTGGAATTTTCTAGCCAAAGATAAAGGTTTGGTAAGCCAATAATCCAATATTTTGGCCACCTGTTGAATAACATATTTCCTGAGCTCGATCAGGGTAGCTTGAAAACAAAAAGGAACACCTAGGAACTCAAAAATTTCACCATGAGCTAGAACCTTCCATTCAAAAGTGGCAAGCGAATCTGACGTAGGAAGGATTGCCAATAACATTGGGTTTTTTGCCATTGGATAGAGGAGCTAGATGCTAAGCAAAAAGTATCCAAGAATTGCATGGAATTGCGAATGTTGGCTTCATCTTCAATGAGTGTTTAAGCAAGGAATCATCTCCAAAATGACCATTTAGCATTCGAGAATTGGGCACAAAAAGTAGGGAGATTCCCATAACAAGCCCTTGAGATTTGGCGTGGGCCGGTAAGTATCCAAATCCTTTGGTAGCTAGCACATAAAGTACAGGAGCCAAAGGGCAGCCTTGGCGGATAGAGAAAAAAATCCCAAAGGGTTACGAGATGATGCCATTGATAGTGAGCTGAGCAGAGGAATTTGCAAAAAGCATGCTAAAAAATTGAATAAAGATGGGGCCAAAGCCAAGGGCTTAAAGCATGACAAGAATAAATGACCATTTAATCCGATCATAGGCTTTCTCAAAATCAATCTTTATGAACATGGTAGACTGATTGGATCGACGAGCCCATTCCATGCCCTCCCAAACAAAAATGATGTTATCCAGGATGTATCATCCCTGTATGAATCCTGTTTGTTCTGGCTGAATAAAATATGGGAGGATATTGCGAATCCGTATAGCCAAGGCTTTGGCAATGATTTTGTAGAAGACATTCAATAGGGTGATCAACCGCCAGCATGTAATTTTCTCTGGGTCTCCTTGCTTAAGGATGAATTTGATGTTCCCCTTGTCGATTCATGGTCCTAAAGACTGGTTCTGAAACCCTTCGAGATAAACTTGAAAAAGGTGGTCATCGACTGAATCCCAAAGGGTTTTGTATAATTCGTAGGGGAATCCATCGCATCCCAGAGATTTATCATTGGCCATTTGTAGTTTTGCTAGAATAAGACCTAAAGTTAACGTTGTGCGAGACTAGTGCAAGATGAAATGGGTCTGCAAGATGAGCATGAGGGCACTTGCAGGGGATGGATTCCTATTTCATTTCCAAGAAGATAAGGATTTCCAAAGGGTTCTCATGGGTGCACAATGGTTTTATAGGAGAACAAATCTTAGTCTCATTCGATGGAGCCCTGAAATGGATTGTGAGTGTACCTTTCTGGAACTCCTGGTTTGGATTCTCCTCCCTACTCTTCCCTTGGAGTTTTGGGAGCCCAAAATATTTTTGGGGACTGCACGATCAATGGGGGTCTTGATTTTTGTTGATCCCGCTACTCAATCCAAGTCCATATTGGTCTATGTTAGGCTATGCATCAATGTACCAGTGGGATCCAAGGTGCCCAATCATTTTTTTGAACTCTCCCTACGGAAAAAGGGAACAAGATATTGATTTGAGCCCTCGCCTATTATCTGTGGAAAGTGCAGGATGGTTGGGTATGAGTCTAAGATATTTTGTAGAGAGGTGAGGCCATCCCAGGTGGAGAATGAATGTTGCAGCCCTCATTCTCATGTTCCTCATGTTGATGACATGTTTGATACTGATGTTGATGAGGTAGAGGCTAATGATGAAGCGATCTATGTGTATGCATCAATGGTTGTGACGTCTAAGGGGGTGATTCTCTGTGGCATAGTCATTTCTAGTGAAGATGTTATCGGTGGTGGTGGGGCAAGTATCTGTATGGTGGTGGATGAGCAGTACACTATTAGGGGCTCCTCCAATGGATCCATCGGGTGGGTTGGACATGATTCAAATTCATAAATTGGCATTAATGAGGCAGTGGGTGACATGGATATTAATACGGTTGGTGAGGATTCAAATTTTGTACCCTACAGCCTCTCGGTGGATGTGAAGTCTGACGGGATCAGCCTCATGAAGGACCAAAGTGTAGGTGACATGGAAGGTAAGTTTGAGGTGGTCCTTGGTTTGGATGATGGTGATCGAGGGGCATATGCAGTTGGTGAGGGCTAGAATTTGGTCCAACCTAATCACAAATGTGTTCAATCCACTCGTGTGACGTGGAGCCGTTCTCAGATGACTTCTGACATCGTATCTTGAAGGTCACTCTCTCGTTTCTCTAAGAAAAGGTTTTTTATCCTGGATTTCAGTGTATCTTTCTTCAACTTCTTCTTGTTAAGGGTTTTTTGATCCCTTCAAAATAAATTGTCCCGTTTTTGCTGTTGGTAGAGACTTCTTCTTTTGATCTTCAATGTCTGATCTTTTCTCCCCTTATATTTGAGGGTTTTTGTGTCCCTTGAAAACCCAATTTTTACCTAATCTAAAAAATAAAACATTTGTCTTGTCTTGAAAAAAATTTCTATTCGTTTTCTCAATAGAAGATTTAATCCATGTAGTTCAGTGTAGGTTGTGGTTCTATGGGAGAACCACCTTCTCCATTGTAAGATGGAAGTCAGGAACAAAAACACACATCTCGTCTTCTTATCATGTTGGGGTAAGGCTTCCTGGGTTGCCCCTTGATTTATGGGAAGTGGACGTACTAGCAGGAATAACCAAGGCAGTAGGAGACTTGATTGCACTTTCCTGACCAGTGACCACTGCAACAAAGTCTATATTTATAGAATCCAAGATGTGTGTAAATTCCATTGTTGGCTCCTCACCCCTGGTGGTTATAAATCTGAAATCTAGAGACGTGGTCTGGAAGCAAAAATAATTTATGAAAAATATCCTAATTTTTGTGGAAAATGTGGGAAAGTAAGACATGGGGTGTTCAGTTGCAATAATTATTCTTTTGAAACATCGCACTTGAAATGTGCGATGTGAACGCCGAAGGGGAAGTTTAAGATGAGGTTGATTTTAACAAACCAAAACATAAGAGGAAGAGGGTTGTAGAAGAGGGGATTAGAGAGAGGAGAAGGAATTAGGAGAGGATAATGTTGGGGGGAACCATATTGTGGAAGCTATGTTTATTTCGAGGAGGAATAATATATTGTGTTAATCCTAAGGAATATGGAGTAGTCACCCAGTAAGTGTCAATAACTTGTCCATAAGTTGTATGACACCATAAAAATGGTTGTACACAATTGAAAGCATTGCAGAACAAGCGCTTAATTAGCGGAATGGATTCTGGATTTTGTAATCCACGATAACAAAAGGATCTTGAAGTATACTATATATCAATATCTGTATCATCTCAATTAAACATATCACATTACATTTGAAGGACACATCATGTGAGACATATATAAAATGAAAAAAAGGAGAGCCGTAAATGATAATCCAAAAATATAACAATAATAATTAATATAAACTAGAACTGCACTAACAAAAACAAACCAAAAAAAATTAGACATATCACATTAAATTTGAAGGACACATCATGTGATCATTGAGTTTAAACAAGAATATTGACATGAAGAAGTTAAGAGCATCCCATGAAAAAAAAACATGACCCAAATAAATGTCACATGAGATTATAGAATGAAAAAGTAATGGGGTAAATATGTTTGTCATGAAATATTAATCACTGAAAATCATGACTATGTGACTAAACATAAAAAAATTGTTGTTACATTAACAAAACACAAATTCCAATCCTATAAATCTACAAAATTTCAGGTAGAATAAGGGAAGTGCTTACTTGTTGTATGTGCGGAAGCTGATATTCATGGGATGAATCTCCATTTTGCCTCTGAAGAGACTCAAATGTCACACATTTTCTTTGGAGAAACCACAAAGCCCAGAGTAACATGGATGGATCTCAAAGACATGCAAGGAGGAATCTGTATATGCTCCACATCAAGACACAGGTGTTTTCACTTAACACCAAAGGTATACATAATTATAGACATCCGCAAAAAAGGCAGTATCACATCCTTGACATCAACATCCTCCAATAAAAGATATAAAGCATAAAATTAATCATAATAGGATATGCAATGGAAGGCAACAAAGCCCCTCCACTTTATTTATATCAAAAAAGAAAAGAGAAACTAACCATTGCATGGAAGCAATCTCCATAATCATGGGTGGTTGCAAACACATGATCTACCCCTCCCCTATAATTCTAGTAAGGGATGACCTCCGAAATATAATCCACAGCAGTGAGTGAGCATGCCCAAAAGACGCAAAACCGTTAGTTGTGACAAAATTACATGAGACACACATGGAAGCGGAGAAAAAATTGGCTTTCAGAGGATCAAACACACACACATAGCTTCCCAAAAAATCATGATGTATAACAACATCTACGATAAATAAATGGCTACTTCACATCACTCGACAATCATGTTCTCAAAAGCATAAAATGTCAACTCTTGAGCTTCATTTTTTTGTTTAAAATGTAAAAGGGGGTTTGGTAAAAATATATGCAATGTACACCAGAATCATCATAAAACACATTTTTTTGGAGGTAATCGGAGTTAAAGCTCTCCTCCACAAAAACGCTAGATGTGAGAACACGAGATCGAACCATCAACCTTTGAACGCCCCCTCCGAAATTGCTATTTATTTGTGGATTCCAATATGAAGTGAATGACGAGCTGCAAACATAGAGGAACAGACAAATCCACACCGTTTACTAAGCACAGAGGACATGAACGGTGACACAAACTGTCAGATCTAATTAAAATATTAATATGTCGACAATGTACTCATGCTAATCTTCATCATCCACATCATTGTCTGATGTCATAGCGGGTAAGCCTCAACCCAACTGTGAATGCCTTTGGCTTAAAGACAACGAAATGAACAGGGAGGTGGAATTAAAAATGTTGGAGGTAAATACTTGATGTTTCAGCATAATAAAATAAATGAAAGAATGCAAAATAACATTGAATCACAAGTCAAAACCCATATGTTCAATCCACAACGCCTTACAAAGAGCTAACAATCAAGATTTGTGAAATATTTGATGGTGAAGATGGTAGATGTTATATGTCGATCTATCTTTACGAAATAAAGGTTGTTGATTAGACGACATTAAATTTGTTACGTGAGACAAATATATGGACGGAAAGTTAAAAATAAAAAGGTGGGAAATAAATAATTGCGACTTAGGTGTAATAAAAATGCAATAATATAAAATAACTTTGAATCGAAAGTTAAAACTTAAAACCCATCTTTTCAATTCCCACCACCTAAAAATCAAGATTTACAAAAGATAACAATCAAGATTTGCAAAAGATTTGATAGGCACAAGTCGATATAGAGTGGAAAAAAGTTAATAATCTATGTCTAATTGAATAAATCAATTAGGAAACAATATGGTTTGCATGCTAAAACATGATTTTGTTAGCTTTGAAGGGAAGGATGGAATGCAAAAGTTGAAGGAAGAAGGGAATATGGTTGGGTGACTGTGGTGGTTAGAGAAGTGAGAGGTGAAAAGAGGTTGGAGGTAGGTTTCTAACAAAGGAACACAGGTTGAATCCCCATCTGGCACCATCTTAAAAAGAAAATTTGTTGACTTGTTTGTATAACATATATTAAAAATTAAACCAAACATGATGGGGTTCAGGGAAACCCTAAATGAATTGTTACCAAATATTAAATTTAACGGTCAATAGTTGTAAATCTTAAATACTTATAAATTTCAAAAAATAGACATGTATGACTTGAGTATTTAAAATATGTCTTTCATTTTGTATATATATTTATATACAAACCATATAAATATACATAATGTATTTGAAATTTTTGTAATTAATAAAGTTAAACTTTTTAATGGTTTATCAGCCATTTATGTTTAAAGGACAATATTGAAAAAAAAAATTTTGTCACATAGTAAACTAAATGAATGTGAGTTGGTGCTTTATTGAAAATTTCTCCATAAGCTACCACTCATGGTTGTTATTATGTGGACATTTTAGATCTTTTAGTTAATCAGGAGGTTGCTAAACTAGGTTTAACCAAACTTGAGTTTTGTTTGAGTGATCCAACCCTTGGGTCAATATAATGTTGTATAGGTTAAAAGAAAATCATAACAAAATTGTATTGTTGCCAAGTGGTCATGTGAAGTGGCTCCTACCTTCCCTATGCAAAATATTTGAATTGTTACCCTCCTTATGACAAGGGAACCTTATACCCTTCATGTTCCCTAATATAAACACAGATCTCAATGCACCTGGTTAATATGTACGACTGAACCATATAACTGATGAAGGACCTTCTAAAAGTTAACCACCAAATTAACATCCACTATATCTAATGCAATACCCAATCATTACTTTATACAGAAATGACTGATTATATCAAATACCATCAAACAAACCCATTTATTCCCTATAACACTTGCCAAAAACATCAATATTCTTTAGCTTGAAAATAACTTTGAGGTAATTATCTTCCTCAATATTTTTAGCACTAGACATTTCTATTTTATTTAAATTACATTTACTTTGTCATGCAATTTTATACAACTCTCTTTTAAAAAAGAAAGAATACCACTTACTTTATTTCACATTTTTATAATGTTGAATTCTTGTTCATTTGATAATTTCTAACAATCCGTATTGGAATGGCGTGTTAAATTTCACTAATCTAGAGAGTATACTTTTAGGACATCACGTATTTATAAAATTTATTTTTCAAACAACAAATTTCAAGGAAACAAAATGTTAATTAAAATTAATTTGCATGCAATACTTTACAGCTGTTATAGACATAGAAATAGAAATAGAAATAGAAACTTTTAACGTCCGCGAGGCTAAAAATAGCCTATGAGACGGTAAAACCACTTTCTTTACAGTTCACCAATTCAGATCTTCTTTTGTTAATCCTGATGATGAAGTCTCCGACATAACATGTACAAGACTATTTGTCTCATGCGAAAAATAACAGTTGCCCATATTGAACCGAAAGAAGGTAGGAAATTTAATATTAGTTTATATGTGAGATTACATATACACAAACACAATTGTTATGGAATTCTGTTGTCATTTCAATTTAAAAAACACACACATGTTGCATTAATACACAGAAATAAAATAGGGCAATCATCCGTGTCACCTCTTAGCCCTCTTTGGAGTTCTTTTCAAGGAAGTTGTTGGTTTCTTGGTAGCGGGTTTGACAGCCTTCTTGGCTACAGGTGTCGCATCTACCTTTTTAGGAGCAACCACTACCTTCTTAACAACCTTCTTGTCAGAGGGTTTAGAAGCCTTGGGCACTTTAGGCTTGAGAACCCTAACCTTCTTAGCGGCAGGCTTCAGCTTGGAAGAAACGGGATTTTTCAGCTACGCTTTGGGAGCCGCTGCTAGCTTGGCAGCCTTGGGCTTCACCGTCTTTGCTGGCTTCTTCAATTTCACCGTGGCGGGGAGTTTGAAGGAGGCCTTGACCTTTGAAAGCTTGCCAGATTTGGTGAGGTTTAACATCTTTTTATAATTGGCAAGGAGATGTGACATCGTGGCTACTGGCTAGACCCCGTCCGCTCCTTCAATGTCGTAATTGCTTCTGTGATCATCTGCTAAACAAACATAGGGGGTTTCCTAAAATTAGTCCGCCAGATTTTAGCTGAAAATGCCACTTTTTTACATGCAATTAGAATACCTGCAGATACGTGCGATGGGAAGGTGGTGGTTTTGATCCCTTGAAAGTGCATGGTTTCTTCTCCTTAACCGCAATGGTGGCTTCATCTGTTCAAGCCCTCCTTGCGAAAACCTTAAGATATAAAAGAGAGCGCCTCCTTTTCTGAAAAATGACTCCTTTGATCCAAGCTCCCAAACACAGCTGTGTTTTTTTAAATGGAAACGGCAATTGAAATCCATAGCAGCTGTGTTTGTGTACATGTAAACTCACGTCTTCACGCCCAATGTTGTCGTCAGAGTTTTACATGACCAAGCTCTTACAGCCAAAGCCGTGGAAGATGGTTCGTAGAGTTAAAAACCCTCTGGCAGCGTACGGCCCACCTCTTGGAGCTTGCTCAGCTCACTAAAACACGCCGCGAGGAGATCTAAGCAAACCCTGCAAAAACAAGGGTAAAAATCGTCAGATACACATCTGAGAAGGGACGACCAAATATCACCGGAGTAGTATTTGGACACCGACCTGCTGGCCGAAGAACAACTTCATTGCAAAATCCAGAGTCAGATATTTTGGCTTGAAGATGGAAACCAACAAAACAATCAAAAACCGAAAAGGTCAACCAAGGCTGCAAAAATGCCACCTCTGCACATACTATCAGACACAAATCCAGGCCATACATGTCGAAGACGACAGTGTCAAACACCCACCGCCCACCGCCCACCGCCCAAAACACCTCCAAATAACGCTGATTTCATTTTACTTCGAACTTCAGAATTTATTTCATTACTTTTTAGTGTAGCCTTGCTGTCTATTGTGAACGGTCCTGATTCGATTGATGACTGAGCACGTGGAGGCTCTGGAGTGCCTGTACCGTGACTGCCCAAAACCCACCTCCATTTGCAGGCAGCAACTCATACTGATGCGACCCAAAAAAAAATATTATGTCTGCTGACTGTACATATAATAATCTCACTGATGTAGACCTCCATACCTGCACAAAGATCATCAGCCCTCTTACGCAAGCGAACCGTGCTACTTAGACAGACATTTCCATCTCTTCACAGACATTAACGGCCATCATACGCATCAAAACCTTGGAAATTGCGATCAGTGTAGGGCTCCGGCAGTTATAGGGTTTCCATAGCTATCCACAGGTGCAAGTATGACGGTTTCAAATACAACTGGGTTCGGTTCAAAGGCCATGGTCATGCCTTTGACAGTGTAAATCCTACCACTGTCAAACTTTTGGCATGGACGGCTGGATTACATCTGTAATCAACGTCCTCCTGTACCATTTCATCTCACCCATCCCTTCTCTGACATGGGTCAGAGCTCCCCCGACCTCAACCCAATTGTAGATATGCCTTTAAGGACGTGGATGGATGGTAATGAAAGTGGGCCCCATTAAGAAGCATGGAAAATTGGCAATAATAATAAGTAAATACCAGTAAACTCTAGTAAAGTAGCAGGCTCAACTAGGTAGCAAAGGAGCGGATGAATGTTGGACGAGTGTTAAAAAAAAATTCCGCGATATCTTTGTCATCTACTGTGAGTGACTAGGATTCATGGCACTAATGCAAAAACCTAGGTCTCTTATCCTATGTTCTAGTCGTAGTTTCTTCATGGTTTTATTCTGATTGTTTACCGTACTTGGACTAGTTTTATCAGATGTTTATTTTTTGGTCCCTTGTTGATCCTTGAAATCTTCATTGTCTTATCTGGATGTTAGATCTTGATTTGTAATAGGGTGGGAACCTTGGAAAAACCCCCCTTTTACTAATTATCAAAAAAATAAAACATTATGTTTAGTTATTATTAAACTTTAATCTTGAGTTATATTCTTATAAGACTACTCGTGAATTTAATAGAAAGCCCAAGGTCAATGGTTCAAAACATACACCCCTATGGGTCTCTCGTGCCCCATTTAGTGTGATTTCCAAAATGACTAAAAGACAACAAAAAATAACCCGAGCAACGATATTAAAAGTACTAATAATGGTAATCATTTTTTAAAGGGTATAAATAAGAAAGGGTGGTTAAGACTAACACATTACGATAGTGGTGCGACTAAGTCACAAATATGGCAAAGCAGAATCAAGCCTCTTTCACAAAAGAGGAAAGGTGGGATGTTACTAATGTTTACGCCATTGCAATTGCATTACATTTTTGACATTAAATGGCATAGAGTTGGTGTAACACCACTTACGTGATTTCAGGGTAATACTGAGATATTCAAAATAAACGATGATTAAATCGCAATAGATTAATTTAACTCTATTATAAAATCACAATTACTATTATCACATTAGAAGTAGTTTTAAAAATTTAATTAAACATAGCCCATTATAATCATTTTGAAACGATAAAATATAAAACGGAAACTCATTCGTTGGCAATATGGTCATGGGTCCTATTTAGTTTCCTAAATGGACACATGCCTTTAACAGTTTAATGCACAATCTTAAACGAGTTTAATTAATTATGATTCCCAAAATTAAAGTGCAACCTTATAAACTTAAGTAAAATTTAAATTAAATGAGATCCCTAAATCTAAAATGATCTCCATGATAGGATGGGAAAAGCTGTAACATCTCATAAGAATATTCAATAAAACATAAAATCCTTTTTTTCTTTTATCATAGCTCTTTCCATTTGGTTGCACATTGTTTGGTTTTGTGTTTTAGTTTTTCAATATGGAGATTGAAGCTCATATGGAGCTCAAGTATGAAGATCAATGTCAGAAGCAATCGGTTTATTATTCTCAATTTGTTTGAAACCCAAATAGGCTATGATCTAGGCATATTTTGTTGTAGTAGAGGAAATCCATTGTTGTTTCTTTGTTTCAATTTCATCAATGCAATTATTTATGGACTTAGTCAAATTGGATGTTCGGGGTAGAACACGTGAAAAGCATGACCCAATGCACATGTGGATAAGGTGCCAGCCTGGCGACAGGTTGGCCCAGGAAGGAGCATGCCTGCGGTAGAAGCTTCTAGAAGCACATCATGGTATAAAGTGGAAAGCTCAGGCCTGGAGGAGCATGCTCACATGGAGGACCACATTCAGACACTTGGCATCAGATCTGAGGGTGCTGGAGGATGAGTTGGTAGTCCAGAAAGGCTATAAATACAAGCACCTGTAGAGTAAAAAGAGGAGAGGAGAAGAGACTTAGAGAGTGGGCGGAGCTCTGCAGAAATACTGCAAGAACTCTGTTAGTGGGTAATTGCATTCGGGAAAGGATGTATTGGGCAAGGGGATTGTAATTTTTCTTTTTGGTAGCATAGTTACATTAGTCCAGTTGTAATGCATGACTGCGGTCTGCTTCTCTGTGACATTCTGTAAATGGCTCCATGGATGTAATGAGGTTACCAGTTTATTCATAGGTTCTCTTTATATTTTATATATATATATGAATATCAATGATTCTGATGCATACATCTTTTTCATAGGTTCTCTTTCATTTTATGCTAAGTATGGATTCTTGTATACTTCTTTCTGTTATGGTACAAGTTATATAATCTGTTAAGTACTCTGTCTGGAATAACTGCAAGGATCTAGAGGCCATTCTGAGCTCTATGGTTCTTGTATGTCTTAAATCCTTTTGAAATCTCTTAAACACAAATCATAGATGATGTTTCCCACTAAACTCACATAAAAGAGAGACTCGGCACCCACGCGTGCCTCGGGTGAGCACCCAACATCCACTGGGTGATAGGCCAGTGCACATGGGGTTCCTTTCTTTTGTGATAGGGGTAAAAATGACTACATCTTGGTTCCATTTCTGGGACCTCTTTTCAAAGTTGTAGTGGGAAATAACATACATCATGATCTGTGTAGTGAGTAATGACAGAGCGGTTAACATTGGAAAGTGTTGAATCATGGTTCAAGAGCACGGAGGATGAATTTTCTCAGAGATTCAGCACTGGACCTGAGTTTGATGCACGTAGATGGGTAGAAGAGAACCTCTACCATGATCTGTATGAAACTTTTTTCTGCTGCTTCCCAGTGGAACTGTATGAATGGCTCTCAGCCTATGCATCTAGATCAAGTTGGCATTATGGATCACGTGTGTGGACCCAAGAAGAATACCAGAGGCTGCAGGATGCAGATCTGATGTGGACCCATGTTGTGGATCATTGGTGGAAAGGAGTATTGGCTAGCTACACTCTGGAGTATGCCATTTCCACATATTCTTGTCTGGAGGTTGCTGAGTTTGAGTTTCTGTGGGAGCCCAGAGGATCATTTCTACGTGTTGTCCCTCTGGCTATGAAAATCTTGATGGTTACCATGAGTTTAGAGGCATTCCCAATGGCCGGCTAAACCATTCTGAGCACTGGGTGAGGAAGCTAGGGTGGAGGAAGATGGCAGATGTTGCGACAGAGAAAGAAAGGGAGGAGAGATGACTCAAGTATGGTGAAGCACGTGAAAGGGAGATTGCTAGACAATGTGAGGTTGCAGGTGTGATGGATGTATGGTGGTAGACATTGTGGGAAGGATTTGAGGTTCACGCAGAGGACGTGGAACCTGAGCAGTCTGTGTGACCCCATCTTGGTAAGCACGTAAGAGAGACCCCTTTGGCTTCTGATGAGATTTCATCACATGGAGAGAGAAGAACCATTGGCACACATCTGAGCCCACCTAGTGACCAGACCCTGGCACTTGGTTTTCCAGATCAGGGGGAAAATATTGCTAGTCCAGTTGGTTACATTGGAGGTGATCGGTCTACACCCAGGAGGTATAATTTCTCATTTGGGCCTTCTATGGCTGCAAACACCAACCCAGTGTTAGGAATTTTCAGGCAAGGTATAGACACACAAGCTTTTGGTCTCACGTCTGGGAGTGGCACGGGGTATACTATTGGTAGTGGGGAATTGTCGCAGACCATAGGCGTGCATCTTAGTGGAACTATGGGGACCCTTGGCATGACCACTTTAGGACCTGGTGGGTTTGGAGGAATAGGGGGGTCTGGTGGTTCAGGAGGAATAGGACCTGGTGGATCTGGTGGTTCAGGTGGAATAGGAGCTGGTGGGCCTGGTGGATCTGGTGGTTCAGGACCTGGTGGACCTAGTGGATCAGGTGGTGGAGGAAACACAGGTGGAAACCAAGGCTCTGGCTCAGGAGGATTCAGGCCCCAACCACCCCCACAAGTTTTCTTTGAAATGTCTCTACATTTTCCTGATTATAGAGGTATTGAGGATGCTGTGGAACATGTTCACAAGTGTGAACTGCTATGGCACGCAAAGGGTATCACAACCCCAGAATGGAAGGCTAGTCAGTTTGTAACCACGTTGCAAGGGCACACACATAGCTGGTATAGGAAATATGACCCTCATCAAACAGTGGTGGACTATACTACTTTAAAGAATGCATTCTTGGTAGAATTCCACATTCCTGAGTTTGAACAGAAGAGCATCAGTGCTTTGAAGGAGATTCAACAAGGAATGACAAAGAGTGTGCCGGAGTATGATGCACACTTTAAAACTCTCTTGTCTAAATTATCATATGATATTCACCCTTCACAACATGCTCAGTGGTTTGTTGGAGGATTGATCACCCCTTTTAGAAGGGCCTTATCTCATAAAACTTTTACAGACCCGCGCGAGGCATTGGAAGCTGCTCTGCATGCTGAGGCTATTGGTAGTGTTGATACTGGCATTAGCCCATTCCTGGAGGCTCAGATTGCTGCTATGGCCAAGCAGTTGGAAAATTTGTCTGCGAACTCAGCCCATGAGACTCGCAGTGGTTTGTGGTGCACAGATTGTGAAGTAGAGGGGCATGTTAAGGATAATTTCCCCCAGAGGATAGTACGCACCGTGGCAGTAGATTGTGAAATTTTTCATGGGGACCATGATGCAAGTAGATGCCCCTTGCTACAGTGTAAAATCCAGAAGAATGTGTCTTGTTACTGCAAGATTTGCACCTCTACAACCCATGATACTAAGGACTGTAGGCTCATTGATCAGATCCATGAGGCCATTGATCATGGGGTGTGCCAAACCAGCATTGCGAGTAGTTCCAAGGGTGATGATCACCATTATGAGGAGCACGCAGATGGAGGCACATGGAAGGGGTTTTTGAGGAGGATTCCATGTGGTCATGGTAACCACAGAGGAGGAAGGAGTGAGTTCCTACATGGAACCTGTTTCAATTGTGGATCTATAGAGCATTACAAATGAGAGTGCCCAGACCTGTTGCAGTGCTCATGGTGTGGAAAGAAGCATAAGTATGAGGAGTGCCCAGAGTTGTTTGAGCACATGAATCAGCAGCACCAGAAAGACAAGGGTGTTGCAATGGTCAGTATTAAGAAGGTAGACACACAGTGGATGCCTCGGGTAACACGGGATGTAGGTTTGGAGCCTGTCTTGGTAACAACAAGGGCAGAAGCCACACATGCAAAGAGATACCAAGGTAGAAGAACCTAGTTTCAAGGGAGGAAGTAGTTCATGGAAAGTACCCAGACCCTGCACATCAAAAGGAGGTATATCAAGACACCATGGATGTCATTCAGAGTTTACAAGGGGAAATCCAGTGTCTAAAGGAGCAATCCAGGAGGGAGGAACAAGGGAGGAGAGTCGAGGTGCCAAAGGATGACCTGGATGAGGTCAAGGAGGTGTGTAAAATGCTAAGGCAAGAGAATATCATTCCCTTGCTAGGATCATGGTTAAGAGAGAAGGTACCACGAGCTAGAGGAGAGCGTGAGAGGTAGGTCTTGCACGTAAACCTTCCCCCTCACAGCCTTGACTATGACAAGGAGATCACATTGAATGCAGTTGTAGATGGATGGCTCCTTAGTAATATCCTCATTGACACAGGCGCAAAGAGTTAATGTTCTAACTTTGGATGCATGGCATCAGATGGGAAGACCTGCATTACAGCCATCTTCGAATGTGTTGTATATGGAAAACAAGACTAAGGTGATGCCCATCGGTGTCTTAAAGGATGCAGCTATCACTATCCAGGGAGCTAAGTTTACTGGGGACTTCGAAGTCTTGGCACTCACCGAGGTAGACAATTTCCCAGCACTACTTGGGTGCCCATGGTGTTACAAGAACAATGCAGACCTTCGGTTCAACAAAGGGTACATCAGCTTTGAAAATAAGGAGGAATGGGTCATTATACCCCTGGCTGATGGGAAGTTGACACCCTATATTGAAACTTATGGGGAGGAAATTCTGGACAGGATATATGTGCGCTCAATCAGGGACCCAGAGATAATACATCCTACCAATGGAGTTATCCAGTTTGAGGATGCTCAGTCAGTAAGTGATACCACCAGTCTAGCATGTGACAATTGGGTGCATGGAACTTATGAATTGATGGGATGACAGTTGAGAGGGTCGGTGACCAAGGTGAAAAAGGTGCACACAGTCTAGTGCCTAGGAGGAAAGGAGCTGCCTAAGTATTCAGGAGGAGCCTTCCCTGAGATATTTTTACAGGAAATGGAAGCTCAGTGGAAGAATGAGAAGGAATGGAGGGGGATGTTAAGTTATGTCCTGCTCGGCACAGCTACATGGTGGTGGGCTACACATCAGGAGAGCCTTTTGGAATGGCGCGAGGTAAGAATTGCTCTCTCTGTCAGATTCTCTAGGAGCAACGTGCCCACCACCATCAAGGACTACCATGGGAAGGAGCCCACCTCTTTCCATATCCAGGAGTGTGAAAGGATCTAGAGAGAAGGCATGGAAGCTTTTCCACCATCCCTCTGGGTGCACAAGTTGTATTCTACACTGCAGGGTTACGCACGTGCATGGTACATTCATTCAGAGACACGCCGCCAGACAGGGAATTGGCAAGAGCTCACGGCTGACCTCATTCAAACCTTTGAGTATCAGAGTACCAAGCCATCAGTTGATAAGGCCTTGTAGGGTATCAAGCACCTTACCATGGGGGATAGTGCCATGGTGGAAGATAGGTTGTTGGAGTTACTAGGTGGACCAGGTTTGGAGGCACACTTTGAAGAAGAAGTAGAGGAAACAGAAGAGTTACAGCTTGAGCACGCATGTTTGGAAAAGGAGAAAGGGAAGTTGTTGTATGTGATTGATGGAGAGGAAGTAGAAAGCTTAGATGTTATCCATTCTGTAGGGATGCGTGAGGTAGTGGACAGTACTGATACTCACGTACCCTACCATGAGCCCTTAAAGACAAAGAAGGTTAACATCAGTTCAGGAGAAGAACCTAAGGAAGCTATTATTGGAGATTACTGGTCAGAGAAGGAAGTCTCTAAGATCATTGATCTGTTGCATGAATTTGAGGATTTATTCCCACGTGGGGTACCATGAGCTCAAAGGCATTCACCATTCCTTGGGGGAGATGAAGATAAAGCTGAAGGATGGTGCACCCAGGTCAGGAAGAGGCCCTACCAGATGAATCCCAATTTGTGCGTAAAGGTTAAGGAGGAGATAGAAAAAATGATAGCTTCTGGGATCATTGAAGCAGTGGAAGAATCAGAATGGATAAGTCTGATGGTAATCAACATCAAGAAGGATGGGTGGATTAGGATCTACGTGGATTATAGGGAGCTGAACATAGTTTGTGTCATTGATCCTTTTCCAACCCCCTTCACTGAAGAAATTTTGGAAGGAGTCACTGGGTGTGAAATCTATTCCTTTACGGATGGATTTTTGGGGTACCACCAAGTCCAGATTGCAAAGGAAGACTAGGAGAAGACAACTTTCACCACTGAGTGGGGAAGTTTTGCATATACGGTCATGCCCTTTGGGTTGAAGAATGCACCTGCTATTTTTTCACGCATAGTGGTGCAAGCATTCCAGGACTTCATCCATAAGTTTCTTCAGGTCTATTTGGATGATTGGACAGTGTATGGTCTAGTAAAAGACCATTGTGACAATTTGAGGTTAATGTTTGAGAGGTGTAGGTAGTTGAGGATATCCCTCAATATTAAGAAATGTGTATTTGCTACACCCTTTGGGACTTTATTGGGGCATATCATATGTAAGGAGGGCTTGCTGGTAGATCCTGCTAAAGTTGTAGTTATTGTGGGGTTAGGGGAGCCTACTAGCCAGAGCGCAGTGCACGGATTCCTTGGGCATACGGGTTATTACAGGAAATTCATCAAGGGGTATGCCAAGATCACCACACCTTTAGAGGAGCTGCTCAGACATAAAAGTGCCTTCCATTGGGGAGAGGCGCAGTAGAGGGCATTTGATACATTAAAGGATAGGCTTGTCACCGCACCTATATTACATTTTCCCTCTTGGGACAAGCCCTTCCATGTCCATGTAGATGCCTCAGGAACCACTATTGGAGCAGTGCTTGCACAACCAGGTGAAGGAATTGTTGATCATCCTCTGTGTTTTGCAAGTAGGAAGTTGACACCAGCAGAGTAGAATTACACCACGACTGAGCGTGAGGCATTGTCAATGATCTATGCACTTTTCAAGTTTAGACAGTATCTGCTGGCAACACCCTTCATGTTTTACACCGACCACATGGCATTAAAGTATTTGGTGAACAAGCCCATTCTACAAGGGCACATATGTCGGTGGGTATTGTTATTTCAAGAGTTTGAGTTCACCGTAGTAGTGAAGCCTGGGAAAAGCAATTGTGGACCTGATCATCTGTCAAGAATTGATTCAGGGGAGGACACGCAGAGTATTGAGGAGACAATGCCAGATGCATAACTTTTAGGTTGTGGCATGCACCCTCAGATTTGGAGGAGATTGCAGTATTTTTAAAGGAAGGTGTGGCGCACCAGAAGGAATGAAGGCATTAGAGAAGAAGCAACTAGCCATACGCATCACACCCTACATGTTGATCAGTGGAGACTTATACAAGTTGGGACGTGATGAAGTGTTGCGCAGGTGTGTATTAGATCATGAGCACCTTGCCATCATGGAGGAAGCACATGGAGGAAGTGCGGTGGGAATTATGCAGGTGATGCCACCACGCGTAAGATATTAATGGCAGGTTTGTGGTGGGAAACCCTGTACAAGGATTGTAAAGACTATTGTAAAGCGTGTGACCATTGTCAGTGCATTGGCAAGCCAGGAAAGAGAGATGAAATGCCTTTGCACCCTATCCCTAGCACAGAGCCTTTTGAAAAGTGGGCAATAGACTTTGTAGGCCCTATTGCACCAGTGGTGTGTAGGACTGGGTCACGCTATGTCATCACTTGCATGGATTATCTGACAAGGTGGGTGGAGGCAGCCCCAACTAAAGATTGCACAACAGCCACAGTGGCAAGATTCTTGTGGGAGAACATTATCACAAGGTATGGATGTCCTTTGAGTTTAACCAGTGATAGGGGTACACATTTCTTGAATGAGACCATGAGGATCCTGTTAGCAGAGTTCATGGTGGCTCATCACAAGACTACACCCTATCACCCACAAGCAAATGGAACCACGGAAGCATTCAACAAAATACTGAGTCATACCCTGACCAAAATTTGTGATGTCGGAAGACAAGATTGGGATGACAAAGTATCAGCAGTATTATGGGCTTACAGGACAACTTATAAAAGGTTGAACAAAGCCACACCATTTCAGTTGGTGTTTGGCATGGAAGTTGTTCTACCAGTTGAATTCATGTTACCTTCTCTACGAATAGCACACACAGGAGGGTTGGCTGATGAGCAAGCACTGGAAGAAAGAATTGATGAGTTAATGAAGCTGGATGAGAGACGATCACTCACCAGGTGGAGCCAAACAACAGAGAAAGCAAAGCAGAAGGCTTGGCATGATCGCCACATAAGAAACAAGAAGTTTGAGGTTGGGCAGATGGTCTTACTTTATGATTCTAAATTTTTGCACCATCCTGGGAAGTTGAAAGTCCATTGGTTGGGTCCTTACACAATCTCGTACATCCTTGATTCGGGCGCATGCCAGTTACAAGCACTGGATGGGACAAAGTTTCCTGGACACTTCAATGGGAGTAGGCTGAAGCCCTACTATAAATAAGTCTTCTTGGTGTTTGTAAATAAGGTAGTTTTTCCAGTTAGTTTAGAATTTTCCTTTATGCATTTCTTTTCTTGTGTTTCCCTTTCACGTTGTTGTTTTGTTTTGCGCCTTGGGCACCGGTAACCTTATTGCTACTTTTTGAGAATCTGTGAGTGCGCAAAGGACCACATCATTTTAGTGTGGGGTGGAGTAATGTGAAGGAGCATATGGTTAAAGTACCAAGGAAGTTTGTGTTAAAAATCCCAGTTGAATGGCCCTGTTAAAAGAGGTGCTTGGAGAGAAAATATGGAAAAAGGATGGTTGGTGTCAAGATAAAGCTACTTTTAGATCCCACGTACAAAGGAGGAGAAAGCACATTAAGCAACACGAGGTAGGTGAGAGCAAAAATCAGGACAGAAGAAGTGCCTTCGGCACTGGTTACGCGTGCGTAAGAGTCTCCTGTCATGTTGGATTGGTTGCATGCCAGAAGGTTGGAGGATTGTCCGTGCAGGTTGGGCACGTGAGGGAAAGTGCTGAAGATGGGCATTGTTTGAAAAATCCACATTAAATGAAAAAATTATGGTGGTAGGTGAAGTAGCACTTAATGCTCAAAAAGGGAAAAACTATAAATAAAGGGGTCGAGGCACTTCATTTTTCACTTGCATATAAGGAGAACGAAGCACTTTTTGCACCTTTGCAAACTAGGGCTTCCAAAAAACTGATCCGTGTGAAGAAAAATTTGGAGAGATTGAAGCGTGGGTAACTAGTTTGGATTTGTGAAACAGGAGGAAGGGATTTCACGGGCGTAGGAGAAGTTGTGAGAAGGCACCATCTTGTGAAGGGAGTATCCCAGTTAGGGTTTGAAGAACTAGGGCACGGGTTTAAGTAATTTTCTTCACAAGTTCGAGATCTAAGGTTGGAGAGAGTGGAAGAACAGAGTAACATAGAGTGATTGAAGTGGGAAGAAGACCTAGATAATGGCACCCAAGAAACCAGCTAGTACACCCAAGAAGGGCAAGGGAAAGGGCAAGGGAAAGCAACAAGAAATTGAAGCAAGCACAAATGAAGAGTGGTATGCAGAAATGCAGTACCCAGATGGAGTGTTGTTGGGGAAGGAGTGGGAGTCCCATCTTAGGGACATGTCTGTAAATGATTATAATCATCAGACAAGCACAATCGAAAAGGAGTTGGCACTGGAGTTAGTGCACCCAACAAACAAGAGGACACCAGAGGGTTTTCCCATTTATAATGATGACGTGAAGGTCAAGTTGGAGAAGGCAGGGTTATTACAACTCTTTGAGTTTCCCTACTTCTGGAAACCTGAGCGACTGTATCAGTGGCTGATGTCGCGTGTGCATGAGGACTATTTCCACTTCGCAGGGCACAAGATGCACATAACTCCTCAGCTAATTTCACATTTCACAGGCCTCATCTGTGAAGGAGATGGTTTGGAGGATGACTTGACTGACAAAGAAGTGATTAAGGAAACTATCGCCACTTTTGCATGCAAAAAGGGGTCAAGGTATTATGATGTCACAGACATCAAGGATCCAGTAATGAAGATGGCCGTGCACCTGGTGTCAAAGCTAAATGGCCAGGAGAGATGGACCCAAGTCAATAAGCCATGGTTGAATGTTTGCAGAAAGATTTCAGAGGGCACCATCTATAATTTGTCTGCATTCATCGCGGATGAAATTATCAACTGCGTGAAGGAAGGTGACAGGATCCTTTTTGGAAATGTGCTACTAACCATTGTGTTTTCAGAGATCGGGGTACCAGATGCATCAGATAAGTTTGTATGGGAGTACCCTGCTGAAGACCCCTCACCCACCAAAAGGTTTGAGAAATACACTTGTGACACTATGACAACAGTGCACAAGGTGCGCTTGGAAAAGTGGTACACGTGCCTAAGGAACGCATTCGGGGTAGAATGGAGAATTCCCAAACAACTGCAGCAGCACCAGGGGAGAAGTAGAATTTGTTGTGTACCAGAATTTCTGTTTGGGTAGATTCAAACTATCAGATGGGACATGGAGCCCATGGTGCAAGCTCCCCTTTGCCTTCACAGCTCAATACTTCCAAGCGGGAGTAAACAGGTTCAAGGAGTCCAAAAATTTTAAGTTGGACCTTGGTAATCTGGACCAGGACCACAGGGAAATGTGCAAAGGGTTGGTGTACCCTGGCAAGCACACATACATGGAGTGGTACGTATCACATGAAGTTAAAATGACAAGGCCCATGACTCTGCCCATTGCAGAAGGATCCACGGCACGCGTGTACATTCACATAAGACCCAAGTCAGAGAAGGGCACATATCTAGAAAATGAGGTATCTATACCTCAGGATCCAACTGGGAGGAAAAGACCCACACCCAAATGGGAGGAAAAAGAACCAGAAAAGAAAATTCCAAGTGTGGTGGAGACACAGGCAATAGGTTCCCCCGGGACAAGTGCCAGAACCAGTATGTACGCATGCAAGAAAAATCCCATAGTAAAAGAGAAGACTCCAGAGCCAGAAAATCCATCAGATAAGGAGTCATCAGAAGAAGAAGAAACAGAGTCACCTACACCAGAATCTCCAGTTAGGAAGAAGCAGAGGGTAGAAGAGGAGACCACCTCAGAAGAAGTTGGAAGTTTGGACAAGTGCATAGGAGAAAAGGATGGTAGTGAAGAAGAAGTAAGTGGGGAAGAGGACCCCAGGAAAGATCAAGGGCCACCTATTTTCAATATACATGATTCAGAGGAGGAAGGCGGAGAAGAAGAACAAGGGTTCCTTTTTGTGTGGCGCAAGGATAGCCAGGTAGGAGGAAGCACCCAGGACATGGGAAAAGATGAGGAGGCTAGCACGCAGAAGCAAGAGGTTCCAAGCTCTGCACAGGAGTAGATAGCCAAGGTGGCAGAAGAAGAGGAGATAAGGGACATTGAGACCCTGGTGGAGGACAAAGTGGAACATGGTGCTGAGCCAGTATTGAACAAAGAGAAGGAGAGCACAGAAGAGGAACACGGCAGCACTAGAGGCCCCAGAGGCCCCATTTTAACTGTAAGTATACCCAAGGGTACGCGCATGGGAGGAAGGCACGTAGAGGGGGAGAGGCCGGAGATGGGTTATATTGATGACCCCAAGAAAGTGTTTCACGTGTGGTTCCAGAGTACACTTCCGGTGGAGGAGCTTGTAGGCATGTCATCTTTTGACAAGGAGGTTTCCTATCCATGGACAAGGAAGATGATCTCTTGGGCAATTGAGTCCCACCTTGATGAGCCAGAGTTTGAGGTAAGCCACGGGGAAATAATAACATTGCCAGGACCATGAGAAGATAACCCAGTGGTGGATACCCAGCAGCTCTCGGATGAACAACTGTGCAACACTTAACAAAGTCTCCATTGAGATAGAGGCTAGACTCTTCAGGTGAAATGATAGGATTAGGGATCTGGAAGGGGAGCTGAAGAAGAAAGAGGAAGAGCTAGCTACATTGACCAAGGAGATGAGCCAGGAAAAGTTAATCAGTGCCCAGTGGCAGTGGGAATTGAAGGATGAAAAGGCCAAGGTGAGCGTTGTGTACAAGAAAGTAGAATCCATCAACGAGGCCATACTATTAAAGCATCCAGACCTAGCATCACCCACGCAGAAGTATGGATCTACCTTGGGATGCCTAGAGGATTTAACAAGGGTCCTCACCATGGAAAGACAACCGCTAGCCTTGGAGTCTGCAGAGGAAGTGGCCGCGTGCCTAGAGAAGGAAGACAAGTTGAAGATCGTAGCACTCGTCGCAGAGTACAACAAAGTGCTTGCTGATGTAAGGGCTGCTTCCCAGACTGCTGAGGCCACGTACGACAATTGCACAGATAGGGACAAAGTGGCAGGCACCTTGGTCACCACTCATGAAGTGGAACTCAAGGAGTTCCAGGAGAAAAACAAGGGGAATAGGGCAGAAAGAGACAAAATCCTTGCCGAGGTTGAGAAGAAATCAGAGGCCATTGAAACCTTAAGGGTTTCAATCAAAAACTGGTTGAAGGAGTTATATCCACATATCACACAAAGAATGGACGCATTGGAGGATATATGCAAGGAATTGGAGAAGATCACTGATACTATGAGCACAAAGGAGATGGATTAAATTTTGAGGGAGGTGAGCACCCTGGTCGGTGACCTCTGTCAGAGAGCACAGGATGAAGTCGATGCCTGGAATAAATTGGAGGCCGACTTGCAAAAGGATTTTCCCAGTCTGTTGCAGTGATTCTTTCACTCTCCCATTCTTTCTTCTTTCCCCATTCTTTCATCCCCTTATTCTTTTTCCTAGGCATAAGCCTATTGTATTCTTTCTCTCACTAAGAGAAGTGTTCCTGCGGAAGGAGAACAGGCGTAGTGTGGGGTGATGTTGGGCCCCTAGAATATTGACTAAGTATAAAAGGCACGTAGGTGCACAAGGTCCCAGTTAAGGAAAGGCACATAAGGACAAAGCACACAAGGCAGGGTTTAAGAAAAGGGTTTAAGGAAGCCCGTGTGGCACGCGCGTGCATGCGGGACAGAACCAAGGGTTCGGGACTTAGTCAAATTGGACGTTCGGGGTAGAACACGTGAAAAGCATGACCCGACTGCATGTGGATAAGGTGCCAGCCTGGCGACAGGTTGGCCCAGGAAGGAGCATGCCTGCGGTAGAAGCTTCTAGAAGCACATCATGGTATAAAGTGGAAAGCTCAGGCCTGGAGGAGCATGCTCACATGGAGGACCACATTCAGACACTTGGCATCAGATCTGAGGGTGCTGGAGGATGAGTTGGCAGTCCAGAAAGGCTATAAATACAAGCGCCTGCAGAGTAAAAAGAGAGACTTAGAGAGTGGGCGGAGCTCTGCAGAAATACTGCAAGAACTCTGTTAGTGGGTAATTGCATTTGGGAAAGGATGTATTGGGCAAGGGGATTGTAATTTTTCTTTTTGGTAGCATAGTTACATTAGTCCAGTTGTAATGCATGACTGTGGTCTGCTTCTCTGTGACATTCTGTAAATGGCTCCATGGATGTAATGAGGTTACCAGTTTATATATATATATATGAATATCAATGATTCTGATGCATACATCTTTTTCATAGGTTCTCTTTCATTTTATGCTAAGTATGGATGTTTATATACTTCTTTCTGTTATGGTACAAGTTATATAATCTGTTAAGTACAATCTGACTGGAATGACTGCAAGGATCTAGAGGCCGTTCTGAGCTCTATGGTTCTTGTATGTCTTAAATCCTTTTGAAATCTCTTAAACACAAATCATAGATGATGTTTCCCACTAAACTCACATAAAAGAGAGACTCGGCACCCGCGCGTGCCTCGGGTGAGCACCCAACATCCGCTGGGTGATAGGCCGGCGCACATGGGGTTCCTTTCTTTTGTGATAGGGGCAAAAATGACTAAATCTCTAATGCATCTGAGATCAGCTACATCATGCTCTAAGATGATACTCTCTCTCTCGTCTCTCTAGTCTCTCTCTCTCTCTCACACACACTTAAGTAAATAGTTTTTTTTAATGAATATTTTTTCTTAAATAGCTGGGTTACTTCTAGAGTAGTTTTATTTTATGAAGAATGTGAATTTTTAAGTTTTCTAACTCTTCAAGTTAGCAAATTTTAAATGAGTAGAATATGGATAGTTCAATATTATACATGTACTTATATATAAACACAATCACACATTATGTTAAAGATAGAACAAAAATCAAAACAATAAATTGTACACTATCCAAATTCTCAGGAACAACAATGAAACAAGTTTTCGAAGGTAAAATTTAAAATGTTTAATTGAGTTATATATGAGTAAGTTTAAACATGTTATTGTACTACCAAGATGAAAAGGGAAGATGCTATAGAAATCCATTCACTTTGAAAACAATAATATGTAACCTTGTAATACCATTTTTCCTCTGCTAACTTGATCAATGAAATAGTAGATATTACGGGAATTTTAAAACAAACATTCAAAAATTTTCATGATTCCATGGGAGAAGAATTTAAGTGTAGAAATTTCAGATTTCTACTAGGAGGAAGAGAAAGATAAATTACTTTTGAGAATTTCCATGAGCATTCTAACTTAATTTATCCTTTAATTTTATTTCTTTTACTTTCAAAGAAGGATTTCAAAGAGGAAAACATAGATTACAACAAACATATATAACCTTTGAATACAAGGTGGAAAACCTCATTTTATAGAAGCAAATAGAATACATTTTAAACAAAAAATCCCTTAAAGTCCTTGATTTTTGGGAGGGTGAGTGTTATAATAATTATGTAAATTCGACATTTGGAGGTGATGTTATGGAAGGGGTTGATGATGTTTGGAACACAGTTCGTTCTAAAAAAGATAAACATAAGAACTTTGTTCCACCCTCTGATAGAATCACAAGGAGTAGATATAAATGGTATCTTTATCTCACACCCCTTTGATTATCTTTTTTCTTCTGGGTTTTCATTGTTGTTGTGTAGTGTTTGTGATGTGGTTTTTCCACATTTTAGAGGTGGTGTTTCTTGTATCTCAGTTGTGATGTTGTGCTGAATTTTTGTTGACTTCACGTTGATTTCATGTTGTTTGTTCACTAGTTATCTCTCCAGTCTTGTTTTGGTGCTTTGGTTTTCATTTTATATCTGGGCTATGGCCTTTTTTGTATCTGGGTAAGATCTCAGCCAAAAAACCTTCACCCTTAATAAAAAAAATACATTTTAAACAACAATTACAAGCTTTTCTGGAGTCTTTTACAACAACATTTTAACAATAAAACTACTCAGTTTGGTAAGTTAATGTCAAACATTTTCCCTTAGAGATGAAAATAAGGCAAACCATCTAAAATACAAGCTACAAGCCCTCCACTAAAGTGGAGACAACATGGTAATTTTTTTCTAAAAAATTGAACTTTTTCACAGCAATGAACTTGCAATTTTCCCTCCAAAAAACTCCATTCCGGTTTCAAAACAAGATGAGAAAAAATCTAAAAATCCATAGAAAAAATGTTGGATGACCACCCATCCAATTGACATCATTACATGCTACCAAGAGATCCAAGGTACCATTATAGCCTCCCCCTCCGCCCCCAAGCCCATGGGAAAGAGGAAACATAAGTCCAACTAGCACTTAGGAGAAAATAGGTTTAATCACATCCAAAACATGGTTTTAAAACATCAATCAAGCCAAATTCACAAAGTAAAAGCAATAGAAGAACCAAGATTCATTGAAGGGAAGAGGGAATGGAAAATATCAATTAAGATAGCTAAAAACCTTCAAAATTAAGCGTTAAATTTCTCCTTATCTCTCCATAAAAAATTATCCCCTTATCACTCTATCATACTCCCCTTATCTCTCCATTTCCCTCCCTATGAAGGCTTTTCAAACTCCAAGTTCCCCTCAATGAAGATAGATATTTATTTCTAAACCAAATGAAAAGCAATCCCTACCTACAATTCAAATGTAGTGGTTAATCCAAAATTATTTCAAACTTTCCAAACAAGCATAGAAAGTGAATAAGAAGGAATTCCTCCCTCTTCCCAACAAGCTCCAAATTCCACAACCCTTAAGGATGTATGTAGTAAAATGAACCAAACTTAAACATCTAAATTTCCATTTTTGCAATCAACATTTCACGTGCACAAATTCAATCATATAACCAAAAGGAAATTAAAAGTGTGTAAGATCCTACCTTGCAAATTCAAGTCCAAAATCCAATCCAAGTTAATCACCAATTCACCAATTGCTTTCCAAGATTTCCCCCCCAAAACAATGCTCTCCCAAAATTTTCCAAACAAAAGAACCCCCTAACCATGAACATGATAAATTATGAAGGGAAAAAAACCACCATCCAATCAAATGGGAGGAAGATAAGCTTCCCCTTCCACAAAAACCATAACTAATGCCAACCATAAAAAATTTACATAAAAAAAAAAGAGAACGGAATTAAAATTAATCTCAAAACACTCATTAGGATTTCCAAATTCCAACACATTCCCCAGATTCAAATTTTCATAAATAAGAAGTGTGTTAGAAGAGGAATATTGAGCCAATAGGCCTCATTTGATTTGAAAAGGGCCCACCCACCCATAGGGATAGGGGCTAGGGTTCCTTTTCAAGAAAAATAAGGTCATTTGCTTGCCTTTTTCCCTTCTTAAATGGAAGCTCTTTCCCAAACATGGGGTTGGGAAATATGTTAAATTTAGGATGGGAAATCAAGCTCACCTAATCCATGATAAGGTTTCCTAATCCCTCCTAACCCATGCACAACATCCAATGCCACTAAAAATTCCAAAATCCAAAGAGAGGGAACATTAAACACTAGGTAAGCATTAAAAAAAGTGAGAGTTAAAACTTAAACCATAGAACTATAACAAGATGAGTACATTTCATACATATAGAATAAAGACCATGAAACCACATAGTTAAGAAAATCCAAACATACGACAAGGTCTAAAAATGATGAATAAAGTTTCGTAATCGATAAGAGAGGAAAGGTTTTGCCGTTTAAGGCCTTTCGTGTAAGTTGGAATATGTTTCCTAAATACCATGTTTTCCACATGGCCAAATACCTCTCACTTGCACACTCAAGGAAAACCTCATCAACGTTCATTTTAGGGGTGAATATTCATAAATTGGTGAATATTAGGATTTTGGAAGTTTGAAATTGGTGATTTTTTTACTATCATACGGTAGTAGGTTCGCCAAAATTATACGAGCCATAAATAAATTTGACCCTAATTTCACCTTCTATTTCCACTAAGGGCCAACCAATGTTGGTATATTCGCCATTATGTTATATATATAGGATTAATTCACTATATTAATGTACGATAATATTAATATAATTTTTTCAAAAAATCATTAATTTTGAGATCTAGAGTCGAAGTCGAAGGTAAAAGTGAATAAGCCTATGAAAAAACTAGAAGTACAAGCCAAAAATCCAAATGTATAAGTGGTGCAACCGGACGGAAATAGTAGTGTGCTTCTGGATGGGAACATCCATGAGGGCACTGCATGGCAACATGATGTCATCACTAATGGGTAACATTTTCGATTACCGGACGGGTAGCAGTTTTCCATGTCATACTCAGTCGGTGGTCCATGATACCGACCGATAGCATTTTCCATGCTACTAACCAATGGTAACATTACTGGCTAGTAGCATTTTCCATGCTACTGGCTGGTGGCCAATAGTACCATGCTAACAGTATTTGGTGTGTTTTTCATGATATGGTTGGTAGCATTTTCCATGTTACCAACTAGTGACATTATAACATGGTAGCATTTTCCATGCTATCGTGCGGTAATGTTGTTAGATAGAAAAAGAAAAAAAAAGTATGGGAATTTTTTTGTGCTTACGCCCTATTTTGGGAGGACATATTTCTCATTGCAAGATGATCATTTTAACTGCTAACATAAAAAAATTCAAAAATAAATCCATACAAAATTAGCGAAATATGCATTTTTTCACAAAAAATCAAAAAAATTGAATTTTTTTCTTTGCGCCATATTTTGTGAGGAAAAATTTCTCATCGAGCTGATCATTTTAATTTCTATTGTCAAAAAATTATTTTTTCAAAAATATACATATGTTTTTGGTCAACATCAGATACTAACAACCAACAACATATATTGTTAGTCAAAAATTGTAATCGGAAGACACCATTCGAAACCTGTTTTCTTCAGATTCACCTTCATTTTGAATTTCATTTTCATATATTCACCAAGGAATCTATACAATTTTTTTGAGGGGGTCTTAAAATGAACCTTGAACCTCATACCTATCCAAATCAAAATATGATAATATCTATACGCATCATAACAATCATCTATACATAATCATGCTAGCTAAGTAGTATATCATAGAAATGAACCATCAACATAGTAAGAAGGTTTACGGCCATGCATCAAGTGTGAATCAAATAACAATAAAATATCGTAGTTAAAGAAAATCGTGATATCGTCACAACACATATCATTGATCAATAAATGTGGCATCAATGATCATATGCCCCCATCGGCAACCTGTCAATAAGAGTTAGCATCCTAGTGCTAGCAAATAATCATATCATGAAGCAATGCCATGTTAAAATGATAAAACATAGTAGTAATATCCCTGTCAATATAGATAAACAATCTACAATGAGTCGATACAGCTCAAAAAATGAGAAAAAGAAATAGGCGGACACTATAGGGTCACCTTCACTCTAGCTGAAATTTGTTGAGGAGTGGTAAGTTACAATGGTGTATTTTTGGAATCTAACTCATAACCTATGGGAAGATAATTAAAGATACATTTTTCACCAAACAAAAATTTACATGGCTTTACTTGTTATCATGGCATACTTGTATATCCATGAAAATTCAAGCTAACTTATTGATTCAATTCATAGATAATACTTATGGCAAGACTAAATGTAAGTTGCCCTATTATTATTGATAATTAATTGAATTATTTGCTAGTGTTCATATTTTATAGATGAAGAGAAAAAAAAAACAGGTCCATGTATATATTTTTCAAAAACGGTAACCATAAATTTTATTTTTTAATATGGTTTCCAAACATTGTACTCTTATTTGGAGAGTATGATGGTCACCTAAAATTGTAGCACTCATGATAAAGATGGTTTCCTAAAATTGTAGTACAAATGATGTTGATGATTTCTTACAATTGTATTATGACTAGTGAGTGTGTTGGTTTAATTTGCTACATAATTTAGCATGGTACAAACCCCTTTAGATATGTTGTATGACTAAACAAGCATGAATGTGACCAAGTTTGATTTTTTAGTGACTTTAATGGTTAACCAAATCATGACTTTATTTAGAATCGCACTTACTCGACATTTATAATCTGAATATGTGTGTGTGTTTTTTTTTCTCAATTTAAAAAATTATTTATAAGCTTCTATAATTTTTTTTAAAAAAAATTGTTTAAAAAAAAATCTAATTTAATCAATTTTGACCACTACCTTTTATTCTAGAGTATAACCAAATTTATTTCTAATTTGCAATGCAATATATAATGTCAAAATTATGGTATATATAACTAGATGATCTTAAACTAAAAATACTTGATAACTACGGAGTTCCATTTTTAAAAAAAAAATTGGTAAGGACACGGTTTTATTTTACATAGAAGGATTTAATTTCTTAAAAGGATATCTCATACTCCAAAAATAAAGGATTTTTCCTTGAATTGGGCATTACTAAGGCATGTTGACACCTTGTAAGTTTCTTCAAACATATATCCTCTAGCCTTTTCGATTCTATGATTCATGGTTATCTTAGATAATGGCTTATATTTCATGAATGACCTTTGTAAATTTTGTAAATGGGCATTCCTTACTTTTCACCTCTATGTGAGCCTTAAGGGAAGGGTGCCCATTCTGATTTTTTTCCAATATAGTGTGGGATTGATAATTAATCTATCATTATTTACCCTAACTTTGGGTTTGATTCCAAATTGTTGCATCTATAAACTCTCAAAAATCTCAACAGAAATTATTGTTGGTGGTGGATAATTCGTCCCCATAACATTCAAACTAAAGTCACCAGCTAGCAAATAACTATCTTATTTGTTCATTTTAGTTATAAAAAGGTTGGTTGGCTAATTAAATACGGCAATATATGAGGACGGAAGAAATTAATTTTAGAAAATTTCTTTAATATTTTTAGATTATAAGTTAACTCTATTAATATTATACTTATGATATGAAAATAAGTTCTCTGTCAAAAAGCTTTCTTTTATATATTTAAAAATATAAAATATTTAAATTAGAAAGAGATTATTTCTATGATTATTTTTGTTGGTTATTGATTTATCAAATTTTGAAGGACTAGATTAATTATATGCACAACATATTTTCTTCTTGAAACCATAGTCTTCATAAGATTTGAACAGAAGCGTTATTTTTATTTTAAATATAGGGAACTTCTAAGTATATGACCAACCATCTGTTCTTAATCTTGAACAATGACAAGATTAAGAAAATGACGAGTTGTATGCAATGTTGGATTTTGACATTCAATGTTACATGCCATAGTAAAATTGTTTAGCGGCCTAGAAAATTATATGGATATCATTTGACGTTTAAAATTTAATATGTACGTCAAATTTATTTTTATAATATAACTATTGCAAAATATAAACATTGATTTAAATTTTATATGGATTTTGGTGTTCTTTGTAATATTCTCTTATAGTTATATGACTTTTATCTAATTATGGATAATAGATAGGACTAATCAAAATCAATAAAATACAGCTAAACAAGAAATTAAATAAATCGAACTCAAGATCTTGGGCTATTGGTGAGCTACAAGTAGTTTGTAATCATCAACCCAAGTTCCATTCTCATAGAGTTCATTGGATGCTTTCAATAAATGGTCATGGGAACACCTTGAGGTAGGGGTCAAACTTCTCCATATGGACCAAGCGGAACATAGCGGGGCACTCTTCATGCAGATCACTCGGTGGACATTAAGGACCCAAGCCGACCCCCATCTCCCACTTAGAGAAAGTGCTCCTCCACCACTCCAATTCATAGCTTTGTCTAATAAAAGTGTATACCATCCATAGTTTGTCATTGGGGTCTGGGTGGAGTGGTTAAGACAGATGGTTGTATCCGGCTCCTCCTAGGTTCAAATCCCATTTAGGCATGATCCCGGTTTAGGGTGCCATGGTTGGCAAGGTGATTTAACAGAGGTGGATTCTAGTTGGTTCGATAAGTGTGACTAATTGTTAAGATTAAATGTTATATCTTGGTTGAATGTACTTTGGTTCATAGCTCTGGTCAAAAGTATTTATCTATCTAAAATAAATAAATAAATAAAAACTAATTAAAAATCAAATTAAACGATGTTTCTCTTTTATCAATGAGATATGCATATATTTATACTTCATTAATAAGATATTAAGATAGATACGACGAAAAATGGAGGTGCTAGGGTTTTGGCTCGAGCAACCCCCGAAGGTTTGCGGTGGATATGGTGAAGAATAGTGGGAGAAGATGAAGGTGTTCAACGAAGTGGTTAAGTTGGACCTTATCTGCTCTAGCTTGGTCGTGCGTTGTTTGGAGGGGTTAGAGCTTATTTTCAACCCGCTAGAGGAGATCTTGGCCATTAATTTCTTAGAGATTATCTGCCAGAATGCTGAGTTTCTTCTTAGTTAGGTTGTGAAGGATTTTCTGGCAGACCTCAGGGACACGTCATGCCCTATTTCGTTTGACTCTTTTCCGGTGGAGGTGTTTGTGTCATCATTTGTTGAGTCTTTTCCTATTTTCCATCATCCGTTAGAGGTGTTGGATGTAGAGCTTAGGCCGAAAGGAGATCTGAAAGTTTCTAGAGTCCAACAGGGGACAGTGGCTCCTGAAATACAAATGGAACCTGTTTGACCGACGACCCTAGTTTGTTCTGATCCTGCTCCAGTCGGGGGTTTCGCAGAGCAGTTCAGTTCAGTCTTAGGTGATGGGTCGTTCCCGGTGGGGGGTTCTTTTCTCTCGAAGGATCGGCAATGGGGGCCTTGTCTTTCCCTCATTCATGCGTTATTTCGGTTATCTAGTTTATTCAGAGGGGTAAGGCAGTGGTCTGGCTGATGAGTATCGGGATTGTTTTGATTTTTCGGCCATGAAGGGGTTTTGTCTTGCTCGTTTTCTTCCAGCTTAGGGACAGGCTATCCTGTTTCCCTAAGCATCGTATAAGGAGGAAATTGATGTTTTTCGAGACCCTTCTTTTGGTTTGACGTGTCCACAGCTGAGTACGGGAGACTGTTGTTTTGTTAAGCTTTGGGTTTATTGGTTGTTGATGAGTTAAATGTTGTTGGTTGTATTGGGTGCCAGTAGGAGGCTTCTTCTCTGCTGGGTTTTTTTTTTTGTTTTGTTTTGATGGTGAGGTCGGTTGGTGGTGCCATTGCCTTTGCTGGGTTTTGTGGGTTCTATGCTCCAGGTAGGGTTGGGCCTTTGTGTGGCTTTATATGGTCTTTGACGTCGGGATTTGCTCGTTTGTTCTTCCATGGTTGGATTGGTCTTCGAACTTTTGAGTGTGCCTGTGTGATGGGGCTTTCTTCCTCAACGTTGGTCTTTTGGATGTTTTTCTGTCTCTATTGCTTCCTCTGCTCCTCATGCAAGATCCCCACTCAGGGTGGTAATGCGTGAGGGGTGTGCAGGTTCTTAATGTGGGTGTCTAGCTTTGCGCAGTTTGTTTGTGGGATGATGTGGTCTTAGATGTTGGTGTGTTGTGGAAGTGTCGGGTCTGTTTTGTTGAATGGTCCTTAACATTAATATATTTTGTAATGGGTGGGGACTCGCCAACCCCCCAGTTCTAAGCTCCAGTCAAAAATATTTACCAATCTAAAAAAAAAAAGATATTAAGATAATTATATTATTTTTATATTATTTACATTCCAAAATTTTTGTTTTTATTTATATTATATTTGTCATAAATCTCATATATACGGTCTATTTAATATTTACTTTATAAACTTTCTTATATATAATATAACTGTCAATTTTTTAATATACATACCATTTTGATGTTTAAATTTTATATTTACCTTTCAATGAGAACGGTCATATTTTAAAAATGGCTGTATTTTAACATCTAAAATGACTGAAAACGTTTAAACGCCTTGCAAAATCCAACATTGTCAAGTAGCCGCATCACACGATGCATCGCCGATTTGCCAACATTGACAGATGCGAATTGAACATTTGTTTTTGCTGGCGCTTCGTGAGTGGTGTCTGTCTCCATTTGTTTCTTCCCTGATCAGCGTAGCCTCAATGATATTGCCACTTCCATCCTATAAAGCTGTAAAACTGAAAAGCATTTATCATTCACTGTATAATCTATTTTCTAACAGAAATGGAGAGAAGGATGGGAGCTTCATCACTACTGTTAATTTTGGGCTTACTTTGCAGTTGGTCATGTACTGTTGAGATGGTTAATGGGCAGCGGCAGGAGCAGGAGCAGCAGGAGAGGCAACATCAACTCCAGCAACGATCATGCAGAGTGCAGAATCTACGAGCTCAGCAACCGTCGCAGACAATAACATCAGAGGGTGGCACTGTGGAGCTCTCCACCAGGCAAGACAATGATGAATTGGACTGTGCCGGCGTTGAGTTCATCAGGGAGACAATCGAGAGAGATGGCCTGTCGCTTCCCAGATACGCCAATACCCCTAAACTTGCATACATCGTTGAGGGTTAGTAGCCTATAGCCTGCTCTGCAATTTATACTAATATATTACTATGTGTATCTTACTTTTCTGGTTTTCATTGTTTATCAGGCGAGGGTAGGCTGGGCGTTGTTTTCCCTGGGTGTCCCGAGACTTTCAGGCGGCCTCCTTTTGGAGCTGGACACGGAGAAAAAGAATGCCAGGGAAGAAGTACAAGAGGGGGAAGACAAGGAGAAATTGAAGAAGAGGAAAGAGGGTCGAGAGAAGAAGACTAGAGTGTGAGGCGTGAGCGTGAGCGTGCCCGCGAGGAGAGCTCTCAGAAAGTAAAGAGAGTTCAGAGGGGAGACGTCGTAGCCATTTTTGCAGGGGCAGCATACTGGTGGTACAACGATGGCGACATGCCTCTCCGAATTGTGGCCATTGCAGACTCGTCCAACCATCAAAACCAACTGGACAGAAGTTATCGCGTAAGCAGCACCTAATAAACATTTTCTGTTCGTTGTTTGCTGTTTTGTTATCAACGCGTGATTAATGCATATTAACTTGTTAAATGATCGAACTAGACAGCCCTTCTATTTGGCGGGGTCTTCTGCTACACGCGAGGGAAGAGAGAGGTTAGGAGAGGGAGAGAGAATGGGCGGCAATATTCTGGCAGGGTTTGATCCCAACATTCTCGCCGAAGCGTGGGGAGTGAGAAAAGAGACTGTGAAAGACATTCAAGAGAATAACGAGAGAAGAGGGCTGATCGTCAGAGTTAATGAAGCACGAAGTACTCGACGAGGACCTGCTGCTGCTGATTTCGAATTCGAAGAAAATGGTGAGGTTGATTCCACAAATGCCAATGGACTTGAACAACTCTTCTGCAACATGCGGCTGAGACACAATGCCGACAACCCAGAAGATGCTGATGTGTACATGAGAGATGGAGGAAGGCTGAAGAATACTGTTAACCGCTTCAAACTTCACGCGCTCACTCACTTAAACTTGGCAGCCGAGAGAGGCGTTCTCCTCCCTGTAAGATTATATTAAGTTCACCATTGTTATATATATATTAAGGTTGCAGGTGTTTCTCAATTTAGAGTAGTTATTGAGATTATATGGATATTTCAGGGAGCAATGTGCGTACCATCGTGGCTTTCATGCCATGCAATAGTGTACGCCACTAGAGGAGACGCCCGCATTCAGATGGTGGAAAACAGAGGAAGAAAGGTGTTCGACGGAAGAATAAGAGAAGGGCAGTTCATAGTAATTCCTCAGTTTTACGCAGTAGTGAAGAGAGCAGGAGACCAGGGCTTCGACTGGATTACCTTCACCACAAGCCACAGGTGAGCTCAACTTAATACAATTCATTATATCCATTATGATCAATCTCTATCTCCTAATAATATTAATATTGGTTGATTGAGTTGCAGCCCCATCCGATCGAGCTTGGCTGGAAGAAACTCCGTGTTGAAGGCAATGCCTGAGGAGGTTGTGATGAATGCCTACAATATCAGCTGCAGGGAAGCTCGCCAATTGAGGTGGAATAGAGAACACGAATTCCTAATCATGCCTCCACGTTCACAACATCAATAATCGCCCGGTCTGAGGATCTCTGCTGTCCTTCTTCACTGTAAAGAGAAATGAGGCTCTAATACCATCCTCATTCTCCTTCCACGTAAATAAAAATAACCTTTACTAAATAGAATAAAATACGCTTTCGGGCATCAGATCGGTTTGCAACTCAGAATATAAGTAATTTGTCCACGAACTGTCATTCACACACGTACATGTGTTTAATAGTAGTGTACACTATACGTACACTCCACGTCTTCCAAATTAAGTATCCTAAAAACCTAGGAACTAGCTTTTACACTATCCTTGAATGACATACCTAATTAGGTATCTAACCTTTTTACCCCATACACTAACATGGACAGCCAAAAGAAAGTTTGAAGTTATGAAGTTTGAATTCTGGTTAGTGAAATTATGTATATTTTTAATGGTAAAAGGTTTTGAACTCAGTAGTGAGATAAAGCAATACAATCAAAGTGGTTTTTAGATAGGTGGGGACCACACCCCAGCAAAAAGGCCTAAAAGCCATAATAGACAATGAAGAACAAAGGAAAAGGACAATCTGCCACCGAGAAACTAAAAAACAACAAACATCAACATCCAAACAACTGCTAAACAGTAAAACAACAACATCACAATTGCATGCCGACAACAGAAATTGTAGGAAAGAAACAACCAGACAACAACACATGACCCAAATTCCTTACGTGAAGGGAGTGGCTTTTGTGTGAACATGTTTCTTCTTATTACGAACTATTATCTACTCTTCAAAGGTTTTTTGTAGTGGAATAACAACTTCCAAATATGCTAACGGTTGATATGTACTATTATAAGAGCAAGGAGTAAGAGGAGGAACATTCTCCTTTGTCGCTACATGCACTAATGGATCCTGGTTCCAGTACCACCCACAGACAACCCCTTGTTTGTATGTTCTGTGATCTCTCTCAAAGGGGTTTCAGGTACCGATTCGACCAAGTCTTCCTCCTCAATGTCAAAATCAAAATATCCTTGGATTCAAAAACTAGATTTTTTGGGAGGCATTTCTCCACCAATTGGCATTCTCTTTTGTATGCTTTATCATCTCGCAATCAACAGTCGAATGCCCTAAATAAAAACATCTTCTGCATCTGAAAGGAAGACCCTCATAGTCAAGGGGTTGAGTCCAAGTACGATTTTGCACTTTAAGCTCAACGTGGCTTGGAAGATCCTTTGAAGTATCAAGCTCAACAAGGATTCTTGCATAGATTTTATGGGTGAAATCATAGGCTTAGGAGGCAATGTTAATGATGTTGCCCAAGGTATTGCCCATGGAAACCAAACAACTACTATCCCAGAATTGTAAGGGTAAATGGGGCAATCTGATCCAGATCAGTTTGCAGGAGAAAGATTCAGTGAGGGGGCTGAATGATGGGAACCGGGGTTTTAATATAAGGTACTTTTGTTGGCAGACCCAAAGTTGTTTAGCAATGATGTCCTTATCAGCTATAGAGGTAAAACAATGATAAAGATGCCTTTGGCACAGGGGTAGAGGTCTAACCTACATGCTAGAAGCGAGATCCAATGCTTAGAGATCTAATCGTGGAGTACAAGGAGACTACGACAGAGACCAACAAATCTGCATATTAAGGCATGGTCTTAGTAGAATGAATCTGTTTCAAGGACTTCATTGCCAAAGGTTACACATGGGTTGCTCTTAGAAGGCCTAATGGTTTTGATCTCTGACTTCTTTTGTAGAACTTCATTGAATGAGCGATGGACCAAAGGTTTTGTCGTTCCTAGTAGGTTCTTAGTGTCCCTAACAGGAGAAAAAGGATTTTATCTACCTTAATCCTACGAGATCAAGGCAACAATGGTGGTGCTAGGGTCAAATCTGACCCCAATATAGGCACTAATGCCACCTACAGACTTAATAACCGGATCTCCCCATCTAATGCCAATGATTTCTAGAAACATCTCTAAAGGGGACACCATGTGCTGCTCTCCCACGTCGCTTTTCTCAACCACAAACCCACTGCAAAGATCTTGACCAAAGACAACCCTGTCATGAGCTGTGAGAGCTCCTCCAGACCTGCTGCCTCCATTGCCTCCAACAATGACCAATATATGGGGCGTGTCACTGAGGATGGAAGTAACGCAAGACCCTCTTCCCTGCACAGAACACCCTAACCACCATCACTAAAAGATCCTCCATGGCAGCCAATGTTCAGAAGTGGACTCAACTGGGCATTGTATTATATAGATTGTCAACATCTCTATTTGTGTTTTGGAGGAAGTATATATCTTATTTACAATTACGAGTAAGCATACAAATAAATTACTGATCACTTTCAGCTTAAGAAACTATGAGTAAGGGGTATCCACACCATTAAAGTCAACCAGGGCATGATCTTGTCTTCAACTATTTTGACTCTCCTGTTAGGTATCTTCAGGGCTTACACTCAGCAACACTTGATCTTTGAAATATATATTTTATTAAATCATATCTATCTCATACTTTTAATTACTAGCAATTGTACATGAAATGTACAATAAAAATGTCGAAGGGGATGTATTGGAAATTCCGAATAAGAGAGCGAGAAACAAAGGGAGAGGAAAAGTGATGGAGAGAAAATTGGTTAGAGGGTGGAGAACTACAAGGGCAAGGAAAGTGAAATGGGGAACCAATGCAAAACTATACCCTCCAACCACAAGACATTTTTGTCATATGTGTTAAGGAGAGAACATGCAATGAGTATATTGGGGAGGTAAATGTTGGTGGAGATATCTTCGAATAGATGGAGTGGACAAACACTAATGTCGAAGTGAATATTTTTTTGAGATTCCACCCTTTCATTTATTTGGTAGTTTGAACACACCTAAATGATAGGGGGATTCAAACACGCATTTCATGTGACAAGTCAAATACATGAAGATGTGGAGTGACCTAGGAGCCCTAGGCAATGATTTCATGTAAATTTTAGATAATGGCTTCTCTCTAGTTATCAAGTGAATGATTAGGGTTTTTCTTAACAACATTCTTGGTCATGTCACCCGTCAAAATCTCTTAGTGTCAATGTTACAACAACTGGAACGATGACATTCCCGAAAAACCGAATATGGCATATGTTGTTCCTTGTTAACAACTAAGCAACAAATGGCACACATCTCCTTTGTGAATGTCGGAAGGGAAGGGGAAGAGAGAAGGAAAGTAAGCAATGTGTTGTTGTTGAGATACGAAAAAGGGTTTCCCCCATCAATAATCGTCAAGGTGTTGAGGATTCTAAATATTTATAGATTGTACATGATAAAGAAATGCAACATGGTTTTGGGTCATCTTAATCCTCCTCCACATTGTAATCGGACATTTAATGGAATTGATGATAAACAAACCACTAGGATAGACGGTACTGAAATCGACGTCGGTGTGTCGAGATTGAAGGGGAACATTCCATACCACAAGGGTTGATATTTCAAACTATAAGTTTGATTGGCACTTTCCACCAAAAATGGAAACACACACATGCAAGTTGTTATATTTTTCTCTAAAGGCTAAGACATTTCCTAGTTTGATACATCACTATAAGATAGATAAATTATGCCATTGCTAGATTAATATCATCAATTTTTTTGGTGCAACCACATCCAAGATTACGATGATACCAAAAAAATTTAAATAACAAAATTTTGATTTCATTCTATTGATGATTATTTGGATATAATTAAAAGGTATCCTCTTACATCATTTTCCAATGTAACATGATACAATCAACTTCATTTACCTAACCAAATATACTGAAATATGACTAAGTGTGGAATTAGTCAAACATGCAAAAGTACAACTACGTAAGAAATAGTACATTTCATCAATATGCAACAATATGGTATACATCATGGAAACAATGAAATAAAGCATTCTATTCATAACAATATCGCTAATATATTTTATAAATATTACATTGCTTTCAAATAGCATGCTTACATAAAAGACACAAGTTGATGTTGCTTCTCCTATTGTATGGGTACATGTAACCACCACAGGGTTAGTCCTAGAACTGGTATGGAAATCCCCTACACTTAAGCATAAATCCACACATTCATCATTTCAAACAATTTCAAATAAAGAGTAGAGAGAGGTAGAGATAGGGAGAGAGAAGAAGAGAGACTTCGTTTCTTATGCATTCACACTTTCACATTCATTTGCACTTCACGTTTTTGGTTCTAGAGAGAGAGAGTAAGGATGAGAGAGAAGGTTAAGAGACATTTTATTTTCCAGTCACTACCCATTTTCATTTCATGTCCGTTTTCATCTCATTTCAAACCAATTTATAGTTTCCAACTCACTTAAGTTTTCAAAAACAACCAAAGTATCATAGTCATTTCTAGAGAGAGAAGAGGGAGGAGAGAGAAACACCATTCATTTCAAAATCCATTCATACAAGATAAAAGATCGAATAATACTCTACATGGCATTGAGATGCTATGAGAAAGGTCTCACGTGTGGTTAGAGGTCAAATAGGACCCTCAAAAGGAGTTTCTAGTTGAAGTAGCATGTTGAGAAAACTGACCAAAATAACAAAAGTGCCTACAAACTGGGTCCCAAAAACAATCATCTTGAGTTCAAGTAAAAATTTGGATGATCCTACTTATTCCCAATATATATAGAGCTTCATCACATTTGATGGAAGTCAAATATGACGAACAATGCTCAAGTTATAAGGGTATCTTCGGGGCTGATAATCGTAAATGCAACTAAAATTTCCTGTCACACAACAACTGGAGGGCCTCAAAACCCACTTACAAAACTAAGCTCTGAAAGTGGTTTTGCACAACTAAGAATTGGTTTCAATTCTCTTATTGGCAAGTCTAGAGGTAGGTGGCGGTAGTTTTAAGTTTTACTCGAATAAAAAGAGGCATCTGCAAGCCGGAACCAATTGCATTTTATTAAAATGAACACGTCACCACAAGTGGTTGATATACAAAAATTGGCTTCGAGACTTGACTCAAAAAGCACTAAAAGAGTTCAAACAACTGATTTAAGTTTCCCCACAGTGTCCTACATTACCAGGGATCAAAATAGAAGCGCCAGATTCACGGTACATTTGGGTGTGGTGCTCCAAGCATGTGATTTTTGAAGCTAATTTTTCTATGTTTAGAAGGTTTTCGGGTAGGGTAAAAGTTGTGACATTCATTCAAGATGTATTTTCTATAATCCAAATTCTTGAAACCTAACCACAAAGGACAAGAAGAGTGTGTAATTTAAATGCGAGAAGAATGGAAAATCCATACCTATTTCATGCAATTCACCATCACCGCATTCGATGAGACCAAAACCTCTTGGAGCATTTCATCAAACAAATTTTTGTTCCTTCCGTCCAATCATTCCGTTAAACAGTTTTTATCCTTAACATACATCAATTTTCATACATGCAGTGAATATGCTAGGAAAAAATATTGAGTTGAGTTTTACACCAATGCTTACATTATTTAAAAAAAAGCTCCACGAACATTCCACAGAAATCTTTGTGCAAATCCAGCGATCAAACATTTCATGAGACTACATTTTGTTTAATGAATTTTGTCAAACGTTTTTTCATGCCTCGAGAAATATTCCACTTTTTACACATATATGTATCGGGTATTTGCAACTACAACAACTAACAAAAATTCCATATACATTATACTTTTATAGTTTTCCAAACCGTGGTCATGTCTCATGAATGTTCCAAGGCTTCCCTTTTTGCATGGCACGGCCAAGAAAAGGATGCTGGCAAGGTTATGTGGTGGATTTACAGCTAGTCTAACACATTTAATTTAAAAGTTTCCAGAGCCTTTTCAACCTTTTGTACAAAACAAACCCCTGGCAAATCAAGCCCCATTTTGTTTCACGTGTCAACAACTATGACTTGTGTCCTTTGCATACATGTCTAACCATGGCAAACCACAACATTTTTATCCAGAAATTCATAAAATCCTATGTCTTTGAAGGGACATCCACGGCCTGCTCAATGCTTCCATTTTTGGCACGTCAAGCAGGGGGATTATTGAAAAGGAAGGGCCTATGGCTTTACACACCTGTCAAACTTTGATAGCAGAAATAAAATGTTTCTAATTCCTTTTCAACAGACTATTTTGTGCACTCAATCAATGGAATCCCCAATTTGAGCCAATGGCGACCACAGGGAGGATTTTTAGCAAATAAAATCTGACAATCCTTAAGCATTTTATGGCCTGGATTATCTTCTCCCACCTATAAATTCATAAGGGCCAGCATGCTTGCACCAACCATATTAGACAAAAGAATTGGATTTTTCCAAGACACATTTTGATGGATGTACCAAGTCCTCTTTAACTCCTCCATTGGCACAATGAAGGAGAGAATATTGGCATGCCATGTGGATTTACATATCACCATTTCAACATCCAAATTCCTCCAGGTTGGATGTCAGAGCCTTGGCAAGAAAACAAATTGAGAAAGACAACAACAAACTTTTCCCTCTCACCATGAACTCAACCCATGCCACTACACCCATTTGCATTTACAAAAACAACATCCCATGACCAGACTCGAACACATTCATCCCTACAAAGACCAAGAAATTCTCCAAAAAATCTCTCTCACATGAATGAAAACTCTCATTACCCAAGAAGAATTTCATTAATTCTTTCTTGGTAAGGGTTTTCCCACACCCCAAGAATTGAAAGAATTTATAAATATTTATTTATTTAATTATCTTCATTTTTGCTTTGTTATTAATATTTTAATTTTTCAAATGATTTAAATCATTCAAACACCTGTAGTTTGATCAATGCACTATTATTCCTAATATTGCACCCCTTATTCTTCCCCTTGAAAATTGACGGCACACCGCCAGTTAGACCTATCTAACTCCCTTCTTACGACATCTTTTTGGTCATATTTCCTCTTATAAACCACTTAAACAGGTTGTCATAGCCTCGTTCTGACTACATTAGCTTCTTATTCCCTTCTAGTTTGCTTCTATTAGCTCCCTGGAATATCAATCCACTTCATTGGATTGATTAAGCCTTTCAGAAACCCTTCCAAAACCCTAATTACCCTCTAAACATGAGATTAATTAGTCTAACCTAGGTTAATTACCCTAAACATAGTCAAATCCTCACTTTGACTTGCTAAAAGTGCTTTTTGGACTTTAGCATTTGTCCCACATGCACCCAAATCTCCCATTTTCCCAAATGAAAAACTATAAATAGGGCTATACCCCCTCCCTCATTTCCTAAGAATTCTCTCTTCTTCCTAGCACAGATTATAGTATTTTGTTTAGGCTTTAGATTGTATTTCATTTTCTTCCATTGAGCTAGTAGCATTTGCTTTTGTATTTTATAGCACCAATATGGAGTAAAAGGGAAGATCCATTGGCCTTGAAGCCATTAATGGGGAGATCTCTTTCTCTTAAACACATAACTGAATGCTTAGATCCTCTTAGGTTCATTATTTCAAGCTTTCAAAGAATAGAGGTTAGCTTCATTTGCATAGTTTGTTTGTTTACTTCAAATTAATGTATGCAAAGAAGAAAACCTTGCTCATTTCTTATCAGATGGTCCATTGATCAGTTTGTTAAAAGCCTTTGGGGTTTCTTTAGAGATTCTTACCCCAAATCCATGGCTTTTGCAACTTTTCATTGAACACATTTGGCACGCCCGATGGGACACTTATGTCCATCCTCCATTAATGGAGGTCTTTTGAGTTCTTCAAAGTTCATTTTCAAGTTTTTGGGTCAAATCACTTGTTATTTCCTCATTTCTGTTTCTAACACTAGATAAATGACCTTCATTTACATGATTTTGTGGGTTTGATATAGAAATAAGACACTTTGATATAGAAATAGGACTAACAACTAACCTGTTTGCTCTTGAAAATTTGAAAATCTCCATGAGTTTTGCAGGTTTTTCACAGGGTGCGCTTTGTAGGTGTTAACAAGGGGCACGTACACGTTGAAACCCTAACATCCCCATCAGAACAGAAATGTCTGACATTCCTTATCATTTGAAATTTTTCCTCTACAGGGATGCGCACATGTCTCCATCATCTGGGCGCGTATCCGCCTCTCTGGCCACGTATGCGTAAATAGCTTGACTGTGTGAAAATTTGAAAATTTTTTACATGCTTGGCACACGTGTCACTATCATCTGAAACCTAATCACCTCTCTGGCCACATATGCACTAATATGGTTTGACTGCAAATTTGAAAATTTCTGTTTTACATGCTTGTGGCACGTACACGTTAAAACCTAAGCATCCACATTATTATGCAAGTCCCTATCTGGTTACAAGCGTCTATGTTTTTAATATACTGGATTTCACACTAATTTTTGTTGCAGGCGTATACATTGAGTTGGGCATGTAGGGAGCGCTTTGTCAGTTTGGGAGCACGCTGGTAAATTTGTCGGTTTGGGAGCGTTGTCTAGTGTAAAGATTGAAAAAAAATTTCTATAATCTAAAAAATTTTTTTTGATCTTTGCTGCAGATTTCTAGGACTAACAAGTTAAAAAAGGGTTTTTTTTGGTCTTTCAGTTTTGCATAGTTAAGTGTTTTCATTTTTAGCTTAAAACTAAGTTTGTAAAAGTGTGTATGCTCTCTCCTCGCACCTTAAAAAGTGATCTTGGAGATCAGAAACACTTATACAAACTTGTATCGAATGCTCAAAACACTTATTTTATAAAGGATAAAGTAAACTTTCATGTGATTTCAGTAGAACTTTTTCACATTGCATATGCTATTCCTTCGCACCTTTTTTGTCAATCTTAGGAATCAAAATCAAATTGTAAAAATCTCTTTCTTGACATCAATCTATCAATTGGAAAATTACTAAAACTTATTATCTACATGACCCAACGCTTGTAGAAGAAAGACGTCCAAAACAAAACAAAAACTTCTAATACACATGTTCTTGCAGGTTGCCAAATGGTGTGCTACTTAAAACCACATTAAGTTAAGCAAGATAAAAAACACACCATATTCAAAACATTGTATTGCAGGTTTCAGAAAAGGGTACGTCCCTATCCGCTCAACTGGAACATAACCCCTTTGGCATAACGCCTTAAGCTATAACAATGGGGGTGGTTCCAGGAACCCTAAAGTAATCCACCACTGAGTAACCTCGTGGATGAAACAGGAAGCGCTCCGCTTACCCACTTGACTAGTACGCCTTGTGAGATAGAGTTACCGGTTGTCCGTATGGTGACCCCAGGGAGAGCACACGTGGATGCACTAGTTTCCCTTTGTGCTCGAAGGGGGTAAAGTAAAGCCGAGATACTCCCAAGATAGGCAAGGGACTATTTGGGTAAATCACACTCGCTTAAGACAACTTTGTAACACCTAGTTGAGAGAACTTATTAAGGAGGCCATTCTATCTTGGAGCCCACTTTACTAGTCCATTGTTGCGTCAAGCCATCACGAAGTGACAACTCATCTGGAATCTGAACCTTGTTTTTCAAACAAGGCAAAGAACCCTTGTGAGTTTGATCTAAGTGTCTTTCATCACGAAACTAAACTACGTCCCACTTTCACTTAGTTTTATTCTTGTCTTCAGACGAGGTGAAACTCTGCCCAAGTGGCACTTGGTTTGTTTTCATCTTTTTGATCTATACCTTTGCATTCTCACCACCCATTTTTTGGGGTGAGAAAGGTGCATACCTTGCATTTTTTATCAGAGATAGTGCTCGCCACTTTTTTGTCCGTTTACGCCCATCCATGTTTGTGGCTGGGTTGTTAAACATCTAAAGTGTGCAGGTACACTTTTCATATCTTTGATAAAAGTCCTTCCATCTTGATTTCAAGATCATCTTCACCACTGTGAGTTCAGTTCATCTTTCATCTCTTCTTGAGTTGATAGTTTTGTTCGCATCCTAGATGCACAATCTTGGTACTTACATCGTATTCTCATTTTTTGAGAAAATGGTATAAGTCCCTTTATTACGCGGTTACGCTGCTCACATGATTAAAAACTCCTTGTTATACTTATCACTTGGTTTCAGTTTCGACGTCATCTAAGTCTTCTTGAAAAGTGTCGATAACACCTTATATATATCGTAATAAGGTTGTCATGGTACTAACACCTTGCTTGCTCGGTTAATGTATCACGGTGACATTGTTACGCTATATCTATTCACGACTTCCATTTTTCAGAAGGTTTGGCTTTCATCGGCATTCAAACTAGTTTTAAGTATACCTTGTCGAGGGACTGCGTCAACATCACGTCAGTACTTAGGCCTTGTTAGAATTCTAACTTGACCTACATATTGATACATATTGTCACTATCTATTTTTAGGGCATAGGCTTGGTAACAACAAAATTGAGTGATCATTACATTTAGGTGTGCATATGAGTGTTCCTTGATAAAAATGACTACATAACACTACATCTAGGATACACTGTGTATAGTTCAAACACCACCTTGGGTGGCTTGCAGAAACCATACACTTAGGGGTCACGCTAGCTACATACAAACATCTGCTAGTAATGCCTAAAATCATAAAAATGGCAACCAAATCAAACGAGCATGACATAGGAGAAAACCCTTTCGAAACCTTCCCATTTAGTGGCAATAATTTAGCACCTCTCTTTTCTCAAGTCAAAGATACAGAGCTATTAATTGATCATAGTGGAGAAGAGTCAGACTCTTCCAGAGAACAACAGAGGTTAGACCTAAATAGATTTGATGAACTCCTATATTATAATAAAGATCAAGTACTCGCAAGAGTCTTAGCATTAGGAGCTAAACTTCCGCAAGAGCGTGAAGAAGAAACAAAGGTCATTAACCCTAACCTAGGAGAACGAAGATTCATCTTAGACATAGATAACCCTTTTGATGTGGGATACGCTTCCACTTCTAGGCAACATAAGGCCACTGTCGAAGGAGAACCATCACGAAAACCTCACTATAAAGCTTCACGTAAAGTGAAAATTGAGCGTAAAGCTTCCCCTCCTCTGAAATTTGATGAAGAAGAGGACCCCCTGGTTGAGGAGGAGATCCTCCAAAAATAGATCTTGAAGTTGAGCCAGAAACTAGCAAACCTAGGCTCTTCAAGAAGAAACATAAACAAAGACAAAGACAAAAACAAACTTAGCGAGTTTCAATTTGATCCACACACAGACTATACCTTTAAGGTGACTCAGGTACAAAGACCAATGTCACCTACTAAGGAGCAACTCATTCAGAAAGAGTTACAATCTATGAAAGATACACTTACTACATTACAACAGGGAAATGTAGGCCAAAATAGAAAATATTCATATGAAGAACTATGCCCTTACCCCTTTGATAAGGACATGTTACAACAACCTTTCCCAAAACACTTTACCATTCCCAAGTTTGATAAGTATAAGTGCAAAAGTGATCCTCGTGATCATATAAAATACTTTTACATGGCTTGCCAAGAGGTCGCATATAGCGATAATTTCTTAATACGACTTTTTCCTCGCAGCCTAGGAGCCATGGGATTGGAATGGTTCTATAGCATACCCAAGGGCTCCATTACAACATGGCCCACATTAGCAAAAGAAATGTAAGGCATTACTCCTATAATATGGAAAGTGACATCACAATGAACGATCTATGCAATACAAAACAAAAACCCAATGAGACATTTGCAGGATTTTTACAACGATGGCATGGGTTAGCCAGTCATTTTCCTTGTGCATTACCAGAAAAATAGTTAGTGAGCATATTTGTTCCTAACTTAAACCCTGAAATAGCCTTTCACTTACAAATGCATTGTGGCTCAAACTTCGAAGAAGTCATAGAGAAAGGTGGTCAAATTGAGAAAGCCCTCATTGCCAAGGGAACGCTTAAGTCTATCACTAAAAACAAACATGAAGCCAAATCCATAGACAAACCTAAATTCTTCAATAAGAATAAACATGTTGTTGGTGATGGCATTACAGACTCCAAGAGAGTCCAAGCCATACAGACAGGCCCACTTTTAAAGCTTTCACAAGGACCTCATCCCAAAGCACCTACAAAACGTACATTTACATCCTTAACAGAGTCCTTATCTACCATCCTAAAACAATTGGATGATGCAAAAATGGTGGAATATCCAACTACAATGGTACCATACCCAGAGGATGCTCCAAAACTGGTTTGGTTCAAAGATCATGAATATTGTGACTTCCACCATGTTAAAGGACACAAAACGGATAGGTGTTTGAGACTGCGCCATTATATACAAGACCTCATCGAGGAAGGAAAGATCATTGTGGATTCTCCCCCTGAGTCTGGGAAAGGTCCAAATGAAAAAATGGGTATTTACAAGGAACCTTTTCCTAACCATGCAGATAAAAAGAAAAGGAAACCAGATCAAGGGAAAACCTCCAACGACTATAGGACTGCTGCCTATGTTTACCCTACAAATGATAGTCCTTATGATTCCCTCATTGGATGTATTAGCTCATCTAATGAACAGATCAACACCATCCAGATTTTAGAAAAGAGTTGTTCAGTAGGGACAAGACGTGCCTGCTTAGTCATACCAAATCCTGTGCCATCCCTCAAGAAGGTCAGTATAATCTAATAGAGCAGTTAGAGAAAACACCTGCTAGGATATCTATTCTTGATCTCCTCAAGATCTCTAATGCCCATAAGAACATATTGTACAAGACTTTGCAAAATTCAGGGGTTTCCACAGATGTAGACCCCACAAACCTTCAAGCCATGATTGCATGCCTAGACTCCAATGATCATATTACTTTTGATCATACTGCAATCCCACATAACAACCCAGAACATAACTTACCCTTGTATCTCGAAGTGGTGGTTACCCATCACAAAATCAAGAGAGTACTTGTAGATGGGGGATCTGGTCTAAATATTTGCACTTTGAAGCTGGTTAAGCAGCTAGGCCATTCAGAAACAGAGCTGGGAGCTAAGACTATCACAATCACGGCTTATGACAATGAAGAAAGAGAATCAGCAGGGACTATAGTGGTTCCCATGGAGGTAGGCCCAACGTGTCATGACACAACGTTCCATGTCCTTGACTTGGACCTTCCATACAACATGCTCCTGGGGCACCCATGGATCCATGCCATGCAAGCTATTCCATCAAATTTTCATCAGTGCATCAAGTTATGTCATGAAGGTCAGGTGGTTACCATTTTGGGTGACCCAGAACCATTCACACATTGTAGGGCATTGCACAGTTTTTCTCGTGCAGCTTATGAGTGTCCTTCTGCAGATGTAGTTGTCCCCTACAAACAGAAGCTATGAAAAAATGGATAGATTCAGAGTCCCTCACGCCTTACAATCAAGAATTTCCTTCATTGGTCAACCCATTCTCTTCATGGGAGGCAACATCAGCAAAATATGGCCCAGATAAGCCATTCACTCTTGAACAGGCTTTGTTGATATCAGACTTATCAGTATCCCCCAGGACAAGGGGTAAGCCTTATTTTCAGTTCAAGAGCACTCGCGAGCAATGTCCTAAACCGTTGGAAAAATTTGTCCATAGTGGTCTCCTATCTGAGGAGAAAATGTTAGAAGATCCTACCAGTAGAGTGCCAGAAGGCACCATGGCTTCATGCAATCAAGCACCTCAGTACATCAAAGGTCCCCGCATGATGTTTGTCATGGGCTATAGTGGGTTTGGATGTGGCATTAATGCACAAGGCCGGTTAGAGCCTATTCCCATCCCTCATTTTAAGTCTGATAAACATGGCCTTGGGATAAGGCCTCATAACACTCTACCTTCTGAGAATGACACCACCTCTTCTGAACGTGAGGACGTTTCATCTCATTCTGATAGTGACGCAGATTCCCAATGTAGCCTCTACGAGGATCTTGCCTCCACGAACCTATTCCCAAATTCATCGGTCCTTACCTTATCCGAATCCATCCCCTTAAACAAATATCAAGTAGCCCTTGTATATCCTGAACTCATAGATTGGGATCAACAACTTCACGTGCCCCTAGATTTCTTTGAAAATGATGAGGCATTTGCAGAGTTCATGGGACTCAGGGATTTTATTCCAGCTGGAGACCACAAGAAAGGATTTAAGATTCAACTAGACACCTGTGCCTACTTTGGGGAAGAAGCAGAGATGTGTGGATGGTTGAATAAGAAGGCTGTAAATAAAGGTACAACCACTTTTGAGAAACCTGGCAAAAAGGATAAACAGAAATCTCACAGTGACAAACTCTTTGATAAACTCATAGACAAACAGAACGAAGAGTCTAAAGATGAAGTGATTTATCCATTTAAAGATGATCATGAGCTACCACAGGAGGTCGATCTTACTCTTCCCCCTGATCCTACATGGATGGAAGATGCTTCTAAAATGCTTGTTGAGGAAACAATCAACGTCAACATTGGCTCAGAGGAGCAGCCTAGAATAATAAAGTTGGGAGCTTCACTCTCAGCTCAGGAACAAAAGATCTTTGTAGAGCTCTTAAAAGAATACGTGGACATATTCACATGGACATATGCAGATATGCCTGGTTTGGACCCAGAGCTAGTTGTGCACAACCTCGTTGTGCACCCAGATGCCAAACCAATCAAGAAAAAGTTGAGAAAGATGCATCCTAAGGTGGCGCTCCTTGTCAAAGAAGAATTGGAAAAGTTGTTAGCTGCTGATTTTATTAAACCTATTGACTATTCAGAATGGATCTCTAACATAGTCCCAGTACAGAAAAATCCTGTTGGCATAAGAATCTGCACTGATTTCCATGACATTAACAAGGCATGTCCAAAGGATGATTTTCCCCTACCTAACATTGACATGATAGTTGATTCCACAGCTGGTTATGAAATGTTGTCCTTAATGGATGGATTTTCAAGTTATAACCAGATACGAATTGCAGAAGAAGATCAACATAAAACAACATTCATCACCCCTTGGGGAACATTTTGCTACAAAGTCATGCCTTTCGGGCTCAAGAATGCTGGGGCTACTTATCAGCGGGCCATGACAGTTATCTTCCATGATATGATAAGTGACATCATGGAAGACTATGTTGATGACATCCTAGCAAAATCCAAGAGTAGAAGAGAACACCCTGGAGTATTGAGGCATATTTTTCAGCGTCTACGAGACTATAAGGTTCACTTGAACCCTAAGAAATGTGTCTTCGGTGTTTTATCAGGAAAACTCCTAGGGTTCATTGTTTCACAAAGAGGGATTGAAGTGGACCCTGCAAAGGTTACGGCTATCACAGAAATGCCACCACCTACCACTCTCAAGCAACTAAGGAGTCTACAAGGGAAAATTCAGGCAATCCGTTGCTTTATTTCACAACTTGAGAATAAGTGCCACCCCTTTACCCATTTTCTCAAGAAAGATGTCACATTCAATTGGGGACCTGACTGTCAGAAGGCCTTTGCATTACTCAAACAGTACTTGGTCCAGCCCACCTGTACTCATGCCACCTACCCCAGGTGAACCTCTCCTCTTATACATTTTGCTACCCAGTTTGCTATTGGTGCATTGCTTGCCCAATACAACTTAGACCATAAGGAGAGAGCAGTTTACTATCTCAGTCGCACATTGATCACATACGAGTTGAATTACCCCCAAATAGAAAAGGCCTGCTTGGCAGTTGTCTTCACATTCCAAAAGCTTCGCCATTATCTCCTAAACAATAAAACCAAACTCATATCCAAAGTTGACCCTCTCAAGTACCTTTTATCCAAACCTGCCCTCACAGGCCGAATGGCTAATTGGATCATTCTCCTGAGTGAATTTGATATCGAGTTTGTGAATCAGAAGTCTTTAAAAGGACAGGTACTGGCTGATCAGTTGGCAGAAGCTCCTCTCCCAGGAATGGAACCTTTGTGCTTAGATTTACCAGATGCATCTATGATGTATATTGAAGAATCCATAGAATGGCAGGTCCATTTTGATGGATCTTTCACCTTCCATGGATCTGGAGCAGGAGTGGTCCTCATCACTCCAACAGGTGATGTCATACCATGAGCATTCCGGCTGGGATTCCCATGCACAAATAACATTGCAGAGTACGAGGCACTCATCGCTGGCCTCAAGCTAGCTATTACATGGAACATCAGACAACTACGAGTCATTGGGGACTCTCAACTTATCATAAAACAGGTTAATGATGAGTACAAGGTTAAAGATGAGAAGCTTATTCCATATAAAAAGATGGTTGAAACCTTGAAGGAATATTTCACACAGGTCATATTTGAGCAAAAACCAAGGTCACATAATAGATCCGTAGATGCTATGGCTACTATTGGGTCTCTCTTACGCATAGCACCTGAAGAAAGTAAGATGCCTTTCTTCGTAGAGCATTTACAAGTGCCTGCATATGATATGCCAGAGTCATGTTTGGCATGTGAAGTTGTTGGTCCTTTATCCCCTTGGTATGACCCTATCTTTCAATACCTACAAGATGGCACTCTTCCACCAGACATCACCCATTCTGAAAAGAAATCCCTTATCCACCGCATAGCCCATTATACCCTCCTAGGAGGCACCCTTTATCATCGTGGCTACGACGGGAATCTGCTTCACTTGTTTGGATGTTGTTGATTCTATCCACGCCATTAAAGAAGTACATGGTGGTATTTGTGGAGTGCATACTAGTGGCATGGTCTTAGCTAAGAAGCTATTGAGGGTAGGCTATTATTGGCCTACCATGGAATCTGATTGTTGCAACTTTGTAAAGAAGTGTGAACTATGCCAAAAATATGGGAACTTAATACATGCACCAGCACAAGCCTTACAGCCTATTGCAACGCCTTGGCCATTCTCTAAATGGGGCCTAGATCTCATAGGGAAGCTCCATCCTTCTTCTTCAGATGGTCATACTCACATCATCACTGCCACCAATACTTTACCAAATGGGTAGAGGTTGTCCCTCTTACCTATGTTGTCGGTGCACAAATTTCAAAATTCATCATGAACCATCTCATATGCCGTTACGGGATCCCTTCAGCCATTGTCACTGATAATGGTAAATCCTTCAAAAACAAAATGGTTAAAACCTTGTGTCAACGCTTCCATATCCAACTCAAGTGGTCTACCCCCTATTACCCTCAAGGTAATGGACAGGCAGAAGCCACTAATAAAACCCTTGTATGGATTATGGAGAAAATGGTCAGTAAAACTGGCCGTAATTGGCATCTACAGATACATCCCACCCTCTGGGCCTATCGTACCTCCATCTACACTCCTACTGGTGTGACACCATATTCACTTGTCTATGGCACTGAAGCCATCATACCTTTGGAAGTGGAGCTTCCCTCCCTGAGAATATCTCTCAGAGACTATCTTGATAAAGACGAGGACTACAGAGTTGCTCGCCTAGCAGAGTTAGAACTATTAGATGAAAAGCGTATTAGAGTGCTCAATCACCTAAAAGTCTATCAGAACAGAGTGTCCAGGGGATATAACAAATGCATCATTCATCAAGAATTTGATGTAGGAGATCTAGTTCTCAAAGAAAATCAGAAGAACACCGTCAAAGACAGAGAAAAGAAAGGAAAGTTTGAGGCTAACTGGCTAGGTCCTTATGTAGTGATTGCAAAATATGGATCAGGAGCCTATAAACTTGCATATTCAGATGGTGAAGAGCTTCCAGAACCTATGAACACCATGCACCTCAAGCGGTTCTACACTTAGGCATGATGAGAATATCAGATAAGAACTAAAAATTAGAAAAACAAAGAAAAAACAAGCAAAAAAATGGAAAAATGAGAAAATAGTAAAGAAAAAGCAGGTCATCCACATGTGAAAACCACACAATTGTGGCACAGTGGGCAGGTCTTTGAGTGAAAACTAGTTTTTGGCACTCAAGGAAGATTCACCAGACACAAGTTACTCTTACGGCAGGATGGGTAATCATCACCACTTTCTAGATATGACTTCCTTTGCTAGGTCTAGGAACCCTACTAGAGCCACCTTTTCTGTACCATGATCTAGTTTATTTGCTCTTATATCTGCATGAAGGACATTACCTTTGTATACTCCCATCTAATGCTGAGCATACCTACACCATTATCACCTTCTCGTACATACACGCATGGCATTCTACCTTTTGTATATTCCCACATCACGCTGGGGGCATCCACGCTTCTTTGTTCTTGTACATTGCTTTCAGAACATGACCTTGGAAAATACAAAAACATTTGGAAAAAGATACACAAAAACCTAAACATCTGGAAAATTTCCCTTTTCAGGGATAAAGCTACATTCATTTCACAACGTTATCTTAGGGAAACCTAGACAACAATGAAGACCGTAGCTGTGAAAACTTATCTTTTTAGATAAACCCAAAAACATTAGAAAATATATCAATGTTGTCCCACAAAAACAAGGTAATGCTTTAATTGCTTTTAGTTGTTGGTTTGTATAGTTTTGATGTACTTAGCCTACTGAATTGTTTGTTATTTGAGTGGTTCATTTGCTTACCTTATATTAGATCTTGTTTGATTTGATTTTGTATGGCATTACATTCATTTAGGAACTCTCATACTTGTGAAAAATTGTTGTAGGATTCTTTGTTTTTATTATGTGCATCTATTAGAATTCATTTTACTTGCTTAGATTGAGATACCACTTTAATCTCTTGCTAGCATTTTGCATGTGTTTGTTTAGTTGTATTTTGTTGTGTTGTTTGAATGTGTATATTTGTTTAGTTTTGTTAACTTTTGCTTGTGTGTTTTTGCACAGTTGTTTGTTATCACATCTATCATCTATCATTTCATCACATTTCTAACATCATTCACTACATCATATATATACAAAAATGCTAAGTATTACATCATGCATGTATGCTAAGCTAATCATCACATATCGTATCATCAATGGGGGCAAGAGGGGTTGCACATGATCACAAATCTATCCCCCCCCACACCAATATCATCTAGTATCATCCCAAGTGCTAGAATAAAAACTCAGAAACATCTCATAAATCTAAAAACATGTGGTGCTATCTACAGATACATCATCAATATGAACAGCATGAAACATACACATTTCTAAATCTAAGGTATGTCACATACATAAAGGAAGAGAAATCATACATCATAATCAATGCTTCATAGTATGGTATATCAAAATGTCCATATATACATGTATAACTATCCAGGTCAGTGCTCAAAATATACATCATCGATATAATATGCCATCTAAAAGGGGCATGCATAAAAAAGAATCGAGCCTTCATCAAGAGGCGTCATCAAAATAATGGTACATAAACTATACATTCGGTCCTACCTACCCTAGAAACACCCTAAAAAATGCAATAAATGCGTAATTAATAGGAGGGATAGGCCACTCACATATGGTTCATTTGATGGGTCCCACATGAACTCTCAAATGTGATCTGCACGTCTCGTCATCCTCAGTATTCTCGCCATCTCACTCTAGGGCTATCGCTCTCACTCACGATAAAAATTTACAAGAGCTCTGGTAGAAATGAATTGATTTACCACCCCGGGTGGGTATATTAACCCATCACGATGCCCCTGGAGCATGTTTTCTCCGCCGTGATCGTTCTAACCTTCTTCTATCCCCTATGATAATTATTTTTGTATTAACATAATTATTTTTGTTAATTTTCACACGTTGGGGCACTTCGTGCCACCCTGCAGTTACTTCTTCGTCGCATTGCAATAATTTGTGAACCTTTCAGGAGCCTTTTCCCACCTTTTCCTATATTATTTATTAATTTATTTTAAATAAAGTATTCCCAACCCCGTCTTTCTTCTTGTGGGAATATATTCTGGCTCTCTGACAACCTTTGCCTTCCCGCTTATCCCGCCTTCGCGCGTACTTTTAGAAGATCTTTGATCTTTTGAAATTCTTCTGACCGATCAAAAACCTAAAAATTTTTTAAAAAATAAAACCATTTAAAAAAATCAAAAACATTGAAATACTTCGAAAATGGCTTTAAAATTGGTAAAACCAATCATCTACGGCTGAAATCTTGTCTATTACATGGCACTCATCCCAGATCTTGTTGACATTTTCAAATATTTTGAAACAACGACTCGCACATCACCTAAATCTTCAATCACCTACACAAGCTATGTTGCTTACTTCGTCTGTACTCTGGGGCACTATCAGTTGCATGGTACTATTTTCATCGTGCACATTACTTTTTCATGGGACCCAAGTGTCCTCCATCTTTCCCCTTGCATAATACACCTTGCTTGGGGCATCATTCTTCACCCTTGTCATTTATCAGAACATTTGGGACTTCATCTTGATAACAAAATATTTGTGCAACTATCTTGAAACGTTGTTAGTTTAAGTGTGTGTGATTGTACTTATTTCCCTGTTAGGTGATATTGTTTATTTCTCGTATTGCATTGCATTCGTGTATGTTGCATGGAGTTGGTCATTTTTAGCACAAGAACATTTGTTTGTATCTTGGCTTTTCATGTCATTTTATGCTTCTGCCGCATGCTCACATTTTAATAAGGACCAATGAGGAGGATCCTAAGCATTATGATGATAAAATATTAATAGCAATTGATTTGTGGATAGCTCAATATCCCTTTTTCTCTTGTTTCTCATCTTCTCTGTACACTTTTCTTTCTGTTGTTTTCTTTTTCGATCGTCGATCGAGTTTCTTCGTCACCCCATCGACACTCGAGGGGGCATCCGTCATCCTTCATCCTATTAATTTTTCTTCTACCCCTTCAAAAAATTTTTCTATTCGTTTGTGTTTTTCTACTTTCTTTGAAGTGACGTAGCTTACATCACCTCAAAGAGGGAAAATGTAGACACCTGTAGTTTGATCAATACACTATTATTCCTAATATTGCACTTGTTATTCTTCCCATTGTAAATCGATGACACACTGCCAGTTAGACCTATCTAACTCCCTTCTCATGACATCTTTCTGGTCATTTTTCCTCTTGTAAACCACTTAAACAAGTTTTCATAGCCTCGTTCTAACTACATTAGCTTCTTATTCCCTTCTAGATTGCTTCTATTAGCTTCCTGGAATATCAATCCACTTCATTGGATTGATTGAGCCCTTCAGAAACCCTTCCAAAACCCTAATTCCTCTCTAAATGAGATTAATTAGTCTAACCTAGGTTAAATTACCCTAAACCTAGTCAAATCCTACTTTGACTTGCTAATTAACTTGTTGGACTTCCCTTTTTAGTCCCACATGCACCCAAAGTCTCCCATTTCCCAAATGGAAAACTATAAATAGGGCTAGACCCCCTCCCTCATTTCCTAAGAATTCTCTCTTCTTCCTAGCATAAATTATAGCATTTTGTTTAGGCTTTAGATTGTATTTCATTTTCTTCCATTGAGCTATTAGCATTTGCTTTTGTATTTTATAGCACCAATATGGAGTAAAAGGGAAGATCCATTTGGCCTTGAAGCCATTAATGGGGAGATCTCTTTCTCTTAAACACATAACTGAATGCTTAGATCCTCTTAGATTCATTATTTCAAGCTTTCAAAGAATAGAGGTTAGCTTCATTTGCTTACCAGGAACTAAGAGGGATGAGCAGCCATGGGAACCAACAATGACAATTTCTAACCAATAGAAATGGTTATGTTGTTTAACAACGCAACCACCAACAGGTTAACCATACTTTAAATTTTCTCATTTTCTTTATGTTCTGTGAAGATTGACATTCCAAATTTCGGTATTCATTTCGAAACACATTTGCATGTGGTTTCTCATAAAGGTATTCACCATTCATTAGTTGTGTCAATCGTCCAATTTGCTTGTTCACTTTTCATAATGTTATCACTTGTTAAGGATTTTATATTTCAAAGTTCCCATAGGTTACCCAAAACAATTGACATCACAATGTCACACAAGGTCCCAAGCACAATACAAAACCCACATAACATATTTTTAACACATTTTCATGACTAAACCACATTACAAAACCTATAACCCCACTATGGAAGGAGACATGTAATCCACAAAACATAGAATTTCCAACAATTATGCCCCAAGCATAGATCCAACACACACATGTGACTAACAAACAATGAAGCATCACGTTAATACATATGCAACTGGTATCACATGACTCAAAACCATGACTGTACCCACACAATGTCAAGATAAGATCCAACAACACATGTCAACAAAGAGGAGCATCAAACCTCAAACATCACGGTACATAACAAGACTCACAAGAGTAACTCATCGATCAACATAAACACCACAATAAGGCATATCAACATCAATACTCCCAAATGGGATCCATGATCCAAGCAATATCAAGTAATAACATCTCCCAAAGTACCAAGCATGATCCACCACCTCCCAATATCATGAACAACAAAATTCACCGTCATACACCAAAATAACCAAATACCATAAGCCAACAAGTTTTCATTGTTTTCAACTGGTTGAAGGGTCGGAGGTGATAGTTTATTTTGCACATGTGGTGATACATAGAGGAGAGAAAAGACATATTCTAGAACTAAAATGCAAGGAGTATGATATACGGTTATTTCCATTTGTTTTAACATGACAAGAATATTTCCATCACAAAGATTGATCAGTGGTTTTCAAGTATAGGAGGTTATTTTCATCTTGCAAGACAAGGTAAGAATGATTGGCTACAAGCATTTCCTTTTAGGATTGTTTTACACAAGGTCATTTTCATACTTTTTCTCATGGCAGTATGGTCATGTGTGAAGGTTTTAACAAGTTTCATCATGTTTCACAATACAGATATATATTCACTTGATATGCAAGAATGCCAAATGATAAGATGTCACAAAGGGAGAATTTATATTTTTACACAATGAAACATAGTATCAAGATAAGAATAAGACATTTCCACACAACTCCATATGCCTCCCAAAACCACTCCATATGCCTCCCAATAGAGAAAGAATCATAGTGCCAAAACCAAATCAGGGTCACTCACCATAGAGCCCCATCACCTTATTTCTCCATGTTGGGTCACTCACCATAGAGCCCCATCTCCTTATTTCTCCATATCGGGTCACTCACCAAGAGTCCCATCACCTTATCTCTCCATTTAATGAGGTTGGGTCACCCTATGGCCCTAGGCACATAGAGCCCCATCACCTCCACCCAAGTGGCATAGTAACTTGTAGTTCAATACTACACAACCCTATGACCCCCTTGGGGCATACCCCCATACAATGAAGTGGGTCCATAGGTCCAACCACTCCATGGTGAATCCCATGACCCTAATCCAACACATAACAACATTAGAACCAACATAACAATCAGATTCAAATGCCAAGTGGCAACAAATCCCAAGCCTTGGGCTAGGCTAGAAAAATTTAAGCTCCAAAAGCAAGTTTCAAACTAAGCAAAATAAATGGCTAAACAACCGCAGTAATGCAAAAGCCTCTTGTTAGCACAAAACCAATTAAATGCCCAAAGATTTAAAGATACATCACTCAAGAAAATTGTTGGTTCTTACAAGAAAAGAGAGAAGAATGTCAATTACGAATAAAATACGAACATAGAAATATCACATTACGATCACTACGTGGCCCTTTTGTGGCCACCAAAGGGGTACTCATCGAGTTGTTGACACTCGGATATCGAGCCTCAGCTCACAAAATATAAATAATAACTGATCAAAATCATGTACTGTCATAGTCTCTGTTGGAATCATCACCTCCAAACTCCCACAAGGCTCAACACAGTCATAATCACACAAGGTTGTCTATAAGACAACTAGTTACATAGAGAGATAAAGAGGTACATGTTTCCATTTACTGAGCTTAAGGTGTCCGCGCAACACAATATGCATGGCTCCCGCGGAGTAACGCCATACATACCAAATGAATAGAAGTGGATTTTCAGTCTATGTTAGACTCCACTTCCTGGGTCGTACTCAGCTCAAGTCAAATGGTCAATGGTCCACTTTTCTCACTCCATACATACACTTTTACTGATTGCTTCCCTTAGGGTCAGTTAGTGTAGGGTACACAACATACACATAACTACATTACTAGCACAATAAAACATATGCACAACAACCATAGCGTCTTACGCATGGTAAAATTTATGGGGTAACATAATAATATTCCATGGCTTACAACACTCACACTTCCACATAATGCATCGAGGGTGCGAGTACAATACATTAGGGGGGTCATAAAATCACCATATGTCCCCAATTCTCAACATGAACCTATCACATATCGTATGAGTACAATGTACGATGAATATAGTGACTAACATCACAACATATACACCATTACAACATCACCTGTAAGATAACATCATGATACATCACAACATGGTGGAAACATGATAAGACATATTTCACGATGAAGCACTTTTGTCATACAACACATTAGTACCCATATACAATATCACAAGATAATGAAACATTACAACACTTCGTAGTCCACAATGACATTTATTTTACACACAAAGGTGGTAACACACTTGAAATTCACATTGAATACACTGGAGAGAGAGAGAGTGGAATCTCATCAGGTATTACATCACCATCATTACAAGCCCACACCAAGTGGTAGGCACAATAGGTGCATTCACATGATCACAATTACAAGTTTGTCACATCACAACAAAATAACAAATTACTCTTCCAACTCTCCACCATCATATATAATCACAACAACACCAAACTGTCCCATAGGTTCGAGAGTATAAACCTTCACTCTGATACAGACTGTAGCACCCACCCATGTGGGACCCAAACACAAGACCAAACATAACAGAGAATTTTTTTTACTTTCATATTACTTGATACAATTGTGCGACACCAAAAGACTCACAAGGGTTTTCACGACACCACATGTAACATTTACACTAGCATGTAGAGCACACAAAATTCAATATGACACAATGGGCAACCAACATCATACCTAGATAAATGAGCAAGTATGAGACTATGACACAATCACTACATGAACAACACATCAATTGGCACCTTCCACACTATCACATTTTCAGGGTTCAATCTTTATTATATGTTCAAATTTCTAATTTTAACCTTAAAGGTTTGAAGAGCATATAGCATGAAAACCTACATTTTCCTTTTTCTCTAGATTGCATTTCCCTTACTTTGTTTAACACTTAATTTAAGATGATTTCCACTTCACTACCATTTACATTTCCTTATTTAACCTTATAGGTCTTGAATCCATTAATCATGAGAGCATGTAGTTTCATTCACAATGATACACATTATTTATTTCATTTCGGGTTTAATTTATAACAAGTACACTTAATCACATGAAAGTGTTAACATTGGTTTAAAGATAATTAACATGCAAGGTAAGAATCCCCTCTTCTCAAAACTTCAAAACTCTATTACACATCGTGAATATCTTAAAAATAAGTGTACACTAATTGGTTCACATTTCAATTGCCATTAATTTGCAAAACCCAATGTTAATTCTAAACATTTTGAACACATAAACGTCACCCAACACAAGTTCTTGGACTATGGGTTCATTTCTTAAGGAGCATGGTTACTCGTCATTTTACATAGTTTTCATTGCGAGGGAAAAGATCTCATGACGATAAGAGGAGAATCTTAAGCTAATCTTATGTTTGCGGTACATCTTGAAGATAGAGATGATTGGGAGCATTTATAAGATACAAAAGAGTCACATGTGGTTTGTGTTCAAGTCAAAAGTTAATGTTCTAGAATATCATGTTCTTGAAGGAGATATCTCATAATATCTTTAATGTCAGAAAATGGAGATTTAGCAAGGAGTAAGGAACAAGTCACAATTCCCACCTTTTTAATGGGTCAACATCCTATCATTAACAAACCCATCTGTTAAGGTTTAGATACAAAATCATATCCACATATTAACCTCAAAAAGGTCCTAGGATTAGTTTTAAATTTATTCCCATTTACCCCAAGGGATCTATGCCCTACTACAGGCCAAAGCTAGCATTCAACAACTTAATCCCCCAAGACCTCCAAAAACTCAAAGGTGTTCCTATAATCAAAGGCTAAGGAAAAACACTTCCATTCCTAAGGCGTAGTGATGTCCCAAGAGGTGTTTGGTTACTATAGAAACAAGGAACGAGGTTAAGCTCAAGGGGACCATTCCATACCACAAGGGTTGATATTTCAAACTATAAGTTTGGTTGACGCTTTCCGCCCAAAAAGGAAACACACACATGCAAGTTGTTATATTTTTCAAGGCTAAGAGATTTCCTAGGTCAATACATCACTAGCAGATAGATGAATTATGCCATTACCATATTACTACCATCAATTTTACTGGTACAATCACATCCAATATTACGATGGTACAAACAATTTTAAATAACATGATTTCAATTTCATTCTCTTGATGATGATTTGGATATAATAAAAGGGATCCTCTTACATCATTTTCCAATGCAACATGATACAATCAACTTCATTTACCTAACCAAATATAATGAAATACGACTAAGTGTGGAATTAGTCAAACATGCAAAAGTACAACTACGTAAGAAATAGTACATTTCATCAATATGCAACAATATGGTATACATCATGGAAACAATGAAATAATGCATTCTATTCATAACAATATCGCTAATATATTCTATAAAATTACATTGCTTTCAGATAGTATGCTAATAAAAGACACAAGTTTTGTGTACTTCTCCTATTGTATGGGTACCTGCAACCACCGCAGGGTCAGTCCTAGAACTGGTATGGAAATCCCCTACACTCAAGCATAAATCCACACATTCATCATTTCAAACAATTTCAAATAAAGAGTAGAGAGAGGTAGAGATAGGGAGAGAGAAGAAGAGAGAGTTCGTTTCTCACGCATTCACACTTTCACATTCATTTGCACTTTACGTTTTTGGTTCTAGAGAGAGAGTAAGGATGAGAGAGAAGGTTAAGAGACATTTTATTTTCCATTCACAATGTCATAACCATTTGCATTTCATGTCCATTTTCATTTCATTTCAAACCAATTTACATTTTCCAATTCATTTACGTTTTCAAATCAACCAAAGTATCATAGTCATTTCTGGAGAGAGAAGAGGGAGGAGAGAGAAAAACACCATACATTTCAAAATCCATTCATACAAGATAAAAGATCGAATAATACTCTACATAGCATTGAGACGATATGAGAAAGGTCTCACGCGTGGTTAGAGGTCAAACGGGACCCTCAGAAGGAGTTTCTAGCTAAAGTAGCAAGTTGAGAAAACTGACCAAAACAACAAAAGTGCTTACAAATTGGGTCCCAAAACACTCATCTTGAGTTCAAGCACAAATTTGGATGATTCCCACTTATTCCCCTATATACAGAGACTTCATCGCATTCAATGGAAGTCGAATACGACGAACAATGCTCAAGTTACAAGGGTATCTCTGGGGCTGATAATCGTAAACGCAACTAAAATTTCTTGTCACACAATGGTCGGAGGGCCTCAAAACCCACTTGCAAAACTAATCCCCGATAGTGTTTTTGCATAACTGAGAGTTGGTTCCAATTCTCTTATTGGCAGTCTAGAGGTAGGTGGCAGTAGTTTTCAGTTTCGCTCAAACGAAGAGGCATCTGCAAGCCGGAACCGATCACATTTTATTAAATTGAGCACGTCACCACAAGTGGCTGATATACAAAAATGGGCTTCGAGACTCGACTCGGAAAGCATTAAAAGAGTTCAAACAACTGAGTTAAGTTTCCCCACGGTGTCCTACATTACCAGGGATCAAATTAGAAGTTCTAGATTCACGGTACATTTGGGTGTGGCGCTCCATGCGCACAATTTCCGAGGCTAATTTTTCTATGTTTTGAAGGTTTTAGGCAGGGTTAAAATTGTAACATTCATTCTAGATGTATTTTCTATGATCCAAATTCTTGAAACCCAACCACATAGGACACGATAGAGTGTGTAATTTAAATGCAAGAAGAAGGGAAAATCCATACCTATTTCGCGCAATTCACCGTCACCGCATTCGATGAGACCAAAATCTCTTGGAGCATTTCGTCAAACAAATTCTTGCCCCTTCCATCCAACGCATTCTGTCAAACAACTTGCGGCCTTGAGAGATTGCTTCCATTTTTGTACATGTGGTGAATATGTTGGCAAAAATTGTTCAGTTGATTTTTACACCAATGCTTACATTATTTAAAAAAAAACCTCCAAGATTCCACAGAACTCTTTGTGCAAATCCAGCGATCAAACATTCCATGAGACTACATTTTGTTTAATGCATTTTGTCAAACATTTTGCATGCCTTGAGCAAGATTCCACATTTTGCACATATATCTACCGGGTATTTGCAACTACAACAACTGACAAAAATTCCATATCCATTATGCTTTTATAGTTGTCCAAACCATGGTATAAAGCTCATGTGGCACAAACAAAGAGGATGTTGGCAAGGTTGTGGTACGGCTTTACAGCTGCCAGTTTGCATTTGCTTGAAAGTGTTTCCAGAGCCTTTTCAGCAAAATAAATCGTAAACACATTTTGCACCGTTGGCACTCCACGCATTCCCCAATAAAATCAAGCATATAGACAAATAGTTCACGTGTCAAGTCTATGCTTGCACATTTTGCATACATGTCTACCATGGCAGCGCAACAACATCAAACCAGAAAATTCACTGTCCTATGTGCTTTGAAGGGCATCCACGGCTTGTTCAACCTTCCATTGGCGCAAGCAGGGAGAATATTGGCAGAGGGAGGGCCTCTAGCTTTTACACCTGTCAAACTATGATACATGGAAGTTTCTAAAGCCTTTTCAATAGACTATTATGTACAGCACTCTGTAATCCGCAACTGTCCAAGCGGCCACACTTTTGGAGGAATTTTTAACAATTTTCCTTAAGCAGCCAAATCCAATTATCTTCTCCCACGTCTGCAAATACATAACCAGGGCGCTTGCACTAACCATATCTGCCTAAAAGAAATCATTTTCCGAGAACAAACAAAAAAAGGACTTTGTCGGACGTCCATGTTCTACTCTAAGCTCCCAAATTGGCATTGGAAAGGATGGATATTGACATGGTTGTGTGGGTCTGCTTTACCATGAGAGGGGCATTCCTCCAACAGGATGCAGAGCCTTCATAATCAAACAAATTGAGAAAGACCTGCAACTAAATCTGCCCTCTCACCATGAAGGCTCCAAAACAAATCCAAGATTTCCAATCTCTGACCAGACTGCAAATTAATCTCCCCAAAGACCAAGAAATCCTCCAAAATCCTCTCAAGAATGAAAGCTCTCATCACCCAAGAAGAATTTCATTAATTCTTTCTTGGTGAGGGTTTTTCCCACGCCCCAAGAATTGAAATAATTTAGGATTATTTATTTATTTAATTATTTTCATTTTTCATTTTTTTTTAACATTTTAAATTTTCAAATGAATTAAATCATTCAATTTTCTCAAACATTTAAAATAAATTATGGTCATGATTGTTTTATTATTTTTAAAATCACTTTAACCAAAACCTCACCAACCCCTGTTAAAACACTCACCTCTTGCGTAAGAATCCTCATTTGAAAATTATGCATAATACATTTATCGATACCCGAATTACAATTGCTTGGATCAACTTTAACTTTAAAACCAAATATACATATATATGTTTCAACTTCACGATTCACCATGTTCTCGAAATTGAAAAGGTCATAAGGATAATGACGTCACCACACAAGTCGAAGGCACGAAGGCACTTCAAGGGTTTCAAAGGTTCGTCCGCGAAAGGAAAACCTAATTACCCTTAATATTTTATTACTTACTGTGATATCTCTTACACATAAAAAAAATTAATTTGTCAACAGCATTGTGAAGTTTATCACATCTTTTCTTATCATTATTGTTTTCTTATATCTTTTGTTTACAACAAGAATGTTCAAAAAACTCCATTATAAAGTTGCACATCGGTATTTCACATATGTTTAGTAGGGTGTCAATCAAAGGCATCATGAATATTCACTATTATTGGGCGACATTTTTTATATGTCATTATACAAATATGGAAATATATTTATGTCTATGGTGCCTTTTTGATAACTAATACTAGTTGGGCTTCCATCTCTTACAAGATATTGGTGGCCAAATGGTTTCAAAATTAGATTTTGTAAGCAATTTAGACAAAGGTTTCATAAATACCTTAAGATTTGTATTTATAATGCAAATTTTACAATTATTACAAAAAAAGTTTATGATTTAAATGCAAAATAAACTTACAAATGTCCCCAATCATCATCTATATAGTAGTGCCCCATATTCTTCTTCTTCCTCTTCCTATTTCTATGTTGTTGCTAGGTTCATAAAGTAAATTGGAGATTTTCCTTTCCCTCCTCTTCTACTTGGTTTTGTCATAATTTTTTCCTACTCACAAATTTTAACCAAATCCTCTTACTTTTTTTTCTTCTAATGGTTTTTTTTCCGCCACTCATTGTCGTTTTCTCTCCAATCGCTCTCCAAGGGAAAAGGCAATTAAATGTGATTGGCTTTTGGTTGTCGAATTTTTAATTTTGTTTTTTAGGTTATGATGTGCCATAAATTTGCACCCACATTTGTGTTATTTTGTAAATAAAATGTATATAGTTATAAGTATTATATCAATGTATATATAAGTATTATATAGATGTATATATAAGTATTGTATAAATATGTGTGTATATTTTATATTATATATAAATAAATGTATGTTATATCATATAATATATTATGAAAGTATATTGTATGACATATTATATATTGTGTACGTTACAATAATATTCGGGGTCACATCCCCTAGATTTTGGTGATGTGTCAGATGTCTTGAATCTTTTCAGGGACTTGGGGACTTAGAGGGGATGTCTCCTATTGTTTTAAAATCTTTCAAATGTTTTCTTATGTTTTTACTTTCAAATTTTTTTTTATTTTTACTAAGAACATTATAATTATTTTGAATAACATTAAAATGCTATTATTTTTACCAAGAACATTAAAATGGTTTCGAATTACAATTTTAATAGGATGATAGTCATCTAAAATTCCTTGGCAGACAAGGTCAATCATCAAATTTAAATCTTGGAACCAACATTCCTTATACTTTTTCAAACCATGCATGTGTTCATGATAAGCGGACCAAGCTTGGTGCCACTTAAATATGCTAACTTTCATACACCAAATTATTGCCTATTTGATGTTGATCAAAATAACAAATCATCCACATCTCATCTCACTTCATATATACCGAATTAGTGATATGCCAAAGCGGGTAGACTTTAAAAACTCAATTACATTTACAAATTAATTGGGCTGAATTCAAATTTCATAAATGGACAAATATATTCCATCTCAACAAAGCAAAAAGGCAAAATATGTAATGTGATGTTTATAACACAAGACAAAATTTGGAATTAATGAAATAGCACGACAACCAATATGATTATTCATATTTCAACTATTCATTTTCATCTTCTTGTATTTCCACCAACTCCTCATTAGTTACATGACTTAGATATATAGTCATAACTAATGTTCCCTTCTTCTTCCTCTCTTTATATGTAGCTATGGGAATATTCCATTCATTTTCCAAATATCTACCTATTGGGATATTCATTTCATTATCTGCATTTTCATGAAGTTCATCACCATCACTTTCATCTTCTTCTTCAAAATCAGCTTCACCTTGATCATCGGCTTAATCAATAAGGTGATCTTCTTCATTATTGGCAGGTTCATCTTCATTACTAGAGGCATGTTCAACATGTCTATTAACAACATCAATTGTTTTGAATGATGCTCATGTTACGACACTATTATCATCAACAACATGTCTCACCCTTGGATCAAAATGCAATACAAACTTTCAATCACCTTCTCTCTCTATATTAGGATAGAAGAATACCTATATAAACTCATAAATTTGGATCAGGTTGCAGAATAAAGATCAAAGATTAAAATACACAATAATATTATTCATTATGTATTTCAATCTTGTTAATACAATGGCTATTAAATAGCCATGATAATAGGCAAACAAACTTCCTATAAATTAGGAAGTGACAATAACAAATAACAACTATAACCCGTTTAATTAATTTATGGGTATAACATACTAACCAGCTTACTAACTTATTTACCCATTAACATTTTACATCCTCTTTTACATTTGACCATATGGTAAATATGAATACTATATGTTAGGAACTAAACCAAAGTTTCCTAACATATCCCTCCTTAGTGCTAACATGGGGAAAACGTCCATGCTACACTACACCTGATTTCGCGATTATGTGATTTTCCTTTGGATTATCACAAACCAAAAGTTGGTTTTCCATCAGTTAACCAAAAACCGAGAGTGGGGTGGTTTTCCAGCAGTTGACCACAAACCACAAAGGGGTGAAGGTTTTCAAATGGTTTACCTACAACCATATCGCAATGTGTTAATGCATTCTTCGGCCCTTACCATAGTTGTTTTTCCGAAGATAACATTTCAGAATCCATGATAGTGCAAAACATATCATCCATAAAAACTAAAGCATTGTGTTATTTCCCCCCCACAATGTGAAGTCTCCATAACACATTATTTTGAAAACACCACACAGAAATTAAATGAAATCAACACACACTCACACACGTCACCAAATCAGTATGTGCGGTCTCGTCAATGGTGACTAACGAGAGGACGCCAATTGTTCTTCATCCTCCGTGTATCCTCCAACCTCTAGTTTGAAACTGCTAAGTCAGTCGAATTTCATCATGGAGCTCAATTACAACTCGAATGCCGGAATCCACCGAAAATGCGTCCGTGAGGCAAATTTTTTTATTTTTCAGACTTTTTACAATGACACAATTTTTAGATTTATAACATGACCGACTCTTTTGAAACTTGACTATAAACTTGATTTTGATTAAATGACTCTTGAACACGATAATATTACTAATCCTACAATCACCTATTAAAGGACACAAATACCAAGCCTCTTGACTCACCACTATGAAATTAAATAACCAACCTCTATATCATAAGACAACTAAATTTGCACTATAAAGACTTTATTCAATTTTATGCACTGTAAAATAATAGCAATTTTTTAACTACAAACAAACATTCCGAAAAGGAGGTTGGTCTCCTTGGGTTCCTTTTTGGTGTTTGACGCCACCCTTAAGTATTTAAAGCAGTTGTTTGAGGTGAAGGTAGTTTTTGCATATAATTTAGTTTTCATTGAAGAGTTAGGGCACACTTTATTTTCTCTCTCATCCATTAAGGACGGAAATCCTCCATGGAGGTCTATTGAAGAAAAAATCCCTCAATAACACTTATAAATTTGAGAACGTAAACCCTCACATCTTCATTGGTGATCTCATCCAGAGGTCACATTTGTGCTACAATTAGATTTACAAATGTTTTAGGCAAATTTTAGTGTTAGGACATCATTCGCAACTGGTGTGGATATGATTTGCATGGTTTTGAGCATGGGCTAGCCACACAAGTTTGTGTTTGAGTTTGCCAGGGTTTCGGACCAGTTGTTTGGCCAATTTCAGACCCTCTCCTAGAGTAGTGACCCTCCTTGGGAGTTCATTGATTTCTAAGGCACGGCAGGTCATTTTCCTCTTGTATTTGGATTGTTTGTATTTTTGAAAGCTGATTCTACTTTCGATAATTGTATTTAGGCCTTGGAATCATTATTTCCAACCAATTTTGTAAATGGTTTCACTGTTGCTGCAAAATTAATTATTATATTTCATCTAAGGTTCTAAAAATTCAGTTCTTAGTTAGTACATGCTCTAAAATAATAATAATTATTTCCTATATGCTTTGAAAGGTGTAAACATGGTATTGGTGGTGAATAGTTACAATTTCCCTGTTGTTGTCATAAAATTTCATACTATTGTAGCTTCTTGTTATAAATTTCGATTTGCTTTGATTTGGGTTGGTTTCTTTCAGCTTAGCCAAGAAAGGGGCATTATACTTCGTGGCATAAAATATCAAACAATCAACAATCTATCAAATGCTTTACTATTACAATTTTACTTCGTAAGTGTTACGAATATTCTAGTGCTCACATGTTTATAATTTGATATTTACCGCATGGTAAATATTACTTATGATTAGTAAGTTCGTTAATGAAATATAAATATATTTCATATTTGGTCTGGTTAGGCAAATTGTTGTAGTTAATACAATATAAAAAGATTTGTGGAGAGAAGATCTCCATGATTATAGGAAAGAGTTTTCCTATATAATTGTGGTGTGTGAAATACATATGAATATATTGTTTCGGCTACAAATTTGTATTACAACAAGTATCTAGAATTTGAAGAAATAGGCTGCAGCATATTTTAGGAGGAGAAAAAAATGCAGTGCAAGTGTGGATGGAGAAAATGTTTTACAGTAGAAGCGTGAGGCACCTATGAAGCGTGTATAATGAATCTAGAAAGATGTGGCTCTCTTCAGATCAGGAGGATGCCACACAAAGACACATGGGAGTTATAGAACAACCTGAACGAAATGGAGTTTATAGTTCCTTCATCTCATCAAGTAAATAGTGTCACTCTATATCAAATCGTCATTGTGTGTTGGTAAATACCTGATGCCCGTATGGATTTGATCATTACCGTTCATTCATGTGCTCACCTTGTGCTTTGGAATTTGGAACGCCCTTAGTAATACATTAAAAAAAAGTGGTTTAAATGCATCATCGATTCATCCATATTTGTTCATGATCCATTCAATCTCTGATCCATGCTATTTAAGACTGTAGAAACATTAAGGTGTCAGTCCTGGCAAGTCAGTGTTGCCATTTACTTGAATTTTGTAGATCTTGTTGTGCATCAAAAGAAATCATGACCACAAAAGGGAAATCTTTGTATTAGGCATTGCATCAACTACAGATCCTACCAACACACTCATCGTCGTCACTATGCTACACGTGGTTGATTCATTGCAGTTTGCTTCAACACAATGGTTCATTGTCTCCCCCGTAGCCCATTTGATAGGTGCCCATCAAGTTGAATAATTTTTCATTTGTGGGTCGATGATTAGTTTGAAGTATGTCTAAATTTGTGAACTAGGATATAGTGTAGTGTCTCAATAAATAGTCATTAAATAGATAATCTTAGTGTGTTCTCTTAAAAAGTAGTAGTCACTATTACTTTTAAAATGTTCAAAAGCCAATATTGTGTCAATGTTTTCAAGGTAACATTTTTATCATTGTAAAAATCAATTATATATATATATTGTTAGTCATTAGTTTATTGTCTTTGTCTTTGTAAAAGTTGTAGAAATCAAGAAATCAAATGACACAGATGAAACAACAAAACGGGAAAACAATGATCGAAAAACAACGACGATTATTAGCCTAGGTTTATCTGATGCATACCTGCCTCACGTAAATCTAACAAAGACATCACATTTCATTTGGGCAACATTGAGCACACTGTTTGGGTCACAAATAGAGAGTGCAGCAGTGGCACTCAAGCAATTAATGTTCGGACTCAAAATGGAGGGAGGAGAAAGTATGGTGGAACACATCAATAAGTTTTGTTCTATTTCAAATCAATTATTTGGAATAAAAGTTGATGTGCCCGATAATGATGCAAAAGTTGTATTACTTAATAGCATGCCTTCCAGCTATTCTAACATGGTCTTTACATTGAGTAAAATAATTCCTAGTTTAGAAGATTTGATTTCTTCTCTGATAGAAAAAATAAATAAAACCAAGAAGCTTGGTCTAAAGGAAAGTGCAACGTATGGTAAAAACAGAGCATTTGCTAAAGGAAGATACAAATCTTCTTTTAAACAAGGATCAAATTCGCAAGATCCACAGGAAAAGTTTCTTTGTCACTATTGTTACGCTCTTGGATATGGAATTATGTATTGAAAACAAAGAACAATGGATCTACTTGGTGGAAAATTTTAAGGATAAAGCTTTCATTTTTGAAAACAGAAATGAAGAATGTGATTGGGATATGAAGACTTCATGTATTAAGTACTTTCAACATACTGGAGGATGACGGCACAAGAGATTGGAGGTTGATCAACGACCTTTCATCAATCACCAACGATAGGGCTGCACAAAGCATTGGTGATGTGTTTTTTCAGTTGTGTGCATTATTTTCCAAGTTCTTGTTTTCAGTTGTGTTGTGTGTTTCATTTGCAGTGCTTTTGTTGTTTTGTGTGGTTTGAATAAATAGAAATTTCACATTGTGGTAGGGAACATAACACCAATGTTTTATTTTTATTCTGCACCATATCAACTACAGTCAATAAGATGTAATGTGAAACTATTCCTATGAGTATATTCTTATGTAATCCCTTGAAGGGAAAATTTAGTGGAAAGGATGAGAGCGCAGTGAAATGCAGCATCATGATATTTGGGGGGTTGACCTGTAAAACCATCTTTATATGCAGATTGTTGGTTTTCCTTGGAAAACCACCCTTGTTGAGGTTTTTGGTTGTTCTGAAGAACCATTTACATCATGAGCACGCAGAGGCAACAAACTACAGAAGGAAGTGCGATTGTTTTTCTACCATGTTCGCACTAAGGGGGGGAATGTTACGGATATTCTAGAGCTCGCATATTTATATTTTAATATTTTGGTAAATATTACTTATGGTTAGTAAGTTAGTTAATCAAATATATTGTTATAAACAATATATTTCATATTTGGTCTGGTTACGCCAGTTGTAACAACAGATTTGTTGGAGAGAAGATCTCCATGATTATAGGAAAGAGTTTTCCTATATAATTGTAGTGTGTGAAATACATATGAATATATTGTTTCAGCTGCAAATCTATATCGTGCTCTGCAGCATGCTTTTAGATTCTTAATCAATCTCCTTACACTTTTGCTGTAAATGTTTGCTAAAAATTGTCCTACATATGCTAACCTTTCCCACCCAGGTGAGACAAGACATCTTAATATCACTTTGTGCTGTACAAAAGCAGCTTGCCATATAAGATTCTTCAAATTTTGATTGATACTTGTGAGACAAAATTATACATTTCAATGAGCAAATCAAGTATGAATATGTTGCTCGCAACACAGAGCACGTTGTTTTCTTGCATCCCTTCGCCTATACTACCATCATTCAAGCTTCTACTCAGTTTGTCCTTCTACACAATGTTGTTCCCTGATATCCTTTTCCTCTCTTGTGCTGCTATAGGAAAAGAGAGGATCTATATAAGCAACGCAGGTTCAATAAAATAAATGTACAATGTACCCTGCTAATTTCTAGCCATTATCCATGTATGAAGTGATGCTTATAAGAAATTTGGAGCTCAGATTAATACCTGGGATCAACTAGCATTATTCAAAGACACTTCAATGACAAGCTATAAATTGAAAATTCTAATAGTCTTCCTCATCATTGCTGCTTATGCAAAGTAGTATTGAAAATACTAAAAACTTTTGGGGAAAAAAATCGTTGCGTCCTTGGGCCTAGATTATTATTCAAGCTCCTACTAATCCTTTCCTTTTCCTTAATAATTGGGATACATTGGTCCCTGGTATCGTTACTCCTTTGTGCTACTTCATGAGAAGACAATCCGTACAAGCAATGATATAACTAGAATCCTATAATAAATAGCTGCAACAACTTGAGCACATGAAACAAGCAATTATAATAATCCAAACTTAAATGCAATATTTCATTTTAGCAACTTCCAAATGACTGTAGAAATAAATTCAGTTCATGATGATGACCAAGGAAATGCATTCAAGCCACAGTAAAACTGTATCCTTCAACCTCTTGAAATAATATTTTCCCAGCAAATCTTAAGACTTGGGAAGATTTAACTCTCTCAGCATACAACACCAAGATCGGACAATATGTCAATGGGTTTGCTTGTTGAATTTCTCTTAAATGGAAGATAAAGCTTGAGTAACTACTAACAAACAAATACCATGTAGTTTTATACAACAATAGTAAAATTCAAGCTTCAAGTTGAAAAAAGGAATTACATAATGGCCAGTGGAGTAACAAACAGTTACAACATAAGCAGCCTCTCATTCAAGTAATCGTCTATGTTTACACCATGCAATTGCTACGATGTAAAGGAATATACTACCTGTTGTACACCCACCAACAGTCCACAAAAATTGAGGCAAGCCAGCAAGCTCTGGCTGAAATAATTCAATCGTGATGTTCATGCCAAATAGTCCTGCTACAACAACAGCTGCACTGATAACAAGAGTTGCAGTCGTCAACATGACCCCCATCTGAAGAAGGTGATTTTGTTTGTCATCCAGCATAATGTTGATGTAATCCTCCGTATCATCAACATACTCTCTCAGCTTCAAATGTCAAGTCAAAGCACCAAAACATGTAAAACATCAGGAAAAGTAAATATTTTATAGTATAATGAGAATCTGAATAAATAAATAAACAGAAACCTAAGAATACAGAAAGAAATTCACAATTACATTAATTTCCCTAAGACACTAATGTGGCTGCAAATTAAATCTAACTCCTTTATAATTACTTCACAATCAAGAGCCTTTATTTCAATATTTGTAACAAGATTAGTCCATGAAACATGTATTTTCGAGACAGAATCCTAATACTACAAAGGGGAAGTAACAATCCAACCTGTTCAGGTTTTCAAGAGAAAAGTGGTTAATTCAAAGACACACAAGGAACTGACTGTACAAATAGAAAAAATGATAGGCATTTAATCTCATTTTGGATACCTGTCAGGCAGTGTATGAATCCAAAGCATGCAAGAAGATCAATACGGTCCTTCATGAGTAAAACATTCCAAAGACAGACATGGACCATGACCACCAAATAAGAAATGAACAACAAGACACATACTGAAGAAAGAAAGGTAACAGTAGTCAAAGAAAGCTCTCATTACTTAGATTTAGAAGTCTTGAATATGTCAGTAGGCACTAGGCACTAGGCACTAGTAAGTGACTTTGGAGGAAAAAAATCATCCAACAGAATATTACTAGTTGAAATTTGTGATGTCAATTCGTCCTGTGGGGATTAAGAGTCAGAAAGTACAATGTGAACATAAAGACTTTCTAGCATACCGTAACAGACAAATTGGAATGATCTGGAAATTTGAAAAAGAACGTCACAGCTTTGGAGATCATTTCAATCCAAAAGTGGATAAGACAGTAAACCAAAACGCAAGACACTCTTTATGTCTAGAATAGGAAGATCAGCCAGGAACCTTTAGGTATTCGTTGCATTTCTCAGTAGGAAACCATTGTATCAATAAACAGAAACAGAGCTGGGAAGGGGGATTACTATATTTTTCTCAGCAGGTGCTATTGAGAAATTTAGAAGCCTTTTTAACTAGAGTAGGCTGATGGGATACAGAATTTGTATCTCTGCTACAAAATCTCCATCAAAAATTACTAGTAGATATTTTGGAGGAAAACTATGAAAATATTTAGACTACATGCAGCATAGTTACCAAATCCGGAAATCCAGTTTCATTCACAAAGGGAAAAACATTCAAAATTCCCAAAAGGGTCTGGAATATAATATATTTCCATTCTTTCCAAAATATCTTTACCAGATGCGACCAGATCCTTACATGTAGCCAGCCCTGGAAATCTCACTCCTAAAAAGTGGACACTCCAGTTTTTTTGGGCAATTTCTATTTTTCACATTTCCTGAATTAATCATGCTTCATGGGATTACATGGGCATTCAAATTAAAGCAGTAGCACCCTCCATGGAACTGTTATGTAAGTGGTAATGAAATTCAATACACCAAATTTCCAATTCCCCAGTTAGAAAACTGATGACAGAAAACTCAAGCATCTAATGCTTAAGGAAAGTATTTTGACCTGTCATAAAATCACATTCACCATTAATTATTTACAGGGAATCTAATGAGTTATTTCCCGGAAGATTCATGGATAATTGCACTCTCAACAGACAAAGCTAGAAAAAAGAATGGGACAGTACACACATCTAATACTAGGACAAATCCAATATAGGAAGCTTTACATGCATTACCATAAAAGAGAGAAACTCGAAGAATAACCAAGAATTCATAAACGGCTTTCATGAAAGAAGGAAATTTTCAAAAATAAAGGTCACACTTCAAACAGGAAGCTGAATAAGATTATCAGTGAGGCCCAGTATTTTTTTTGCCGCCTCCTGAAGCCCAGTATTTTTTCGCCGCCTCCCAGAGATCTCAATCCAACATTTTTTTTCAAAGAGAAGAATAGGCATTCTGACCCAATGCCATCACAGGTGTTGCCCAATCTACAGAACTATGCCATAGTCATTTTATGTGATTTTGGGCCAGATTGGAATCATATATTGAGTTGAACGAGGAATGCTCTTTGGTCACTACTTTCTAAGAAGGATTCTTGAGGGTGTGGTCAAAGAGGCGGGGATAAATGAGGTGCCAAGGAGAACATGCACCAGCTGTGTCAAAGAAACCCCACTGGTGAAAATTGAATTGGAAAGTATTTCAAAAGAACTTGATTTTATGTTCTTCATTTTTTTCCTGATATTCCTTTATACGTGCTTAGCTATTAATATTTCCTGTGAGCAGTAGACACTGTAAGGTAGAAAGTTCCAGAAATTTTGTGCTTTCTCTAGAAGACGTGAAAGTATATTCCACGAGCCATTTATATTGAAAATAAGAATCCTCAAGGTTAGCTTGCTGATTCAATTGTCTATGTATCATGTGGACAAGGATGCAGCATTATAAATTCCTAACGGACCGTGAAATGATACTGGGGCTCTTGGCAGGTGTCAAGCCAAACTCAGTATATTCTGAAATCATACTCCCAGTGTATACTGATCTGGGAGCATTGGAACAGAGCATGGAGTTCTAGCAAACAAAAATTTAAAAGAATTTTTGTTTGATGTTATTGTGGTCTCCTAATTGACATGTATGCAAAACCTGGAAGCATTCAATGAAACACAGTTGTGGAGGCAAAGCAAAGAATCTCAGCAAGTGTCTGGATGATGTTGAAGATGACAAGGAGAGTTTCATGGAAATGAAGGAAAACTAAACAAGATGATAGCATACATTACTCGTTTCAAAAAAACAAGAAGATGGTCATATGCATTGGGTTCTGATATGTGGAATGTTCTCTAGCATCCTGCCCGCAAGTGTCAATTTGTGTGCTTGTAACAGATATGGACATTCATCAAAAATATTTTTTATCGAAAGAGGTTGTTGATGGTAGTTTTGAAGTGCGCACACACAACAAGGAATAGGTGTATAACACACTCATTTTAGGGCTTGTGTTTAGTGATCCCAAGACACGAGTTGCAATTTGGTCTCAAAAAGTACCGGTATGGGGATAACTCATGTGAGCTTTGTGACTCGCAGTCACTTACGGAGGTGGTCAACCCAATGCTTTATAAATCAGCTTCGCAAGCTTAGGATGGAAATAAGTCAAAATAGAAATGATAATACTAGGGAATGATGATATTAGAAATGAAATCTATTCTAATTACAACCTAAATTGCTAACTTAATATAATACAGATATTGGAACTTGTCATCAAAGAAACTTCAAATGAGTAAGCAAGGTAGAGCAGAAAAGAATTTTTAATGTTAGCAACACTATATATGACTTCATAGATATCATATAAAATTCATAGTAATCTTGATAAACCAATACCTAATGAAACTAGCTGAACTCAATTTCAGTTAAAGACGTTACAAGACTAAGGAGCATACTTTCAAGATTACTTCCAAAAAGAACAAATTGCACAACACATTTATTGCCAAGAAATTTTTATGTTTAAACCATGCATGCTTAAGAGAACTCATTAGAATAGCAAAACTCAAACTAACCTCCCTTTACATGAAGCGGATGAAACATCACTTGTTTATACACTAGGTTGTTAGGATACTAGTACAGTACGGGTACACAGGTACGTCAATTTTCAAAAACCCTTGGGTACGGTACATCTTGGGTACGTCCATACATATACACATATATATTTATGTATGTGTGTGTGTCTACTCGTTTTACTCATTTTCTAGTCCGTAAGAAATACAAAATTGAAAATTATAGTAGGATCAAGTTTCAAAACATTCAATATGCTTATTTCATTAATCATGTGGCAATATGAATACAAATAATCTAGAAAATATCATCTAAATTTTCCTCAAAACCAATAGATCATTAGATTAAGAATTATTTAGAAGAGAGATTATTTACAATACATCTTTCTTTGCAAGTTGGTTTTTCTATTTTCTTCCCATTTCATCAAAGCATTCTTCTCATTATCACCTATTCCATTTCGCATAATAAAAATTCAGGACTCTGATTAATCTTTTTTTAATACCTCCACGAACAAATAATAAAGACATCAGCTAAATAGGAATAGGCTATAAAACTGCTTGGAGAAGCTCAATTTTTCCATCCCTTGATATTCATTCCGTTTATATGAAGCCAACTTATTCTGGAACTACTAATACGATTATCTCATGAACATTGTTTCGGCCCCACCTTCAAATAAAAGGACTCCCAAATACTTACAAGTTCAGTAATTCGGAATCTTAGAATCAATTCAATATTCAGTAGTTTATGAAGAGAAGTCTTTATGAAGAAAATATTAGATTTCGAATATTAGTTTATGAAGAGAAGTATTTACAAAGAATTATACAATACAAAAAAATATATTATGCTTTTGACATGGTACATCCCAGAAGTACCTATACTATATCCATACCCAGTATGTACTAGGCAGGGTACACAAGGGTTAGAGGCGTACCCATGCTTCATAGTTTATACACCTTAATTTCACTTTCTAACAATTTTATCTTGCAAGACTTGGCTGTACATTAATCTCCTTGAATGTACTTCCTAAGGAGTACATCGGTGTAATGTCCCCTTTCTGTAATGCCCCCTTCTTCCTACGCCAAATGGCCCAAGGGCCAAGTCGGGCCCAAAACGTGGTCAGACCCAAGGGGGCTGTGGACGCTGGAAGCTTGTGGGAAGGGGCCCCATGGTTTTAATGTCCTAGTTTGGCATTTGGGGGTCACTTTTGGACACGGCGACTCAAAAAGGGAGAAAGTAATTATAGATACTTTTATGTTAGTGGCCCCTCCATGGAATGAAATGCGCTAGGGTTGTGGGGGCTCGTTTTCCAAGGAAAGGTATATATGGAGACGAGGAAGGAAGAAAAGGGACTTTTTGTCACATACTCTTAGCCTCTTCTCGTGCAGCTGCTGTTGTTGCGTTTCTACAGCTTGTGGAGTCAAATCCCACAGGGACCCTAGCTTCGGTGGTGAGAGACCCGTCCCTAGCTAGCAGGGCATTCTTCGGTAGTGAAAGATCTACCCTAGTCTGTCATCTTGGAGCCATTTTCTGGGCCGTACTACAGAGATATTTCCAGAGGGTCAGAGGAAGGGTTTCGAGGATTTTTGGGGGCTTTCGGGAAGACAATCAGAGGGGCTCTAGATCCGACTCACGGCAGCCATCTAGGCTGGGCGTGGCAGCACGTGGAAGGCACCTCCCTCATTTCCCGACTCCATTCCTAGCGTGGCGACTCGCAGCCTCTATTTGGGGGTTTTCCAGTCGGCCGGGTCAGATCTGCAGGTGGCAGTGCTATTCCCTACATCTGCCATTGTTGTTTTCAAAGACCCTTATTTTGCTCTTGTATTTAGAGGGTCACGGACCTCTGAAGTTGACTAGCCACCTAGGGCTTTCTGTACCTTGTCGGGAAGCAATATATTATTCCATAAAATGTCTGCATAGTGTTTATTATTATTATTGTAAGCTTCCCTTGTAATTTCATGCACTGTGGGAAAATATTTTGTGTGATATCAATTCAATACCATTCGCTGTCCCAGCTGGACATTTTCATTAAAAATCAGTATTTTACTTTGCTGCAAATTTTCTATATTTTGTGCATTTTTAAGTAATATCCTACAAGGGATATTTCAGTGGTATCAGAGCGGTTGTTTCTCCAGCCTGTTGGGATTGAAAGATGGGGGACAGAGACAGTGAGGATATAGGGGTGGAGCTGATGAAACAATTGTTCACCAACATGGTAAAGCAGCAGGAGACTACCAATCTCTATTTGAGCCAGCTCACTGGGAGATTAGCACAGGACAGGTCTGATACTCATGTGGAAAGAGGAGAAAATAGCAACAGGGGACAATATGGTCAAAGAGGTGAGGGTGGACATTCAGGACAGTGGTCCCCCCATTCTTCTACCAGGCCTCTGGGGTCTCACGAACCTTCTTTCTTGAAGGATCCGGAAGTTTCACAGGTACGGCAGCCAGGGGATGTTGTAGATGAGGAGTCTTGTTGGGAAAGGTACCAGACTTTAAGTGATGGCTTTCGTGACAACATGCCATTCCAGGAATATTGCAAAATGAAGATTGGCAGCAGGCCTAGGAGAGATTACCAGGCACAAGTACCGGAGATGCAAAGGAGGTTGGGACAGATTTCTGTTCCACATTTCGACGGTTCTAAGAAGTGTACTGCACAGTCTTGGGTGCAGAAGTTGAAGACATACTTCGACCTGAATCCGATGCGGGAGGAAGATGCAATTAAGTTTGCAATCCTACATCTAGAGGGAGACGCTCATGATTGGTGGCATCATGGGTTGATTACACAAGGACACATATACATCACGACTTATGCAGAGTTCACAAAGAGGCTAGTGAGCAGATTTGATAAGAGGGACCCCGACGGGTATTTTAGAGAGCTGACTCATCTGAGACAGACCGGTTCCGTGGATCAGTATATCACCGATTTTCAGAGACTATCGGTCATGGTACCTGATATTACAGAGATGAGGCTGATTTCCCTATTCACAGCAGGTTTGACAGACGCTCTCGCTGGATTTGTGAGGGCATTTGAGCCTTCTTCGTTGCATGAGGCTATTAGGAGAGCTCGTGACCTAGAGCTATCCACTCCTAAGTCGAGGTTTCCACCTCGAGTGCAGCCTAAGGGTTTCCCTTCAAGAACCGGGGGTTCGCAGCCGAAGGTACCTCCACCTAGGAAGGATACAACCTGGAGACCATTCGGAGCTAGTGAGGACAGGGAGGAATTGAGGTGAAAGAAACTGTGTTTCGATTGCCGCGCACCTTGGGTCCCAGGACACGATTGCAAGGGCAGAGGGAGGGCCCAATACATAGAGGTCTTCGAGGAGAGTGATGGTGACGAAGAGTTGAACACACAACCATTAGAGGATGATGATGATGAGGCATCAGATGGTGCGGGTGTGGAGCAAGATAGCGAGACTTTCCCCCAGGAGACTATCGCCACATTGTCTAGTACCCCGAGGTACAAGGCATTCAGAGTTAGGGGAGTTTTGCAGGGACAACGAGTGGTGGTACTCATTGATAGTGGGGCAACCCACAACTTTATTGATGCCTCATTGGTTGAGAGGCGGGGGTTACAGACAGAGGAATTTGAGGGCTTCAACGTGGTTGTAGCCAATGGAGAGTCTATGAGATGCACACGACGGGTTCCCCAATTGAGCATCGCGATGGGTAACTATACAGTTACCAATGATTTCTATATTGTTGGAATTGGAGAGACCAACATAGTGCTTGGGGTACAGTGGCTCCATTCCCTTGGTGAATTTCGAACTAACTTCCAGACGATGGAGCTGAAGTTTAAGTCCGAAGGGAGGAATGTGATCTTGAGGGGTTTATCCTCGGGGGCACCCCGAGTTGTTACGGCCAAGAGGATCGAGAGGATCTATAGGCACGACGAGGTGGATTGGGCAGTACACTGCTTGGTTTCGACCAAGAAATCAGAGGAGGGACAACAACAGTACCATGTGGATATACAGGGCCTATTGGACAAACACAGTGCCGTGTTTGGTGACATACCTCCAGGCATACCTCCAGATAGGGGATTTGAGCATGTGATTGAGCTCGAGGATGCTAGACCGGTGGTCATTTATCCTTACCACCACCCCAAGCGGTTTAAGGATGAGATCGAGAAGACTATACAGGAGCTCATGGATATGGGGCATATTAGACCGAGTTCCAGCCCTTTTGCTTCTTCGGTGGTTTTGGTGAAGAAGAAGGATGGGACCCTGCGGATGTGTATGGACTACCGGGCCTTAAATAAGAAGACAATAAAGAACAAGTATCCCGTACCACGCATTGACGAGTTGCTGGATGAGCTACATGGTGCAATCTATTTTTTGAAAATAGATTTGCACTCTGGATATCATCAGATCAAAGTCAGGGAGCAGGATGTGCATAAGACAACGTTCAGATGCCATTACGGTCACTTTGAATTCTTGGTGATGCCTTTCGGATTGTCTAATGCTCCAGCTACATTCCAGTCTTGCATGAATCATGTGTTCAACCGCCACTTGCGGAAGTTTGTGTTGGTTTTCTTCGATGATATTTTAGTCTACAACAGGACTTGGGAGGACCATATCAGGCACCTGGGTGAGATATTGGGGATATTAGAAGCTAATTCGTTATATGCGAAAGCTTCTAAGTGTGAGTTCGGCATGACCGAACTTCTGTACTTGGGATATGTAATTGGCGGGGGTACAGTGAAGGTGGACAGAGAGAAGATACGGGCAATCCTGGATTGGCCCCCACCTAGAACATTGACACAATTGAGAGGATTCGTGGGGTTGTGCACATACTACCGGAGGTTCGTGAAGAATTTCTCTCGGTTGACTGCTCCATTGACCGATTTGACCAAGAAGGGGGCTTTTGCTTGGTCAGACGCTGCTCAACAGGTTTTTGACCACCTCAAGGAGGTAATGAGTTCGTGTCCCATCCTCGCATTACCAGACTTCTCCCACCCATTCATCCTAGAGTGTGATGCTTCAGGAGAGGGTGTTGGGGTAGTTCTCATGCAGGATCGGCATCCCATCGCCTATGAGAGTCGGAAACTGAAACCCGTGGAGAGAGGGTATTCAATCTACGACAAGGAGATGTTGGCCATTATGCATGCCTTGGCCAAATTCAGACAGTACCTTGTGGGCAGCAAATTCGTGGTTCGTACGGATCACAACAGTTTGAGATTCTTCTTGGGACAGAAAGAGCTCAACGATCGCCAGCAGAGATGGGTGAACAAGGTGCAAACATATGACTTTGACATTGAGTACACTCGAGGTAAGAATAATATTGTTGCTGACGCTTTATCTAGGAGGCCTTACCTCACTGCTATGCTTAGTTCTATGTCTGAGATTTCAGCGATTGGAAGGCTCATATACTTGTTGAGTATTCCAAAAATCAGTTTGCATGTGGGATCATGGATGGTATGATACAGGACGACCGATACAGAGTAGTGGATGATCTCATTTTCTACAAGGATAGGATCTTCCTTGTACCAGGATCCAAAATGAAGGGGAAGATCCTTCGAGCAGTACATGATACACCCCTAGCTGGACATCCTGGGTATTTCAAAACATACAGGTTCATCAGGGAGAGATTTGCATGGAAGGGGATGAAGGACGATGTCCTAAATCATGTCAGAGAATGTATGGTTTGCCAGCAAACCAAATCCGAGCACTCTTTCCCAGCAGGATTACTTCAGCCTCTCCCCATTCCCGAACAGAAATGGGAAAGCATATCTATGGACTTTATCACAGGGCTTCCCTTGGTGCATGGGCATAGCTGCATTTATGTTGTAGTTGATCGGTTAACTAAGTATGCTCATTTCTTTTCCCTACCCAAAGGGCACGAGGCCGTGGATGTGGCCCGGATCTTCTATACCGGTATTTTTCGGCTACATGGGTTGCCTAAAAATATCATCAGTGACAGGGACAAGATCTTCATGAGCACCTTTTGGCAGGAGATCTTCAGACTAGCAGGTACAAAGTTAACTCCTAGCACTAGCTACCACCCACAGACAGATGGGCAGACGGAGATAGTCAATAAGTGGATAGAAGGCTACTTGCGGAGTTACGTGACAGGACACCAACGGGCATGGATCAAATGGTTACACATGGGTGAGTATTGCTACAATACCACCTACCAGATGAGCATAGGTATGACCCCTTTCCGAGCCTTGTATGGGTACGACGCAAGGACATTCGTAGATTTGGTATTACCAGATAGCCGAGCTCCCAAAGCTCGAGATTGGTTGCAGGAGAACCAGGATATTCTGAAGGCTCTCAGAGAGAATCTTCAGAAGGCACAGAATCAGCAGAAGGTATACGCAGATCGGCACAGGACAGAGAGGTCTTTTGAGGCTGGGGATCTAGTGTTCCTACGTTTACAGCCATATAGGCAGTCCTCACTGAAGCAGAAGGGTGCAGAGAAATTGAAACCACGATTTTATGGTCCGTACCGAATAGTTCGTCGAGTAGGGGCAGTGGCATATGAGCTAGAGCTACCGGAGCACAGTAAGATACATAATGTCTTCCATGTTTCATGCCTTAAGAAGGCGCTCGGACCGCATATTGCACCATCTACAGAGCTACCGCCACTAGATGAGGAAGGGAAGTTGGTGCTAGAACCGGAAGCCATTATTGAAACGAGACGGAGGGGGCTCAGGAGCAGAGCAATCACCGAGTATTTGGTGCGATGGAAGGGACTGCCACTTGAGGATGCTACTTGGGAGGGGGAGCAGATTTTGCAGCATCCTAATTTGCGTTTGCTTGAGGACAAGCAAATTTTGGGAAGGGAGGACTGTAATGTCCCCTTTCTGTAATGCCCCTTCTTCCTACGCCAAATGGCCCAAGGGCCAAGTCGGGCCCAAAACGTGGTCAGACCCAAGGGGGCTGTGGACGCTGGAAGCTTGTGGGAAGGGGCCCCGTGGTTTTAATGTCCTAGTTTGGCGTTTGGGGGTCACTTTTGGACACGGCGACTCAAAAAGGGAGAAAGTAATTATAGATACTTTTATGTTAGTGGCCCCTCCATGGAATGAAATGCGCTAGGGTTGTGGGGGCTCGTTTGCCAAGGAAAGGTATATATGGAGACAGGGAAGGAAGAAAAGGCACTTTTTGTCGCATACTCTTAGCCTCTTCTCGTGCAGCTGCTGCTGTTGCGTTTCTACAGCTTGTGGAGTCAAATCCCACAGGGACCCTAGCTTCGGTGGTGAGAGACCCGTCCCTAGCTAGCAGGGCATTCTTCGGTAGTGAAAGATCTACCCTAGTCTGTCATCTTGGAGCCGTTTTCTGGGCCGTACTACAGAGATATTTCCAGAGGGTCAGAGGAAGGGTTTCGAGGATTTTTGGGGGCTTTCGGGGAAGACAATCAGAGGGGCTCTAGATCCGACTCACGGCAGCCATCTAGGCTGGGCGTGGCAGCACGTGGAAGGTGCCTCCCTCATTTCGACTCCATTCCTAGTGTGGCGACTCACAGCCTCTATTTGGGGGTTTTCCAGTCGGTCGGGTCAGATCTGCAGGTGGCAGTGCTATTCCCTACATCTGCCATTGTTGTTTTCAAAGACCCTTATTTTGCTCTTGTATTTAGAGGGTCACGGACCTCTGAAGTTGACTAGCCGCCTAGGGCTTTCTGTACCTTGTCGGGCAGCAATATATTATTCCATAAAATGTCTGCATAGTGTTTATTATTATTATTGTAAGCTTCCCTTGTAATTTCATGCACTGTGGGAAAATATTTTGTGTGATATCAATTCAATACCATTCGCTGTCCTAGCTGGACATTTTCATTAAAAATCAGTATTTTACTTTGCTGCAAATTTTCTATATTTTTTGCATTTTTAAGTAATATCCTGACCACCTATTTTGGCCGACATCATCAGCTCGGTCAATGACGTCATCCAAAACTGAGTTTTGGCTTTCAACTTTTAAGTCCGTATTTATAGGGTTCCTTTTGTTCATTTTTCAAACTTAGAACATTTAACTCACTCTACGAAAATCCACCTTAGGAAGAAGAAGACTTGGGGTTTAGAAGAGCTTACATCAAGGAAAACAAATTAAAACATATAAGCCTTTGAAGATATCAAGAATAGGAGATGTACCAATAAGGTTTACCAAGTCTTTGGAATCCCCAACTTTGCTCTTCTAGTGCTTCACCTATCCATCTTGACTTCACCTGCGACAATCTCTCCCAAAGTGCTACAAGCCAAGGGGGAGATTAATTCATCGACAAGTCAACCGCAGTAAAATATCTCTAACCTTAACATCTCTTTCGTACTATGGTTGGCGGTTGTTCTACATTTCATGTGTTGAATAGGATAGATCGATATATGCTTGTTATCTTATTGTTATCCTTTACATTCTTGTCATTCATAGCTCTTGCTTACCACCCATTGGCCCCTCCTTGTATAGCCTTTAGATTAGATAGCCATGCTAATGCAACCCCGGGTAAGTATCTCTAACCGAGCCTTTCTTTTCTACTTTGGTTGGTGGTTGTTCTATGTTTCATGTGTTAAATTAAAATGGGATAGATTAGCATATGCGTGTTACCTTATTGCGATCTTTTACATTCTTGTCATTCATAGCTCTTGTTTATCACCTATTAACACCCCCTTTTACAACCATTAGATTAGATAGCTCATGCTTAATGCCCAGTGATACTCTAGTTACTTATAGCCCTTGCTTCAGCATTAAATGACACCCCAGATCTAGTAAGGTCCATCACCTTATCTCTTTTGAGATTGTGTGCGGACTCCTCTTAAAGACCCATCACAACCTCTTATTCACACAACCCTTCTCCATAGCCTCAAATCACTTTATGGACCGACGTTTTATGTATGTTGGATCTAGAATGGTCTTCCAGATTTTTATTTTATTTTAGAAGATCCTCGTAGACTATTCTAGGCTATCATAAATTCTAGTGAATCCAATGTGAAACTTAGCCCACTATTGGTTGGGTTAATTTCGAGTTCAATTTCTTTTAGCTTCAAATCTTATCACCTCTTCAATTTTCAATCATGTCACCTCTTCGAGTTTTTCGAATGAACCTCAACCCATTCAGATTCTACATGGGTTACTCCTCCATCCCTTACATGCACACCATTGAGGGAAACACCTCATGGTGTACTTTTTCTCAATCGCAACCTACAACAACCGTTCAATGTAGCATAGTTGAAATCACTTGACAAGATCCGCTATTAAATCTCGATAGCATCTACATGGTCAAAATCCTAGACAATGGTGCCTAATTATAATCCCCCGAGGGGGGGCACTCGGTGAGGGCCCCGAAAAAGAATGAGCTACGGGCTCTCATGCTCATTCCGTTTGGGACCGGAGCCCAGAAGAAGAGGATTCGCCGAGGAGCTCGAGATGACAACTATCACTATAGATATAGATAGCCTCAGAGCTTGGCACCCTATCTATCTACATGGGGCCTATTCAATATAGGGGTCGGTTGTATCTAGTCGAGCCTATAGTCTAGAATCCATCGTCCATACTCTATAGTCGGCACCCCCTCCCTAGATACCCCCTCCAAAGAAAATAGAGGGTCTCCGGAGGGGCTCTCTGGAGGGGCGGGGCCTATCAAATCAATTAAGATACATAGGGCCCCCCCACACCCCATATATAGATTAGAGCGGGGGACTCCTCCAAAGAATGGAACACTCATCATAATCCCCTCAGAACCTCAACTCAATTCTACATCAATGGCAAGGACATCAACAATGCCCCCTCTCATAATACCCCTCATAACAATCCTAGCCAAAATCTCTCTCTAGTTAAAACCCAAGTGCTCATTAAAGTGTCGGACCAAATGGTTCTCATACAAGATACAACCAACAACCAAATGACCCAAATGCAAACTCAACTTTTGCAAATGGCAAATTAACCACAACAAATCAACATGGGACCTAATACTAGATGTCCCTCTTCTCTTGTGTTGCTTAAGGATGTTAATGAGAACCTAATCCCGCAACCTCCAATCCATAACAAAGTACTTCAAACATTATAAGAAAAACTCTTAGCTCACTTCAGCTATCCTCCATGGACATTGGAGGAATATCTCCAACCATTACTTATGACAGGTCCATTGATCTCGCTTCATAGTTTACGTCTTAAAGCTTTCAAAAATCTCTACAAAGAATGGATCAAAAAAACAATGACAAAACTACCAATGTCTCAATAAAAACCCCGACTAGGATGCTTTAGAAGGGTATAACCAGTTTGTACCCAACTCCAACCATTATTTATGACAGGTCCAATGATCTCGCTTCACAGTATAAGTCTTAAAGCTTTCAGAAATCTCTACAAAGAATGGATCAAAAAACACAAAGACAAAACTGCCAATGTCTCAATAAAAACCCCGATTGGGATGCTTTAGAATGGTATAACCAACTTGCACCCAACTCAATTACTAGGCTAGAAGATCTAGTCAATGCTCTAGTCACAGAATTTCAACATCATGATCTTTCCAAGAATAGCTGAGGAAACTTCATCAATGCAAAATTTCTAACTCACAAATTTGCCCATGATTTCATCAAAAAATTGAAATCTTTAGCACATAAAGCCCACCATGACATGACTAAAGAAAGTCTCTTAAAGCTCTTTATCACAACCCTAGTACCAAAAATATAATACAAAGTAAGGTCCTCCTCCCCTAAAACATTAGAGAAAGCTTTTGAACAACCTAAAAACCAAGATTATCTTATGAAACAATTTGAACCACCACAAAAGTCTAGCAAAGTGGCAACCAACGCCATGATCAATCAAGCATCTCAAGAAAAACTTATCCTAAAGTCTAAATCTGGGATTCCATTCCCCAAGCAATTCAATCCCAACCCCATCGAACCTTGTTCTCCAAGAACTCAAGCAAATTAAGCCAACACCCCTCTCACATCGATCCTTCAATGCCTTTCTGTCTAAAAGTATAACCCAACAAATTATGTTGGTGGCACGCTAGCTTGGAACATGCTCAAGAAAATTGGTGATCTCAAAAAGCTCACATACAACCTCATGTTATGAGCTAACTTTGACAATGAAGCTCACTTGAGAATTGTATAAAGAATATCCCTTACTTTCGCAAAGTCAACATGGCAGACCTTAAAAAGCTAACAAAACATCCAATCACAAGATAACACCTATGAAAAAATTTGGAGGCAATATTGAAGAAAATTATGATCAAAATTACATCAACTCACAATATGTCAAGACAACAAAAGTAAACAATTGGCAAAAGCCCACACATAAGGAACCTATACAAAAACTAAGAAACCCTCTCAAGAGGAAATGCTACTCAAAGATACAACAGTTGTTGCATCAAGCACGCCACCCAATGAATCTCATATCCACCAAAGGAGTAGCAACCTAAAGAACAATCTCCTCCTATCATAATGACTCCCAAAACATATCCAAACACTCGACCAAAAATATTGCAAAAGTACTTCAAAAGTCAAACGAATTTAATTTCTTACAAGAACTAAATACTATGTCATGTAAAATTGTTCCCATGGAACTTATGTGCACATCTCCTTATCATAGAAAATTTCTCATGCAATAATTCATAATTGCAAGCTATAGAAGAATTTCCATCATCCCTAGAATATGAGCAAACAATTGAAACTGTATCTTACCCTCCCTCAAACAACAAATTCCCTATAGAATTCCCCATGGATGACATGAAAAATTATGAAATTCTCTAACAGGTGGATAATCCTCCTCTTTTCATTACTATCATGATCAATGATGCTCAAGTCTATAAAGTCCTAGTAGACAAAGGTTGAAGAATAAATGTCACTTTCCATGGATAATCAAAACCCTAGGATGCTCAAGGATGACCAAAAGTAGGTCAACAAGACTCGTCATGACAACCAAACCCACACTTGAAATTCCCTTTCCCGGTCAATGTAAACCTTTCTCCAGCCAACATTTCAATTGTGTCACCCTCATTTTGGTTGAGAGGAACATGCTAACATGATTTTCAAGTGTGTTTCATGTGTAGAGAAGTTTACCTAGCTTGGTTCTTGAAGCTACTGAGATCTATGAAAGAACAATGCTCTCAAAGGCTTCAAAAGGGCTATTTTTGGTCTTTTTGTCATTGGTGAACATCCTCTGGAAGCTTACAGGGAAAATTCAAACCATTTGGGAGTTGTGTAGGAGCGAAATGAAGTTGTCCAAGGCAGTTTAGGAAGATTTTGTGGAGATAATTGAGGTCAGGAACAAGTTAAGCAAAACTGGGTCTTTTTGGGCAAGGCACTGGGAAAAGCATGTTTCAAAGGAGCTAGTCACCTTGTTCAAAGGGTTTTAGGAGCCTCGTGAAGTGTTGGGAGCTCATATCCTAGGAATTGGAAAGATGACATAGCCTACTTCATGGTGCAATAATCAAGGAAGAATTTTGGGAGTATAAAAATGTGGAAAACTGTCCATCAGTGCAACACAAGAGTCTTTCTACAAGGTGGAACTTGCTCGAAGGGTTTCAGACACCTCGGGAAGAGTTAGGAGCCTAACCAAAGGTCAAAGTGGAGTACATTGGACCCTCCTCATGGTCCATGTGTTGGATTTTATCATACTCATTTTGGACTCTGGTGGCAACTCAACTTACTGGCGCACACCTGTAGGTAAAAGTGGAAAGTGGACTGAAAAGGAAAATTTCAAGCTGAATCAGGTCTTGAAAATGGTGGGAATGGATTTAGTGGGTCCTTTGGAGTCAAAATCATATAAGGTTGGCCCTCCAAACTCCATGTCTTGCTCCCAGGCCCAAAACATCACTCCTTAGTCTATTTTCATGTTGAGATTGATGACATCAACATTCCAAGAAGCTTGGGTGGGGTTTTGGAGGCTTGATGTCCCTTGGTGTAAGGGGACATGGGGGACACCAAAGTGCGTCCCCCTATGGAGGAGTTATTTTCGTCACTTAAAAGACAACTTAAGTGTTAGAAAAATGTTATAAACTCACCTTAAGTTGGATTTGGACCACTTTTTCATGAGAGATAGACCCATGGCGGCCATTTGAACATGTGATGTCCCCTTTTTCCCAACTTTCTAAGGGGACATGGGGGACACAAAAATGTGCTCCCCCTATGGAGGCAACATTTCGTCACTTAAAAGTGACAACTTGGGTGTTAGGGAACATGCTATAAACTCACATGTTTCACAAATTTTGGACCCCTCCTCATGAAGCTTCACCCATGGCGCATTTTGGAGGGGTGTGATGTCCCTTTGTCCCTTTTCCTATTTTTAGGGTGCAACCACACTTTTAACCTCCACAAGACCTGGGTTAGCCAGTTTGAGTTTAAGTTGGGTTAAGATGTGCAAATGGGAGGGAAAACAAGTTTGAAAGAGGGAAAGTCATTTACCTCCATACTTAACCAACCATTTTTGAGCTCATTTGTGTTATTTCCTCTCCTCCAATGCTGCCGGTATGTTATTATACAGCCAAATTTTCTTCAGACATCCACCATGCCAAAACCTCTAGGCTCTTTTTGCTCATATCTCTCAAACCCCATGTCCGTTTGCCATGAAATTTTAATTGTAGATTCCTTACAAAAACGCCTTTAAGAAGAGTATTTACATGCCTCCATTGATGCTCTATATCATTTTTTACAGCCATTTGAAATTTTAAGCCAAAAATACTCATTTCTCAGATCTACAAAAACCTGGCGATTGAAATCCTTTGAAATTTGGAGCAAAGCCTCACATTGTGAATTAAGAAAACTTTTGAGACTGATTTCATTCCAATTCGACACCGGGAAGACCCACTTCTAAAAATAGTAAGCCTTCCTAAGCCTCACTACTATAAATAGTAAGTGTTGCAAACAATTCATTCTCAGAGTTGCCATTGCCCTTTGAACATCAGGGAAACTCAAAATTGCCAAATTAAGCAACTGGTAACCAAAATGGACTTCTCAAAATAAGGCTTACTAAAAATAGTAAGTGTCAGGATATTGGTCATAAAACAAGAATGTTGAGCCCTCTCATGCTAAAGAAAGAGTGCACCTATGTTTGGGACAGTTTTAAACATCACAGTGGTTTGACGGGCTCAAAAGTTCATAGTGAACGCACCTTCAATTGAGTATGGGAGCCACTTCTATATTTAGTAATGATAAGGTTCATAACACTTTTGCCACCACTCAAACCTGGATGAATTGATGGACCATGAGAGGAAAGTGATGCCAAACAAAGTATGCAAAGGTGAACCTCAATTCTCCATCATCTTCCCCACATTTGGCATTGAAAGTGTGTTTGATCATCAGTATGATATTGAAAAGTTGGGCATCTTCCTTCCCTCCTTCAGAGAAGAAGACCTCCTCAATCAAGAATAAGTGAACAAGAAGGTGTTTGAGTCTCTGAGGTTGATTCCATTCCATGGAGGAGGCATATTTTTCACAGAAATGAGATTTGAAGATCAAATGAGTCATGAAGAGGAAAGTGAGGTTCTCATTCCAACTCCGATCTTGTGCTTAGCTCTCTTTCCAAGGATAGGGGACATCATATGAATCACACCATGGCAAGGAATAGATCAGAGTAAGTCAATGTGTGTGAAAGATGGTCACTCGGACAATGGGTGAAATTAATAACATCATGAGGTATGTGAAGGATTTGAAACATCAATAACTCTATTGAAATTCAGGTCATCAAGGAAATGGTCATCAGGAGCATGACAAGAGAAGATCACCATGAGTGATGTTGGCAGTCATCTCAAGTTCACAAACAATGCATATCTCATGATAGTGTTTTTGAACACTCATTCAAATGCCTTGAAGTGTATCTACATCTCACCAAAGGAGGAATTTGCAACCACAGTGTTCCAATTCAACAGATGGTCAAGGGCAAGGAAATTCATTCATGATTCATCAGGAGTAGATTTTTCATCAACAAGAGCTTTCCTGTCTCTGGATTTCCACTTCTTTCTGCATCTCCTCTCTGATCTCTCTCTCTACTTTCTAATTCTCCATTGTAAATTGTACTTTATGGCTCTTTTGTCCTATTCACTTAAGTGACCATTGTAATTTTTCATTGTAAAAGTCCCCTTTTCATTAATAAGAAAGGGGCTTATTTTTCTTTCCTAGAGGAATGTGAAAGGTCACAAGTGGTGGGACTATGAAAGGTCATGTGGGGGGTAGATGAAGAGATGGATTGTAAAGCTATAAATTGGAATGGCTTCTCCATTCCAAAGGGTTATATTTTCTTGGTTGATAGCTCCCATTGTCTTACTACAAGCAAGAAACTACAATTCTTCTATCTCCTTGTCTTATGTTTTCCTCTCCATCTCAACTTTACTCCATGAGCATGGTTACTTGTGCAATATTATGCAAATGAACTTTGATTTACTTGTGTTTTGTTCCTTGCTCCTTGACATGGTGTCTTCTCATTGTTAACTTGGAAATATTCTGGTTTTATGTCAATAAACTCAACTTGCTATTTATTGAGTAAAACCCCCTTCTCACTTTCTCCCCTCTCTCCATACACACACCTTTCCTCCACCTCCTTTTGCACACGGGTTTAGTGGAGTATTCATGTGTGATCCCCGGTCGAAAGGCCACCCACGATGGTTAGAGTAGTGTACATATTTCTTGTTTTCAATAAATGGAGCTGCCCATTCCTAAGCAAAGGGATTTAGTCCCAGAGCGTTGGTGAAAGCCCCTAATTTTCCCTTGTGACAAATTATTTTAGTAGATAAAGACTGAAGAATAATTTTCATTTCCCATGGACAATCAAAACCATGGGATGTTCCTAAGATGACCTCAAAAAAGAAATTCTATTATTGTCCATGGATGAGCAAAAGTAGGTTAGTGGGACTCAAAAATACATCTAATTTCAATAGAAAACGCTAGGTAAAGGGACCCTATGAACAATAACTAACCAAACAAAAAAAGAACAAAAGCAAACAAGAGCTACTTATAGTGGATTCGACCAAAATAATCATAAGACTCTTACATGTATTTGTCTTTCTATAATGGTGGGGCCTAAAACTATATGCACCAAGGTCATGGTCCTTGACCTTCAACTTTCTTACAATCTACTTTTAGGATGACCTTGGACACAATGATTGAGGTAGTCGCTTCTTCCATAAGACACCATATCAAATGCATTCACAACAACACTCAATACAAGTGTGAAGCCAACCCCAACCTAAGTGATATCCCACTTGCAAATACTAGAAAAACGTTTAGGATTCCCTCAACAAATACTATCAATAGCACACCACTAACTGAGTACATCAAAATGTGACCTAGTCTCCAAGTCATCATCATAGATTTTGATGATGATGAGCCTAATGAACTCCAAAACATCTGCAACACATCTAAATTACCACCATACATCACTTATGGCTTCCCTTGTCTCTCATACAATTGGACAAAAACCTACTTATATTTGGCAATGAGAGTGAAAAAGATCCTCCTTGTAACATTAACAAAGCAGCATATGATGAAGATTTATTCCAATGCGATGATAACAAAGTTTCAAGACCCCCTTTTAGTCTCTGAGAAATTTTAATCAAATCAGCATCTCTATCAAGGATAATCTCATGCTATAGCCAAATACAAGCCTGCATGATTTAACCATCCTATAATGAAGATTATATTGTTCCCCAAGTTCAAACTATACACTTCGATGTACTTCATTATCAATGAACCCTTGCACAAATGCATGCCTCCAGTCGTGAGGCTAACATGGTCTGTCTCCTTCACATTGACATACCTCAATATGACTAGTGATGTTGAAGAGGAATCTCTACCCCTTTGTCCTTCTACCAATCCCCCCTTTGAAAACACAGTGGATAATTCAACAGATTTCATACTATACCAAGCATAACCCACAAACACTACACTCGACCACCTTGCCACAACTAACTTCATCGACCAAACCAATGACGCTCAGTTGGAGACAAAAAATTGAAACCATCGACCTCCAAACACCCTCAAGACAGCCAAACATCATCAACCAAGCCATGACATCTAAAACAACACAAAAACTTATAATGTCGTCGGCCAGGGAAATGACATCCAAGAAAATTCTAAAACCACTTCTACAACCACACACATAATATTAGATGCCAAAGTCACATATGTGAGATAAATTCATGACGAAAATAAGACCAACGGTCATAAGTACAATGATTTTGAAAACAAAATAGAATATAATGATTCGTTACCTACCTTCCCATGTGATGAGGCTATTCTAGAAATTATTCATACAAGGGAATATCAACTCCCTCGCCATCATCATAAACTTAGCCATTTCAAAAACACACCTCCCTATTTTCACAATTTTATTGATAACATAAATCCAAAAAAACAATGATATTTCCAAGTTACCACCCACACATGTCATTTCAAAGATGCCAACACAAAGGTAGCCGAAAACACCATTGACATCAACTTAGGCACAATCGAAGAGCGCCACATAGACAAAATTGGGTCTTTTGTCACTCTTGATGAGAAAGACAATTATCGTGCCTTAGTAACCAAATTTGGAGACATTTTTGCTTGGCAATACTATGTCTGATATGCCCGGCATTGATCCTTTAATAGTTATATACAACATCACCACCTACCTTGATGCAACCTACGTTCACCAAAAGCAACAAGGATTCCCAAAGAAATATCCAACTGCTGCCAAAAAAAATACAATTGGACTTTTAGATGCTAATTTTATCAAACTAGTGAACTACTTTGAATGTGTCTCTAACATAGTTCCTGTTTGCAAGGTCACAATGATCATTCACATATGTATTGACTTTTGAATCAATCTTGCAAGCACCAAGGGTAACGTTTTATAGTTCCCAAGAGACGAGTACAGATTTTGGTACCAGTACGAGGAGACGGGAACGGGGATGAGTACACCATTTTCAAAATAAGTAGGAGACAGGTACTCGGAGACAAAATATGTGTGTGTGTGTGTGTGTGTGTGTAAATTTTAGAGAACAATATTATATAACCTAATATAGCCTAAGAAAAACATTACTACCTTTTTTTAGTTAAGATATTAAATGTTGACAAAAGATAAAAGTGACTATATTGATATTTATCTTTGATATCTCATCATATCTAAGGTCAAGAGTACAAACAAAAATTAAAACACCAAAATGTAAGTCTCTGAGAGGAGTAACAAGTAACAGTGTCTGAGACGAGTACCAATCTCCAAGATGCATTTTTTTGGTAGGAGACAAATCTTCGTGCATCGCTTATCATTGATTCTACAACCATCTATGAGATGTTATCTCTCATGGACAATTCTTCTGATTACAATCAAATCCAAACTGCTCCTGAAGACTAACATAAGACTACCTTTATCACCAAGTGGGGCACGAACTACTACATGAAGATGCCCTTCGGCATTTAAAAATGTTGGGGCAACTTACTAGTGTGCCATGACCCACATATTTCACAACTTGATACACAAAATTGTCAAGTCCTATGTGGATGATCTCCTTGCAAAATCAAAATTCCACAAAGATCACCCCCATGACTTAAGCACCATCTTTGAGCGTTTACGCAAATACAAATTCAGACTCAACCCTAACAAGTGTGTCTGAATTTGCAGCATGTTCTACTTTGGCAGTTCACTTTGCAGCATGTTCTATTTTGGCAGTTCACTTCCTTAGGATGACTAGATCATGTACACCTAGCGCAAGGTGCTTAAGTACCCTGTAGCATATTTTGGTTTTTTCTCAAAAAGTGTGATGGTGTGCCAAAATCCGATTCAGCTATTCACTTAGGATGATGCAAACCCATACACTTGGTGCGAGATCACGAGGTGCCCTACAGCATATTTTGGGGTTTCCTCAAAAGAGTGCCTCTAGGCTCGGAGGCATGTTTTAAAAGAGAGGGGACTCTTCATGAGGTTGCATAGAATCTCCATACAAGTTTTTTGATGGTACAACACATTGTAGCTCATTTTAGAGATTTAGCATGAATGTCAGTTACATATCAATTTTGCGCACCATTGTGTATACCTCTGCACCAACTTATGTTGAGTGTTCGGGGATCAGAAAAATACATTGAACCTCATGAACTGGTTTTCAAGTACCGCAACCAAGCCAAACAATAAAAAACATGAAATTTATTCTTATTGTACCCATTTTTGGATGACGCAGGATTGCTTGTGCACCTAGATGTTATTGCATCATATAGCCCAAGTAAGAGTTTTGTGAGCATAGTGCTCACAAAAATGGGCTAGATGGCACCACTCAAGATTTTTAATTCATCTTTTTCTCCCTTTCCAGCCACTTGCTATATCATAGACCGTCCTCCACCTAGCTCTCATAACCCCTCTCCTTTCCTTGCCCATGAGTTGGGCATATTCCCTCCACCTACAATATGCTATATTACTCTTTTTCCATCCTCTTTTGGGCTTTAACCCACCCTTATGTGTCCACCTCCACCAAGTGTTTTCAAGACCACTATTATTGTAGTCCTCGTGGACTATAATCCAATCATCTCTACCTCAGCTCAACATCCCTTTCATCTCTGAGTTTTATCTTGTAGAAGCATGCAAATCATGTGTCCATTCCCCTCCTAGCCTATACCATCTTCTACTCGCTTCTGTCAGAACCTACTATCCTTGGACTCTAGAAGCCCATTTGTTTGAACTCTCCCAGACTCTTCTCCCTTTTTTGCACCACCTATACCTGCAACAACATCAGCAAACTTGTTATGAGAATTAACAAATCCCACATGCATCAGCTCCTTCAACAGAGCGCAACCGCACTCATCTGCAACATTTCTTCTGCTGCAACTTTTCTCCATTCCTCAACCGCTGCAATAAACTTATCATAAGTAGTATCATGGGAAGTAGACATTCCCATATGCATCTCATCCAGCATCATCTATGCTGCAACACTGGTTTCTTTTCCGTTCAGTGCCCCCTCTAAATAAGCAACGTGTGAACCTACTTGGACTTCCAATGGACATGCTTCTGCTGCAATATCATCCTCTCCTACGCATGCTTGGGCTGATAACATCGACTTCTCCATCTCATTCTTTTCTTACTTCCCTCTTCTTCTTCATTATCACAGATATAAGCTAATTTCTTTTTCCTTTCTTCATCCTCTTAGGCATCACAAGCATCCCTTGTGCACATAAAATTGCACTCTCGTTTCCCATACAAAAACAAAGTAACCTTTGACTAATGACAACCCCTTCTTCAACTCCTATGTGGGATGCTCCCACATATGCAGTACCATGTTCTCCCTTCATTCATCTTGGTAGAAACATATCCACAATCTCTATCTCATTATTTTCCACCATGCCTCATAGGTGACATTCTTCCTCTTTCCTGGTGGCCCTAATACTCTTTAGATCAACCTTAATCAAGAAATTTCAAGCTTGTACTTCTACAACTTCACTCCCAACCCATCTCTCGAGATGAAGAATGAATGTACACCTTCCTCTATCAGCCATTGTCTTATGGAGAACATTTTCTCCTCCTCATCAATCTCCTTCAATCTTGTTTGTGAGTCTCTTCTCTCCCACCTTCAACTATTGTTTTGAATTTATTCCCACTTGTGTGTCCTCTATCACTGCCATATCCAAATCAAACAATCTCCCACAGCTGCATATAGCTTCTCCTTATTTCATTTTATGCATTGGTGTACCTGCATAAAAAATCAACATTATGGGAATGAAGAGTTTCCACAAGCACTTCTTCCGTCTCTTCACCATGCCAAGTAAACATGTTCTCCAATTCTTCATCTTCAAGCTCTTTGGTCACCTTTAATGGATGACTAAATTCTTTGTCTTCACTTCCTCTATCTCTATCCTCTGTCATGAGGATTTCTTCCTCTATTGGTTGTGTAAACACCTTATTTTTCACTCTTACCGATTGTTCTCTTTGCTAGTACCCTTGGCACATTAACTTCCCTAAGTGACACCTTCAAACCTTCATTAGAGCACCTTCACACGTACCTCTGTTTTCTCCACTCCTTGATCCTTTCCTTAGGACCCTCATGATAATCTACTACCTAGTGGACGGCATCAACCATGGTCGATACTATCTGGCCGTACTTTTTACTAGCCAACTACATCGGCTCTGAGGAGTTGCAATGGCTAGTCATGTTCCCTATTTATAGGGGTACTTTAAGATTATTTTTTTGGACATCACCATCTTCCATTTCGTCTCCGCTTGCAAAGTTGCTCTTATAAGCCTTAAAGATTTGGCTAGTTGTGCTTACTCTTGAAGGTCTATCTTTGGAGCATTGGATCTAGGATTCACAAGAATAGGAGTTCCACCAACAAGGTTCACCAAGTCTTTGGAGTCCCCAACTGCGGTCTACTTTGGTCTTCTTTTATCCCTCTTATGGTCCCCAACAGCAACTCTCTCATAAGGTGCTACTAATACCAAATAATTAATGCACCAATGACGTCCTCACACCTATAAGCATCTCTAACCTTCATTATGTATATTCTGATTTGATCGTTTTATGATTGATGTATCATGTATATAGACTAGGATAGAATGGTATATACTTTTTCTATTCCATGATTCTTCATAATGGCCCTTAACATTATTCGTTGCTTTGCTTACAACCCTTATACATCTCTTACAACCCTAGTTTAGATCTCTTTATATGCGCATTATCTCTTATCTATACCATCACAACCAACGATCCTAGTACGACCTCACTCCCCTATCCTAGACTTAGGCTTTAGAACCCTACGCCTTTGATAGAGTGTGGATTATAGTGTTCTATATCCGTGACTCATGCACTTCATAGTTACAATCTTGGTTTGTGTGTTGGCCCCAAAGTGGTCTTCTATCTATATCCTAATTTATATTATTGAGAAGAGAGAGGATGATCTAGTGAACCTGACACGAATCTTACTCCACCACTAAATCATCTTTATATCCTTTTCTTTTACCTCCGTAATATCAACTCTATATCTTCTTTATCTCACTTCTCATTCCTAGCTTCTTACCTTCTCTCCTCCAAAGCATCCTACCATGGAGCATCTCTATAGCATCCAAAATACCAATTGATACTCTCTACCTCAAATGAAACCCTTCTATATAGATGGCAATATGTTGGTACTAACACTAAGAAAATTGTGCATAATGCATCCACTAATAAAATGTCCACTAGATCTCACTTGAACAAACCTATCCAAGAAGAAGAATAGGAGTAGGAAGGTGAAGATGAGGATACCCTCTATGCTGACTACACATGCGCCATACAATAATTCATCCAAAAATCCCATTAATTTGCTAGAGAAACTCTCGAATCCATCCAAAGATACATGGATGTGTATCTAAACCAAACCAACAATCCTACTTGGAACATCCTCCCGACCATTGGGGCAAGCCAAAGCATGTCTTGCCCCATCTTTTCATTTCATACTCACCCTTCCTCTTCATCCATGGTGTGTGCAAATACTAGCAATGCACCCCCTCAATATACCAACACTAATCAACCACACAATACCAATCAAACCAATCCCCTGCAAATTCAGCTCAACTAATTTTAAAACTAGTTGCTCAAATGAATCAACAAGAAGCTAGTAAGACTCAATTTCTTCAAAAGCAAGCTAATCTTGCTCAAATGAACAAACAACCTCAACATATTCATTGGGGAGCACCATCTCAATGTCCCCTACCACTCCCCCTTCTTGGTCCTAATGGTCCCCCTCTTCCTCAACCTCCTCTAACTAACAAGGTTCTCCAATCCATTCAGAGAGAAATTTTAGCTCTGTTTATTGCTTCTATGGACGTTGAAGGCATCATCCATTAATCTCTTATGACAGGTCCAATGACCCTACTCTTCACATTAACACCTTTGGCAACATCTACAAAGACTTGATCAAACCTAACTCCTATGCAGCTATCAAGCTCTTAGCTAAGACCTTTATGGGCGATGCCTTGGATTTGTATCATATGCTTCCTACTAACTCCATTGTTGAACTTGAAGGTTTAGTCAAGGCCTTAGTCAAATAATTTCAATTTCATGACTTGCCTGAAAATAACATTGATATCTTTGTCAATTGTAAACAATCTAAGAGTGCAACAGCTCATGAAAACCATATGGAATAGAACTAAGTATAGCTTATCTAACGACAGCCTCTTTCAACTTTTCCTCGTGACTTTAGAACCTTGCCTTCAATACAAGATTAGGTCCTTTTGTCTACCCACTTTGGAGGAATCCATTGAGCAAGCTAAAAAACAAGAGTACCTTATGCGCAATTTTGAAAAACCTCAACCTAACCAGAAATCTCAAAAAAAGTTTTCAAGTCCTCATGAGACCTCAAAACTGCAACACCACGAACGACAACCTCCGACACTCCTAACCCTAGCAATGTTTCCCACAAAACTATTCATAACATAAATGCTGCCACTCAACCTAAATAAGACTCTTTCCCCCCCATCATCCTCCCACATGGATTGTCACTAGCCTCTCACTTAAGGAGTTTGTAGACACCAAAATTTGGTAAATTATCACTTGATAATGTCAGTATTGGCTTAATCTCTAAATCATGACTTGTGCACACATCCCGATTTCAATTGTCTATCCTTAGTTGTATTGCATGACTTGCTCTCCTTGTTTGCATTGTTTAGACACTCACAAAATTGCTTACATTAGTCCACAACAGCGAATCACTTCTAAGTGTCATGCCTAGAGCTTTCCAACACATTACTCCCTTCCCATACAATGCCGCCAAACAGGGACCAAAATGCCAAACGATTTGGTCTGAAACTAGCAGTTTCGTCCCAAGCCAAACAACAGTCATTTTCTCAATTTAACATCAAACTATGGGTTGGTACTTTCCTCGTTGGTCGGCCTTGATGCGAAATTATACCTATGAACCCCTATATAAGCAAGTAAAATGCACTCATTTACTCACCTAACACTTACAAGCACTCAAACAAATATCTTCCAAAAAAGTACTCAAAGCTCCCTAAAGCAGCAACACGGACTAGGAGTAGCCCCCACACAAATCTGAAGGACTCCCAACCAAGTTCAAGAATATAGCTTCCCAAGTTACAAGCCAAGTCAAGCACAAGCACAAGCACGCCAAGCCACTATAAAGCATTATCAAGTGTACATTGCCAAAGATAGTTGCATCCATATATATATCACATCTCTAGGTGGAAAACTACATGCGGTTTTAAGGCCTCTTCAGATTAGTAACAAGATGTACGGATTGCACTTCAACCCAACTACAAACCTTTTTGTAGAGTCTCCTACCCGTGGTTTGGGTTTGAAGCTATTTTTGGTCATACTGAGGGTTTCACACATTTGCTAGATCTAGGGTTTCACAAACAGGCACATTCCAATTGCTTGCATAGGCACATAAAGTCACAAAATGTTAGCAACTCACCATACGAATACGCCAAACCATAGTTCAAAAAATCATAAATCGGGATTAATCGGCAGGCCAAATTTTGAATCGTAAATCGGGATTAATCGGCAAGCCAAATTTTGAATCGAAAATCGAGAATCGGCAACTTTTAAAAACATTTAAATTCATAAAATATACTTAAATTAAATGTAAAAACAATGTTAAATAATGCGAGAAGTGACTCTATAGAATGCCATATTTTAAAAATCGTTATACAATATTGATTCTTGAATATACTATTATGAATATATAGAATATACAGAATTTATACTTAATAGTTAATAGTATAATACTTAATATTAATATTAATATTTATAGTATTTATTAAAATTTAATATTAATATTACAGTATACAGTGCACTATACACTGTATACACTGTACACTATACAGTATTTAGTAATTTACAATTACACTTACAGTATTTAGTTTTACTATTTATAATATATATTATACAGTATTAATAATAAATATTAATATACTATAGTCTAGACTGTATATTATACAGTATTTACTATTACTATTTAGTTAATAACTATTAATATTAATATACAGTATTAATATTAATACTTGATAATAAATATAAAGTAGTTTAATTTTTACCTGCTGCCGCTGGAAATGGGCACGAAATGACTGAACTGGAGCCACGAACTGGTAAATGCCACGAACTGATGGTAATGAGCCACGGATCTGTCGGAAATGGCCTCGCAGTCGCAAAAATGAAAGTCAAATGCCCTCGCAGTAGTAAACGCAAGTCGCTGTTGCAAAAACGAAGTCGTGGAAAGAGAAAAGAGGATTAAAAAAAAACGATTTAGTCTATTTTCGTGTTATACCCTAGGCCGCATTTTTCCCCCCAATTTTAGCCGCGATTTTCAATGATTTTTGCAGGGTTTTTGACCGCGATTTATCAGTGATTCATCAGATTACAAAAATCGCGATTTTTAAGAAGTTTAATCGTTTTGCTAGAAGAACACGATTTATCGCGATTTATCGTAGATTTTTGAATCAGAGCACCAAACATTTCCATACATAAGTAACGATTTCATCCATGTTCAATCTGCACTTCCAAAACCATAAACGTAGCACTAGCAAATCAGTTCCAATCTTTTCACCCTTCTACCATAGTCAAGTCAGCTTCCAAAGCAACAAAATAGCTAATTGCATCTCTCTTTTTGTGTCATGTTTCATTTAGCACTTTTTTCAATCATTCTATCTTGCAAATTGCTGACATAGTTGTATTTTGATCTGCACATTGATATTATATTAATTAATCGGAATATATATCTTGTTTTTAACTCTAATCCAAAGTGTAATAAGTAACACACAACTTATTCATTTTTGGGTTGAATCCTTTGGTGGACCCGCTTATTGATCAAATTCTTTGCCTAGTTCAAACCCCACCTGCCCTAAGGTTTCTGTTTCTGCCTTGGTGCAAGATTCTTTTTCTCACTTTAGGGTAGTTCTCAATTTTGTTTTCATGGCTCACCTTTAACTTCTTTATACTATTCAATCTTCACCTTTGGTTGCTCCTCGAAGACAATTCACACGATTGACTTTCTCGCTGCATCTGATATTACAAATGTTGCTTGAGTGTAGACTTGTATATCTCCCTCCCCTTATATAGGTTGATATAAGCAAAGCCTCATGGTAAATCTTTCAACACAAATGCCTATTGCGACTACCATCAATGTATTGGCACACCACTAATAAGTGTTTCAAGCTTTGACATGTTATACAAGATCTAATTGATGCCAATGTTATCAAATTCACTAGCACCCCAAAGCAGATATTCTTCCCACTAGAACACACCCATCTTGCATGCTTCCTATTGCAAATCAATCTCCCACCATGGCTAATGCACTTATTATTGCTCCGACAAAGTTACCTCCTTTGCATACAAAAGATCAGTGTGTACCCTTATTTATCATTGCACAAATTCACGGGTTCCTAATTAAGAGAGTACTAGTTAATAGTGAATCTCTGTTAAATGTTTGCACTAGATATTTCCTTCAATGGATGGGTATCTCCATGAGCCCAATTGATACCGACATTTATCATTTTCAAAGGCTTTGACAAATCATCTCACTAACCACAATTAGAAAAATCACTTTGATGTTTACTTGGCCCTATAACATGATACCTACTACCTTTCATATTCTGGACATAGATGTTCCTGATTCAATCTCCTCCCATTGACCAGCACTTGGATTCATGCTATGAGAGCCATTGCCATCTACTCTTTATTAATGTGTCAAATTTTTACATGATGGTCATGAGCATAATGTTTTATGTCGTAAGGATCCTTTCAAATATTGTAATGTTCAAAATTCTAACTTCTAATGATACTTGTTGTCATCCCTCTGGAATACAACATATTCCAATTGATTAGTTACACACATACGTTGGTTGGTGAATTGAACGACAATAGTCATAATACTTAAACCTATTATCACCCCTTTGGCATCGTTTACTTCTTCTAATAAGTCACATACGCATATGAGATCAAGAATCAAGCAATAGCAATAACAATGAGCCTCTTATGCTACAACCATATATGCATCTTCACCAGGACATACCACTATGGATGAGATAGATATTATAATAAATTCACTTACACATGAAATTATCAAAGAGTTACCTTTACTAAGCAACAAATGGCATGACTACTGACTATGATTGTGGATTACCAATGCTTTACTTGTTAATGATACCATTTTTATGTGCACTTCATATCGATGCTTTTGTCTAGTCAACAATCTATCTACAATGGCATCATTGATCGCAATTCTAGATATATCGTATGTACTCTCACATTAATTTACTCTTTTGGGATATATTGAGTAACATATCCGATACATATGCACACACACAACCTCAGTGTATTGGGCATGTTATCCTCCATATTAAATAGTGAACGCCCCTACTATGGCTACACTTTTTTGGATTATTGATATTCTCAGACATGTGACATGTTTCCATCAATGCCCTTGGATTTATGAACTCAAGACTATTATTTATACGCTCTTTGTCAATAACATCAAGGGAACCTTTTACAATCAAGTTGTTACAATTCAAGATATCCCTTATGAGGATCCTTTACCTTACTACTCTTTCTGCTAAGCACACCAGTTTCTACACTTATGACTCATGATCTTATTCATGCCACATTTACAAGCTCTAGCTCCCGCATAACCTCCTCCTGAGTCCCCCTCTCATAGGCACTACCTCCTACACATGTTTTATAGCCTTGATCCTTCAAGTAACTACCTCCTATTCCTATCTTACACAATGCAATATTGAGGCCAAAGCCTCCTACACTTACAAGTTCCCCTCATTCACCCTCTTGATCCTACTCACAGGATAGCTCTTTCTTTTTAGTTACATACAAATATTCTAAAAATACAAAAACATTTAAAATAATCTAATAAGCACAAAAACATTCAAATATTATTAAAATACAAAATCAAGACTTACATATGACTTTATTTTCTAGTTCTTTAATTCATACATGTTGTTTGTCACATGATTTGATAGATAACATATTTTATATACTTTTCACACATGCATTCATGAAGTATTTGAGCATGATGCAGGACATACACAGAACTCTATAATGCTTTGGTGTTGGATCTCTCCTCTTATCCAGTGGCTTGGTAACATATAGGGGCATCTTTTACGATATCAAGTGTTATTGTTTCACTACATAGTGCTATTTCACACTCTCATTATGCTTATTTTTTCATATTGTGTTCTATGTTATTTATTTGGACTAATGTGGCTAACACATGTGTCTTGTGTAGAGCTAGTATATCTTTGATCTATGTGCCTCTGGGTTACTATCTACTATTGTATCACTTGCTTGTCATTGTATGTTTGTTTTCATGTATGTAGCCTAAGGCTTTTTCTATGTGTGAGTGTGCGACACTTTGGTGTCCCTTGTTTGTCGCCTATGTTGCCTTTGCTCATGCTTGTTTTTTTGTGTGACACTTTTGTGTCTCTTGTATGCTAGCTCTTTGCCTTTTCTATGACTAGCATATGTGACATGATTATGTATTGTTTCCTTGTTTATATATTTGTATACTTGTTTGCTTTTCCTATGCTTTGTTTGTATGATTTTTTTTCTATCTCTTTGTGCCATGGTTTTTACCATGGACTTTTATGCAAGAACAAGATCTCTACAGTCGCCATCTACAAAATCCTTCATTGTGATCCAACATTGACTATATGTTACATCCAACATGGACACACATCACTTTTTTTGAGGCAATCTATTGCACATCTCACTCACCTCAAAAGAGGGGGCATTCAGTGGGGTTATCACATGGATATCTATGCAATTCAGGCACAAAGACATAATATAGAATTCATAATGGAATGGAATAGGGTACTAATACACAGGAACAAGAACAATTACAGATCAAGAGCATAACTCACACAGGGACAAAATTGTCCAACAGTGGACAGGACCGTCAGACATTACTATCCAAGATGGACGGTTTTGTCATAGGCAGTTTCTCAATAGCAAATTCTGAATTTTCTAGAACATACAATTTTTTTCTAGTTTTTGATACAAGTTCAGGAACAATTGGCACAGTTCAAAGTAGAGTTTACAACATTTCGGTATAGAATGTGGGGGAACATGAGTACTTCATTCACTTTCGACTTTGTGCATCTTGAGCACCTTTACACTACATGGTATGGGGGCATGGGCCTTCTTTAATTTCTATATACAACATTGCATACTTCATACATTGGGACATCGCACAATGGGGGCATGTGTTTACTTCATTCCCTTTCAATTGTTATTTTACATATTTGAGCCTAGATCTGTTTGCAGTAGTGTGGTCCATGGGTAGAAGATTTTTGAGGTGACTAGAAAGCCTTATGATATTAGGACACTTTTCTTCTCACTCTTTCTGGTAGATTTTTTGGGACGGATAGATATCATGTAACACCCTTCCTATCTTGAGAAGGTTCTTTGGGCGACTAGAAAACCATGTGACACTCTTCTTTGGTGGTGGGTCAAGTGACGATTCCCTTTTGGATTCAGTGTCTCCATCAACAAATTGGGGGCAGATCACCCCAATCTTCCAATGCCTCAGTTCCAATCCATCTCTCCAAGCACTTTCAAAGGAGCTTCTCCTTCAATTTCAAGGCAAACAAGTGTACTCTTTCTTGCTTTGTTTCACTTTTCAAATTTACAAGTTTCAATTTCAATTTCAAGTTTCAATATACATTTTCAGTTCTGAATTAAAGTTCAATTCTTTTTATAGACATTGATTACACTCTATGTTGCAAGTTTCACTATAGAGATCGTGTCAACACTCAAGCGAATCAAGCACCTCGAGCAAAGACAATGTGTGTCTACACACTCAAGTATATTTTATGTTAAACAAGCAAATTTCATTTCCTAGCTTAAAGGGGAAACAAATGTAGACACCTAAATTTGGTAATTTATCACTTGATAATGTCAATATTGGGTTAATCCTTAAATTGTGACTTGTGCACACATCTGAGCTCAATTGTTTATCCTTAGCCCTATTGCAAGACTTGCTCTCCTCATTACACTATGCTCAATCGCTCACATAATTGCTTTAATCAATCCGCAGCAGTCTATCACTTCCAAGTGTCGTGCCTAGAACTTTCTTGCACCTCACTCCCTGCCCATACGAGAACGCCAAACAAGGACCAAACCGCCAAACAATTTGGTTAAAAACTAATGGTTTCATCCCAGGCCATCCAACAGTCATTTTCTCAATTTGATATCGTGCCATGGGTCGGTACTTTCCTCAACGGTTGGCCTTAATGCGAAATTATACCTACAAACCCTTATATAAGCAAGTCAAATATATTGCTCAATCACTCACAAAATTGCTTTGAATCAGTCAATAGCAATCTATCACTTCCAAGTGTCGTGCACAGAGCTTTCTAGAACCAAACTCCCTACATGTAAGGGACCAAACCTTTTGGTCTACAACTAATGGTTTCGTCTCAAGCCACCCAACAATCATTTTCTCAATTTGATAGAGCTTAAGCTTGCTAAGCACGCCATTGGGACAAACATTCCTCAAGTGTCATTGCCTTAATGTGATAGTTACATCCATATAGATAATGCATCTCTAGGTGGATAAGCAAGTCAAATTTACCCATTTACTTACCTAGCACTTACAAGCACTCCTTAAGAAAATATCTTCCAAAAAGCACTCAAAGTTCTCCTAAATCTCCCTAAAGCAGCAACACACACTAGGAGTAGCCCCCACACAAGTCTGAAGCACTCCCAACCAAGTTCAAGAGTCTAGCTTCCCAAGTTACAGGCCAAGTCAAGCACAAGCATGCCAAACCACTAAAAAGTATTATCAAGTGTACATTACCAAAGATAGTTACATACATATAGAGATCACATCTCTAGGTGAAGAAATAAATGAGGTTTGAGGCCTCTTTGGAGTAGTGTGAACATAGACAATGTACGAATTGTATTGCAACCCAGCCACTAACATTTTTGCAAGGGGTATTGCAGCTATTTCGGGTGATACAGAGGGTTTCACACATTTGCAAGACCTAGGGTTCTATAAACAAGCACATTCCAACCGCTCGCACAGGCACAGAAAGTCACAGCATGCCAACAATTCGTCGTACGAAACCACCAAACACGTATGAATTGCCAAACGGTTCCATAAGTAGCGGTTTTGTCCATGTTCAGTTTGCATTTCCAAAACCATAAACAAAACACTTGCAAATCAGTTCCATTCTTTTCACCATTCTACCATATTTAAATCAACTTCCAGAATAGTAGAAGAGCTAAGTGCATCTCTCTTTTTTGTGTCTTGTTTCACTTACCCATTGTTTCGATCGTTCTATCTTGTGAATTGCTCATATAGGTATATTTTGATTTGCACATTGATATTAAATTAATTAATCATAATATATATCGAATCTAGCCCTAATCCAAAGTGTAATAACACACACATACACACACTTATTTCATTTTTAAATGTAATCAGAGTTACGGAGGCGTCCAACCCAAGCCGTTCTTATAGCCTATGGACCACTCCCGACCTACCCCTCAGAGGTATGATGAGAACAAATTATGTTGGTGGCATGCCAATTCGGGGCATTCCCATGAGAAATGTCAAGCACTTCAAACCCTTGATTGTGCTCGATTGCTTGTAAGTGACTTCAATTATGAGGCTATGGCTCAAGAAAGGCAAAATGAGGTTGTTAAGGAGCGAGATAAGGCACAACATGATCATCACGATGTTGTACATAAGACTAATGCTCATTTGGACATCTATGAGAATCATTCTAAGGTTAGGCCATCTCCTTGGCCCCACAATAAGAAGCAACACCCAACCTCCTCAACGAACAACATTGAAACCACTTATAACCCCACTATTGATCATATGGAAAACATGGTTAACATGCAAAGCATGAAGCGAGTAATTGCTTGCATTGATTCAACATACCCTACCTTTAAGCCTCAGACCTACAAGACTATTCAAGTTTACCCTATAGGTTAGACTTTCCTAGATCAACCTCAAGAAACATCAAAATTTAAAGAACTTGTCCCTACTAATGCCATCAGCCACCCTCAATCTACTGGGCCAGTGCCATCTTTTTCAGATTTTGCCATCCCCAACTACATCGATCAATTTGTCTCTAAAAAGCCGATGCAATTGCCTAAGGTGCATCGGTGCATTGGCCATCCAACACAACCAATGCCATTTTTCTATCTGAGTAAAAAAAATATAAATTATGACCAACATGAGCTCTTAGTCTCTTCAAACCTCATTCTGACTAGGACTTCTCATGTTCAATCCAGCATCTCACATCCTAACTTAGAGGAATGGGACTTAATCAAGGAACTTTCCAATCTTCCAAGGAAACTCCCCATTTTAGAGCTTATTCATACTTCTCTCAAGCACTGTAATCGCCTCGTGGCAGTCCTCTTCAATATGAATATTCCCTCACCACCAACTTTGAGGCAAGACTCCCTCTTGTATGGTTCGGAGGATAGCATACTTCAATGATGCGAAGAGATTTCTATACAAATTGATCTAACCACGGATCAAACTATATCCTGTCAATTCCCTATTAACTTTATAATCTCGGATGAAATACTCTTCCATGTTGATGATCCTCCTCTCTTCATCTACATTAAAATCAGCAACGCTCAAGTTAAGCGAGATCTCATAGATGAGAGTTCCAGCACATGCATCGCTTCTTTGGAATTCATCAAATCCTTAGGGCATTCAACCAATAACCTAAAATTAACATGTAGCCTATGTCAAGTGTTGTATTTGGCCACAAATCATTGTGCCTTCTCACACCATTAAAAAGAAAGTTATGATATTCAACTTTACTCTTATAACATTCTTCTTGGCCGGCCATAGACAAATCGAAGTGCGTAATTGCCTCATCCGCAAGTCAATGCGTCAAATTCCCTTGCCTAGGTTTTCTGTATAAGATTCAAGGTGACGCCAATTCATGGAACTTTGAACAATTTAAAATCTCTGCTCTTGAGGAACACCCTTGTGTCCCTTTCTAATAATCTCAACATTTTAACTACCCTGTTGATTCCCTTTAAGGATATAGTAAGCATCCCGAGCTTGTTGGGTCAATCCCACCTAACCTCCTTGACTCAGATGATGACAAGCCCAATGAAATAAATCTTAAGATTGGAACCTCTAATCTTCTTGATTTTATCATCTATCAGCTGGCAACATTAAAATAAAAGTTATGATCTTCGACTTTCCTCTTATAGCATTTTTCTTAGTCATCCATAAACACATCAGATGTTCATAATCACCTCATCCACATGTCAATGCGTCAGATTCCCTTACCTAGGCTCCATGTATAAGATTCAAGGTGACACCAATCCATGGAATTTTGACCAATTTAAAATCTTTGCACTTGAGGAACACCCTCGTGTCCCTTTCTAAGAATCTCAACATTTTGACTACCCTGTTGACTCCCTTTGAGGATATAGTAAGCACCTCAAGCTTGTTGGGTCAAACCCATCTAACCTCCTCGACTCAGATAATGACAAGCCCAATGAAATAAATCTTAAGATCCTAACCTCTGATCTTCTTGATTCTATCATCTCTTAGTTGGCCCCTTCATTGTGACCCTGTTGTTACAAGTAGGCAATTGGTGGTCCCTGTTACTATCTCTTCCTCCTAAGGTGCTTCCTCCCTCACCTCCTACTAAATCCATTATTGAATCCTTTCAGACCGACATAGCTACACCTAAGTATGATGATGGTTATTCACTTAAGGATCCCTTCTTGTTTGGCTATGCCCAAGATAAGAATGCAAATATTTTATGCTAACAACAATCACTGCACTCCTCTAGCCTTACCACATCTTCTCCCAAAGACTTCCAATCTTCTTTTAACAATAGTATTCATGTGGTCCATCTCACCTTTCCTTTGGCATCCAAAAACCAAGAGTTCGCGCCTGAGAAAGATGATTTAATCAATGATAAGGAGCTAGTTGTTGCTCCTTTCCAAGCAAAGTGTAAGCCAAAACTCACTATGGATCCTACAACTATGTTTCTCATTACTCGACCTCAGAGCGACACAGAGCCTAAACCACAACCCTTGTTGGTTTCTTTGGCTACCTCTCCTACTATCAATCCTCCCTGCGACCCAGAGCCTAAGTCATAACCCATGTTGGTTGCTCTAGTTAGCTGTCCAACCATGGAACTTCCCTTGCCTTCTTCAACATATTTACCCGCAACCCTTATCACATCGACTACAGACTCCCCAAACAAGCCCATACCATACTGCACATGGCATGAGGATGAAGGCACGATGTTAAGGATTGTCAAGAGTGTAAGAAGCACATGAAGCAACTCAAAACAAAAGTGTTTAAAGAACAAAGCCAGCAACCATCACATCCTCCCTCTACTCAGCATTTTTTGTTCGCATCATGGACTTCTCTCAATCTGATGCTACCTAGCAAGTACTCTACCAGTAGTGTCAACCAAGATTACTTTCTCCTCCAACTCGAATAGAGGATTTGGTTACCCCTTTGCCTTCTATCTTTGTACCCAATCCCGGGGACCACCTATCTCTATACACACACTTTAGACCGGCCAAGGTAACACTTCCTCAATTCTATCCTTTTCAACCAAAGGTCCTTCCTTTATCCCTTCCCTTTCTCTCTCTAGATGACATTTTCCAGGAAGTCCTCTCTTGGATCTCCATGAGGATGAAAGAGACCATGATAGTTGCACGTAATGAGATACACTAGAAAATCTCAAAGGTCCTTGAAAATATTGAGGACACCATAATTCGCACATTATATGAGATTCAACTACAGGTTCACGACATTATACAGAATGTTTGTAATTTCATCACATGACCTCTATGATTTCGTAGTTCACTTTACTTACCATACTGCCTGAACACCTTAGAGTTAGTTTATCCATAGTTCAAAAAATCATACTCAACAATTAATCGACAAGCCAAATCTTGATTAGGAAATCGGAAATTGGCAATTTATTGGCATTATTCAACAACTTTATCACTACTTCATAAAACATTTATTTTCATGTTTTTTTGTTGGTGAATTCAGAGCTCCTTATATATCTAACACTCTAGAGGAAATAATTAATACTTAAAACTTCCATCTTTTGTGAATGATGGGCTTCTACGAGTCATTTAATTCCAAGTGTCGAGCATCCCAATACTCTAGACAGGCGTGAGGGATTGGAATTAAGTAACTCGAAGAAGGCCATCATTCACAAATTAAGGAATGCATGTATTACAAATAGAAATTAATGCCTGGATAAATAATAGTACTTTTTACAAACATTAATTATTTCCTCTATAGTGTATGTAAGGGATTCCCATCACATAATGTACCTGGAGATATCTACACAAGGAGCTCCAATCTATAATGTTGCCGTTCATCTTGATGATGGACAAAAAAGTGTTGTTCAGAACACTTATTCTATTCTCTTCTCCAAGTATTTTTTCCCAAAGCTTGTTTATTATACATTATTAGTATCAAATAAGGTAATCAACTTATCGCGGTGCTCCTCAAGGAGCTAAAACTCATCAACAAAACAAGGTTCTAGAACAACCCTGACATTCCAAACACTCGGACAGAGAACGATTTCTGCACAATGAAAATAAATTAAAATGATTGTGGTTCTCTTGCAAGTTGTGCCATCATATTCCTTGAAGGAAAAGCTTGATCTTTGAAACCCTAACAAATTGAAAACCCTAACAGGTTGCTACTAACGAACTCCGCATTTCCCTCTAATTGGATCCATTAATACTTTGAAGTAGAAAACTCAGAGAGCACAACAGTTAGCAAAGTTCCTTCATGATACATTCTTTAATATGATGTAATCTTAGGAACTCAAAGAAACGCCTAACGACAAAAGAAATAATCACTGTTCCTAGTGTTTTCTGGCAGTCTAATAGACTAATGCCAATAATTAAACATTTATTCTTGGGGCCGGCTATGATTGATTCATGGTCTGCTTTACCTTCCAATCCAGTCTGACGAATAAAACGCTGTCACTGCTTCTAGTGTTTGCTTGAAAGTTTAATGTAAAACATGTTCAATTTAGCTGATAAAATATCCTTATCTAAATATTATACATACTAGTATACCTATGCTATCAGAAATCTATGTAAAATTCTCTGCCAAGAGGTTCATTGTTTATTATATAGGAAATTTATTGTATTACATATTAATAATTATAATAAATACGTTATAATTTATTCAGTACTTGGATAGATATTCATAGTGTTCATGTATGTATTTTTGTCTTATGTGAAAATAGGGTTTAAGGGCATCAAGTGAGCCCCTCTAAATAACATTTGTACTCTTGTATTGTATTCAGTTCAAAATGGTAAGTGGAGTACCCAATTTTTATTTCACGAGCCAAAAATTTATTTAATTTCATGGGCATGACATTAGACTCTTTCACGCCATATATACAACTATAGCAATGCCTCTTTTGCGGCTAATTACAATTAAACCATTTTCACTTACTGAACTCAAGATCTTACCTTAAACATACAATCTTCATTAGTGCACTTTTAGGTAAATGAGTATACTAATGAATTCAAGATGGACCTTCGTGCACACTTACCATATTTGAAGGAAAAAAACTTTAGCTTCATACCACATATATAAAAAGGAGACCCTGGACTCATAAATGCAGTGCAATGTGCAGTAATCCAATGACGGAAATCATAAGATGACAAATTTAGAGCAGTGCATTTCTAGATTTGTGCTTTGGAGAATTGTATGAACATACCAAGTTGCTACATGAATACTATGTTTTATGATAAGAGCATCAATAATATGAATACGTCTGGTGAACACAAATGAAGGGACTTAAACAGGTCCCAAGTGCCTGGTAGGCTGGCACACAACTTACACGATTTTTAGTCAAGATTCATGCTCCCTTGAATATAAATCTGCATGTCAAAATTTCTGTGCAGACTTTGAGTTATCTTTGTAGTTTCAGTGGAGATTTACTGTGATCATGTGATAGTTCACGTCAGAATCAAAACACCCCCCAAAATAAGGTAGTTTGATGCTTTACTTTAGAAAGGACAGTCTTAGATCTCTTAAATTACTACTTATGGAGCTCTCCCAATAGTGTGGGAAACTGATTTTCGAAATGGGATCACTCTTCACGAGCTAAGTATGTCCAAATTTTGCTGCAGAAGTTTCATATGAACGCATGCAAACGCACATCTGCTAATGCATGAAAAATTAATGCATAAACTAACAGTCATCATAGATTCTTCCAAGGTCAATCAATTGGATAGAAGGATGCAATTCAAATAAAACCCACTTTAAAAGTGGTAGATACACTAGAAAAGCAGTGGCTAGATCACTTTTCTCAACTTTGAAAAAAAAATGAAGAATAAACTCTCCCCAAGGTCCTTGGACCAGACAAATTCGATAAATTAGAGAAAAACTTGGTGCAAAATTCATCTATGTTCACCAAATGAACAGCAACACCCCCCATAGTACCTTGCTTATGGGGCGGGTAAATGAGCTCACAAATCCTTTCAGACATAATGAGAGGTAAGGAAAAGTAATGAAAAAAAATGTCAAGGATTGACAACTTAATCACAGAACACCATTTAATTACATGGCAGGAAGGATTTATGCACAGCACATTTGTTATCAGTAGGATTGATAGCATGTAGCCATTACAAAGATTTACCCCATCAAGAGTTCGAGGCCCCAGTGACGAATGCTATTGCATTAGAGTGTAGTGAAAAAAATAGAGTGACCTCTTTCATGTGCCACCCCTTTAGCATATTCCAAACTAGATTGAATTTTGAGGAGAGGCCAAACTAGAGAAAGTGTAGTCCCAAAATTACTCAAAAACCCATCAAAATTTTATTGTTTAATTGCTGAAATGACTGCTTGAAGATCTTTAAAAATCCTTGCTTAAGCCAATGACATTTTCTTGTGCAATAAGCCATAGGAATTGGTCATGTGATTGCACCTGGGTCTTGTCTAGCTCATGTGAGCCATTCATCATGACCTCTTCTTCCACCCTGTTGGTGCTCAAATTTGTCTCACCCCATTTGTCATTGAAATTCTTCAGTTTGCGGCCTCTGTTATGTTTTCTGTCTCCCCGGGCTCAAATGGTGGTTCTCCTGCATTTTACGGTTTGACGGGTGTAATTTCCCGGTCAAAATTACTTCTCGGCATCAGTTGAAAAGTGGCCCTTTCTGGTTGGATGCGGCTTTGCAAGGGGCTCACTTCAAAAAACATTCCATGTGGTAAGGCTCACTTCAACACAAAACAGGTGTTCCACCTTCTCGTACTTAGGAACTTCCTAAAGGCCTGGGACACCTGGAGGGACCGCGCATGTTTGGGGTCTCTACTTTTCAGGACCATCTCAAAGTGTGCCATTGAGACACGTACCAGGCGGGGAAATGGAGAGACGGAGCTTCGGGGTCATTTAAGGTTTTTGGCCTTTTGTAAAAAAGGGATAAAATCGTAAGTTGAAGCGCAGGTCCGTTGGGACCCATCATCAGAAGCCACCGTAAAGTCAAAAACGGAGGTGCGGAGCTGCGGGGAAAATTTGGAACTTTTTCCTTTTTGCCAAAATAAGGATAAAATTTGTAAATAATGAAGCGCAGGTCCCCTGGGACCCACATTTAGACACGTGTCAAGCCCGTTTTCTGAAGGGCGGAGGGGCGGAGAAAAATGTCAACAATTTTACTTTTTTCCAAAAGTTATAAAATGTCAAAAGGTGCCCCCAGGCCCGTTTCCAATCGCATTTTGCCACATGGAGGGCTTAGATTAAAAGTTGAAACGCAGGATTAATGGTAGCTGTGCATTTCATTTGATTTTGCCACCATTGAAGCTCCAGGATGTTTGGAGACGCATCTTTTGCATCGTTCTTCATCAATTTTTTGGCAAATTTGTGTCGTTTTGGTCTGCAAAGTTTAATTGAATCAATTTGGGAGCTCAATTTGTAAATCTGAAGTACTCTTGAAGTGGATTTTTGCTCGGGCTCGTGCAAAAATGCAAAATGCCAGATCCAGAAGTTACAGAGTAAAATTTCAGAGGAAAAGGAGGGAAAAAGGATGAAATGATGAAAGTGCAGGTGCAAAAGGTGAAAAAGGCGTTGCCTTGAGAGCAAAAAGGGATGATCTGTCAAGTCCAGCTATGCAGAGGCTCTGAAAAATGATTAAAAAGGGGATTTCTCGCATGACAGAATCAAAATGATTAAAGGGACTCCCGAAAAGTTGTGGCATGACATCCTAGTCATTAGTCGAGGGCCCAAGAAACGTGATCTGTTCATAGTTGGTCCACCTAGCAGATTTTGGATCTGAATTTGTTAAATGTCTCTGTCTGAAACAAATTGGTAACAAGCAAAGGTCCCTCAAATATTCTTCTCTTTTGAGGGGAAAAGGTGCTGCAGGTGCCAAGGGTGAAGAATATGCCTCCAGTTAGAACAATGATGCAAATATTTGCAATGATTCACCTTTTTTGAAAACACCTGGCAACTTTTTTGCGAATCTGTTAAATGTCACTTTCTGCAAATCATGATCCGATATGTGCAACAAAGGTGCTTCGAATATTCCTCTTTTGGGGGGGGGGGGGGGGAATTGGATGTAAAGGGTGTATTATAAATGCAATGAGATTACTCTTGCAAATTGTCGGGGGTTCATTTTCACGAGAAAATTTTGAGAAAAGCTCATCTTCTGAGAAAAAGCTTTTCTGAGAACTTGGTTAATCTCTTCTGTGTTAGATTTTCATTCATGTTGAGTTGGTTACAAGTGTATAGCCATCAACAAGCTCTGAGATTGTTTAAATAACTCTCCCCTGCTGATGAATCTGATAAACTTTGAGTTAATTTGTGTTAAATCTCTAGCAAATTTTGTGTTTATTTCACTTTCAGAATGTCTGCAAGTAGTTTTTCTTGTTCCTATTGCAATCTTGTATCAAAATCTCTTTGAATCACACAGATCTCAATCCTTGTGATAGTTTAGTGGCATCTGCAATTTCATTTTTCAGAAGAGCTTTCATCTGGGAATGAAATAAACGATTTAAAATCACTTTTCTTTCATTTGTTGACAGAGATTGTTTGTAAGCCTCTGGGTGTACCTCAGGCATGATTGATCTTAGATTTTGATGTTTTATTGGGTCTTCTAACTCGAGCCTTCGTGCTAGAATCTCAAAGATTGTGTGAAAAAGTGCATGTCTGGGCCTCCATTGATGCACACCTTCTGGTTGAAGGAATGCTTAAACTATTCTGAAGCTTTCTGTTATTGAGTTCTCCATTTGTTGTGAAGTTTCTCAAAGATCTGGCAAATCCAATCTATCTTGTTGATCTCCCACCAAAATCATTTAAATAACCACAATCCTACCCTGAACTACCCCTGTTTTGCTCTGTATATCCAGAAAAGAACAAAATCCATTTGCTAAAGTATGCAGAACAGATCAGGATTCCAAATGTCTTTAGTAACCTTAGCCTTGTGTTGAAAATATCTCCATATTCTGGAAGTGACAACTCGTGAGAGTCAAATTTGGTGTGTTGATCATATTTTCCCAAGGTTTTCTTTATAAAATTTGTGCAAAAGAAAGGTATTACCAGCTCCTTCAATAACAGAGGTTACAAAATAGGTTCTCTTACCTTGGTTGAAAGGCACAACCTAAAATAGTTAGGATAAGATCACATCCTTTTAAGGTGCTACCCACTTCTTCAAGGCCTGAGTGCTAAAAAGTCAGATAAATTGCTTCCCCGGCTACAAAACGACATACATAATCATTTATCTGCTTTTGAGTGTCCTGTCTAAATCCATGATGTTGCTCGGTTTGTGAAGAAGAGTAAATCCGGGTACCAACAGTCATCATGTTCAAAGGTGAACTGGGAAGCTCGTGTGATAAGTTAAAGATCGTCATATCCTGACTCTGCCATTGTGTCCAAATCTCTCTAAGGAACAAGTCAAAATGAGCTAATCAAGCCACTGAGATACTCAAGACCATCATATGTGAAGAATCAAAGAATCATCTATTCCCTTTAGAGGCATATGAGCAAGAAGGTGAGGATTCTGGAACCAGAAAGGGTAAGAGGATGATCTTCATTTGGAGTACCATGTTTGTAAGAACGAGAAACCATCTCAGTTTCACCTATTGCAACTCACTTAGTATTGTTCCTAAACACTCATTCACCACCCAATAGTGTGATCACACCCCAAAGGAAGAAGCATATCCAATCACCTCATTTCGGTTCAATGGATGGGCCATAGGACAAGAATCTCATTCAAGGAGCAATCCTCTACCTGCAAAGCGAGGATCTGTTTCGGTGAGTGTGAGACAAGCAGAATATCCCACAAAATGGCAGCCATTTAGTGGCCCCTACATCCAAGAATGACTTGCTTAAAATATAAGGCTTATTTATTAGTGTTATTAATATTAGTTAAGTTAGTTAACTAATAAACGGTTGTAACCACTTCAACCACTTTGTAACCATCTTTCACATAATAAAATGACGGACACACAATGAATAATGTGTGCATTCCAGTTTCTCTTCATCCGTTCTTTGTACATTCTATTCTTTCTTTATTCTCTCTCTCCACATATTCTAACATTGGTATCAGAGCGGGCAAGCAAGGAGAAAGAGAAGGGAAGAAGTTCAAGTCAATCCCATTAGGGCACAGTTCGAGTTTACAGTCAACAAGGGCATTTTCAAATCAGAGGGCAATGACACATTTTTAATTTCTACGATTCTCACTTCACAGTTTGAATCAAAACAGTCGTAGGGCACAGTCGATAACATTAAGGACAACAAATACCAGTATACAGACACAGCCAACAAATTTCCAGATACTATCCAGAAACAATGCAGTAAAGATTCATCTTCAGGGTTAATTTCGTCAGGGCAAACTAGCTCAGGAATACGAACAAAAACAAGTGGATGACTTCTCCAGTTGTGAAAGTGCAAACAGTCAAATAAAGGCCTGTCTGGGTAAAGGACAAATGACAAATCAAGCATTCCAAAAAGTCGTGAAGGTCCTTCAGATCTTAAAACATTTAGTCACGAAAGGGCATACACAAAACTCAACGAATTTTTTTATTCCAAAGGATGAAAGTCTTGAGTTATTGAATATAAATTATCTGATCGATTGTCTACTGTCAAAATGGGTCACGTTTTCAGTTGTCAAACAGATCTATCTGTCAAGGCATCATCGAGAACACGAAATCAGTTGATTTTCGGGAGAAAGGCATCAATTTCCTCTCTTTGAAAACAATCCCTTGTATTCACAAAAAATCCTGTCTGTATGTGACAAGAGGAAATTTTTTTTATTTTACATTTCTTGGAGCCAATGAAAAGAATTGTGAATTTGAATTTTGTATTATCAAGATTTATTGAAACCAATAAGTTTTTCAAGACTTATCATAAGATCGTAAGGAAAAAGATGAAGGGAAAATTCCAAGACAAACCAAATGAAGCCATTGTTGAAAATCCACCAGATGCTGAAATTGATGAACTCACTGATAGAGAATGTGTATTTTAAAAGAATCGCAACACTTTGAAGACATGAAGGAATCCAGTGTAGGTGAAACTCGGCATGGATGGTTGTCCAAATAGTTCGGGAGTCTGTGAATCTCAGGAATTTACCCTTACGAGGGTCATGAGACAACTTGATGGAGCACTATGGGAGTAGCTCAATATGGATGGTTGTCCAGCAATTTGGGAGATTCCATAATTCGGGAGTACCGAAGGTGGAATCCGGGAACTCGGGAATTCAACTCAGGAACTACACCTTTACGAGGGTCAGGGAGGCAGCTTGATGGAGTTCTACCTTGTCAAAGCATTGTTTTCAAAAGGGAAAGCTTCTGAAGAATGTGTGGTCTTGTTTGGTTATGTTATTTTAATCTTTTGTCAGTATGTTCTATAGAGTAAGCCTTAAGAGGGGGTATTAAAATATAAGGCTTATTTATTAGCATTATGTTAATATTAGTTAAGTGTTAACTAATAAACGGTTGTAACCACTTCAACCACTTTGTAACCATCTTTCACATAATAAAATGACGGACACACAATGAATAATGTGTGCATTCCGGTTTCTCTTCATCCGTTCTTTGTACACTCTATTTTTTCTTTATTCTTTCTCTCTCCGCATATTCTACTTACTTTCCTCGCGTCGGCCTACCACGCCAAAATAGTGTTATGTGAGGACACGTCCCCCTGAATCCCAGGGGTTCCAGACGTCTTGGACGTTCCAGGGATGCCAAAACGTGAAGTAAATGTTTCTTTCACGTTTCCCAACTTCTGTGTTATAAGGGAAACGTCTCGGGGACCCAGTTTGCAATATGGAAACGTTTGGGGACATGTGGGACTGCAAAGACATTGGGGACGTCTTCACGTTAAAATCCGGGACAACTTGAGAGACTATGCATAGAAATCTATGATTTGCCTGACGTCAACAATACTTTTAAAACACTTTTTTCTTTTAAAAAAATCCTTTTTATGCTTTTTTTAGAATTAAATTAATTGCTTTGTTGCTATTCTCTTTAAAAACATTTACCGATTAATTCCATTGACCCGACTTATTGTATTACGGACATATTTAAGAAGTCAAGATAATATATGAATACCAAAACTTTCGAGCATAAATGTCACGTGGTAGGACTGTCACAACAACTATGAAACCCAGCAGCATACATACTTGATATTAAAAATTAATAGGGAACAAACAGTTAGTACAATTTTATGTATGTAAGTTCTAACCACTTACAAAAGTTATTAATAGTGGAAGCAATGGGTATGTCTATATTGCACATGGTGGATTGATATATAAATTCATGAACTGTTAAAATAAAATTTAAGTAAAATTTAGTTCTTTTACTATTGTTTTGGAATATAAATTTCTATATATTATTTCAATAGAAACCCCCTCTCATTCTCCCTGCCGTTTTTCCATCCTTAGAATTTTCTGGCGTCCCTGAAACTCACATCCTCGCATCCCGGAGTCTAGCATTAACAATGTGCCAAAGTGATCTTGGCTACACTCACCCAAGATGCAAAGGAATATTGTTCCCATCATGGTCTAGCTTATGATAAGGGGGAATAATACAGTTATACAACAAAAGAATACAATCAGGGGATCATACTAGATTAACATACTCATGCATAGTAATTCTTTTCTCATAGCCATGGACACCCTGTACTTCATATTGATTGTTCACAAACATGATAACCATCTCAAAATTCTTCATATCTCTCTCTAAACCTACCACCTAACTCGCTTACAGATCTACCTAACTTTTTTTTTACAATGAACCTTCAAGGGGTATTATATTAATGCAGGACTTATCTCGTCACTAGTTGAACAAGTTTTTGGCCCTTGAGTTCTATTATCTACCAATTAACTATTTCATTGGGGCATAATGGCTAGGCCACATTTGCAGCCATAATTATTCTTCTTGCACAGAATACTCTAGAAGCTCCTCAACTAATTTAGCCATGGATCCTCATATCTTACTACCTGGTGTGTGCCTTACTTTAGAGTACGTCCATACGTCAGAGTATCCTTTGCTTGTTTCCTGACGTACCGTATTATCAGGCAAGTAACCCAAACAATTAGTTCTTTGTCTATCTCTAGCGCGCACCTTTATTCGTGCATGTGCATTAAAAACTCTACTCATGTGCCTTTTGTACTCTTGTAAAATCGTAAACCTTATGCCTAAATGAATAAAATAATACACCCTCTCCCCCAAAAAAGTTATATAAAAGCACTTCTGACCTTTTTGCATTTGTTTCACACAAACAATCTTGCATTGGCTTTTTGCTATTATCTTTGAATGAGTTCTTTCTATCCTTTCCGAACGTAGTTGTTCAACCTTAGTGGAGTGCAAACCTTCTAAGGAGGTTTCCCACGCAAAGAGCAAAGACTAATAAAAATAATGAATAACCATTATTTCCAATGTGGGAGTCACATCATTGCAAGAATACACGAATTTAGGTGTCCAACATGCACCTTGTTGGGAAAGATGAGGAAGTGAATATTCACAAATTTTGACTCCCCACCTAGGATCTTGATTCAAAAAAGGCTCTAAGTTACATCTCTGGAATAGTATTTTTATTGCTTCCACATAGAATCTTCATCTTTGGCCTGGGACATCTCTCTTAAAAATTTTTTTGGCTTTAAAAATTGAAAAAATTTGGAAACATGGCAAATTTCCGTGTATGCTCTCACCTCCCCTATTTCCCCCCACGATTTGGTGATCAAAAACCTAGATTAGGATGCTAAAGTTACTTTAAAAGCTATTTTAAATGACATTTGGGTCCATTTAAATCACACTTTTTTTTCTAAAACAAAATCCTAAATCTGTGTATGCTCTCACCTCGCGACCTAACATTGATCTTGGTGATCAAAAACAGATCAAGGATGCATACTTTTAAGGTTAGTTTAGATTTACTAAAAGCTAAAAAATCAAGGAGGAATTTTAAATGCAGATTTGGAAGTTCAAAGAGTTAATGTAGGTTTTTTCAAGTTTTTTTTTAAAGAAAATGTTAATGTGAATCACGAACTGATGTATGCTCTCACCTCATTCCTGATATGGTGATCTTGGTGATCAAAAACAGATTAGGATTTTTAAACTCTATGCTTAAAAAAAATGTAACATTGCCTTTGCGGTTTTTAAATAATAATTTATTGTTATCTGTTGTTTTTAAATTTTTAAATCATCCAAACTTTGTGTATGCTCTCACCTCACGCCTTTATGGCGATCTTGGTGATCAAAAACAGATTAGGATGGCATCAAGTTCAGCTTCAGTGGGAGGGCATGGGGAAGGGGAAGCAACACATCAGTTCAGTGAGGGTGTGATCCTAATTAGCTCCTCTTTGGAGACATGTGACAAATTGTAGACAACCTTGTTGGTGGTGGCTCTCGAGTTTGGGTATGTCATGGTTGCAATATACAATACAAATCCTCACCCGCCTCAAAGCTCATTTAAGGAGGAAAAACCATTTAGAAAATGGTGTTGGAGGTGAAGGGATAACATATATTGGCATATATGAAAGAGCAAGAGGAGGCTGATAAACAAGCTAAAAGAAATAGAATTTAAAACAATTCCTTTGCAAAGATAGGGGTTCATCACTACCACCCACACCATCAAACCTATTCTCATCCTTTCATCCAAAGTTGCAAAGTCAACCATTTGATGAAGAGAATCCAGAGAGCTCACGAAAAAAGCCAAAAGGAGCATTGGAGAAAGCATTTAATATGAAAAGAGGGATGTTGTTGATGAGGTTGGTTGCTCGATGCATTTATGCATGTGGGCTGCCCTTTAATGTATTGAGATCTCCATATTGGCATCAAATGGTGAAGGGTATCAATGAAGCTCCACAAGGGTACAAATCCCCAGGTTATGAAAAAGTTCGAACCACACTCTTGGGAAAGGAAGTGGAACACATTCACAAGACTTTGCAGCCAATCAGAGACTCATGGAAGGAAACAGGGGTTTCCATCATTTCAGATGGATGGAAAGATGCTAGAAATAGACCCCTCATAAATGTTGTTGCAGTATGCCCTAAAGGGGCAATGTTCCTTAAAGCCATTGACTGTGAAGGGCAAGTCAAGGATGCACAATTTATTGCTAACATTTTAATAGAGGCAATTGAGTCGGTGGGCCCCCATAATGTTGTCCAAGTCATCACGGACAACGCTAAAAATTGTAAAGCAGTAGGAATGATCATAGAGGGTAGATATGAGCACATTTTTTGGACCCCTTGTGTTGTCCACTCCCTTAACTTGATGCTCCAAAAGATTGGGAAAATCCCATGGATTGAGCAAATTTATTCTGAGGCAAATGACATTCAAATGTTTATCACAAACCATCATATGTCACAAGCCATTTTTAGGAAATTCTCAAGGTTAGAGTTGTTGAAGGTTGCAGAAACTAGATTTGCCTCTGACACGCTTGTTTTGAGATGGCTTGTGAAGGTGAGAAAGGCTTTAAGCAATATGGTGATCAGCAGTGTTTGGTCAATGTGGAGGCAGTCAAATACAGAGAAAGCTACAAGGGTAAAATCATGGGTCCTTGATGAGGATTGGTGGGCCAAGGTTGAGTACTTGTTGAGTTTTACAAAACTCATTCTCTCCATGATCCGATATGTAGATACTGATGAAGCATGCTTGGGAGAGATATATGATGGCATAGATTTCATGCTTGAGCGTATCAGAGATATAATACAAAAAAAAGGTCTAGATCCAGAAGAGACCTTCTACGGTGAGGTCAAGACTGTGGTCATGAAGAGGTGGAATAAAATGACCACCTCATTACATCTCCTTGCTTATGCACTGACCCCAAAGTACTATAGCTCTGATGTACTTGGGCTACCAAACAGGCAAGCACCATTTTCTGACTCCGAAGTTGGAAATGGAACCAGGGCAGCATTCAGAAGAATTTTTCCTGATCCATCTATAGCCAGTGTGGTCAGAAGTGAAATGGGCATGTTTACTGGTTCAGAAGGCAACATGGGATCGATTGAGGCTCTTTTCGACAAGAGTAGCTTGACTCCAACCACATGGTGGTGTGTACATGGCCATGATGCCAAGTACTTACGTCCTATTGCTATAAAAGTTCTTTCACAGGTATAACATTTATAAATTTTAAAATTTAGAATTATTTCGAATATTTTAAATTTTATTAAGTTAGAACTTAGGATACTAACTTGTCTTTGAATTTCAATTTTCTAACTTTGTTGTAATAGGTGGCTAGTAATTCTTCCGCAGAAGCGGAATTGGAGTACTTATAGCTTTATCCACTCAGCTAAAAGAAACAAGTTGGCATCTAAAAAAGCTGAGGATTTGGTATATGTGCACTCCAATTTGCGCCTCTTGTCACACAAGTCTAAGGAGTATGCTAAAGGGCCTCACAAACTTTGGGATCTTATTCCAGAGACCACAGACTTGGATGCCTCCGTAGCCACGCTTGCCCAACTTTCATTATTTGATGGCGAAGATGACGCTCAAGGGAGTTCGCAAGGAGTGGAGAGTGGAGTTAATGAGAGTGGAGCTAGCGCAAGTGGCACACATGAACTTGATTTTGAGGAAAATCTAGATGATATATTCTAGATTTGTTTGTATTCCTATATCATATGTATGGCAGCCACATGAACAATGAAATGTAAAATCTTAAGTATATTGTTTGTTTTGAAAATTTGAACATGGATCTAGTTATAGTTTTTCAAATTTCAAGTTTTGTTCATATTCATGTTAACATGATATTCGTATATCATATGTATGGCAGCCACATGATCAATGAAAATGCAAAGTCTTAAGTATATTGAATGTTTTGAACATTGATTCGAGTTTTGTATTACTATTTCAGTTTTTTATGGACTAAAAATGAGTAAAATGAGTAGATGTACATAAATATATATATATATATATATATGTTTATATTTATATTTGTTTAATTTTTTAATATATATGTACGGACGTTTCCAAGACGTATCGTATCCAAGGGTTTTTTAAAATTGACATATCCGCGTATCGTATCCATATCCTCGCAACGGAGTAATTATTCTATTAGCTATTAATTCAATCAAAAGGCTTGCCTACCATTGAATAATTACTTAGACATCAACTTCTACGAAACATTTACTCCACTTTTGTAGCAGAACTTGATGGCACTTTTGCAAATAATCCAATAAAATATGGAGAAGAAAGGAAACAACATGCAAACAGTACTGTAGGCCCATACCTACCTACAGAGTATATGAAGATCTACAGAAATAAGTATGCAGATGACTGAAATGCATAAAGTTTACAATAAATTTGTGCAGCATATTTACAATAATTTTATGCAACATACTGCTGATAGTTTGTTAAGTGTTCCATCAATCTGGACGAAGTAAGCCTCCAAAAGCATTTCCAGCTCCTCCACATCAAGACCCTTAGTACCACTATGTGTGCTACTACTTGTGACACTGTCTTCATCTCTACCTACGGTATTTAATGTGCTACTCGGGGCTTCAAAACCACTGGCAGAAACATTTCACAGATTATGTGGTTCAGTGCCCTCTTAAACATGGACATATATAGAAGTATCTGAATTTCTTCAGAACACAATTTATTTATATTTCCATCATATATTATAAACAGAATCTTAAACTTCCACAAAAATCAAAAAATGGAAATATCTCACCTTTCCTCATCTGCATCAGAATGAGTCAGCTCATGCTCCATTCCACCTCTTGCCAAATGAAAGGAAGAGGGAGAAGTCCCATCCAGATGTTGCTGCATCAACTTATCTGTTAAATACATCTCAACCATATCCTCATCATCATCAAGCAAGTGCTCTAGTTCATCTCTGACCTGTAAAACGAAACAGTACTAGCTTTACTTGCAAATGTTTAAGATAAATGTATACATGCACAAAACTTCAACTTCTGAAATATCGTAAAACTTCAACTTGAGAAATTATATCAACAAACAAGGCTGGAACAGTAGACAAGAAAACAAGAACAAACACTGAACTCCACATTCGTTTAATAGCCAAGCACCGTGATTTTGTAGGTTGAACCCTAGTACATAGTGTAATCAATCACAAAGCAGGCTACTAAGCATATTAGCTGTGAAGAAATCTTATATATGTGCACGAATAATTTGAAGCAGTTTGTGTCACCAGCTCAAAATCAATCATAAGATGTAGCTGTGGAACCTGGAAACTTTATAATTTTCGCGTATACTTGAATGATTAGCACTTTGTAAAACAATAAGCCCCCGAAATGACAAGGTAAATATGGGGTAAGGAAAGGCTTTTAACTAACAGTGAACATTAGAAATTGTTACAAAGTTACCCTTGATTTGGATTTCTGATTAGGACTTAGGTATTCTATTTATTTTATTTCCTACATCTTTCTTCACTAAGTATGTGGACATTATTTATTTTAATCCATACTAAAGGGAATTAGCAATGAGTCGTCATCGACATCTTTCTTCACTAAGAATGTGGATATTGTTTATTTTAATCCATATTAAAAGAAAATATCGATGAGTCATCCCCAACACTTTGCCCATGCATGGAAATATTCCTTATGACATAATAAGGAGTTATACCCTCCAAAAGTGCATTTCTCATTTATGGAATATATGAGTTACGAATTTGTTACAAACGACATTCTACTTGGGTGATTGTGTAAGTTACTATGGTAACACCCAAAGACCCATGTCCCCACACTTTTGAATGGTAGCCATTCTTCCCTCTCTCTATTATTCTTCCTCTTCTTATTTCTTAATGCATTCTCTTGTGTGCACTTTTCTTCATTATTTTTCTAAAAATACATGTGTGAAGATTTTGTAAACTTCATTACTGTTCATAAAATCACAAGGTATTTTATGGACCTGTTAATGTTTTATAGTGAACTTGGAATTCTAACTTTCAGAAAATTACATGTATAGCCTGTAAAGAGCATAAAACAACCTCACACTGTGGAGAACAACCAGCTATCATAAATGAAATGAGGAAAACAACCTATACATACGGCAGGCGTCGTATATAATGATTTTCTTATTTTCACGTGTAAATTACATTCTACTGTGTGGAAAAATTTCCTCAAGGGATATGATAAAGGATGCATGATATCTGAGAACATTTTGGAAGATGAAAAAAAAAGTTTGAGGGAGACAGAAACTGTGGTAGCATAGCCTCAATGTCTGAACACACAAAAAAGTCTTGTGGCAACATATTTTCACCCTGACTCCTCTTTCGAGTATACGTGTTTAAACTATACATGCTTGGTTTTAATGCAATATCACTTTTGCATAAAAAGTAGTTTAATTGTGCAAATAACATTCCAAACCTAGGGTAGATTATCTATGCTATAAAGTCAAAAGAAACTACGTTAATATCCACAAATGACCAAAATAAGTCAATGGGACTCGAAAATATAAACAGATGCAATAGAGAATAACTAGGGTAATAACACCCTAGGCTATGAACCTAACTAAACACAAATATACAAAAGCATTAGGAAAGAACAAAACAAAAATGTTTAAAAAGCCCCAAACCACAACCTCTAAGTACAGTTAACCAAGTGAGGGCAAAACCCCATGATGAAGCAATGCAGAATGGAGCTGAGCTTTTTTAACACGTGTGGACTCTGGAGATTGTATTATAGTAAGGATAAATAATATGTTAATATATGTTTCTAAACTATGTTTGTAAGCCAGGTTTAATTCAATATCAGTGTTGCGTTGCATAAACGAAATTAAACCGAATAGATAAATTATCCAAGTTCATGAGTGGATTCTGTTGTACGAGATATCAAAGGGTAGTCAATGATCATAAGGACAGAAACCTATCATGCATTGTCATACTAGCATGGGTAGTAGAGTTTTATCACTCAATGGTTTTCTAACACCAAAGGCCCTCCAAACTGACCTAACATTCTTGTGAACTGATATTACCTTGTATTGCTATACCTGTGTCAGTCTAATCGTATTTTTGTGTCATCAGATCTGCTTAAAACCCTGTAAGATTTCAGATAGATAATCCAAACCCTTTTTGGGATATTTTATCAACTGCCCACCAAACAGAGAGCGGGAAAAATAATATGGTAGTTTTAATTTTAAATCACAAATTCTTTAAACATTTAGTATGATACAAGAAAAATCAATTACATCTAAAATGATATTTCTGTTTCTGCATTTATATTGCTTGCACCTATGAATTCTTATATGTATATGCAGGAAATATTTATTTCATTGGATATAGGCAAGTTTTACGAAACAGCATTGGATGTAAAAGCTGGATAAACTCAGAAATATCTTGCAAAAAGTTAAAACATTTCCAGCCAATTGTGCCTTGTGATGTATTATGATGGTTTTGAGAAGTTGTTAGAGACATAATTTTGAACTTCAGAAATCCGAAATTGTGAGGGCATGAAATTCCAGAACTCTAGAATTCCAGGAAAATTTGAAAACACCTCAACCGAAAATATGTATGAATATACATATCTCTCTGTGTGTGTAGAAGTATTGTTTAACTTATAAGTATCTAAAATTTAGATTGTCGTGCTTAGCAATGCAAGTTGAATGAGATGTAGGTTAAATAAAAGAATTATTTCTAAAACACAAAAAACGTCCACATTGGATCCGATCGATTTGGTATGTCAGTAAAAACTGGATCTGTGGGATCTGAGCTAGATCCAGCAGGATTTGGTAAAAAGACAAAAATGTCCACATTGAATTGAACAGATTTGGTTTGTCCAAAATCTGGATCCGACAGGATCTGGGCTAGATCCAGCAGGATCTGGCATGTGTGGTTAGAGAAATTTCCTAGGCAATAATCTTTATCCTTAATCTAGTTGTACTTCATATTTTCAAGCATCAAAATGTAGCAGTAGAACCTTTTGAACGCGACCAGATATTGCAACCAAACGGCTTTTGATCTGTCTGACTCTTTCAAGATTGAGAGTGCTGATTTTAGATGTCAACTCATCCAGTGCCGGAAATGCTTCTTGTTCCAGAACTCCAGTCTGCAAGACAAAAGTTAAAACTGTGGGGCATAAGAATATGGTGAATCCAAACACAAATTACAAACGATAATCTCGCACTTGAACACTATAACTAAACATAATAATAAACAATAATCTGGCACTTGAACACTATGATAGAAACGAATTTTTTCCTTCTAATACCAAAAAATAAGTGATCACCAAAAAGATAGATGAATCACACTATAGTAAGGTTTATGTATGACAACTAACAAATCTATCCAACAACCTTTTGATCAGACAATAGCATCATATTCATTCCTCTGATATAGACTTCCATTCCGAAACTAGAAAGCCTTTGATTTGATCATGTGCAAGAGAATCTCTCTCTAAAAAACATAAACAGAACAAAGAGAATAAGAGATAATAATTCAAAAATCAAAATACATCAAAGTAAAAAAATGTAACCATAGAAGAAAAGATAAATGGAAAATCTATAACTACAACTACGAAGTTTTGGACTTGTTTAACTTCATACATAAAAATGCTAGACTGCACGGAAGCGCCCTGGAGGTCCTCGTACAGCCTGGAAACGTACCAGGTACTGGTACGCTGTGGGTACGGCTGGGTACGTACCCAGCCGTACCCACAGCCTCAACATGTCTTTTTTAAAAGACAGCTAAATAAAACTTAAAAAAAATGCAAATTTTTTTAATTTAAGAGTATCTTATTTCTAATTTTAAATTTGAATGTATTATGTTATTTTAATTTATTATCATGTTTTGAACATTATGAATCAATACACATTTCAATCAATACAAACTCAAGTCTCAATTCTCAAAGTATTGGAAATTTCAAATTTGTTTTCATGTTCTATGAATGATTTTAACTTTTAAGTTGTATGACTCTATGAGTATTAAATTTCAATAAGTATGCAAATGCTTCTTTAAATTTATAATTTATATACATATTTATATATTTATATATGTGTATATATATATATATATATATATATATATATATATATATATAAAACGTACCCAAAAGCGTACCGTACCCAAGATTTTTAAAAATTTGCCATTTCAGCATACCGAAACCATACCCGTATCTGTGCAGTCTAGTAAAAATGTATCATGGGACTGATTGTTTATCCAGACACAGAAATAATTTAATAGGATGATATTCATTATTATGCCCCGTCCATTCTAAAAAACAGGTAGCTACTCGTTAAATGCATCCACAGGTTTCAGAAATATTATTAAATTTGGTGACATACAAAATTTCCTCTCATTATTTCTAGCTTTTGCAAGGAAATTATTCCTTATATCTTGTAAGCAAAGTTTTATATCAAATAATCACTTGCTTTAGCAAAGCGAGATCGTACTAGGATGGATCACTTTCTTTACTTCTAGGCTAAGTTACCAAAACAGCATCCCTAGGGCACCAGGTACAGGTACGAAATGTACCCGGTATGGGTACAGCCCGGATACATGCCCAGATACGGCCAAGGTATGGCTGGGCAGGTCCAGGTACGTCTGCAGAAGTATGTGGACCTGCCCAGCCATACCCTAGCCATTTCCGCAGCATTTCCAGGCCTAAAACAGCAGAACAGTTTTCACAGCAGCATTATTTTAAGGTACCAGATACGAGCCATCAGAAACATGGACAAAAATAGCATGTATGAGATAAATGTCATAAACACCTCTACTAGATATGGTAGGGACAATTGAAATTATGACTAGTTTATTGTGCATATATATATGCATAAGGAAATATCGTTTTTTGGGTTTCGTTTTTCATATGCATAATATGTGGTTAATGCCTATTTATTAGGGTGGAATTTATATTATTTTTAATTTTATACATTTTTTGTACGGCCATATCCAACGCTGTATCCAGGTGCAAAAAAAAAATTGCCATATCCGAATTATGACTAGTTTATTGTGCATATATATGCATAAGGAAATATCGTTTTTTGGGTTTCGTTTTTCATATTCATAATATGTGGTTAATTCCTATTTATTAGGGTGGAATCTATATTATTTTTAATTTTTATATATTTTTTGTACAACCATATCTAACGCTGTATCCAGGTGCAAAAAAAAATTGCCATATCCGTACCCATATCCAAAACGTATCAGCGACTTAGCTTTTAGGTTGGAGAGAAGAAAATCCTGTCCCTGGACCTGTACTTCTAATCTCATATAAGAAAATTTATATATCAAATAATCACTTGCTTTAGCAAAGAGAGTTCTAAATAGAATGGATCACTTGCTTTACTTCTAGATTGGAGACGAGAAAATTCTGTTTCTCTGGGCTTGTACATCTCTATTAATTTGAACTTAATACTAAATTGCTTCACATTACTGAAGCAATTATCTCTGTGATGGACTAATCGAACACTTGGTTAGAGTTACAGTTCAACATTTGTTTCTGGAACAGTTTTTTTATTCACACATAAGCAACGATGTTCATAGAGATGGACCTCTTCCTCATTAACTGCTCAAATTTATAGTTACTTTCTTTCCATTAAAGGTGCATGCAAAAAATCCATGAGGCATGCATGCATTTTGTCTCTTGTTCTACTATCTTCATCATTTAATCTTTGAGTGCTCAGATGATCATATTTTTATGTTTCTCATAGGTGACTTTCTTGCAATAATTCTCATCCAACTTTTTTTGTATCAGCAATGTCTTTGTAAGCAAGTTTATGGTAGTGGTATTTTTCTGAAAGAAAAAATGATGTTTAAATGACTCTGCTTTGTGGGTGCATATTTGATGAGAACATTTAAGTTGTCTAGTTCCATATGATACTATATTTGATGAAATAGATTGACTTGTTGATGTTAATCATGTTGGTCAAGTTTAAGATGAATACTTTCACCCTAGGTTGTTAATCATGATGCCTATGACGTACCCAGATACTGATTCCCATACCCGGAACATCCCCCTCAAAAAGAACTTTTTTGGGTCAAAAAAAGTCAAATATGACTTTTCTAACCTAAGAAACTAACCCTAACCCTAAAATACACCCCCAAACTCTTTTTAAACAACACAGTTACCTCACAGTTGCAGACTTATCATGTGGCGTCCGTTCCGCCCCATCTATCTATCTATATGGGAACCTATCGCCATATAGTTAGATGGGGCGGTGAGCCAGATGGGTGGCATTCGGAATGAGCCATATCTATATAGGGCGGGCCTCTGATCCACCCCATCTATCTAGATTAGCCGATAAGCCATAGGTCGGGTTGGTTCAAAGCCCTATCACTAAGTGTCTCCCTCCCCCTCTGCCTATATATGGAGAGGTGGGGGAGTGCCCGCCCTCGATCTCCCTATAGATTTCTATGGCAATTGAGCCCCCCTTATCTATATCGGGGACCCCCAACCCCCGCCCTGCCCCCACTATTCTAGATTAGATCATAGATATAGCCTCCCCGAAGAGATCAAAAAGCCGATAGAGATGGAGGGCACTCCTCATCCCCAATCCAGAGAATTATTCTACTCGGGGCTTCAACAACACCCATATAGAGATTGGGATCGAGCTCAAAAGGGAGGGTCAGGGCCACATGGATAAGCTACCAAGAGCGGTGTTACTACTCCTTGTGGTTGTAATGAACCACAGCGTTTTGATGATGCTCTCACTGAATACATTGGATAGCGTTATGATTATGTAAATAATGAATATGTCGATTTGTCTTTATTTTTGTGTATACATTGAAAACAATTCACAATGTACTTATTCTAAGTTCGACCAATGAATATCATTTGGCATTGAATTATCATGTTTTGTGGTTATTTAGCTTATTTTGTTTAATCTATGTGTAGTATAAGGTTAATTTGCTTATTTAGCTATATTTTTTTATATTTTTAATTATTTAACTATTTTTTGTATGGCCATACTCAAAGCCATACCCAAGCCCCCCAAAACAATTGCCATACCGGCATACCATGTTCCCATCCCCATCCCCGTACCCATGCTGGATACCTAGCTTTCACCAATAGATATTATAGTACTTTGGACTTTAGATACTCTTACAACACCTTGGAAGGGGTTCAGAGGGAGGATATCAAATGGAGAGCTTCAGAGAATTGATCCCTGTGCAAATCTGTTTAATAAGAAAAACTTACTATGCCCTGTATTCATAGATCTTACTTGAATGAATTTCCGCTCACAACTTAATCATGCTTCTCAGTTGATTAAGGGTTAACTCAAACTCAAATAGGACTGCCATTGTTGTCCCTGCATACACACATGGCAAAAACAACAAGCATGAGCATATTGTGCCCACTTTTGCACAAGGCACATTTTGTGCCTGCTTCTGCAAAATAAGTTTACAGGAAATTGAAAACAGTTCTATATCTTCTCAATTTTGGCAAGTTTCTCTACAAGGGCATAAAGAACAAAAAAAATTCAAGCCCAATACCTGGAGGCTCTTACGGACTGTTTCTCTTCAAATTATTCTATTCAAACTTAAGAATAATACTTTTTAAACTGTAGAACAGCTTCCCTCCCGCTTTCTGTTTCTATATAGTTAGAGAAGGATACTCAAACCCTAGTCTATTTCCTTATGACAGGGTGTATTGGTGAAGCTGTAAGTGCATTGTTGCTGTACTGCAGTGGCTTTACTGATAGATTTGAAGGATTCATCTATGAACCCTGCATCTAATTCTATTGTCTAAAAGAGTCTATAAGGGATGGCCAGATCACCTTCATGTGGCTAGTTATCAGGAGTATTTTGAATCTGCAGGAGGATTTCAAGTTTGCAATCTTGAATCTGGAGAAGAATTTAAAGGTTGGCATCTCATGTGATTGAATTTGGACAAGTCCTGTTTTTCTTCTTTTGGAGTTTGGGATTCCAAGGGGTCAACAGTTTATTGGAAAGAAAACTGACCTTCGTTGCTCAAAACTGACCTTTGGAGTTTGGGATTCCAAGGGGGTCAACAGTTTATTGGTAGGAAAATTGACCGTCGTTGCTCAAAACCCCCTCTAGGTCAAATATGTAAGAAGTTGTTATCAAAGTTTTCCGAACATCGGGAACACAAGGACTGCATTCAAAAAAGAATTGACAGGTATGGCCTTTTAATATCCAGGCTGAAAAAGTAATAATATTTCAAATAATTCGCTATCAAGGATCAGAAAAAGACTATTCAACCAAGGACGGCGTAACTTATAGCTGTTAATGAACCTGAAGGCTTCATGGTAACTCTTGTCCATAGGAGCATACATCTAATATCTTGTCATAGATCAAGAGGTTGATCCCTCGCCATTGAACAAGGTGATAACAACTCAATTGAGAGCATCTGACAGATTATGCACACGATAATGAGATCAAGCTAATTACAGAAAGTCTCAAAAAAAGGGCATATACTCTTAAATTTCAAAGGAAGTTAGAAATGGAGGGGACTTTTATAAGTGGCATGCTAACAAGCAGTGACCAAGAGACTAAAGAGTCTGGAGTTTTAGGGGAATTGATAATGTTAGGATCTTTTATGTCCTTGACAAGGAAGAAGCAACACAAGTTATATTTCTTAACAAAGAATGGATGATAGCAGGTGCACATCCCTATCCACAACCTTGTCATGAAATCTTCGACCAAGAATATCGCTCCCTGAAACAAATATCCTCTCTAAATGGAGTTTCCCATATTGCTAGAGCTATTTAGAGGCTGTATTGAGAGAAAAGTTCAGCCCTTCATTTGACTAATTGGTGACAAGAGTTACACACTCGATCAATTCAAATGCCACTTCCCTCAGAGATCTGACCATTCAAAACTGAAGACAACTTCCCTTAGAGATTTGACCCTTCAAAGAAGGTTCAACCCATGTCAATAGGCATAAATAGTTCAGCACTTTTCTTGACTACTTGGTGACGAAAGAGGTACACACTCAATCCATCCAAATGCTAGAATATGTATTCATATGGATCATTGAAGAAAGTTACATTGCAGATACAAACCTTCTATTTAAGCTCAATCCATGTCAAACGGCATGTATCCTAATCTTCCAATCTGTACTTCTGTCTATTTTTCACCAATTCATTCTAAAAAAATTGTCCCCTCTAGAAGTAAGAGAATGTTAAGACCTCTGACCAGACCAAGAATAAAACTCCTGACAAGGGTAACAAAGCAACAGATGCGAAAAAAACATTACAAACAAGTTAATTTGGGCTGAATGATTTGGAGCAGACATATATTTTGCTTCAAGATGCATAATCTCCCATAAAATGATTCAAGATGAGTCTTTAATTATTCCACATACCCACATTTCTTGAGTTGGCATACATGCACGTTAACATTATTTGTAGCCTAAGTTATATATATGCATAAGTTAACATTATTTGTAGCCTAAGTTATATATATATATATATATATATATACAAAAATGAAATATAGACAAAGGAAATTAGAACAATAACAAAATAGAACAGTAACTCGGTAGTAGGTGCTCTTGTATTCCATATGGCAGTAATTACTTGTCCAAACAACATTTCTTTCCCCCACAACCTTTGCTCTGGACCCACCCTTTTTTGTTACACACTTCCACAGTAGATATTTTTTATCTTGAGATTGCTGTCTTGCTACAGCAGGGTCATTTGCAGCACTGTCAGCTGCACTTGCAGCAGATGGACTACTAATGGAGATGGATAAACTTGGAGAAGGGGGCACACCACCAACTCTGAAGTTCTTTCCTTTCCTTTGACCTTTAACAGCTCTCTATGATGATTGAGCCATGATTTCTGGGGTATGAATGAAGAAAAGCTCTGCTGTTGGAGAAATGACAAATCTGATTTGCTAGAATGTCTTCAAATCTCTCCAAATCTGGTTTTTATCCTTCACCTGCACAAAGTTAGACAGTGAGAGATTTTCTCTATAGCTGACAGTGACAAATATGAAGTGAGAAACTGCTTTTAAACCTCCCCTCCCCACAGTTTTTTTTTTGCATGTCAGGACACCTTGGGTACTTGTTGGACACGTGTCCTGTTTTAGGACACATGTCACATGTCAGATACATGGGATACATGACACATGACATTTTCCCACGTGTCCAGTGACTTAGTTTGTAGCTGTCCTTCGTGTTGAAGGCGAGAAGAATGTGATGCAAATGTGGTGGTATCCAATTAAGGACAGTCTGAGACCATGCAACTTAAATATAAAACATAACACAAGCCAACAAGCAGCCTAGCACACAGAAACAAATTGAACAAAGTTCAAACAACACTTTATTCGATTTCAATAAGGAATCACGGCTTGCACACACACACGCTAGAGTCTGGTTACATGCATTACAAATAATTATTGTCTTCAGTAATCTCTGACGAGATGCATTATGAATCTCTATTCAATCTAACTAGATCATCTTATAATGCAACTCTAGAATAAAAACTCGTTTTCTACCTTGCCCCAGCCATTTTTGCTCACAAGTGTGGGGATGCATCTATATTGCTCTCAACTACATCCTGCCCTTGCAAATATTAAATGTAGGATAAGGTCTTAACGCCTCATAGCATGTTACAAGCATAACACGACTCGATGAAACACTAGTCAACTTAACAACCTCAATAATGAGGTTCGTAGATCATCTTCATCACTCTCTCTAGTTGCATTCCCTATGCCACCGAACAAGTAATTACAAACATATATACTCCTTGAGACCATGTATTCATGTCACACATTGCGTAAAGGAAGTCTTTGCACAAGGTTGTGTACGATCCTCACAGACACATGCTGCGCGTCATACTTCTAATCAACTCCCTGCACGGCCCCTCTCATACTTGTGCAGCACTTAAACAATATCCAATGACATTGCAACTTCAAAGGTAGGTGCACGCCATCAAGGCTAGCACACTAGCATAACCCGAGCCTTTGACTTGAAGTATGTGTTACTGCACACTTACCAGAAGATTTCTGGTCTGCATCAAGTTTCCATCTGTCTATACAATGTGTTGACCTCACATCAAGTACACAAACATTGTGCCACGAAGTTTAAGCTTTGTGCCATTTCTTTAGACCATTCCAAAGGCATATGTATAATGTGAAGGTGGTGCGATGCATTCTGAATGTCCTTAAGCTATGCATGACTTTTAAGCTGCCATACCATACTTCCTGCGCTGCGTCATGAAATACATGCTTGCACCAACTTCAAAGCACTTCTGGAATCCAGAAGTTGTTGTCAATCATTCTGCCAATGCCACAAACAAAACAAGTACAAAAAACACCCAAAACTACTTATGCCTACTCTAACTGTTTTTGGTTGATGCGGAATTGCTTGTGAACCCCAATGCTCCTACATCAGAATATTAACCCTTAAATGTGTCACATTATTAAATAGGTGACATGCAAAATACTAGGATCAATACAATTATCAACTAAATAGATATAACAGGGAACAAAGTTGACAAACGTTAACTACGCACTATTGAGTTCTGTGGTGCTTATCTGGCACGGATCAGAGAAAGCTTTATTCAGAAGGTGCAAAAAAGCAAGAATTTCATAAGGCAATCTCTTATCTATTTGAATCCATCATCGCATGGCCTATACATAATTGATGTTTACTGTGTGCTCTTACTCTCAACTTGCTTTTACTATGTGAGTCATATTATGTTTTTGATGTTTACTGTGTACTCTTACTCTCAACTTAGTTTTACTATGTGAATCATATTATGTTTCTGACCATGTACTTTATGTAACAGATATTCTCTACTTTAGATTGCAAAACCTGAATGTGTATCATACAAGAATGATTTAGTCTAAATCATAGTCACTGGAAATAGGGGGACACGGGGGATAGGGATGCCATTTCAAATCAGGATATAAGGGCATATGAATAAATATGTTCACTAGAAGGGGTGGGGTCCTCGTCCCTATAATGGATTCTTTTGGTGACTATGGTCTAAATCTATGGTTTTTTGTGCTTGGCAGTTGTAACTAAAATAAAATACAGAAAAGAGTATGAGAAACTCAGTTGAAATGAAAAGGCTACACTTGTGCTACCAAGAAAATAAAAACTTCAAAAGAATAACTCATAATGCTGTATTATACCATATTGGGAGAAAGAAGCATAACCAACCTCAGATTCCAGGCAGCTACATGCAGCTTCAAGGCAAGCTTCCAATGCTCTAAACTCAAATGGCAAAACTTTTGGACCATTTTCAAAGGCATTCATTTCCAACTTTGAGCCATTTTGCAATGAATCCGTGTTCAGTCTCTCTAGAACGGAGTTTTCAACAACAAGTTGAGAAAGTTCTCCATTATTAGCTCGCATTGATAACAAGGGGTTCATTTCAGATTTTGAAAGGTCCGCATCCATATCGCTATTTCCACCTTCCTTTATACAGAAAATTGAATCCAGTGAAAATCAAAGTCAAATTACAAATTTACAAATACAGGAAACAAAAAGTAAACAGGTAATGTCGTTGCAGTCTATTTCACAACTAAAGAATTTAAGACTGACAGCCCTTATGTTATATTTTCAACTCGTGAATAACTTGAAAATGAAATGATTTTTTTTCTAAGTGCATTATCAGAAGGTTCTATTATATTTACTTGATATCATTAGTCTCTGTTTGGCAAAACATGTTATCTTACATGTCAAAAGGTCATACAGAAGCTAAATAAGACAATGCGAGGAAGGTGAACTTGAATACTAGCATTTTAATTTTTCTGGCATTTGTGTAACCATTAATTATATTCCTTTAAGTGTCAGCCACCACCGTCCTTCCTCTCATATTATCAGAAGCAAAGAAGCGTTTTATGATTCAAACAACACATAAGAACCCCTACAACATTTTTTCAGAAACTTTGCCCTCTTTTAACTTGATGTGATAAGATTCCAAAAGTAAGTTCTCTATCTCTATATCCAAAGCTATTTAAATCTAAAATTATTTTCCATACAATGAATATTTTTAAAATATCAATTTTCTTTTCCATTGGTCCCATTTAAACTCACTGAAAAATTGTCCCAAACATATTCGAAAGTTTTATATTTGTCTGAGGTTTCCTATGAAAAGGTCATACAGGAGCTAAATAAGACAGTGCGAGTTAGGTGAACTTGAATACTAGTATTTTCTGGCATTTGTGTAACCATCACTATATCCCTTAAAGTGTCAGCCACCACCGTCCTTCCTCTCATATTATCAGAAGCAAAGAAGCATTTTATGATTTAAATAACAACACATAAGAACCCCTACAACATAATTCAGAAGCTTTGGCCTCATTTAAGCAACTTGATGTGATAAGATTCCAAAAGTAAGTTCTCTATCTCTATATCCAAAGCTACTTAAATCTACAATTATTTTCCATACAATGTATATTTTAAAAGTATCAATTTTCTTTTCCATTGGTCCCATTTAAACTCACTCAGAATTTGTCCCAAACATATTTGAAAGTTTTATATTTGTCTGAGGTTTCCTATCAAGATCCATTACCTAATAGCATTTTGCTTTAATAATCGTGATATTCATTCTACAAGTAGCCTTTATCTGCCAAGAAAATTTTGTATATTGCTAGCTATGAATTTATGCCTTTGATAGAATGCTCTAGTAAGAATAGTTCCTTTTAGGGGAATTGAAGGTATTTTGACAGCAATAAACAAAAAATTGATATTGTCCTTTGCCAAGTCCAAGAAGATTGTGTGATAGTCTTGGTCCGCCTTTTTACTTTTGTTTCACTAACATGCATTCTTTGACTGGTTGCCAAGCTGCCTTCCTCTCTTGCTTTGACCTAAAATGTTTTCAATTTTTTTCTTGAATATTATGTTTTAGGGTTCCTATAATTATAGTTTTAAGCATGTATAACTCATCTTTTCATTTGGTCTTGTCTTTAAAGGATAGCAGCTCTTCTTAGGTCTTTGCATTTAGATAAGTGTTTTCAAGGCAGTTCTTATCTTTGTTTTTACATCCCTACTACTATAGAATCTGATTAACCATTGCAAGAAGTCTTGATCATGCCGTTTTGAGGATTCTTCTCTATCAATTTGATTCAATATTTCAGAGTTTCAGGTACATAGAGATGAAAGGGAGACGGGAACATGGTCCAGATATGGCTGCAGAGAGCCCCAAATTTCATGGGACAAGGGCCTGTCTAAAAAATGTGTCCTTGTATTTTTCTATACCAAAAACGTTTTTATGTAGGAAAAGATGTTACCTCTATAAAAAAGCATGTTAACTAGAATTATAGTGAAACTCACTAACAAAGTACAGGTTGAAATCAGCAACTATGCAATGAAATTTTAGATGGTATTGCAAATGCTTTGATGCTAGAACAGTAAGTAGCCTATGGCAGAGAGAACATCCCAAATCTATTGGAACAAAAATCATGTAAACCACTCTATTTTTAAAAGAATGTAGCGAGAAAAATTAAAATACATAAAATCCGCAATATTGTCTGATGTATCTTGTCGGAGTCACTTCTTTGTTTTTGTATGTCCCCCATTAAACAAAATTAAAGCTACACGAAGTACAGTGTCCAGTCCCTTTAAATTACATGGCATTAAAACAATTTCAGATGGCAGACAATGCAGAAACACAAGACCCATTTAGAGAAATTAGTGAAAATGCACTTATAAGGCAACGAAGATGAAATGTTCGATCAGTTTTCTCAAATTCTTCTACAAATAGTTCCCTCTACTCAGTCCTCCATATCCGGCAGAGCCTTCAAAGGCCAAGCACCTTTCAATGTTCGAGCCCATTTGGAGATTCTTTTAATTTTAGGGAAATTGATATAGATGTAGAAGACAATTGGATTTGACAAAATAGTATCGTATTTTTCTTTAAACAATTTCCCTAATAATAATGAGAAAATCACTCTTAAAGCCCGCCTCATCTATTAAAAGCTGGTTGTAATCATCTTGTATCCAACAAAATCAAGAAGACTGTAAAGAGAAAATAAAAAATATGAAAGCAGGAATATGAATTGTCAGTTCCAATGCTCAAACTTCTTCCAGTGTTCTTACCCACAGCGCTCGCGTTGTCCACCTTGCTATGGCAGTAGGTCACCCAGGGAAGTTGATGGGGCCAAACACCACGCCATCACACTAGGTTCATTTTTGCCATCAAACCAAAAACCGGCCTTGAGCAATAGCTTTGTGATTATTGAGGACGGACGGGGAGAATTACACATCTAGGTTCCTCCACATTAATATACTCTCTTGGAATGTTTAAGGTCTCACAGAGTTCTCCAGAAAATTTGAGTGTTCCACTTGTCAGGGGTTTGATAATCTAGATGTGATTTGTTTATAGGAGGTTAAGGTTTCAGATTTTCTTTTGCAGAATGCTCTAAAGTGTATATCACCAGATGCCACACATATTTTCACCCTGCACGAAGAGGGTTGTGGCAGTTCCAATATTCTGATTACCCCAAAATTTACGCCATTAATTCTCGCCTCGCACGAAGAGCCCACACCAGGCTACTTGGGTAATTTTGGGTATTATTGGTCATTCTTTAGGGATTTGTAATATCTATGTTCCTAATGATGTACCTGACAGATCCACCTTTTAGCGTTGGTTAGCAGACGATTTGCCTCTCACCAATTGGCTCATTGCGGTTACTTTAATATGGTGGAGACCCCCGAGGACAAGGAGGGGCAGCTACCTTTTCGTTGGTGCGTCAGATAAAAGGAGGCATGTTACTATTTTAAAAACCAATGGCATCTCTCAGATCCTCTTTTTCGGCAGCAGGCTTCATCCCATAAACCGTGGTTTACATGGTCAAATTTCCAGACCAGCGATGATCAGGTTCAATAACACATCGACTGTGTCATGCTCTCCAAACAACATGTGTTCTCTTTTTGCCTTTCCGGTAGGCAGCCAATTTCTGTCCACCCACAGATTGTCATGTCCGATCATAGGTACATCATTCGCTAGTTGGCTTGAAGCAATGGCCTTCTTGAAGTCCCGCGCAGTTAATTCTTTTTTAATATGTCACTTCTAGGCCACAACAGCACTATCCGACTCATTGCCAATGTGGAATTTAGCTCCACAACCTCCCTTTGCTAACGGCTAGATTGAGTAGTGGAATGACGCGATCAATCGTACCACCTCTTCCCTCTGTAAGTATGGCAAATGAGTGGCATGGATCAAGATGTGGGCCGACAGTGCTCTTGCCAAAGAATATCTGAGAGTTTTCCCGCAGCTGGAGTATGATCCTTTTAACCGGCATGTATTAGAATATAAGGCTTATAATTAGTATTAAATCAATATTAATTATGTATTGACTAATAAACGGTTGTAACCACTTCAACCATTTTGTAAACCATCTCTCACATAATAAAATGACGGACACATTGAACAATGTGTGAATTCTGGTTTCTCTTCATTCGTTTATGTACATTCTAATATTTCTTTATTCTTTCTCTCTCCACAAATTCTAACATTGGTATCTGAGCCCTTGGTGCTTGAACGGATTTACAAACTGGGGAGAAGAGTAGGAAGAAGCATTCAGTGTATTTTCGAATGCACTAGCACGTGATAGAAGTTTCAAGTTTCAGCAAAATAAAAAAGACATCAGCTAGGGCTGGAAACTTAGTCGAATCCAAATTCCATTAATAGTCGTTACAGTCCCATGAGGAACAATGCGACAGAAAGTGTCCCGTGAAGAACAAAGAATATAGTGTTTAGGGCAAGTAGAAGGTAAAAAATCACTGCAAAAATTCAGTTTGAAAGGCAGTTTTAGACTGTGAGGGCATATTTGTGTGAGGGCTTGGAACAAGAGGTTGTAAAAGCATAAAATATAGTACTAAAATACAGTCGAGAAGAGGGTCGTGAAAGGGCATAAAAAGAATTCCGATTCAAGTAGGATGATTTCAACAATATAAGGGTACAGTTTTAACCATTAAACGCCATTAAAAATTATAAATACAAGTTGTTGTAGCTACTGCATCCTTTTTTAAAACGCTTATCAAAGACATTCAAAATTTCTGCATTAATTTCCAAGACAAAATCATAATACTTAATTATATTTCTCTATTGACTTGATTTTTGTACCTAAAGTGTAGACTATCACTTTCATTGCATTAATTTGCAGTTTGGAAATTAAATTTGGAGTGAAAACTGGATAAGTCGTTATTTCTAGCCTCATAAACAATCTGAGGTCTCGCATCAGACAGCCAACAGATATCAATACTACAGTAGATGCCAAAGCTATTTGATTAAACAGTCTGACTTCTACATATAGTAAGGAAAAGTTCAAAAACAAACCAAATGGGTGAAAAATTTGCTGATGACGACTACGTATTTTAAAGAAGCCCAACACTTTGAAGACAGGAAGGAATCTAGTGTAGGTAAAACTCGGCATGGATGGCTGCCCAAATAGTTCGGGAGTCTGTGGATCTTGGGAATTTACCCTTACGAGGGTCATGAGACAACTTGATTGAGCACTGTGGGAGTCGCTCCATATGGATGGTTGTCCACAAATTTGGAGATTTTGTAATTCGGGAGTTCAAGGAGGTGGAATCAAGGAACTCGGGAATTCAGCTCGGGAACTACACCTTTACGAGGGTCAAGGAGGCAGCTTGATGGAGTTCTACTTGGTCAAAGCACTACATTCAAAGGGGAAGCTTCTGAAGAATGCAAGACTCTGATTAGCTCTATTATTTTAATCTTATGTCAATATGTTATTTAGTGTAAGCCTTACGTGGGGGTATTAGAATATAAGGCTCATAATTAGTGTTAAATCAATATTAGTTGTGTATTAAGTAATAAACGGTTGTAACCACTTCAACCATTTTGTAAACAATCTCTCACATAATAAAATGGCGGACACACAATGAACAATGTGGAGATCATGCCTCTAACGAATTTTTGAAATGCCTCATACTCAAACAAGCCAAGGAGCAGATTAAGGCCATTCAAACTGCTTATGCCCATCTCACCAAATATGCCTAAAATTTCCTCAACTTTTTTGGAACACTACAAAATGGTATTCCGGACATAGGATTATACAACTAAGAGAAATCACGATCTGTAAGAATGCCTTGACATCATGCCCCACAAACCGAGCCCTTCCGCTCAAAAACTATGTGATTCTCCTCTTACTCTCAATGAGATTTTTGTTGTTGTTCAAAGCATGGGTAATGATAAAGCCCCATACCTCAACAATTTTCCCTGTGGATTCTACAAAACCACTTGAGACTTCGTCGGCCCAAACTTGCTACAAGTTTATAGAAAAACGCTTGACAACAAAACTTTAGGGAATATTATTAATAAAGGCAATATTGAATTTCCCCTAGCATCAAAGATCCAAAGTTAATTACTAGTTGGAGACCAATTACTCTTTTGAATGTCTCCTATAAGATCATTGCCAAGGCATTAGCTCTTTGACTTCAACATATCCCACCTAGAATCTAGAGCAAATTGGTTTCATCAAAATTCGATATATTCTTAACATCATTGTTGTGTGAGAAGGAATGGAATTGGCCTGTGTCTCTTGATAGAGAACCATCTTCCTCAAGCTCAATTTTGAGAAAGCTTATGACCGCATTGAATGGCTTTTTATTCTTCTTGTGCTCAAAGCAGTTGGATTTGGAGAATTTTTCATTTTTGCAGTTCAAACCTTTTTCTTTGAGGCTTCAACTTGTTTGACTATTAATGACGATAAGACTAAGACATTTGGGCTCTTTCGTTCCATCTAGCACGGATGTCCTCTCACTCTTGCCTTATACATTCTTGCAGCCGAAGCTTTTTTCTACTTGTTTGCTCATTGCATAGAGAGGGGTCATGTGCGGGGAATTTACCTCCCTAATCGAACCTCATAGTTGATTAATGGCCATTTTGTTGATGAATCTTTTCTCGCTCTTTCTACATAAGAGGCTTCTTTCAAGGATCTTTACATTGCTTGGATATTTCTTGCAAAGCACCTAGGTAGAATCTACAGTGGGCTAAGGCATAGCATTACAGGAAAATTATGATGCTTTTCCATGACTTGCTCAAACACTTTCATAGGAAATGGATCAAGAAAGGTGAGCAACTCAAATTCCTTGGTATATTCCTTTTGCTTTTGATTGTCCCCCCTAGTTTTGTGGCACTATTGGTTGATCGTGTGCAAAAGAAGATACTTTTATTGGATTACCAAGCCTCTTTCCCTCACTAGCAAATTTTAGGTTTGCACCAAAATTGTCACTTTCACCCACGTCTTTTGCTCATCTTGTTGGGCTCCTTATAAGGCCTATTATGATAAATTGCCTAAATTATAAAGGGATTTCTTATGGGCCAATGCCAAATAGGTCCGAGGGTTTCACAGAGTTGCTTCGTATATTTTTTGCCTACCACAAGAAAAACGAGGCGTGGGTATTGTTTGTGCCCGATTTTTCCCATTGTCTCAAATCGTGCTTTCCATCTGTGTTCCTTGCCTCCTAATTGTTTTGATGTAATGCCCCGTATGAATTACTGGTCCTTGAACTATTCCTCATAGATTTGAGCTTCGTATCCTAAGAAAATTGTGTCATCTACAAGTTTGTCACATCATTTTGAACTAACACTTTAACATTTTGCGTGTTTTATGAAGTATTCATGATTTGCAGGTTCTAATGAAGTGAACGAGCTCTTAGGGGTCCTGTTGATATGCTTGAACCTTCGAAGAAAGGCTTCATCCCTTGGAGATTTGTGTTTTTGTTGCATTGGTGCAAAATGCAAAATCCATTCCTGCCGCCCGACAAAGTAGAATATTCGCGGTATCTTTGCACTTACAGGCCATTCGAGCAAGTATGCAACTTATGTAAAAGTTGCAAGATGCGAACGCATCCCCCGCGCCCGTTAAAATGGAATATTCCAAGTCTTCGCGTGTAAATGGGCCAATCAAATAAATGTACAACTCGGCCAAGGTTGTGAGTTGCAAATGATACCCCAGTACCCAACGAAAAAATATTTGGAGAATCCAAAGGATGCGGGCTTTTGGTACAACTTTGCAATACCTTGTGCAAAGGTACATACTGCAGTTGCACCCCCGATCCCCAGGACATGGTGGATGAAGGCACGTGGCAGCGGCTCAAGCTTTTGGGATGTTAGTGCACTTTGCAACTTGCATCACCGCATCCATACAAGATGCAAGTTTGTCCCCGCAGCCCAACCAAGTCAATAAGTCAAAAGAAAAGATACATAGCACGATAACAGGCATCCAAGTAAGCTTTGCAAGTTACAACTTGCACATTTGCATCGTTGCATTCATGCAAGATGCACCCCTTGTCCCGAATCCCGCAAAGAAAGGTACGTGTGCGTATTAACAAATAAAGCGCCAATGGCTCAAAATATAAATAAAGAAATAAGGAGAAAGTGTCAGTTGGCCCATCGCACCATTAATGCTACCATTGTGATATATATAACTTGGAGAAATGGACCAAAATCGACACTTTGCATTTGAACGATTAATTGAGAGAGCCTTTTAGCGAGCCCTAAGTGTTTTCTGGAGTTGAATTGTGTTTTTGAAGGAGTTGGAGGCAAGGCACGAGTTGTTGATTCATTCCTGAACTGAACACAAGCTTATAAAACAAGTAAGTTCTAGCTTGGTCATCCCCTTGGTATTTTCGTGTGGTTTTTGAATCATTGGTTGCGTAATTCGAAGGGTAGGAGTTTCTGTTAAAGGTTGTGGTGAATTTTATCTTTCCCTGGTCATCAATTCAAGATACCACAAGATGAAGACCTTGCCAAATTTCCCTCAAACTTCTTCGAACTTGACCTCCCATTTTGACAAGATAACTGATACAAACTTGTGGGGCTGACTTGGCCGAATTCAACTTAAGATTAAAATCCCCTGGAAGGAGTAAGATAATGAAGCAAATGGATGATAGTGGGATTGCATTGGCTGCCGCATTCCCTCCTTCTGCTCAGTACCCTGAGTTGGTATGAGCATGTGCTTGGAACTACAACCCGGAAACCAGGGAAATTAGGGATGGGAGTGGTGCCTTGGTACTATCCCTAACAACAGCTTCATTTGACAGAATGTTGGGCCTCCCTAATGTGAGCCATGTAGCCGATGCAAGTGTTAAAAAGGGGGAGGAGTACTAGAATGAGAATTCTAGTGAATTGAGCAAGTTACTAAATGATCAATGGTTGGTAGGGCCTCCATTACCAGACTCCCAAAGAAGTTGGCTAGAACAGAGTTCATTGAAGAAATAGAAGATTGTATAACACTATTGAACCATTTGGTGGGGAATGATTCTGCTTTTATGTTTCTGGAATGGATGTGCCTTTTCATCTTGCTCATGTTGTCAACTAACCCTCCCATCCATTGGGGGGATTTAATCAATAATTCCATTCATTCACAAATGATGCAGGTGGTTGTCATAGCTATGGGAGAATCTGCCAACATCCCTAAATTCTTCATGACATCTTACTTGATATACAATATTGCATCCTATAGAGTTTTCCCAGGGACAAGACAAGAAAGGGATGCAAACACTTTCAAAGTGTATGATGTATACCCCCAACTAAATCTGATAAATTATGGGGCTCAATTCAGGAGGGTGATTGATACATTCTTTGCCCCTGTCATGTGTTTGTTCTCCCCATCGTGACAGTATGAAAGGATGTCCCCTGAAGCCAGAAGAAGCATAACCAGATGGGGATGTTACTTTATTCAATTCCCTACCTTTTCTTACATCAGGGTAAGTGGATTCACAGGTGCCCCATACATGCTACCAAGACACATGGATGACAAGTGGGTACTATTCTAATTGGTGAGACAACTTATCTATGTTCACAAAATTCTGGCAGCTAAGCATAAAACAAATATTAAGTTCCCTATCATTGTTGGTAGGTATACTTGCCCTACCTTGGTCAAGGCTAAGCTACCAGAGGCTGAAATGAGGAGTTTCTCAGTGGAGCAATTTGCCCCAAGAAATAATTATGATATAAAGTGGTTTATGCATCAAGCCATGGGTTCTGCATTTGAACATGAACCTCATTATGAGGATTATTGGATGGACTGCTAGGGAGAGGAAGAGGTTAGGTTAAGGAGTTACTCCCAGATGTCTTTGGTGCAAATTATTGATTACAAGGTAGCAATGGTGCCTCAAGGGGTGGCAGATGATGGAAATACAGTAAGCTCAGAGTACACCCAAAATAACATAGCAATGCAACCCCTCCCAAGTGTAAACTAGGTTGTTCAAGAGATGAAGTCCTTGCACCAAAGGATTGTTGATGTTATGAGGAGGACCCTCACTTGGTTGTTGGATCAGAGAGTTGACATAAGTCAATAGAATACCATTGTTCTTAGTGAGTACAGGGCCAGTGGCATTATTGATGATGTGCTACCAACTTTCAGGAAGGAAACAAACATTACACACAAATGGACACCCCTCAGTGCTCAAGCTATAAGATGAGCTAAGTGCCTATGCTAGCAAAACTGGGACTTTTGTTTCCCAATTGGCTCAAAAAATGGAGGATATTTGAGAAGAACTACCCCTATTGTTGTTACCCCTCTCCGGACAATCCCTACTTCTAATTCTCCAACACCTAAATATTCCTTTAAGACACCCCTCAAGGACAAGAGATGAGATTAGTGCCTATGCTAGAAGGACTGGGACTTCTGTTTCTAGCTCAAAAAACATAGAGGATATCTTGAGAAGAACTGTCCCCATTGTTGTTACCCCTCTCTAGACAATCCCAACTACTTCTCCAACACCTAAGGTATATGCCTCAAAAGGACATGGCAAGAAGGGTGTTGCTGGTCAATCCTCTAGTGGTGGAAAAAGAAGGGTTGAAGAATAGACTCATTCAAGAGGATTAGCATTTGAAGGTCTCATGAAGAAGAGGATTCAGATAATGTCCCTCTCATTAGCAATAAAAATACCAAGGGTTACAACTTTGGTTGTAAAGGAAACTTTCATGCAGACTGGGATTGAGAGGACTTCTGAGGAGAAAATGCCAGTTCAAGTGACTAGGGTGCCTATACCAGTCCCTATGCCACAGGTTCCTTAACCCCCAGAAAACATGTTAATATCATGTGAAAGTGTGGTCATGACTCAAGTTGTCAGACCAGGTATTCAGGAACAAAAGGAACAAATGGCTTCACAAATTGAAAATCCAGTTGCCCCAAAGGCAGGAGATGACAAAGGGGTTGAGCAACATGGAGTAAACCCTGAGCATGAAAAGATATTCTCTGATTTATTGAAAAATTTGGGGGTGGATCAAGGGGTTGGTATTGCTATGAATACAAGCTAGGAGGAAATCAATGGTGAAAAAGAAAAGGGTCCCACTCCAAGTGAAGAGCCCAAGAATCAAGAGGAGGGAGGCACAAAAGAAATTATGGTGCATCCTGCAACAGAACACAGTGTGGGGGACCCACAAGAAAGTATTGGGCAGCCCCAGGATATTCAAGAGCCCACTGTTGTTATATTGGGGAGTGTGGAAGACATTGGCATGGAAGGTAAAACAAATGAAAAGGAGTCATGCATACAAATCCATGAAGCAATTGCAGATGCAGGGACTTCTAGTAAACATGTGGATTCATTCCCTGAGTCCACTAAAACAATTAAACAATCATCCCCACCCCCCACAGGTGAGGAGGCCAAGGTCATGAAGCCCAATGAAGTAGTTGTTGTACAAGAACAAGGGGCTGAGATGGAATCATGCACTACAACCACAAAGCCTACAAATGAGAAAGAAATAGATGGAAAATAGTTAACCCAGGCTGAGGTATCAATTGTTGGAACTCAGGTGACTCCCCATTCTTCTCAGGAAATGATTATAGCACCAGTTAGACAGCCAGTGCCAGGTGAAGAGCTACCCCTTGAGGGATGGTTGGAAGCAGCTCTTCCGAAGCAGAAAAAGATAAAAGTGCAAATAAATATAGATGATCTAATAAGCACTGCATCCCTAAGTTCTTCAAGGCCACCAAAGAAAGCAAAGACTATGTCTAGGACATTGGTGGGAAATCAAGGTAAGAGGTTCTTGGAGATTGTTACTCCACAAAAGGATATTCCTAAGGGAGAAGCAACTCTTACTGATTTCCAAATCACCCAGATCCCATTAGGTAAGTAGTCCACTGAAGGGCTCAAGCATGAACTTAATGTGGTTTTTCAAGATGTTGTTCAGAGAATTGATAAAGATAAAGAAACTAAGGAGCAACTGAAGGAAAAAGTTGAGGCTCTATCAAGCATTGTCAGGAAGTTTGTCCAGGTTCCCCAAACCACACAGGCCCTCACTCCTGAAATCACAAATACAATTATGAAAAATGTTGAGGATATTACTGCAAGGAATGAATCCACAAAGGAGTGGGAGAGGAAATTTATTGAGAGGGGCAGCCAAATCATCACAAAAGTAATTGCATGTTACAATCAAGTTATTGAACATTTGGAGGATGGTACTGCACTAATTGAGAAATATCAAGGTGAGGTAGAACGTTGGGATGGCATGTTTCCTAAGCTTGAAACCATAAATGCCATGAATGAAGAGGAATTGGAGAAGGAAGGAATAGTCCCCCTGGATTGCAAAGGAAAGCATTTTCAATGTGAGGACATTGTTAAATTAAGAATTGAAACATTGGGGAGTTGTATTGGCAAGCTCCAGACTATGAGGGATAAAGCAGAAGTATGTTGATGACATTGAGTCTAAGATAGAGAAGATGCTTCCCCTTGAAGGAAGATATAACTCAAAAATGCAGATGTAGATAAGCTAATTGATATACTCAAGAAGCATGTTGTAGGGGAGTTTGAGACTCAAAAGGTGTTCAATTATTCTTCCCTATAAAGGTTTGTTTACTTAGGGGGATGTCTTAATAAATTGGACAAGAAAATAAAGAAGAAAAAGGCTATATCTACAAATTGTGTCCAGATCTTGTCCAAGAAAGAAACAATCTTTCTGTTTCATGTGAGGCAAGATGAGGATTTTGTTTTGAACATGTTTAAATGTTATGATGCATTCAGAGACAGGTCAAAGGCACAAGAAGAGATCAAGGCCATTGAGCTCGACCCATCCTGAGCTCATTCTTTATTCCTTATTCCTTGATCCTTATTCTTTATTCTTTTGTGACTTGTTATCTTTTCCAAAAGCAATAAGGAGGAAGAATCAATTCAAATGATTGAGGTAGATAACAAACTCCCTGTGATGATGCACGCATGGAGGATGACTGGGAAGTAGAAGACATAAGTGGTTGAATAACAAAAGGAATATCCTATGCACCTCCACGTTTGCAATCATAAAACAAAATAGCTCCATCCTGGCACATCAAAATGGAATCTTTATGGTTGGAGGAGTCTCTCTTTTCACTTTGGCAGGTTCAACATCCTTTGCCCCACATTTTGATCTTCTCAGTTGATTTTCGGGGGGGGTGGGTATATTCCCTTGTGGAAACATTGTATAAGAATGAGGGTCTGTCATCATTCTAATGGGTTAATGGTTAGTTGGTGATAGTGGGTTGTTAATTTTCTCTAGCTCTAGGTTTTAATTTCTCCTAAGAAGTGGAGGAAGTTCTTATTTTTTGAATTTGTAATGCTAAGGTGGTTGCACTGTACACCCATTAATAGGCATTGAGGGCATCCAGTCTATGTCCCCTTGTTAAAACCAACATGAATAGAATAAAATGTTTTGATTCAATCATGGATTTTATTATTTATGTGAATATTTGATCAATGAGATATATCTTTAATTACAATCATATGTTTGTTTCATCAATAGATTACATATATTTAACTTCTGGTTATTGTATTTTCTTGGTCACTACATAAATATTGTGTTGTAGTGTATACTTTGCATTATTTTGGTTCAGTTGTAAAACCCTTGTTGTAATATGACTTGGAATGATTTCTATCATCCTTTGAGTGTATCTTGGGCATATAAAATGGAAGCAATGAACATTTATTAGAATTCTTCACAAGTGTTTGTGTTAAGGATTTTGAAGATTGTATGGTAACATTTGCATGAACTTGGGTATCAATGAATGTAAATGCCCCTTTGGAAGTTATTTTATTTGATTTATGTTTTCTCTACGCTTTTGGAAGTAACATGCTCTCATGGTAGTCATTAACACTCTTCTGTTATAAATCAACCATCATCCATCCCCCTTTTTTCTCTAAAATAAAAGAATCCTACCGTCCTACCCCTACAAACTCATTAGATCTGCATACTATACACATGTTTTCCTGCAAATTGCATTACCTTTATCTATCATGAATGTATTTTCCTTGATTTGTAAATATTAACATTCCAAACATCATTAAGATCCATTTCATTTGTTGTTTACGCAGAAATGATGCTTGTGAATCATTTTTATCTGTCTTCAGTAACTTGTGTCTGATGCACTAAGCATGTGTGATATCCATGTGAAAAATCTTGTGAGTATATATTGCATCCATGGTTATGATTAGCTTAGATTGACTTACCAATAATTTGAAGGATATGGAATTGCAATATCCCTCCTTAATTCAATTTACCCTTGGGTTCTCTCACCTTGGTTCAGGAAAAGCCAAACTTAGCAGGGTTTATCCATCCCCTTTGTGAGGTGCCTCCCAGTCATTTCTAGTACCTTGTGATAAGAGAATATTAGATATATCCCTGAGCTTCAAACGACGTATCCTTCAAAATCTATCATTCTTAAAGCCATTATGCCCTATTATGACATCTACTAGCATCCCTCTTGATGAAATGTCTAATATAGGAGAGCTTAGATTCTTCAGAAAAGGCATTACTTTGATACAAAACCTTATCACTTCTAGAGATTGGATTTGGTGGTATGATTTGCACAAGAAGTTCCAACTCTTAGCTTCAAACTTGCATTCTCTCCTTCATACTAAAGAGCTTTTTCCATATATGCTCCATAAGCATGGGCTTCATCCACTTTTGTGGAAAGATTGGTGATGGAATTGTGATACTTTTTTTAAAAAATACTTCCATGGGTTGTATCAGATTATAAGTTTGTTCTCTAACTTTAGACAAGCTCAATAGGCACTAGAATTTGCACTCCTCTCCTTGCACCTAACTTATCATAACCGATAGGATTGGCAATGCCAAGATTGAACCTAAATTAGCTCACTTTCTTTGGTGCCTGGTTCACCAGGCTTATCCCTTGGAAAAAAGACAAGTCACATCGGTATCCATAATGCTAAATGTTTGGTGTGTGCCCACCCAAAAACTGAAATTTTCAAGCACCTATTATGGTTTTTTCCTTGGAGCATAGTCGACCTAGAACTACATTCACAATCCTTCATATCCCAAGCCTTTTACTTGGCATATGATTTTTTTGGAAATTATGCCAGCTAGTCTGCACACGTTTTTCTTTGAAATTTGTTCAGAGGAGTTATTCTATTTCAATTGTGGAAATCTAGAAATGCATCTATTTTCAATAAAGATATAATTGACTATGACTTTACAGTTAATGAAAAAGTTCTTGTGATATATTCGATGCATACGCAATTTTCATCCCAAGTTGAGAAAGTTGCAATTGAGTTTTTGCACTTACAAGAGCTTCTTTGCCATTAGGCGAGTGCTCCATGCACCACGAGCCACATGCCTCTAGACCATCCTCCATAGGGCTCTATGCAACCAAAGCCCAAACATCAATGTAGCCGGAAACTGAAGTCACTTTTCCACTCTTCCTCACTGAAGGGGTTAAAGTTTGCCACCGCATGGGAACTCTTTGGCTAGCCTATCTCAAAGACTTCTCCAATGCAGGGCAATGTTCAAATGGTTACACCACTTGGGCAGGGAATTACCGTTTCATTGGATCATGTTGGTGAGCCTCTTGAAGGAGACGGGAAGGTAGCACACAATTCTTCTTCACATGAACCACCTACTTGGGGCCCTCCCAAGGATCATACTCCTCTACCTTCCCCTAGAGTTGCAATTGCGTGTGTTTGATCTTTCACACTATTGTCCTCAAATGTAACGCTTTTTGTAGTTGTATTTTTCAGCAATCTATGTAGCCATGTATTTTCTGTCATTCCTTTGCTTTCCAAGCCATGTACACCAACCGCCCAACTTTTGTTGTAACTTTTTAACTAATTACTTTTTTACAGTAATATGATATATCAATGAGTTCCAATAAAATAAATAAAAGTGAGCCCGGGGTTTCAAACTTTTCTACGTGCGAGACCAACAGTTTTGAACATTGATCTCCCAAGACCAATTTCTGTGTTAAATTTCAGAAATATTAGAGCATCTAATAAGAAATTAGCATTTAGGTCATAGTTACCAGGTCCGGAAATCTAAATCCGTTCATGAGGGGAAAAAAATCTGAAAATCCGGGACTCTTGAAAAAGTTCAAAAAAAATCAATGCGGAATATATACATATTATTTATGAGCATAATTTATAAATATGAAAACATTGACAAATACAGATTTTGTTATTAATAATGTAATATAAAATGTTAATATATTTATTATTAAATAATATTAAAGGGTGTTGGGTGTCTTTTTATTGCAAAAAATAAAAAATAAAAATATTTATTTTTGGAAAAAAACAAGGCCAACCTAGACCGAATTTATCTGGGCTGCCTGAAAAATTCGGATCTGATCGGATTTTGTGCAGATCCAGCCGGATCTAGTAACTATGGTTTAGGTCCTAATTTAATATACTATGAAACAATGATAAGTCAAAACCAGAATAAACAATCCTAAATTATGCTACTCTTGATTTTGTGAATAGCGCGCCAATTATAAATTGATAAAGTACAGTTTGGGTTGTTAGGGTTAGAGAGACGAACCTTATGCAAACTAATTATGTAACAGTGTGCTCACAATGTGTACAAAAGCAAATTAGGGTGTCGTCAAGCTACTCAAAAAATGTCTCGATCTGGAACTAGCGCATGACAACTTCATATGAAGCAAGACATCTTTGATGTCGAAACCGTCTCGCAGGCTAAGAGCCTACCTTTTCGGGATGCACACCTAATCTGGTTGTTGTGATCGTGTTTATTTGTCTAGATATTTGATTCTTGGGTCTAGAACTATGCAATGACAAGTTATGATAAGGTGTTGTTTCTCTTAGTCTTGAAACCCTAGCCCTTGTGCTTGAGACATGAAAAAGGGATAGCAATGATTGGATTGGACTGCCTCACCACACCCTCGCAGATGTGATGAGCAATGCACTACATACCACTACTCCAAAGAAGGATCAAGCCATATGTAATTCTCCCCAACCTATGATAAGACAAATGTGATATAGAATAAACAATAAAGATAGAGCCCTTGATTTAGCCCTCACATTTGGGAACACCCACTTATACTTCAAATTTGGCTCATGGTTAAACTAGGGCAGCAATATAGATGACTTCATATTCTAGTAGCTTATTGTTGTGATAGGTGCTCTAAGAAATAGCATGCTTCAATGCTTCTTCTTAACCTTATTAAAGTGAGAGTGTAGAGTATCCTCTAGATGCCTTTAATGGTTAGGGAGCTTGTGTATTTATATGTCACCATTTGTATGATTTTCCGCTCAACTGACCCACAAGTACCACCTAGAAGCCACTTTACCCTTTTGAAAATTTGATTGTTAGAAGTGCAAGGGAGTACAGGTTGAACAAGTTCATTGTCCCAAGTGGGAAAGGAATCAAGCCTACAAGTGGAAGTATGTAACAGATGTTCAATAGAATGTTTAATGATTGATGAGAAGTTGCATTGGAGAATGGTTGTCATCTAGTGGATCTCGGGTGCAGGATAGAGTAGAAGGGTACCTTAAGTTGGTCAATCAACTTATAAAAGGGACAGAGATCAAAATAAATGCAAAATAATTACGCCGAAGGATGTTGCCCCTATGAGAAAGAACCTCTGGTCGTTCACGTTAGGGGGTTAAATTTAACAGACGTTTAGACTTTTTTTTGTGTTTATACGACAAGAATAACCTAAATTTGAAGCTCTAACATTCATTTCATGGAGGGGAGGAGTTGGGTGGAAGAAGATGATAGAGATGCGGAAATGGAGTGGATGATGACTAAGGTGGACGAAAACAATGGAGACCCAGAGTTACTCTGGTCTCATTTGCCTCGCCACTTGCTGGAGATGAGACTGGCCTGGCTTCCCATGGAGTTCGTCTTCAAGTCATGTCTGGTAAGCAAGGAGTGGAATTATTTCTTATTTTCATCTAAGTTTATAAATCTATGGACTCAACTCCCCAAAAGGAATTCGTGGCTCTTGTTTGGTCTCTCGGACATGTGCCTGCTATCTAACCCTACCTATTGCTTTTCCTCAAAGACCTGGAAAACGGTATCATTCTCTTACTTCCCAAAAAGAAATTGAGCTTTTTACTTAGGATCAGCAAAAGGGCTCATCTTACTTTGGGTATCTGTCAACGATCCATCAAGTGCAATAAAACTCTATGTTTGCAATCCACTTTTGAGAAGGCATTTGGAGCTCCCTCCCTATATTTCCAAATATCTAGCTACGTGGTTGATACGTATTATGGATGGGGATGGGAAAGATGCCTACAAAGTGGTGTTTGTGAATTCAAAAACTATAGAAATCTATCATCCTTCTAAGAAATTATGGACGATTGCCTTTGTGTTTCTGAAGGATTTGAAGTTACACGCAGGAAAAACAATTCTTTTGTGCAAGGGTCTCCTTTTCTATGAAACATCTAAGCCTCGTGGAATAATGGTGTATAACATTCAAAACTGAGAGGTTAAGGAAACGATAACTTTAGCCCCTTTGCCTTGTTGGCCATTCTGGGCTTTTAAAGCTGATAATCTGTGTTGATCATACCTAATTGCATGTGGGTCTACCGTTATCCTTGTTGCGGCTTCTCCTCGACACTTCATTATGTGGGAGTTTGAGATGAAGAGTGTTTGGAACTGGAAAGAGATTGCAAGAGTGCCTGAATTATTGCATTGCGAGTTTCTAATGAAGCCCCCCTCTACCTACTTTGTGAATTCAGATTTTTGGTTGTGCTATGAACACATTGGAGTGGGGGATTATGTTTGTTTCAAAAACAGTAACAATACGGAGGTGATTGCATATAATTTAAGGCAACAGTTGTGGGGTTGGCTCCCATCTCGTCCAGATGCTCATGCACATGGAAAATGCCCCCGGGGAAGGTGTGGGGGGAAGGGCATGGACTTTGAACCCCGACCTGATATGCAGTTTTCATTTTCAACCTGATATGAGGAAGGACATTGGCTTTGAACTCTGTCCTGATATGATGTTTGAATTTCCAACTTGATATGGGGAGGGGCATTAGCTTCCAATCTCGATTTGATGTGATGTTGCAATGCATTCCTGACCTGATATGAAGTTGTAATGCATTGTAGCAATTCAAATGTTGTTATTTTCTATGTTTTCCTTGTTCATCTTAGTAATAAATAGTCACGTTGATTCCTTATAATGTATTTGTAACTATCTCCATATTACAATTTATATTCAAATGTTTGCTTTTTCTGTGTTTTTCTTTTTCCCATAACTTGTTCATCATAGAGTAGTCACAAAACCAAAGTGGAGAGGATAAAATTAATGCACATGCAGGGCCTCTTGGGCTACTGCTATCAATTTAATCCCACCCTTTTAACAGTCCACTCACAAGTAAATTACACAGACTCCTGATCAAAGCTGAAACTGTATAATTTTATCCAAAGACTGTTTAACTATATCAACTCCCAAATACCCTCTCCTAAAATATCTCAAACTGACCATAAAAAATGCTTCACTAGTAGCTGAAAATAACGTGCATAGACTCAAAACACAAGGCTACTAAAATTGATCTTGTTTAAACTCCATCATCTTACACCATCTTTTCTGAAACTGTATTAAAACTCGGAAATAATTGGATTATTTTGATTTGGATTAGTCCAAAACTCGGAACAGCAGGGGAGCGAAGGGTGTGGTCAAGCAATCAAAGAGATGTAGATTTAGGGAATTTACAGTAAGATTCTGAATCCCCTTCATTACACATATGCAATCTAGTAGTTGCACAATATGGGCATGCTTTTTAGTGTTCTTTGCTGCAATGTAGTTATCTAGGTTTTGGAGCAACCATAGTTACCAAATACGGTCAAACACTATGATTTCCCAGTATTTTTTCGTTTTTTCCTATAAACCATACGAAAACGTGAAATTTCGATAGTTATGAAAATATTTAATAGATTTTTCCTTAAATCCAAAAATAAGGGATTTGAAATAATATGTATTAATTATTATTAATCCATATCATAACATGTTTAAATGGAAAATTTTCCAACATTAAATCTTACATAATGCTACTTCAAGTTTGGACTTCATGGTGGACTGGGTTAAGTTACAGAGCATATCTCACAAATCTTCTGGTCAGTTTTCAAATTTTACCCTGGAACAAATTCCCCATGTGCTTTTAATGCCAGTAATAAAAGAAGATACTGGTTGTCCAACACTTAGACTTGAAAAGTCAGCACCAAATGATTTTTGTATAACATTTGGAACTACTTGCTCAACTCCCACTGTGCCAACAGGGGCACCAAAAGATGTCAATCCTAACTGTCCATCCTCTTGAACATTCTTATTTGATTTTATGTGCTTCGTTGGAGTTGTCTCCGGCTACTGAGAAGTGGTGGCAGAAATGTTACCAACTCCAAGTCCTTGTAATTGACCTAATTGGACTGACTGGTTTGAAATAATTTTGGGAAACTGACTGGATCCTGCGCTATAGCTTATTCTAACAGGTTTTATGCTAGCAAATGCATTTTGGCTCATTCCCCCTCTGCTCTGTCCTATTTTTGAACCTTGGCCCATTTCTACATGGATTACTTGTTTTTCTTGAGCACAAGGAATGATAAAATAAATTGTGCTCCTTCAAGCCGTTGCCAATCAGCTTCCCCTTAAAGTGTAGAATGTTGCAACTGCTAATAATGTTAGTGGTAATACCAAGACTCAAGTGAATACCCAGATTTGTCAGCTCAGGGGTTGTGAAAAATACCACATTTCTTCGTGCTAAGAGCAAAATATGTTGCATTTACAGTTGAGATCTTTAGGACTATTAATGTCATGAATGAATGATGAGTGAGCATAGGGAGGTAGAAGATTTGTCTTTTTCTTAGAGAAAATAGATAAAAGCAACTTTAAAGTACATTTTGCTTGCGAAGGAAGAGAATTAGATTTAGAAAAGATATCTTATATAACGTAGGAAAAACAGCTTGTCCTTAAGGAAAGCTTACAACACAAGTAAACTCTTCTATCTAAGAAGATGAGATATAATTGTACAAGGGTGCAGAACAATGGAATTTAGTTGATAAATGAAAATTTATAAAAATTCTAAATTATTCCATCTCTAGAAAGATTGTGTGTGGATGTGGAACTCATCGTGGTTATTTTCCTATATGCACTCTAATTTCTTGTGTTCCTTTTGCATCAATGAGAAATAAAACCAAGCTTATCTAAGTCATGGGTTAATGAACTTTCCTTTTCAGTCAAAAAGGTTAAGACTACTAGTGCTCCTAACTTTCATGATATTGATACTATTAATGCATTTCCTCATAGGTACCTCAAGGCATATCGGGAAAACCAAAATTCTTCAATATGAGAGAAATAAAGGGTTGTGCCTCCTAATCCCAATAATGGTCTTATGGGAATAAAAAGAAAACTTCTTCAAGCCATGGGCTAGTAAGCTTGAATTTGTTGTTAGGACATTTGAGGCTACTTATGCTTATTGCCCATATGGGATTGTTAATGTCAAGTTCAACACATCTTTATTATTAGTAGTGCAAAAATTGTGTCAGCTCAAGGCATGGAAATAAAACAAAAATCTATCAACTAATGAACTTTCTTTTGCAGTCAAAAAGGTTGAGGCCAATGGAGCTCCCAACCCATATGATAATGGGACTATTGATGCAAACCTTCTTTATTACCTAGAATTGTGACAATAAAATTGAGCTTCTTCAAATTATGAGCAATAAAGGGTTGTGTTTCCTAATGAACTTGCCTTTTCCTCCTTGAAAATTGTATCTTAGAATCCAAATTATATAGTATACTCAATATTCATATTTTGCATACCATGAGCTATTTGGAAATTGCAACTTCAGACTATTGACCTATGAGTTTAAATTGTATGCAACAATGTTGCATTCATTATGCAAATATGGAATGGTACATGCCATGGCAACCAGATGTATTCAATGTGATGAATTGGAAGGTATAGATCGATGTTTACTATATTCGAGTAAATTATTCCTTATAGTAGACATTGAAATGTCAATTGTTTAATGTTACATTTCCATTTAGTACATGGTATGCAAAATATGAATATTGAGTATACTATTGTATATTTTATGTTCAGGGACAGGTATCAGAGTTTTTCCAATCACTATTACCTTTACATTGGCGGCTACAACTCCAACAAAAGATGTCAATCCTGACTGTCCATCTGCTTGAACATTCTTTTGGATGATAATTTTGAAACACATTTGTCATACTTTGGCATTGCCAAGTGCATTTCCTCAGCCAAAACCCACACCTCTACCTATGTTTTGGGTAACATTGGTTACATTGACCCTAAATATGCAAGAACATCAAGGCTTAATGAGAAATCTGATGTATACAGATTACAGAATTGTTCTTTTGGAGTTGCTAACGGGAAGGAAGTTGTGGACAATAACTCAAATTTGCTTCAGTTGGTAAGATTTCTGATTGTTAATTTCCTTTCAGAGCGTACATTGTACACTGTTTAAGTATTTTTAAGGTTTGTTGTCTGGAGCATGGAGCAATCAAATGTGGATGGAGTTATCTTTGACATTGGCATGTGAACACAGATTCTATCAAAAGCAGACAACAACACAGTCATGGAAACTGTTGATACAAAGTTGCAGCAACCTGCAGGGATCTTGGGATTGTAAGAAAAATCTTCCAGTTGGCCTTGCTTTGCACCAAGAAACAGCCCTCTGATCGACCCACCATGCATGAAGTTGCCAGAGTTCTAAAGTCGATGTTGTCAGTGCCTGCTCCTAAGCAAGTTCCTAGTATCCAAACGAACCAACTGACCCCTGGTAATAATTACAGGAGGTATTTGGATGAATATGCAGATGGTAAGCACAAAGATGTTACAGGGAGCACAAGCAGCACTTCTGATGGGCATTTGTTTGTGAGATTTGGTGAGGTGATTTCACAAAACACTGTTTGACTAGAATGAGACTGGGACGATGTTGTGTCGGAAAACAAATGCATCCCCACGAGCCCTCTCTATACAAGGGTTTGCTTTTCTCAACGATGAGCCGATTTTCAAGTAAACAATGACCAATTTTTCCTTTAACAGCCCAGATTTTTTTCATATTAATTCAGTCCACTCGGAACCCTTAAAACAGATAAAAGTGTGCCCGAATTTCTTTTTGAAGGGGCAAAATTGGCTTTTGGGCATTTTGTTCCTTTTCCACTTGCCCAAGAGGAATGTTTTTGTCAAAGCTAAATCAATCCACTTCCGATACTAGTGCTTATGCCTGCTCTAATTGTATAAGGTTCCACAAAAAAAATAGTTGGATCAAATAACATCAAGCAAGCTCGTGTTGATATAATTTTTGCTACATTGGACAGGAGAGCATCATGTGTAGTTCAGACAAAGATAAACTTAATTGTAGATATAATTACAGATAAATGACAAGAATAATATGCTTATTGGGTTTGTGTTCTCTTTAAATGCTTTGCTTGCATGATCCCAGGTCATGTTGACATGGAAAAGCATAAATGTAGGTCCAGTATTAATCTTGTGATGAACTTCCACCTGGTTGGAGGATTGAACTGATATAACAAAAAAGGTATAGTAGTTGATTATTGTATTAATTTTGTAAAGTCAAGAATGACAGTAGTTGGGGATTGAAGTGAAATTTGTAACCAGTTTTTAAATTTGTTAGTACTGGAACAGAAGTGCAACTAGCCTCGTGGATGTTAAAAGGTCTTCTTAGTTGTAGGATTGAACTCTTACGTGACTTAAGACTGGTGTGTGTATATATATTAACTTGAACCATGATTGTTCTGTTCCAGGTAACAGTCGGCAGTTGGTTGCTTAATTGCATTTCTTTCAATGCAAAATGAACACTCTGTTCAACTATAATAGATAGGACTGCTCTGCTAGGTTCCTAAAAATAGTAATTGCCATCTTCATAAGCGCATTGAAAGAAGACCACAACATACTCGTGATGCGCAATGAACACCAAAATTTGTGAAGCCTGGTCATGAAACAAGAGATTTAAGTAAAAGGGTAAGTACTGTGTAGGTAGTACCAACCAAAATACCGATGCAACCACCGTCTCAAACACATTGCAACACTAACACAATTTTACCCCAAATAATTACAAACCACATCAACTACAAAAATAATTAACTATCCCTCTAAATCAAATAACTTAAACTGTTCGGCGTTCACATTGCAATATACACATGCGATTGCTAGTAGATTTGAAAGTACTCGAACCAAATTTCAGGTAGTACACGACCTTATTTTTTATTTCGCCAAATAAATAATTAATCGCATATGTATTCATCTCTTTCCAGTTATTTACACTGAGACCACTCAAAAATAGAAACAAATTAAATAAAAGTTTGCCAGGGATTTTGAATTTTTCGAGACATAAGACCAACGATTACGCACTCTGATGTTCGAGGACCAGTTTCTATGTAAATTTCAATAATAATGCGTTTTTATTTCATAGCTTACAAATTCAAAAAGTATCAGATATTTGTGATGATTTTTCACTAATCTTTTTTACAGTTGACAAAACATCCAAAACCGTAGAATTAAAAAAACAAACAAAGATAAACCCCATACCTGCTGCGCAGAGATATTAGACGCATGAGGTAATCGGCGCTGGAGATCTGCAACGAAAGGTGCCACGGCAGGATCTCTGGAGTTGAGAAAAAGAACCTCCTGCGCAGTAATAATGGCCTTAATATGCTCCAAATTTATGACAATGGCTCGCTCTCGGCCAAGTATAGTAGAGGGATAAGAAAGCAAAGGATCCAAAATACGCAGGTCACGAGCTGGAAGGCCAGTCCGGCGCATGATCGCATGTTTTCCGGCCTCGACGACCTGTGCCTGGCCGGAGGCGTCGAGGAGAAGCCATGCCCTGACACCTACCCCCTTCTTTTTCACCCCTACTCCTCCGCCTACGCGTGGCCCATCCTCCGCATCCTCTCCGCCGCCATTAACGACCGCCTTATATAAACTACTCCTGGACCTCATTGTGTTCGAATTTCGCCGAAATTGACTACAGCAATCGCGACGGACGCATTTGAGCTTATGGCTATGGAGTTTTCAGAGCATAAGCTAACCTATGGGAATTGAACCTGGGAGGACTGTTAAATTCCTGCAAATATACCGCTAGATCTCGGCCCAACCGACTGCATCCGACTTCGTGAGTAGTTTTTTAGTCATAGCGGTTTTTCCGACAACGGCAGAAGTATATGAGAGCACTCAAGTATCCGTTGAATTACAGTGCGACTTCAGATATTTTCCCGGTCAGCTTCAACCCTGCGGCATTTAAAGTTTGGGAATCTAGGGATATTAAACCATTTGATAAAAGCAAGATTTACTTTATTGGCAAGTTTCACTCTCAACTCATGGTTGATCGTGAAATTGGTGGTGTATGGCCTATATCACTATTTTGGGTGAATGGTGTAGATTTTTTTTAGGGTTGTTTTTGTTGGAAAGTGTTAAAATCTTCTAATGTTTTCTAATTAGATTATTTTCACCTGTACCAAAATAAATATATAAATATTTGTATTCTCTCTGATGTAATTTGCAACCCCTGTGTTATTACTAGTTTACACATGGGTTGTAAGATGTTGGAAGGAAGGGTAATGTTTCATTTTTCTAATAGTATATTAGGTTGTACTTTATCAAAATATGGGCCAGCAACATACCATTATCAAAATGGAAGCAAATTGAGAGAATTCAAAAGCATATGATTACCAGCAAATTTAAGTTGAAAGTTTTGGTCCCTTATGAGATTCTTTTAGCTGAAACAAGTGCAGTTCCAATTGAAGCCATTGTTATGATTCGACTTCTAAGATACCTCAACAAAATTGAACATATGACAACAAACAAGGGGCTCAACATTGTCTTCAAAGAGCCATTAAGCAGGAGGAAGAGGTCATGGATGAACCAAAACATCAAGTGGATGAAGAAATGGAATATTGAATGGAATACATGGCCCCAAGGCAATAAAGAAATACAAGCATTTGTTATTGAAAAGGTCCGCAAAACTATGTGGGACAACAGAGGCAAAAAAAAGAGATATTATCTCAAAGAATTTAACTACACTTGTGACTATCAACAAAAGGCATACATCGGGGCCCTCATTCCGTGGAGAGCTAAGATTCTCATAGCTCAACTAAGGACAAACTCCCACCAGCGTAGATGTGAAACAGGTATATGGAAAAGGACTAAAGAAAAATGGGAAGAAAGACTTTGTGTCTTTTGTTCAGATGGGGTAGTGGAATCAGAAAAACACTTTATTATGGAATGCAGTGCCTATAATGACATTCATTTTAGATATGCAATCAATTTCAATACTTTGTCATTACATGTTCTGTTTGACGAGGAGTGGATAATTGGAATGGGAGACTTCATCAACAAGATTAACAAAAGAAGATCTGAATTGGTGAATTCTGAAGAAAGTGGTTTTACTATCTCATAGGCTATTTTTAGCCTCGTTGATGTTAAAAGTTTTCTTTCCTTCTTGGTTGATTCAATTTTGGTTGCCCTTTAAGTAGTGTAAGTCATGGATTCAAATCATTTAATTTGTTTATATTATGTATTGAGAAATGTGTATTATTTCAAATTGGGTTGACCAATAGCACTTACCATGAGGACATGGATTCAAATTATGTCATTTGCTCGTATTGTGTATTGGGGATGTGTGTTATTTTAAATTGTGTTTGACCAATAGCACATTCTCACCTTATATTAGAGCTTCCATCTTTCAAGTTCCAAGTAGTTGGGTATTTGTTGATATCTTTATATTACTAAAACAAATATTTAATTCTTTTAATTATATAATATAAAGTTACCATGCAAATCAATCCTTCTCCAAATAAAAATTAATTAATTAATTATATTATAAATTGAAATGATTATAAAAAGTGGAAAATAATATAATAAAACAGAAGAAATGACCTTTAAAATATGTTTTCTTATATTTTATTCACAATATATTAAATGTAATGTTGAAGAAGAAATAAAGAAGATAATAGAAAAGCATAGAGTTTAAAGGCAAACGAATGTAAAATAACAACTTAGTTTTGAGAAGGTCAAGTTTTAATAGTTCAAAATGTTTGAAAAAAAAACTGCCAGTGAAATTTCAAGAAATGTTATCGATGTAATAAGTACATATATTGTTTAAACACAAAGATGTATGTATGTTATAACTAGGTGGTTGGAAAATTATTTTCACAATTAATAAACTATGGAGTATTAATAAAAAAAGGTGTACATATCGGAAAGTTGGACTAATACACTCGTTGCATATTGCAATTGATCGAAAAATTGTTATTAAAATATATATAATCGCAAAGTGCGGCATAATAATAATAATAATAATAATATATGATTTGGGAATTAAAAATGAAGCATAAGCCCATCAGTTTGGCATGTGACAAAATAATACATTATTTTCATTAAATTATAAGATAAATAGAAGGTATTTATACCTTTGGCTTAATTTAGATTTTAATTGAAATGTTTTTGGCATGGATTAAGCCTAATGATGCAATAACTAATCACCATTATCCAAATTTAGATTTATCATTTGAAAGTTTTTAACAAAATTGTGTAATGTTTCAAGAGTTAATATGTTCAAATAAATTTGTGTAAATCATATTACGATATTTTTGTAGAGTTAATTATATAATGCTCATAATGACTTTGATTTTTCATTCTTGTTATGTCGGGGGCGTTTTATTATGAGGTTTCTTTACCGGAAAGTGTCAAGCCTTTTCAGTAAAGACTCTTTTAGGCATATATTTTTTGGGTAGTTGTTTTTCTATTTATTTACCAATAATATTTTCCATTTGTATGTAAATTGTACTTTGTATGCCGTTGAGTTCATGACATAAAATTCAAACATTTCATTCACTCACCATTTCCACTATAATAAATGATCATTTGATTCACATTAAATGTTTATTTATACAAATATTAAAGCTCACATGCAAGTGTTAGAGATTAGAAAGCAAGCTAAACTCTAATCTAATTTAATATGCAAAAGAAACGGGTTTATTGAACCATTATTAAATGTTGTGGGACAAAGTATCGAGTTCTTTTAAATAGGCAAGTGATCTCTCTTTGAAGCTACACAATACAAACTTGAAAACGCATTAGTATTTGTTAGTGGTTAGTGAATCTACCTCAGTCATATCCATAGCCTTTTCAAGGTTGATATGTAACAATTGACATAATGAATATTCATAACATTTGAAAACCCTGAAAGTATTACACTTGATTGATTATTGATGCCAATAGGTGATCTAATTTGATGACAATAAAATTGCACTTGAAAGTCAATCACCTAAGCAATTTGGACCTATACGAAAAAAATTACAATTTTAGGATGTCGTGGACATGTACCTACTTCCTACATATTCAACTTCTTATATGAAAAACTTACAACCAAATAAACACGAAATTATTATCAAAAGTCTTGGAGGAGTAATAATGGACAAAATCTTCTTGTTTTTTAGATTTTCTTGATGAAGGTGGGTGTTTGCATGCTTTAAGGCTTTAATTACTTTTATGTTTAATTTACTATTTTTATGATTATTTTATGATTTTATCTTGTTTTATTTATATATTATTGTTTTGAGTGTATGTATAGTTTTTATGGGTTTCATGGGAATTTGTATTGCAATTGTATTTTTAATTAATATGACCTTATGTGCAAAGGTAAATTTTTTAGAGTATACATTTTGTCCCTTTGTAGGTTGTGTGATGCAGCAGGAAAGATGCAGCGTAAAAACTAGAGATGATACAGGGTTTTTCAGCCCTGATGACAAGGTTTCTGTGCATGTGGGCTTAGTTAACTAATTAGATAGACAAGATCTTAGAAATGTTGATCGATGGGCCACTTTAGCATACTCTGTAAAGGGATTGATATGTTGATTTCGCAAGGTGATAGATGTTTGATTGTTTTGATTGATTGGTTCATTGTTATGATGATTGACAAGTGAAGGATATTGGTATATGATCCCTGTTTACATAAATTAAACATTGTGTTAGTTTATTAAGTTCATTTTTTTCCTGACTAGAGCTTATATTAGGTAGAGGATAATATATTTTAATTACCGAAAACATAAATTAAAGTAATTATGAGATTATAGCATAACATAGGATATATATATTTCCTAAATTAATTCCTCTTTATTTATATTAATTATACAAATACATTACACTTCTTTGTTACACTTTATCTTATATTGTCCAACACATATTTAGTTGTATACATATTTACACCCATATTGTCTCTTATTTACCTCATCCTCATTCACAAACACACTTATCTTATGGATATATCTTATTTCTCATGAATATATATATATTCTCTTATATGGATATAACTCTTCTTCAATGGAATATATCAATCTCACCCTCAATTTACTTTCTTGTTTAGCCTTTGAAAACTATGGTTACACATTTTCAAATCTTATTACCTTTCATAATTGTTTACACTTATTTGCACTCTTAACTATAAATTAATGGATATTTACCCATATATCATAGTATATATGCATTTCCTTAAATATAAACTATAGTGTATAGCTATAATAGTAATATATATGTTATGTGGACATCTCAATATGTTGAAAAATATAAAGGGATATATCCCTTGGGCATGTATTTTCCAGCTAGGTCCTTATAATACATCGTCAGTATCTGTTTGGTTCTACATAAGTCTTAGAATTCTTTCTCTTTACTTCTCTCTATATATCGTCATTATTACTATGACATGTTTTTGAATTTCGTGTCACCTACGCACACTCCTCTAACCTTGATAATCATTTGTTCTTCATGCACATGTACTACCACAAAGCTTTATATGATGTCACACATCTCTTATAGTATTGATTCTTATTTATCTTTATATAGATTCATTATTATTATTATGGTATTTTTCTGTCTCTTCCATGGTATACTAAAATGTTTCTTTATTGTACATGTAGAGTATTCACCCAAGCCATAAAGTGTTATCCAATATTATGCAGGTCCACCTAATGGTTCACAGTATTACCCAATCTGTGTTATATATCAAGGCTTCCATGGTAAATATCTTCTTATTAGGACTCGATAAATAATCCTATAAACAATTCCCCTTTAAGTGACATTTGTTATGCTCTAGCCTACCCCAAGGAGGCGCAAGACAAAATGTGGAAATCAATAATGAGGGAGAAGATTATTAATATGTAAAAAAGAGGAATGAGCCTTAGTTATGGGTGAAAGGGCATGAAGGCAAGTGACAATAAGAGAGAGGTAGAAATAGTATGGTTTGACCGTGTGTTGAAAATGTAGGATGGTGAGTATGGAGTTAGGGAGCATACAGAAGGAGCAGAAAGTGTGGGGGAATTAAGGCACATACGAATGGGGTGAAGAACCTGAGGTGGGTAGAGAACACATGGAGGGGTGGGATATTGCAAGGGGGGTCGATCACTTGTTGATGAGGCAGGGACCATAAGTGGGCTTGAGTGTTAAAGAGGAGGTTACCCCAGTGAACGGGAAAAATTAGAGAGTGTTGGATGTGTTATAGGGTGTTTGGATGAAGTAGAATAAATGGAGAATGATGGTGAGAGGTGGTTAGATATCAAACCAGACAACCTGCCTAGGTCTCTGGAGCAACTGGCTAGGAAAGGGGATCACAACTTAGTTGTAGGGAATACAGTGGAGGAAATGGTGAAGGTGGGGATTGTGGTCGAGTAGCGGAGAACCAGGTCACTATATTAACTCACTTGACATATGTCGCATTCTAAGTGAATTTTGATTACATTTCTTTTTAAATTATGAAATAGGAAATTACTTTGTAGGATTGTAGGGGAATTGTGTTGAGTTTATAGTGATAGGGTAGGGGTGGTAAAGTTTGGGTTGTTATAGCAAATGATTGGGTCAGTATAGAGACCTGTGATAGATATATATTATTATTATTATGGTTATGGTGTTGTTTAGATTATAGTTTTTGGTCACAATTTGGGTGTTTTTTGGTTCAAAGTGAGTTATTAGATCACTAGAATGATTAATCATCTCACTCTAGTGACCCACCTTGTGTTATATGTTTTATAAGTTTTTGTAGAGCAATTTATATAATTGTAAAGTGATTTTATGAAATTTTCGAGAGATCGAGAGAAAAAGAGAACTAATTTTATGTAGGGTGGAGTGATTAGGGGTGCAAATAGAAGGTTGGCGATTGGTATAGAGGGTTGGTGATTGGTATAATGGGTTGGTGATTGGTATAAATGGGAAATAATTGAAAGCAAAGGTCAATTATTTGAATAGGTTATTAGAGTGATAAAGCTATCACATGGATTGAAAGGGTGATTTGAAGATGATTCATTGGGTTGAGGTTGAGTGATTTAAAGTGGGACGATGCATGACCTAGGTGAGTGTTGGTGGAGTTTACAATTGTGTGGAGTAATAGAGAGGTAGTTTTGCGGGATTAATTGGACGTGGGAATGTAATTTTATGTGGTGTTTTTTGGAGAATTTTGGGATGTAAAGTGGTTAAGGCATGTGTGATTAGGGCAAATCATTGAGTGATCAAGTATGATTTTGAGAAGCGATTGTGGGGGTGATCAGTCCAGGTGGTGTAGAGAATTGACCAAAACGATTAGATAGGTACATGGGGCACAATCTTAAGGTGGGGCAAAGTGACCTAAAGCAATCCATTGGTAAAGGGTTAGAGTGATCAAAAGGTGCAAGGTATGGTGACCCGAATTGATCCACTAGTAGAGAGGCAAAGTGATCCAGAGGCATGGGGTGCGATGACTTAGAAAAATTTATCGATAGAGGGGTTGAGTGGCTTAGTTATGTGGAGAAGTGACCCTATGATTATCTAGTAGAGGGGTGAAGTGACTTGGAGGTGTGGAGCAATGTCCCGAAGTGATACACTGGTATAAGGGTAGAGTGACCTAAAGGTTTGGGCCAATGACCTAGAGTGGCCTATTGTTAGAGGAGCAAAGCGACTTGGATGTGTGAAGCAGTGACCGAAAGCAATTTGCTAGTAGCGGGACGTGATTTGAGGTGGTGGGTTAGAGTGACCCAGGAGGAAGATAGGATGATTGTGGTAGTTTGAGCATGGGGAGGGGTAAAGTGACCTATTAAAAATAGTTGTGATCTGACATGAAGATGGGTTGAAGCGAATCGGGGGTCGAGGTAGGGTGATTGGTAGTTAATGGGGTATGACTCTGAGAGTGGAGAAAAGTGAAAAGGAGTAGAGTGATCCAATAGTTGAGAGGTTTGATTTTCCCATAACAATGGTGTGGGTGGGGTGTAGGTAGAGTCAACATAGGTTGTGGATGGGTGATTAGAAGGAGTTAATTTAAACACATGGGCTAGAGGATTGGATAATAGAGAAAGCACTAGAATGGGAATGGTTGACACTAAGGTAGAGGGTTGTGCAGTATGAGGTAGGCACATGGTTATGCTTTTGTGATTGTTATTAATTTCTTTAAAAGAAATTAAATGTTTTGGGGGCTAAGTGATTGGCTTGAAATTTCTGTGTAATTGCCCTATAAATGCATTGTAACTCTAGAAAAATTGAAGAATTTTATGTGTGTATTTTTTATATGAAAATGTATACAATTTGGGATGATCATTGACTAATGGGAATTTTTGGAGCTCAAAATTGCACCTGTCCCAAATCAGGATGATCTAGGGCTTTGAGGCAATGTGAGATTGTCTCCAAGTTGTGGGACTCGAACTAAAATAGACCTCCAGAGAAGGTCGACTTCCTCTACCTACTCTTTATGCTAAAACTACTCCTAGAAAGGAAGATACATCTACCTAACACTAACCTATAATTCCAAAGGACAGAGAAGAGAGGAAGATGCATAAAATTAAAATCCTAAACTACTAGAAGTGATGAAACCAAGAAAAAGGGGTGGAGACATTCCTCTGAGTTAGACATAAGTGACACAATCTCGAATTACATTTACCATGATCATTTCCATGGAGCACAAATATATTTGAATTCATGAAGTTCAAGTTTTATTCAGGTTGAAGAAGTGAGCCTTGGGGGCCCACTTGCAGGAAAAAATGGCAAAAATCTGATGTTTTGGTCTAAAACACCTTCAAACATCTTTACACTCCCCCTCTGATTCACTGAAGATCTAAAAAATTGTAAAAAATCCAAAAAACTTGAAAATTTTGAAAAATGGCTAAGGGGCTCTTAGTCAACTAAAAAAAGCTCGGTGAGTTGAGCTCTAGAGTTGAGCTTGCAGTCGAGCTGTTTTGAAAGGCCACCAATGGTGAGGTGAGAGGGCCAATTTTTTAGTCATGATGGTAGGTGATATGAGTTGTTTAAGACAACCTCAGGCGAGTATGGGCATGTTGAAGGGGGTGATTTTTTACAGAAGCTCAAAGCTCTTACACTACAGGGTTGCCTAAATTGTCGCAAGAGCCACATTCAATCAAGGGGAAATGGCACAAAGTAGGGCCCATAAGCGTTGGTGGCCAAACTATTCATGGTGGTCATGAAGGTTGAAGTTATTTATTGTATAGTCATGCCAAGCTCAATGCACAAAATCTAGGGTGAGATACTTGGGAACTCTGAAAGCTCATGAGTCAGCGAGATACAAAAGGATCAATGGGTTTAGATGGGCAAAAGACACATAAGTTAGGTCGAGTGCAAGGCTGAGGTGTTGGGGTCAAAGTCTAAGAGATTTAGGTAAAATGGAGAAGAAATAGGATGGCTCACTGAAGCCAGGTGAGTTCGGTCAGTTGGAAAATGTGACAGATCGGGTCCCAAGCATCCTGCATGAACTTGGGATTTCGGCTGTTTAGCCAACTTGGCTGTGATACAAAGTGATTCAGTGTGATGCGGGAGGGAGTCTGTTTGCTCAATGGAGTTCAGATGGCGACACATGGGCTGAGTGGAAGATGACAGACCCAATGTGGTCGTGATCCTCCATGGAAGGTTGCAAGTAAATGGACAAGGACATTGGCAAGGGGCTTGAAGAACGGTTGTGGAAGCGACATGGCTGGGGAACATGCGTTCCGACAGGAGCACAACGAGATAATCCTGGTGAACAATATACAAGTGACATGTGTTATGTGCTAGGCATAATAGCATAACAGGGATGGGGTGAGGCTTGGAACTTTCCCCATGTGGGGGGTGAGGCCCACACGATATTGGGTCAGGTCATCGAGGTAGGTATTGGTCAATGTTGACATTGGGCGTCAGGTAGCATGGAGTTGAACGCTTTGAAACGAGGAACTTCAAGTGCAAAGCGAAGATAAAATGCAAGGTGAACATGATGTGGTTGTTAGATGTAGTCTCATGGAAAATAGATCTAGCCTAAAGGCATAAGCTCAAATAGCTTGGGGGAGAATCCTCCCCAATAAAATACAAAAAGCGGTGGGCCCCCCATTGGAATTTTTAAATGCCTAGACCATTAAAAGCATGGAGAAACATTATGAAGGATGGAAAATAAAATTTATTACTCCCAACTAGAAATTTAATACATAGTCTCGTGAAGAAGAAGGCAAGCCTGGAAAACATAAAGAGTTGATTTCACTCAAATGATCATAACTTCTTCATTTCTCAACCAAATCATGCAAAATTAGACTCATTGGAATCGTGGCTCTGATCCTCTACACTCAACCAATCAAGAAATTTAAGATTTGATGGAGTTTAGGGGGTGAAAATTTTAGAAAATGATCCCAGTTTAAAAAAATGACTTCCAGGTGGTTGAAATGGCATTTAATGAGCATGGGATGCCATTTTTCTTTTGTTGCAAGTTACAAGACAACATGGGATCATTCTCACACATTGGAGAGATTTCCCACACCCTTCTCTTGGTGCATCACCTCTTTTAGTGTAGATTTCTTTCATTTTCATGTTATTTCTCTCTCCCTGGTCCCTTGGAATTCATAGGTTAGGAGTAGTTAGTATATTTCCCTTCATTAGAGTTAGTTGTTGCATTAGTTTAGGAAGAGGAACCAACCTTCTCTGGAGGTCCATCTCAAGTAGCAAGTCCCACAACTTGAGAGATGGTACCCATGTTACCCAGTCACACTGCTTTCCTTAACACACTCACATGCTAAGAAATCAGAGGGTGTTGTGATTCGGTGATAATAGTTCTAGCATGCCTGGTGGGACCACAAAGAAGTCTTCATTTTTATTGCAGCAAGATTGGTGTGCTCTTGTTGTAAATTCCAGCCTTTAGAGGCTTTGTAGCAACACATCTGGTGACTCCAAGGGGTAGATTTCAGTGGTTTTAGTAGCCAAGTTTGGAAAGTTCATGAGAAGGATTCAAACAAGGTCCAGAACAAGAGAAGAAGGTGTTTTTGAGTATTTGCAGCTATCTCCAGGAAGAGGAAGAAGGGGAAGAAGAGTTCAAAGATCTCCATCTCCACCAAATAGAACATTTTCAACACCTCCACCTGGTAGGCCATTTATTCAATCAACTAGAGTTCTTAGACCAATCAGAATGGCTCATCAACCACCACCAAATCCTTTTGTCAATTTTACGGGTAGCAACCCACTTGCTCTCAATGCACAAACCTAATTCCAATGGCAGCATTGAAGAACATCCCATATTTCATTGGGGAAAATCACACAACTCCCATTGACCACATTCAAGACATTGCAAATGTCTGTGCTATACATGAGGTTGTTGAGATGGATGTGGCAGTGAAACTATTGGCTTCTTCTTTCAAAGGAAAAGCTTTACAATGGTTCAGAAGCCTAGGAGCAGGATCAATTCATAATTGGGATCAATTGTGCACAACTCTTTGTGGCCAGTTTGGAGAAAAAGTAGACAAACTTATCTCTATTGGAGAAATTAACTACAATCAAGAGAGCACCAAATGAACAAATGGCTGATTTTAACTTCAGATTCCAAAGAACATGGGATAGGATTCCAATTTCCATCAGGACAGTAGCTGAAGGTGTTTTTCTCTATTTCCTAAAAGCTCTTAATTCTGATATAGCTATGATGATACAATCTATGGGAGGTACAACATTACTCATAGCTTATGCCATAGTTATTAGAGTAGAGAATTGTTTAATTCAATCCAGTAAACTTGCACCTAGGCCACCTATGCCTCTTTATCCAGAAATGGGGAATCCAAGTTCTAGTCAAGCACCTACATTAGCTCCCATTCCTACTCCAAAAAATCAGAATTCTAATGAAGCTTCTACCTCTTCTTCTAGCACCTCAAATGAACTCCAAGAGGTCATGAAACAATTGCAAAACTTAGGCAATGAGTTGGTAACAATTAAGAGGCAACAAGCTCAAAATTTTAGATCATATCAGCCTCAAGCCCAACCCAATAGACCTCCATATCAGCCAAATAGACCACCTACTCAAGCTGCTAATCAAAACCAAGGACAACCTCCTGCTAATAGACCATTTCAACCTTATAATCCTAATGTTACCTCTACATCTAGGACCTTAGTTCCAACTCAAAACAACATGGCACAAGAGTATGAATGGTGTTTCCCATGTAATCAACCTCACAATCAGGAAACATGTTTCAATGGTGCTCTGAATCAAGCATTGATGGTGAAAATGGTTGGTGTGTCTCAAGAAACAAATCAAGAAGAAAATCAACAAGAACTACTCAAGAAGCACCTCCAAGTGAAACTACACTTGTGAACTGGCAAGTTGAGGATTTATGTGGAATAAATCAAGCTCCTTCTCAAGGTGTGGCAGCCAACACAAGGTCTAAGAAGAGGAATTTAGAGGAAGGAAAATCATCCAATCCAAGTGCTTCTCAACCTACTATCACTCTACAAGGAGTTAGCAATCCAAGTGCAGCTCCAAATGTGCAAAATCAACCCAAACCACCTTCTAGACCAGCTCATGTACCAGTTGTAGCAGCTCATGTGCAAGAGAAAGTTTGTGCGAAGTAAAGGGAAGAAAAAGATAGCTCATCTCCATTCAATATCATAGAGAAAATGAAGAAAACAAATGTAAACATCTCAATGTGGGAGTCATTAGCTATCCCAGGCCAAAGAGATCTATTGCAAGCAGCCATGGAAAATTGGTCTGCATCAAATGAGCCATCCAAAGATCAAGAGAAGGTGCTCACCAATGTAACTCAACAATAAGGGATTCAAGGAGGTCAACAAGGTAAAAATATGAAGCCTCCTCCATTCTATATATCTCTAATTATTGGGAGCAATCTTGTACACAATTGCATGATTGATTCGGGAGCAAGTAGTTTCATGATGCCCAAAAAGATAATTGATCAGTTGGGTATTAAGTATGAACCTATCTCAAAGGGAGTAGTGTAAATTGATGGGACAATAGTGGGAACAATTGGAGTAATCAAAGGATTGAGCCTTACACTGCATGCATGCCCCAATGTCACAGTCTTGCAAGATGTATCAGTAATTGACTTGCCACCACTCTTTGCTCTATGCTTGTCAAGATACTTCACCACTAAGATTGGAGGCTACTTGTCTACTGATTGGTCACATATGCTCTTCAGAACAAGGTATGGAGCTAAGGCTACAATCAGATCTGAACCTATTGCAAAATTTCATATTGAGCCTCATGTACCAAGCCCAATCAATGCAAATTGCTCAGCTTTTGATCAAGAAGACTTCCCAAGCACTCCAGAGACAAATACCAAGGTTGGAGGCATTCCAGACTTGACTCTTGATGAATGGGAAAACAAAAGGCATGGCTTTGATCCATACAAGGAGATGGAAGAAGCTGAGTTGGGAATTTATTGCTTGCATGAAGAAAATCCACCTCTCCCTAGCATCACCAAACCAGATGATAAAGATGATAATGAAGTATGGAAGCTATTCTTTGATGGCTCAAGGAGTAGACAAGGTGTTGGAGGAGGAGAAATGCTTGTGTCACCTCAAGGTATTAAATACTACTCATCTTTCCACTTTTAATTTAGTTGCTCAAACAACACAACTGAGTATGAAGCATTGATTCACGGATTACATTGGGCAAGAAAGAAGGGTATAAAGAACTTGCAAGTTTTGGAGATAGTGAGCTGGTTATAAACCAAGTTAGAGGGCTCAACGCTGCCAAGAATGATCTTCTAAAGAGCTATAAGAACCAGGTATGGGATCTCATTGAAGACTTTGAAGCTTTTAACATCAATTCCATCCCAAGAAAGAAGAATGAGGCTTGCAGACAAGCTTGCAGCAATTGGGGCAGCATTTGATGTTGTTGAAAGTATCAAGAAGGATCAAACTCAGCCTCATATCAAAGTGGTTGTAAGGCCAGTTGTTCCAGACAACAACACAAGTTGGAAAGTGTTTGAAAATGATCAACAAATCATCAATTTCTTGCAAGAAGAAGTTGAGTTCTCTACTAGAAATCAAGACAAATTGGAGAAACAATATGGTGACCAAGTGGTTCAGCTAAGAACAAACAAACTCCCAAAAGGCTTGTTGACTTTGGAGTCAATCATAAACCCTAATGACCAATTCCAAAAGAGAAAGAAAATATTCAAGTCAAGGGTGAAGATTCAGAGTCTATTTCAGTAGGTGAAGGTAAGATGCTGCAAATTGGCAAGGTGAGTACTCAACAAGAAAAATATGATTTTATCCAACTTTGTCAAGAATTTCTAGATATCTTTTCCTGGAATTATAAATATTTGAGAGGATTTGATCCAAGATTGGCACAACATACCATTGAATTGGATCCAGAATCCAAGCCCATTAGGAGAAGCAAAGGCCGTGAATCCTCACATTGAACCCCTTATGAGAAAGGAATTGAACAAACTCATCAATGCAAACATCATTTTTCCAATCAAGCACTCAAGTTGGGTAGAAAATATAGTGCCAGTGCGGAAGAGAAATGGAGAAATCAGATTGTGTGTGGATTTTTGGGATCTAAATAGAGCTTCTCTCAAAGACCATTATCCACTTCCTTCCATGGAGAAAATCTTGCAAGTAGTAGCTGGTTCAGAGAGGTTCTCATTGTTGGATGGCTACTCAGGCTATAATCAAATCATGGTGAAAGAGGATGACCATTTCAACACAACCTTCACCACAAAATGGGGCACATATGCTTATAGGAAGATGTTGTTTGGACTATCAAATGCCAGAGCTACTTTCCAGAGAGCAATGGATATGGCATTCAAAGGGCTGATTAACAAGATGGTGCTTGTTTATCTTGATGATATCACTGTGTTCTCCAAAAATGCAGCAGATCACCTTTTTCACCTCAGGAAAGTTTTCCAAAGATGCAGGAAGTTTGGAGTATCCTTGAATCCTAAAAAATGTATATTCTTGGCACATGAAGGAAAGCTCATAGGCCACATTGTTTCAAAGGAAGGATTGACCATTGATCCTGAGAGAGTTGAAGCTATCCATGCAATTCCTTTGCCAGGTCACAAGAAGGCTCTCCAAAGCTTCTTAGGGAGAATCAACTTTGTTAGAAGGTTTGTTCCTGACTTTGCCACTCTTGTTAAGCCATTGACTATGATGTTGAAGAAAAGTGTGGCATTCAAGTGGACAACAGAGGGAAAGGAGAGTTTTGAGGCCATTCAACAAAATATCTCAAGCTCTAACTCTCATTAATCCAAATTTCTCCAAGGATTTCATCATGTATGTCTTTTGTGGTTCAGATACAATCTCGACTATCTTAGTACAACTGAATAAGGAGGGATTGGAGTAGCCCATTGCTTTCTTCAGTCAGAGCTTGGAAGATTATGAGGTGAGGTACTCTTTCATTGAGAAGCATGTCCTCACTGTTATTAGGAGCTTGAAGAAATTTAGACACTTGGTTTCAAACAATAAAATTCAATTATTAGTGTCTCATGCTAGGGTAAAATATTTTCTCCTAAACAAGGATTTGAATGAGAAAAGGGCAGGTTGGATCACTCGTGTGATGGAATATGACATAGAAATCAAGGTGACCAAGTTGGTCCATGGCAAAGGTTTATGTGAGCAGCTTGCTTCCAATCAACATGTTGAGTTAAATAATGAAGAAGAAGTTGTCCTAGTGCTGCAAAATGATCAAGAAAACAACTAGTTGATGATGTGCCCACTCCTTGTTGGACTCAAGATATGATACATTATCTTCAAATAGGTTTATGCCCTGTAGAGTTGAGCAAAGAAAAAAGAGATATTTTAGAATCCAATCCATCCCATATGTTCTAATTGATGCCATCTTGTTCAAGAAAGATGTGAATGGAGTTCTCCTAAGGTATGTCCCAGAAAACTAGATCGAGAAAGTGTTACATGAGTTCCATGATGGAGAAGTGGGAGGCCACTTTTATCCATAAGTAACAACTCTCATGATCATGAAAGTTGGTTACTATTGGCCCACATTGTTAGTGACTGTATACATGGATCAAGAAGTGTAAAAAAATGTGCATTTTTCATAGGAAAGGAAAAGCTAGCAGCACTACCACTCCACCCAATTTCAGTTGATCAACCATTCATGTAGTGGGGATTGGATTTCATTGGGGTCATCAATCCAAATTCAAGCCAAGGCCACAAGTGGATTCTAACAGCAACAAATTATTTCACCAAGTGGACTGAAGCAGTAGCACTCAAAGAGGAAAATGAGTCTAGCATCTTGGACTTCTATGAGGGGATAGTAACAAGATTTGGTGTCCCAGCTACTATCATATCAGATAATGCTCTGGCATTTCTTGGCACAAAGATCACTGAATGGGCTGTTAGAAATGGAATATATCTCAACACTTCATCTAATTATTACCCCCAGGGTAATGGGCAAGTAGAGTCCACAAACAAGAACTTGCTAAGAATTATAAGAAGACTCTGATGAAAACCAGAGAACCTGGCACACAAAGCTCAAATCATCCTTGTGGGCTGATAGAATCACACCCAAAAGATCTACAGGTAGTTCTCCATACAAGCTAGTCTATGGAAGGGAGGAAAGGCTGCCTATATCACTTGAATTTCCAGCATTGGAGCTTCTCAAGCAACTGGAGTTATTTGAGTTTGAGCCCATGGAAGTCAGGTATGCAGAACTCATGGAGTTGGAAGAGCTAAGAGAGCATGCAATGCAAACCATGGAGAAAGATCAAGCATTGATCAAGAGGAGCTTTGACAAGAAAGATAAGACTAAGAACATTCCAAGAAGGAGACTTGGTGCTAAAGTGGGATGCTAATCAGGGGAAAAACCAGGAAAGCATTACAAATTTGATGCAATATGGAGTGGTCCCTACATGATCACAGAGTGCAAGAGTAGAAATGCTTTCCGATAGGCCAAGTTAGATGGTGAATAACTGTAGATTCTAGTCAATGGAATCTACCTCAAGCATTGTTACTAAAGTAAAATTCTCACCCTTGTACATATTAGTTTAGGATTTTCATTCCTCCAAGTGCTTGTGCACATTGTCTTGTTGTTAGAGTAGGTTTCAATTTCCCTAAGTGCCTTGGGCACATGTTCCATTGCTTCTAGTGTTCTCTTTGCACATAGTTCACCATGTTTCCAAATAGAGAATATTGCAGTAAGAAGCTCAGAGTTGCAAGAAACAGTTGTTATCCTCAAGAAAATTCAAATGCAGAGCAACTAAAATCAGGATGAAGAGAGCAGATTTCAATAGTGTTTTCTTTTTTTGTCTCTTCAAATCAGCAGCTGAGTTTCTCATGCCCCTCCCAAAATCAGAAAATCAAGTCTTAGGGCAGCTTGTGGTGTGGTGATAGATGGCAGTGTTATGAATGCCTTAAATGTTGAATTGTTCCAACCCTTTCAACAATGTTCCGAGCAGCCTATAAGAAGGGAAAATTAGTTTTAATAGTAGTTTCCATGTTCTCTAAACCAGCTTGTGTCTAGGTTACTGCAAAACTTTTGCACCCTTGTCAAGAAAGGTATCATCAATTGTTTGTGCTTCATCTTGGCAAGAAATCAGATATTGGGAAGTTTAAGTGTGGTCATTTTCAGTCCAAACAGATCAGATTTGTAGGGGAATGAAATGAGAAAAGGAATTACCAAGATCAAAACAATTTTCCACTCATCCCAATTCAAGATTTTCTTACAAAGAGTTGGAAAATGCAAGCAACGAACAGTCAGTTCAGTCTCAAGCAATGTTTCAGTGGCTCAGGGACACAATTTTCAATTCAAATCAGTTTCAGGATGATCAAAAAGGACTCCATGCCCAATGGATATATATGCAGGTCACTGGTCAACCCATCTAGCAGGCAGATGTCCCCGCGAGTCACCAAAATTGTTATCCATTTTCACCTCCTGGTGAAAATGGACAACTGGAAGGCTTGCATTGAGACAATTGTCAATAGGACCCCATGGTTATTTCAAAGAATGTAGATATGTCTCAGTGTTTTGAAGGCATCAACAAGGTCTCCAGGAAGGTTGGAAGCCATCAGAGGAATTTTTTCCTCTTCTGGGTTTTCATGAAGTTCAAGTTTTATTCAGGTTGAAGAAGTGAGTAAGGGGGCCCACTTGCAGGAAAAAATGGCAAAAATCTGATGAAAATTGGCCCTCTAGACACCCTTGACACCTTCACACATCCCCTTGGAGCACTGAAGAATCCAAAAAATCTTGTAAAAAATTGGAGGGTAATTTAAAAAATTGAAAAAATGGCCTTTAGCTCCTAGCCAGCTCACCGAGTGGTGGGCGAGCTAGTTTCCCAGCTCGAGAGCTGGTTACAAATTGGGATCAAATGGTGGATTGAGCATCATGGTGGGTGAGTTGGAGTTGAATGGCTCAGCTAGCTAGTAGAGGGGCTTGAGTTTTGATTGGGTCAAGGTTGTGATAGTTGGGGGAGGAGGTCGAGCTCAAATGGTGGTTCATGGCTATCACAGGAGCTCATCGCATGGTGGCAAGTTGGGTTTGCACTGAGTGAGGATTCCATCAGGGGTTGGTGTAGATGAGTCAACAAGGTTGAAGTGAAGGGGATGAGCTTTTGAAGTTGAGCTCACTTTTTTGGCATAGCATGGTTACTTGAGCATCAAGGGATGGCTCACAGGGTGGGCTAATGTTGGCTAGGGCTCGATGGTAGGGTCGAGGAAGAAGAGAAGGGTGGCCTCAAAGCTAGTTGAAGGTAGATCAGGATGAAATCAACTCAGACGGAGATCATCAGGCAAGGGGAGGGCTGAAGCTCAAGAAGTTTGGAACATTAGCTCATATGGTGAGTCTTAGAATGAGTCAATGAGAGCTTTGAGAATGGGAGGTTCGGTAAGGCTTAGGAAAAATGGAAGGAGGTTGAATGGAGTTGGATCGTTGAGCCAACTCATGAGCCCAACTTGGATGGAGTTCCATGAGGGAGGCATCTGATGTTTCGGCATCATGCAAGGTTGGGGAGCACGGGTAAAGGGCCCAGAGGAACTTGGCCCATTGTCAGTTCCTCAAGGGCCATGAAATCACCAAGGACAATATGTGTGGGAAATGCAGATGGGACAGGATGGGAGCTTGTGGGAACTTGTAGAGGATGTTGGGGAGAACTGGTTATGGGTCTGGTGAGGGCAGGGAACACCATGGGGCCGATGGAGGCTGGGAACAACGATACAGGCAATGGAACTTGGGCTTACGGGGAACATGTCAAGGAACAATAGCTAGGTGAAAATGGGAATGAGTTGTTGAGTCATGGTATAAATGTGGGCAACATGCACAATACATGGGGAATGGTAAGTTTAGGAGTCAAAGATTCAAAGTGTAAGTGCGAGGGTGTCAGAGAGTTGAGATGAAAGTGGCATGAGGGGACATTCGATGTTGGAGTAACATGATGTCGGATGATGAGGTGGTAAGGGGAGACTAGGCATGCAATGTGGAGTAGCCAATGCATAAAAAGATATCTCGAGGATGCAAGAAAGGGTGCCAGCTTGGTGAGCCAGCTGGTGAGCTGGCCGAGTTGGCCCCTAAACCAAAATTTTAAACACTCAACCCCCCCCCCAATAAAATGAAAAAGCGGTGGGCCCCCCATTTGAATATTTTAAATGCCCCAAGACCATTTAAAATATGCAAAAAACATTATGAAAGGAGGGAAAATAAAAAATTATTGCTCCCAGCTATATTTTAATGCACAGTCCCATGAAGGAGAAGGCAAGCTGGAAAACAAAAGAGCTGCTTACACTCAAATGCCCATAACTTCTTCATTTCTCAACCAAATCACACAAAATTGGACTCATTGGAATCATGGCTCCATCCTCTACACTCAAAAATCAAGAAATTAAAGATTTGATGGAGTTTTGATGGTGAAATTTCATAAAAATGATCCCAATTTCAAAATGATGACTTCCAGGTGGTTGAAATGGCATTTAATAAGCATGGGCAAACCATTTTTCTTTTGCTGCAAGTTACAAGACAACATGGGATGGATCTTGTAGGTTTCCCATCATGATTTTCACCCACTTTTGGTACTTTGCAAGTAGGTGGAAGGGGAAATATGAGTTTTTCACTTCTCTCTCTCCTTCCTCATTTTATATAAATTGTAAGTGCCCTCTCATTTGAGAGGGGGGATTTTCATTGTAACAAAACTGTATCAAAATTGTGTTGGAACACCAATGTGTTGCAGGCCTTTATTTTGGACTTCTTGCATGATGATCTAGGCCTTTCTCTTGCTTAATAAATGGACTGTGTGAACTCATGAAGCAATAAATTGAAATTTGTGGATATCTTCCTTCCCTTGCTTAAATTTGTTACATTCTTTTGCTTCTTCATTGCAGCTACAAGTGTTTTGTGTCTATTTTTATGCTTCTTATAGGGTCTATTATTGTTGTGCTTCCATGAAAATGGTGGTGTGAGTGTTGTTGTTGGACTATGGTGATTGTTTCCACCCTCTCTACTCTGCATTTTCTTTCATTTTCACACATTGGAGAGATTTCCCACACCCTTCTCTTGGTGCATCACCTCTTTTAGTGTATATTTCTTTCATTTTCATGTTATTTCTCTCTTCATTACAATGCAGGAAATAAGGCAAGAATCACCTTGCAAAACACCAAAATCTATGAGGCCTACAACTCACAAAAGTTCTGGAACAATTTTGACAGAGTTCCTTTACATTTTAGAACATCCCCCCTTTCAAAATGAAACTTATTTTATAATATATAGAAGAAGGAAGAAAGAGAAGAGAGAAAAGAAGGGCATAGATTTTTCAACTTTAACCACCAAAATCTGTATTGAATTGTCCCACATGGGCACCTGCAAGGCCATTCCTATGTCCATTCTTAGTCTTGAAGGAATGGGCATGGGGAAGCCATCTAAAGCATATTCATAAATTTTGTGGTCTGAAAGTGTAATTTGCCCCATACTTAATCAATTCTCAGGTTGAACTCTTAATTACCATTAATGGCCTCAAACTTTTTCCCTTTTTCTCCCACCAAATGCCATCAAAATTTGATTTTGATGATGCCAAATTGAAGGGATCAAGGAGACCTTTCCAATGATATAAATTTTATCAAGATTTGGAGCTCTGGAATCAAAAGATATGGCCATTTGAATATTTTCTTGTCGGGAAGCACATAAATGTGACACATGGCAGCCTTTGATTAGCTCAGGGATTGCCTCTTTGCCTACATGTGCATTGCTTTTTCCTTTTCCATGTGTTGTCCTCTTGGTTGGCTCACGGGATTGGCCTTTTCCTTGTGTCTGCCTCCTTTTTGTGGCTTTTCCCTTGTCAAGACAATGAAAAATCCATTCTTTGCTTCAATGTTGACTTGTCTTTAGTTTTATTTTATGTGAAATGAAACGTGTGAGCCAATGAGAAATTCCACACAAGCCTTCACAATTCACACTTTTATTTCTATAGGTGATTCCACCCATCGAAGTGCAAGCCAATGAGAAAGCTCCACACTTCGTAATGTCATCATTCATAATTTTCTTGAGAGCCATGAACATAAACATGAGCAATGAGAAAGCTCCATTCTTCGCAATGTTAAATTTTAGCCCCTTTATGTGCTACAAAACATGAACCAATGAGAGAAATCTCCATGTATAAACATGTGTTCCTCCTTATTGGTTGCACCTTCAAAACATTGTCAATTTCTATATCAAACCCCACGAAGCATGAGTCTTAGGAAGAATTTTTCTTAATGTAGTTTTGGCTTTCTATAGAATGTGACAACCACCTATATGTGCCTTTGCACCTTCTTCGCACTTTTCACCTTTTCTTGTTTCTGGACCCAAAATGTTCTTGAACTTGGTTGATTCCATATGACTTGAAGTCCATGAAACCCAAAGGCTATGGGGCAAGAGACCAGAATCCTACCATGTGGCCTTCGCATCGTGGCTTTGAACTGCCCTTTGGTGGTGTAGACTTTTGATGGGAAATGAATGTCTGTGAGACCTTTTAAATAATGCCTGTAATGACTTAGCTAAGTTTCCCATGGGTTTTTAAATGCCAATGGCTAGTGCTTTTGAGAGGTGGAATTGATGGTCAATTTTAAACATCCCAGTGGTTTTTTTAAATGGCTAAGTCCATTTTAAAAGAGTTATCCAAATTAATCTTGGGGGTTAATTTGGGATAACAGTTTGGCGAACCTCCAGGGGAATCTTCCTGCTAGATTTGAAGAGACCAGTAGCCTTGAAGCATCCATTGGGCATGGAGTCAAGCCCAAAACTTTGAAAAAAATGATCTAAACTTTGAAAATTCTTACCCCTGAGCCCGTATTAATGAAGCATGAATGGACTTAGAACTATCTGATTTGCCATGTGACCTATGCATTGGTTTGGCCTTCTTAAAATTGATTTTGGGAGTTTTTATTAAACTTCCCAAAAACCCCAAAACTTTACCAAGGAAGAGGCACAAGGAACTCTGAACTGAATATGATCTCTTGGGGCCGAAAAATGCACTTTGAAAGCTTCCCCAAAATCTGATTTGCCTCATAGAACCTGCTTTGAACTAGACCAAACTGTGTAACAATGACAAAGACCACAAAACTATGTACAAAACATGAAAATCATACATGCCCCAATTAGGGACATGCAAAGTGTGCACAATGAACTTCTTGCAAAATAAACCTACCCTACTAGCAGATCAATGTGTTGCAAGCACTTGGAGGAATTGAAACTAATCTAATATGTACATGATGCAACAAGACAATTTAATGGGAATGCTTAAGATAAATCCCATTAACTGGGATTTGTAGTACATCTCCATCAAGATCAGACAACTCAAAAGAGTTGGCTTCTTTGCAAGCACTGATGATATAAGGCCCACTCCAAATTGCATCAAATTTAGAGTGTCTCCCTGGTTTAGCTCTGTCAGCATCCCATTTCAAGACCAAATCACCAACCTTAAACATCTGAAACCTGGCCTTTTTATCAAACCATTGTTTGGTTGATTTTTGATGTTGTTCTAATCTGATCATGGTAGAATTCCTTAGTTCTTCAAGCTCAACTAGTTCTTCCATTCTGATTTCTCTTTGATCTACCCCTTCAAATTCCAATTGTTGGGCCAATTCAAGTGAAGGAAATTCAAGTGACAAAGGAATCCTAGCTTCTTTTCCATAGACAAGCTTGTAAGGGGAAGTGCCAATTTCCTTCTTCATTGTGATCTTGTCATCCCAAAGAGCATTTCTCACCTTTATGCCACTGTCTTTGATTGATATCCATTTTTCTCTTCATGATCCTAATCAAGTTCTTGTTAGTGGATTATGCCAAACCATTACCTTGAGGGTAATAATTGGAAGAAGTCTTCAAATAAATACCAAGTTTAAGAGCCCAATCAGAAATTTTAGATCCTAAGAAAGCTTTTGCATTATTAGAAATGATAGTATGAGGAATTCCAAACCTTGTCACAATATCTTCAAGGAAATCAAGGATGACTGATTCAGTTGCTTCCTTCAATGGCACAACCTCTATCCACTGGTAAAGTAGTATGTTGCTGTTAAAACCCATTTGTGACCAACACTTGATGGAGGGTTGATCATGCCAATGAAATCAAGACCCCATTGGGAAAATGGTTGATCTTCTTGAATTGGATGAAGTGGGAGGGCAGCCAACCTTTTCTTACCAGTGAAGAAAGCACATTCCTTACATTTTCTGACCCATTTGTGAGAATCAACAAATAATGTGGGCCAAAAGTAACCTGCCTTTAGGATTTTCATTGCAGTGGCTTTGGCAGAGAAATGTCCACCCGAGAAACCATCATGGAATTCAGTCAAAACCTTGTCCACTTGTTCACCTTCAATGCACCTTAGTAAGACTCCATCAATTTTTCTTTTGAATAAAACTCCATTAATCAGTACATAAGGAATGGAATGCAAGCCTCATAGATGTATTTTTTTGTTTAGGCCAAGAGGATAAGCACCAGTAGACAAAAAGGTAGTCATATCACCAATCCAGCTATGATTATTAATTGCATCTCCTTCATCCTACTGAATTTCAGCGTTATGTGGAAGTTCTTCATTCATGAAGGAGGTTTCTTGATCATCTTGAGCATCCAAAGCAAGTTGCTCACAAAGTCCTCTACCCCTTACCAGTTTTGTGGCCTTAATAGTCACATCATATTCCATGATCTTAGTCACCCATCCAGCTCTTTTCTCACTGATTTCTGCTCCCATAATGAAGTCTCTCACACTAGAATGTGAGACTAAAACTTTGATATGATTAGTGGAAAGCATACTCTTGAATTTATTTAGAGCCCTCATGATGGAAAAAACCTATTTTTCAATGTGATTATACTTCAATTCATAATCCTTCAGTGTTTGACTGAAGAAGGCCACTGGTTGTTCCATTCCTTGATCATTTTGCTGAGTTAAAACAACAACAATGTTAGATCATCTCCATACACATATAAAATGAAATCCTTGGCATAGTTAGGGTTAATAAGTGTAGGGCTTGAGAAATTTCTTGTTTGATCTTGGAAAAGCTCTCTTTCCCTTCATCTGTCCATTTGAAATTTGAATCCTTCTTAAGCATAAGAGTGATAGGCCTGACTAATCCTGCAAAATTAGGAATGAATATCCTAACAAAGTTAATATTTCCCAAGAATTATTGCAAGGATTTCTTATGAGTTGGAAAGAGAGAGAGAGAGGATGGATGAGATTCTTTCTGGATCAATGGAAATGCCATCCTTTGAAACAATATGCCCCAAAATATTTCCCCTAGGGACTGCAAAGTTACATTTCTTGGGATTAAGAGACACCCCAAATTCCCTACATCTCTCAAATACCTTCTCAAGATGGCTGATATGATCTTTACTCTTGTTTTGAGAAAATGGTAATGTCATCCAGATAGATAAGGATAAATTCATTGATATACCCTTTGAAAGTAATGTCCATTTCTCTTTGGAATGTAGCACCTGCATTTGATAAACCAAAAGGCATTTTTTGATATGCATATGTTCCCCATTTGGTTGTAAATGCAGTCTTGAATTGATCCTCCTCCCTAACCTTGATCTGATTGAAACCTGAGTATCCATCAAGCATAGAGAACCTTTCAGCTCCTGCCACATTTTGTAAAATTTTCTCCATGGAAGGTAGAGGATAGTGATCCTTTAGGGAGGCCTTGTTCAAATCCCTGAAATCAACACAAAGTCTGATTTCCCCATTCTTCTTCCTCACTGGGACAAGGTTTTCCACCCATGTAGAGTACTTGATAGGAAAAATTATCTTGGCCTCAATGAGTTTGGATAACTCCTTCCTCATGAGGGGATCTATCTTAGGATTAACTGGCCTTTGCTTTTTCCTAATTGGCTTTACATTAGGATCAAGATCAATGGAATGTTGCATGATATTTGGATTAAAACCCTTTAGATCTTCATAATCCCATGAGAATACATCATTGAATTTTTGACACAAGGAGATAAAAGCTTACTTCTCATTCTCATCACATACCTTTCCAAGAAGAAGTTCCTTTCCTTGTGCAATTGTGACTAATTGACAGTCTTCTTGCCTTGCTATTATATTCTTTTCCTTTCCTCTGAATTCATCATCAGGACTGAAAATATGCTCCAAAGTGACCAATCCCTTGTGTTTATCTAAATAACTTGGTCACCATAACTGTCATGCAAATCAAATTGCATATTTGAATTCAATTTGATCACCATAACTGTCATGGATGGTCTGAAATTAGATTGCATATTTGAAGAAATGAAATTCAATTTCCTCATTTTGGATAAATTGCACCCAATTTTTTCATCATTGTCAAATACTTTCAGTTGGTTTCATTGTTCTGGAATGGATGGCCTTGACCACTACCTTGATGTGTTGCACATTTCCTTAAACAAGATCCTTGGCTAGTGAGAATTGTGAACCAAGGGCTGCCATCTGATCTGCTTCTTTGTTTAATTTCCTTGGCACCACCTAATTGAGAGCATCAAAAATCTCTAAAAGGTCCCAAAATCCATGTTTATAAGATTTTAAAAATATTATTATTTGTGGCACACTTCCCTCTTACTTGGTGGATGAACCAATTCCATCCCCAAATATTTGCAATGTCTTATTTTCCTCTTTTCAAAATTAGGAGACCATGCACCAATGCCTCATACTCTACTACATTATTAGAACATGAAAACTGCAATCTATGAGCAAAGAAGAATTCTCATTCATTGGAGAAATTAGTACAACACCTGTCCCCAACTCCATTTCTGCTTCTAGAACCATCAAAGAACATCTTCCACAATCCAGAACATTTCCTCTTCTTGCTTAAGTGGTGCAGGTAAAGTAGATCCTTCTTAAAGAATGTAGTATGTTCCAAGTCCATTTTCTACAGCTGTATCATAAGGATCAAACTCATAAATTCCTTTGGCCCATTCATCTAATATAAGATCATAGAATATAGGAGGAGTGAGTTGAAATCTTCTGAAACTGACTCTTGTTGATGTTCTTCTTGTATTAGGAAATTTGATTGGGGAGGGGTAGGATTATAAGACTCAATATGATAGGAAAATATAGGCTCAACTTGTATTGTAAATCTTGTACCATACCTAGTTCTTAAGAGCATATGAGTCCAATCTGAAGACAAATAGCCACCTACTTTGGTTGTGAAATCTCTTGATAAGAAAATGGAAAACATGGGAGGAAAGTCAATCAATGATATTTCATGGGTTATAGTTAGGCTTGGACAAGCATGAAGTGTTAACTCAAGATCTTTAATCACTCCTAATACACCAATGGTTGAACCATCAAGTTGTAAGACACCTTTAGAAATAGGACTGTACTTGAGACCTAGGATATCAACAATATTTTTGGGTATTACAGAGGTACTAGCCCCTGAATCAATCATGTAATTATGAACCAAGTATTTGTCCACGATTAATGACATATAAAATGGCGGGGTCTTAACAAGTTTGCTTACCTGTTCTTCCTTTTCTTGGCACAAGTTGACAACAACATGAGTCTTTTCCACCACTAGATCAGCTTGGGGAAGTTGCTTGAGAGCTTCACATAGGAGGTCCCTTTGTGATGGAATAGCCAAAGCATCCCACATTGTCACATTGACATTTGTCTTCTTCATTTGCTCAACAATATTGAAAGGAAGGCCCATGGATTTTTGCATTTGTGGTACAAGATTCTCCTTCCTTGGTTGTTGCAAGATTGGGATAGGCATATTTTGGTTGGGAAGAAACTTCCTTATCTAAAACTACTAAGAGCCTCAGGAAATTTGTTTTTATCTATCCCAACTTCCTTTTCCTTGTTGACAATGTTGCCTTGATTAGAAGAAGATGAAGGTTGAGATTCCAACATCCTTTTCTTAGACCTTGTATTATCAACAACATTAGTCTGAGGTCTATTAGAACTTACCACTACTTGATTTATTGCCCAAAAGTCATCAACCTAAAGAACATGAGATTGATGTCAGGATTGACCTCTTGGACTCCTTCCACATTAGGATTGGTTGCTTCTACCAATGGTTCTTGCTAATTGGAAGAATTTTGAACCATGAAGGCTTGAGCATGCAATGCATTTGGAAAAATAAGTTGATTATGTGGTTGGTTGCATGGGAAACACCATTTTGTTTCTTGTATTACATTATTTTGCACTGGAACCAATGCTTGACTTGCGCTAACAATAGGATGTGGCTAAGTAGGAGAAATTGTTTGAAGTGGAAGAGGTGCATTTTGACCTTGCCACCTATTATTTTGTTGATTTTTTCCATATCTTTGATTAGGTTGTTGGTTCCTATATGGATGATAACCTTGGTTAAATCCTTGGTTTGAAGATTTCCCCTGGTTAGAATAATTCCTATAAGATTGGGCTTGTTGTTTTTCCAAGGATATGACTTTGTTGGACAAATTTCTAATCAAGGCCTTCATCTCTTCATCCTCCTTTTGTTGTGTGGTAGAATAATATGTAGAGGCAGTGGGTTGGGAATTTTTCTCAGGAATAAGAGCAATAGAGGGCTGAGCAGCTTGAGGAAATTCAGGGTACAAGGGCATGGGTGGTTTAGGAGCTAGTTTCCCGGCTTGTATTAGACAATTTTCAGCCCTAATGGCTATTGCATAGGCCCCAGGAAATGTTGCACCCCCCATAGACTGAATCATGACAACAATATCAGAATTTAATGCTCTTAAAAAGTAAAGAAAAACACCTTCTGGAGTTGGTCTTACAAGGGCTAGGATTTTGTCCCACGTCTTCTAAAATCTGAAATTGAAATATACCATGAGCTCATTGGGAGCCCTCTTTATAGTTTTCAGTTGTTCTAGCAAGGAGAGGTTATCTTCCTTTTCCCCAAATTGATTGCAAAGGGTTGTTCCAAGATCATTCCAATTAGTAATTGTTCCTAGTCCCAAACTCCTGAACCATTGAAGACATTTTCCCTTGAATGAAGAAGCTAACAACTTGAACAACTACATCATGTTCAATAATTTGATGAATAACACAAACATTGGCAATGTCTTGAATATGGTCAGCTGGAGTGGTATGATTTTCCCCAGTGAAGAAAGGGATACTTTTTAAGGTTGCTACTAGAATGGCATGTTCCGCATTGAGAGAAAGAGGGATACTACCAGTAAAATTAACAAATGGTAAATTCCTCTATGTTGCTGCCATAATAATAGGTCTCAGAACTCTAGTAGATAACAAGAAATTTACCAAGAGGTGGTGTGGAAAAAGTCCTGTTTGGTGGTGAAGGTGACCTTTGAACTGTTCTCTCCCTTCTTCTTCTCCCTGGTGATAATTGTAGATATTCAAAAGATCCTTCTTCTGTTGTTCTTGACCTTGTCTGGATTCTTCTCATGAAACTGAGCACCTTGACTATTGAAACTAGTTGATTTGAAGGTTGGAGTCACCAGATGTGTAGAAATAAGCCTCCAAAGGTTGGAAATTACTAGTTACACACACCAAAGGCTAGAAAACTCAGTAAAATAATTAGAAAATATAAATATTTCACTTGTCCCACCAGGCATGCCAAAACTGTTGGAGCTCAAAATTGCACCTATCCCAAATTAAGATGATCTGGGGCTTTGAGCCAACATGGGACTGTCTCCAAGTTGTGGGACTCAAACTGAGATAGACCTCTAGAGAAGGTTGACTTCCTCTACCTACTCTTTATGCTAAAACTACTCCTAGAAAGGAAAATGCAGCTACCTAACACTAACCTATAATTCCAAGGGACCAGGGAGAGAGGAAGATGCATAAAATTAAAATCCTAAACTAAGGGAGGTGATAACACCAAGAACAAGGGGTGGAGACATTCCAATGAGTGAAAATGAGAGGAAGAATGGAGAGGGGAGAGGTCAGACATGAGTGACACAGTCCCAAACTACATTTACCATGATCATTTCCATGGAGCACAACAAATTTGAATCCTGCAAGAAGAATAAAGTATGCACAATACACCTACAATTGTAATGAAAGGAAAGAAATGCAATACAACACAAGCTAGGGTAGAAAGAGCCACAAAACATGAATTTTATTGCTTAAAAGGATGCACAATTCATTACAATGCAGGAAATAAGGAAAGAATCACCTTGCAAAACACCAAAATTTGAGGCCTGCAACTCACAAAAGTCATGGAAATTTTTTGATAGAGTTCCTTTACATTTCAGAACACCCCCTTTCAAAAATGAAATATTTTACAATATATATCTCATTCATGGCTCTCAAATGATTTCCTCTTTTTTTCCCACCAAATGCCATCAAAATTTGATTTTGATGATGTCAAATTGAAGGGATTGAGGAGACCTTTCCAACTATATAATTTTTTCAGATTTGGAGCTCTTTGGAGCTAAAAGATATGGCCATTTGAATATTTGCATGTTTAGGAAACAAGAATAGTGACACGTGGTGGCCTTTGATTGGCTCAAGGATTGCCTTTTCCTACATGTGCATTGGTTTGCCTTTTCCACATGTTGGTATTTCATTGGTTTTGGATCTCAAGCCTTATGCAAACCTCTGTTATCCATTGCGAAGTCATAAACCAATGAGAAAGCTCCACACATGTCTCAATGTCAGTCTGCATTATAAAAACCTTGTCAAATGTGAACACATAGACCAATGAGAAAGTTCCATGTAATGTCAAATGTTGAAATATTCTGTTGTGCTTGCTTTTCACATGCTTTCTCATCCCAACTTCAACATTGGGTAGACTTAATATTGTTACCTCCATAGAAATTCTCCACAATGTCAGTCTGCCCTTGACTAGCCAGACCCAAAGTTTACATGTCTCAAACATGGGCCAATTGAGGTCCAAGCTCTTCTTATGGAACATGTTCACATGTCATTGGTTGCACCTTCGTCTCACAATTTCTAATTGTTGATCTTGTTGCCTCCATAGTCATCTCCTAACCTTGTATAGTGCCTTGAATGCCCTTGAATTTCACCTTTGTCACGGACCTTGAAGTCCTGGGCGAAACTATTTTGATATTGGCTTACTAGGTCTTGAAGTCTACGAGACCCAAAGGTTATGAAGTGACCCAGAATCCCACCACGTGGCCTACCACTTTATGGGCATTCAAATTACTTGGTGGTGTAGACCTTGGACAACCAAATGAACGTCACATAACCTTTTAAATATAACTCACTTATGGATTAAAGTTGAGCCTCATGTGGGTTTTTAAATGCCAACGACAATGCTTTGGAGTGGTGGAATTTTACGGCCTTTTAAACGTCCCAGGATTGTTTAAATGGCTAAGTCCATTTTAAAAAATAAGTTATCCAAATTTAACCCGGGGGGTAAATTTGGGATAATAGGAATGTTCTTTTATGAATGCAAAGGATATCGATGGCCTCATTATGGCACATGTTTTCACCTTTCATGTACTGACTACACCAGGAGATTTCATAACTCGAGATGGGTTTGATATAGAGGGTGGGGTTATTTTATGTTACTTGGATATATCATGTGTCAATGAAAATAACTCTTTTGAATGCATTGATTGAGCATTGGGACAATAAAACCAATACATTTCACCTAGTGAGCAGTAAGAAGAAAATCACACTCAAAGATGTATGGCATAAATTCCATCTATGGAGGGAGAGAGTACTCAAGTAGAGGCATATCCGAATAGGCAAGATGTGATACTATGGAGTTTATACAAGGAGGAATCAAATTCAATTCGAGAAATAGAGGGTCCCACTACTGGAATTTATATGAGAAGGGACACATGGGTCATAGGTGATGGTGTACATGTGTAGCAAAATATATACCATAGTTATACTAGATTCATCAGGGCACATGTTCATATGGGTTTGGGGGGGAGGTATTGGCATAGATGTTGGAGCATGGTAGGGTTTATGCATGGGGAAAATAATTACTAACACAAATGTATTCTAAGATACAACAATATGTGAAGCCACTACAAGTGGGTTTAAGCATAGGGGTGTTACTATATGTTTAGGTGTGGGAGAAGATAGGGTGACCAAGCCAACGAGGTTCTCATATGAGATTCATGAGCTATTTTTTATAGAGACACCATTCGGTCTTTGTTGGAGGTAGCATAAAGAGGTTTTCTGATCTGTAAACTCTTCAACTTTGGAATTGTCCACAGAATCACAAATTAACATTGTTGTTCTACTTTATATTAGAAAATGATAGAGATAGCTAGAGAATGAATTTTTCTTATGCTTAGAATCCACAATTGTAGGAAAGGAAAGAATATAAACTCATAAACACCAACAAGTTTTATCCTGGAAACCTCCAGAGGAGGAAAAACTAGTCAGGAAGGGCAATTACTCTTTCTTCCCACTTTTATTGGCCAATTCAAAACAATAAGTACATAATTTACAATAATTAGGAAAGAGAAGTAGATAATATCTCACACTTTCACCCAATTACTTGCTTGCTCTATCTCAACAATCCTTTCTTCTACAAAACAAAATTCCAGCACTAAGAACTTCTTTCTCACTTGCTTTCATGGTTGATCCCTGTTCTCTTCTACAAACGTATATTTATAGCCTTTCTCATGTCCTCCCATGCACTAGAGAATGGGAAAGGTCAAAAGGAGAAGATTCACGAAGAACCTTTTCAAATTTTGAGGTTATTCGTTTAATATTTTATTTTCTATCCGAAAGATCCAAGACCACCACCCAATGTAGATTGGCAGTCCCAAGACTACCACCCTAGCTAGGCGGCAGTTCTGTAATTGCCACTCTGCACAGAGCAAAATTCTTGTTACTATAAAGACATAACCTATGTATATTTATTTTCCTTCTTCGTGTTGACAGATCTGATGAAGTAGAGTCATTTTGGATCCTTATGGATCACACCTCCCCTGCTTAGGAGGCTTCTGGTCCCACAAAAGCTTAGTGGGGGAGTACATGAGTAAATAATTCCCTCACTTGCTCCTTCGAGTACTATCGGGCCTGCCTTGGTGTCTTTCCTTTCAGTTTAATATGCCAAGACTCCTACGGACCTCTCCTAGTCTCTCTGACCTTTTGTTGCAATACTACATCCTCCTCCAATTCACCTCGTGAGTCTAAGACGCAATCCTCAATGCAAGTAGACAACTGTAGTCCTTCATCTTCATCTAGCATGGATGCTCATATAGGTGCAAGTTCTCATAGTTTACTACAGAGTACATCCTCATAAATGATGGTAAATCAAGTCAAAAGGCATTTTCTCCAACCTGCTCTAATATGGTGAAGGGCCATATCATAGTGGCTTGAGCTTCCATGCTTGACCTTGTAGTCTCTCCTTTCTCAAGTAAAGCCAAACTCTATCTCCAACATGAAGCTTATGTTCCCTCCTATGTTGATCGTGCCTAGCTTTGTACTTGGCTTGAGATTTCTCTAGATGTTCTTTGACTTTGAGATGGATTTTCTGAATCCTCTCAATGAATTTTTTTGCTCTAGTTACCTTTGTGTCTCGTGTCTCCTCCTCATCATGTTGTCCAACTGCTATGTCCAGTGGATTTGTAGGTAGATATCCCAAACATGCTTCAAATGGTGATTTCATAGTGGATGTGTGTATTGCCTCGGTTATAGGAATGTTGAATGTAGGCTAAGGACTCATCCCAAGTCCTTGGGTATTTGCTGTTATACCCTCTGATCAACTGTACCAAAGTCCTGTTCACCACCTCTGTCTTTCCATCTGTCTGTGGATGGAAAGTTGTGCTCCTCTGTAACCTGGTATCCATCTTGTCCCACAAAGTAGTCCAAAACTTCCCCAAGAACCTAGAATCCTTGTCAGAAACAATAGACTTTGGCAAACCAAAATGCACCCATACATTAGCAAAGAAAAGATCTACTGCCTCATGTGCTTTTATTGTCTTTTTACATGCCATAAGAATACACATCTTACTAAATCTATCAACAACAACATAGAGATAGTCATGGCCATGTTTAGACATAGGTAATCCTCCTACAAAATCCATAGAAATTTCCTCCCATGGATGACTAGGTACTGACAAAGGCATCTACAAACCCTCCTTCCTAGTCTTAGGCTTGCCAGTATAACAAAGTTTACATCCACGTATCAATTTTGATACTTCTTCTTGCATATTGGGCCAATAAACGTACCCTTTCAAGTGGGCTAGGGTCTTACCAACACCGAAATGGCCCGCTACTTTTGAGGTATGTACTTCCCTCATCAATAGAAGTATTTCTTCTTTAGGCACAGAAAGCTTCCCCTATCGGTAGAGCAACCCGTCCTTGAGATAAAAATCTTCAATCCATGTCCTTCAGTCCCTTGGGACTGCAACTGTTGAAATGTCACCCCAAAGTCTCTTTCCTAGGCATATGCCTCTCCGTAAGCTTCCTTCGTGAAGGGCTCGATTATAGAGATAGTGGCAAAACAGGATAACTTCTCATGTGTGGGAAGCCTAGACAACATGTCTGCCACCAAATTTATACTACCTTTATTGTATTTGATCACCAAATGGAACTGCTAAAGGAACCCCACCCATTTGTAGTGCCTTCCCTATTGCAATTTAGACTAGCGCTTGCAAATACTGGAGAGGTTTATGGTCAGTGTGCACAATAGTTTCTTTACCCAACAAATAATGCTTCCATTTTTTAATTGCCATTTCCTGAACTAGTGCATACATTTCCTTATCATATATTGAATATCCTTTGATTGTTGAAGTGAAATTTTTAGAATGATAGCATACGAGTTTACCTCCTTGAAGCAACACTACACCCATAGCGTAATCACTAGCATATGTCTCTACTTCAAAAGGTTGCTGCAAATTAGGAAGAGAATCTACTGGAGCATGAATAATCTTGTATTTCAATAACTCAAAGGATTTGTCTTGTTCCTTACCCCAGTAAAAACCCTTACTATTTGCGGCCATTGTGTGTAGAGGTGTTGCAATCATGGAGAAATCCATAATGAACTTCCGCATGTATTGTACTGCTCCCACAAAACTCCTAGTCTCTATGGCTTCTGTTGGTGTTGGCCAATTAGTGATGGATTCCACCTTCTTTAGATCCACTCATAGCTCTCCTCCTCCAACCACATGCCCAAGATAGAAAAGTGACTATTTGGAAAATTCACATTTCTTCATATTACAAAGTAGTTGTTTCTCCATGAGAACTTGCAAGACTTGCTATGAATGAGTTAGATGTTCTTCCCATGTGGCACTAAAAATCAAGATATCGTCTAGATAATAATGACATGTGAATCTATGAAATCTCGCAATACAACATTCATCAATCTCATAAATGTAGCGGGTGCATTGCATAACCCAAAAGGAAGTACTAACCATTCATACAAACCCTGTTTTGTCTTGAAGGAAGTCTTCCATATATCCTCCTCCTTCATTCTGACTTGGTGATAACCTGACTTGAGATCCAACTTTGTGAAGAATTTGGCATGCTGAAGCTGGTCTAAGAGATCATCTATGTGGGGAAGTGGATATTTTTTCTTTATGGTGATCTTGTTCAAAGCACAGTAGTCGATGCACATTATCCAAGAACCATCCTTCTTTGACACCATCACAATAGGTGAACCGCATGGTGAGGTACTCGGACATATCACCCCTTGGTCTAGTAGTTCCTGGAGTTGTTTCTTTACTTCATTACTCTCAAGAAAATATTGCCTATACAACCCAATGTTCAGTAGAGGGGACTCTGGAAATAGCTAAATCTCATGCTCTACTTCCCGTTTTGGTGGTAACCCACTGGGAGCCTGAAATAATTCCTGAAAAGACTAAATAATACTATCCAAATCATGCTTTCCTTGGTTAGAAATCTCTAAAAATTCTACCCCATCTTGTTTATCCTTTAACAAAAGTAAACAAAATTGATTATGATTTGCTTGAATAAGTCATTTTTCTTGGTTAGCACTCACCATAGTAACCCGTGTCTTACACTGGTGTGCTCGGATGTTGTAGCTGATCCCATCCTTGACCCATCTATACTAGTTTTCCCTTCTCATAAATATATCATCCCTAATATACAAGTAAGGACTCCTGAATACAACATCAAAAGAATCAAGTGGAATAACATCAGCTTCCAAAACATCAATATACTGGGAATTTATCCCAAACTTGACCTTACATCTTCTTGTTACCTAAATTTCAACACCCTTCTTCACCCAACCCAAAGGATAAGGGTATGGATGCTCGTAAGTCTCAAGACCAAGCTTCTTTACAACTGCTTCATAAATCAAGTTAGACTAAGAACTGGTATCAACCAAAGCATTTACCTTAGTTCTCTTGATCTAGATTTTGATTTGGAATAGTCTACTCATCTCCTCTTCCTGGCTATCCATGTTGGTGGCCGTGCATCCAAGCCTTTCATCTAAGTCAGAGTCATCTTTGATTTCCACCCCTCCTTTTTTTTACAGCTGTCATGGACTTCTTTGAGTCCTTGGTTTGGTTCTTCAGATGTAACTCTGGATGCAACTTCCAACATGTAGCGTCAATATGACCATTGATATCATAGTTCTTGCAAAAATTCTTGGGATCTTTACAAGTATTTAAAGTAGTGGCAACTTGTTTACCTTTCCATTTCCACTTACCCTTGTTACTTGTTTTCCCATATTATTTTTTCCTGTTGATTTGTCAAATGCTTTTCCCTTGGCTCTGCTTCTCCTTGCTTCTTTTCATCATCTATGTAGTATTCCCATACACACATGCTTCGTTGAGATCTTTGGGATTTGTGGAGATGACTTTTCTTTGAAGGTGAGTGTGAAGTCCTCCCAAGTACTTAGTCAGAATATCCTCATCCTCCAAGTCCATGTTTAGCAACATGGCCTGCCTCCAAAACTCCGTAGTGTAGTCCTGCACACTTTGACCACTGCCTTGTCTAAAATATTGCCATTTAATCATTTGGTCAGTCTTGTGGCCAATAGGATAGAAGTTAGCTCTAAGTAATTCTTTAAATTCTTGCCAAGATTTCACAATAGGATGCTTCTTCTTTTCACAAGTGGTTAGATGGGTTTCCCACCAAACCAAAGTGTGTCCCTCCATTTTGAGATGTGCAAAGGTGATCCTCTGTGCCTCAGTGACATTATGGATGCTAAAGTAGACTTCTAACTGTTTTAACCATTTATCAAGCAACTCTACATCTACTTGTCCTTCAAATATTTTAATCTCAACTTTCATCTCAACTTTAAAAGGAGTATGATCAGATTTTACCTTTTCTCTTGTGTTTGAAGTCTCTTCTTCATGGTCTTCCCCATAATCTTCCTCATGCTGGCTCTTCCCTATGCCAAACTTTTCAGCTAAGCCTCAAACCACCGATTCCATGGAGTCTTGCTTGACAGAAGCTGTCTTCTGCAAATATGCAAGTTCTTCCTTCCTTCTAAACATCCTATCCATCATGGTCTCCAGCATCTCGATTCTATAGACCAAGTTCTCTTCCTCCATTTGTCCCCAAATTCTTTGTTTCCACTTCCTTGTATAAATTTCTGGATCGCAAGGTAAAGCCTCTTCACCTTTAGATCTCGTCACTGTCATACAAATCTAAGAATGAATACCATAATCCTGGATACTTGTTAGCTCTGATACCAAAATGATCTGTAAACTCTTCAACTTTGAATTATCTATAGAATCACAAATTAAACAATGTTGTTCTACTTTCTATTAGAAAATGACAAAGATAACTAGTGAATGAATTTTGCTTTTGCTTAGAATCAATAATTTCAGGAAAGGAAAGAATATAAACTCACAAACACCAACAAGTTTTATCCTGGAAACCTCCAAAGGAGGAAAAACTAGTCGGGAAGGGAAATTTCTCTTTCTTCCCACTTTTATTGGCCAATTCAAACAATAAGTACATAAATTACAATAAGTATGAAAGAGAAGTAGATAATATCTCACACTTCCTCCCAATTACTTGTTTACTCTGTCTCAACACTCCTTTCTTCTACAAAACACAATTCCAGCACTAAGAACTTCTTTCTCACTTGCTTTCATGCTTTGATCCCTATTCTCTTCTACAAACATATATTTATAGCCTTTCTCATGTCCTCCCGTGCATTGGAGAATGGGAAAGGTCATGGAGGAGAAGAGACATGAACAACCTTTTCAAATTATGAGGTTGTTCATTTCATATTTTATTTTCTGTCCAAAAGAGCTAGGACCAATTCTTAATGCAGACCGACGGTGGTCTCAGGACCACTGCCCTTGGCTAGGTGGTAGTTCTGTAACTGCCGCTCTACACAGAGCGACGGTCCTATTACTATAAAGACAAAACCTCTGTACATTTATTTTCCTTCTCCATGCTGACTGATCTGATGAAGTAGAGTCATTTTGGATCCCTATGGATCATTTTCACACGCAAGCTCTATGAGGGAGACATAGGGAATTTTAGGAAGGTGTTTATTAGACTAGATCCAAGGGATGTAGTATGGAGGTCATACTAAGAAGTGCAAGGATTTACCAAATGGAGGGATAATGAGGTACATTTTTGGTGGATACAACAGAGGAGATGGGTGTAGGGGTGGAGAGCACATAAAATATAAATTTAGTTCAATATGAGTGAGTGTTGTGGAAATTTGGGATATGATTAATGATGTTTCTAGAGCTAGTGGTGCACACACACTTGAACTAGGATATGATACCTTTACCAGTAGTGGAGGAGATATGGGAAGAGGTAAATCTAGAGGTGTAACTAGATGATGGAGATGATGCAGGGACCACATAGGAATTTGAGGGGTCATGAGATATATGTGGCTCTATAGGGAAAGCAATGGGAGAGCATGTAGAGGTTGTGATCCATGGGATGAGTATGACGAGGATACACTAGTTTAGAGGAGTATAATCCACCAATGTGGAGGTAAAAATGATGGGTGTCTATAGGGAGTTAGAGATTTGATGAGATAGAGGGGGATAGGGTGAAGGTGTAGGATATCATGTCATAGATTAATGAGGAATACACTTATCCATTTGGGTTTGAGTAAAAGGGGGATATGACCTGGTGAAAATACAGGGGAAAGATCCAACAAGGTTCACTGAGAGGTGGGGCAGGGTAGTGAGTCACACATAGGTTAATGTGAACACAATAAAGGATAACATGTTGGGTAAAGGTAATAGTGGATATTTGTTTGGGTCATTAGATGAGGTGACATTTGAGTGAGACTGACTATTATGGGAGGTGGTTGAAGTAGTAGAGGATCATAAAATTGGTCAAGAGAAGATGAGGTAGGTGATGGAGTGCTCTTAGGAATGGAGGCAAACCTGAGATTTGGAGGATAACTTATTAGAGTATGAGGGTGAAAAGTGACAAGTTCATGAGATGGAGATGAGATTGGCTACACATTAGAATAGTGAGATGTAAATTTGTGAGTTAGAGAGTTAGTAGTAGATGCATGTAGGTATTGGGAGTGTGTTAAAGTGTCAAAGTAGATGCTAGCAGAGTGGGAGAAGGATCATGGGTGCATATGATAACCCCAGAATTTGTTACATATTAGTCAGGAGATGACTACCCATGTTGCATGGGTGGATTATGAAAATTTTCAATATTTAATCCTATACCACTCTATTCTAATAGGTGTTATAATAATAGTATAAAAGAGGATCATGGTAGCTAAGAAAGATAGATAATTCTATAGGATGTGATGCAAGCTCAAATATATTTATATACCAAGATCCAAATAAACCATGCCTAAGATGAGACCAATATGCACTCAATTAAGACATAAACGGGTATGATAGTATGAGGGAAATAACTTGAGAAGATGGGGACACAATGTCATTATACACATAGGAACTTTATCTCTATCTATAAAGTTTCCAAGTTAAATGATATAACATATAAACAAGAGGTATCCTCTAACATTTAGTTGAACTTGAACAAGCATACACATTTACAAAACTTAGGCTAAAACTAGAAAAGAAAAGAAAGATAAAGAAAATGTCGATAAAAATCTCATAGCTCCTTTATTCCAAAATTCTTCGACCTTTATATTGTCTTTCAGTTGGGTATTTATATAAAAACCCAAGATAAAAAATTAATGTATTATAAATATTAGTTGTCAAGATAATTTGACAAACTTAAATTGAAGTGGATAATATTACAATTGAATTCAATGCCTAGAGAATTCAAGGTATATTTGATATGGCATATCTATCTAGAAGATACACATTAAATGTTGTTAGAGGCTTAGGAAAATCCTGTATGAATCTCATCTACTTGGTGGAATTTACTTCTCTATGATGCACATGGGATATGGAAAGAAATTCAATCTTTATTAAGTATAACCATTATTTCTCTAACATGGAGCGTAACAGTAGTTCTTCTAACTTCCAATGCATGCAAGTGGGTGAGATTTAGTTCCTTGAACAATGGATGTGATCTCTAATCATTGCAGTTTCAAGAATGAGAACTTGTTGGCTTTAATAGTTGGCCCCTTTGTTTTTTAACAATTTTTTCATTTTCCATAGTTTTTTCACCTAGTGTGTGCACTGCATAATGTAATTTTAGGTGTGCAGGATCTATTGATATATATTTTTGTAAAGGTTATGCTCCTATGGTAACTTGTTCTTCTACACAATATTTCATTTCTATGCACATAATGTGTTTCTTATTTTCTTAGGTTTAGACCTTCTGCATGCTCTCTTTATAACACAAAGAAAATGTAATATTAGGGTAATGATCATTGATTTAAAATGTTCACTATTTATCTTGGGCACCCTCTACATATGCATACCTTCTTTTCTTATTTTCATGTTGGTGGCTTTAATATTTTTTATGATGCGTGTAGAGTGATTACACATTGAGTTTGGTGTGATAACTTGATAAAAAAATTTACACTTTACTTTGTGCCATCTCGGAAACTATCATGATTGTGTGTATGTTTCTCGTGCAACATAAAGCTTTAACAAGACAAGTGTTACATATGTCCTCAACAATAAAACCAAACTAATATCCAAAGTTGACCCTCTCAAGTACCTCTTATCCAAACCCACCCTTACTAGACGAATGGATAATTTGATCATTATCCTGAGCGAATTTGATATTTAGTTTGAGAATCAAAAATCCTTAAAGGGACATGGTTTGGCCGATCAGTTGGCAGAAGATCCTCTACCAGGAATGGAACCTTTATGTCTAGACCTTCTAGATGCATCCATGATGTATATTGAAGAATCTGTAGAATGGAAAGTCCATTTTGATGGATCATTCACCTTCCACAGATCGGGGGCAGGAGTAGTGCTCATCACTCCCACAAGTGAGGTTATCCCAAGAGCATTTTGTTTGGGATTCCCCTACACTAATAACATTGTGGAGTATGAGGCACTCATTTTTGGCCTCAAGCTATCTATTACTTGGAATATCAGATAGCTACGAGTCATTGGAGACTCCCAACTTATCATTAAACAAGTTAATGATGAGTATAAGGTTAAGGATGAGAAACTTATTCCATACAATAAATTAGTTGAAACCTTGAAAGAATATTTTACATAGATTATCTTTGAGTAAAAACCAAGGTCACATAATAAATCAGTAGATGATATGGCTACCATTGGATCTCTCTTACACATCCCACCTCAGGAGAGAAAAATGCCTTTCTTTGTAGAACATTTACAAATACCCGCATACGACATGCCATAATCTTGTTTAACATGTGAAATTGTTTGTCCCTTCTCCCCTTGGTATGACCCTATCTTTCGATACCTACAAGATGGCACATTCCCCCAGACATTACCCATTCTGAGAAGAAATCCCTTATCCACCATATAGCCCATTATACCCTCCTAGGAGGCACCCTCTATCATCGTGGCTATGACGGGAATCTACTTCATTGTTTGGATGTTACTGATTCAATCCATGCTATTAAGGAAGTACACGATGGTATTTGTGGAGCGCACACTAGTGGTATGGTCTTGGCTAAGAATCTCTTAAGGGTAGGTTATTATTAGCCCACCATGGAAGTAGATTATTGTAATTTCATCAAGAAATGTGAGCTATGCCAAAAGTATGGGAACTTGATACATGCACCAGCACAGGATTTGTAGCCTATCACAACACCTTGTCCATTTTCTAAATGGGGCCTGGATCTCATAGGGAAGCTCCATCCTTCTTCTTCAGATGGCCACACCCACATTATCACTGCCACCAAGTATTTTACCAAATGGGTAGAGGTTGTGCCTCTTACTTACGTCACCAGTGTGCAAATTTCTAAATTCATCATGAACCATCTCATCTTTCATTATGGTATCCCTTCTGCCATTGTCACTGATAATGGTAAATCCTTCAAAAACAAAATGGTTAAGACATTGTGTCAATGTTTCCATATTCAACTCAAGTGGTCTACCCCCTATTACCCCCAAGGTAATGGACAAGCTGAAGCTACCAATAAAACCCTTGTATGAATCATGGAGAAAATGGTAAGTAAGACTGGTCATAATTGGCACTTACAAATACATCCCGCCCTCTGGGCCTATCGAACTTCCATCCACACTCCTACTGGTGTAACCCCATATTCCCTAGTTTATGGCACTGAAGCCATCATACCCTTGGAAGTGGAGCTTCCCTCCCTAAGAATATCTCTCTGGGATTATCTTGATAAAGATGAAGACTATAGAGTAGCTCGGCTAGTAGAGCTAGAGCTGTTGGATGAGAAGTGGATAAGAGCACTTAATCACCTCAAGGTCTACCAGAACAGGGTGTCAAGAGGGTATAAAAAATGGATCATTCATCATGAGTTTGATGTAGGTGATCTAGTGCTGAAAGAAAATCAAGAAGAATACCATCAAAGATAGAGAAAAGAAAGGTAAGTTTGAGGCCAACTGGCTAGGGCCTTATGTGGTGGTTGCCAAGTATGGATCAGGAGCTTATAAACTGGCATATTCAGATGGTGAAGAGCTTCTAGAACCAATGAATGCCATGCATCTCAAGTGGTTCTACACTTAAGCATGACGAGAATATCAAATAAGAACTAAAAAATGGAAAAACAAAGAAAAAACAAGCAAAACATGAGAAAATTGAGAAAATAGTAAAGAAAAAATAGGTCGTCCACATGTGAAAACCACACAATTGTGGCGCAGTGGGTAGGTCTTTGGGTGAAAACTGGTTTCTGGTGCTCAAGGAGGATTCACCAGTCACAAGTTACTCTTGCATCAGGATGGGTAACCCTCACCACTTTCTAGGGATAACTTCCTTTGCTAGGTCTAGGAACCCTACCAAATCCATCTTCGTCGAGCCGTGATCTGGCTTATTTGCTCCTATATCTGCATGAAGGATGTGCCTTTGTATATTCCCATCTAACATTGGGGGCACCTTCACATTCCACTTTCTTGTACATATGCGTGTGGAATTCTACCTTTTGTATATTCCCACATCACGATGGGGGCATCCACACTTCTTTGTCCTTGTACATTGTTTTTCCAAACATGACCTTAGAAAATACAAAAACATTTAGAAAAATGTACACCAAAAACCTAAACATTCAGAAAATATCCATTCTAGGGACATGACTATACCAAAGTTATAACATTGTCTCAGAGAAACCTCGAAAACAATGTGAACGGTAGCCTTGAAAATTTATCTTTCAAGATAACCCAAAAACATTAGAAAATATATCAATGTTGTCCCACAAAAACAAGGTAATAATTTAATTACTTTTAGTTGTTGGTTTGTATAGTTTTGATTGAGAATTATTTTTTCATGTTGTGTGGTGGTTCATTTTTCTTATCATAGATTGAATCTTGTTTGATTTAATTGTGTGTGGCATTAGGTTCATTCGTAGCTTGAGTTCACTTGTAAAAAATTATTGTCTTTTCCATCATCTGTTGTGTGCACCTTTTAGGATTCATTTACTTAGATTGAATGTCAATTTAGTGTGTTATTAAAGTTTGCTTGAGTTCATTTCTAGTTGCATATTGTTTTGGTTGTGTTGTTTTGTGTATATTTGTTTAGTCTTGTTAACTTTTGTTTGTGTTTTATGCACTTTGATCACATCTATCATCTATCATTTCATCACATATAAACATCATCTGATACATCATATATACAAAAATGCTAAGTTTTACATCATGCATGTATACTAAGCTAATCATCACATATCGTATCATCAATGGGGGCAAGAGGGGTTGCACATAATCACAAATCTATCCCCCCCACACCAATATCATCTAGTATCATCCCAAGTGCTAGAATAGAAATCAGAAACATCCCATAAAATCCAAAACATATGATACTATCTGCAGATATATCATCAATGCAAAAACATGAAACATAAACATCTCTAAGGCTAAAGTATGTCACATACATAAAGAAAGAGAGAACATACATCATGATACAATCATCTACAGAACATAAACCATCATCATAAGAGCATAATCAAAGCATGACATAACAATAAATCATCGAATGTCTGTATAATACATGTATAAATGTCTGTCTCAAAATCAGGTATACATCATCGATACAATATGCCATCTAAAAAGGGCATGCATCAAAACTCAACCTTCATCAAGAGGCATCAAAATAATGGTACATCAATCTATACATCGATCAAAATCAGCCTTCATAAGAGGCATGTATACATACAATACATCTGTACAAAAGTAAAATAGAGAAATCAACCACATCTTGCGCCGTCTTCGGGGCTTCTGGGTCCATGTCCTGGGGGATGAAAAAGTGGTGGTTATGATGGGCCTACTCCAGGGGTACCACCCTGCTGTCTGGCTGGCTGGTCTAGTTGGCTTTGTATGACTGGCTGTCAACTGATCTAACTGAGTGACCTGACCACCATGATTTGGAACTTTTCCCACTCACACCTAGCTACTCAAAGGGAGCCACCCACTGCTCTGTTAGGACTGCTTTGAAATAGGTGGTCCTATAATACAAGGCCTCACCACTAGCCCTCATAACATCCTGAATCATGTCGGCATCACCAAAAGTAGTGGTTTCCTAAACGGAAATGTCTCTCTCCTACCAGTCAGCCTCTATCAGCATGGGCCTATCGTGTGGCAACAGCCTCTCGATCTCTGTCTACAGTAATGGTCTACAACTGGGCTTGGGCCTGATCCCTCTAAATGATAAAACCCTATGCATGTGCCTAGGTGTGATCCCTCTATACAATGACCATCTGCACCTTGAGTCTGTGAATGGTGTAAAAGACTCAATAACTGAGCCCCCTTCCCTACCAACTGACTAATCTGGTACTGCAAGGTTGCACCATCCCCACCCTAAGTGGCCTGTGCTCTGGCCTGATCTCCCTCAGATGTCAAAACCTGTACTTGGGTACTGGCCTGATCTCACTCTGCTGTAAGGGCCTGTACATGTGCCCTAGCCTCATCTCTCTCACCAGCCACCTATAACTGCATGGCTATCACCACCTGTAACTGTTGCTGAAGTGCAGCCAACTATCCATCATCACCACCACCCCCTAGACTGTGAGGTGGTGGACCCTACTCTGGAAATACCTACTGTAAAGGGGCATATATCCCCGCTAGAATGCCTACTAGAGGAAACTCTATATCTGGAGCCCTGGGTGCCTATCTCTTCCAGAGTCAGGGTCCCTGTCTCTGAGGCTACTGTAATGGAGGACCCTGTCCCCCTCCCCCAACATGACGTTGGCCATCAAATGGATCATCATCATCATCATCATCATCACCACCACCAACTCCACCCTCATCACCACTAGGAGGCCCCACCAGGGGTGCCCTCACTCCTGCATCATAGGCCACTCTGGGAATGGTCAAGCGGCACAAAATCACTCCATGGTACCAGGGGGCATACTCTGGTGTACAACCAAGATCTCTAATCTATCTTAGGGGTACCCACATAGTTGGTACCACATGTAAAAAGCTAGTTAAGGCCTTGCCCTTAGCAATATGTGGCCCCATATCAAAATACTCTCTGGCCTTGCGAGCATACCACATATCTAGCCTAGGTACATCTTGGGTAATACCAAGTTGTCTTTGGAACTTATCCACTCTGTAAATCTCCCACATATAGTTGTGGTGCCCAACATGAAGTGCTCAATAGTCACAGTGTTGAGCTCTAGGCCATCCTCTGGCCACTGAAAGTGTCTATAGGGCCTCCATACCATGACAACCTACTGTAACTCATCCAACTCATGGCAGTAGTGGTAGGCATCTCCTATATGTGGACACATCATCTCCAATCAGAACCCAACCCATAGTAGAAGGCTCCTCTAGAGCTCGAGCTCTCAATGCACCTACAAGGTGACCAATAGCAATGTGGTCCCACACCCAAATCTGTAATAATCTGGCCGGTCCTACCATCTTCTGATGGTAGTATGTGATCAAATGGAGGTCCCAATATAAGTGTGCTAATATGCACTGACCCCAGTAGTATGTCTCCCCATCAATCAATCCTCGTATCACTCCAAGGAGACCAAGTGGAAATGAAGCACCGGTCTTGTCAGGGAGTAAAACTCCACTGACAAAGGCCATCATGTAGACTACCACATGATCAAGCTCTAGATCCTCGATGCAGCGTGACAATCTAATAGTCATCCCGTGACGTGGTATCGTTAGGACACCAAATAGCTCAAGAATACACCGATCAATGTTAGGCTGGTGACGGGTATACTGAATAAACTGACCCTAGATGGGGACCCGCATGATACACATACGTCCTCTAGTGTAATCATGATCTCTCCAGTTAGGAGCTGAAAGCACTGACTCTCATTGTGCCACCTCTCAGCCATGGCTGTCAGCAGGCCATGATCCAAGGTAATCTGTGGCATATCGGCCACGTAAGCCAATCCTGTGACGTATAGAAGGATATCCAATATCCTCCTATCATCCTCATCAAACTATGCCTCTATCACCACCATCCGGCCATACCTCTCGTGGGTATGCAGAATGGGTAGTATCCTCTGCAAAACAAAAGGGCACATGTTAGGATCTAATTTTCTATCCACTTCTATCTAATTTTCTATCTATTCCTAGCTAATTTTCTAGCAAAATTCTTCTTTCATTCATCTAACATACTAATTTTCACCTTCTTCTACAAACCATCTAGTCTATTTTTCATCTATACTTAGCTATTTTGGTTACAGGGATGAATTCCCTTCTTTCCCTGGCGTGTGCGCCTCCACTTCAACGCCTATGCACGCCTATCTCAGATGTATATGCACCAACATATACACCTCTTCTTCAACGCATACATGCCCTACCCAACACATACGCTTCCCCCCATTCTTCCTATTCTTCCTATCCTACCTAGAATTTATACACCCCCAGCGTGACACATACGCTCACCCTTCGATGCACATGCGTGCGCATCCCTGTTTTTCCCTACCCAGCTCATATGCCCCCCTTTTCTATGGATACATGGGTGCATACCTATTTTTTTCAACATACATGTGTACGCATACCCATTTTTCTTGATGCATGTGCATGTGCACATCCATCTTCAAATCAATGCATGCGCATGCACGCATTCATCAAAAATGCCAAAAACTACCCTAAAAAGATGAAAAAAAAACTACATTAAATGCATAATTGACAAAGGAGGGATAGGGCACTCACGTAGGGTCCATCCGCTGGGTCCCGAAGAAACTCTCAGATGTGATCTGCTCATCTCCATCTACTCGGTAGCCTCACCATCTCACTCCAGGGCTATCGCTCTCACTCGCGGTAAAAATTTGCAAGAGCTCTGCTACAAATGAACTGGTCATGATTGTTTTACCCCCCCGGGTGGGTATATTAGGCTGTCACGATGCCCCTGGGGCATGTTTTCTCTGTCGTGATCACTCTAGTACTTCTTCTACTCACCAAAATGATTATTTTTATATCTAAAATGATTATTTCTACTTGTTTTTGCATGCTGGAGCACTCAGTGCCACCCTGTGGTCACTTCTTCAACCTAGAATGATTTACGAATATTCCAGGTGCCATTTTCCTATCATTTCTCTTCTATTTTTCCTCTCTTTTTCCCATCATGATGATTATTTTTATTAAATAATTATTGTTGCTTGTAATTCTTCTCACCAGGCATTTTTTGCTATCTGACACCCCTTTCCTTCACCATTCAGGTAGTTGCACATGATTTTAGGAGATATTTTATCTCTTATGCAAATTCTTCTGACCGATCAAAAATTTAAAAATTATAAAACCATCCAAAAAACCAAAAAAATCATAAAACTTCAAAAATGGACTAAAATTGGTAAAAATCTCATTTACAGCTGAAATTTGTGTCTCTCACATGGCACTCATCTCGTATCTTGCTGATGTTTTCACATGTTTTGAAACAATGACTCACGGATCACCTAACTCTACAATCATTTTACAAAAGCTACGTTGCTTACTTCGTCTGTACTCTGGGGCACTATCAGTTGCCTGGTACTATTTTCGTCATGCACATTGCTTTTCCATTGGACCCAAGTGTCCTCCATCCTTTCCCTTGCATATACAAATTTCTTGGGGCATCATTTTAAACCCTTGTCATTTATCAGAACATTTGGGACTACATCTCGATAAAAAATTATTTGTGCAACTATCTTGAACGTTGTTGGTTTGAGTGTGTGTGATTGTACTTATTTCCCTGTTAGATGAGTTTGTTTACTTCTCGTATTGCATTGCATGTTTGTATGTTGCATGGAGTTGTTGTTTTAGCAAGGGATGGTTGTTTGTATCTTGGATTTTCATGTCATTTTACACTTCCGTCATATGCTTACATTTTAATAAGGACCGATGATGAGGATGCTAAGAAAAATGATGATTAAAAATTGTTTGCACTGGTTTGTGGATAGCTCAATATCCCTCTTTCTTGTTGTTCTCTAATCTTCTCTTCACATTTTTCTTTCTTTTGTTCTCTTTTCGATCATCGATCAAGTTCTTCCATCACCCCATCGACACTCGAGGGGGCATCCCTTTAGCTAACTAATTTTTCTTCTACCCCTTCAAAAAAATTCTACTTGTTTATGTTTGTCTACTTTCTTTGAAGTGACGTAGCTTACGTCACCCCAAAGAGGGGAAAATGTAGACACCTGTAGTTTGATCAAAGCACTATTATTCTTAATATTGCACTAACTATTCTCCTCCTCACAAATTGATGACATACCATCAGTTAGACCTATCTAACTCCCCTCTTACGACACTCTTTTGGTCGTATTCCTCTTATAAGTCAATTAAACAGGCTAATATAAGCCTCTTCTTGGCTAAATCCTCTTCTTATCCTCTTCTAGACTACTTCTATTAGCTTCCTAGACTATCAATCCATTTCATTGGATTGATTAGACCTCTCAAAACTCTTTCAAAACCCTAATTTCTCTCTAAAACAAGATTAACTAGCCTAACCTAGGTTAATTAGCCCTAACTATGGTCAACCTCTTCTAAAACCTAGTCAAATCTTACTTTGACTTGCTAAAGTGCTTTTTGGGATTTTTCATTTGTCCCACATGCACCCAAATCTCCCACTTTCCCAAATGGAAAACTATAAATAGCCCACTACCCCCCTCTCATTTACAAGAACACTTCTTCCCTCTAACATAAACTATAGTATTATTGCTAGGATTAGGAGTTTTATTTCATTTTATTGAGCTATTTTCTTTATCCTTTGCAACACACCACACACCATTGAGTAAATGGGAAGAACCATTGGCCTTGAAGCCATTAATGGTGAGCTCCCATTCTCTTAAGCACAAACTGATTGCTTAGATCCTTATTAGGCTCACTTATTTAAGCTTTCAAGAATAGAGGGTAATTATATTTGTTAAGTTTGCTTGTTTGCTTCAAGGTTAATGTATGCAAAATAGGAATCCTTGTTTACTTCTTATCTGATGGTCCATTGATTGGTTTTGCACAAATATTTGGGGTCTCTTGAGTGTTCTTACCCCATTCCATATTCTATTCCATCCACCATTCTATTACATTTTATACACATAGTTATTGCTCACTACTTTCACAAAGTGTGACTGACACAAGAGCACCTAGGGCATGATTGCACACACTTGCACATAGAACTACATCAGGGTCTAAGATGTAGTGCATTCTCAGTTAGTAAGTCCACCATTTTGGCAACCAAGGAAAGTCTGACCCCTTCATATGCATATTTATTTTTTTAGGGTTTGATGTTTGTCTTGGGGTTTTTGCAGTTCTCTTCTTCATCACTGATTACCAGCGACATACATGGTGTAGTGCAACAAAATTAGTGTGACAGATAGCAAAGGCTTCAAATCCATCAGTGACCCTCCAAATCTGGTTTTTGGACCTCCTGCACAGACTAGGGCACCCAAAACGTAGACTAGGGTGCCCACAGGTGACCCTGATACTCTCCCAGGTCATCCCAGTCCACTCATATTTCCCCAGATCTACAAGTTTTTGGACCTCACATAGTCATTTCCTCCTTTTATTTCTCTAGTCATCTTTACAACATAGTCCAACAAGCCTCTCCAAATCAGCTAAGCTCCTTCCAAATCTTCTTTGCATATTAGGGTTTCTATTTTCATTAGCTTAGTTGTTTGGGTCACTTTCCATATTTATTTACTGCACTTATTTACTATTATTTACATGTTGTTCCTATTTAGATTAACTACCATTATTCCACATTTTAGTTAATCATTTTGGTGAACCCAATCTTCAAATGCACTTTCATCTAGGGATCTTATCTCATTTTCTATTATGGCTTCTAATGTCTTCCTCAAGTCTCTTTGCTTCAATTGATTCAAATGCACCCATCTTGTAAAGACGATCTTCAAAAAACCCTAGAGACTCTATATCTTCCTATCAACATGTTTCCTACCAAGTCAATGCTATTTTTATCATCCCATCTTTCTGAGGACTCCCTTGATTTAAATCCAATCAATCTATTTGCAAATCCATTCAAGCTCTTTCATTCTTTATTTCAAGATAAATTTCAACTATGGAATCCATGATTACATCTCTTAGATCTGAAATCCAACATCTTAAGGATGCTTCTTAGGCTCATGTTTTTTCTCCTTCTACATCTCATCTTCATTCTATGTCTTCTACATGTGCTCATATTAGTGCACCTTAAATCTTTCCGCTCCCCGCGCCTCTCAAGTTTACAATCAATGCTACACAACAAGATATTCTTCTGAAACTCATAACTCATCAATTAATCAACTTTCCATCTACTCATTGTTATCCTCCTTATCGGATTGCAAAATATCAAGGTCTTCCATATTGCAATTATCATCAAATCAATGGACATAATGACAATGATTGATATGCTTTACAATGAAGAATCAAACATCTTGAGCATCAAGGTTTCATCTCATTCATGCACAACATTTTGTTACATGGTCCTCTCCACTTGTTACATCTCAATGGGTTTTTAAATCTGATTCATCTAATGAGAATCATGTCATAATTTCTAAGGAAATTCAAGAGCCACCTAAGCAACCACCCCTCAAAATCGATACAACACCTCTTCTTGAGTCATCTACGACATCACCAAGTCAACATAAGAAACCTCCTTTAAAAATTAGTGCAACACCTCTTCCTCTCAAGTCATCCACAACATTACCAAGTGAAATTACGCAACCACCTCTCAAAATCAGTCCACCTTCTTCTCCTATCAAGTCTTCTGTAGTTTCATCAATCCCACATAAGCTGAAACCAATCACTTTTCTCAAAGCTACTACTCCTACTGATGAAAAGACACATCTCAAATTCTTCCACCATTGCATGGTCCTACTATTGCTTTGGCATGCCATTGTGTTGGCCCTCACTCCTATCATGACACATACAATGCTCTCCCAGAGAATTACATGGCACCTCTCACATCACTGCATAGATCTCCATCATTATAGTACACTTGGGGGCATCACACTTATTTCCCCCCCTCTAGCATTCACACATGTCTTATATTCACATCACTTCACACCTAGATCTTTATAGGCAAAACATACACACATAGTATCGTCATTACCCGATGACATAATCTGGTGCTTCAATTCACACATGATTGTTAAGGGATTACTACACATGAACCCCACACACTGCACAATAGGTCTTACACATGACATCATATGTCTTACAATATTACATACATACACACATTTAGTCTATCATTACACATCTACACATCATACATCATATTGATACATTATTATACATATATGTACACTTTTCAGGGTCATACATTACATTTTTGACACATTTATACATACACACATTGGCCACACTATACTAGTATTCATCATACATATGTCACACTCATTATCTAATCCACGATCTAGCATACATACTACTCATCATACTACATACTACATAACACACATCTCACATTCACATTGTCTTTACATACATTATCATACTATTGCACATCATACATTTACACATCTACACATCATATGGTCATCTATTATCATCACACATACTACACATCGTCTTCTATGCACTGCACTCACTACCCTATGACACACTTTAGTTCCTCAGGTCCATACTCAACTGTTGAGGGTTTACAATCAAATGGACCTTATCATTACACACATTCATCATTCCACCTTCTATCATGTGATATTACTAGGTTAGTGACATATGCTATAGGCTAAATGGTCACCTCCCTTCATCTTGTAGTGGTATACACTTTAGGCTACATCACCACTCCCTCTATTCATCTATAGTGATATACACTTTAGGCTACATCATCACTCTTTCGATCATCTTTTCATGATATACTGCTTAGGCTATAAGGGTTGACACACATCATCATTTCTAGGTCACATATCATCAACACACACATACACATCATCACAACACGTTAGACACAACACACATTTTGACCATTTCCTGATGACACACTCTCATTTATGGTTCATTCTTGACTGCTGAGGGGGAAAACCAAATGAACATTCACTGCATACATTTCCATTCACTTAGGGGGCACATGGCTCCTATCATCCATCTTGCATTCCATTCCATCCATCCACAACATATTACATATCTTGGTTGCTTTTACTCTTTCTTACATTTTCTTGTATATGGTCACTTTATTACACATGCTAGTTAGATCTCTTATATGTCATTTATCTATACCATACACACATGCACTTCACACCTTTTCTTAGTTGTGATCGTAGATACATGTCTTTTACACATAACATGGATGCTCTCCTTCTACCCATCCTACATTGGTTGTTGGGGGCATCCACATTCATCTCTTCACATAGGTGTTATTGTTTTCATTTTGTACTTAGCACTTTACATTATTTATGGTTATACATGCTTTTGACATACTGATTATCTTTATAACAGGCTAATGGGTGCTTTATGTGAAACATTTGTTTTGTAGGATTACTTTCTTCCATGGTTATCTTGTTTGTACTTTTTTTTATTGTTTGCTATTATATGCAGGCCTTTCCCTTTGTTTGGTGTGCACACTTGTTTGTTGTATGTGGCCATGATGGCCTTGTGTGTATTGTGACATCATGAGTGATGTCCCATGTTTGCAACCCACTTTGGTGTGGATTATTTTGTCTTCTTGCATGTTTACATTACTAATTGTTTTTAGCTTATACATTGTTCGTGTAGATTACACATTATCTTATACATGCATGCTTGTTCATACTAACACTTTTTTGGCTAGCCTCTTGTTTGTGCGCACCTTGGTTTCTACCAAGTGCTTTCCTTTACCCCTGTAGGGAAGAGTTACATGTTCATGTGTTAGTTGGTCCTCTTTTGGGGCCTGCATTCTCCTATCAGGGAAGTCACATGCACCCCCAAAGAGGGGGGCATCATTTGGGGTTTATATACTACACATCACTTCTACACCAGTTCACTTCATTTAGTTTCCTCCCTTGGCATTGTGGGTTATACAGTGAGTGGGTTCAGACCAGTCTACAAACCCCATACACAACAAATTTTACAGGACATGGTTGTCCTTAGCATTCTGGGGAGTAGTTACAGGTTAGAGGATACAATGGAATTCCTCTCTACACTACTTCATTCAGTGGCATCGGATCACCCAAAAAACTAGGAAGTACATAGATCTCTTCACACATTCATTCAGGGAAGTAGTTATAGGTTGGAGAATAATGTAATTTCTCCCTACACTTCTTCGGCCTATGGTGTGAGATCACCCAAAAAACCCAGGACAAGGATATCCTCTTTCTACACCCTTTCTCTCATCATGGATCAGGTCCACATGTTCCATTTTTCATTTACATACTTTACATTTACATGCTTTCACATACATATACATGCATCTTTTACATGCATTTTTACATATAAACATGCATATTTGACTACTTGATCATTTTCTCCTTGCAGGTCCATCCGTATGAGAAACAAGCAGTCAAAAACAACAACTACAACAATGGGGGCAACAACAACAACATTTTGCGGTAGCACACACCATACTAACCATGCAGGTACATCACACACATCAGAAACTACACATGTGTTTCCACCCTAGGTTCACTCTCATCACTTTTTTGCACTTTTACATCTTTAGTTTCCACGCTCCATCATCTTTTTGTCACTCCACGCTTTGTCTAGTCCTTCAACACATTTCTACATCACTCTACATGGATTATCAGGTATGCATCTCTATCTACTTTATGTTACCAAGATTTTCTCTCACCAACATAAAGTGGGGGAAAATGTAGTCACAAAATCACACACTTTAGACATTATTTAGTCCCAGTCTCATACTACTATTCATATGGTTTTTGAGTGAAGAAAGTACTAATTAACCCATGTCTTTTGGCCATTTTACTTTGCTTTTTGTCATCACTTTGACCTCCCACACATACTTGCCCAGTCTATTTTTTTTCCATGTTCATTTTATCCTTTGACTGGGGTGCCAGCCCAGTACTGGGGCGCCCTAGGTCCCATTCCCAGTCGGGGCACCCTGATCCTTTTCTAACTTTCCCACCACTTTTTGGGCACTTTCTAGCCATTTGAACATTTCATATTTCTTGTGGTTGGCCTTTTTGGGGTTAATTACAAAATTAGAACAAGAGAACCATATAAATATAAAGTTATGAGACCATAATGAGGGACCAAACACTAGTCACTACTATCATCACCTAAGGTTACATCCATCAAAGGCTCCATTTGCATCCATCTAGCTCCATCACAAGGCACAAGGTTGGTTCATCTGCATCACACTACATAGGAGGGAAGTTTATTCTATTCCATCCACCATTCTATTACATTTTCTACACATAGTTATTTCTCGTTACTTTCACAAAGTGTGACTGGCACAAGAGCACCTAGGGCATGATTGCACACACTTGCACATAGAACTACATTGGTCTGAGATGTAGTGCAATACTTAGTTAGTAAGTCCACCATTGTGGCAAGCTGAGGTCAGTCTATCCCCTTCATATGCATCTTTCTTTTTTAGGGTTTGATGCTTGTCTTGGGATTTTATAGGTCTTTTCTTCATCATTGGTTACCAGCGACATACAACACAGTGCAATGAAGTTAGTGTGACAGGAAGTGAAGGATTCAAATCATCTAAGTGACCCTGTAAGGATAGGTTTTTGGACCTCCTACATAGACCAGGGAACATAAAACATAGACTAGGGCACCCACAGGTGCCCTTATACTCTCCCAAGCGTCCCAGTCCACTCAGATTTCTCCAGATCTACAATTTTTTGGACCTCAGCATAGTCGTTTCCTCCTCTTGTTTCTCCAGTCAACTCTGCAACATAGTCCAACAAGTTCATTGAATCAGGTAAAATCCTTCTAACCCTTCTTTTCATATTAGGGTTTCTATTTTCATTATCCTAGTTACTTGGGTCACTTTCTATATTTATTTACTACTTTTATTTATTATATTTACATATGTTCCTAGTTAGATTAACTACCATCCTTCACATGATCAATCACCGAAGATATATAACTAATTTCAAGACTGCAATAGGAGATTAATGCTAAGACAAGAGAGATTATTTTAAACTTGGATTTGGCCTAGACATTATATTGAGGGTAATATGGCATGGACCATATTTGGTGGAGGTGGAAATATTGGTATAGTTATTTGACATCTTTTTAAAAGGATCTTCCATATTGGATGGGATTTTGAAGTGGTGGATGATGTGTTTGAGGATGAATTTAGAGATTTACTTACCAGAAGTGAGTTTCATGGCTTCCACCCACTTGTTGAAGTATTTTATAGTAGTGATAATGTGCTTATGGCCATTGGAGAAAATATGGTTAAGATTGCTGATTTGATCGAATCCCCAAATAGAGATCTAGGGTTACATGTGATTCTAAACAAATAAAAGTGTGATACAGATGATAACGAAGAAACCTAGGAAAAATTAGAACTTTGTTATCGATTCGTCCAAGATAGTAGAACAAGATTATATTGTAGAATTTGGTCTTAAAAATTCCTATGGTCCTAACCTTTCATTAATTTTGTGAGGAATATTTGATCTAGGTTCACTCAAAATTATCCGTATATCACCGATTTGGAAATGACACGGTCTAAAAGTGATATGAATCAACTAAGTCATGATATTAACCCTAGATTCATTTCTAATTATTGTATCAGTTTGACATCCTTGTAAATAGCTTAGTTTCTATTGTATATTTGTAAATAATTGTATTATTCTATGCCTTATACCATATAGTAATCAATCCTAACTAAATCAATCGAATTAATCTGTAGCAATTAATTTAGGGTTGATACATTGAATAATAATATTAATTAGTTGTAGTTTGTTAAATCAAATAAGTCAATGTGTGTCATAAGTATCCTCTAAAACCATTCATATGAATAGTAGTTTTATTGTCAATGACACGTCCCATATGATTCATATGTGTGTGCTTTCATCAAAATTATCAAAAAATACTCTTCTTATAAATGAGTGTATATTTAGACATACCCAACATCCAATATGTATGTTAAATTTGATGGGGGGAATAATTTATCCTACAAATTCTATGTTACTGAGCGTCATGCACCATCATATTGAGTAAGTATCTCGTTACCTTAAGGATGAAGGTATGAGAGTTTGGAGATCAAACAACGACCCCTCATCAATCACTAGCAATGGGGCCACACAATATAATAGTGGCATCTAAGTCTCTACAAAAATGAATAAATACCAAGAATAGTAACCAGTGGCAATGGATATCATTTATGTCATTTGATATTGAAGTGGTAGTGACCCATAATGGTGGCTACATATGAAGAAAAAAATAACCGAGTCCTCATCATTTCCTTTTCAATATTTGTATGTTTTATGTGTTGTGATATGTGATGTATATAAAACTTGTGAGTGTAGAATTTATTTATTTTATCCTGATGTAAAAATAATGGAGATCACGATAAGAATATAACGAGAGAGGAAAAAACTATATTGTTCAGAGGCACTCTATATAGAGGTCTATATGGTGATGGCCTATCCATAGTTTAAATTTTATATATGACGCGAAACTCTCTATATAGATATGGGAGGGAGATCCCATATAATATATAAAATATATAGGAGGGTCCCAATCTATATTTTATTATATATGTAATACAAAAATATATGGGTCTAAACATAAATAAAGGTTATCTATATATGGCCCCGCCCCTACCCTCTATATATATTCTAGTCATATGGGGTAGCATCATGATACTTATATGTGTAGGTTGTTTGATGTCATGTAAAACCATTTGTATGTATAGGTTTTTTGTTGTCATGTAAAACCATCTATATGTATGGGATGAACAAATAAGTGTGTGTATCTATTCATACTTAGGTCATTGGTGAGATGAGAGGTTGATGTTCCCCAAATTGGTTGATGTATGTTCTCATGAATTAGTCAATGAGGTTCCTTATTAGTGGTTGATGTGTTCCTTCTATTATTTTAGGTTGAATTGTGTTCAAGCCTAGTATTTCATGTATAATTGTTGAGATGTGTGCATGCTCGATGTTGCACATTTGTAAGTTTTGAATGGAAACCCCGATGTGGCACATGTGAGGATCAAGATCATAAGAAAGCTTCATGGAAGCACACTATAGTTACAGAGTCTGGTGATATCTCTCATGTCACACTAAGGGGGGAATGTTAGGAATATTATATATGTACTCACATGGTAGTAATTTTGTTACTAAAATAATTTTGTGTGAAGAGAATAACGAGTTAGTGAAAAATCATAATTATAAACAGGTATGTGAGTAAATAGTATTTGTGTGATTTAGTTATAAAGAATAAATAAATGACATTATCAAAGTTGTTCTTATGGCGAGAGTTACGTTTGAGTAATATTTGAGGAATAATGTGATCTTCATGATTTGTGGATATATGGTCCTCTAAATGTAATGTATCTTTCACAAAAATGTAATAGAAGAAGTGTGTTTTATATTGAGTTCATTTTTGTGTTAATACTATGTTGAGATCTTGACCAAATTTATCAAAACATTGAAGACTTCATAAACAAGTTTGTGTGCCAAGATAAATTAAATTTACAACAACATTTGTAAGTTAATAGTGTCTTTAGTTCAAGAAATATAATTGTATTTAATAGGTATTAGTTTATGATATCAGCAATTCCACTTTTTGACATGTGTAATGGTTTTGCGTATAACTAGAATAGAACATTAAAATTTCTTTCAAACAAAAAAATCATATTGAAAAAATTATAGGCTACATGACGACGTAATTTTAACAATCATACATTGTTTCTATGTGTCAATGTGAGTACCCAAACATAGGGTGAAACACTGTCAACATACTTCCCTTTTCATATAAAATAGATTGTGAACTTTTTTTTGTATGATAGGCTATGACATATTACTTTTCATTAAAAAAACACCATCAACTAACTTGAATATTTTCCAAAATGTTGAACCCAATTTGATTGAAAAAATAGATAATTGTTGAATGAATTATATACTAATTAAGAAAGAGTATGTTGGTTGAATGTTGAAACCCATGGTTTCTGAAAAAGTATGTGTTAATTGTTGTGGAACAGGTTGGTAGGTAATAAAACACATTTGATAAGAATAAAAAACATCATTGAGACCTTGTTTTATTGATTACTAAAGGGATTATACCAAGGATATGGTGAAGAATGGAAATTTTATTGTATTCTTGATATAAATAATATTGGGTTTTCTTTGACATTGGTAGATCCCCTGACTATAGCCCCAAAATACAAGAGTGTGTTTTCGTTGCTTTATCATCTTTTATTTATCATACTGATAAATATTTGCAAGAAAATTTGATCAGCCCTTCTCAAGAACTATCACCTAGAATGTTGTTGGCCTCTATTAAGACTTATAAAATGGAGGTGGCTCACAAAATCACCATTAAAATTAACTAATAGTCACCCTTACATTACACAGTATGCTAAAAGGGATGATATTGAAGCGATTATAATAATGAAAATAGAAAATTTTCTATAGAATCACAAGGAAATTCAATAACATGCATAATATTGTTTGAATCCTATTCTTGAATAAGAAAGTGGTCAAATCAAATTTCCCTACACGACAATCCCACACTAAAATTCCCTATATAGTACGTTGAAAATGGTATTGTAATTTGTAAGGGAAAATGCATTGCATTGTTAATGAGAAACTACTTTTTATAAAACATTTACGCAACTATGTATAAGAGTATGAATGAAAATTTGGACTTTGTAACTCCACACAAAATAAGGCCATGGAATGGCATATCCTTCAGAAGGGAACTTTTGGATAGAGATTAAATCAAATCAAAGAAATTTTTTTGTTATATAAATATATACATGTGCCTCCACATGTGGTCCATAGAACATGACCCAAACCCAAAATCATTCACAATTGTGATGTATTATGTGGCTTCAAGTCCACCAGAGCCCATTGGCCAAATGTGCCATGTGTCCGTTTTGGATGGTTTGATCGTTGCGCGATGATTGCCTTGACTCGAAGGTAAATCTTTGTTGAAAATATAATGGAAAGGAGTTGATTCTGATAAATGTGATTATGAAAATATTATGTTATTCAGATAACGTGTAAATGAATGCATTCTGATTATTTTTTTATGTATAATTTGAAAATACGTATTTGTTCTATTAAAACAATGAATTACAGGAGTAAACTAATGAAATACATAATTTTAGCTATGGATGGGTATTATTTTAAAATATCTTGTACAATTTAATGCATAATAAGAACAAATATATGTATCTTATAGTATTATAACGTATGATTTATAATTCAATGGTGTTTACAGGTTGTTTGTATCTATTTTCTATCTTTTGTGGTCGTATTTTCTGTTTTTATGCTACAGAACGGAAAGCTTTTCCTTAGATATGGTTAATCCCGTGCTTCTAAGTCCACCTGACACCAAATCAATATATAATATTATAAATCTCTATAGTGTGAAGTTTGATCCAATAAAAATTCTCTGTGTAGACTCCCTATGTCAGAGTTTTGCTATATATTAATGACCATTACGAAGATTTATGCCAATCATAATGTTCCATGTAGTTTCACCTTGTTAGAACTTTGTTGACTATTGTGAATTTCTAACCAATAAGATAGCCCCATGTAACTTCACAATATCAGACTTTATTAGATCCTTCTAAGCATTGCAAAGCACAATCTAATGAGATCATTCCATGATCTTTGCAAATTCAGACTTTTGATAACCTGTTTTTGTCCAATGTAAAATATGATCAAATAGAAAAGCTCCAAGTATTTTTGCATTTTGCGATGTTAGTCTTTGTTATACTTGACATCTATTAACCAATAAGACTAAGTCACCGATCCCGCTACTTTACTTTATATGAAGACTTTTTCAGATGCTAACCAATAGAAATTTTCCATGATTCTTTTGCATATTGTGTTGTCTAATGTCTTAACCATATCAGTATGCAAAAAGCAAGCCATTAAGATGGCTCCCCATATATATGGATTGTAAAGATATGTATTTCTATTAAATGATCTTTTGTCTATTACATTACACTGTGAAAGTAGTGAAATAATAGCAAAACATCGCATATACATTATTTTCACAGTGTCATACTCTATATGTCTTTTCTATTGTAATATCGACACCTGTCTTTATCTTTTGATCTTGCTGACCGTTTGGGACCCGAAATTTTTTGGTTCTTGGTTAATTCCGCAAGATGGTGTACTATGTGGTGGAATTGTTAAGAATTTTTTTGAAATTCTGACGCATGACTCCATTCCTTGCCACACCATTTTAAATATTTAATTAAACATGTTTAGTCATAGCCACAAATTTCTAAATTTATCTTAGTTTTTTTAATCAAATATAGTTATAAATTGACTTAGATTTCTCAATTTTAATAATATTAAGATATAAAATGTATCAGTATTCCGTAATAAGATATGTTGTCACGGATTATAATTTTTTTACAAGTTTAAATTTTTCATTTCATTTGGTCATATATGGATTAATGATCTGGGAAAAATTCACGTTTCAAGGTTCAAGAGAAAAGTATGCTGGTTTCTGTCTTAACATCAGATTCGCTAAAGATGTTGGTCAAGGCCTTCAATGCAAAAATTTTTAGTAGGTGATTCCATAAGACTTTTTTCATTCCATAAGAATTTTTTTACCCTATCCAAATCTGAAAATATGTGATCAATGAGTGTTTTGGTATTGTTGTATAAATGGTTATGGTAATTCCAATAAAATCAAATCAAGGCGGATTTTAAAAAAATTGGGTCTGTGGTGCTAGGATGTAGTCAACACAGGGACAAGTGATGGAATTTGAAGCTACCACATGGTGAGGATCGAATGGCGAAGGGATTCCATATGGCACCATTTTGGCATAGCTCAATGAGATGGGCCTCCAGCAGACTCCAAGCCTTGAAATAAGTTGGGATAAATAAATTTTTGGGAAGGGATAATTTTAGTGGCGAATATTCCATTTTTGAAAAATTGGAAAATGTGAATTTTCTAGCGTGGGTCAGTGACTTGTTTGCTTAAAAATTAAAGTTTAATTTTTTTAGGGGTCGGCTTCACCTACCCATTTAAACTATCCCCTATATAATCCTAGATTATTCGCCAGCTAGAACACTACTAGATCACTCGAACCACCTGGGGTATATGTATTATCAAGTATAGTAAATGCGCGAAAGGAGGGCAAAGGCTACAGATGCGTGACAGGAGAGTAGAGGCTACATATGCGTAATAGAGAGTTTGTTGACCCGCGACAGGGAGAGTTTTTTGTCACGCGACATGGAGAGTTTGTTGATGCATGACATGGAGAGTTTTTTGATGTGTGTCAGGAGTGCGGAGGAAGTAGACACGTGACAGAGACTTTGATGATGCACAACACAGAGATTTTGTTGTCGCACGAGTAGAGGACGGAGGCTACAGATGCGCGATAGAATATTATCTGTCACACATCAACAAGGTGGTTAAAGCATGTTAACGAACCTCACTAACACGCGTCAACAACCCTGTTGACGCATGGCATGGAGAGTTTGTTGACACACGACAGGAGTGCGGAGGAAATATACGTGTGATAGAGACTTTGTTGACACACAACAAAGAGATTTTGTTGTCGCATGAGCAAAGGGCGGAGGCTGTAGACGTGCGACAAAAGATTATCTGTAATGTGTCTGTAATCCTCTATCACACCACTTAAAAATTAGGTGAAAATTTTACTATCGCACCCCCAAAAAATTCACGTTTCTGTGAAATCGGTTATGAGGATATTCACCAGGTATTTTCCACCTCCGATTTCTAAGAGGTCTCTCAAAATGAACCCTGTTTTCAGGTCTGGAGGGAAGAAAAATGTAGTGGAAGGAACTACACTTGGGTCGAACATGTATCCAAAAGGGGAAACATGTGTTGAAGAACACGTAGGAAAATATCGAATCCACAACAAATCAAAAGGAGCCACACGGAGAAACTCAAGGCGAGTCAAAGGCGACCATTTGGAAATCCAAACTAGGGTTAATAAAACTTTTCCAAACAACGTCATAGGAATTTTACTCTCATAATTAAACAAATTAACGTCATGGGAGTCGTGGTAAATCGAGATCTTTGTAATAGTAAATGATCATCCTAAAATTAGTACTTTTATGGGTTAAATTAGGCCTACATGCAGAGATAGATCTGTAACCTTGAATTAACACGTTTAACCGTATATCACTCAAACACTGTAATAAATTCGTGATGAACCGATTGTTGATTAAACTGGATCTGTATCTATATTTGAAGCAGGTTTAATTACTGCAACATTTACTATTGAGTTAATATTGTAATTTTATTATTTACCGCATTGCGTCAGCAATCTATACTCATAATGTTTAAACTATAGATACAATTTTTTTGAAAATACATGTTTTTTGATTAATCAGATTTTTTTTGTATTTTTACATCTTCAAAACTATAGTCTAAAGTAAAATAATTGAATATTCTCTAATAACATGAGAGCAATATTTTGAAAAAAATTCCTTGCACAACATTAGAAAATATTAAAGATAGAAACTAGATTTTCCACATGGCATAGTGTGATTTGTTGGAAGAAGAAAACATAATAGCAAACTGAAACCTATATGTACCTGCCTTCAGCAGGATAATACTACAAATTTCAATATGGAAATTAAAACATAAGACATAATGTTATTCTACATTTTCCATTACATAATAGATGACATATATTGAGATCCATACATGCAATATGAATGAAGGGGGGTTTTGTTGGTCATAAAAGATCCAATTTGCATATACACTTTTATGTAAAGATGAACATGAAAGGAAATTCTGCATGTTTTGGATTTGGAGAAATTCTAATAGTGAAATGGAATTTATCTAGAACAATATTAAATTCCATTGAATATGAATCACTTCTCATGATCAAATACATCAAGACTTCCAAATGCATATAAATTAAAAATATTTTGAAACCTTTCGTGGATATATAGACTCATAGAAGATATAAAAAATTTAATCAATAATAAACAATATATATAATATGAAATTAACCAAGGGTTTTCATGTATATGTTCATCTTATCATAAATTTATCAAGATAGAAACACAAAAAAATACGTAGGAAAACGAAGAGAATATATAGTTTGAAATAAGGGCAAGAGTAACAAGGATAAGAAAATCAAGAGAACATGAAAAAAATACAAAATTGAAAAATATGAGATAGAAGGTTATTCAGAAACACAATTTCCTTATGAAGCACAAAAGGGCACAAAAAAAGACTAAATGGAAAATTTTGGATTTAAAAAGGAGTTTAAGAAACTCATTAAAGCCTCTATTATAGAAGACAAATACAAAGTAGAGTGGATGAAGGAGAAGGAAAAAAATTGTAAAGGACACTAATATTCAAGAAATAAGTGAGTCTTCTTGCAACCTCAAGATGAGATAGCTGAAGTGTTACTACACTTGTTGGATATCTTGGGATTTGTTTGATTGTGGATGCTCCAATTTGGTCTCCAAATGAAGAAGAAATGCTACGAGAAAGAGTGAACACGAGGACAACCTTTTGGTATGTGAATTTGAATGACAAATGAGCAGAGTTTTGCTGTAATTGCTTAAAGCTTCCAAGGATGAATTGCAAAGGAAAGAGCCTCATATTTATAGCTGAAGGAGAGGCCATGGATTGTGGATCAAGGTTTGAATGAGTTGCAAGATCATGAATGCATTTTCCTGAAATAGCCATTTGATTTGGTTTGTGCAGTTGGATGGTTTGAATATCCATTAAGGGGCGATGAATATTTGGTTGGCAATAAGATTTTATTCGAGAAGGTGGTTGTACATGAATTATTGTTGCTTCCACCTTTGTAGGGTTCTAGAACTTGAGTGGAGTGGGCTAGTTCAACTTGAGTGACTAGGATAGTGAAGTGGAGCTAAGTGGAGGGTGAGTGGATAATTAACTATTTATTTAATTAAATAGTTAATTAAATTAGCCAAGGGATATAAGAGTATGGTTTAAGCATGATTAGAATTAATTAAATTAATTCTAAAGGGATGTGGGTGAATACTTAAAGAATGATAGAATTAATTAAATTAATTCTAAAGGGATGTAGATTTTGGCATATTATGCAAAGGATAGGGATAATTAGGAATGGATAGAAATAGGTATGTATTTTTAGGGTGTCTACATTTTCCCCTCTTTAAAGTGTTATTACGAAGTAATAGCATTTTAAAGATAGTAGACACATGTAGATCAGTGAGTGGATGACAGGGAAGCATGGTGGACCTGCTTGATATGCCCCAGTGAAGCATTTGGATACCCAACGAGTGTGGATGCTAAGGGAATTCCCCCTCAAGCAGATGGGTGATGCAACAAAGTGGTGGACAACCACTTGATAGGAAGAAGGAAAAGGTGAATGAGTCAAGGAGTAAAAGGATGATGGGAGTTATTTTTCTTGTAGCATGAGCTTCCATTCAGATAGTGAAAGTTAGAGCAACCTTATTTTGTTGTTGCACAATAGAGTTTTCACCATGATTATTAAATAATCATGATGTTTAACCCATTATGTGTGTAAACAAACACACACACAACAAACAAAAGATAAAAAAGTAAAACAAACCCAATATACACAATAGATGTATGCACCATGGCTATAAATGAACCAAGATGTTAACATAATACTTGTAATTGGTCCAAAGAAAAACAAAAGATAAAGAGTAAAACAAACCCAATATACATAGTAAAATTATGCACCATGGCTATAAATGAGCCAAGATGATAATGAAATACTTGTAATTGGTCAAGAAATAATAGCAACAATGCAACACAACTTGTAAATAAAGACAATTAATTATGCCCCTAATGTGTTCCACAGTGATAATTAAGCATATTTAAATGCCCCCAAGCAAGGATACTGACATGCAAGGGGATTGGATCAGACTGAAAGAGCAGAGTTAAGCAACTCCTCATGACACTCTTTGTTGGATCCACATTGAAGATTGATCTGAGATTGAAAAGGGTCATTGCCCCCAAGAAAGGATACTGACATGCAAGGGAGAGAATGAGAGCCAAGATTTCCCCAAGCGAGGATGCATGTGAGGGAGATGATTGATTTGACTTTCCCCAAGTAAGGATACATGCAAGGGATAAGATGATTTGTTGTGATAGTCATAAGATGGTTGGAACGATCACTAGAGTGAAAAGTAATATTTTGTTGAGTTGTGTTAATTTGTTAGGATTTTTTATGATTTTTTGTAAATTTTTAGGATTTTTTAATTATTTGAATGTTTTTTTATTTTGATTATTTGATTTTTGAGTTATTTGAATTTTTTGATGTTTTGATTTTTTAGATTTTTTTGATTTTGTAATTTTTGGATTTTTTTGATGTTTTAAAATTTTTTTTAGATTTTTTGGATTTTTGAAATATACGAATGCCAATGAGAAAGACAAGGTGGCCTTAAACCATACCAAACATTGTACAAATGAATAAGCTCATTGAGACCAAGGGATGGAATATGATGGATGTAGATGAACATGGTTAGTGTAACGTGGGATACACATCCTAACTATAAGGAACATGAAACAAAAATGGTTTGGAATGATGCAACAAGTGGAATAAAATGAAGGAATGAAACAAGTGGTTGTGTTGATATGCCCCCAACATGAGGTATACTCATAAGGATTTAAGAATAGAACTTCTTTAGATGAACCACATTCATGGGTTCTTTGAGCTCTTTTCCATCTTCAGAGGATAGCTTGTATGCACCAGACCCAAATTTAGCAGTAATAATGTAAGGTCCCAACCAATTAGGTTCAAATTTTCCTTGTTTTTCATGCTCCTTGGTTGTATTCTTCTTATTCTCCTTGAGCACAAGATCACCAATTTCAAACTCTCTTGGTTTGATTCATTTGTTGTAGCTGCAGTGGAGTCAGTTCTGATACACTTTTAAATGGTCCAAGGCATGAACCCACTTCTCATCTAAGAGTTCTAGTTTTGCAAGGTGTACTTGTTTTTGTAATCATCTTCATGAACCAGGTGTTGTAATGATATGTGAAGGGATGGGAGCTCAACTTCTATGGGTAATACAACTTCAGAGCCATATACAAGGGAGAAGGGAGTGGCTCTGGTGGGGGTAAAAAATGAGGTTCGATAGGCCCAGAGGGTGGGATATAGTTGTGTATGCCAATTTTGACCATGCTTATCAACGATCTTTTCCAATATTGATTTTATCATTTTATTGGATGCTTCAAATTGGCCATTACACTGCAGATAGTATGGAGTTTCCCATTTGAGTTGGATATGAAACTTTTTGGATAACTCTTTGACATTTTTATTTTTGAAAGATGTGTTATTGTCTGTGACAAGGGAGGTAGGGATCCCGAAGCACATATGATATGGTTAAAGATAAACTTGGATATATTTGACCTAGTGACATAGGTTAAAGGCATGGCCTCTATCCACTTGGTAAAATATTCTATTGTAGTGATTATGAAGGTGTGACCATCAGAAGATGTGGGCTTTATTTTTCCTACTAAGTCGAGCCCCCATCGAGAAAAAGGCCAGGGTGAGGTGATAGGTTGAAGGGCTTGTGAGGGCACATGAATAAGATTACCATGCCTTTGACGTGCTTGACATTTCTTGACAATGTTACATGCATCTAACTCCATAGTGGGCCAATAATAACCCACGCGCAAGATCTTTTTGGCTAAGACCATGCCACACTGTGTGTGCACCACAAATACCTGCATGTACTTTGACTAGTGTTTGGTTAGCTTCATCCTGATTGAGACATCTTAAGAGAGTCCCATCATAGCCTCTTCTGTATAGGGTGTCGACAAGGATGGTGTAGCACGAAGCACATTGTGCTAAGGCTCTTTTATTGTGGGAATTCATGTTTGGAGGGTAGGTTTTATCTTGGATAAAGGTGTATATGTCATGGTACCAAGGATTCTCAGGACCAACTATTTCACATACCATGGTTGACTCCGGAAAATTTTATGCAAGCACCAGAAGATGTTCAATGAGAAACTCACTATGTGTTTGATTAATATCAAATCCAAGAAGGGATGTAATAGTAGCCATGACATCTGTTGATTTGTTTTGAAGATGAGGAACTTGCTCGAAGGTGATAAGTCGAAAGTAACCTTTGAGACTATCAACCATGCATTTGTAAGGAATCAATTTGTCATACTTAACTTGATATTCTCCATTGACTTGCTTAATGATCAAAAGAGAATCCCCATAAACTGTTAATTCTTTGAGCCACCAAGATATAGAAAATTTTAAACCAGCTATAAGGGATTCATACTCAATGATGTTGTTAGTGCAAGGGAAACCAATGCGGTAATACTTATGGATAACATTTCCATCTGGTGTGTGTAAATAAATACCAGCTCCTAACCCATGAATGTTGCAAGAGCCATTGAAAAACAAAGTTTATGAAGGAACTACATCCACATACAATAGATCTTCATCTGGGAATTCAAAATGAAGTGGCTCTGAACCTTATAAAGGTGTTGTGGCAAGTTGATCTGCGAGAGATTTCCCTTTGATCACTTTCTGATTGAAAAATTTGATATCAAACTCACTGAGGAGAATGACCCAGCTAGACATTCGACTTGTTAGAACAGGTCTTGACAGTAGATACTTAAGAGGATCTACTTTAGAAATGAGTTTAGTTGTATGATTGAGAAATTAGTGATGCAACTTGTGAAATGTGAATGCTACTACCAAACATACTTTTTCAACCTATGAATATTGTATTTCATGAGCTATAAGAGTTCTACTAAGATAGTAGATTGTTTGTTCATTGTGTTGTGCAAACAATGCCCCTATGGCATGTTCTGTAGCTGATGTATAAAGAAGCATAGGCTTATCCTGAATAGGCACCATTAGTACCAGTGGAGTTGATAGATATTCTTTCAACTTGGTGAAAGAATATTGACATTCCTAGGTCCATTTGAACTGGACATATTTCCTGAGCAACTGATTAAAATGATGACATTTATCTGCTAGCTGAGATATGAAATGTTGAATAGACTGAATTTTTCCTTGGAGTCCTCATAGCTGATGTAGATTCTGTGGGGGAGGCATCTCCATGATTGCTTTGACTTTAGTAGGGTCAACTTCAATTCCCCTCCATGAGACTATGAATCCCAAGAGCTTCCCTGAAGTGACACCAAAGACACATTTCTTAGGATTAAGGCATACCTTATACTCCCACAATCATTCAAAGATGCATCACAAGATGACTGGATGATCTACTCTGGTTTTTATTTAGCAAGGATGTCATCTACATAGTCTTCCATGATGTCATGAAGTAAATCATGGAAGATGACAATCATTGCGCGTTGATAGGTTGCCCCTGTGCTCTTAAGGCCAAAAGGCATGACCTTATAACAAAATGTGCCTTAAGGTGTTGTAAATGTTGTTTTATGTTGGTCTACTTCTGTAATTTGAATCTGATTATAACCTGAAAATCCATCCATTAGAGATAACATTTCATGGCCAATTGTAGAATCTATGATCATGTTGATATTGGGCAAAGGAAAATCATCCTTCAAACAAGCCTTGTTGATATCTTGGAATTCTATGCAGATCTGGATTCTTGGTGTCTTTTTAGCAATGGGTACCATATTAGATATCCATTATGAGTAGTCTATTGATCTGATGAAGTTGGCTTCTAGTAGTTTTTGAAGTTCTACTTTAACCAACAATGCCACTTTAGGGTGCATTTTCCTGAGTTTTTGTTTGACTGGTTTCACGTCTAGGAAAACCACAAGATTGTGCACTACAAGGGAAGGATCTAAACCTAACATGTCTTTGTATGACCATGTGAAGACATCTTAAAACTCAATAAGTAGTGTCGTGAATGCTTCTATCTCTGATTTTGATAAACTTGCACCAAGTTGTAATAGTTTAGGATTCTCATTGTGCCAATGTTAATTGTGATAGTCTCTTCTACTAGCATTTTGGATGTATTAGTTTCCTGAAAGGATGTTGTAGGTTGATGTAGGTCATCTTTGATCTGAAAGTGAGTCTCCTCTCTCTGGTGCCTCAAAAAGGTTTTCACCAGGAGATGCATCCTTTTCCTTTTTCTTATTTTTTTCTTTCTTTCCTTTTTTGCTTCTCAAATAACACCTCAATGAGGTTTTCACTATGAGAGATTGTATTTTTCTTTTTCTTGTTTTTTCTTGTTTTTTCTTTGGTGGACTGGAGTACTTGAGTTCCTCACCAAAATAAGTTGTAGCATCAAGGTTTATATCGAAACCCTTCTTGTGATCTGATAGGGGAATAGGGTCTCAAGTCCCGAGAAACTCTTTGATGGCCTCATCATTCTGAAAGAGGTCCATAGATATGTGATTTTGCTGGTCTTGATGGATAAGGCTAGGATATACGATGTCAAAGTAAAGGGTACAAATGGAAATATTTTCAATGAATAGATTGGTTTCAGCTAGGTCTTCAAAGAGGCTATGTGTGGAACTTGTCTCAACATCAAAGTCAAAATCCTCCTTAGTAGTAGTTATATAAAATATTACTGGGTTCTTTTCAAAAATTTCAAAACCTAGACCATGATGATATAGATTTTATTCATATAGCATGGGTTTGAGAAGACCTTGTTCTTGTGTACCAAGTCCTCTACCTTTCCATTGCATATTCTTCATCATTTTATGAGCCTTACTGTATTTAGAGGATTCATAGCAACTAGCCATCCGATCATCATATAACCAGGAGCTTGAAGAGCCATGAATGTGTTCATCCTCTATATATCCATACCATTTCCATAGAGTATTGCCAAGGTGGTAAACGAGAGCTTATTTTAGATGGGGAGCGTTAGGTCTTCCATAACTACGTGGAGACAGTGACAACTTACCAACATGAAAAGCATTTTCAAAATCATATTCACCAATACCTCTATGAGATATTTTTAGTTTGGGTGGTGGATTGGATGTAGAAGGTTGAGATTGGAAGAGTGTGTCAGGATCTATACAGTTATCAACACTGATGGGGATGACACAAGGTGCAATAGATCTGTTAGCGAAGGACAATAGTTTGCATGATTATACTTTGCCTCCAAGAGCTTGCAATATTCGAATGGTTTGACATATAACAACAAGCTAAACTCTTTGTCATTATGAGGGAATTATATACATTGGTGAAAGGTGGAAGGCACTACCTACATGACATGTATCCATGGCTGACCTAGAAGGATATTGTACGAGGTATCAACATCGACAACATGAAAAAGAGTGTCTAGAATTCATGGACCAACTTGTATAGGTAAGGTGATTGTTCTAGAAGATTATCATTCATTGTTGTCATAACCACAAATAGTTATAACATTAGCTCCAAAATCTCTTCGGTATGACCAAGGCATCTCAACAACTTCATAGAGAAGATATTTAAGGAAGCTCCATTGTCAATAAGAACTCTTTTAATCTTATGATTGGTGATGTAAGCTTCAATGTACAAAGAGTTGTTATTTTGAAGGTTAGGGTTTAAGAGGTCCTGAGGACCAAATGACAATATAGGACTACTAGGCAAAAGATTGGCAATGAGTGCTTGAAACTATTGTGTGTTGATATCCTTAGGAACACGTGCTTCATGAAGAGCACGAGTAAGGATATCTTGAAGTGTGGGTGATGTTTAAGTAACTCCATGAGGGAGATATGCACGGGGTGTCATCTCCAACTATTTAACAAGGTCATAAGCACCAGATGAGGAAGATTTAACACTGGATTTTGGTTTTGGATTGGTAGCTGTAGGATTTGTGGACACTTGAGGTGTGGTGAGGTAGATGGTTTTTAGCTGTAGGAACCCAAACCTTTTTTTTCATGTGCCACTGCATAATTATGGGCTTAAAATTTGATGGTGGCAATGGAGTTAGGTATTTCTTCAATAAATGAAATGATTGAATTGATTTCAACATTGTTTGAACTTTGGCACTTTTTGGGAGATTTACCATTTGTACCATGCTTTGGGAAAGGATTTTGGAACACCTTTAAATTTTCATTTGGAATTTTATTAGGTGATGGATCTTCAATTGCAATGTCTCCACTATCGATGAGATCTTGGATATAATGGCAGAGTCTCATGCAACGATCTGTAGTATGGTCGTCAATGTGATGGTAATCACAATATTTGTTTGCTTTATACCAAGATGGTTTTGGTTTCCCTTCTTCAAAGGGTCTTTTGATGGGTAAAGTAACCATGTTGGCACTTGCCAGTTGACGTAGGACACTTGAAAAACTCTCTCCCATAGGCATGAATTTTCGTTGTTTATAATCTCGAGGAGTAGTTTATTTTCTTAGAACAACAATGGTTTGTTTTTATTTAGATGTTTTCATTTGATGGTTCTGAACATTGTGTACATTACAATTATCAGTTATATCATCATTGAAAACATTCCGATTCCAATTGATAAACTTGGATTTGTCTTGAGAATGATTATTGTTGTTTGTTTGGTCCTTGGAAGAAGTTTTGATTAGCCCTTTTGCGATGAGATATTTTTCAATTTGAGGTCCCCTTCTCAATGACTTCCTCAAAATTAGTAAGACAATGCATCTACATTTGAAAGGATAGTTCATTATTAAGGTTAGGAATGAAGATGCTAACCAGTTGTTTCTATGGAATAGAGCATGGGAATCAACTCGTGATTCCTCGCCATCATTGTAAGAATTGGGTGAAGGTTTCATTTGTCCTTTGTTTGGTGTTACAAAGGTCCATCATTGTAATCTCAGAGTCTAAATTGAAAGAGAAATGTTTAATGAACTTCTTTGAGAGGTCTGTGAATGTGGTGATTGATCCCTTTGGAAGGTGAAGGAACCAATCTAAAGCTTGTTCTCTCAAGCTATTTGGGAATAATTGTAAGAGATATACGTCATTATAGGCCACTTCTTGGCATGCCATAAAGAATTATTTGATATGTTCACGTGGGTCATGTTTTCCCTTATATTTGTCGAATTTGGGCATCTCGAAAGATTTGGGAAGGTATGCTTAACATGTCCCTATCAAATGGATAAGGACATAGCTCCTCAAAATTGAATTGCTTTGTGCATTTTTGGAGCCCCATGAGAGTTTCTTTCATACTCTTCCATTCTTGTGTGAATGGAGAGTTAGCTTGAGGAATATTCATGGTGACATCAATGTCATGTATTGATTTGTGCTCTTCCCCTATTTTAGTATTTGTATTGTTTTTAAATTGGCATTGTAATTATTTTATTTTATCCAATAACTCTTCTTTTGATGAATCTGATGTGGTGGTTGATTTAGTGTTATCCATGCTAGACTCAGACTTGTCAATTAATTATTTTAAATGTTCATGCCCAAATTCAGAGGGTAGTTTTTCCCCCATTTCAAAAAGGTGAAGTAAGTATTGATTTTTATTTTACATGATAACATGATCAATGGCTTCCTTCTCACTTATGGATAATTCAAGTTTTTCTGTAATTTATTTGTCATCAAAAGGTCCATGACCAAAAGGATTGAATCTTTTGGAATCATCAGGGATATGGGTACCTTTACTACGTGTAAACACCATCATGTTATAGATCGTGTTCAACTTTGTGCGATGTAATAAAAATGTAAGTATGAAATTTGAAAGTTGTTTTGATCAAATTGGATTTGATTGACTTGATACATGAATAAAGTGAATGTTCAACATATGAAGTGTAGATGTTGGATTGATTTACTTGATACGTGAATAACATGAATATTCAACATATAAGACTTGAATATGACTCTTGATTTGATTGTGTATGATTTTCCTATAGTGAATAAAGTGAATATTCAATGTTTAGGACATGTGTAATCAAAATTGCTATGAGATTTAGAGGTGTTTCCATCAAACTAGATTGAATTGAATTGATACATGAACAAAGTGAATGTTCAATGTATGAAGTGTAAATTTGAATGTGCTTAATACAGAATTTGGAATAAAGTGAATAGAATTAAATATCAATGTATAATTTTTTACTAATATAGATCTTTAAGACACTTTTTCCCATGAATTTCATGTCTACGTTTAAGATTTTTGTTTCGCTTATCAAAGTGAATATACCATCCCAAGCATGGAAAATATATACACGCTTAAAAAAAAAATTTGATATTTTTTGATGTAGTTATGGCGGGAAAACGGAAAGATCCATTTTCTAAATATTTTCAGACCACTTTCACTTAAATTTTGCTAAAAAAATACAAAAATCCATCCCAAGATAGACAAAATATAAGGAACTTAAGGGCAAATGACTAAATCTTGTGGTTTTTAAAAAAAAAAGTCAAGTCATATATTGAAAATAGTAAATTTCAAACTAGATTCCAGATGCTACGCATATTTATATAAATTTTTCTAATTGAGTGATGTATTGAATAATCAAATTTGATGACAATATGACTCCACGGATGACCCTATATTTGGTCCATCAACTTCCTGCAATATCAATGATTCAAAAATGAGATGTAAAAAAAGAATGATCGCGTTTGCACTTTGAAAAATTGAATTTCATAATGTAGGGTGTAGGAATGGATTTATCTGGTATTTAAAAAGTGAATGTTAAAATAAGAGGTTTGGAATGAAAAAGGAATCACTTTTCAAAAAAGTGAATGTTGAAATATGAGAGATAGAAATGAGATATTTCTCAAACTTTAACACGATGAATGTTAATAGGAGTCGTAGAAATGAGAATGAAGTGCTCAAATTTTAACAAAGTGAATGTTGAAATAAGAGGCTTAGCGATGAAATAATATTGATTCAGATTTCAACTAAAATATATAAATACAGATTTAGATAATACATGTGCTTAAATTTTGACAAAGTGAATGTCAAAATATAAGACTCAAGGAGATGTAAAATATTGTGGATTGGTGATTGAATTATGATTGTGCTTAATCCTTAATAAAGTGAGTATTAAAGGATAAGACTTGGAATGAAATGGATTTCTTAAACTAGGATATGGGTATAGAGATTGAATGATGTGCTCAAAATTTGGAAGGTGAATCCAAAGATTAAAACTTAGATATGAGAAATTCAATTTGGAATGGGTATCCAAAAAGAATTTTGGTTGCAAAGTTTTAGAAGACATTTGATTTATTAAAAAATGGAATAAGATGTGATTTCAGAGAATAAATTGGAATACAAAGTAAACTATGTCAAGAAATTTAGGTCGAGAATGACTATGGTAAATAGGATTTTTCAAGTAACTTGGCTTGGTTGGTCAAGCTTCCTATATATGTCTCTCTCCCTAAATACCAAATTTCTATTTGAACAAGTTTGGTACTTTATTTCGAGTCACCATATTTACTTTACCCCCTTTAATTAACAAAGTTATATTTTACTTCACTCAATCAATCAAAGCAGGGTTTTCACTATGAATAGCATTGGCTCTAATTCTCACAAGGTGTACTAGTCAAATGGGTGGGGTCTTGTGTCATTGGTCAGTTCCCTTAAGGTGCCAACTACTTTAGGGAACCTTCCTTTGGTACTCCTTATAATGAGCTTCTGCCCCCTAGCTATGCACTTCCCACAATTACATTGGATTGGGAATAAACCCTTCTCTAATTTTTTTAATTAAAAAGTGTTTTAAAAAGTTTAAAGAAAAGATGATAAAGTTTTGGTTGTCATGATCAATGCAACCTACAGTTAGTAGTTATGGTTTAATTTTCAAGCTAATCTTCATGATATAGGGTCTTGTAAAATTAGTAGTTTTTCCTGCAGTGAAATAACAAAAGACAATCTCTCCATTTCTGATTTTCAAGATCACCTAAAAGGGTGTGAGAAAAGATCATATGTGATGAACTTCTCTAGATTAGATTAAATGATAAATAATAGAAAAATAAACACTTAAATTAATTAGCTATAAAAATATTCAAGAAATGAATTAAAAATATATCTAAAATAAAGATTATCTAACAAATTAAGCATGCTAGAAAAAATGAAGAAATCAGAAAAAAATAGTGACAGAATGTTAGCGCATGCACTAAGTGTGCTAGCGTGATAAGATAAGCTATCACATGCACTGACGTTTGCTATCATAATAGGTTATGTTAGTGTACACACTGAGGTGCACTAGCATAATAATCTATGCTAGCATGTGAAAGTGAATGCACCTGCATGATAAAGGATTTTTTCAAATAGAGAGTATAAAAACAGTTTCAACATGCTAGAGCGTATACTAATACGCTAGCACGTGCAAGGAACATGGAAGGAAAATAGAGGTATAGTGTGTAAAGAACTATTCTAGCACGTGTAACACTACACTATCACTTCTTCAGGGTCATGCTAGTGCAAAAAGTGCTACACTAACATAGGTTTTCTATTAGTGCTCAAACTTTTGTGAATAGTATGGAAAATTGACTGTTTTTTGATGATTTTTATCAATTCTCTTCACAAAAAACTCTCAAATTTGTACACTTTGTCTTAAATAAAATAAATAACACACAAATGAAGTCATTTAAAAAATAAATGATCTAAAAATGATAAATAATTGTGTGATTGTCTCACCCGACGTGTCAGAATGTATGCAAGGAAATACTGAAAGTGCATGAAGAAGTAAGCAAATAGAAAATAGAAACCTTTCCTTATAGTCTTCTTGCAACCTCAAGATGAGATAGCTCAAGTATTAATACAATTTTTGGATATATTAGGATTTTTTTTATTGTGGATGCTCCAATTTGGTCTCTAAATAAAGAATAAATGCTATAAGCAAGAGTGAACTAGAGGACAATGTTTCGGTATGTGAATTCAAGTGATCAGAGGTTTTTATGAAATTGATTAAATATTTCAATGAGGAATTGGTAAGGAAAGTGCCCCATATTTAATCTGAAGGAGAGGCCATGGATTGTGGATTAAGGTTTGAATGAATTGCATGATCATCAATGCATTTTATTGAAATAGCCATCTGATTTGGTATGTACCATTGGACGTTTAATATCCATTAAGGGGAAATGAATATTTGGTTAGTAATAATATTTTATTCAAGAATTTGGTTTTACATGAATTAGTTTTTCTTCCACCTTTGTAGGGTTATAGAACTTGAGTGGAGTCAACTAGTTCAGATTGAGTGACTAGGATACCCATGAAACTTAGCCAAAGATCATCTGAGTAGACATCTAAAAACTTGTGCTATTTCAGTGTGACATTATTTCTAGTGAGTGAGTGCAAAGGAACCCCCTTCAAGTGGTAGTAAACTTGTATGTCATAGTGAGCCTTATAGATACCAATTCAAAGAACAATGACTGAAGAGTGAATCATTTATCAACAATTACTTCCAGTTATCTTGTTACATGACACCTCTCCTACTCAATAGATTGGAGATGCATTGGATCCACAGCCTGAGGTTGGATCAATGAAGGATCCTTGGAACAAGGTTCAGGTGGTCCAGTCATGAATAAGGATCTAGTACATCCAAGAGGACTAGATTTATGGGAACTACCTATTTCCTGTAGATGGATGAGCGAAATCATCAGACCATTTTGGTAAATAGATGCTAATGAAAGATGACTAATCTTTCAGATACTCTCACAATGACAATACAATGATTTCTGAGTAACATGTCAGAATTCCTATGTAGTCAATAACACATGAAGGTATTGGGAGTGAGAACTTGCCTCCACATCTGGAACTTACAAATGAGGCATCTGATGATGACTGTAGGATAATGAAAGTAGGAGACTATGTCGAAACACCAATCTGGCACTATGATAATTCTTCACTCGGGAACTCCTCGTGCTATGATTATTAACTAATGCACAACTCTTTAGTTTGGTGGATGTAATCTGGAAACACAACAACAAACATAACACAAGAATACCATAGACTATGATAAGAAGGAATAATGATAAATCTGAAATATCAGTGTAAATTATAATATCAACATGAAATTGTTACAATCTCACCCATGAGGTTCTTCAAGTGTTATTAACTTCACTTGCCTTCCAACAATAACTATGGGAGAAACTTCACAATTACACCTCTTAATGGCTTCTTTAACACACCTTCAAAATGATGGCTTCCTTTACACACTTACTCATACAATATTTCTCACTACTTCTCTTCTATGCTAAATGAGGGGGGGTGGCCTCTTTATTTATAGGAATTCAGGCTTATCCACCTTATCTCTAAGATAGGATAGGAAATCTCTTCCGGCCAATCATATTCCATGCCTAAACTCTTGCCTTTACATGTAGGCTTATCTTCTAAGATAAGATAAACCTTATCATCTCACATGGGTTCCACCTTTTTAGACTTTTCCACAAATAAAATACACAAAATATTTATGACATCACTCTTTGTCCTTATTACAAATATAATATTTCTAATTCCTAATCATGTAGACCCTACTTCTCTACTTATCCCAACTTTGACATTTTAACATTACCGGACCACTTACGACAAATATTTACTTTTTACAACATTCCTATTGTACTTTGACTGTTACCGTACTCTACATTATTGGCGGCACCGTACTGACGGCGTCGTTATCTTCTATTGGATGCCACTACTAATTATACTTAACAACATCCTATTCCTAATACATACATTAATAAAATAGAAATTACGGAGGAAAATTTTAATGTCGACATTTTCCCCCTTCCTAACTTCTACTCCGTTCTCGGAGTAGACTCTTATGGACATTCTGAAGCTGGTGCTTGGAAAATCTTTAACTTGTCATGGTTGACCCATTTTGTAATGGGAGTACCATCCAATTCCTCCAGTCGATATGTACCATTTTCATGCACAACTGCTATTTTGTAGGGCCCCATCCACTTTGGAAGAAATTTTCTCTGTCTTCTTTTTTTGTATCTGGAATCATATACTAGAACCAAGTCATTCACATGAAATGGAGACCAACGGATCTTTTGATCAAAGTATTCCTTCTGCTTCATTTTCTTCTTATAGCTTGTATCCTTCGCTATTTCCCTCATTTCCTCTAGCAAATGAAGATGTACCAACCTTTCTTTTACTGAATCACTTTCATCCATCCTTTCATTTTTCATAACTCTCACAGTGGGAATATCAAACTCAATAGGAAGAACTGGATCAATGCCATAAGCCAACTGAAATGGGGAGTATCCTGTTGCTGACTTTGATGTTGCCCTATATGCCCACAATGCTGCATGAATCCTTTTATCCCACTTATGTACCTGCAAGGCTGCATCTTTTGCTAGAATTTGACACAACACAAAATTTGTTCGTTCCACCTGTCCATTTGTGCTTGGCTTGTATGTTGTTGCCTTCCTGTGCTTAATAGAAAACTTGTTGACTAGGGCTTCTACCACCTCATTAATGAAGTGGCTTCCTTGATCTGTTACAATTTCTAATGGGCAACCAAATCTGGTGACAATGCGTTCATATATGAACCTTGCCACTTCATCCATGGAAGTTGTTTTCAATGGCCTAGCTTCAACCCACTTGGTTAAATAATCTGTGGCAACTACAATATACTTATTTTGGCATGGGGTAGTTGGAAGTGGACCTACAATGTCTATTCCCCACTTTTCAAAGGGACCAAGTGGAAGAATAGGGCATAATGGAGCTGATGAAGTCTTACGGTTACCATGTGTTTGAAAAATATCACATGTCTTACAATAATTATAACAATCTCTAAAAAGAGTGGGCCAGTGATAACCTGCATCCAAGATCCTTCTTGCTGTAAGTTGTCCAGAGAAGTGTCCTCCACATGTACCATTGTGGAATTCTTCTATCAGCTCCTTCCCTTGATCACGTCCAACTGCCCTCTTGTACTGTCCATCAGGTCCTATTCGAAATAATACTCCATGCAGAATAGAATATGGACGACTGGCTTGAGTAATCTTCCTCTTAGTCTTTGCATTGGCACCATCAGGAAACTTGAATTCATTTAGATAATTCCAAATATCTATGTATTCACTAGGGATTGTGTCAAGAGATAACAATGCTGCATCTGGGAAATCATCATCATCACAAGGTGAACCTAAACCATCATAGGCTCGAGAGAGTGCATCTGCATTGACATGCTTCTTTCCTGGCCTATCTATAATATCAAATTCAAATTCTTGTAGCAAAATTATCCATCTTGCTATCCTCCCTGATGGGTTAGGCTTATTGACAATATATTTTAGAGCCTGATGATCTGTTACAACTATAAATTTCTGCCCTAGCAAGTAATTTCTAAACTTCTTTACAGCAAAAATGATAGCTAGAGCCTCTTTTTCAGTTACAGTATAATTTACCTCAGCACTGCTCATTTGTCTGCTCCCAAAGTAAATTGGATGATCATTCCCATTTTCATCCTTTTGGCTCAGAGTACTTCCTAGTGCTGCATCTGAGGCATCAGTATACACAATGAATGGCTTGCTCCAATCTGGATTCTTTAAAACAGGTGAAGACACCAGGGCTTCCTTCAGTTGTTCAAAAGCTTCATGCACCTTATTTCCTGGTTCATAAGTAACATCCTTCTTCAAGAACTGGGTTAGTGGCTGTGCAATCTTTGAGAAATTCTTGATGAACCTTCTATAGTAACCCACATGGCCTAAAAATGATCTCAACTTACTTCTATTCATAGGAAATGGTAACTCTTTGATTTTTGAAACTTTATCAGGATCAGTACCAATACCATCTCTGGATACAACATGCCCTAACAAAACACCTTTAGAACATCCAAAGACACACTTTGTAGGGTTTAGTGAGGCTTGTGCTTCATCTAACCTTTGAAATGTTGTCTCCATCTGGTGCAGGTGGTCCATCTTGCTCCCATAGATGCAAAAATCATCCAGAAATACTCTGATGAAGTTCCCAATGTAGGGTTCAAACACCCTATTCATCAAGCGCTGGAACGTTGCTGGAGCATTACACAACCCAAAAGGCATAACTCTATAAGCAAACGTTCCCCAAGGAGTGGTGAACGTGGTCTTCAGCTGATCTTTCTCTGCTATACGAACTTGGTTGTATCCGCTATATCCATCAGCAAAACTATAGCACTCCTGGCCAGCTACTTCGTCCAAAATCTGATCTGAGAATGGAAGAGGGTAATGATCCTTCTTTGTTGCCTTATTGAGCTTCCTATAATCAACACAAATGCGTAGCTTCCCATTCTTTTTTATTGAGATCACAATGGGAGAAACCCATTCTGAATTCTCCACAGCAAATATAAATCCTGCATCAAGCAACTTATCTATTTCTTCTTTTACAGTCTTGGAAAAATTAGGATTCATTCTATATGGCATTTGCTTTATGGGCTTAGCACCATCTACCAGCTCAATAGAATGTTCTACCCAACTTACTTGATGGAGTTCCTTGTAATCAAAAGTGAATATGTGTATGTACCTTCGAAAGAGCTGGAGGTAGGATTCCTTCTCACTCTCCATCACAGCATCACCAATCTTTATTTGTTGGAGACGATCATCAATTTCTTCTTCAGATAATTTTATGGGATCATGAGTCGGTGTGACTGGAAGGATATCCATGACCGAAACATCAACCTCACTTTCTTCATCTTCAGTGTCCACTTCACTAGTACTCGAGTAATCAGAGGATGTCCAATCATCAGTTTCATCACTTGAATCCACAGGTTCTGCCTTATGATGCCGAGGGATCACATTTATCTTCACCCTCTCTCTACCACGTCCAAGTGTCATGAAGCCTTCATTCCAGTAGTTTCTTGCATGAACTCTCCTTAGCCATGGTCTTCCCAACAACATTGGGTACGCAACAGTACCATTTTTCATCACCTGAAAGTCTACCACACATACAACACCCATAACAGATATTGCCACATTTGAAACTACACCTTCTGGTTTAGTTTTTCCTTTATTTAATGACCTTAACATAAGTGTTGAGGGGCGATCAATTTTTAAACCCAACATATTCATTACAGACTCGGTCATTACATTAACTGCAGCACCTCCATCAACTAAGACATCATGAATTGAAATACCATTACATAATACCTCAGCTTGTGGAGCATAGGGATCCACCTCTGCCTCCAAAACAGGGACCTCAACCTCCTTCCTTCGTTGAGCATTGAGTCCACTTCGCAGCTCCCGCCTCTTCTCAGAAGACATAGCCAAGAGTTGACCATATGTAATATTTGCAGGCCTTTTGGACAGATCTTCCAAGATGGAGTATGGTCCTTGTCCCTGTGAAATCAGAAAATCCTGCACACCCAACTTTCTTCTCCTATGTTTCTTACTAGTTTCTCCTTTCATCTTCTTAGGATCATTTCCATCTTGGTTATCTTTTTCTTTCTTTCTTTTTGTTACAAACACATCTACTTCATTATTTATGCTCTTATCTACTACATCAAAAGAATTCACAGGTGCTTTCCCTTTATCATTATCTCTTGTACCAGATGTAGAAGCTCTATCTGGACAATTATACTTATAATGACCCTTTTTATAACAACCATAACATACAACTTCAGAAATATTTCTTTTTGGACCTCTATCTCCTCCCTGAGAACTAAATTCTTTTCCTTGAAGAAGATTAATAGTTAACTGACCCATCTTTCTGAGCAGATCTTCATACTCAGTAGATGTACTAGGAGAAAGATTTGTGCTCACCGAGAGTGGTTGTGGATTCTGGACCAAAGGTGCTGGTGTAGGCTCTACTTTAGCAACAATTTCTTTGGGCTCCTCTTCCATGCTTTCTTCTTGCCTTCTTGCAATCTCCTTTGCTTGTTCAATGGTAGCTGGGCGGTCATACTTCACTCGTTGTCTGATCTCTGGCTTCATCCCAAGAATGAAGTGCTTACAGAGGAGATTATCCATGCCATTCATTAACCCATCCGCTAATCCTTCCTTCCGGATCTGGGCATCGAGCTTCCTCCTTAGCTCTAGAACACGAGCATGATAATCCCTTATCTTCTCCTTCTCTCCTTGGGCTAGCTTTGTGATATCGATCATGAGATCTGCATATTTCTGTTGTTCACCAAATTCTTCAAGAAAACTTTCAGTTAATAAATCCCATGAGTTTTTCACATTATCACCTAGTGTTTCAAACCACCTAAGGGCTGAACCATCCAAAAAGGTAGGAAAAAATTCAGTCCATTGTTCCCTTCTTATAAGGCCATTACAAATACAAGATCATTTAAACTCTTGAATGAAAGAGGAAGCATCTTCATTAGATTGGGCTGAAAAAATAGGAATCTTCCCCATTTCCAAAAGTAACCACAGTGAAATACCAACCCACAAGTACAATCAACAAGACTTATGTGCACAAATAATTGGAATCACTATAATAGAAAATAGAAATGACCACGGTAAACTATGGTAAAACTTGACTTACTGCGGTAAAAAATGACTTTACTGTGGTAAACACTATTCACAGTAAAAAGTGAAGTTACTGCGGTAAAAACTGACTTTACTGTGGTAAACACTATTCACAGTAAAAAGTGAAGTTACTGTGGTAAATACTATTCATGGTAAAAAGTGACTTTACTGCGGTAAATACTATTCATGGTAAAAAGTGACTTTACCATGGTAACTACTATGCACAGTAAAAACAAGGTTACCCTCCAAATGTTTTCTGACTAAGTGGGAATATTTCTCCAGAAAATCCACCAACGAGGAATGGTCCCGGCAACGGAACCAAAATGTCAACACCAATCCGGCACTATGATAATTCTTCACCGGGAACTCCTCGTGCTATGATTATTTACTAATGCACAACTCTTTAGTTTGGTGGATGTAATCTGGAAACACAACAACAAACATAACACAAGAATACCATAGACTATGATAAGAAGGAATGATGATAAATCTGAAATATCAGTGTAAATTATAATATCAACATGAAATTGTTACAATCTCACCCATGAGGTTCTTCAAGTGTTATTAACTTCACTTGCCTTCAAACAATAACTATGGGAGAAACTTCACAATTACACCTCTTAATGGCTTCTTTAACACACCTTCAAAATGATGGCTTCCTTTACACACTTACTCATACAATATTTCTCACTACTTCTCTTCTATGCTAAATGAGGGGGGTGGCCTCTTTATTTATAGGAATTCAGGCTTATCCACCTTATCTCTAAGATAGGATAGGAAATCTCTTCCGGCCAATCATATTCCATGCCTAAACTCTTGCCTTTACATGTAGGCTTATCTTCTAAGATAAGATAAACCTTATCATCTCACATGGGTTCCACCTTTTTAGACTTTTCCACAAATAAAATACACAAAATATTTATGACATCACTCTTTGTCCTTATTACAAATATAATATTTCTAATTCCTAATCATGTAGACCCTACTTCTCTACTTATCCCAACTTTGACATTTTAACATTACCGGACCACTTACGACAAATATTTACTTTTTACAACATTCCTATTGTACTTTGACTGTTACCGTACTCTACATTATTGGCGGCACCGTACTGACGGCGCCGTTATCTTCTATTGGACGCCACTACTAATTATACTTAACAACATCCTATTCCTAATACATACATTAATAAAATAGAAATTACGGAGGAAAATTTTAATGTCGAATGGGTGGAGAGGAACCATCTATATTAAGGACGTTGATCCATAATTTTCATTGACATGGAAGTCATGAAAGGCAAGTTGGATAAGTATTACACACTAAATGATCTTGACTGGTTAATAGGATATGTGAGAAGGTGAAAATAGGGATGATGAAAATTAGGGGAAGATTCCCAAACATATTCTTAAAGTCACTAAAAACATTCCTTTGTGAATTAAACATGCATACATGATTACAAAAAATCTATTTGAAAAAAAAATGTCTTGCTATCTCCTAACCCTCAATAAGACTACCATATATGAAAAAATTGATTGGAAACTAGGTTATGAAGGATGGTACCAACTAAACTTATAAGATTTCTTCCTAATCACATTTCAAATGAATTTTGGATGGGAAATAATCTTTAATGCCTAAATGTTAGAGCCCATCATCCCTAAACAGTTAGGATAATTTCTTGCCCTTATCCTTGGAGGTCTTCGCACTCATCACATATAAGTGGCTCATGGAAAGTTAACCTTAAACAAAAGGTTACCATGAGAGGTGAAAAATGACAGTTTGAAAATGTATGTTAGAAGACCCCATTTATGAATAGAGACCTCTAATCCAAGTTAGGGAATATAAGGTACAAGATATCCTCCTAAGAGATCACCCATTTACCCTCAGGATGAGAAACTATTATAATAAGGTCAATGGTAGATCCATTTTTAAGCTGAAAGTACCTAATTTTCTCATTCACGTCCTTTAGAACTAATGGCAATGTAGATGCAATACATTAAGGACCTTGATGATGGTTATAAATGTAGACTAGTTATTCATTAATGTGCCACGTAAGAATATCTACTCTCAAATATACAGTTAGGATTTCATTGCTACAACAGTGAAGGCAACCCCTGAATCACTTTGGCTTATAAGTTTTTCAAGATTACAATGAATATTATCATCCCTATATTTTTCATCGAATAATCCAATGTTTGTTGAGTTGTATGCCTTGTTTCTAGATGCTAAGAATCATGGTGAATACGATCAGTTTTGTTCCCTCACACGGAAGACCTATTATGAATATAGTAAGTATGAATGGTTCTCTGCTTGGAGAAAAAGATGTCATTTGGGACTTAGCCATAGGATAGGAAAGGAAACACGTGAAAGAAGACAAGCTGATTCAAGACTTAGCCATTTTCATGGATGCGGGCTATTTTTGGAAGATAACGTGTGGAGCACACATCAGGATGGAGACTTAAAACACACAAATAATATTTTGGGAATGAGCATTTGATAAGCGCTATGCAGGAGTTTGAGATAATAATAGGATTACTACTTCTAGTTAACTATAGGATGTCTATTATTAGCGCACTTGCATGTGTGCGTGTTATTGTAAAGGTGCATGGCTATTATCAGCATGCGACCTATTTTGGGAAGTGCATAGGAGGTGAAGGGAAAGTCCCCACCCCTATAAATATGTAGTGAACTTTGTAGTTTAGAGAGACAGGTAAATTATTGTAGAGTTATGCTGCTAGATATGATACGCGCATAACTTATGGTAATATTTTGTAATGTAAGAAGCTTCTATGTTTTACAATGTTTAATGTAATGGAGTATATTGGATGGATAAGGGTGTTAAACATGACTGTAACTGGTTCTTGCATGGTTAATCTTATTATGGTTATCATTTAATTCATGATTCTCTAAGATCTAGATCTGGAATATGCTCTGTGGAATGTTATGCTTATTTATGGTTATGAATATGTTGTATCTTCATTACACTAACATCCTACACAAGAAACTCTAAAGAGGGGCCTGGTACCTTTGTGCACTTCGGTGAGCGCTCAACTTAGGCTAATGATGTGCCAGCGTGCCTGGGTTTTTCTAGGTTTTCATAGTAGATTCTAGGCTACATCATTGGTTCCATTTCTGGGACCTCTTTTTCAGTTGTTTTCAGATGTTTCACTGATGAAGACATACCAGTTGACCTTAGCAAGCATTGAGGAGTAGATAAAGGATCTAGAAGAAGAGTACGCTCATAGGTTCAACACTGGATCTGAGTTTGACACACGCACGTGGGTGGAGTAGAATTTGTATGATGTTTTTATGAGAGATTCTTTGTTATTTTTCTGGTAGAGTTGTACGAGTTGCTAGCTGCTTATGTGTCTAAAAGGAATTTGAGGTATCACATACTTGTCTGGACGTGGGAAGAATTTTTAGGCCCTTTATGATGTTGATCTTGATTTAGACATGTGCATGTGATACTTGGTTCCATGGTGTTATGAATAGCTATATTTTGGAGTACTCAATTTCCACTTATTCTTTCCCAGAGGTAGTTGAGTTCCAATTTTTATGTTATCTAAGGGGAACTTATTTGCAAGGCATTCCATTAGCGATCAAAATCTTGATGGTAACCCTAAACTTGGAAGAAAAATCAATGGCTAGCTAAACCCCACCACATGTGGGGGAAAGAATAGGTTTGGTGAAAGATGGCGGACCTAGCGGTAGAGAGGCAGAGAGAAGAAAGGTGGCTTAAGTATAATGAGGCAGTGTGAGAGGGAGATAGAGAAGCAACGTGATATTACAGAGTAGATGGCATTGAGGAGAGAGATGGCTCATGAAGGATTTGAAGCTCATGCATAGGAGGCATGGAGCCAGAGCATCTGGAACTCCCCCATTTGGGAAAGCATAATAGGGAACCCTCCTCGGCCTCACATGGGAGTACGCCAGCAGAGATGATTTGGGCCACAGGCGTGCATCTGAATCTACCTAGTAACCTAGCCCTTGCGCTTGGATTTCTAGTATCTAGTACAACCAGTAGTCAACAAGCTAGTTTGGGTAGTAGAAGAGTAGGAGTAAGTCAGATAGCAAGTACATCTATGGCAGGGAAAACATCTTCTTTTTTGTTTGGAGGTACCTTTTCAAGTGCATCATCAGCACATAACTCAAGCACGCAGAATTTTGGACTCACTTCTGGGAGTAGTACCACTTCGCAGACTATAGGAGTTCAGTTTAGTACTACTGTTGGGACACAGGGAAGTACATATTTTGGTCCACTTCTAGCTACAAGTGGAGGATCAGGGGGCATAGGTGGCTCTAGTTCTGGTGGATCTGGTGGTTCTGGAGGTAGACTTAACACAGGAGGTTTTGGATCAGGTGGGCAGGGTCCGCACCAACCCCAGAATATTTACATGGAGATGTCTCTTCATCTTCCAGAGTATAGGGGCATATAAGATGTTGTTGAACATGTGCACATGTGTGAGATATTGTGGTGCGCAAAATGAGTTCTAGCTTCTGAACACAAGGCAAGTCAGTTTGCAACTACATTGCAGGGACACACACATAGTTGGTACAGGAAGTTTGACCCTGATCAGACTTGCGTAGATTATGCAGCATTAAAGGATGCTTTCCTTAAGGAGTTTCATATCCCTGAGTTTGAGTAGAAGAGTATAAGCGCACTCAAGGATATTAAGCAGGGCACTACTGAGAGTGTTTAGGAATATGATGCCCATTTCAAAACATTGTTGTCTAAACTTTCTTATGATATTCATGCAAGCCAACATGCATAGTGGTTCGTTGGGGGCTTGATCACACCTTTTAGAAGGGTGCTGTCACATAAGACTTATACGGACCCACGTAAGCACTTGAAGCAGCTTTACGCGTTGAGGAAGTTGGAAGTATAAACACTGGAGTGAGCCCATTCCTGGAGGCACAGATTACAGCTATGGCAAAGTAGTTGGAGAAACTATCGACAAATTCAGCACATGAGATGTGCACTGGGATTTTGTGTACAGATTGTGAAGTGGAAGGGCACACCAAAGATAGTTTTCCTTGCAGATCAGTACGTTCATTACTGATGGGCTATGAGATATGTCATTTGGACCATGATGCAAGCTATTGCCTATTATTATAACATGCGATAAGGAAGAATGTATTTTGTTATTGTAAAATTTATGGTCCATGACTCATGAATACATAAGACTACAAGTTGATTGGTCAGATCCATGATGCCATAGATATTGGTGTGCGACAGACAAGAGTATCAGATAATTCTAAAAGCAAAAGTGAGCACGATGATCATGATCACACTCAAACACACTATGATCAGAATGAAGGATGATTTGAAGGAGGTTATGGCAGAGGTCAAGGATAATGTGTTGGATTCGGAGGGCTGAGGCTCATGGTGGTGGATTATGAAGAGTTCCCTTACAAAACGTGTTTTACATGTGGATCTCCTGACCACTATATGATGTGAATGTCCTCAGAATATTACTTGTTCTTTTTGTGGGAAGAATCACAGCTATGAGGAATGCCCATTAAGACTTATATGAGATCTTAGCAAGTAGCATAAATAGGAGAATAAAAAGGCGCAGGGATGGTTAGAATACAGTGCACAGTGGAAAATTAGTGGATGCCAAAGTTGGAACAAGGAACCTGAGGTATTATCCCTTTGAAGATGGGAAAACGCGCTATGCACCTTATGTTGAACCTTTGAGTGAGGAACCATCACCAAGGAAAGTTTATGTGCAAGGTACAGACATTCACATCAGAAGGAGATCAGAAACCTTGAGGTACATCAGGGTGAAATACAATGTTTTAAGGAATCCTCCAGTGGGAAGATGCACAGTCTATCAGTGATACTACAAGTATTGCTATGCCAAGATGACAATTACTAGGGCACATGGCACCTATGAGATGGTTGGGAATGAAGTAAGAAGTGCATCTTGTGCTTGGAGAAGTGGCCTCAATGATGATATATCATTTGTCCCCCTCATAGTGGATAGGTAACAACCATGTACCTCTTGAATACACTGGAGAAGGAGATCCTGAATGTGTATTCCTACATGTGTGCATGGAGGTACAGATGGAAGATCTCCAAAGAAGGAATATGTTAATGTATACCTTGTGCATGGACAACAACGCACTGGTGGATGGTTCACAGGGATAATCTTATGGAATGGAATGAAGTATAGAATTTCTCTAACCACTGGGTTCTTTCAGGAGCAATGCACCTACTACAATCTACATGTATCATGGTAATCAACTAGTTCAGCACCACCTTCAGTAGTGTGAGAGACTTTGGATATAGGGGTAGGAAGCTTTACCACCTTCACTTTGGGTGCACAAACTTTATTCCACTTTACAAGGTTACGCATGCCTGGTATGTTTATGCAGAGCTACATAGGGAGACTGGAAATTGGTAGGACTTGATTATAGGAATGACCCAGAATTTTGACTACTTCTCTACTAAACCTCCGGTGGAAGAGGCATTAAGGGTTATAAAGTGCTTAACTATGGGAGATAGTGCAAAGACTGAAGAACTCATTCAGGAGTTATTTGGTGAGGTAGACTCAAGAGCATGTTTTGATGAAGTAGAAGAGACATATGCCACACTACTTAAGTGCTTTTTTGAGAAAGAAAAAGGAAAGATGGTCTACATGGTGGATGATAAAGAAGTAGAAAATGTGGATATAAATCGTTCAACAAGTACGCGTGAAGTGTTAGATAGTGCAGATAAAAATGCATGCACCTATCATGAACCTATGAAGACCAAGAAAGTGAACATTGGCATGGATGTTAAACCTAAGGAGGCAATAATTGGGGATTATTGGACTGATTCTGAAGTGGCAAAGATAATTGATTCAGGACTTATTTCCTAGGGGCTACCATGAGTTAAAAGGAGTGCATGAGTCATTAGGAGAGATGAAGATTAAGCTAAAGGAAGGAGTGCACCTAGTCAGGAAGAGACCTTACAGGATGAACCCTAACCTGCGCGTAAAAGTTAAGGAAGAAATTGACAAAATGTTGAAATTTGGCATCATTAAGCCCCTAGAGGAATCAGAGTGGGTTAGCCCCATGGTGATCAGTATAAAGAAAGATGGTCGGATTAGGATTTGTGTGGATTACAAGGAACTGAATGTTGCATGTGTGATTGATCCTTTTCCTACACCTTTCACAGAGGAAATATTAGAAGGCATTGTAGGGCATGAAGTTTATTCTTTTACAGATGGATTCTCTAGGTATCATCAGGTTAGAATTACACAGGAGGATCAAGAGAAGATGACTTTCACCACTGAATGGGGAAGTTTTGCATATACTGTGATGCCCTTTGGTTTGAAAAATGTGCCTGTTGTATTTTCACACATAGTTGTTCAAGCATTCCAAGATTTTATTCACAACTTCTTGCAGGTTTACTTGGATGATTGGACGGTGTATGGACTTGTTAAGGATCATTGTGACAATTTGAGCTTAATGTTTGAAAGATGTAGACAATTAAGCATCTCTTTAAACATCAAGAAGTGTGTGTTTGCTACACCTTTTGGAACTTTGTTAGGGCACATCATCTACAAGGAAGGTTTGTTAGTGGATCTAACTAAGGTTGTAGTTATTGTAGGCCTGGAAGAGCCTACTAGTCAGAGTGAGGTGCATGGATTCTTGGGCCACACAGGGTATTATAGAAAATTTATCAAAGGATATGTGAAGATTTTTGCACCCTGGAAGAGTTACTAAAAGGAAAAGGGATGTTCTATTGGGGAGAACCACAACAACGCACATTTGAGGCATTGAAGGAGAGACTTACAACAATGCCTATTCTACATTTTCCTTCATGGAACCAACCATTTCATGTACATGTGGACACCTCTGGCACAACCATTGGCACGGTGTTAGCTCATCCTGGAGAAGGTATTATAGATCATCCTATCTTTTTTGCTAGTAGAAAGTTGACTCCTGCAGAGTAGAATTATACAACAACAGAGCGTGAGGCCTTGTCGATGATCTACGTGCTACATAAATTTAGACAGTACTTGCTAGCAACACCTTTTATATTCTATACTGATCACATGGAATTAAAATACTTGGTAAATAAGCCCATTTTACAGGGGCACATATGTCGATGGGTGCTCTTATTTCAGGAATTTGATTTCACAGTTGTGGTAAAACTAGGTAAAAGTAATTCTGGCCTAGACCACTTATCAAGGATTCAGTCAGGGGAGGACACACAGACAATTGAAGATACAATGCCAGATGCATAGTTGTACAGGTTACATCGCATGCCTTCAGAATTGGAGGATATTGTTGTCTTTTTACGCACGGGTATGACACCAGAAGGAATGAAAGCATTGGAGAAGAAACAACTTGCAATTCGTGTGGCACCCTTTATGTTGATCAGTGGAGATTTATACAAACTAGGCTGAGATGAAGTATTACACGGTGTGTACTGGAACATGAGCACATAGATATCATGGAAGAGGCTCATGGTGGTATTACAGGTGGGCACTATGCAGGTGACACCACCACGTGCAAGATTCTACTCATTGGATTATGGTGGGAGACCCTGTACAAGGATTGTAAAGAGTATTGTAAGGTGTGTGATCACTGTCAGCGCCTTGGAAAACCTGGGCAAAGAGATGAAATGCCTTTGAGGCCTATTTCTAGTGCAGAGCCATTTGAGAAATGGGCTATAGACTTTGTAGGTCCTATTTCACCAGCCGCACATAGAACTGGATCACACTATATCATCACTTGCACATATTATCTTACAAGGTGGGCAGAAGTAGCACCTACAAAGGATTGTACAACAGCTACAATAGCCAGTTCTTATGGGAAAATGTTCTTACTAGGTATGGATGTCCACTGAGCTTGACAAGTGATAGGGGCACATACTTTTTGAATGAGACAATCAAGATATTACTGGATGAATTTATGGTTGCGCACCATAAGACTACACCCTATCATCCTCAGGAAAATGGTACTGCTAAGGCCTTTAACAAGATATTGAGCCAGACCTTGACAAAAATTTGTGATGTTGGAAGGAAAGATTGGGATGATAAAGTTTTTGTTGTGCTTTGGGCATATAGAACAACCTACAAGAGGTTAAATAAGGCCACACCCTTTCAGTTGGTGTGTCACAGAAACAGTTCTTCCAACGGAATTCATGTTACCTTCTTTGTGTATTGCGTGCGCTGGAGGTCTAGCTGATGAGAAAGCATTAGAAGAAAGAATTGACAGGTTAATACAGTTGGATGAGAGGCACGCCATAGCACGTTGGAGTCAGAAGCAGGAAAAGGCCAGGCAAAAGGCATGACATGACCGACACATCAGGGACAAGAAGCTTGAGGTTGGACAGATGGTACTACTTTATGATTCTAAGTTTCTGCACCATCCAGGCAAGCTCAAGGTGCATTGGTTGGGACCATATGTTATCACTCATATACTTGACTCAGGTGCTTTCTAGTTAGAGGCACTTGATGGAATGTGGTTACCCAGTTACTTTAACGGGAGTAGGCTGAAGCCCTACTATAAATAAGTCTTCTTGGTGTTTGTAATAAGGCAGTGTTGCCATTTAGTATAGGTTTCCCTTTATGTATTTCCTTTTTTGTCGTTATGCTTTATCAATTTAGTTTGGTGTTTTGTGTAATAAGCGCGTTTGTGCATAGGAAGCTAATTACAATCTGAAGTATTTTTATGTGTAGAGGACTACACATACCATTGGTGTGGGGTGGTTGTTATTTTTATTCACAAATGGGTACACATGAGAATAAACTGTTACAGGTGTTATTCAAGTATGGAAAGGAGTTGTTAGAAAGGAGATTGCTTCTAAAGAAGACCATAGATGGAAATGAATGAAGGGATAGTATAACATGAGGTAAGAAATGGCCATGGAAACTACTATGAGAGGGCGTAGTGGCGAGGTACTCGGTGCATGGAAGCGTGCATGAAAGAGAAGTTTGTAGCTAGAGGGTAGGAAGGCACACTAGAAGGTTATAGCTGGGGCATGAAATTGTGCCATGGAAATTTTCAAATTTTTTGAAAATGGTCAATTAATGAGAGGATTGTTGGTAGGTGAAGGAGCAATAAATGCACTAAATTTTTGAAAATTTATATAAGGACATGATGCGGGTTCATTTTTACCTTTGCAATCACAAGTATTCAAGTGAGCTAAGTGCAACCGAGCCAAATGAATCATGTTGAGGTGCGTAGAGTTGTGAAACCAGACGTGGAGAGTAAATTTGTGCATGAAAAGGTTTGCATCCCCATTGGTGAAAGGTTTGAGCGAAGTAGAAGCATTGAGAAGGAGCTAGGGCACGCGGTTTCGAGCTAGGGCATGTGATTTTGATCTAGGGTTTGAACTTACTCGACACAGAAGATAAAAGGTGGTATTTTTATGATGGCACCAAAGAAATCACCTGCAACAGGCACAAAAGGAAAGAAAAAGGTGGAAGTTGAGGTTGAAATTACTCCCGAGAGCAATTTTTTAGAGATGTAGTACCTGGAAGGAGTAATAGTCAGACAAGATTGGGATTCCCACATCTGTAGATGTAAATTAAGTGACTACAACCACCACACCACTGATAACAAGGGAGATTTGGACGCTTTGCTGAATAAGAAGACCAACAAGCACATGGTGGAAGATATGCCAGTGTATGATGATGTTGGGGAAAATTTTCTTAAGTAGGTAGGATTTTATCAACTATATGAGCTCCCATATTTTGGAAAATATGAACCTTTATACCAATGGCTTATGAGAAGAGTCCATGAGGACTTCTTCTATTTCATCAGATGGAGGGTTAGGCTCACAACATCCCTAATTGCGACATTAACAGGATTGAAGGGCACATGGACAGACATTGTTAGTGATCTGACTGATAAAGCAATGGTTATAGCCACAAGAAAGGAGTTGGGGTATACCAAGGGTCCACGTGGAATGGACATCTACAGATTGAGGAAGTACCATGTGGTGCAGGAAGCCACATATCTACTCACCAAGTTGAATGATCAAGAGAGATGGTCGTAAGCGAATACCATTTGGCTTCATATTGAAAAGAAAATGTCTCAGAGGGAGAAATGTACAACTTAACAGGCTATATTGTAGAAACCATTGTTGAGGAAGCATGTAGGTGAAAAGATAAGTTTTGGTGCCATCCTCTTATCTCTTGTTTTTGTAGAAATTGGAGTGCCTGATGGGCCAAAGAATAAAATTTGGGAATACCCCACTGAGAAGAAATCCCTCACAGAAAGGTTCGAGAAATATTTATGTGAAGGATCAATGAGTGGCCATTCAAGCAAAGGGCAGAAATGTGGTATGACTGACTTCGCACAATGATTTGAGGAGGAATGGCACATTCCAAAGGAACTACCTTCGGTAGTAGGAAAGGCAATATACAGTTCACGATGTATCAACACTTCTACATCACACGGTTTTCCATGAAGGATGGGACATGGAGTCCATTGTGTAAAATACCTTATGCCTTCATAAAGCACTACTTCCAGGCCTCAGTTCACATATTTTCTGATAGATGCATGCAGGGTTAGAATGAACTTCAATGCAGACAAGGTAGATTGTGACTACCACACCCTCAGAAAACATATGTATATCCAGGTCAGGTCTACCTACATTGAGAGGCTCATTTCAGACATCATAAGCATGAAGCCAGTAAGTTTGGCTATTGGGGACAGTGGAGCCGTGCTCATATATCTTCAACTCAAGCCTAGGCTGGAGAATAATAAGTATGTGGAGAATGAGTTCATGCTCCCAGGGCCACCTAAGGGAAAACATACAATGGAGAATGTGCCAGCTCTAAATCCTGTTGTGACCATACAGATAGACAAGGAGGAAGAGGAACACGAAGATAGTGGAGGCTTGGATCATAGAGGCTGGAGGTAGCCAATAGACAAAGTGGAGAGTGAGCATGAAGATACTCCACCACAGGCACAGGAAGGAGAAGAGGACTTGGATGTGGATGTAATCCCTGAAGAGTGCCATTTTAAGAAGGTATTTAGAAGAACCAGGACCCAAGGCATGGGAACACCACAACCTGTAAGAAGATCACCTAGAATCTCCCCTTAGAAAGAGGCACTTGAGAAGAAGAGAAGGAGAAAGATTGAAGCTAGATGAGGAGGCAAAGTAGTCTATGAAGAGAGCTGCGCTAGGAACCCCAGTGTAACCAAAAGATATGGAGGAATCCAAAGATGAAGAAATGAAAGATGAAAGAGGAAGGGGTGAAGGAAGCATAGAAGAGATCAATGGTGCAAGAGCAACCCAAGCATGCATGTTACTACTCAAGATGAAGAAGGAAAACTCCAAACCTTGATGCACTCAGGTTCCTAAGGGGCCAAGAACAAAGAGAACAAGTGAAGAATATGTTGTGCCAAGTATGGGCTATGTTGAGGACACAAGAAAAATCATAATGCGACCCCAATTTACAGAGCACAGTAGAGAATCTTAAGGAATTGTATGGATGGGAGCTGATGGGATCCAAACAGGTACCAAGTGAAATAATAGGAAACAAACTTATCCTTGGATCCATATCTAAAAACCATAATGGATGAGCTATATTTTGACGTCTTCAAGGAATCTTATTATCGAAAGAGAGGTGCAAAGAAGGCATTTCCAAAGTTTAAGGTGAAATTCACCTAATTCTAGCAGTGTTTCTTTGAATGTTGACGAAATAGATAAGGGTATCTGCAAAGTGGATAGGAGGAATATCTAGTTAATATATCACTGTTAGGTTATAGGTTGTTAATGTGCGTATGACTTCTTAATTCACAATCTGATCATGAGAGCTTCCTTTTAAAAGGAGGAACTACCTGAAATAAGAAGAAAAGACCACCAAAGAAGAACATTAAATAGTATATGACAGTGGACTGCCTAGGGTGTGCTAGTCTGGGAAGTGTGATACTTCCTAGAAGGCTGTCAATCCATTGTTTAAAACAACTTCAATGTTAACAATAAATGAAATCCTACTACTAGTTAAAATGATTTAGGTATCTCATTCATCTGCAATAAGAAAATTCATTCAAAACAGGCTAAGATATGATTGAATCTGAAGGGCAAGGTCTCTGGTCAAAGTACGGGTACTGGTTAGGGACTAAGATTCTAGGTGGTTTTGGGTATTTGGTGGAGAATTTAGGCTCAGTTCTTGGTTGAAGGGTAAAATGTTCACAGAGACCGACATATGAGTCTAGTGTAGACCACTTGATGATGAAGTCATGGGTAAGCCGACGCATCGGTACAGTTTCAAGACCCACTTAAGGAAAAATACTGAAATTGGAAAGCATATAGGTAGAAGATGGATATGAAGAGGGAATGATGGAAAGGTTATGGCCAATGTCATCTAAGTACTATAGAATGAGAAGGTGTTTAAGATGTCAGGACGAATTAGTAAGCAGTTCCATGGTGTGGGTTCCAGAGAATGATCAAAAATTACCATGCCAGATAAATGAAGACATTGGAGGTTAATGTTAGAATAGAATATCTGAATTGATCCTCCCAGTTGAAGAAGGTCCTTAGAAAATAAAGGTATATGAATTTTATATAGTGATTAATAAAATTGTTTGAGAACATTCCTTATCAAGATTATTGATCTTCAGGTATTGGTAGCTATGGATTTTTGTGTATTGATGCCCGTGAATTCAAAGTGGCTTTGTGGTTACTTCTGAAGTTGGCATGTGGATGTTCAAAAGGAAATGTGTGACTTGTTCTTATTCAGGACTTAGCCAGCTCCATAGGTGCAGGCTATTTTTCACCTCTAGAATTGTGCCAACCTCAAAATAAGGTTGTTTTTTGGGAATTAAATGGTAACCGACGGAGGTTCCAGGTTGAGTTCGGCGGTGGTTTAGGTTGACTGGCATCCAATTAGGGTGGGATTTCCTAGGTTTTCTAAAATGGGCAGATCTTTTTGCATTTTCTTGTCATCTCACCTATTTAAAGTCACATGGATTAGAACATGGAAGCTTCCTTTGGTAATAGCGTGGGAATGTGGTTAGAGGGAATACCCCAGGCTTTGATTTTTAGGGTTTGTGTAGGTCTTAGTTAGTTATGACAACTTACTAAGAATAGATCTTAGGGTGAGGTGGCTAGGTGATACACGCATAGGTGATGGTGATGCTGTGAGTAAGAATCTTAATTAGGATATTAAATAATAAATATTGTGAGATAATGGTGTTAATTAATTTAATTAAATTAATATTAGAGTGGGGTGAAGGGGGGCATGGTTAGGTAAATGTGTTCTAAGGTGTTTATTTGGACGAGGGACCAACGAGAGTGTGACCCAATTTTGGTGTCTAGTATTTTTCCCCTTATTGTACATAGCTTGTATTGGTAAGTAATTCTGACAAAAGGAAGCTTGGTACCTTTACACACTGTCAGGGTGAAGGTGATCCCCCTCAAACTTAGGAATGTGATGATGCAGCCAGGAAGTATCGTTGAGTTTTTCTAGGTTATAAATAGGTAAATTCTGAGGCTACATCACATCTGGGACAACAAGGGTACAACTCACCATTTTCTCGAGAGTGGCAAATAATGTAATGGAAACCATTGTCAAAGGATAGTGAAAAAAAATACAAAAGATGGTTTTAATGAATTTTTTCCATACACTTTCGACACAAACATCTTATGCATATGTAGACACCTAAAATTGGTTACCCAATTTAGTGTCCCCCACATTTGTTTACCTTCTCAGGTAACCTGGGGCACCTTTATATCACCACTTTTCCTTTAGGGTATTAATTAAATATCTAATTGAACATCTATCCTAAGTTTATTATACCCCATTGTATTTTACCCATGGATAATTAAATATTAACTATTTAATTATACTTTTTACATGTATCTTAACCACTTATCTACCCCATATCAATTCCTAACCTCCCATATCAATTCTATCCATCTATCCCCCCTATTTCTCCTCTCCCCAAACCGTGCAGCGGGATATTTCCCGTATTTGAGTCGGAAGGATAATACTCTTATCTTTCCAATTCATCCTTTTTGGCCATTTTGGGAATCTGTTCCCTGATCGGCGCCGACTGGTACTCGGTCGACGCCAATTTTTTGGAATGGCACCGACTGTACCTCGGTCGGTGCCGATTATAAATACAGGGCCAGAATTTAGTTCTGGTTAGACAGTAAGAGAGACAGAAAGCTTAAGCCTTGAGCCTTCGAATCGTCAATCAGAAGAAGAGAGAATTCTATCTAAATCAATCCCTAAGAGGTGTACCATTACTCTGCCCTCGCAACATTGACATCATGAGGATACATTCCTCTTGGTGACTCTGTTCCTACATCTAGCTAAGATGAAACTCTGTCTGCATCTCTGCAGCTCCTGCAGGTGTTCACGATCCAGTCCTCATCAATCATCCATCAAGCTTTCTGCAACTTGCCTCCGGTCGACGCCGACCCATTCCAGTCGACACCGATTTACCCTAATCGGCGCCGCTTAAAGAAATTGACACCGATTACAATCTGGTCAATGCCAATCAACCTGCAGACAAGTGCCAAGTATAGGTAACATAAATCTAGCATTGTTTTCACAATTTCCTAATTTCCATAGTATTATGTTTGTTGTTTACATTCTATATTTTACTTTTTAATCAGAAAATCTAAAAATTTACCTACTTCTTTTATCATGTATGCTTCTTTCCTTAATTGAAAACAGTGGACTGACATCCACCGAGGAAGCTCATCGCTTCCCGGACCCGCTTTTCGGGCAGTCCACCCAAATATCTTTTAACGTTGTTTTTTTCTACCAAGGATTTGTGCATCGCAGGTTTCTCAAATCTACTTTGCAGGTTTGCTCATGTGCACCCATCTGGTCTACATTGGCTTTCCTCCCATCTACGGCCTCGGATCCCATCTTAACTATCAGGTATCGATTTCATTTGAGTTTTTCAGGACTTTTGTGTTTAGTTTGGTGCATTAACTTGGACAAGTAACAAGCGCGGAAATTCTTGATCTACATTCTGGCACACCTGGTGGGACCCAAACCAAAGTCCCCTATTGGTAAGTTCATTTCTTTTCTAGTTTTGAGCTTTAGTTCTTTTTCTTCACTGATTTTCATCAGTTTTCCTTAAGCATTTCCTTTCTTCATTTTGGTTTTGGTTCTTTCATTTATAATTTGCAAAATCAAAATTATTTCTTTTTGCATATCTAGATTCCCATTTCTATTTCTAAAAATTAGTAAATCTTTCATTTGATTTCAAAGCTGTGCTTTTTGCTTTATCTCTTTGTGCAAAGTTGTCATTTTCTGGAAAGTTTTCTAGTTTCTTAAATAAAAATTTCTCTTCTACTAGTATCTATTTATCTGGATATATCTTTCTGGATTTGTTTGTGTGTTTTCTTAACCTTGTCTTGCGGAGCACTTTGCTTGTTCACGGGATTGTTCGAGGGGAAGAGCTCAACAACATGCTTTTTGAAGTCCACACACCTTGGAGAGCTAAATCTACAGGTATTTCTCTTTTACGGTGTTTTCTCCTTTTTAAGAACTTAAAAAGAACTTGCTTGTTTGTTTTTATCACACTCAAACACTTCAGTTTGGTGCTTAAAAAGAATTAATCGCATTGGGAAAGAACTTGTTTGACTTGTCTTCATCAAAATCAAACACTTCATTTTTAGTGCTTAAAAAAAAAAACTTCTTCTTTGTCATTTCTGTTATATGTTCTTCATCTAGTTTTCTAAATAGGTTGGGAAATTGATCAAAATCGGTAGTGACACTATTTGATTTTTATTTTTCACCCTTGCACACAAAGCCAAAATCACTAGGTATAAAGCATTTAAACAAAAACTCCTTCCCTAGCCTCACCTACTTGGAAGTGACATCCAAGAGGAAGAGCCTACGCGGTACTCGGGCCGTGCTATAAATTCACGGAAGTTCTGGTATATATTGGCAAAGCACCTGACTCCCTTATCGCAGCGGTGTGTGAAGTGCGGGGGTAGGCCCCTATATCAAGCCATGTACCAGTCTTTTACTGAAGTGCCTTCGGGACTCCTCACCAAAACATTCCCCAAACCATCCTTAGTTTGGCCAATTGAGTAGTCCCCGTTCTAAAAAGCCTTCCCAAACATTTTCTTTCTTAAAAAGCATAAAAATTTAAAAGAGATAATCACCTACGCTGCTTGAATTGTCTGTGCATCAGTTAGGACAATCTTTTTCTGTGTTTGTGCTTGTTTATGATGGTCATTACCCGGTCACAATCTAGAAAAATGGCTCAACTAGTCTCTTCCTCATCTGAGACCACCACTAATGTGGATGTTTCGGTACCCCTCGGTCTTCTTCGGGACCACTATTAGTTGGTTCCCCATCTTGGTCATATAATCCTTTCTATCATCCTAAAGTGATCCCATCACGACCAGCTTCCCCCAGTCCTTCAGAGGTGTCATCTGCTTCTGATATAGAGTATGTTCCTCATGGAGATCCTGAATTTTAGGCACTCCTTGACCACAACCCGGTAGCCCTTATGGACTACCTAGTGCATAAGTCTGTTCAAATATCTGATCAGGGACCACCGATCCAGCAAGTTTATGATTATTCTCATGAACCATCCCAGGCTTTTATAGAGCAGTTAGCATGCTTTTTCTCACCTCGAACCACGAAAGAAGGTGGCACATCTATGCCTCCTTTTTCTCTTCCACCAACCATGTCGACTGGTTCTCAAATGACCCTGCCTATCCCTAGTGCCGCGGCTACCTCGGCTACTCCACAGCCTACTTTTGAGAGGCCCTCTTCTTTAGCTATGATGAGTGCGTCCACACTCCCACAAATTGCTGTTAATTCTTCTATGCCATCTATTGCGTCTCAGGGTCAGTATCTCTCTGTGAACCAACCCCCTCCTACGAGTCAGTTGGTTCCTCCTTCTCATCCTCTAGTTGGTCTTCCTTCTAATGCTCCAGCGACAGTGACCTTTACCCATCCTCTGGCATCGGCACCCCTAATAACCAATCCGGTAGTCAAAAGCCTCATTCAGAGTTTGTTCCCCACCATATCCAATCAAATCAACACCCACATTCCTCAATCCATTCCGATTCAGTCAGCAAGTGTAGGAACCCACCAATCACAGGCCCCATCTTTCATTCAACCACCTTTCTCTCAACCACTTGTCATCTCACAGCCTGTTTATACGCAGGCTCCTTCACAACAAATACCTCACCAGGCATCACCCAGAACACCTGGTTATTCCTCTTATCATCCTGTTAATCAGCAGATGAATCCCCCATTAACACCTCAACAAAACATACCATTTGCTTCTTATACGGGACATTCTAACATGCCCCCTCCTCAATCTGACATGTCCCAACTTCTTTTTAAGAAAATCGCAGACCTAGAAACCTCCACCAAAGGGGCTCACCCATCATACTCTTTTGAAGAAGTATGTAATGAACCGATTCATCCATCAGTGGCTTTTAAGCCTTATCCTCCCCAATGGGAACTTCCTAAGTTCTCAAAATTTCATAGCCAGGAGGATCCTCAACAGCACCTGTGAGCATTCAAGCATGCTTGCTACCTTATAGTCCAAGACCAGGAGCTTATGCTCTGAACTTTTCCTATGTCCCTAGCAGGACCCGCTTTAGACTGGTACAATAACATACCCCAACATTCTTTGTTTTCTTTCTCTCAATTAGCTTAGATGTTTGTTGAAAACTTCTCAATAAACATCACACATAAGATCTTGATTACAGATCTTTATAACATTCGTCAATTCGATGACGAGTCTATTGCAGACTTTGTCACTCATTGGAGAGGAATAATAAATCAATTGTCTTTCTCCCTCCCTCAATCTCAACAGATCGAGTTGTTTACTCGATCTTGCACCAATCATATTTCTTCCACTCTAAGGATTCAGACCTTTCATACATTTGAAGAAGCCTTTACGATGGCACGCAAACTTGAGTCCCGTGCCATTGAACAAGGGAAGCTAAAACTTCGTTCTAAGTCTAAACCAGATTTTTCTCGGTTTACAAAATCAAACCCTTCCACTTCTAACAAAGACAAGAATCAGGGGTCCACCAACGCTATCATATTAAAAACATCACGAGCTGATAACACATCTAATCAAACAACTCGGAGAGATTCTCGAGGACCCCCGCCATCTCGGTCTTATACTCCATTGGGGGAATCATACACTTCCATCTTAAACAAGATGTTGGAAGTTGGCATGATCGAACTCCCTCCCATTAGAGAGTTGGATGAAAACAAAGAACGACCATTCTGGTATCGTGAAAATGACTTTTTTCATTATCATAGAAGCAAAGGCCATGACATCGAATGATGTCAGACTTTCAAAAATCTCATCCAAAAATTTATCGATAGAGGCGAGCTCATCTTGGATAATCCCAACGCTCCCCCAAATCAATCTCTTGATGTCTTTAAACAACCTTTTCCTAATCACTCTCCAAACAATGACACTTCAGGATCTCAAAAATCAAACGCGCATACTATCAGCTTCATTTCTACTGAAGGATCTTCTTCTAAACCTGAGCCATCTATGAACACATCGACTGAATCAGAACTTCTTCCCACTCCGTTAATCTCTGAGATTCCACCATCTTCAGATGATCCATCTTTGAGTATTCCTCCATTGTTAGAGACAGATTCATCTCTCTCTACCTCTTTATCTGATCTTCCACCTATACCTGAGACAGTGTCATCTTCATCTGTCTCGGCATCAGATATTCTTTCGATGCTTGAGTCATTTACATCCCTTCAAATTCCCACTACGGATACTTCTACTTCTGTCACTCCCATTTTTTCCATGACCATGCCTTTGGTTAACGTACCCATAGTTGTACCAACTTCTATGCCATTGGAGGCATCTTCGATCTTAACCCTTCCTGTCACTTTTCCTACAGTAATTACACCCACAATTACTGCATCTGAAGTACCTTCCTCACAAGAGGCTGCCTCTTCATTACCTATATCTTCCACCATCAGTGCTTCCTTTCCTATTAAGGAAACATCTAAAGAGTTAGCATCGACACCTATGCTTCTGACACCTGGACTCAGACATAAACAATTGGAGTTTAATCCTAGGGTCACATCATTGGCATCATCACCTTTACTTCCTCTGAAATGGTTACAATCACCGTATGCGGTCGAGGTTATCACCATACCCGAAAAGGGAAAACCAATATTTTGGACCATCAAGACTCTTGGTGCTTTCCCTCAAAAATCCCTCTCTGCGCCTCATAAAAGATTGGATTTATCCTCTGAAAAGGCATCTTCTTCTACAACACCATCTTCACTAGTGCCTCGTAAAGTGGATTTACCTATTGGAAAGGGGTCACCTCTTTTATCAGAACCATCATCTTCATCACCAAAAGCTAAGGCACCCTTTGTGCCTCCTATCAGATCTATTTTGGAAGCTCCTCCCCCATCTAAATCAGTCTTATTTAAATCGTCATATGTTTCGGCCAAACAACCTTCTTCATCTCCAAAGACCAAAACACTTGTCACGTCTTCATCATCTTCAAAATCTATCTTAGGAGCTCCTCCTCCACCAAAATCAATCTTGCCTCACTTGCTTCCATCTCAAGCACCTAAGGCTACTTTTCCCAATGTCCAGAAAAGTAAAACAATCCCTAAAAAGACTGTCAAACCAGATATGTAGATTCTTTTACCTCGGTAGTCTGTTAAGGCTAAAGAGGTGCCTTCATCATCTCTGTCCTCATCTTTGTCTACCAGATTCTATACTGAAATCCTTCACCAACTTATCCAATCTTCATCTATATCTCTTCCTCCGATCAAACCCTATAATCCCAAAGGAGTAAAACCTTCCTGGTTCAACTCTGATTTGATTTGTGCTTACCATCGCACTCCAGGTCATGACACCGAGGGATGTAAAGCCCTTCAATCTGTCATTAACAGCCTCTTGGAAGAAAGTGATCTTCTGCTGGAAGAGGAGGAGGAACACGTGTCTCCTATCATCCCAACTACATCTGAGCCTGAATGGTCTACTCAGGCCTCTAATTCCATTAATTCCACTCCAGATGATCTTCCACCTTCTCAAATCGACACAATTCATATCACCACTAGAGCACAACAGTATGATAATCCATCATCTTCTACAGCCTCTCGACCACGGGTCATCATTTCTGTGGCCCCCGAAGGAGTTCCTCCTTCCTCATCAGCCCTGAGACCTCAGATCTCTATTCGTGCTTCACCTCAGGCTCAGATTCCCATGTCAGTTGAGGAGAGTGTTATGAAATAACTCACCCATGCTCCAGTCAAAATGTCTCTTTTTGACCTCATTCAGTCATCTCCCCAGCATCGCCAGGCTCTGATCGATAATCTATGCCATATCGCAGTGAATTCAGATGAGCCCCAGCCTTTCGAGATGGTTGTTGGATTGAATAGACCGTCAACCACCATTTCCTTCGAGGATTCTGAAATTCCTCCCCTTTCTTCTGAGGATTTAGAGGCTCCTCTCTTTATCACAGTTCAAATCAATAACACTACGTTAAAACACACTATGATCGACAGTGGTGCTGCACTCAACATCATTTCCTCCCACACATTCGAGCAACTTAAGTTACCAAAGAACGTAGTGTCACCACCACCTTTCACCCTTCGATCATTTAACGATCAGCTGGCAGTTACTTTAGGAACTGTGGTCCTGCCCATTCGGGTAGGCAAGAAACTACTTCATGAGCTTTTTTACATTGTTGAAGGGAAATTCCACTACAATATGATCCTCAGACACTCCTGGATTCATACAATGCACTGCGTCCCATCAACCCTCCATCGATGCATAAAATATCAGTATGAGGGAAAAATCTATACTCATCCAGGAGATCCTTTCCCTTCCACACAATGTGATATGACCACAGGGTCTGCCCCTCCAAAGGAGAATGCTTGTTCTCCTGACGAGGCTTCATCCTCTTCCATACCTGCAACAAAATTACCAGATTTACAAAATCTAGAAGAAACATTGCAGCATTTTTCGTTAGGAGAGCTTCCTCTTCTTTCTTTTGATGCCCATCTCAAACCTAACGAGTATGGTAGGCCAGACAAACAACCTGAATATCAGCCAGGTCTTGGTCACATCATCACCATTGGTCTACCCAATCAACAGACTAACTTCATCTACGGTGGTCTTGATACACCTCACTATCATCTGGATTCTCCTCCTAGGGCCAAACCCTATTCAGCAGGGTTTGATTGTCTACAAAATCCCACGTTCGCAAAAACTTATCTATATCGATGCGCGTGGAAAGGCTTTGGCCTGGGAAAGTATGAACAGGGTGTGCATGACCTCACATCCATTCCAACTCTTAAACCACATCAAAAATTTGGTTTAGGGTTTAAACCTCTCTCGAAAGCCACTGTCACCATTCTCGATGAGCCTCTTTCCATTGAGGAACCATCTTCTCCCATCAGGTCGGAAGCATCACTTAATGTGGATGACACCATTTCCATCCCACCTAACTTTTTTTTTAGTCAATACCATTTCCTTAGGTCCACTGACCTATAAGACTAATGGAAAATCCACTTCCATACCATTAGTCTTCCCTGAAATAGTTGGAGATGACTCTCCCACTATCAATACTATCCATTGTGCAGATGATGATTCTGTCCTTACCTATCTAGGGGCAGAGGATTCTTATCTTCCTAAAACCATTCCTTCTGACACATCTACGCTTCTCAACGAAGCCACTGTCGACCTTAATATAGGGACTTCTAAAGACCCTCGCATCATTAAGGTCGGCCAATCTCTTAATCCACAGGAGTTAGGAGACTTCACTGCCTTTCTTTCCCACCATCGCCAAGCATTTTCTTGGTCATACGAAGATATGCCAGGCCTCGATCCTAATATCATGGTCCACAATATCGTTACTCTTCCAGACATCAAACCAGTTAAACAAAAACTACGTAAGATGCATCCTCGTGTAGCCCTCCTCGTTAAAGAAGAGTTGCAGTGCTTGCTTTCCACCAACTTCATCCAACCCATTGACTATCCACAATGGGTTTCAAATGTAGTACCAGTAACCAAAGCTACTGGGAAAATTTGAATTTGCACCGACTTCCGGGATCTTAATCTCACTTGTCCGAAAGATGATTTTCCTCTACCTAATATCGACCAACTCATGGATTTAACTGCAGGTCACGAGATGCTTTCTCTTATGGATGGTTTCTCTGGGTATAATCAAATTCTCATCACACCAGAGGACCAGCATAAGACTTCCTTCATAACTCCTTGGGGGACTTTTTGTTATCGCGTCATGCCCTTCGGTCTTAAGAACGCAGGAGCAACTTATCAACGTGCAATGACCTACATCTTCCATGATCTCTTACACAAAACTATGGAAGATTACGTCGATGACCTCCTCGGTAAGTCCAAACATCGTCAGGATCATCTTTTCATTCTTGTGCCCCTCTTTGAGAGACTCATTCATTTTTGTCTTCACCTAAATCCATCTAAATGCATGTTTGGCATTCTCACTGGTAAACTCTTAGGCTTTATCATTTCTATTAGGGGCATTGAAGTTGATCCCACAAAAATAAAGGCTATCCTCGAGATGCCTCCCCCTTCCAACTTAAAGCAGCTCCGTGGTCTTCAAGGATGCCTTCAATCAGTGCGTCATTTTATCTCACAGCTTTCAGACCGTTGTCAACCTTTTCATCATCTCCTCCATAAAAATGTTCATTTTGAATGGGATGAGCATTGCCAAAAATCCTTTGATGATCTCAAGGCTTATCTTCTTTCTCCACCTGTGCTCACACCTCCACGTGAGGGGGAGCCATTCTATCTTTATATTTCTGTAACTGACCATGCTCTGGGAGCCATGATCTCACATCGGGATGCTAATGGTAAAGAACAGGTTGTCTATTATATCAGTCACACTCTTCATGAGTATGAAACACACTATTCCGAAGCTGAAAAACTATGTTGTGCTCTCTTCTTCGCAACTTCTAAACTTCGTCATTACCTTCTTAATCACAAAACTTACATTGTTACAAGTGTCAATCCACTCAAGACAATGCATGTGAAACCTTATCACAATGATCGTATCACTCGTTGGCTCATGCTCATGACAGAGTTTGACCTCGAGTTCATCTCACAAAAATCTATCAAGGGTCAGGTCATTGCAGATCAATTAGCTGATACTCCTCTTCTGGACACTCAAATCCCCCTTGCTCAATTCCCAGATGAGTACATCCAACAAATCAATTTCAGTCTGTCTCCATTTAAAGTAAAACTCTTCTTTGATGGGTCCAAATGTCAGCAAGGGGGAGGTGCAGGTTTCATCATGATTCCTCCTTGGGGTGCACCTATCCCTGTCGCACACAAGCTTAACTTTGAATGTACCAATAATATGGCCAAATATGAAGCTCTCATTTTAGGTCTTCAAAATGCCATTAATCTTGGTGCTCACCATATCGACATCTTCGGTGACTCTGAACTCATCGTTAATCAAGTCACTGGTGTCTATCAGTGCAAAAATGATATCCTTCAAAAATATCACGATATCGTTCTCTTTCAGCTTCAATCTTTCGATAAATTTACTATCCAAGCTATTCCTCACACTGCAAACTAATTCACAGATACAATGGCTTCTTTAGCCTCACTTATTCCACCTTTTATCAAATACTCACGACTTTATGTGGTTGTTCAGCATTTAGACCAACCATATCATCTCAGGCAGTTGACTTCAATCAACGTAATCACAACCAACACTCAAGATGAGTGGTATCAACACATTTTTTATTATCTATCCCATTCAGTGCTTCCTCCAGATCTGACTTCCAATGGTAGAAGATATTTTATCCTACGCGCTAATCGCTATACTATTCTGGGTGGAATCCTCTACAAACGTGGTTTTGATGGTATTTTGCTTCGGTGCCTCAAAACCCCTGAATCATCTAAAGCCATTCAGGAAGTCCATGACGGTATCTGTGGTGGAAATTTTAGTGGCTTGGCCATAGCTAAACACATCTTACATTTAGGTTACTATTGGCCTTCTCTTAATCAAGACTGTTGCGAATGTGTCAAGTGTCAACAACATTCCAATCTTACACATATCCCTAGTCAGGCTTTGCAACCTGCAGCGGATTTGTGGCCTTTTTCACAATGGGGTCTTGATCTCATCGGTCTCATCAATCCCCGCTCTTCACAGCATCATCACTCTATCATTACTACCATGGAATACTTCACTAAGTGGGTGGAAGCTATTCCTCTTTCATCAACCAAAGCTAAACCCATTGTTGATTTTGTCTATCAACACATCATTTGTCGCTTTGGTGTTCCACACAAACTCATCACAGACAATGGTAAGTCTTTCAAAAACATCGATTTACAGAACCTCTATGATGCTTTCAATATCAAACTCAGCTTTTCTTCTCCGTACTATCCCCAAGCTAACGGCCAAGCTGAGGCTTCCAATAAAACTTTGCGTAATATCCTCGCAAAGGTAACTAGTCGAGCTGGTAGGGATTGGCATTTACATATCCCTTTTGCTCTCTGGGCTTATCAGACTAGCATTCATACTCCTACTGGTGCTACTCCCTTCTCTCTCATCTATGGGTCTGAGGTTGTCCTTCCTTTGGAAGTCCAGATTCCATCTCTTCGTGTCTCTCTCAGAGAATTTGTCTCTGATGAGGACTATCATCAAAACCATCTAGCGCAGCTTGAGTTGCTAGATGAGTGACATCTCAATGCTCTTGAGCATCATCAAGTCTATCTTGAGCATGTCAAACATGCTTATAACAAGCATTTGCAGCACCGTGACTTCAAAGTTGGTGATCTTGTTCTTAAAGAAAACCAAAATGTCACTACACTAGAGCGGAGTCAGCGTGGTAAGTTTGCTCCTAACTGGATGGGTCCGTACGTTGTCACTCATAAGTATGGGTCTGGGACTTATCACCTATCTTCCATGGATGGTGTACCTGAAATGGAACCTCTTAATGCTTTGCATCTGAGGCCCTTCTACTGTTAAACTTTATCTTACATGATCTTAGTCGCAAAACAGATCTTTCATCCATCTACAACCAGTCACACATTTTGTAGTGATTCAGAACTATGTGGTACTCCACATTATGTCTTTTATACCTTAAATATGAGTACTGCGGCTCTACTCATGGCATTTTCCTTACGGATTTGTTCCTTCTCATGGTAGGAATACCTTAATCACTACTTCATCCACCCTAGGTGTTCATCTTGATCAAAACAACTTTGGGGCATGAGTACGTGCTTATATACATTTTCTTCCCCTCTATCTGATCCATCTGGTCTAAACTCAGCTTCTTCCAAAGCTCAAAAAAAAAAAGAGAGAGAGATGCTATCCTAATTCCTAAAAAGATAGACTGATCCCTCGAAGGATAGCTATCCATGCCTTATCAATCAAAAAGTGTAGACCATTCCCTCGAAGGATGGCTACCATCAAAATCAAAATACAAACCACTCCCTTGAAGGATGGTTGTTTGTTTTATGGCATTTTCAGCCTTTGTAGTAACAAACTTCCTCTATTGGCCAGTTTGTTCACTTTTTAGCATCTCTGAAAGACTTCCCGTATCGATCAGTCTTTCTATATCTAGCAAACTTCCCGCATCGATCAGTTTGCTCTTATATCAAAAGAAACAAATCATGAAGCTGTGATATGAGACCTTTTCGATCATATGGAGATCCTGTTTTCCCCATATGGGCACGTATTTAATCCTTCATGTGTTCTGACGAGATGTATACTTATCTCTCATCCTTATCTACCTCCTAGATCTGGTTTGCGACTAACTAGTGTCAGGTTTATTTTAACCTCATCTATGGTCTTGTGTGCATCGTCTTTCAATTTTCCATCGAGGTCTCTATTTATGCTCAGTTAGGGGCCTAACTTATCATTCTTTTTCTATCTAGGTGTAGTGCCTTTTTAAGATACATTACATCTCTTTCTTTATTCTAAATAGACATTTCCCATGTTTATTTGTTGTTCATCTAGTTAAATTGACATTTAACATGTTAATTTACTCAGTCAAAGTCTATCATCTATGCTCATCTCATCAATCTCATCTAAATATCATCAAAAAGCATGTATTAAAAACACATGTGAATCCATCTATCTATCTCATTTAATTAAATTAACATCTTAAAACATGTTTATTTTATCAATCCATCAAATCAATCAAATCACATCTATTCATCTATCCTCTATAAACATGTATCTATATCCATCAAAATTACATAACATCTATCCATAACATCCATCTATCAAAATTAAATACAAGAGTCCAATCACATAACACAAAAGGATGAAAATATATATATACATATATATCTGTACAAAAGAATGAATGGCTTCCAATCAAGCCATATACATCATACATCAAAAATGCCTTCAAATCGAGGCTACATCAGTATATCGATACAAAAATAACACATCTAAATCGTGAAGTCAGACAGGTGGAAAACACTGTCTCCTCCACCCTCCTCTGGTCCAGGCTGTCTCTCCTGGCCATCTCCTACAGAGCTAGAGGTGCCTGCTGCCATGGCCCTACCACCATCTCGATCTCTCCTGGTGCTCACACCCTCCGATGCACCACTAGCCACGCTGTCGCTAATCTCCTCCTCACCCCGTAACGAGGCACATCAGGGGCATGCTGTGTCAGGGCATCCTCATAGTATCTCACCTCAGCAAGGAGAGCCTGATAAGTGCTCAGACTCACCATGTCAGGTGCTCGTAATGGCACTGCTGCTACAGGTGGTGGCCCTCCTGCTACCGCACCCTGTGCCCCTGACTCTGAGGTGGTGCATGTATCACCGTATTTGGCCCTGAGGGCCTCTCTATGTCTATGATAGTGATCTCTCTACTGTATCATTGTATCCCACTCCTGACGAGTGGTATCTCTCTCCAGTATCAATGCATCCCTCTCCTCCATCAAAGCCCTAATCTCCTCGAGGGCAGCCTGGTGTGTATGTGTCAAGGCAGCATGCTCTCCCTCCAGTCTCTCTAGCACTGCAGCTATGTCATCCTCATCTGCATCTACAGATGCTGGGAGGTGTCATGGTAGCTCTGTGGGGTACCATGCCCCATAGCCATCATCCACTCCTACGTCATCATCACTATCTGTGGGAGGTGGGGCCTCCCTCAGTGGATCTACTGGGATCAAAATCGGCAGGTCGGTCTCTCTGTTGTCCCACCTATATGGCACATATGTGGTCGGGACCATCTATACCAAACCAAACTACCTCATCACCCGTATAAATGGGACTCACTCTAAAATCTCTGGCCTGTGGCCCCTGACCACCCTGCTCCATCTCAGCTCCACCAGGTGAGCATCCTGACCGGCCCATGTCAGGTAGACCCGGTATGGTCTCCATATAACCTGCTCTAGTGTCAGAGTCCTGAATCACTCTGTATACCACTCTGTAGATCTCCCTGTATCTCCTGGGGCCATGTCTACCACCATCATCAGAATCCATACTCGAGGGCCCCCTCTGCTCCTGGCATCCATGGAAGCCCTGATGGCCTGATCACTGCTATATGCTCATATGCCCAACAATGGAGCACAAAGCTGACATCAATACCTGTCCATCTGCCTGTGGTGTACATCCACAGCTCATGATATATCTGTGCTAATAAGGCATCTGTAAACATGAACACTTGCCTAAACTCCAGGATGTCACAGACACAGTCCAGTAAAAGTAGTGGAAATCTCCCACCTCCTGAATCTAGTAGAGCAAAAGTAGGAGATCACCATCTGAATCAATGTTATCCATCTGCTCCTGGCATCATCCTATCTATAATGTGAGGCTATCCTCACCACCCCAGACACTATCTCTGAATCATCTGCCCTGTCTCCATATAATCATCCCAGGGCCCTCTGCTGCTGCTCTCATGGAGTGGTCTCTATCGGGTCCCCTGTAATCGGCAGCCTGAGGATCCTATAGATATCCTCGTGGGTGATGGTCATCTCACCCATCCTAAACCAGAACGTGCACGTCCTACTTGTCCCATCATCGTATCAAGGCTCGCATCAACTCCACGTCTCGGGGCACCCGTCGGTAGTAACGGAAGCCCCCGAGCCCGGCTAGCTCCAGGTGATGCCAATCGTCATCTGTCACATCAGGAAGAATAGTCTCCAGAAGCTCAGGAATAGCATCCCGCATGTGTAAAGCCTCTCGTGCCTGCATCCACGACGTCAAAAATGGTGTTAGCTTCTCATTTATTCAAATCGAAACATCAAAAGCACATTTCTCTACTTTCTAAGTCTCATCTATCCAATCGGCACCGATTGAGTTCCAATCGACGTCGATCTAATCTAGTCGACGTCGATTGGAAACCCAATCGGCACCGATTGAACCTAATCGGCACCGATTTTGTCAATCGACGCCGATTGAGAGGCTGAGTGTCCAAGACACTCTGGCCTCCCACTTATCCCCACTTTTCCTAAAATCTAGCATCCTAGTATGCTATTGAACGATAAACACATACACAAAGCTAAAGTAGATCCACTTACCCCAGGTCGTGTCCTCTTCCACTTCTGACTGCTCCCAGAGGCTTCCATGTTGCTCAAATTCAATTTTTGACTCTTTCTAAATCAATCGTCGCAGTGTAAATAAATCGTTAACGTTTTCCTTTCCCATATTTATAGGGTTTCGGTACGGTCGGCGCCGATTTTCCTGGTCGGCGCCGATTGGTTTAGTCGACATCGATTTTGTCTGATCGACGCCGATTGAGGCCGATCGACCACGATTGGTTACATTCTTGTCTTTTCACATCATATTCTTCCAACGAGAATGTCTCTTCATCTTTTTTGCCAAAGCGTTGATGCTTGGCTTGTTTATCTGATCATTATTATGACCTTAGTGTTGCCTTTTGGCACATATTTTTGATGTTATCACCCATTTTGAGTCTGTTCCCTGTACATGGGTCACTCGCATTTGTGGCAGCCTAAAGATAGCGGGTCTGTAGGCACTAACGTCATCTCATTCGCAGACCATCTAGTTGTCCCTACCAATGTGTCACTCTTTGGTTGCTACTATTTTGTAGGCCTCCTTCCACTCACGGGTCTGTAGCCACTAACGTCATCTCATACGAAGACCATCTAGTCTGCCCTACCAATGTGAGTTCCTTAGGTTGCTGCCTTTTTTATTGTTTTCATGCATCATCAATGGTCAGATCTACTCCAGATATCTAGCTGGGGCATCCTTCGTTCTCATCTACCTTTTTCAAACTCAGGATCGGTTGGTCTTTTGAGATTCATCCCATCCCTAGTTTGAGGGGGATCACATCATCACTTTTCTTCCTTTCTTCCAACTCCTTGTTTTTGTCTTGCAACTTTGCTTATCGCAAGTTACTCGACAAAAAGGGGCAAAATGTAGACACCTAAAATTGGTTACCCAATTTAGTGTCCCCCACATTCGTTTACCTTCTCGGGTAACCTGGGGCACCTTTATATCACCACTTTTCCTTTAGGGTATTAATTAAATATCTAATTAAACATCTATCCTAAGTTTATTATACCCCATTGTATTTTACCCATGGATAATTAAATATTAACTATTTAATTATACTTTTTACATGTATCTTAACCACTTATCTACCCCATATCAATTCCTAACCTCCCATATCAATTCTATCCATCTATCCCCCCTATTTCTCCTCTCCCCAAACCATGCAGCGGGATATTTCCCGTATTTGAGTCGGAAGGATAATACTCTTATCTTTCCAATTCATCCTTTTTGGCCATTTTGGGAATCTGTTCCCTGATCGGTGCCGACTGGTACTCGGTCGATGCCGATTTTTCAGAATGGCACCGATTGTACCTCGGTCGGCACGATTATAAATACAGGGCCAGAATTTAGTTCTGGTTAGACAGTAAGAGAGACAGAAAGCTTAAGCCTTGAGCCTTCGAATCGTCAATCGGAAGAAGAGAGAATTTTGTCCAAATCAATCCCTGAGAGGTGTACCATTACTCTGCCCTCGCAACATCGACATCGTGAGGATTCATCGACCTCTTGGTGACTCTGTTCCTGCATCTAGCTAAGGTGAAACTCTGTCCACATCTTTGCAGCTCCTGCAGGTGTTCACGATCCAGTCCTCATCAATCATCCATCAAGCTTTCTGTAACTTGCCTCCGGTCGACGCCGACCCATTCCAGTCGATGCCAATTTACCCTAATCGGTGCCGCTTAAAGAAATCGATGCCGATCACAATCTGGTCGACGCCGATCAACCTGCAGATAGGTGCCAAGTACAGGTAACATAAGTCTAGCATTGTTTTCACAGTTTCCTATTTTGTTGTTTATATTATGTCTGTTGTTTACATTCTGTCTTTTATTTTTAATCAGAAAATCTAAACATTTACCTACATCTTTTATCATGTATGCTTCTTTCCTTAATTGAAAACATGGACTGACATCCGCCGAGGAAGCTCATCACTTCCCAGACCCACTTTTCGGGCAGTCCACCCAAATATCTTTTAACGTTGTCTTTTTCTGCCAAGGATTTGTGCATCACAGGTTTCTTGGATCTACTTTGCAGGTTTGCTCATGTGCACCCATCTTGTCTACATTGGCTTTCCTCCCATCTACGGCTTCGGATCCCATCTTAACTATCAGGTATCGATTTCATTTGAGTTTTTCAGGACTTTTGTGTTTAGTTTGGTGCATTACAGTCACAACAAGAGTCAAGGTAAGGTCATTAGGTCAAACAACACGGGTAAGATTGTCGTAAGGTATAACGAGCACATGAGGTCATAGGTCACTAACAATGTTTTAGATCCAAGTAACTAGGTCACAACATGGGTAGGGTCGAGGTATGGGTAAAATAATGAGTCCCTAAATGATGAATAGGTTAGGTGGTAAATGATGAGGTCAAGAGGGTAAAGTGGAAATGTCCAAGTCAGGTGCATGGGTAAGGTAGAAAAATGATTCATGTTACCAAATTAGGAGTAGTGGGTAGGAAAAAGACTAAGCAGGATAACTGACAATGGCTAGAAGGAACCAATGCCGGTCGCAATGGACCGACCACGGTAGGCTAAGGCATGGGACCGATGTCGGTTGAGGTCAAACCATCCATGGTAGGCGAGGGCACATGACCGATGTAGGTCAAGATAAAACCGTCGCCTGTCATGCCGGGTAGGCTATAAAAAGAAAAAGTGTCGCATTTTTTAAAATCATTTTTCATTTACCAAATTGGAGAAAATGACAAGAGAGGAATAACAAGGTGGAAAGTTACCAAATGACACGTAGATTTGAGTTGGCGAGCCACTAGAGTGAGTGATTGTTGGTCGATAGGTGGGTCTACGAGTGCACGATGATTTGATTGGGTGATTGATTTGATTTGAGAGCCAGCGGATGATCAGTGATGGCAGAGGCAAGAGAGGGATCAGGTGGACTTGCACAGTGGCTCGAGGTGCCACCGCACAAATGATAACATGATGAGGTAAGAGGCTATTCTAATTATTTTGTTTGTTGTGAGTAGGTGGAGGGTAAGAATTGGGTAGGAGGGAAAATGTGGTTTTGGGGGGGGGAATATTTCAAAATTTGAATGCGAGGAATGTAATGAGAAAAGGGGAACAAAGGGAGGGTAGATTTAGGTAAATGAGGGGTGGGAATAGGTAATTGGGTAGGTATTGGTAGGGGAAATGGGTAGAAAGGAGAAGTGTAGGGAGAAATAGGGTAGGGTGTCACGGGTTTTTCACCGCGACAGTGACCGATGTCGGTTTTCTCTTAGCTGGCATCGGTGGGTAAGGACTGGTATCGGTCACAGATGTGATGACCGATGCCGGTTATGGTTGGACTGTGGTTGGGTGATGCTGACCGATGTCGGTCAGCAGGATAAAGAGGCAAGCCCTCGAGGAAATAAAATGGATGGGTTATAGACATTTAGGTAGGGGTAGGGAGAGTTAGGTAGGGGGAAAGTTATGGGTATGGGTAGGTGGGTGAATAAGGAAGATCGGTGAGAGGGGGAAAATGAAAATAGGTGAGGGTCCGAGGCATGGGTAGATAGGTAAAATGAAAATAGGTGAGGATCTGAGGTGTGGGTAGATAGGTGGTGTTTATTTAGAGCATAGATATAGGTGAAAGGTTAGTTTAGTTAGGGTAAGTGGTATAGTGGGGGTAGCAAGGTTGCATGCAGGTGTGGTCAAGTTTGATTGATATGATTGGTTGTATGCAGGCCAGGGACCAGCTACGGATGAGGGATAGAGTACCTCCCTTTCTCATGGAGATATGGGGGGAGATGACACATGAGGAGTGGATCCATGTTGTAGATGTGGGTCTGATTGGTGTCAGATGCTACCGGCATGTAGTCCAGGAGGTGATTTTGATGGTTTCCCTCATCGATAGATGGGATTCGGCAACCAATACATTTCATTTGCTGATGGGTGAGATCACGATCACCCTAGAGGATGTTTACAGGATCTTGTGACTACCTATAGTAGGTACACAAGTGTACTCGATCTCCTCAGAGGCATCTGAGGAGTTACTGTTACCAGTGTTTGGAGAGGGGCTGGCATTGTTAGGATTCCACAGTGCTAGCATGAGCTACGGGTGATGTACTGAGCCTACCCTGAGGAGATGAGGCTGGTAGTGCTTCTGATGGAGGTAGTCTATTGTTTTACACTGCCAGATGCAGAGGGTGGGAGATTCCCATGGTCACTGATGGGGGTCCTACATGACATGGTGGAGAGCAGGACTCAGTTTGCATGGGGGCCTGTGTTCTTGGTACAACTATATAGGGAGCTGTGGGCTTATGGGTGACTACGGTGATTTAGCTTGTGTTGCACATTCTTATTACATTGTTGGGCCTATGAGCACATTGTGTGTGTGCACCCAGTTGGTATGCCCTGGGATGATGCATTTGAGCCAGGTTTTGTTTGAGTGGGCTATAGGTGATGGGTGCTAGTTATGGGAGAGCATCGAGCGGCTAGAGTGACACATGATGTAGCCTATTACAGGTGATTACTGGAGGGGTTGTCTAGCATGGACATTATTTGGAGGCCATATGTAGGCTATCCTTCATATAGGTAGATGGTGGCAGAGCTGGATGGGTTACAAATTTACAGGTGGATAGAGGGGTGGTGGGCTGGGGAGCATGAGATGATACCCGTAGACTAGGTCAGACGGTAGTTTGGGTTGCCACAGGATATACCCCCACCCTTCCCTCAGTATAGGAGAGATGATGTGGAGAGGCCTATGTCTCCACCATGACCTACAGTGCCGAAGGGGAAGGAGGAGCATCTGGTTGACTGATAGATAGATGATGTCAGGGTGACAGATAGGTACAGGTAGTGGTGGGCTACACAGCTATGAGTAGTACCACCGAGGCCGGGGCAGCCAGATTTGGCTACTATCACAGTGCAGAGAGATTCCCTACAGGGGCAGGTGGCTACCCTGGTGACCCAGTTGGGCATAGTACAGGGACATCTGACAGGGGCCGAGGCACAGGTTGTGACCCTGTAGGCACAGGTGGCCACTTTTCAGGCACAGGGAGTACAGGGACCAGCACCCGCACCAGAGGGAGAGGGAGAGGGTGGAGATGGAGATGGGGTGTAGGTAGCCGCCCTACAGGTGTAGGTGACAGGTTTACAGGGCCAGTTGGCCATGGTGCAGGGACATGTTACAGGTTTGCAGGGCCAGTTGGCCACTGCACAGGCATAGATAGTGGCCCTTCAGGCCCAGGTACAGGTGTGATGGCACCACCAAAGGGGTAGGCTCCAGGGCCGATGGCACCACCACAGGGGCAGGGACAGGGTCCCATTATTTAGGTAGGAGTAGGGTAGGGTCAGAGGCCAATGGCACCACCACAGACAATACCCACTGCTAGATTGAGAGATGCCATGGGTGAGGTGAGATACTACCAGGATCATTTGATGGCAGTGGGGATATATGTCTTATCATATGCCGAGTACAGAGCACAACAGGCCTCGAGTGAGAGGAGAAGATCCCACACACATAGTGTGGAGAGTACAGGGGGCCAGTGAGCCCAGGGGCCAGTTCAGGGTGAGGCCACTAGTGCACGGAGGCCAGCTCCAGAGGCAGGACCATCAGGGGCCAGACCAGGGTGAGGTGGAGGGAGGTCAGCTGGACGTGCCAGGCTAGAGGAGCGGAGGAGGAGACAGATGAGACAGGTTTGGACATCAGATGGGGAGATGATTGAGCTCCATGCATGATTACTTTATTTTTGACATATATACCAGCCTACGTGCCGAAGATAGTGAGGATGTACATGAGAGTTTTTGAGATTTTGTTATATACACCGGCCTGCGTGCCAAAGATATTTGAGAGTCATGTATATGGATACACATGTTTAGATGATTGATTTATAGAGATGATGGTGATTATGGCATGATGTGTATATGGTTGTGTTTAACTTGCTATTTTGATTTGTATATGTGATGGAAACTAAGTAGTGTAGGCATGATAGAGCCAGGTCATAGGCATGGATCGAGTCAGGTTGTTATGGTTTAGGCATGGATGGAGTCAGGTCAGGTAGGCATGGATTGAGTCAGGTATGTGGTTTAGGCATGGATTGAGTCAGGTTATAGGCATGGATTGAGTCAGGTCTGTTTTTTAGGCATGGATTGAGTCAGGTTGACTTAGGCATGGATTGAATCAGGTCATAGGCATGGATTGAGTCAGGTTGACTTAGGTATGATGAAGTTTAGGTTGGTTTAGGTATGGTTGAGTTGAGATTGGTTGAGTTTGTAATTCATTAATTTGTGTAATTAATGATGATATGGGTCACGTTGAGATGTTTTATAGTAAAATGCATGATAATGGTAAAGAAATGGTAGACATAATGAATGTATGAATGATGATGGTAAAGATGTGAAGCAATTGTTGTTTGTTTGGTTTAATTTCCAATTATTGATATAAAAAGGAAACTAACTAGGGTAGAATGTGATTAGGAAAGGGAAAAGGGGAATTGGTTAGGGTAGAGAGTGGCTGAGCTAACCTCTAAGGGCCCCATGCCCTCAGGAGTGCTACCTACATAGTCCTGGAGAAAGGGACCTCAGGCCGATGTAGTTCTCCCATAAGCTAGGGAAAAATGTGAGGAGGTATGAGAATGGGTTGGTAGGTTATAGGCATGATTGAGTCGAGGTATTTTAGGTATGGTTGAATTGTGGGAAAATAGGTATGGGTGATTTTAAGTTGATTGTGGTGAAAGAGGAAAATTTCCCAGAGATAAGCGTCGAGGATCTAGTCCTGTATAGGATGATCAATACGTAATGAAGAAGTTAAAAGATAAGAGGAGGCAAGAGAGCCACCTGATTGGTAAGGATCATAATGGGTGGGTCATACCTTAGATAGGCTGATGAACGTAAGACCCTAAAGACATTGCATGATTGATTATTCTAAAGGTGAAGAATAGTCACATGATCACCAAATGTCATGGTTCCAGCAGGTCCCTTGAGGCGGTAGGAAATGAAGGTGTGAATGGTGAGAAGGTGAAAAGTGGTTAGTTTATATGGTATGAGGTAGCATGCCTTTTGGCAAGAGATCCAAGATCACAATGAGCAAGTCCATGACAAAAAAGGTTTCTATTTTGACTTGTATTTGAGATAGACTGATCGATGCGGGAAGTCTATATGGGATGAGGAAATTAACTCCTTGAGGTCTTCGTGAAGCTGATCGATGCAGGAAGCTTCAGATTCTCTTTTTTTTTTAACCAGGCTTTACATAACTTTCCTTCGAGGGAGCAGTCTATTTACAGCAGTGATGTAGAGAGAAAGATGTCCTTTTTGAGGGAGTCATCTTTTTATTGGAAGTTTGACTCAAGGAGTTGGATCCCATGTGAGGGATTTTAAGTCATGGACAAGACTAAGGTGAAGAATCAGATTCTTGTTCAGAAAGCAAGGTGAAACAACCATGGGATCTCATCTGAAAGTAGACAAAAAGTATCCATGAGAATCATGCCATGTGCAGAGCCATGGTACACATATTTAAGAGAGGGTAAAAGAGTGACGGGTACACACATGATTCTTGTTTAATCATTGGGGATGGCATAGTGAAAGGAGGGAAGTGAATAGCGCTCAAGGGATGAGCATGAAAAGAGGCAGAAGGTGAGGTAGGACTAAAATTCAATAGTAGAATGGTCAAAGATGCAAGGCATTAAGGGGCTCAGGTTTGGGTTTACTATCTAGTGAAGATAAATGATAAGCACCTGATCCATAAGCATGAGTCACGATGTATGGTCCAAGCCAATTAGGAGAAAATTTTCCCCGTTTACTTTTTTCTACTTTGGTTACATGTTGATTTTCCTTCAGGACAAGGTCACCAACTTGGAAGGTTCATTCATGGACACATTTTTCATAGGCACATTTGATACATTTTTGGTAAACTTGAAGATGGTCAAGAGCATTAAGATGACATTCATCTAATAACTCAAGTTGTGCTAAATGGTCCTGGTGAAAGTCATCATCATTGAGCATGTCATGGAGAGAAATACGAAGTGATGGAATCTGGACTTCGAGAGGTAGAACAACCTCTGTACCGTAGACCAGAGAAAAAGGTGTGGCAGTAGTGGAAGTGTGAATACTAGTACGGTACACCCACAGGGTGAAAGGAATGTGTGTATGCCAGTCCTTCCCAGTATCATTAACCACTTTCATGAGAATTTTGTTCAGGGTTTTATTAGTGGATTCGGCTTGGCCATTGGTTTGTGGGTAATATGGTGACGAGAAACTTAGTTGAATACCGAAGGCATCACAAAGTTTCCAAAGGTTTTATTTTTGAATTGTTTTCCATTATCAGTGATGAGGCAATGTGGGACACCAAAGTGACAAATAATGTGATGATTGATGAACTCACATATTTTCTCAGCTTTTGTGGAGATGAGAGGTATGGCTTCAACCCATTTGGTGTAATATTCGGTAGCAGTGATTATCCATTGATGTCTCTGGGAAGAATGGGGATTGATCTCTCTGACAAGATCCAAACCCCATTGAGAGAAGGGCCAAAGGTCACGGGTGACCTGTAAGGCATGACTAGGTGTATGATGAAGATTGGCATGTTGTTGGCATTTTACACAATGCTTAACATAGTCACAACAATCATGGTTAAGGGTTGGCCAGTAATAGCCTAGGTGAAGAATACGCTTAGCAACAACAAGGCCACTGAAGTGACCTCCACATATGCCATCATGAACTTCCTTAATGGTATAAGGAATTTCAGAACTCGTAAGGCACCGTAAGAGAATACCATCGAAGCCATGCTTATAGAGGAGGCCACCCATGATGACATAATGAGAGACCCTTTTAAGAAAGGCATTTGTCCATTACGAGTGAGGTCAGGGAGGCAAGATGGAGAGGGAAAGATAGTCTGAGTATTGTTTATACCAAAGGTCACTCGGGTCAGGAGCAGTGGTTCTGATAGAGTAAACTTCATGAGGTAAATAAGAGGGTGATTGGAGTCTTTGTATGGTGACAAATATTTTAGAGTCGGTGGGTGAAGCGGGTATCTGAGAAGCCAAGTAGGCCATGGTATCTACAAATTTGTTGGTAGAACGGGATGGTTTGAAGGGCGTAACGGTCGAAGGTGGTCAAAAGTATGTCCACATGATGCTTATACTTTTGAAGTATCTCATTACGACACTGGTATATACCATTGACTTGGTTTATGACCAATTGAGAATCACCAAAGATGTTGATTGACTTGACATCTAAGGCATAAGTAGCCTGGAGACCCAATACGAGTGCTTCGTATTCAACAATATTGTTTGTACAATCAAAATCGAGTTTGAAAGACAAAGGCATGGGTTCACCATCAAGTGGAATGAGGATAACACCAGCCCCACCCCCACGCTGACACTTGGAACCATCGAAGAAGAGTGTCATTTGGTAAGCAGGTTCATCCAGGGAAAGGGTAGCAATAGACTCATCTGGAAAGTCAAAGTTAGAGGGTTGATCCCTAGAAATAGGTGCGTCAGCCAATTGGTCAGTGATAGCTTGGCCCTTGATGGAATTTTGATGGATGAATTCAAGGTCGAGGTCAGCCAGAAGCATAAGCCAGCGTGCAGCCCATTGATTTTGGTAAGGTTTGGCATACATGAAGTGTAAGGGGTCGGTGTTGGTCACAACATAGGTTTTGTGGTTAAGTAGGTAATGGCAGAGTTTGGTGGCAACAAAAACTAAGGCTAAGAAAAGTTTTTCGGCATGGGTGTATCAGGTTTCATATTCTAGAAGAGTACGGACTTATGTAATAAACCACCTGCTCCCTATGTTGTTCATCGCGATGAGTGAGCATGGCCCCTAAGGAGTGATCGGTAGCAGAGATGTATAGGTAGAAGGGTTGATCATCTTTAGGTGGAATGAGTATGGGTGGTTGGAGAAGGTATTGTTTTAAGGCCTCAAAATATTTGTGGCAGTCATCATCCCATTTAAAGGAGACATCCTTTTTGAGAAGATGATGAAATGGCTGACATCAATCAGAAAGTTGTGAAATGAAATGACGAATAGACTACAACTTACCTTGTAGGCTATGGAGTTTCCGTAGATTAGTGGGTGGAGGCATTTCAAGAATGGCCTTGACTTTAGTAGGGTCAACCTCTATACCACGTAAGGAAATGATAAATCCCAGGAGCTTTCCTGAGAGAACCGTGAAGACACACTTCTTGGGCTGAAGGTGAACACAATACTTAATGAGGTGGTCAAAGATGGTTTTTAGGATGGTGAGGTTCTTGGAGCAGTATTTAGATTTGGCAAGGAGATCATCTACATAATCTTCCAATATACGGTGCATGATGTCATGGAAGATGTAAGTCATAGCCCGCTGATATGTGGCACCAACATTTTTAAGGCCAAAAGGCATGACTCGATAGCAGAAGGTCCCCCAAGGGGTGATGAATGTGGTTTTGTGTTGATCCTCTGGGGCAAGAAAGATTTGGTTATAACCCGAGAAACCATCCATGAGTGATAGCATCTCATGACCAGTGGTAAGGTCAACCAGTTGGTCAATACCGGGTAGAGGAAAGTCATCTTTTGGGCAAGCTAGGTTGAGGTCATGGAAATCTGTGCAAATGCAAAGTCCCCCTATCACCTTAGTGACAAAGACAATGTTAGAAATCCATCAGGGATAATCAATGGGTAAGATGAAGGAAATGGAAAGAAGGCACTGAAGTTCTTCTTTGACCAGAAGAGCAATGCGAGGGTGCATTTTCCTCAGCTTTTGTTTTATGGGTTTGGCATCGGGAATGGTTACGATATTGTGGACCACTATGGTGGGGTCAATACCAGGCATGTCTACATAAGACCAAGCAAAAGCATGGTTATGATTTTTGAGAAAAGAAGTGATGGCTTCCTGTTCAGCAGTATCTAAAGATTGGCCAATCTTTAGAATGTGCGGGTCATCCTGAGTATGGATGTTGATTTTGATAGTCGATTCATTCAACATGGTTTGTGTCTCAGATGGTAACGACCGATGAATATATGAGTCTTCTGCACCAAGGTAGGTGAGTATAGATTCATCATCCTGACATTGAACGACATTAATAGAAGGTGTATCATCATCGATCATTTCAGGATATAGGAAGGGAAGAGAAGAGGGAGCCTCACCCTCACTTTGATAAGTCAGAGGCCCCAAGGAAATGGTGTTTATGAAAAAAAAAATTAGGAGGGAATGGATTTTGGATCCATCGACTCTGTCGGTGAAGGTGGTGAAGAAGGTGGAGCAGGTGAAGAAGGTGGAGAAGGGTCGATATCCTCAATGAGTTCAATGCGAGCCTTCTTGGTAGGTAGTTCAGCAAAGCCGATACCACTACGGTCATTATGTTTGTGGGTAGTACATGGAATAACAGTGTGATGGCCTTGCTCATAAAATCCAAAACCAAAACCCTTCCATGCACATCGGTGCAGGAAGGTGTGGGTGAAACGGTGATTGGTGAGTGACTGGAGGTCGGTAGAAAAGGGGTGGGTTTGTGATGGTGGTTCAGGTGTATAAGTGGAAGTATCAAGTCCCCCATAGGTGAGATTGGTGTGAAGGTGGGGAGGACCATAAAGGAGATGCTCTCCTATGCGGTGATCATAGTGAGGGTGTTGGTGAAGGCTTCCATACTCTTGTGGAGTAAGGAATGTGTTGACATTATATAGGTGATACTCCCCCAGAGTGAGGCATTGAAAAACACCTTCCAAGGGATCGGTGGTCGATATGTGGGTAGCTGGGATAGATGATGTGTTAGAGATTGGATCAGAGGTGGAGCCAGCTGATTGGGAGGCTGATGGGTCAGCAGTGGAGGTCATGGCAGTGGTAGGAATGGAGGATTTAGGTGCGGTTGAGGTAGCGGCGGCACTGGTGAGTGGAGGTGTAGGTGAAGAGGAAGTGGTCATGGATGTAGATGCCTTAATGGGTATAAGCACGTCATTGGGTCGGTAAAGCATGTTGTAGGTTTTGAAAGGTGATGGGTCAGCCAGAATGGTATAGGTGTGCCCTTCATGCTCAAACTTCACACAATGATGCAAAGTGGAAGGAACACAACCCATAACATGAATCCAGGGTCTACCAAGCAACATGTTATATTGAAATTCCCCCTCCAAGACATAAAATAACTCTGGAATAGTACGGGGGCCCACACAAACATGGAGGATGATGGTGCCAAGTGTAGAGGTGATAGCATCATTAAATGAACACAACATGATGGGATGTTTATGCATGTAATTGTCAGGTATGCGCATTTGGTCAAATGCATGGGAGGAGATGATGTTAATGCTAGCACCCCCATCGATCATAACACATCGTACACATATATTATCAATATGGATGGAGATGAAAAGGGTTGGATCAGGGTCATCAGTTTGGTGTGGTGTGATCTCTTCATCTGAGAAGCTGAGGGTGGCTACTTGGTGAGTAGGTGGAGGTGTAGAAGAAGGTGGTAATTTGGTGAGAGAGGCTACATGATGAGGTGTAATAATGGAGGCTATGGGTGTAGGGTCATTGGGTAAAACCTCAATAGACTGAAGAACCTCCATGAGAGCTTGACGATGGGATTCAGAGGTTTGGATGAGGTCATATAGGGACATTTTGAGGGAGGATTGGTGTAATTGTTTGAGCATCATGCGATGTGTAACCCCATTAGAAATAGGATATGTGGGGCCACAGATAGTGACTTTAGGTGTGGGTGCAGATGGTATGTTGGGTATAGGGTTGGTTGGTGGGTCGGTTGCCTTTTCCTTGCCTTTGTCCTTCTGAGCATGGGTAGCAACGTGGATCATGTTGATTTGAGGTGGGGAGGTAGGTGAAGTAGGTGAGCCATGAAAGGTATAATGACAGGAAGGACTGAAGCCAAGAGGTGGGAAGGAACCTTGTGAAATGAGTTGGGCACACTGAAATTTGGTTGTGGGTTTGATGAGTTCTCTGATACAAACCATGTTAATTTCAAATCTCGGGGTGGCTCTAAGAGTTATGAGGGTGGATATTTTGATCACTCAATAGGCAATAAGGGAAGAACTATGGAAATGGTGCTAGCGAAATGGGGTCCTCATCAAGAAGGTCATCATCATCAAAGTTTTCTTCAGGAGGACACAACTAGACAAGAGCAGTTTTCAAAGCCTTACAGTTCTCTACATCATGTCCTGGCACACGATGGTAGGCACAAATTTTGGTTTCATCAAACCCTTTTGGTTTGGGTTTGAGTGGGTCGTAAGGTCTAAGAGGTGGTAATGTGATGACAAAAGTTTCAAGGAGGTTGGTTAAGATTTTGGCATAGGATCCCGCTAGTGGATCACAATGGGAGGTGAATGTGGGTTTGGGTGTAGGTGCGGCTGATTGTATAGGAAGAGTCTTTGCAAGAGGGGGAGTGGGTTGAGATATGCTCTTGGGTGTTGGTGTGGTCTAGGTGTTGGTCATGTCTGCTTGGGTAGGGGCATGGTAGATGAACTGGCAATAGAGTGTGTGGTTGGTTTAACTACCTTATTGGAGGGTAGCATATTTTTTCCTTTAGGTTGCACCTTCTTGGGTAAAGGTGATATGGGTGCATGAGATTTAGAGGGAAAAGTGGATGGTGGAAGAGGGCGGGTTACCCATGGGGATAACCGAGGTGCTGTGGAGGTAGATGGCATAGGTTGTGTAGGAGGTGTGAGGGAAGGAAATGAAGTGTCATGGGTAGTGAAGAAGTTATTGATGGTATTGGAGGTATGGGTGGTAAAAATGTTACAGGTGTGGGTGGAGGTTGTGTCAGGTGCTTGGGTATATTAGAGGTCTGTGAGGGAGGAATGGGCTGCTGCATTTTTAGTTTACCAGTGGGTGGAGGTTTCTTAGCCAGGGTCGAGGGGTGAGGTCCTAGGATGGACGGAAGGGGTGAAGGTGATGAGGGTGTGATTGGCGAGGTTGGGGTATGAGATCTAGGGGATTGGTTCTTCTGTTTAGGGGCCAGGTTAAATTTGGTGTTAGTTTTGGAGGATGTAGCTAAATCTAATTTGATGGGTGGATGAGTAAGGCTAGCCGTTGGGATGACCCCTAAAGTAGTAATAGGTTTAGGCAAGGAAGATGATGTAGGTGTGGGTTTGGATGTAGATGCATGTTGGGTTATGGGTAGAGGTGTGAGTTGAGCCATGAGTGGTATCATGGGAGAATTTGTGATAGTTGTGGTTGTGTTTGGTTCAGTCGGCCGAAATACTTTTGGATAGATAGTGGAGGTGTCAGCGAGTGACATCTGCATTTGTGTTGAGACAGGAAGTAGAAGACGCCCCCAAAGTAAGGCTCTATCCACATAATCCATGTGATTGGCTAAGCATGAGAATGACACTACTGTGGGTGAGGTTGATGTGGATCTAATGGTGATTCCCATAAAATGTGTTTTAGAAATGGGGAATTCACTAGCTTCAGCCTCTGTGGGTAAGAGAGCCAAAAGTAAGTCAGCAGGATCTTGGGTGGCTGATGGAGAATGGTCACCTAGAGGTAACGAATTTCTACTGGATCTTTGATAGGTGGAGGAGATGATGGGTGCTCCTCTGTGGGTGGAGGAGATGAACAAGCATCTCCCATGGGTCAGAGAGGTACTGCTGGTGATGGCTCTCTAGGTGGAGAAGCCAAAGGTGAAGTGGTCTCGATGGTAACAGAAGACTCCTTCACAGGTGAGGGAGGAGATGAAGGGTGTTCCTCTATGGGTGGAGGAATAGGTGAAGTGGGTTCATGTGTAGGTGGAGGACTTCCGGCTAGGATTTCCTCTATGGAAGGAATATGAGGTAATTGGGAAGCAACTAATGCATCACTGAAAATAGCATGGACCTCGCGGGTATGGCTATCATTAGTTGAGGTCTCTCCAGTTTGATCAGAAGAAGGGGCATGATTAGGAAATGGTTTCTTGAAGATGTGTAGGTTTTGGTTGGCAGGTGCATTAGGATTATCCAAGACTAACTCACCATTCTCGAGCATTTCCTGGACAATGTTCTTGAAAGTGATGCAATTTCCATCACTATGACCTTTTACCCAATGATAGTTGCAGAAGTCATGCTCTTTGTACCATGCGGGTGTGGGGCGAGCAGGATCAAAACCCGTGTGTGGTTTTATAGGAGGAAGGGTGATGGCCCCAGCTTTAATGAGATTTTCTAAAACAAAAGAATAAGGCTCCCCAATTGGGGTGTATTTCCATTGTTCTCATCTGAATTGAAAAGTCTGGACAGGAGAAAGATTAGATGAGGGCTTAGCCTGATTTGATGGATGAGCTGGGCCGGCCTTGAGTACCACTGCGTTAGCGGTTCCCTTGGATTTTGAATAATTATTATGTGGTTTCGAAGAAGAAGAGGTATCATTTGACTTAAATGTCAGTTCTTATTGCGTAGTTGAATTATCTTTTCTTCGATGGCCCGAATCTCTAGCTTTCGTGCCATGGTGAATGCCTCATCGAAGGTTCAGAAAGTTGCACCTGCAGGGTTGGTGAGATATGTCTAGCACAAGCCCAAGTGAAGAGCTCTATGAGTTCAGTTTGTGGTAATTGGAATGTGAGTTGATTGATCAGGCTACGCCAACGAGTGACAAAATCTGTGATAGACTCATCGTCATATTGACGCATAGAGTAGAGGTCAGTCATGGTAACCTTCTTAACAACGTTGATGGAGAAGTGATCCAAGAAGGCTTGGGCTACCTGATTAAATGAGAAGATAGAATGTCTAGGTAACCCACTATACCAGTCTAATGCGGGCCCAGTCAGAGACATGGGAAAGGTCCTCAGAAGCAAAGCATCATCATGGGTGATCAGATAACACCCATGTTTGAAAGACCACAAATGTTGTTGCGGGTCCTCTTTGCTATTGAAGTGGTTAAATTTAGGCATTTCCCAATGTACGGGATATGGACGAATAGGAATGGATGGGTGTATGGGCTCATTACAAATTTCATCATAGGTGAGAGAGTTGTGTGAGCCAGAAACCGATGCCTCCAGTGTCTGCATCTTGTCCATCATTAACTTGATGAGGTCATTGGTAGGTGGTGATGGATGGGTACCTCCTGTAGCATAAGAGGGTTGGTGTTGGACATATGATGGAGGTGGCATTCCAGTATATGGTGATGCCACATAGGTAGGTTGAGAATGAGGGAGTGAGATAGGGGGTACGTACCCAGAATGAATGATAGATGAAATGGGAGGCTGCTGATAGTACGTATATGGAGGTGGAAGGGTCAAGGTAACTCTAGTAGTGATGGGGGCTAAGGACTGTGGAATAGAAAGGACAATGTTTTGAAATGGGGTAGGGGTCATCGACACCGGGGGTGGTTGTGTTGCTATGGGTATATGTGAGACAATAGGCATGGATGAGGTTATGTTCTGGGTGGTGGACGAAGGTATAGTGGATGTTGCGGGTGCAATAGATGTGGCAGATGTGGCGGTCATAGCAGGTATAGGGCCTAGCTGTGAAATGACTGGGGGCAAGGTAGGTGCGGGTAGTGCGGAGCTAGAAGGGGCTGACACAGAAGTAGGAATGAGTGTCGGGGGGATAGATATGGGCATGCCATATATCAACTGACCCGAGGCATCTCGAGTGGATGAGTGGGAAAGATAGAACTGTAAGGCGGCAAGGTTCTGGTCAAGGAGTCACGCAAACTCCTCATCACCTGTGGTGATAGTGATAGGTTGGGTAGGATCCATGGGTGATAGAATGGAAGGTGGTGAAGGACTAGGTGGGAGTGGTTGACAACTAGCATGGAATATGAGGGCATTTTCTTGGCTACGAGTCAGCACCATGTGAACAAGTACTGATTTGGTAGGACTGCTTTCTGTAAATGACACAGAAATACAACAGAAATAGGAAAAACAGGTGGTGGTAGGTGGATTGGGTAAAAATGTCAGCTGGAAAATTGAACAGGCTAACCGATGCCAGTTAGGGTAAACCGATGTCGGTCACAGGTAACCGTGGTCGGTCACTATGGAAAAATGGACAGTTTTCAAAACAAGGCAAAAGGCTAGTAATCTGCCAGGTAGATAAGATGCAGATGGATTTTATCAGGACAGAGAAGATGATGAGAGTTACAGAGACTCTGAATAACAAAGAATATGAAACAGGTGTCCTTTTGGGTAGGTTAACCAAAAGAACAGTAAACCAATGCCGGTTGGGTAAAACTGGTGACGGTCAGAGGGTAACCGATGACGGTCATTGGACCGACACCGGTTACTGTGAAATTGAAACAGAGATGAAGAAAAGGTGGTTGTGATTTAAAATCAAGTGTGGAATCAAACCCAGAATTCTGAGAATGATGAAAATGGGGTCCAGGCACACTCAGATGAAGTTGGAATACACCAACTATGATGAGGAGTGTGCAAGGAGAAATAAAAAGATGAAGAACATGTCCTCTCACCTCAAAACACAAGCCAAGCAGAAACACTAAGAAAAATATGATCCTAAGAGTGCTATTTATTTTATGTTTGTTCAGCTTATGCTATTTAGAAGACTGACTCATGAACTTTAGAATAGAGTTTTTGGTGAGGAAGGCTTCCTACGAAGAAGGAGATCTACAAGGAGAGGTTTCAGGTTATGTTATGGTGGGGGCGGGCCATCCTCTGAGATAATGACTCGACAGAAGTAACGAGCTGGGTGCCCACTGTGTCATGATCATGTGATCACCTACAGCTTCTTCCGGGTAAGATGTTGTTTAAGAATGTGTATATTTTTCAATTTTGTGATGTTTGGTAAGACTCAGAGAGAGAAGAAGAGAGAAAAAAGTGCTTTCTATGATTCGTTTGTCAATCATCAGCTGGGCATGACTTCCAGCGTATAGGTTGCCCTCATTTAATGTGAGCTAATGCAGTAAAGTAGAATGAAATGCAGTTGATTTTAAGCCCAAATCAAATATTGAATTCGATGACACAAAAAGATGAATAGGAGAGACTATGATCTTTCACTAATGCAGTACAAATGAAAGAGAAGAAGAGTTCTTTTTATAGCACCAAAACATGATTGCTTTGAGACAATAGAAAGAAGAGAAGATTCCAGGGGAGAAATTTTAATGTGAGAACCTTTCAGAAAGGAAACAAACATACAACTTTTCACCTAGAAATGAAGAAATGCAAGGAACCCCGAATGGGTCCCACCGGGCATGCCAAAATGTTTCACCTGATTCTTAGAGCATTTCTTTGAATATTGACGAAACAGATAAGGGTAAAAGGGCTAGGAGGAATACCTGTTAAAGTTGGTTGAAGGTTGTTGCACGTATGACTTCTTGATCCACAGCTGATCGTGAGAGCTTCCTTTTGGCTAGGAGGAACTACCTGAAATAGACAACAAGACCACCAAATAGAAGTTAAACAGTATATGCAGTGGACTGCCTAGCGTATGCTAGTTCCGGGAAGTGTGATACTCCCTAGAAGGCTGTCAATCCACTATTTAAAACAATTCAATGTTAACAATAAATGAAATCCTACTGTAGTTAAAATGATTTAGGTATCTCATTCGACTACAATAAGAAAATTCATTCACAACAGGCTAAGCTATGATTGAATCTGAAGGGCAAGGTCTCTGTCAGAGTACTGGTACTGGTCAGGGTCTGGTTTTGGGTTGTTTTGGGTATTTGGTGGGGATTTTAGGCTCTGTTCTTGGTCTGAGGGTAAAACACAGAGACCGACATCGGTCTGGTATGACCGATGTCAGGTTTAAGTGAACCGATGACGGTTATGGGTAACCGGCGTCGGTATGGTCGGGGTAGAGGAAACTTATTAAAATCTTGGTGTGAGGACAGATCTGAGGCTAAATGGAAATGGAGAGGGTAATGGCAAGGTCTATGGAGATCTTAGGTGTACTCAGAGATCTTTAAAAGTTAGGTATGGGAAATTTAATGGTGTGGGTGAAGGAATGATCAAACTTGCATGAAGGTAAATGATGGGAGAATGGGAATGCAAGTAGAAACTGATAATAGAGGTAACAGAGCCTACTAAAATGAAAGTAGATGAATGTTGGTTAACAAAATACTTACTGTTGTATGAGCTTGATGGCTGGATGGCAATGGCAGTTGATCAGATGGATGGAGTTTGGTGTGGTGATGGCACTTCCCAGGATGCTCCTGTGAATGCAAATGGCTCTGTGATCACTTCTGATGTTGGCTTGTGGATGCTCTGATGCATGTGTGAATGTTGGTTCTGCTTGCATGCAGCTCTGGTTTCATCTCTTGCTCTCAGAAATGTGCCAACCTCGAAATAAGGTTGTTTTGGGGAATAAATGGTAACCGACGATGGTTCTGGGTTGACCGGTGGTGGTTTAGGGTGACCGGCATCGGTTAGGGTGGGATTTTCTAGGTTTACTAAAATGGGTAGATCCACTTGATTTCTTGGATCTTGTTCATTTTTTTCCACGGATTAGAATGGAAGCTTCCTTTCTAATGGGTGGGAATGTGGTTAGAGGGAATGTAGGCTTTGATTTTTAGGGTTTAGGTAGGTCTTAGTTAGTTATGGCAACATACTAAGAATAGGTCTTAGGGTGAGGTGGCTAGGTGAGGTGTATAGGTGAGGTGGTGGTGTGAGAATTATCTCAATTAGAATATTTAAATAATAAATATCATGAGATCATGAATTAATTTAATTAAATTAATAAATTAATATTAGGGGGTGAAAGGGGCCATGGTTAGGTGAGTGTGTTCAAGGTGATTATTTGACGAGGGACCAAGGGGAGTGTGACCCAATTTTGTAAGGTAGCTGAGAAGTTTCATTCGGCTATTCATTATGTGTGCACATTGGTTGATTTGGTGATATAAAATGGACCAATACGAATGTTAGCGCTAAAGGATCTTGAACAAGAAGTAGAAAGAGCAAGGACCTCCGTGGTTAGGAAAATTTCAAATTATGAGGCATTGCTCAAAAATCTGAAGGATGAACTGAAGAAATCTGACCAATCTTTGAATATATGTGTGGCACTAAAAGCAATGATAAGGATCATAACTCTGGTTGAAGATAATGTTGTTTTGAAGGCTATGAAAGATGAAACACTGGGATGCACAGAAATATTGGCACTAGTGAAACAGAAGCGTGAAGTCCTTACACCAACTCAAGACCCACATAAGTAGAGAATATATGAGATTGGGAAGCACAACACAGAAGATGGATCTTATACAGGGAATGATGACTGTTATGGTCAATGTTGTCCAATTACTATAGAATGAGATGGAAAATATTACTCAAATGAATTGGAAGCCATTGCCACAGACATTTCAGAGAAGACAAGGATCGTGTTGGATGACTGGAAGACATTGGAGGCCGAAATTAAAAGAGAATATCTAGAATTGATCGTCTCGGTTGAAGAAGAAGTTGTTGCAAGGTAGAGGTATATTCTTTTGTACAATGATTCATTATATTATTTCCATTTTTATTCTTTATTCTTTGGGAACATCAGAAAGAATCCTTATTTTTGGGACGTAAATGTACTTTAGTGTGGGGTAATGTTGAGCAGACAATATTTTCCTAAGGAGAAGACACACATAGGATTTACACATGCGAACAAGGCATACTTAAATGCACGAAAGGATAGGAAAGGAAACACGTGCCAGGACAAGTTGATTCAAGACTTAGCCATTTTCATCGATGCGTCTATTTTTTGAAGGTAACATGTGGAACACACATTAGGATGGAGACTTTCTCGACACATAATTGCTATTTTGGGAACAAGTGTATGATAAGCACCATACATGAGTTCAAAATAATAATAGGATTACTTCTTCCAATTAACTATAGGATGTCTATTATTAGCACACTTTCATGTGTGCATGTTATTATAAAGGAACATGGCTATTATCAGCATGCAACCTATTTTGGGAAGTGCGTAGGTGGTGAAGGGAAATTCCCCACCCCTATAAATATGTAGTGAACTATGTAGTTATAGAGAGGATACTGAGGAGTGAATTATTGTAGAGTTATGTTGTTGGATCTGATACACACATAACTTATGGTGATGCTTTGTAATGTAAGAAGATTCTATGTAATTCAGTGTTTAATATAATGGAGTATATTGGATGGATAATGGTTTTAAACATGACTGTAACTAGTTCTTACATGGTTAATCTTATTATGGTTATCATTTAATTCATGATTTTGTAAGATCTAGATCTAAAATATGTTATGTGGAATGTTTATGCATAGTTACGGTACTGAATATGATGTGTCTTCATTACACTAACATCCTACACAATAAAATATAAAGAGGGGCCTAGTACCTTTGCGTGCTTCAGGTGAGCGCTCAACTTAGGTTGGGTTATGTGCCAGCGCGCCTGGGTTTTATATAGTAGATTCTAGGCTACATCACTATGTATTATTATTTTTGCATGGGAAACTTTGGTGATGGTCTAATAAAGGAAATCCTAGAGATTTATGAGCGTGGAATAATCCAATATGGTATCATAATGGTCTTTAATAGCCATTCCTTAGCTGAAATACTTTGAATTTTTTAATTTTCATACCTTGGTCGTACAACTGTATTATTTTGATATTTTCAAAAACATTGTTGTGTAGTTTGTTTCTGTTGTAGTAGCCCCAAATAATCCCTTATTATTTTTTATGTGAAACTCCAAAATTTAAAAATAGCATTGGATGTTTAAAGGTGAACCTTCTTCAAACTTATTGTAGACCTATGAGGATTGAGAAACATGCAATGTGAAGCATTAGTATAAAAAGAAAGGAAATATGCATCCCAAAGAGTGCAACTTTTGGTCTGAAAAAATAAAATAAAAAATAGCATTTTATGTTTTAGTGCAACCTACATGTGTTGTCTAATCTAATCTAATAGTAAAATGCCATCAAAATGAGTATAAAGGTTTATAACAACCCTTTAGTAAAACCATGCTATAAAATACAAGTTATCACCCTTGAAGTTGGAGTAGCATATTTGTTGATAATTTCCCCTCACAGTGGCATGTAAGAGTTCCTTAATTTATCATTGGCACTTGAACCGCCTTCATCTAACTAGAATGCACATACAATTTTTTTGTTTTTTGTAATGAAAATATGAGAAATATAATTGTTTTCAATTTTATTTTTAAGACAAAAAAAGCACCACTACAACACCTTCAATAACCACCTCATCCACTACTTGATATCCCTCCACACTACTCTCATGGTGTTCTGTTTTTATTCGACCTAGGATTTCTACTTTGAATTCATGGTCCTCAACATCAGTAGAAACGGGCCTTCCATGTGCTAGTTGCAGATGCTTACAATAGTGTGGCATGTCTTTATCTCATGATTACTATATTTTCTCACTGCTCTTTCAATTATAATTGGTGTGTTAGAAATACTCTACCATCGATCATTGTTTCATGCTTCGATACTTAGTTGAAAAGGTTTGGGATTAAAAAGAGGATGCATATTGTTGCTTTGTAGACTTCAAAATACATTTGACATAGTTCCAAGGAGTAAATTATGGAGTAGAACAGAAAAGCTAGGGGTCATATCACAGTACAAGGTAGCATTTCATAGATTATATGATAAATTTAATGTTAAAATAAAAAATGGAGGCAGTCTATCTAAGTGTTTCAGGAGTGATATAGGTTTCAAACAAGGCTTCCCCCTTTCCCTTAGTTTATTTGGGTTATATGTTGAGAACTTAGAAGAGTGGATAAACATATTTTGATGGAAATGGGTCCACTTGGTAAAATATGTAGTGAAACTCCTAGCTATATGCATGTATGACTTAGTTCTAATGGAAAAGAAAATTCAAGATTTAATAGAATGCCTTCATTATTTAGAGATATTTTGTATAGAATTGGGGAAGGAGACAAACATCAGAAATATCAAAATTATAATTTTCTTAGTGAATATGAAGAAGCAACATACTAAATTTCAGTTTGTTGGAGTCTCTCGAAATGGTGTGAGAATACAAATATCTTGGCCTTGATTTTCACACCAATATCAACTAGTATACCTATAGGATGAAGAGAATGCAAGTATGATGGATATCTATTTACACATTCCAAAATAGGTGTAGGAATGTTGAGCTATGTGATTGGAAGACCGACATGGTCCTTTTTGGGTTACTCATAACATTGGTGGTGTTATACGGTTGCAAGATATGGGTGAGTGGAACAACAAGGTTGAAATGGAGATGAATTTAAAGGATGCATAAGAAACTAATGACAAACAATTTCATAATCAAGACTAAAATCCCCTATGATATCATCCTGGCTTAAACATGTACTTTCCCTCTAGAGGCAACCAGTATGACCAGGATTTTATGTTACTTAAAATAACATAAAACATGAAGGTTAAAATTTGGCCTAAGGCTACAAAAGATGAGTATTTATACAAATGAAAGAACATAAGGATGAAGCATAACCAAAAATGGATGTAAAAATGGGATATCATCCTAGATCTTAACAAAGCATCAAAAACTATGTGAATAAATTTTTTTAAATGGGGACGTGGAGGGAGAAAAAAAGTAGAAAGTGCTAACACTATATTATAGATTTCAACCCAACGTATGAACATTGTGAAAAATCCTATACATAGGATGAAATTAAATGGAGGGAAAATATCTTTGTTGCTCAACTAAAGACTAGCTCCCATAGGCTCATATGTGAGTCAAGAAGATGGAACATTCCTAAGTAACCATGGAAAGAGAGGACTTGTGTTCTATGCAATACATGGGCAGTTGAAATGAAGGAGCATTTCATCCTTGATTTCCCAAGCTTTACAGACATCAGAGCCAAGTATGAGGAAATTTTAAGAGTTTATTCCATGAAAGAGCTAATCAATGAAAGAAAAATTTAAAAATTGGGAAGGTGCTAATTCAATTCAACAAGAGGAGGAGTAACCTTTTAAAAGATACTACTAAGTCAACAAATATTTAAATAATATGAATTTTCATTGGTCCTATAGACCTTGGTATCATGGCCGTAATTAAAAACATTTCATTTCATTCAATCACTCCATTTTATCTATGTATCAATCATATTCCATAATCCATGAATTTGTTAAAGAATGTATCAATAGCTGAAAGGTCGGTTGTGGTATTGGTATAGGAGTATTATTGAAGCATAGATAAAGTGTTGTGACTTGAATAAGGATCTCTTCCCTCCACCTAGATGACATCTCAACAAAGAAAATGATCTTTTTTAAGTTTACATTGCCAAAGGTCAAATGAAATATAACATTTATGAGGTGGTCACCTAAAGTATTACAATGGCCAATTAGTTGGAATATTTTTTCTAAAACATTTTATTACTCTCAAGGCCAAGTGAACAATCTCATCCCTCACCTTATTTTGATAAAAAATTAAACAATTTGTTTAGAAAGTTGGGGGTGGAATCATTTTAAAGGGTGTTTTAGTTTTCAAGAGAAGGTCTTGTTATTTGTTAAGAGGGCCATGTCAATATTTTTGGTAAGAGGGCACACAATTTTTTGAGGGTGGTTTATTGCTAAATGGGAGAATATTATTCGATAAAGGGGGTTCCATTTTTTTGTTTCATGAAGGGAGTTTTTGGCCAAATCCAAGGATATCCAATTGTTATATTATGTTTTACCTGAGGGGAGTTGTCTCTTAACCATACTATATATCACAATAGGGAACACACCTGAGAAGTTACTTCAAATATCGCGGGGGTTGTTTCCCCTCAACACTGTTGGCATTGACACCCCCAAACCCCCACTCCCTAAATCCTTATTTAGTACAACTGAGGTGAAATTTATACTTAGATGACCTTTTTTTTTTGTTAAATATTGGAGTGTAAAATTTTATTTGACATTTGGTTATACCCTATCGTAAATAAAACTCGTCCTCACTTCTGTTTTTCTTATATAATTGCTTCTTTTCTATCACTACAATAATAAAACATAAAATAGAATAAGTATAATTCCTTTCTATGTTCCATCCTTCACAACAATGATACCCTCATTCACTCTTAACAAAAAAATATTACACATTTGTAACATCCTCCTGATGAGTTAGCACTACACACCCCTTCTCCTAATCTACCTACAATCATTGACCTACACCTATTGACTTTGTCTTGTTATTATTTGAATATAATCCTATTTTTTATGCTTCTATTGTTGCACCTTTTTTATGTGATTATTGATCTTATTGTTTTACTTAACCATTGTCCCATCATCTCCACCTGTTTATCTTCCTGGATCTTTTGAGAAGAAAACTAATGCTTTTGGTTCTCACACACTCTATCTCACGGGTTATCCTGACAGAGGTGTTGATAGACATATTTAGGGAATTATTTATCTTATCCATCCTATTAATTGGAATACTCACCATGGAGTTTATTATGAAGAAATTATTTCATATTTGATTCCACTTAATGAAAAAACTCTAATTTTTATCTGCTCTCCTTTTTGTGAGGATATTGAAAAGCACACAAGTTTTGTTACACCTTCACTCAAGCCTAAGAACCCTGAGATTTTAATTTTCATACATGATCAACAGGGCACACATTTATATGTCACCTCACATGTACTAGTTGTGACACCCATGTTCCACCCCTGTTGATCATATGAAAGAGATCATTTGTCTTCGACATTAAAATTTTCCACCATCCATATTTACATCAAACTCCTACCTTTTGGATATATATAATTTTTTTATCAAATTTGTGGTTACAGATCGATTATTCTAAACCATAACTGATCAATTCTCATTTTTTCCTTTAAAAAATGATATGACTATGAAAGGTTTTTCAAGTTTGGAGTGGTCTAGAAAATGAATGGTACAACATTTTAAATTCGGATGTGAACTGTCCCACGCTTCATTCATTCGTAACATTTTCTCTGTTGAGAAATTATTGCAATCTCCATCTATTTTTGGTGAAATGGATTGCTATTACTGTTCAAGTTGCCTTAATAATTTGCCCAGGGGAAATTTGTTTCCTAAAACAAATCTTATTTTAATCCTTGTTTAGTAGTTTCTCAGCATTGTACTCATATATATTTTTGGTGTCACTTGGGCAATATCTAGTGCTAGGGGTACATTATATGATCCTACAGGTAGTTACCTTTCCTTACTGCCTGAGTTGATGTTTTGCACCAAATTTCTAAATTTCATGATCAATTGGATTTTATTTTACTAGTTACATCAATGTTAAATATGTGATACTATCCTTAAGGTTTTAATGATATCTGTAAATATTCAAGTTTTTACCAATGCACAGAATTGACTGGCTTTCCTATCAAAACCAGACAATACTATTTCTCTTAGATAAAGCTTTCCATTTACATAACTATTATTTTAACATTAATTTTACATTCCTTCAAGAATTTATCTTCAGGATCCTTTGGATCAAAGAGTTAAGATGGTAATTACACATACTTCAAAATTTTTGAAATTGTGGTACAACATTTATTATTCTCTTGAAACCCAAAACATATTTAATCGATATACTTGATTCTTACAACTTTCTTAAGAGTCATAACGACATGTAATTGGATATGCATTTTTCCGGATGCAATGCTCATAGCCTTCAATCCCCTTGTCAGTAGAAAATCTTGAACAGTCTTGGGAAATGTCTACACATTGGTTTCAAGGTAATCCATAAAATGATACAGTGGCATGACTTTCAGTCATTTCAAAATAGCAGTTTTTCTGAGGATGCTTGGAAGACAACAATCGATTCCACTTGACTTGGTCAAAGAGTGGTAACCTCACATGCATCTGGTGAGCTGATAGTGATGTTTATTATTACACTATGTATTTGTATATGGGTACTTAATCATGATTGGTTTCTAGGGAACATCAGTATCTCTTTTTCATGTTTCTCACTCCCTAATTCTAAACTTAAGGGAGGGTGTTTGAGTGTTCACATTCACACTAGGCTAGTTGTTGAGATTATTTCCTAACTAGCTTGCTATAAGGGTTGTTCATAGTATCATGAGAGGGAAGGTTTAATTTAGGAGTTTTTGGTTATATTGATGAGGTGAAAAAATTTATGTGCACGTACAATTTGTGAGTGCACATAATTAGGAGATCCCCACATCTTATAGTTTTTTCACAACAACTAGTTTTTTGTTGTAAAAAAAAATCCTAGTTATTTATATTGAGAGCTCCCTATTGTATTTTGTATGGAAAACATACATTTCAATGAGGTTTATATTGTGCATAATTATTTTGTGTGTGATTCCTTAACGTGGAAAACTATGGTGATGGTCTATTAAAGGAGATCCAAGAGGTTAGTGAGTGTTGAAAACTCTTCTGCCTTTACATGGACAACTACGGTGATGGTCTATTGGAGGAGATCCAAGAGATTGATAAGTGTAGAACACTCTGATATTTTAAAATCATTCAAATTATTCTTCTTAATTATTATCCCAAAAAACATTAAGGCTATATCCCCTAACAATTTCATACATATTTCATTATTCAATATGGTATGCAAAACCATCTTTAAAAAATATTACAAATAAGATAAAAACATTTCTTTCAAATATAAGAGCAGTGAGGATTCCTTACAGGAAAATAAATAAATGATGGAATTAATATGGCTCATGATATTATTCACTCGCTCTCAACAAGAAAAATAAAATTTATAGTTATAAATGTTATTGATTGACAATTCAGGATTCGATACAGGCTTAATTGTCCATCAACCATTTACACAGGAAGGAGCTGCAATACTTATAGGTATTGTACAGTCATGTGCAAACAAGAAACTAAGTTGCACAGGTACAACCACATTCCAAATTACATAAGCTTCCAATAACATCCGGGAAGCACAAAAATAATTACAATTATATTGTTAAAACAATATAACAACACCCGTATGTTTCAGAATAAATACAAAGATGGTTATGATAATATAACCATATAACAACATTATTTAATTAATAACATTAATTAAATAATTTATTATATAATGCATAATTAATTAATAATAATAATATTTTATCCTAACATTCCCCCCCTTAATTGTGCATTGTCTCAAGGGATGAGGAGAGGAACTCTCTGAACAACTCGAACTTGTCACGTGCAAGTGACTTTGTGAAGATATCTGCCCGTTGTTCAGCTGTTGGACAAAATTGAAGCTGGATGTTGTGCTTCAACACATGTTCACGTATGAAATGAACTTGTACCTCAATGTGCTTTGTTCTCTCATGAAAAACTGGATTGCGAACAAGTTTGAGAACACCTTCATTGTCAACATACATGGTGGTCGGTTTGTCCTGTGGTATTCCAAGTCCTTCTAGTATGCGACGTAGCCAAATCACTTCACAGACAGCTTCTCCTACAGAACGATACTCAGCTTCTGTGGAAGAGTGAGAAACGAAGTGTTGTTTCTTGCTTCCCCATGATATTGGTCCAGATCCCATAAAGAATACAAATCTAGAAGTGGATTTTCTATCATCAATGTTACCTGCATGATCTGAATCCGAATATCCAGTCAAGAAGAAGTTGTCATTCTTCTTGTATTCTAGACCAAGATCCACTGATCCTTTGAGATATCTCAAAATGCACCTTGCTGCTTTCCAATGACAAATTTTGGGTTCCTTCATGAACCTGGATAGATAGCTCACTGCAAAGCTGATATCTGGCCTAGTGTAAGTCAGGTAAACGAGACTCCCGATCAGCTGCCGATAGAGAGTGGCACTTACCTCAGGAGATGGATCTGAATGAGATAACTGTAATCTGTTCTCCATGGGTATAGCAATTGGTGTGCAATCCATCATCCTAAATTTCTCGAGCGTAGTCTTGGTATATTTCATCTGAGAAACAAAAATGTGATTCTCTTTCTGCCATACTTCCAATCCAAGACAATAATGCATCAGCCCGAGATCAGTCATGTCGAACGATCGATTAAGATCTTTCTTCATTGCATCGATCATCCTCACTGAACTACCAGTGATGACTAGATCATCGACATAGACAACAACAATCACAATCTCCCCCCCTTGCTTTTTGAGGTAAAGATTGGGATCGTATGGATTTCTAACAAATCCATGTTGTACGAGATGCTCATCAATCTTGATGTACCATGCCCGGGGTGCCTGTTTGAGGCCATATAGAGATTTCCTAAGTCTGCATACTTTTGCTTCTTGACTAGGTACTACATATCCCTCAGGTTGAGTCATGTAGACTTCTTCTTGTAAATCTCCATTTAGGAAGGCACTTTTTACATCCATTTGGTGGACTTTCCATCCAAACTGTGCAGCTAGAGAAAAGATCATCCTAATCATTTTGATCTTAGCTGTGGGAGAAAATGTCTCCTCATAGTCAATGCCTTATTTTTGTGCATACCCCTTTGCTACAAGTCTTGCTTTATACTTGTCCACTGTCCCATCTACTTTGTACTTTGTTTTAAATATCCATCTGCATCCAATGGGTTTCTTCCCTGGTGGAAGATCGACAAGTTGCCAAGTGTTATTCTTCATCACTGATTGATATTCAGAATCCATGGCATCTTTCCAAGCTTTTGACTGTAGGGCTTCCTGGACTGTAGAGGGCTCATCTGATTCAATAACTCTACTCATCAAAGCAAAGTTAACTTCTTCTCTTGCTTTACTGTGAGTCCGTGGTCCAGGGGTGGATGTATCCGGTGGAGCATCCATTCTTGCATCTCGTAATGTACTTATACACCATTTAGCTATAGGTTGAACTATTCCCATGGGTCATGGTTCTATCTGATCAACACCATCATCCCCATCATCACTTTCATCTTCTGAGGGAACATCAGCTTCAATTTTTACAACTGGTGAAAAATCTACATCTTGTGAGTCTGGAGGAGGAGTCTCTGCTTCCTTCTTCTCAAAAAACTCAACATCTCTGCTGGTGTAGACTTTTCTGGTCTTAGGATCCATCAATCTATACCCAAGAGTCTCTTCACTGTACCCAATGAAGATGAGTTTCTGTGACTTCATGTCCAATTTATTTCTGTTTTGTTTGGGTATGTGCATGCTTGCTTTGCACCCGAATACTCTGAGGTGTGCAATAGATGGTTTCCATTTTGACCATGCTTCTTGTGGTGTTACTCCATCAAGAGCAACCGTGGGCACTTTGTTCAACAAATACACTGTTGTCTTTGTTGCTTCTACCCAGAATGTCTTTGCAAGTCTGGAATCATCGATCATGCATCACACCATTTCCATGATAGTACGATTTCTTCTCTCAACAACACCATTTTGCTGCGGTGTGTGTGGAGGAGGCATTTGTCGACGAATCCCATGAGTTTGTAGGTAGTCTCTGAACTCATCACTGGTGAATTCCCCCCCTCGATCTGAGTGGAGAGTTCTGATGTGATGACCAGTTTCTTTCTCAACTGCTACTTTGAACTTTTTGAAGGTTTCAAATGCTTCACTTTTCTTGCAAAGACAAAAAATCCACATTTTTCTTGAATAGTCGTCAACACAAAGCATGAAGTACTGGAACCCAGAATGACTTGGTTGCATCAGACCACAAAGATCGGTATGAACCAGGTCAAGTTTTCCATGAGCTCAAAATGTACTCCTCTGGAATGAAGCTCTGTGTTGTTTTCCTGCTAGGCAGTGAGGACACTTGTCTATATCCTTCTGAAGAGATGGTAGCCCATGTACCATATTACACCGGTGAAGTGTTTCGAGATATTTGAAACTTACATGACCAAATCTCTGATGCCACAACTATGCTGAGGTGGAGTTCTTAGCCACAAGTGCTTGATCATCTCTGTGAACAAAATCAAGTTGGAACATGCATCCCACATTGGAGGCTTTTGCAATTATTTTTGAGCCTCTTGATTTGTCTCGAATCAAACACGTTTTCTTGTCGGATTGACTATCAAAGTCAATTTTTAGGTTGTGATCTAGGAGTTGACTGACTGAAAGAAGATTCTTTGTCAACCCAGGGACATATAGGACATCTGATAGTCTGCATTTGCATGAACCAAGGGGTAGAGAAATGTTCCCAATCCCCTGAACTGTATATGAAGAATCATCTCCCAACGAAACATGATTTTTTGATGGTGTGTCCCTCATTGAAATAAACCAGTCTCTGTGGCCAGTCATGTGTCGAGTGGACCTCGAATCAACATACCAAACATCACTAGATGACGTGGATGGTTCACTTGATTGAGCAGTGAACAAGAAGTCTTCATTGTCTGACTGTTCTTGTTGCTCAGCAATATTACCTTGCTGATGGGGTCTTCTTTTCCAGTTCCCCTTTTTCTACCCTTGATTGTAGTTAGAATGTCCCTTGTTAGATTGTTGTGGAGGTCCAGAGTTGCTTGATGAACCTTTCTTGTAAGTATTATACCAACAATCTTGTAGGTTATGTCCTCTTTTGCAGATTGGACATTGCTTCTTCTGTTGTCTATCCCCTTGATACTGATTTTGATTTTGGGATTTTTGATAGGAATTAGGTTTTCCTTTACCTTTTCCTTTCCATTTTTGATGTGAAGAAAGTGCCTGCTCCTCTTCATCATCCTTATTGTGCATTGCTTCCTCTTGTTGCAGTAGGTTTACCAATTTGTCAAAACTAACTGTCGTATCTGACACGTTTAGTGTTGTGACAAAAATGTGGTAAGAAGAGGGGAGTGCTCTCAGAACAATGGGAATGAGAGCATCATCTGTGACCGGTTCTCCCAGGGCTAGAAGTGAAGCCCTCAATTCTGTAACTCTTCTTAAGAAAGCTTCTATTTTTTCATTCTGCTTGAACTTTAATGTGTGTAACTGACTCTACAAATTCAGTATAACATTCTTGTTCTTGGCCTCGTATACTGTGCTCAACTTATCCCACACTTCTTTGGCTGTTTTGGCATCTCGAATGTGGGGTTGCACATCATCAGACACTCCAAACAAGATGATGAGTTTGGCCTTCTGATCTGCTTTATCAAACTGCCATTGTTGTGTTGTATCAGTAGTTGATCTGGTCAGAGTACCATTCACAACAGGCCAGATTTCTTCAAACTCAAGTTGTGTCTTGATTTTTGTCTTCCATGCAGCATAGTTGTTTCCTCTGAGTAGTTGTGAATCTGGAAGAAAAAATTTGGGGGCATTGGTGCCCATTTTGTAGAGATCACTGACAGGGTTTGGCTCTTATCACTCCAGGTATAAGGTCTCCCAATCTATATACCATCAGTCTGATATACCAAACCTTTCTATATACGTGCCCTTCCGATATACCCGGCGGTACGTGGAAGAAGCTCACCCTTTCTATATACCTGGTGGTACGTGAAAGAGGTGTTAACGTACGTGAAAGAATTCAATACGTGGTACCAAGACAGTACTGATGGGGTCTGTGTGATTATTGACACCGGCTCAAAGAAATATCCTCATACGCACGCGTAACTTTGCTATATACTTGGATAATTTCTCAGTCTGGATTTATGTCATGCAATCATTCACAGATGGATGGGATGGCTCATAGTGTGTGCACTGTGACCTTATTACTCCCCGTCGATTTAAAGGGTCGATGCCCAGATGACATTGTTGCAGCTATATTAGGCATTAAGTGCAGTAGTAGTCATGACGGCTTTACCCGTAAGCACTTCCCAGAGGCACCGTATATACCGAACGCTGCGAATGAGATCTAGGATCTCGTGAGTGTTACAGAACCAATTTTTAACTTTTTTTATTACAATTCTGCCAGTTTCTGAGTAGTTACAAAGTTTGCAGTTGACTATGGCAACCTGCAAATTAGTACAATATAATGAAGTATACAAATTACATTCAAAAATCTAGAAAAATTGAATGGCAGGAAATTTTTTTGTTTTGCGGGCCCTGGTGGCCTCCAGAGCCCAAAATGACCCAAAATGCAAAGAATTGCAAAAAACCAGCTGAAAATGTAATTTTTGGATAGGCCTCCTTTTGCAAAAAATGTCTAGAATGAAAAAACAGGCTGAATGGGAGAAAAAAATTACCCTAAATTAGGGATTTCTCCACTAAATTTAGTTAGTTATAACTAAATTTGAATTTTTCCACTAAATTTAGTGGTTCTGCCAAATTTTCCACCAAATTTGAAAAAAGAAGTTGGGGGTGGGATTTTAACCATGCACCTCCCACTTCTAAGACTTTCCCTCTAACCACCTTGGCTCTTATGAGCGCTTGATGATATAAAATGAAGTAACTTGTATTTAAATTAAAGGAAAAATTTGACTAACCTTTTAAAAAATGACTTGGCTGAGAGATATGGTGGTCCTGCATGGCATGCATGATTAGGGACGATTTTAGGGTTTTCCAAAAAATGGATCTGAAACTCCTTTGTTTTCAACTTTTTTTCCGCCTTTTTTTATTTGTTTTCCTTCTTTTTTTTTGTTTGATTGCCACCTTTTTTTCACCATTTTTTATGTTTTTTTCCACCTTTTTGTGTGCAGGTCACATTTTTATTTTTTTTTTTGTTGCCTTTGAATTTTTGCAGGTTTATTGCAGGTCAACTTGGAGGTGCTGGTTTGTGCATGAGTGTGTGGAGGTTTTTACACAGGTGTGAAGATTGATGGCTGGACCATTGTGTTTGTAACCCCTTTTTTGTTTTCTAACGGCTTGATGGAGAACAGGCTCAATGGGTGCTCTTTTTGATATTTGATATTCAGTAGTTTACTGTGAGTTTGACCTTTGCTAGATGGAATGTTTTGAGGAAGAGTTTTGCACTCAATTTTCTATGGCAAGGAGTTTTTGTGTTTTTTTAAACTTTGTAATCAGGTTGAATGACTCAGCTTGGAAGCTCGGAACACAATGGAAACAAGCTCAATCTTGGCTCCAAAATACTCAACTTGGTCAAATGTAAAAATGCAATGCCCAGGTAAATGCAATCTGGGCTTGTACAAAAAGACTGGCTGAAAGAATACAACATAATCTAAAATAGATAGCACTATCCCATATAGCATTCTATACAGAGACTAAAACCCTAATGGGGAAAAACCCCTAATGGGGAAAAATATAATTTTTAATTTATGAAAATGCTCCTGCAGGGAGCAAATTTTCCTGGTGCTGGGTGCACCAAGGCAAAAAAAAATTGCTTTCCAAACACCTGGAAATGAACAGGAGGTTGTGGGGAGGCAGGGATGGGGCTGGGAAGTTGCAGGAGGCAGCACAGGCTCTCCTGATGCTGCAAATTTCTTCTCCAAAACTCCTCTATCTCTCTGCTCTCTCTTCTCCAACCCTTGCTTCACAGGTCTTCAATTCTTGCTCTGGTACCAAATGTAAAGAAACAGGGACGGAAGCCTGATTAATATTTATTAATCTCAATCAACCATTTACAATAGGAAGGACTGCAATACTTATAGGTATTGTACAGTCATGTGCATACAAACAAGAAACTAAGTTGCACAGGTGCAACCAAAAAATTACATAAGCTTCCAATATACATCCGGGAAGCACAAATGAATAATTACAATTATATTGTTAAAACAATATAACAACACCCGTATGCAAACATAAAACAATAGATGGTTATGAAGGAATATAACCATATAACAACATTATTTAATTAATAACATTAATTAAATAATTATTATATAATGCATAATTAATTAGCTAGTCAATTTGATAGGCTACAGATTACAGTATTGGAGAAGTATTGTTGGAATAACTTTGTAAGCATACAGTTTCAGGTTTAGCATTGAAAAATGGATGTACCAGGTTACTAAGCTCCAAGATCAATCTCTTCTAAAATCACCATACCCGTACATTATTTTTTATCTTTTAATTTCTCCTTAAAGAACTATTAACAATCTCAATAAAGTGGCAAGAGCCTTCTTTTAGATTGAAAGAGAGTTAGGAAGCTACAAACAAGGTATGCAATGCTTCCCATAATTTCTCATTATGAGAGTGGGGAACTATATACGATGTTAAAAGTAAAACATTGAGTACAATCTTATCTTCATGACTAAAGTAATATCAACACATTGAGGAAGATGTGGCAATCCTTATTGAGATGAATTACATCTGGGGTGAATATCAAGAAGACAATATGGCTTCCAGAAATATTTAGCAATTTTGATAGGGATCCTAATAGGATCAAATACTTTTTGAAGAATCATCAATACATTCAAGCAGTTGACCATCAAGTATGTTTTCTAATAGAGTTTACAGAAGGCCAAAACACAAATACCCATCTATTTAGTTAGATGCATGGATCAAACCCTATTCACTTCTTCAAGATCATAGAAAGATGAAGTGAAGTTTCAAATACAATCTGGGGCAAAACAAATGAAAAGAGCCTGGAATGTTGGGTCGAAGCTCGCAATGGTTGGGTCATGTGACACAAAGAAAAATTACATAATACCATGTTCAAAGAGATTCCTAGTATCTGGTGTTTTTTGAGCTATAGAGGAAGAGTCACCCAAATTTGGGGTCTATATATCAAGTGACTCAATGTTTTAAGCAACAGGTGTGAAGTATACCAGAATAATGTCCAGAACTTCCCAGGCAGGAAAAACATAATGCAAAAGAAACATTTCGAGATAATAATGGAAAATACGCAGGTAAATTATCAAATTGAAATGCCTCACAACATCAATGGCCATAAATGATATCCCCTTTTTCAGAAATAATATAAAGGAGAAGACTTACCAATTATTAGCTCAAATCTTCAAACCCTTGGGCAAGACAGAAATAATGGAGCACAAAATGCAAGAACTTGACCCAAATTTTAGTTTCGATTTACTCATATTTAATATGCCATTTTTTGTTTCCCCTCTAAGAAAAGTAAATAAAGGTGTATTGGAGTGCTCAAGGAATTGAAATTAAAAATAGTAAGAGAAAAGTATTTACAGTAGTTTGAATCACAGGGGAAATTATCCTCTAAGAATCTTTAGTTACCATCTCGAACTAGGGCTATAAAAGGGGTCGCATAATTTCTCTGTTTGCATATCTTTGAGAAAAATCATAGATTTTATCGAGCTCAAACTTCTTAGAACAGGTGCTCTGAATTCAAGCAAAGCCTTAATAATGGAAAAAAATCCATTAAGGGAGATCGTAATCCTTATCCTTAGTTTCACAGAAGTTGAACTGAAGGAGAAACCTCCAATTTGGTGGTGTTGAAATAAACTCACAGAGCAGAACAAAAGGCTAAAAATGCATAGTTTGAAACTAGGGCATAAAGAAGAAGACATATAAAGTGTTTTGACATTGTTTGGAGCCCCTCTCCTAAGGAGCGATTTGGATAGGAGTTTCATTGGGTGTCTTCTAGGGAAACAATTAACATTATAAGTTGCATTTCATATTCATATATATATATATATATTTATATATATATATATAGATATATACATATATAGCTATATATATATATATATATTTGTAAGGTTACTATATTGTATATTTGTTAAATGTTGGGGTTTGGTTATCTATTTATATCCACTTATTTTAGTTGTACTTATTTTGTTCATTATGTAAATTTCAGCTGGGTTTGTGGTTAAGTTTCATGGTGTAACTTTCCCTAGAATATTACTAAAGTGTCTGTATATGTTGTAAAATATTTATATGGTGATTTTGGGTTGAAATACTACTCTTTACAAGTTGTTGTCCATAAAAATCATATTGTTGTACATTGCTGGTTTATTTTTCAGTTTTCTAGTATTAAAATTTGAGTTTATTTCCAAATAGTTTTTTTTGGATTCCTTGTTTATGTATTTAAACCCTAGAAAGGGACATTATAGTGGTATTAGATCTTTTGTCTTCCCAGCGTGAGGGTTTCATGTAAGAAGATAAAATGGCACATATAATTTTTTGTGATGGTAGATTCAAAAGGATTTCCCTAGCTCAAGAAATATTGACCAACAAAAGGGGCTCATTTGATCCATAACATTCAAAATCCAAATGGTAGAAGGAAAATTTCAAAGGAATTCAATAATACTCAACCATATAAAGGAGACAACATTGCTACATGGTATGAGGAGTATAAGGCTCTTTCAGAAGTTTTTTTATGATTCATTACCCTTTTTTGAGTTTGTAGGATGGAAGAAAGATAGATTGGGCTTAATAATTTGGTCCAAGTCCTAAAATAGGCACAAGATTCTTGGGAAGGATATCCCAACCCTATAGGAGAAGAGCCACATCTTGTTGGAAAAGTGCCAAAAAATAGGTTAGAAACTTGAGGAAGAGGGAGCCAAAGTCCCAAGTTTTCTATGCAAGGATGGACATGTCTATTCCTCTAAGGTTAAGAAGGAGAAATATTTATTGCAAAAACTATTTACCAAGAGGGATAAGCCCTTAGGAGTATTAGAAACCCCAAACACTCTTGAAAAAGTGGATCTCTTGGATGATTTTCCAATCAACTCCATAGACACACAAGGGTTTGATGAAATACTGAAGTATGAGCCTAGAACAGAAAGAGAAAGCATGGAGTATGAGTCTCAAGGTAAAATTTATTTAATATTTAATAATGTTTCATTGGTTTATAATGTGTGTGTGTGGCTAAATGTGGAAAAGAAATAAAATTTTCATAAGGGAAAAGAGGATGCATTGGAAGAATGTAAGCCAATCATTTTGGAGCAAGAAGACAAAACAAATCAGCCCCTAATTGGAAGAGAAAAATAATATTTACACGAAGTATATAAGGATGAAAGTATGGAAGAGTATGTCCATGAAGGAAAGACACTTTTGGTTCTTCATGATTACCTTCAATTCACCGGAAAATTCCAAACAATAGGTAATGGTGTGTTGATTGAGGGAGCTTATAACCTAGGAGAGAGTTCCAAAGATGTTCCGAAAAAAAACCAAAAAAATAATGGTGGGATTCTTATTGGCAGTCCAAGGTATGATGGAAAAGATCACATTTTATATCTTCATATGTCATTTCCATTCTTGTGTCATTATGGGTAGCTTGTTGTTATGAATGATCACATGTCATGGTTGATTCCTTGTAATATAGTTGGTGATAATGTGAAGAAATTTTTGAGTAACATATGGCACATATATTTTTTCTTACAAGCCTAAGATTATATGAACATATTTTTTTGGGTTCCGATTGATCCTTTGAGTCATAATAAAGAGGAATAATCTTGTGTTGATGAAATCTTGGTTGCAAATATGGATTCGAAGGCGGAATACCTCAAAGGATTCGTGGTCAAAGTAGTGGATGGTTATTCCATGCCACGCACAAAGAATCCTCAAATTCTTTTAACGTTGAAAGGGTATGAGGTATGTGATGATATTTATATGATTGGCATAGTTGGTACAAATCTTGTGTTTGGGGCCCAATGGTCACATTCATTAGGATATCTCACTCTCAACTACCAAAATATAGACTTTAGCTTCATGGATAAAGGTAAGAAGGTGATACTTCAAGGTATGATTATGGAAACCACTCAAATCAAGTATTTGGTAGAAGATATTTTGACCAAAGAATCATATCTTTTCTCTTTATCTAAGATAACAACAAATTGGAAGCCTTTAATTACAACTAAGTGTGACAATAATAAGTTTTCTAATGCTACATTTGAGGAATACATTGTGGATGAAAGTTACAAAATAAGGGATGGGACCATTCTCTATAATAATGGAGTCTATTTGGTTTCCAAATAGAGGTGAAGAAAAATATATTGAGGTTTGTTCATGATGCCCCATTGGCTGGTCATCTGAGCTATCTCAAGACATACAAAAATGTGAGAGAAAGGATCTTTTGGAAAGGTATTAAATAAGAGGTGCCTCGATACATATGAGAATGTTTAGCTTGCCAACAAAACAAGGTGGAGCATGGATTTCCAATTGGAATATTACAGCCCCTTCCTATTCTCACTCAAAAATGGGAAGGTGGCTCTATGGACATCATCACCGGGTTGCCCATGGTTCAAGGTAAGAATTTTTTATATGTTGTGGTTCATATATTCACAAGATATGCCCAATTATGTCCACTTCCAGCCAAGTATAATGTCATATTTTCTTCTCCTTCTCCCTTCTTCTTCCTTCCTTTTTTACCTCTATAAATAAATAATGTTGGTGATCTATTGAGAGAAAATATGATGAATTACTATGGAATTTTTAATCAAAATATTAGTGTTTAGTTGCTAACATCAAAAATAGGATTTAAAGGTTATTTGTGATTCCGTGTTGCATGTTGGATTAGTCTAATTACTCTTAATATCATTTGGTTATTTGAGGGAATACAAATACTTCTCTATGTTTAGTGCTAAGTTTTTCACCCACCCCCATACCCCCACAATGCACCCCCATGCCCAAGGTTAGAGAAGATGACACCTAGATAGGTCTATGGCCCCCTATTCATGGATGATGTGGTTCCCACAGTCAGTGTTGAGTATCAAGACCATATGCAAGCTATGGAGCGTCATGTTTCTTAGTTGAAGGTTTCAATTTCTCCCCATGTTCACACTGGGGAGACGTTAGGAAATATGGTGTTCAAATTTTTATTTATCGTAGGGTAAATTAATTTGTATCACGATAAGTTAGTATATTATATTTTTTAAGTAGTTATATTGTTGTGGTTACCACAATATTTAATCTATAACTTGGTATTTTTATTATTACTCCCTATTTATTAGGAGGTTGTTTTGTTTTTTTTTATGGATATATAATAGATTTTTTTATTATTCTTCCATATATGCTGAAAATAATATAGTGTGATTTTAGTGCAAAAATCTGATCCAAATTTTAAAAAGGGGTATTCATTTTCCTTTTCAGATATTATGTTATGCAAATATGGGTTATGAGAAAATCCTTGTGGAGTGTGGGTCAATATATGTTCAAATCCATCCTCTAGAACCCTACTATTGAATCTTAAGAATTGGTAGATAAAGTGGACCCTAGATGTATTGAAATACAAATGTTCATGTACACCTAAGAATCAACACATGATTCCTAGATTCACATGACCTCCCGAGGTCATGCTAGGACAGCCGAGATGGAATAACTAGATGGTTATGGAATGGATAAATAGGAATAGGAGATATAAATTGAAAATGTCTATAGGAAAAATTAAGGAAGATGGATATCCTCAACCGACAATATGGGTATTTTCTTGTTAAGAGAAATGAATGTCTATCTAACCTACTCAGGAGAAATGGAATGGATGAGAATAATGGCCACGTGAAGATTACGATTAATGTCTGTAGGACCAAATAAATTTTGAATTGACTATGGGACACATGGGAATCATCCTTCGTCTCTTGTTTATTGCTCTCTAGACAGGGTCATGAATATGAGATGAGAGATAGGGGAAGGAAAAATCTATTCTCTACCAGGATGGTTTTCCCAGAAATCGTTGGAAATATCCACCTCATTGTTCAAAGAAATCAGCTGATGTATGATGCTATGTGGGATAGGATTGGTATGAAATATGAGTTTCCTAAGGCCCTGGTCAATCTTGGTTAGTTGTGTGATGGTTTTGGGTTGTGGTAATTTTAGATCACACACTCTTTGTCTTGGTTTTCTTGGGACTTGGATGGTCATGTGGGCATGAAACAAATAATATATGGAAATAAACAAAGCACACAAATAATCAAAAAGGGGCTATGACTAATGTTCAAGTAACCTATGCCACTAAGGAAACATAGGGAGTTTTTGTTAAATCCTATCGAATTAAATATATGTTCCTAATGTAACCAATGAATACAAATGGATTTAAATTAAATGAAGTTGATTACTCTCCTTTAATTTAATGAAATATATGTGCAACTAATTAATTTAAAGAGATGAAAATAATTAATTAAAGCAATGAAATCAATCTAAACTACTTGTTTTTTAATTTTCAAAATCTTTTAGATGAAAGGAAATAAGACAAATAAATAATTGTAACTATTTTAATCTACGTTTTTGAATATTTTCTGGTTATTTAGAATTAAATAAATAGAAATTACACAGAAAATGAAATTACTTCCAATTGAACAAAAACTACTTCTATTCTAAAATTAGATAAACTAAATAGTGAAATAGTTGGATGTGACTATTTTCCTATTGCAAAATAAGATAAATCTAATCTAAGTAAAACAAATTATTTTTCTAATTTGTAAATGTGTATCTAATTTCCTTTGGTTCTACCTCATAATCATGTGAAGATTTAAAGGTTTCTCAGAAATAGGTTATTCTGTGAAAATTCCTTGGTAAAATACTAAGTTCTACACAAGATTTTTAAATATGAAGAAACATAAAAAAAGGCACAAACACAAAAGCTTCTTAAAAATTACTTCCCTTGCAAATCCATAGGGATAGGCAAGGAGGAAGATTTCAAGAGAAGCTTTTCTCGTATGCACGTACAATCTAACTAAATGAATAAAAGAAAGCTACAGGTGTTTTGACAATGAAGAAATGAAATAATTTGTGCACAAGAACTTCATTAAAATATTTCTTAGACAAATCCACAGGGATGTGCTGATAATAAATATTCAACGGAAGATACTTACAAGAAATGAAACAAACTATGAATTCTACCTTTCTTAAAACAAGAATCTGAATTGATTATAATTGATATCTAACTACTGAAAGAAAGATTCTAGGAATTTAAATATAATGTGGTCAAAACAGACTTGCACAGACAAAACAAAAATAAATTTATTATTCCTTCCTTACATATTTATAAAATATAGAAATCCTATTTTCAAGTTCCCTACAATCTCTCCCAAACCTCCTAAAACTATCTTAATAAGTTGTTAAAATTACCCACATTAGTAAATTTCCAAATTACCCACACCTACCGGGAAGGAAATAGGGTAGCTGACATAGTTATAACCATATTGGAGGGGAAGTTCTATATAAGCCATAATCATTGATCTTCATATACACTAACGACTGTTTTTTAATATTGCAGACTCGAACATTATAATGTGAGCGGGATGGGCTGTCATCATATAATATAGTTTTCCTAAAGGATTCAAATTCCCCCTATTCTTATAGCTATTTTACCGTTGAGAACAAGAAAAGGTGCAGAGGAAACATGGGGGGAAAAAACCTCCTGAGTGGAAAGAGAACCTTTGTACTTGTACCTTGAAAGGATCCAAGGCTTTCACCAAGACATCTCTATCATTAGGTGAAGAACAGAATTTTAGTAACATGAAAATGGAAATCACAGAAGAGCTCATAGCTCAAATCACGGGCCTAGCCTGGAAGGATGATCAGGGAGGTTGAAACCAAGAAATTTTTGGAACTTGAGTTCGTATGGTTTTCAAAACTAGGTTAACCAAGGAAGATATGTGACTAAAAAAACATCAAAAAATAGAAATAACATTATCAGCTTTCCTCATTATCTGATTTTCTAGAAAATCTATAAGGAAGTTAAAGCCACTCTAGGGCTGTCCCTTTGCAACCAAAAATTTCTCCAGCTGGTTTTCCCACCTCCCTCCTCCAAGTGGTTTACCTAGTAAGAAAAGCAACCACATCATGATGTGCCACAGTACTATTATATCAGCCCTCATCATATTTCACCAAAGGGGCTAGGAAAAAGAATAACATGAGGAAAGAGGGGGTTCTTCAAGAAACTACAGTCTCTAGATGGCAGATTGGGGAATGCTAAAATCTGAAATGACTGCATATTGTCTGCCCTCATTTACAATATTAAGCAAATGTCCACAGTGTTTGCAGTTTAAGTGGGAAAAACTATGGGGCCCTAAAGAGAAAAGGGACATTGAAAAGCTGGACCCCTCTCACACTGCCATTGCCTTCTTCAAGGATATCAAGACCAAAATGTTAAAGGGCTGTTGTGATGCCCCTGTCATCGGGTGGTTCTAGAGCTGTTTTGTGGTGAGGCTCCTTATGTTGTTTCTCTTTTGGTTCCTTTTTTATCTTGCCTCAATGTTTAGAAATTTGTAATATTTGACACTTATTCAAATCTGGCTTTTGAGCCCTTTTGTATACAGGGTAACAAAACTATTTTCCCTTAATAAAAAAAAATTTGTTAAAACAACCTAAACAACTGTTAAACCATATCATATAAGCTCGCAACACTAATAATATTAACTCGAACAAAAACTATAATATAGTAAAAATTTCCCCCTTAAAACATGGGGAAAACCTTCCTTTGTACACCTTCTATCATCATTAGGTGAAAAATGTCACTAACCTATTGTAACCACAAACCAAAAAAACATAGTTTTACAATTGGATTACCACAAACCAAAAATGAAGGTTTTTAAGGCCCAACCTCATCATTGGTGACTAACCGTAGAGATGTTCTATTGATTATGTTGCTCACATATAGGAAAAACTCCAATCATGTTCTCAATGTGAAATTTACCTTATTCATCCTCCACAAAAACTGTAAGATCACACCAAAAAAATGTCACCATAGCTAACTCATTGGCGAGGATTTCCAACCTTTGTTTATTCATCCTCATGAACTGCTCAGCAAGATTTAATGAATATCATTTACCCATCTTGATTTGGACTCAGACGTCGGATTCTACCGATAGTGCATCCAGATAAAAGTAAGGAAATTTTATTTATTCTACAATTTTTTTACTTCGACTCTCAATTAAAATACTTGAGTATAGATGACAATAAACACTTAACTCTTTTAATAATGACTCTGACAAGATTAGAAATACACGACATTTAAATAATAGAAATGTGACAATTCTAGTGAAATATGGGATCCTGGAACAAATTAATACCCACATATGAATAACTAAACATATGAAAAATAAAGACAAAGTAACAAATTTTTCAACCTATAATTGATACCCAAATTGACGATAATTAATGATCTATAAAACTTCACATAAGATATGAATTCAACAAGATTAAATCTAATGCAACCTATAGACATTAATAAAAACTCTTGACCATAAGAGACTATAACTAGAACAAATACTACATTCAGAAAAAAAGACACAAAACTATATCTCTAAAAAAATATCAATCTAATTTTTAGTCAATAGCTACTCACATACTAGCTAGACAAATATGTAGATAGCTAGGATAGAATGATAATAGTCATTCGTAGAGTTTAGGACACATTAAACGTGTATAATTTCCATTAAATCTGGTCGCTACATGGAGGATTCAAAGGATATTCCATACTTCCCTTATCACACCTTTAAGGAAAATGCATGTACATGGAGATTCCATTTTTTTAACAGTGAGTGCAAAGAATGAAAAACAAACTCCAAAGATGCAGGTTAAACAGAGAATGAACTATATGTAAAAAGAGTTCCTTGTGGCACAAATTAGAAGGGATATTTTTATATTTTAATGTAGATGCATCAAAAATATGATTAGAAATTTGAATGTATATTCTCCACATATGATGCAAAAAATGTAATCAGGACGTATAACAGAGTACGCAGGCTTGGGATTATAGTGCATCCGTAATAAGAAAACATTGTGTTTATTACTTCCGCTTTCAGATCTTAAGCACAAATCTTCAAATAGATAGCCCGCAAATTGTAAATATAAAAAAAATGATCTTGATCTAGGTTAGATACCTTCGAAGATATATTATGACATGCCTTTCTTAATAGATGTGAATGCGTAAGAGGATGTATAGGTTTTTTTATCACCAGTACATGGAAATTTTCTTCATTAGTAGGGAAGCAAAAAATAATTTAGTTCCCCTTTAAATCTCAATACTCCATAGTGATCTCAGAAGAAGAAGAATGCTCCGATACCAAATAATGTGGTCGAAACAGATTTGCACAGAAAAAACAAAATTAACTTTATTATTTCTTTGTTACATATTTATAGGATATTGATGCATCCTAGGTTTTACCATAAATAACCCAAGCATGCTGGCACATCACTCAACCTAGGCTAAACACTCACCTGAAGTACACAAAGGTACCAAGCCCCTCTCTAGGGCTGCTTGTGTATGATGTTAGCAAGATGAAGAGTTGATGCATTCAGATTCATAAATAGTATAACATTCTATAGAGCATATTATAGATATAAATCTAAGAGTAATGGATTCAAACAATAGCTATAATAAATTCAACCGTGAAATATCTCTTTATAATCATGTTTAACACATTGAATCAGTTAATACACTCCATTATATTAAACATAGTAAATACATAGAAGCTTCTTACAATAAGTAGTACCATAAGTTCACGCACACATCAAATCTGGCAGCATAACTTCACAATAGCTCATATTCATTCCTCCTAAACTACGTAGATCACTACATATTTATAAGTGTGGGGAATTTCCCTTCAACGCTTACATAATTCCCAAAATAGGTTGCATGCTGAAAATAACCACATGTCTTTACAATAATAGACACACATGCAAGTGCGCTAACAATAGATCTCTTCTAGTTAACTGGAAGTAATAATTATATTATTAACTCAAACCCATGTAAAGAAATTAGTAGAAACTCTTCCAAAAATATCATATGTATGTGGCGTAAGTCTTTATCCAGTTTGTGTGATCTGCACGCTATCTCCAAAAATAGCTCGTAATCCTGAAAATGGTTAAATCCTGAATTTATCCTTGTCTTTTGTGTGCATTTCCTTTCCTATTCTTTTGTGCCTTTGAATGTGCCCTATTCCCATGTGTGAACCTTCTATGTGCCTTATGCTAAGTGTGTAACACTTTTTCTACTCAATAGATATAGAAATCCTATTTTCAAGTTCCCTATAATATCTCCCAAACCTCCTAAAAACTATCTTATTAAGTTGCTTAAAAAACCTAAAAACCTTACGCATAGTTATAACCATATCGATATAAGCTCACATATACACTAATAATATTCACTCGAACATTATAATGTAAGCACTATAATATAGTTTTCCTTAAAAAATACACATCCAACTTAGAAATGCAGAACAAAGACAAAATTTAGTACTGGTTGTGATTTTGTTGATCCCTTATGCTTCTTTACCAATGATGATTCCAATATGATCTAGGGAGCTATAATGGTTGGTTTGCAAAAGATGATGTAGAAGTGTTGGAGTTAGCTGGTTGTACGAAGTCTGGTAACAATGCAAACAAGAGAGTAACAAGGAAAATTCTCTAAATTTACTTATGTGCTTCTTGGAAATATTTTGATTGAGTAACAGTGTGATTATAAATACAGAGACTCCAACCAATGCTTCAGGAAAAATCTTGGTTTTTATAGATAGTTAGCAGGGAAATAGTGTAGTGGCACACTTGGAAACAAAGAAGTTTTGAATCACCATAAGAATGAGCAGTTAACTTACTAAGAATATCAAGTGAAGAAGAAGAAATGTATACACATCTAGCAAGCTCAAAGGTAGTTGTTTTGGTCAAGAAATGTGTGATAAATCAACTTGGGAAGAAGCAACACGTGTACAGAACATGTTTTTAAGTCTCATATTTATGTACACAAAACCACTAGTCTGTGTAGAGTGATGGTTACACAACCTCCGCCGAATGTAGACTGGCGGTTGCATAACCGCCAGGGCGGTTACACAACTGTCATGACAGCTGCATAACTTAAGGGAAAATGCTATGTAAAACGGGCCGAAAATCATTTGTAATAGCTGGAAAGACTAGGAAAATAAGAAGTAAGGTAAACTAAGTCTTAAAAACATGTTTCAAGCGTGGAAATGGGACCTAGATTCATCATTTAATCTAGAAATGAAAGTTGTCATCATTGGGTATTTTCATTGTTCCAACAATATAACATCATGCAATTTTGGGTATGTACATATTTTCCTTTTCGAGAATCATTTTAGCCATGAAGAGGTGTAAAAAATGAATTTCGAGTATGGCACTCCCAAAGGGGAAAGTTATAAATTATACCTTACATGCCCATGTGTTGAAGTGGCGCTAATCCAAGCTTCCTACCACCTGCAAGAGAAAACGGGAATCAAGTGCAGATAAATATATAATAAAAAAAATATACTATATTAAAATGACAAGAGGACTTACCATGTCCGCATGGAGGAGAAATATACTTGTGCTAGTAATCCCACCCTACAAAATAATCATTCAAAGAAATATTAGAAAACATGATATATATATATATATATATCCAAACTTTTTATTTACAGAAAACATTTACACTTACCCACTTAGTATATTTTGAGCTCTCAATCACCTATGATGGTTTCACATGAAAATACATTCAAATCAAAGAGCACTCGGTCATGATGGTAGTGTCACAAGTGGTATGGGCGTGGGTTAGGAAAAGATGAGCTATTTGTGTTTGTTTATTTTTACCCTAAAATGTAGAGATTTTTAAAAACTAGATGGGGGTTATTTTTGATAAATTTATAGTGAAAATCACTACAAGGGGGAACCACGTAGGATTTGATTTTTGTTTCATTTAAAATGGTGTATTTTTACATTTTTTGAATTTTTAAGGCTTAAGGGTACGTACCACATTTCACAGATGGAACCATCACGGCGATTACACAACCGCCACTCTGTACAGAGTGGTGGTTGTGTAACCTTTGCGGTGATTATACAACTGCTACTCAGTAGGTGAAAAAAAGGTAAATGTTGCAGTGGTTATGTAATTGCCAAGGGGAAGTTTTCAAATTTTGACTAAGAATTGAATTATTTTGGTTTTTGTTCATTTTTGCAATGTTTTTGTGAGATTATTATGCATATATATGAACTCTAACTTTCTCTTTTTTTATGTCCATCAATGCAGGGAAATTATATCAGATGGAGCATGGTCTATGAGTGTGATTGGTTGCCTATGATTGTGGAGAGGATGGCTACGTAGGAGAGGTATTTGTTACAGAGGGTTGGGATATGGACAATTTCATAGACCCAATTGTTTACACCTACCAACATCTTATTATGTGATCTATTAAATTATTGGGATGCATACTTGAAAACTTTTTAGCTGCTTGAGGTTAGAGGTGAGCGGACTTTCACCTTAGAGGATGTCTATTAGATTTTGGGGATTCAAGCCTATTACTAGAAGGAAGTTAGTTTTGACTATTGTGAGCTCAGTAGATCAGGCTCTCCAGTGGGCTACATATATGGGGGATGCAAAGGCACCTCACACTAGTGACAAGCATGGCATACGAATATTATCAGTTTAATTTTATCCTATCCCTACCTTGCACAAGGTGATTAATGGTATTTTTTCTTCGCGTTTGGTTGGGGATAAGGGTGGGGACAAGTTACTTATTTCTTGGCACCTATCATACAGAGCATGGAGTAGTGTGGCAGGATCTATGTTTAGGAGATTGATATTATCATCACTATGTATCATTAACAGTATATAGTTGTTAGACTAAAGTGTAAGGTCATTAGTCATCCCAATCCTCTGATGAGATGGGTATATAAGAGGATGATCCCCTACCAGAGGGAAAATGGGATAGCATATCTCAGGGTAGTTAGAGTAGTGATATAGGTCGACATGCCTCTGCTCAGGGGGGCATATTAGTTAGTTTCTACACTCACGACATCTGACATGATTACGTAGCCATATAAGCACATGGCTAGCATATAGCATGAGGATATTATCACTTTTAAGTACATGCAGTTCTACAGTATAGTTGGTGGATCGATCTAGCCATTTTGAGACACACCTAGTCCAAAGGGTGCCCCAATAGTTTAGATTTACTTATGAAAATGCCATCTCGATAGTTCCCATAGTATATAGAGGCATCCGTGAGTCAAGAGATGCCCCAGGGGGTAAGCTAGAGTGGATAATGATTACTACTAGGATTTTGATTAGCACATTTAAGATTGTACCTGACCCGGCCAGTAGGATAGTGGTTAGGCCCAGTAAGATCCTCCAAATAGAGAAAAGTACAATGCACAGTGGAGAGGAGGAGGTTGAGAAAGATAAAGAGGAGGAGAAGGAGGCTAGGATAGAGGAAGAGAGTGACATAGATGTGGAAGCTATTGGACCCTAGATGGATTTCCAGGTAAGAATTGTCAGCTAAAGTGGACCCTAGATGGATTGAAATACAAATGTTCTTTGGATAGATGGCTATGGAATGGATAAATAGGAATAGGTGGGATAGATGGAAAATGGTCTACAGGAAAATCAAGGAAAATGAATGTCCTCAATGGCATATGGGTATTTTCTCGTTAAGGGCAATGAATGCCTGTCTAACCTGCTCAGGTGAAATGGAATGGTCAAGGATAATGGTTGCACAGAAGATTACAATCAATATCTATAGGAAAAAAAAACTTTGAACTAGTTGTGGTACATGTGGAAATTTCCCTTCATCTCTCGTGTATTTCTCTCTAGATAGGGTCATGAATATGGGACAAGAGATAGGGAAAGGACAAATCTAGTCTCTATTGGTTTGGTTTTCCTAGAACATGTTTGCATTATCTGCCTCTTCTTTCAAAGTAATTAGCTATTGTATGATGCTAGGTGGGATGGGAGTGGTCTTAAATATGAGTTTTCTAAGGCCCTGGTCAATATCAGTCAATTGTGTAATGGTGTTTGGTTGTGGTACTCTTGGATCACACACTCTTTGTCTTGGTTGTCTTTGGCCTTGGATGGTCATGTAGACATGGAAAAAATAAGCTATGGAAATAAAAAAAGCACGTAAAGAATCCAAAAGGGGATAAGGCTAATGTTTGGGTAACCTAACACACTAAGGAAACGTAGGGAGTTTGTGTTAATTCCATCTAATTAAATCTATGTTCCTAAATTAAACAAAGAATGCAAATAAATTTAAATTAAATAAATTTGATTACTCTCCTTTAATTTAATTAAATCTACGTGCAACTAATTAATTAAAGAATTGAAACTAATTAGTTAAAGAAATGAAATCAATCTTTGTTTTTGTATTTTCCAGAGACTTTTAGATGAAAGGAAATAAGACAAATAAATAAATCTAATTATTTTAATCTATGTTTTTGAGGATTTTCTGGTTTTCTGGAATTAAATAAATAAAAGCTACACAGACAATGAAATTGCTTCTAATTAAATTTAAACTACTTCTATCTAAAATGAAAACAAAATAAACAGTGAAATAGCCAGATGTGGTTATTCCTCTATTGCATATGAATTGAATCTAATTTAATTAAAATAGAGGATTTTTCTAATTTGTAAATGTGGATCTAATTTCCTGTAGTTCTACCTCAAAATCAAGGGAAGATTTAAAATCTTCTCAGAAGAAATTTCTTCCCCTGAAACTTCCCTGGTAAAACACTAAAATTCCTACAGAATATTTTTAAATGTGAAGAAACTCAACAAAATGCACAGACACATAAGCTTCTTCAAACTCACTTCCCTTGCAGATCCACAGGGATAAGTAGGGAGGAAGCTTTCAATAGAATATTTTCTCATTTGCACGTACAATCTAACTAATGAATAAAATGTAAAGCTACAAGTGTTTTGATAGTGAAGAAATAAAAGACTATGTGCACAAGAACTTCCTCCAAATCCTTCCCAGTAAAATCCATAGGGATGAGCTGAAAGGAAATTTTCAATGGAAGCTACTTATAGGAAATAAAACTAACTATAAATTCTACCTTTCTTAAAACAAATTTTGAATTGATTATGATTTGAAATATAACTATTAAAATAAAGCTTCTAGGAATTTAAATACACCTCCAACCTGGAAATGTAGAACAAAGACAATATCCAATGTTGGTTGTGCTTTTATTGATCCCCTCAACTTCTTTTCCAATGATGATTCCAATGTAGTCCAGGGAGTTGTGTTGGTTGGTATGCAGAAGAAGATGTAGAAGTGTTGGAGCTAGCTGGTTGCAGGTAGTCTGGTAGCAATGCAGGAAAGAGAGTAACAAGGAAAAGGCTCTGAGTTTTCTTGTGTGCTTCTTGGAAAGATTCTAGTAGAGTAATGGTGCAATTCCAATTCAAGAGACTCCAACCAATGCTTTGGAAAAATATTGGTTTTTATAGAAAGTTGGTAGGGAAATGGTGCAACACACTTGGAAACCAAGAAGTGCCAAATCACCATAGGAAGGGGCAGTTAACTTACTAAGAATAGTAAGTAAAGAAGAAGAAATCTATACGCATCTAACAAGCTCAAAGGAAGCTGATTTGGTCAAGAAACATGTGAGAAAACTCAACTTGGGAAGAAGAAACATGCGTACATAAAACACTGTTTAAGTCTCAGATTTATAAGCACATGAACCGTTGTCTACACAGACCAACCGGTTACACAACCACCATGGCGGTTGTGTAACCACCACTCAAGTAGACCAACTAGGTTACATAACCACCAGGGTGGTTACACAACCACCACGGTGGTTACATAACTTAAGGGAAAATATAAGGAAAAATTGCCAAAAAGCATTTACAAAAGCATGCAAGGCTAGGAAAATAAGAAATAAGGTAAACTAAGTCACATAAGAAGATGAAAAAGCAAGAAATTGGACCTGGATTCAACATTTAATCTAGAAATGAAAGTTATCATCATTGGGGATTTTTACTATTCTGACAATATAACACCATGCAATTTTGGGTGCATACATATTTCCCCCTTGGAGAATCATTTTAGCCATGAAGAGGTGTAAAACATGAAGTCCGAGTATGGCACTCCCAAATGGGAAAGTTAGAAATTATACCTTACACGCCCATGTGTTGAAATGATGCCAATCTAAGCTTCCCACCACCTGCAAGAGAAAATGGAATCAAGTGCAGATATAAAGATATAATCAACAAAATATTCAAATTAAAATGACAAGAGGACTTACCATATCCATGGGAGGAGAAATATACCTGCGGCTAGCACTCCCACCCTGTAAAAACAACACACACTCAAAACAATATTAGAAAACATGTTATATATATATAAATTACTATTTATAGAAATCATTTGCACTTACCCACTTAGTGAAATTTGAGCTCTGGATTACCTGTGATGGTTTCATGAGAGTACAGTCAAATCAAAGAGCACTTCTGAGACATGATGACATGTAACTAGTAGTAGGGGCAGTGGGTCAGGAACATGTTAGTTATTTACATTTATTTATTTTTACCCTAAAATGTAGGATTTATTAAAACTAGCCGTAGGGGGGTAATTTTTAATAAATTTATAGTGAAAATGACCACAAGGGGGCACTACATAGGATTTGTTTTTTGTTTCATTTAAAATGGTGTATTTTTTACTTTTTTTTGCATTTTTAGGCCTTAAGGGTATGACCCACATTTCACAGGTGGAACCACCATGGCGGTTACACAACTGTCACTCTATGTAGAAATTGTGGTTGTTCTACCAATGGATGAATGCGCAACCACCACTTAGTTAGTGATTGCACAATGTCCAGACAGTTGTGCAACCACCACTCTACTAAAAGTGGCATTGCTGTAACCGTCAAGGTAGTTTTCAAAATTTGACTAAGTATTGAAAAAATTTGGTTTTGGTTGTTTTTAATGTTTTTGTGAGCTTATAATGCATATACATGACTCTAACTTACTCATATTTTTATGTTTGTGGATGCACATGAAGTATATCAAATAGAGTAGGGCCCGTGAGTGTGATTGGTTGCCTCCAATTTCAGAGAGGCCGACTTAGGAGGAGAGGTATTTGTTATAGAGGGTTGGATATTAAGGATTTCACAGACCCAATTGGTTGTACCTTCCATCCACTTATTATGTGATCTATTGAATTACTGGGATGCAGACCAGAACACTTTCTGGCTTCCTGGAGTTAGAGGTGAGTGGATGATCACCTTGGAGGATGTCTACCATATTTTGGGGGTTCCTGTCACTGGAAGGAAGTTAGTTCTAATTAGTGTGATTTCAGTAGCTCAGTCTCATAGTTGGGATGCATATATGGGGATGCAGAGGCACTTGACACTGGTGCCAAGCACGATATGTGACTACTATCATTTGACTCTGCTCCCATCCCCACCTTATGTAAGGCTATTATTGGTATTTTGGCCTCACATTTGGTTGGAGATAAGGGTGGGTACAAACTTCGTTATTGTTGGGCACCCATCATACAGAGCATTGAGCAAGTATGGCTAGGATATATGCATGGGGGATTGACATTCTTGGTGTCACATATCACATGACTTATAGAGTTGTTATACTGAAGGGAAATCCCTCAATCATCCTACACTTGTTATGAGTTGGGTATACGAGATGATGATCCCATATCATATGGAAATTGGGATAGCAGATCCCGAGGTAGTTAGAGCAGCAGATGGGTCGACATGGCTCCACTCAGGGGCCCATATCAACTAGTTTCCACACTAACCACAATAATATGATTGTATAGCCATATCAGGACATGGATGGACTATGGGGTGAGGAGGCTATCACTTTGGCCATGTGCAGTTCTACAGTATAGTTAGTGGATTGGATAGCAGAGTAGAGACCCATCTAGTCCAGGGTACCTCAGTATTTTGGATACCCTATATTGATGCCCTCCCAGTAGTGCCCATAGTATATAGGGGCATCCGAGAGGCAAGAGATGCTTCCCGAGGGGAAAGCTAGAGTGGACAGTCATCACTCTTGGATTCTAATTAGCACATGATGGGTTGCACTCTAAATCCATCCATTTGGGAAGTGGTTAGCCCCTTGAAGATCCTAGAGATAGAGGTAAGTCCAACACACAATGGAGAGGAGGAGGAGGAGGTGGGAGGATGAGACTGAATTCAAGATCTTGGATAGAGGAGGAGAGTCACCCAAAGTAGGAGGCCACTGGAGAGGCCTCTGTAGCTACTAGAGCCGAGGAGGAGGAGAGGAGAGACACTATTCTCAGAGGAGGAGACTGACCATAGGAGGTGGAGATGAGGAGTCATTCCATCCATGAAAGATGGGTGATGGGGAGAAGAGGAGGTTAGAGTAGAGGAGGTTCCTATAACAGCTCCTACACTGACACCAATTGTTGATCCAACCTAGATGCCTTGGAGATCCAAGTAGTAAAAACTCTACTCTTTTCCCAACTTTACTTTCTAGACTAGACTGTTAGTGAACTACATACTATATTTTTTTTTTTTTTGAAAATTTTTTAACTCACCTCTTTTTACTTGTGCTTTGCAACTACCACAGATGGATGGTGAGATCTTATTAGGTGGATTCTCCTTGATACATTTGTAATCCCTATGATGATGACATAGGAGAAGCTCCTTGCGGATATTGGACACCCAATGATGGTTTGACATCATACTAATGTGTTCACATCAGCATGGCATGCAACAGAGACCATGACTTAGATGAGGACTGACCTTTCTAGTCACATGAGGTGGCTGAGAGGAGACAATGGTGAAGAGCACATATCACAGCGGAGGTACTACCACTAGTAGATCACCTGCCCCATCTACATGGATAACATCTCATGGAATTCTATCATAGATCACACATGGAGGCTCTCATGCTGTACACTAGTCACATTCTCATCATAGGATCCGATAATAGGATCCCTCACCCTGCACCTTTTGGTGGGATCCAGAGAGAGGGATAGGCCATGGACCTTTATTGATTTTGGACCATTTTTTTTGGATATATATATCATTTTTTTTGTATTTTCAGCTCATAGATGAGCATTTTGACCACACTTGCTAGAGTGTGATGGAATTGTACATGAAAACTTGACATTATTATATATACATATATGGACATCTTTTTTTGGTTTGGCATTCTTTGTAAGAGTTGACTTGGTCATGGTTTATCTCATCTGTGTACTCTTAGATAGTTAGAATTTCTGATGATTTTTATATGTTTTATGGATGCATGTTATGGATGATGATGAAAATGTGATAAAAAAATGATCTCCTTTTTATATATATGATTATGCATATGAGAACAAATTGTAACTTAGAACACTTTGATTTTCAAGAAATATTTAGCACTTCTGTTTTATTGGAAAAATATGATGAATGTGATATAATAAGAAGATGAACTCACTCCATCCCTAACTCCACACAACTAGTAAGATGTGAGGGCTCATCACCAAGAGCCAAGAAGGACGTGAGTTGTATGATTTTGAAGAATGAAGATGGTGAAAAAAGACAAGATTTTGACAGAGATCCAATTAGAACCTACAACTCAACCCTAAGCAAGGTCAACTAACCAGTTCAGAATGTGTTTTGCTTGCAAGTTTAACTAGACTTAGATCCATAGATGGCCTTTTGATTGACAAAATCTGGTTTTAGGGATTGAATCTCTTGTAACATACACATCTAGCTCATTTTCTAGGGATTTTTAAGATTTCAAAGCACTTTTTATTTCCTAATTTATTTACAACTTACTGATTTATTTGACGGGACCCCCTACGTCTTTCCCCATGCTACTAGTAAGAAGCATGGGCTCATCACCAAGGATAAGACATAGGTGAGTAAGGGCACTTCCCTCCTTTCCCAACCTCATGCCACCAATAGGAAGCATGGGCTCATCACCAAAGATTGGTAGGGAAAAGAAGTGTAGTTTTATTTGTAAAAGAAAGCATTTTTGTATTTATTGTTGATTTATCTATTTTTTTTTTTAGAGATTTTGATTTTTTTGGGAAGGAAAACTTGCCCCTAGTCTCAACCCCACACAACTAGTAAGATGCAAGGGCTCACCACCAAATGTTGAGATAGGAGAAAAAAGGCTCCAGGTGAAATGTTTAGATTGTTTCTGTCATAAGAGATATTTTTAGGGAAAGATGTGACATCAAGAAGCTTCTAGAAGGAAACCATGGGAAAAAACACTGAGTGAAACCATGAATAGTACTAAGTGTGTAAGTAAGTAGGATCAATGTCAAAATTCCATCTTAATAACTGAGATGATAAAGAGATAAACTAATTTGGAGATAATAAAATGGATACTTGAAGAGATATGATTAAATATATTTTCCGGTATTGAAATTTTTAAAAGTTGCTTGAAAATTAAGTTTCTCATTTCAAAATTTCACAAGATGATAATGCAAATGATAAATAATATGGATGCAATAATGTACAAATGTGAAACTACAAATGAAGTATTCATATAAACCTTTGAGGTGAAGTGAATTAATTGATTTACTAAATTCTTCACCTTCTAGAGTACACAGGTGGTACACACCATTCTTATAGTATTAATCATTGGTGATACCTACACATGTATTCTACAACATTATGTTCTAATGTGGGACAAAAGTAGCCCATGTGATGAATCTTATGAGCGGTTGCATGCCCTCCTAAGTGACCACCATAGACTCCACTATGGGATTAAAAAGGAATTTTTTTCGAATCTTCTTGATCAGCACATCTTAGAAGCATGTCATCGAAGGCTCTGTGATATAGGATTTATTCTACAATTACGTACTTTATGGCTATGTCACGTAACCACTGCTTTTACTATGAGGTTGTTCCCTCAAAGTAATATTGGTTCACAATGTGATTGACAATATTGGTGTACCATAGATACCAAGAGATGGAGGATTTGATTCTATAATTATCATGCATTCATTGAGGAAATCCATATCTACTAATTCCCCAAAATCTATTGGTGTCTGCTAACCAATCAGCGATGATATATCCCTTAACAGACTTTTGGTTGACAAAGGTGAGTTCAAAATCACCCATCAACGTAATGAAATGACTAGCCTTCTTAAATAAGGAATCCTGATTCAAGAACATTTTTAACTATTTGGATTTGACTATTACTTGTGTCTATTAGTTAAGTATTTATTGCCTTAACCTCTTTGATGTGGAAAATATAGCCAAACAATCCTTCTCTACTTACGATATCATATCTCATAGTTCATAAGAGTACGGATAATGAAATATATGGCCCACTCACAACCACCATTGTCATCTTGTGCCAACATGCATGCTATCAAGACGTCAGTGTCTCAAGAATATAAAATTAAAGGACAATCAAATTTTGACATCATGAGTGTAGGAGACAATATGAGGAAGAAATTCACTAACTCAAATGCTTGATGATACTCAGTCGTCTAATATTTGCTACATACTTTCTTCAGTAAGTTGTTAATGTAGTGAATGGTGTGCATTAAATTAGGGATAAACCTATGAATTTCCCCAATCTTTCCTAGGAATGATCTGATGACTAACTCACTTGTGGGTGTGGACATTTCCAAAACTACCTAAATTTCCATTAGATGGATGTCAATGCCTTGAGATGAGATGATATAACCTAATAAATTGCCTCTTGTTACTCTAGACACACACTTTTATGTATTTAGCTTTATGTGATATTCAATTAAGCATAAAAGGATAATGCAAATAACCTCAGGGTGATCACCACATTTCTTAACTTTTGATAGAAAATCATCAACATAATTCTCTAAGATATTATGAATAAGATCATGGAAAATGTATGTCATGGCCTGCTAGTACGTGGATATTGTATTATTGAGACTAAAGGGCATGACAATATAACAAAAGGTTCCTAAGGAGTAGTGAAAGTAGTTTTTGTTTTCTCCTCCTTAGAAATCCTAAGTGAACCATCGCATGTTTAAAACACACGTGAAGAATCTAGAAAAATCAGGCAGGACCGTTTCCCTGTGCAGGGTGGCGGTCCTGGCATTGAAGGCCAAAACAAGCACAGAAAGAGGCGAGGAGATGGAAAAATGCATGGAAATTTAAGTAAGGCCATCTAGGCTACAAATATACACTGTGAATGGGTTTTAGAGCTCAAACACCTTCTTGAAAGGATTTTGAATCATCATTGGGGATTCTTATAACCGTTTTCACGATAATGTAGAACGTGCATTTTTGGGTGCGTACAATGTCCATCTCAACCAAGATTATAACATATGTAGTTTGATCAAAATCTTCAATTTTTGGGTCAATAGCTAAAGATTTCCCTAAAGTGTATCTGATACTTTCCGTGGTTTCATCAATAGCAAATGGGATTCAAAATCTCAAACTTTCCTAAAAATCAAATCCCTGTCCGAAGTTTTAGTAAATAGACCTATGAAAAAACCACAAGCACTGGGATAGATATCTAGCCTACCTGTCATGATGGGACCCTAGTGACTGGACATCCAAGCATGAAGAAAGGGCAGGCTCGGACAAAATTTAAGACACAAAGGTTGTACTATGACTTGCACATGATGAAACCATGACCTCTTGATGCATACTTGAGACTCAACCATCACTGCATACAAGATATGAAAATCAAAAACTTAATGATGAGAGATAAAGTAGATGAATTGTCAACCATAGAAATCATCATGAATGATGACTTTAATCTCTTTCAGACCTAATGAAAAATTCACACAACTTCTAGAAGATAGCATAAAAAATCTTCAAAAATAGTACATTTGCAAACCTTCTTTTACTTCTAACATGGAGCATATTGATATTCAGTTTGTAACATTATGTGACAACATAGATATTTCTAGGTATAACCAATACATATTTTAGAGCATGTTCCAACATTCCATACCTTAATAATTAAATCTTGACATGAATACACATAGTGTAAGACTTCATATTATATGACAATAACTTAAAGAATTTTTTCATGAATGATCGACATGAATTAACACTCAGACCAAGTACACTTATGCTACACATACTACTTATGACATGGAGCAACACAAAAGTACTAATCTTATTTATATGAAACAAAAAACTCAGGTACCTTCATACCCTTTTGTAGAGATACTCATTCTTCTACAACACCTTGCACATCAATCATAACAACTGTCATCATTTACAAATACCTACACTCTCTATACTTTTGCAACACACTTTAATACCTTCATTCATTGTGTAAATTTTGTGTAACACTTCTCAAAAGCATCATTCCTTGATCATACATTTCTTCATCTACAGATGTCAAGCACCATTGTAGACCTATGAATGATGTCAATCAAGATACTCAGATCATCAAATGAAAACTCATTCGATATTTTGAGAAAACTTAGTATATGTACACACCTTTGATTTTACAATCATGAAAGAGAACTTGTTTCTATGTCTCATTTATACTCAAGGATACAACCTGATCAACATGGTGCTTTAATTCCCCTAGAGGAATACTCTAATACTTTACAACACATATATTGTCCTAAACTTCTTAGTCGTGACCTTAGTCTCCTCCATGGATGTATAATCAAATCAGAGAACAAACATTCTTAGACCAATTCTTATTTTTTAACTCAACATTATCACATAGTCCTTTTTAAGCACGATATATAACTTTTTACAAGATAGGGCTTTTAAACAAAAGTCTCTAAATTATGCTCCTTTGTTTAGTTTTCCAACAATACTATGTTACACTTACTCAAATGAAAAGAGATAACCATAATATAAACACCCATACCTAGCATTAAATAAAGGTGAACAACCATAAATATGACTTCTAGTGTAATTCAAGCTCTCTTTGATCTATTCTTGGTAACCAAATGACTCATATCCTCAAAATAACCTTTATACTCACATCATCTTATCATACCTCAATCATATTGAGAAGCACCTCATGGCTATGAAATTATTTAAATCCATCATTATACACAACAACATCAAGATTTATATTGATAAATCCAAGCAAATCAAGGAAAACCTCAATCTCAACTCCTCGGGCATCACCATAACCTTTGCTTTCAAAAATGTTAATCTGATTCTAATATCTATTCAAATCAGTTTTAGATTTTTTTACCTCTTCATATCTTATCTCCAAATATAGAGATTCAAGACACACTTCTTGTTCCTTTATATGTTCAAACACATCTTCTTCATCTTCAGTTTCAGCTACCAGGTATTTTTCATCATCTTCTTTAGGGAAATATTCTTCATAATCAACACAAAGATATGCTTTGACATCTTCATCATTATTCTTATCAACTGGATTGGAAATGGAAGTATACCTACCAATAAAATTATTCCAAATTTCATACCCTAAGGGTTTCAACAATACTCTCATCCTAAAATGAGTATTGAATTCAACTTGATCCTGATTATCTGCCACACCTATGCTTCAAGAGGATCTCCTTCAAGTTATCAAACATGCTTCTCAAGGAACATCTCTAATAAATTTTTTTAGAAGAATAATGAATCAAAGGGGGGTGAATTAATCATACAAATTTTTTAATTCATTTATCAAACCATACATATATCACTCAAGTTGTACATTCAACTTACAAAACCATGTAAGTTTATTAAGATTGTTATATTTATCCACAAACATATAAAGTAAGAGAGAGAACACAATTACATAACATATAAAGTGGAAAAACATCAAGGGGAAGAAACCCCAATGAAACCTTTCCTTATATTACAAAAACCAAAGGAGTTGCAAGAATATTACATATCTTGAAAGATTTATTTAGTGAAGCACACACTTCATAAGGAGCTCCCACCACTAAACCTTTGCTGAAATTACACACAAAAAAGAACTTGTATGAATATTAATCATCACACAAGATTTTATAAATGAATGATCACAAATGATATTTTGCACACACAACTGATTATGACCTAAGTTTAGATCCAAAAACTCCAAACCCTCTTCAAACTCATATCTCTCTCAACTCGCTCAAAATTTTCCTCTCATGGGATGATTACGTAAATTTTCCTTCCACATCTGATCCTCTATCTTTATCAGGTCTATAAGTACCTTTCCTACGATCACAGTGCAAATAGGAGATCAACAAAGAATAATTGCGACAATCCCCTCTAGCGACACAATAGAAAGTAGACCCAGTTTATCTCAATTACGTAGTCAAAATGAGCACCTAAAAGACTCCGATCATCATACGCCCAGTCACAAGCTCATAACACTGCTACAGGCGCCCCTGTCTAGTGACCAAGTAGGGGCAGTCATCTCCAACTCTGTAACATATGGTTAGTAGTTACATCATATAAATGGCAAATAAAATGTGTCAAGTAGGTCTAGCAAGCCCTTGTGAAGTCACTTTGAGGTGGCACTAGTTTGTGCTTGGACATTTTCAAATTTTGAAGTTCTCCAAGTACTAGTGAATCCCTCCAAGAACCTCAAAGGTCAAATTGGAGCACCATTTGTGTGGGTGGTGTCCCCAAGCATCATACATCCTGTAATCTGTGACCTAAAGCATCATCCAATAGGAATCATCGTACTTTTAAAATAATGGGTCATCTTTGTGTTTTTACTTGCCAACAAGCGTTCTTGTATTATGTCAACTGAAATCTTCCAGCACAGAGTCATATCTATCCATTTTCGCCAGAATGACCCAGATGTCTCATAGAAAAACTTATCATTATGATTCAATTGGGATTTAGTCTGTGGGAAATTTGTAATTAATTATTTTGAGCCCTGTTTTGTAGGCAATTTGCATTCCGATTCTAACCCATAGTTGTGAAGGCCTTCGAACATATACATTATCCCTGATACTACTCCAGAAGGCCAAATAGGACTCAGGAATGAGTTTTGGGAGTTTATTTGCTCGAACACATTGGCAATTTTTTGTGTTTTTGTGTTTTTCCGTTTCGTTTTCTGTGAAATTTATTTGGATCAATTCCTTTTCCTGTTTGGCCTGATTCTTGGTCTGGAGTAGCTGGAGATCACATACACACGTTGTACCAGAATGGATAGTACTTCTCCACCTTAGATGGTCTGCTCTCACTGGGGAAAAGACGAAGTCGTGCACCAACAATAGCCTCTTCTGGGCTGGCCGCATTTAATAGGAAAATGCAACTAGCGATTAGAGTCCAATAATGGGAAAATTATGCCATAGCAACTTAGGCAGGTGATGACATTTTGTACCTACTCTTACAGGGTACTTTACTCCCATTGAATAGAAAAGATCACTTAAGTTGCAGTGGAAACTATTAGAGGCAATAGGTAGGCCCTGAATTTCTTACCTACCTTGCAGGGTAAAAAATCCTCATTGTGGAATAAAAGAAATGACACCTTTTCACGAGACTATACATATGTTGGACACCTTATTGTCTGCCCGACATCTCTACAATAATCCCATTATGAAAGTCATGACATGATCCTTTCACATGTGAATTTCCTCATGGGTAAATCTTATTAGGGCTGCCTATGCAGGGTAAATAATCCTACATTGTCATGTGACTTTTAAAACGCATTATTGATTAGCATTCCTAGGATTCAAATTTTATGATGTTGTCCCACCTTGGGTGACCTAATAATGCATTAAATAAATATTTGTTAATATTTCTTATGGCCTCTGTGTCTTCCATCTACTGGCCTTCCTTGCATGCACCCCTTATTCCTCTCCATGCATACTTTGGTAATCTTAGCTTGATTACATTGATGTCACATTGGATCCCAAACATACTAAAATTTCATTTCTGATGCCTTTTGGTTGTGTTTCTATTTGCAATAACTCATTCTTGGGATATACTCTAAATTTAACTCATTGGTATGCACACGATAGTCCTCAACCTCCTTTTATTGTTGAAGTATATGCTACATGGACATGTACAATTCAGGCCACCTTGGCTCTTTATATGATCAACCTGACACTATTTCCTACCAAGTCTCTAATTTAGGTCATATAGGTTATGATTTTGACACTGATAAACTCCTAGATGAGTTTAATTTATCTCTCTCTAAACTATACACTTGGGACATCACAAATTATTCCCCCCATCCTAGCTTCATAAGTTGTCTATAATATCTACTATCACACTTTTTGCTTTATATCTACTCTTTCTCATTACTCTTACAAAAGTTGATACATGTATTATATCGTCATTTCCCTATGATGCAATCTAGTTCCACGATTCATACTCGACTGTTGAGGGTCTAAATATGAAATAAACATCACCACGTTTAATCTTCACGCTCTACGCTTCATGATCTATCTTTCTTACAGACATTTTGAAACCATTTCCCGATGACAAACTCTTTTTCTGTGGTTCATTCTTGATTGTTGAGGGCTATTTTATAAATGAACCTCATCTCATACACATCCACCAGGGGCATGGTGCTCTTATCACATTCACACATTGCATACCATTCCATCATGCTCATACATTGCATTTTCATATATTTTTTGCACTTACTCTTACTCTCTTTTATACTTACATGTTACACTTTTCTTATGATGTTATCTAGATACTTAGTATGTCATTATATTTTTCATATACACATGCACATTCACATGGTACTTTGAGGTGAATGCAGGATATCTGTAGGTTATTACATGATGCATGATGTTTGACATTCTTCTCTACCAATCCCACTGAGAGTCTTGTGGGCATTTGATTTCCATACCTTTCTACATTCATGTGATATCATTACAATATCTACTACTTTCATTTCTATTTTCAGCTATATAAATTTTTAAATACTTTTTATCTTCATAACATGATAATGAGTGCTTCATGTGCAGAATTTTCCTTGCAGTACTATATGCCACCATTGGTATCTAATACACTTTACTTGACATAATTTGTTGCTGTATGTTATTATTTGTAGGATTTTCCCTATGTATAATATGATAATTGTATGCTTTTGGAAACTTCGTCCCTAATTGGATTGTGGCATTGTGAGTGATTTCCCATGTATTAACCCCCCTTTTCGTGATATCTCTAGTCTGCACACTTGATTGTTTACATTGACTTAAAAATTGAATGATTACTACTTTTTCTACTAACACATGTTACTAGCCACTTTGTTTGTATGTGAATTGGTTTCTACCATGCACATCCCCTACCCCCTGCAGGTATCCACTTTGGCATGTCATCATGTCCTATCTTTAGGTTCGTACACTCATATGTGTCATTGCATGCACCACGAATGAGGGGGAATACACTGGATGAATAAATCACCCCTACAGTAGTTAAGATCTACAATATAGATCCGTACAATACAAAATCAAAACCAGAACATAGTTACAGACTGGCCCAAAATTAGATTTGTGTCCAAATATCATTACAGACGCTAGAAACCAGACTCAAACATTAAGGCTTGGGTGCTCCTGACCTCTCATGAGCGCTAATGTCCTAAGGGAAAAAATAGTCATCTTCTCATATTGACATAGTCTACAAAAGTCTTCAGAATATTTTTATTGTTACAAGAACAATCCTCCATTAGTAGAATGCATTCCATATCCTTCAATTAGTAAAATTAATACAATCAAAACAATCATAACTAATTTAGGACAATTAGAGAAAAAGAAACAACAAGAACAAATCGGGACGCATCAGCTATAGTGGTGGTTACTGGGCAAAGTCATGGAAGGAGAGTAACACTAGACCTCTCTCCCCAACACTTGCTCTTTGGCATGAGATCTTCTAAAAAAATATCTTAGCATGAGATCACCCAAAAACCTCACCTTCAACATTTGGATCAAAAATCTCCAACAATAGGATAATTTTTCTATCTCTTACTCTTCCATATATAAGGTGCAAAATTTCCTTTTTTACACATTCTACATATTTTTACATATTTATGTTTGTTTTATTCATATTTTTAATATACACAAATTTGAATACTCTTTTTCTCTTATTTTACAAGTCCATTCTTAATACGCAACAAAAAGCAACCTACAATAGAAAATACAAACACAACAACATGTATAGTGTAATACATGTGCTCCACCCCTAGGGTCACTTTCCTTTCTTAGCCTCTACACTTCACTTTGAATTATTCCATGCTTTACTTGTCCACTCGGCACACTATTTTCCACACGTTCTACATGGATCTTAAGGTAAACATCTTATAACTACTTTATGTTATCGATTATTCACTTAACAACATAAAGTAGGGGAAAATGTAGACACAAAATCACGCACTTGGGTACATTTCTAGATCCTAAAAGCATACTAGCATTTACATGATTCCTAAGGAAGAAAACTAGTGGTTGACAACTACCTTTGGTCTCTTTTATTTGTTTTTTTTTTCTATTTGGTCTTATATACCCTACATCCTAGTTGGAACTTCATTGATTTATCTTTTATGTCTTCAGACACCAACGCCCAACCAAGATAGCAGCTCTCAGGTGCTCTTATCCTCTCCGGGCACCTCTACCCCTTTTCTATCTCACTTGCTCCTTTTAGGTATTTTTTATCTTTTGGGAATCTCTTTAACTTATGGGTTGGCCTTCCATTTTTCAATTATGAAATTCAAACAAGTGAATCATATAAATAAATAGTTATGTGTTCAAAATCAAGGACCAAACATTAAGCATATACTATCATCACCTAATCTTGCATCTAAAGGTACTAAAGAAGACTAAACACATCCATCTATCATCCATTCAATGGAAAATGGTTGGATCAAATCTACATACACTGCATAGGAGCGAGAAGTTCATTCTATTCCATTTACTTATTCTATACATTTCTACATTCTAGATCTAGTTTGTTATCAAGTGTAACTTGCACTAGGGCATCCTAAAGAAAATTTTCTACACACACTCACAATATCTATCTAGATTATGAGATGTAGTGAAGCTTTGAATCATAACTTCACTCTCGGGGTGCCTTTCGGGGTCATTCCAACTACCTTTTCTAAATCTTTATTTTTAGGTTATATGCGGTTTATGGGCTTGTGTAGGAGAATTTTTTTCTTGTATGTTACCCGTACCTCCAACATTCAAAGAGAGATAATTATATGATCAACATGGAACATCAGTGAAGAGGTTGCGACACACCAATGATCAGATCCTAAGCTCCTCTGTAGTCACCGGTGGCCAGAAGTTGTCTCCAATACCCATGTGCCCTTGTCCTATCATAGGCACTCATGTGTGGATTCAGTCTTGTATCCCATAATTTATTGTGAGCAATAATGACAATAAATTAGATAATTCATCTTCATCCATATCTTCCTTAGGGTTTTATATTGTATATCTTAGTTTTCTTGTGTAATTTTTGTGCTTTAGCATTTATATAATAAGTGACTCTACAATATTTAGATTTAATTAATAATATTATTAAACAGTTGAAAAAAAATAAATATGGGATGGGGTTCATCTAAATCTATGAAAATGGTTATCATACACATGGGATTATATTATTGACTAGATAGAAATGAACCTAGAAATGTTCTATATCTTACTTCGGTCAAATTCTATAAAGGGGTTGATAGGTTAATTTAACAATGCAGAGAAAATATGGTCAATGAAAAATATAGGTGATGATTTTGTGAGATAATATGTGATGATATTTTTTATGTTATATCTCATGCCAAGTGATGTATTTTCAAACACAAGATTCCTTAAGTAATGCCAGAATAAAAGTGGCAGTTGATAAATGATAGATGGTAAATTTACTAATTGCATGATGATAAGAAACATGGAATTTTTTCCCTATCCATGTAAAATTTAAAATGTGATGTTTGATATGTACAAGATTACATGCAAGTTAGATATCATGAATTAATTATTTCCCACAAAGAAATAGTCATGATCAATGATTTCAAGTGAGCATGCATGAGAAGTAGAACTTATGCTAAATTGTGTAGAAGGTAGGAAAATCCCTTGGATGTTTAACTCAAATAATATGGAATATAATTATGTAAAATACATAGTTCTAATGATGTAATTAAATGTGATATTTATGTGTATGAACATTGTTATCTATTTTCATGAATAAGGATTGAAGAACTATTTTATGAGTAGTGTGATCATCTTGAAGGCCTACATGATGGTATAACAAGCGAGATAAAAAATATCCTTAAAAAAATATAAACACCACCAGGTGTCATACTATACCTATGTCCTATTGAGATATCATATGTGTGCATAGATTTTAATTTATACTTGATGTGAAGACCCATAAAATAGTAAATAAAAATACAAGACAATGTATATGTGTGATTGAAACATGTGACTCGTGATTGAAGAGATGGAAGTGAATTACATGATGTGCAATTCTTTTCTAGTAGCTAGGAATCCATAGCCCCAAGGAAGATGAATTTTTATTATATTCTATGCACTTTCCTTCTTCCTTTTAAACATTTATAACATGGTTAGAGATACTACAAAGAACCTTGAGAGTGAGTTGTTAATATTAGTTTTTTTCTTTTTTTCTTTTTTTACTTTCTTAAAAAAAAACCATATTTTGGTATTTTCTTTAACATTATATTCTACTTGTTCAGTTCTACAAGGGGATAGGAACCACTAGTAACTTGATGGAGGGACTGAAATTAATATGTATATGGAATTGGCAAGCATAAACAAATAATAACCAAGGTCTTGCAAAACAAGTTTTTACATGTGTAGCAATGTGCAGATCTCTAGTAGGACAATCATCCTTAATTTACCAAGTTGAGAGACACCAATTGGAAATAGTTGTATAATGCTATGTACCTTGGAATATGATAATATAATATATATGGGTTGATGGAGATGCCGACATGTGACACACATCCCCTTATCTTATTATATCATTCATTTATGATTTATTATGCTTAGGAGGTCAGCCTCAGTATTGGCCATAGGTTAGAATGGTATATATAGGGGTTAGAAGGTTGTAGTTAATCATCATATTGAGTATTGGAGTGTTATTGTATGGTTTGGAGGTTACCCCCTCGAAGTGGCAATTGGAGGTTGCCCCCTCGCATAGTGGCAAATCTATTATATGAGCATATTGTCATCATTTATCTATATTTTGGTGTTCTCTCATGTTATTTATGCTGTATATGTTCTGATTTATACAAGTAATATCCTTATCAATTTAGTTGGTATCAGAGCATGATTTTGGCCAACAATTAGGATATCTAAAAAAGTGCCCTAATTTTTTGTTTCTACATATATCTTGAAGAAGGGTATCTAATTTTCTTCCCAATTTTTTCATCATATTTTCTAATCATATAAGTAAGAAATATCTGAAAAATTTATCCATTGGATTTGTTTTGTGGATGTTATTGGTGTTTTAGGTTTTTTCATACCAATTCACGGGGATTTTCAAGAAGCAAATTGTGGTATTTTTTAGAAAAAAAATATATATTTTCAAATCTCTATGAAATTTTAGTTAAGGTTTGTTTACGTTTGTGTTTTTATCCATCTAGGAAATATTTTCATGGATTTAAAACCCTAATCAGGATTGTGGAAATAACAAGCATTTTTTGGAAATGAGAGGATGGATGCTAAAGAATGGTGGAAAAATTTCAATCCATATTTTTCATATTCTCTAATAACTAAACAATTAGATATTATAGGTTTTCAAGTATTGGATTATGTGGTGACCTAACATACATTTGCTTTAATTTCTAAGTTAAAAAATGAACAATGAAGAGATTGGTCTTGAGTCACTTAACATGGAACAACTTTTTATGGATAGATGGGACTACAATCCCTTGAGACAATGCAAGATAGCATAAGGAAGAATGTTAGGACATAATTAATATATACACATTTTATAGATTAAAGAAGATTATTATTGTTATATGGTTTTTCAACCATCTTAAGCATAGTCATAGGATTATTTGTTACATAGAATCATCTGTATCATTTTTTTGTATTGAATCCATACATAGTTGTCTTCCCAGATGTATTTGGTGGAAGGATTGATCGAGCTTGGTTGTACAAGTGTAGCACCTTTCCTTAAAGTCTACACATGATATGCACAATCCACTCTTTAAGTTTCGATGTGACGAGTCCAATGTCAAATGAGGGAGGCAATGCTATGTACCTTGGTATGATTTCACATAAATATTATAATGTCACATGGGTACCATGGAGTATTTCATGTGGCATTACATGCACCCTTATCTTAAAATATTCATTTATGTGGAATTATGCTTAGGAGGCCTTGGATCTTAGTATTGGCCATAGGTTAGAATGGTAACCCTATTTTTAATGGGTTAGAAGGGTTAGTAGATTTATACACTTAAATATTGAGTATTGAAGTTTAAAATGGCGATCTCAAATTATAGGTTAACCCACTCGAATAAGAATTTTGCCCCCTCGAAGTGAGCAACATCTAATAAAGGAATATGTCATCTTTAATTTAAGGATCCTGGTGTTCTTTTGTGATAGACTTTATTCAAGCACCTAGGGCATTATCAGGATATTGGCAAACTTTACATGGATCACCTATCTAGCAAATGGATTCTACATAATCTACACCTTAGTCTGATCAGGTGTTCAAAACTGTCTATGTATCAAATATGAGCGTGTCCCTACAACGTAGTGTGCAATTTAGGTTTTTGCACTAAAAGCTATGATCTACTTGTAGATGCCATATTATATCACACAATGTGCATCGAAGATGTTAACATCATGATATGAATAAATCCAAGCAACATGAAGATGATAGTTTGGCATACTTCATGTAAATATCTAACCATTTGGTGAGGATAATGCCAGACCCGAAAAACATTCTTATTTACCAGATGAAATGCCTCTAGACCCAAGAAACTCCATAGAAAACTATGATTATGATGTTATTGTAAACCTATGTCCATTCCAATGGATAGCAGGGGTATTAGCAATTATCAATGATTTACTTCCCTTCATGTCCTCAAGTAGCTCTGTAGTACTAATACAAAACTTCTATTGGTTCTACAAGGTTTGGTCAATAACTTATACCAGAAGTCATCAATTTTTTGATGTCATTGATATCTTTCCATTTGATGATGCATTGTGAAAACCTTTTTTTGGTACCTCCAAATTCAATGGGTCCTAAGTGAAGTATGTTTCCTAGCCATAGTAACCACTTTCTACTTGTATTATTCCCACATTATTGTTACTCTATTACACAAGCTTGTTGAAATATAAGTATTTATTGCTAGATACTAAAAACTCAGAAGCGCTAGTTGTCCTAGGAAGATCCAGATGCTACATGATAAATAGAAAATTTTCATCTTGGATCTAGACCTATCTCATGGATATAGAAAGCTCTCAATGAACTATGCTTATCCATTGAGGTATAGTATCATGATTTCCCAAATGATGGATTTGTGTGTGAACATGATGTTATTGGCTTATGTCATATCTACGTGAGCTCATATGGACATTCCTTCATGAAACATACACTCTCATCAATGGTCATCGCGACATTCAGGGTGTATATCAACTTGTTAGAATTATTCCCTTCCATGACAATTGAATAAACAAGAACAATTTGAAGATGTCAATACATTTGTTAAATAGCCCAATATCTGCCATCCTTCACCAACCACTCTAGTTAGTACATTAGTGCGCTCATAATTGGAATTTAGCATGATATCGGTGCATCTTCCAAGTTCTTGAAAAAAATCATTGAATTGCAAGTGATGCCTTTAGTTACATTTTTTGGGATATATATCAATTTAATTCTCAATACCTATGAGGATGAGTGAATGTGTTGATAATGTGTTATTCTAATTATTTGCTAATTACATAGTGCATGATTTTTGTAAAGAGTCATTTCTAATTGCTATTTCCTTGAAATATAGGATTGATTTTTGAGAAGAATTCATTGTATGGATAACATCTAGAACATTATGATGATTACATGGTGAATTTAGAATTTAGATCCCCCAATTTTATTCTTACAAATCGATATTTAAAGATTATATAGGATGCTCTCATATTTCAAGTGAAGATACTAGATTCCCAAGATAGTGAGCATTTCAATTACTTTTGCATATGAGTGAGGAAATTTGAACCTTAATATGAATCTCCCAGGCTATTGTAATGAGATGTAAAAAATGATTATGGAGATGAAGTAAACAATATAGATAGAAAGTATCATCAATATGTGATAATTTTGTGTGTAAAATGACATGAAAAGAGATCGATGGTGGAGGAGATAATCAAATGAATTGGAGTGTTAGAAACGGTGTGTAGTGGTTGAAGAAGAGAGAACATATTGATGTTCAGAGGAAGTGTGAGATCTAAACATGTGATATTGTTGTGATCGGGTGTGATATGAGGGTGATTTGATGGAGTAGGTGGTATGTAATAGTGGATGTCAAGAAAATGAGAATATGTAATAAATTTGAAATGATGTGAAAGTGTAATAAATGAGAATTAGTAAGATGGTAGCTACAATTTTCATGAGAGGTGTGCTAGAATCTCAAGGATGGAATGGATATGAGAGTGATTAAATTGACATCAAGAATTTTTTGTAGAATAGAAGTGAGTGATTCCCTTAGTGGTGTAAATTGAAAAGTATGTTGGACAAAGTGAAGAACTATCAAAGGATGCAATGGATGCGAATATTTAGGTGTAGAAGGAGAAGAGATGTGATAGGGTTCCATTTAGATGATATTGTGAACATGCAAGTACGATGGATAAATAAGTAGGGGAGGAAAGGAAACATGTTGAAAGGAAGTATGATTCCATTTTTTTATTTTATTAAGGTTGTGAATGTGTGTGTGTGTGCACTTCTTAAATGCACGCCCCTGAGGACTTATAAGCATGCATGTAAACATATAGCATGCATATGTATGATCTATATATAGAATAATAGGTAAAGAATGGTATGTACCATGTGTGTGTGTGTATATGATTGTAATGTGTATATACCATGTGGAGGTTAATGTATCACATAAGTATGATACCTATGTGTGGTGACTACACATATCTCACAATGTAAAAGTCCCTATATATGTATATATGCTAAAATATGTTATGTAGCGATATATAATGTGTCACATGTAGGAGGAATATTGTTGAGTATATATCTCACACACATACTTCAAATGCATATATGATGTTGCACACACACAATGTATATGAGAATTACAGGATGGTAACCCCAATTTTAATGGGATCTCAACATAGAAATTTCAAGGATGACTATACATGTATAGATAATCAAAAGTCTATCAAGAATGTAGGGTGCCTATATAGAAGTGATGATTCCCTATATCTTGGGGTGCCCTAGCTGATATAGTATGTGTAGACAAAGTATAGGGATATGAAAGATACCCATATGTGAATGTGTACATGTAAAAGGGAAGATACATGTACATGGGGTTTGTTTGGATGACATGATAATGATAAATAAATGTAAAATGCAAAGGATGTACATGTTGAGAGGTATATATATACATTATGTGTGACTCAAATATGGGGGGCCATATGAATACTATGTATCATATGTATGTCAGATCATAACTATACATACCCAAAGTACATGTATTTTGTGTCATATATACCCATATATGATATATATATACATGTATGTATCTAGTGCACCTATAAATTAGAATAGTAGATGCGTACTGTAAAGTCCTTGTAGAGTGACATAGATGTTTCATGTATGCTGACATAGAACAAGTATGACATATGAATACAGTAGAGCAGAGATGAAAGGATACAAATGGAAATATGATATACTGATACATGGTACATATACATGTACCTATACCTATACACACATGTGTGTGTGGTACCTACATACATAGTATGAGGTACAAGATGTCAAATGATGTGTATGTATCCTTGATGTTGTATCCAATAGGCATACATATACATATATTGTTGTTTATATGGATACATTTAGAGTCATACATATACGGACCTAGGATTAGGAGTGCCCTACGGTATACATTAATAGTAGACAACATTCTTAATATGTATGTATGTTGAATAAGTAGGGGATATGTAATATATAATGTATATTTAGAGATAATATATATATATATATAATACATATAATATATATGGATAAGGTATACATACATATACATATGTATGACATATACATATATATACATGCTATACAATGCAAAAAATGTATATGTTACTGTGTGTAGTGTGTGTGTGTGTGTGTGTTAGGTGGCTTCCATAATTTATTTGACATCACTGGTATCAGGACCATGCCTACTAATTCCTCCATGATGTTGAAGAGACTTTTTTCCTAATTTACATTAGGAAGTAGTGTGTGTACTTCACCTTTAACCTAGTAATGTGAGATTAATCGAGCATCTTTTCATATTTTAATACGTCATGATAAATTTGCTCATGAGTGTTGATTACACACCTGTGTGTGTGTGTGTGTATACAAATTTATGTGTGTAATACATGTGTGTGTGTGTGTGTGTGTGTGTGTGTGTGTGTGTGTGTGTGTGTGTGTGTGTATACACACACATATATACATATGTGTGTGCATGTTTTTTGTGTGTATATCCTTAATTCCATATCCCATATGCATTACTCATCAATTGTGCATAGTGGATAGATTTTCAAGTTTCATGAGATGCTGGAGCTACAAATTTTGGAAAAGAGTTGAAGAAGCTCTCATTTCAAGAGTGGAAATTAAAAGAGGTCAAATAGCATGCACAAGTGTGTAAAGAAGTCATGAATAGACTTGTGATGGTATTTTTTCTTTGCATAATGGTTAGAAATGTTTTCTTGTGGTATAATATGGATGGAAAAGTGGGATAAGAATGTGTTAATAATTTTTTAAAATTTCTAAATATTATATTTTGGGATTTTAATATACCATTAAAGTGTTTTTCCATTGAGTCAATGTTGGAAAGTGTTTAAGATGAGGGCATAATCATGTCTATTGAAAAATATGTAAGGCATGTTGGGGTTCATTCATAACATTGAAATTTTTTAATGTAGATAGTCTTAAGCATATTGGATAATGGTTGCGTGGTTGTGAAGATAATCCATGTGGAATGACTAGGTAGAAGAAGTGGGTGGAGATTGTGTCAGGTACGACAAAATAATATACTGGTCGGAGCGCATTTGGAGAGAACTAATGAACATACGGTGTGTAGTACACTTGGAGGGGGAGCGGAGAGAAATGTTATGTGGTATACATCACAAAATGAAGTATTAAGGAAATGAAACCGAAAGGAGTATGAAATGACTCGGATAATCTCTGCCATGGTTACCCTTGGTAGTATGGGAATGGGTTTGGGATACACCACGAAAAAAATGGAATTTTTATATTGAATTGAATAATAGGAACACTTTTAAATGATTAAAACAAGCTACAAAAGCAACCAAAAAAGATAAGGAGGTTACCATAATTGTTTAGTATTTTTACCAATGGCAATCACCACTAGGATTTAGGAGGAAAACAAACTAAAGGATTGTGTAGAGAAGTTGATGAGGTGGTCACATTGAATGTTTTTTGCGTTTTTAATTCTTTTCAATGTGGTGGGTTACCCTAGAATTTATTTTATATGACATATTATCAAATCTTAAATCAATAATACTAAATAAAATGGGCTTACAATGCTTCAATTAACATTGTGAGGGAAAATCATAGGATTTTTGAATAAAGTGGTTTAAATTTCCATTAGAAATTATTAGTATTATTTTTTGGTTTAGCAATATTTCTTTTTTAATGCTTATCCCTTTTCAAGGTTGATAATAGGAAAATGTAAGACATGTGATTGATTTTAAATGAATATATATACCGATTTAGTGGTTATAAGGAACCAGGTATTGGTTTTGGGGATTTTTCATAGATGATTATTATTTTTTGATTGTGTCTTGGATAATTTTTATATTATCACATTCGCATCTCAATCACATGAGCTGATTGCTAAAAATTATGTACAATAACAAGACAATCATGGAAAAGAATTGGAACAACATTAAAATTCCAAAATTATATTTTGTAGTAATATTTAAGTCTCTAATATGTATACCTCTCTCATTCAAAAAATATTTAAAGTGAAGCATATGTTAACAATATAAAAACTTGTGAATGTAATGAAGTGAAATCATGGATGAATGTGATTTACAAGTTTTAGGTTGTATAAGTGGGTGAGATGATAAGAGTAAAGAGTCTATTTTGCATTGGGGATACAAATGTGAGCAGATTAAATATCAGTATTAGCAGCAGATTTGTAGGCTATCAACATATAATCAGCTAGGTAAATCAGGTAGTTAGCGCAGGTGTCTATTCCATTTTTTAGTATTTTCTCCCCCTTAGCTGTGTATGAATTATGCTTTGTTTACATGGATAAATCAATAGAGAATTACATATTCTGTCTCAATCTGGTATCAGTGCAGATCCTGGACATGTGGAGGCAAGTTGTGGTAGAACCTGCGTAGCGTGGAGCTATGGAGTTCAGACTAGGAGGAGGAATACGTGATGCTGCTATGTTCCTATCATTGGCATGGGAAAAGGCGTTTTAAACCTGTGACCTGGGCATGAAAGGAGTCTTTGGCGAGACCAGACCTGCGTGGAAATCTTAGGTGTGAAAATAAAAGTGCCACCCCTGTTTTTTGTTTTTTTACTGCTCTGCTTGCTGGACGTGGCAGTTTTGAAGATTTTTCTTTGGAATTTAGCTTGCTGTCAAATTGACTTGCAGAGAGCTTCACAAATCAGAATGTGGATGCAGCCGAGAAACTTGTTTTGGCTTCTACTTTATAATGTTTTGCGTCCAAAAATAAAATAGTTTCTATTTGGTGAGACCTGGAGGAGCTGCTGAGTGCATGTGTGGGAAAAAAACATCTAAACCTAGTGCGTAGTTTGTCTTTTTTTTGTTATTTTGGCATTGGCACTCGGAACTTGCGATTTGTGCGTGCGTGGAAGGAAAATCGGTGACCTGAGTGAAATTCTTGGCAACATGGTGAGCAAAGGAAATCATCCCGCTAAGCAAGTTATGATTTATATACACTGATCCACATATTGACAATTTCATTGCTGACAACCGAGCACCAAGCGGACGGATAACCTGTGTCTGCATCAGGCGAGTTGCATTGAAGTGAGTAATAAAACTTGTGATTTTCTCTCATATCAATAAAATAATTATTTTTTACAATGTCTGTTCCAAAATTACTCTTGTCTGATGCCCAAATTCTCAAACCTTCTGTCTGATGCCCAACTTCTCAAATGGCTGAACTATTTTTCCTAAAAAACAAAGATGTGTACCACCCTTCAGTTTGAGGGACTATCATTATCCTCACCGGAATCAAGTCGGTCCCCACTGAGCCCGATGAGCCGATGAAGTGTGCAAGCGCTGATGCCAAAGCCTTTATGCTGATTATGTTAAGCATCAGTGAGTTGTGCAACCACGTGTATGGGATGCAGTGACAACAAAGGCAACGAGTAAATTGGTGACCATCTGTGAGGTGAAAAATCATACGAATATCCTCCATTTGTAGTTGAGGCTTAACACCACTATACATGGGGTCCGATGAGAAAGTTGAGGAATTCTTACATTGAGTGGTTGAGATGCGAATGGAACTTTAGCACTCGGTGAGATAATCGAGGATAAAATATTGGTCCCGATCACCTTGAGAGCTCACCCTTTTCAATTCAGAGTGTTCATCATGATTCCGAACGTCTCTAAGTGTACAGTGTCATTCGAAGAGCTTGTGAACCTCTTACAGAAAGAAGAAGCCATCTACTCAGTCCATGATGAGTTGCAATACAAACCCCTTATCTCAAAGTTGTAACGCGGTCAAAAGTTTCGCAAGGGACCCCTAGAGAAGCAACCTACGAAACACTAGAAACAACAGTCTCCACAACAACATAAATCTCAAAATTCGAAGAATTGGTGTTACATTTGTCGAACCAACACCCACAACATGGAGAACTGTTGATATAATGGTTTGAAACAAGGGTCTTTTAGTCAAGAAAGCACATCAGGGTATGATGATTCTCATAAATCCAAAAAATGTCCCCTTTGGAGGAATAAAAAGGGACATCTCGCTAGCTCAACAAGATGATGGACCTGATGTAGGGAAAAATTTAGTGGCAACTTTTCGTAAACTCCCGAATATTAGGGGTTTTGAAAATTGGAAATGGCAAATTTTTGGCAATTGGCTATCGCCCAGTTCACCTAAAATTTCAGCCGATGGGTCATTTGTATGGGTCAGTCCACCTACTATTTACACTTAAAAATGAACTTATGCATGTATTTCACCAAATTTTTGAATCAAACTGAGCTCATATTATCCGAGGTATAATACATATGGTTCAGGGGGGTTACAAGTGGGGATACCCCCTTTGTGTGCACCCTAGCGGAGGTTTGGGGGCAGTGCCCTCGAAAGCCACTTTTTATATGTTTTTATTCATTGTATTTACTCCCTTTTTGGTACATGGACGACTGCCCAAGCCTTTCTTCCTACATAACTGATGGCCATGAAAGAGATGTGCATATTTCTCTATTAGATGAATGTTCTCACTATAGCTACATCTGTCCAACAAAGAAAAGATGACCGTCCAACGCAGTATGTGGAATAGAGAATAGACAGTCATCCAACATTGTAAGACTAGTAGAGAAGAGATGGCCATATTCCAACACAATCTGTCCAATATAGTAGAGACGCTCATCTAACCTATTTCAGGCATAGATAGATGGAACTCCAATATTGTCCGTCTGATAGGGAAGAGGCGGTCGTCCAACCATATCCATGTAGTAGGGGAGAAACAGCCATCCAACCTAGTCCAGTCATCCTAACCTATTCGTCTAATGAGGGAGAGATAGACATCCAACCCTATCCATCTAATTGGGGAGATACGGCCGTCCAACCTAGTTCGTTTGACCTCAAGAGGATGGACATCAGACTCGTTCATTTTACTATAGATAGACGATTGACTAACACCCATCCATTTATGTGAAATCCAAGATAACTGTAACCTACCAAATCACCTTTTCCAAGAAACATTTTTTTGGATATTCACCATTTTTTTGAAAGTCCATTTCAGAGATCTGCCATACGCTCTATAATAATTGTTTTGAGGGGGGTCTTAAAATGAACCCTGAACTTATGAGGAGAAACCTGAAGAAGGCAATTCTTCTATAAATTCGATAATGGTACTAGTCTCTCAGACCTTAAAGCTCATGAGGAATGTTTGTTTGATCGAATCACGTGCTAGTAAACACATGTCAGATGATAGGAAGCTGTTTGATTCACTGACAGATCAACCCACATGATATTGGGTTAGGATCGCTAACGATAAAGAGTATGTTGTAGAAGAAATAGGACAAGTCACCATTCCTCTCGGAACATGCAAATGTACACTCACAAAGGTATTATATGTTCCTAAATTGACATCCAATTTCTTATCATTCAGTCAGCTTTTGAATCATTGTCTGAAGGTGGAGTTTCTTGTTGATAATGGCATCAAATCTTACTTGATGTCATGACAAGGTACGGTTCTTGCACGAGCATTTTTGAAAGATCAATTATTTTCTTTAGATGTTGTTTCATCTTCTGTAGTACCTCTATCTACCTCTACATTAGAATCTACTACCCTCTGGCACTGCTATTTATGGTCATCTCTCTATTGGATCTTTGTACCAACTCAGTTCAAAGGACGGATGGTACATGGACTTCCCAAGTTGTCCAGTTCCTTTCATGTTTTCCCTGGATGTCTTGTAGGTAAACAACATAGGGATCCATTCAAGACAAACACCTTTCATGCCAAGAAATGTTTGGAGGTTGTTCATACGATCTTCTCAAACCATTACCTGCTTCATTTTTAGGACACAAGTACTTCCAACTATTCATGGATGACTACTCTCGGAAGACATGGTTTTTTTTCCTGAAGAAGAAGAGTGGGGTCTTTCATCATTACTAGATCTTCTATTAGCTTGTGGTGAAGGAGAATGACATAACCTCTTCTTCTACTCTTCTCAAATTGAAGGGGGAATTCACGTCAAAGAACTTTCTTGGCATTCCCGAACCAACAAGGCATCAAATAGAATTTGACTTCTCCCTACACGCCCCATCAGAATGGAATTATTGAGCAACACAATCACACTGTAATGGAGATGGCTCACTGCATGTTGTCAACAACAAAGCTAGGAGGAACTATATTGGGTAAAAGCAGTATCAGACAATTTTTTATCTTCTCAACAGGGCACCAATGAAGATTCTACAAGAAAAACTCCAAAAGAGGTATGGAGTGGTAGAAAGCCATCGATTTCTCATCTGCGAGTATTCAGTTGCACAACATATATATGCATGTCCAGCTCAAAAGAGGAAGAAGATCGAGTCAAAACACTCCCGTGCATCCTATTGGGATATAATTCTACCTCGAAGGCATACCATCTCATGAATCCTAAGACAAAGAAAAAGTATGAAATTTGAGATGTGGTATGTGACAAGTCATCCTTTGACTCAATAATGCAAGATAGAAGAATCAACACCAACCACCTCTCACCAATTTCTCTTTGAGTCAGATGATGAGCAAGAGGATACTTCTCACAAAAAATATGAGTTGCAAGGGGAGTTGTATGTTGATCTTGGAAAATTAGAAAATGTTACCATACATCCACCAGGAAGTTCTTCACATCAACAACAAATTTCTCATCATGAAGTGGGTACGAAAAGATCTCTCCCAAGTACTTCTTCCAGAGTTAGAATGAGGAGTCAAGAAAGAAATGAGGTAAATTTTGTACACTCATGAGTACAATAATTGATAGCTCCAAACTTGATAATGTTCAAGAAGCACTAAGTCAACCTCAATGGAAGAAAGCCATGGATGTTGAGTATGACTCACTCATGCAGAATCAGACATGGGAACTTGTCGATCTTCCTACTGGAAAGAAACCCATAGGCTGTAAATGGGTTTTCAAAACTAAATACAAGGTAGATGATTCCATCAAAAATCACAAAGCATGATTTTTAGCAAAGGGATATGCTTAGAAAGAAGGCATTGACTATGAAGAAACCTTTTCACCCACTGTGAAGATCAAAACCATCAAGGTTCTATGCACATTGGACACATAATGGATGCAAACTTTGATTATATGGGCATGTCAAGAGTGACTTTCCTAAATGGTGATCTCAAAGAAGAAGTGTACATGACCCAACCAGAAGGATTTGTTGATGAAAAACATCCTAAAAAGGTATGTCATCTCATCAAATCATTGTATGGACTAAAACAAGCTCCTAGGGCATGGTACATCAAGATAGATGATCACCTTTTGCAGCATGGTTTCACCCATAGCCCCTCATATTCTAACTTGTACATAAAGAAGGTGGGAACATAAATCATCATTCTTGTTTTGTATGTGGATGATCTTGTGATCACTGGAAGTTCAGAAGATCAGGTTGATATTGTGAAGAATGACCTCAAAAGATCCTTCGACATGACTAACTTGGGGCTATTCCATTATTGTCTTGGCTTGAGATATGGCAAAAAATAATCACATTTTTCTCTCCCAAATAAAATATGCCAAGACACTCCTGGAAAAATACAGAATGTATATTGTAAACCTCTTTCAACACCAATGGAGAAAGGTTTACAACTCTCTCGATTCCAGAACTCACCTCAAGTGGATGCAACTCTCTACAAATAGCGAATTGGGAGTCTCATCTACTTGACTGAACCAGAATAGACATATGTTTTGATGTGAGCTATCTCTTGAGATTCATGCAGATGCTAAAGAAGTGTCACTGGGTTGCAGAAAATCATGTTTTGAGATATGTCCTAGGTACACTTTAATATGGTACTGGAATACAAGAAGAAATACTTAGTTCTTCTTGTAGGGATACACCTACTCAGAATATGTTGGATCCATTGATGATAGAAGGTCAACGTCATGGATACATATTTCATCTCGTATCTGGACCGATCTCATGGATCAGTAAGAAGAAAACATTTGTTTCTCTTTCATCCACTGAGGTAGAGTATCATTCTGCATGATGAGCTGTGTACGAGGTGATATGGTTACGTCACATTCTAGCTGATTTGAACATTTGTGAAGAAAAGCCACCCATCCTTCATTACAACAATCACGGGTTTGTTGAAGCTTGTGAAAATTCCTATTTTTCATGAAATGACTAAGAATATTAAGGTTGAATGTCACTACATTTGAGAGAAAGTCTTACACCACCACATCAAGCTCCAATACTGCCCAAAAGATACATAGATAGATGATATACTTAGCAAATCCCTTGGAAAGGAGAAATTTGAGCTATGCAGGGAGTACATTTGTAAAAAAAATGTAATAACGGGAGAATGTTAGCAAATTAAATTTCTGTGTTAGCAGTAGAGTTTAAGGATATCAGCGGGTTATTAGCTAGGTAAATCAAGTAGTTAGTGTTGGTGTCTATTCCATTAGTTTTAGTATTTTCTCCACCTCAGTTATGTATACATTTTACTCTATTTGCATAGATAAATCAATCGAGCATTACATATTATGTCTCAACAAATAGGTAGGTGAAGTGGTGCAATGGATGTGAAAACATTAAATAGGAGTGTGTGAGGTTAATTGAGGGTAAAAAGTCCTTTTTTAGATAAGGTAAAAAAGATTTGATTTTGAAGCGATCAAAAAACCCTGTACAATACAAGAATCCAAGTCACGAGTGACCCAAAGAAGAAAGAAAGTTTAAATCCAAAAAAGAGACGAGGAAAGGTCGATGTGACTACAATGAAATCCAAGACAAAGATACTTTTCCCAAAAATAACGAAATAGCAAAACATCAAGAACCTCCACCAGAATTCGTCCGAAAACGACTCCGCGTCATTCTTTCCATCTAAACCAATTTGTGTTTCTTGGGGAGGACCGTATTCCATCCGTCCCCATCAACCTTGGAGTCTATGGACCCCATCAAAACCCCATTACAATCCTCAAGATTCATCTGAAGTTCGACCTCCAATCTACAAACCATGTCACACTCCAACCGCTGACCCATCTCCCTGTAGTCACCACCTGTCGATGTATGGATCGTATCATCCACGGAACAGTCGGATTAAAAATTTGAAATGAGGCATGCCGCATTAATGGATTTTTTTGAATCCTACCACCCATCCAAATGGACGCTGTAAGAATGGTCCCTTGCCACATTTTATTCTGTTTCCATTGAGAAAGCTCTAGCGGCCGCCAAACCAACATCACCAGCTCCATCAGAAATATCTGCATCCTCCTCCACACCCAGCTTGTCATCCTCCTACGCGTCCGTTGCAATATCTTCTTCCTCCCCTGATTCATCATCATATCGGGGGGAGATTTAGTCGTTCACAATCAATCATGTTCTCATGTTGGGGTTGCGATGTGCAACATTTCTTAGCCACATATCCTATAATCCTGCACTCGTCACAGATGATGGGCGAGCTCTCAATGTCTAGAGCTTGTTCCCATTTATCATATGCATATTCCAAAAACAAATCTTAGGTACCTTGGAACCCACAGGGACATTTAAACAGACCCTAGCAAAGACTAGTCGAGATAGGGCTTTTGTAGCACGATCCACAGCCAACAACACACCCATGGATCTGGCAATCCCAAAAATACCTCGGGCTCCCAGAAATCGAGGGGAAGCACAGTGAGGTGAATCCAAACAGGTGGTTCTCTAAATGTGAAATCATGAACCAACCCAGGTGGCCAGCGATAGATACTAAGAACCACTTTTCCATAAAACTATGGCACACCCTGAAGAAATTTTTGCAGATCTGATTCATCTTGGAAGCAGAAGAGGAAACTGTCTCCAGGGAGAGCCTGAACATCAACCTTACAGGCCCATTTCCTCCTACACCAATCTCTCACAAAATCGATATTCATTCCGAGGCATGCAAAAATTCCAACTACTAAAAACTTGAATCTATCCTTAGCTCGATCGACAACAGCCTCCGGGATATCCAAATGTGGACCATCATGGCACCAGGAGGGCGTGAGCTTCAAAGGCGCCTAATGACTATTACCAAACAGTCATTCTGTGCAATTTTTTGAGGGGGGATAGGGGCCGAAGAATCTGTAGCAATCACCATCGAACTAGAGCCGTTGAGCCATTTTTTACTCTTAAATTGTTTCGTTGGATTTTTTTATTTTTTAGGAATTATTTTTTATATATATTTTAGTTTAAAAGGTGTTTTATTTTATCTACAACCACTAATATCATATTATAAAATGATGAACTCTTTTGGCCTTACATCAATTAGAATAAGGTAAACCTCTATGTTAAATTACTACTAAACATTTGTATGATAAGCTTTCTTTTTCTCATGAGGTCCCTCTCTTTCTCAATACAAAATGGGATTTTTTTTGGGATCATTTTCACTCTTATGCCTTTCTTGAATTTACCCAAAATGATTGGGTTACATGGTTGATGATTCATTACTTTTTCATTTTTTTGGTAGGATTTAATATGGCTAAATATTTATTTATTAGTTCATGTTGTTCTCTATGCAATGAAACTAAGCCTCTTTAACATATGCTTTTTCAATCTTATTATCTTGTGTTGGTTTTGAAGCATGTTTTGAAGTCTTGGCCTTCTTTAATGCAAAGGAACTTTCATAGTTCAATGTGGTATTTGATTTTATGCTTTTTGAGTATGAGTTTTATTTTCCAAAAAATGAATCTCATAATGTTTATAGATGTCTTACAATTCTTTTAGAGACAAAGGAATGTTGAAATTTTGTAGGAAAATATAGGGTCCTAACTAAATTCTCATAATAATTCATTAGTACAAATGTGCATGTGTAGGTGTCTTTGTAGTTTTACCTATCCAAATATCGTGTAGAACAATTTCTTAAAACATGTCTACTAAAAGTAATTGTTAAGCATATTATTGGCTAAGGAGGATACCTAAGGTTTAGTCTCTTGTCTTATTGGCACAACCTTCATCCTTTAGTTGCATTAGTTACATTTTTTATATATAAATGGACATTTTTTAGTGATGCTTTCTTTAAACAATACGATCGTGTTGACCAATAGATAGTAAGAGCACGTGTAGAGCACAAAGAGTAGATTTATGTTAGTGGATGAATGTATATAGGTGGGTATAGAAACAAGATTCTCATCAAATCATTATAGAGTTATGTAAATAAATACCTATATAAAGAGAAAAATTCTAATATCAAAAAATGGTGAGGATGCAAATGGTACAGTTGGAAAATTCCTTAGATGGTTTGAGGGCCCAAGTTATTTGAAAGTCCAAGGAACTATGGAGGCCTTGAAGAAAATTTTATGAAATGTTGATCAAGTCAAAATAATTGAGGGCAATATTAAAATAATGGTGGCTATCAAAGGCAATGAACTAGTTAGTTCCCTTTTGTAGTAAAAAAAAGTTAGAAAAAAGAGAGGAAAATAGGGGCATGAGCCTAAAAAACAAAAACAAAAACAAAAACAAACAAGCCAACAGATTTTAGACATGTAGCTTTTGATACCATGAGGAATATTGATGAATAAAATGATTATTATTTGTTCATTCTTTAGATAATGTTTTCCAAAAAGGACACATTTGTGACTACTTATTCACTCAATTACTATTAGTTCATGTTGTGACCTTGGTGCTTGGGTCTATTTAAAAACTCATGGTTTAATTAAATTGTCCCAGTGGGGATTATATTGTTTTGTAATCAATATTTTAATATAAAAAAAAGCAATGAAGATCCATAAAAATTCTACACAATTATTAATCATCAATAATAATAAATCTTGTTACCAATTTTTCCTCTGTTAAGATGCAAGGCATAATACAAAATGTGAATATGTTGCTTTCCTGAAAAAAAAATTGAAGGCACTTTAACTTTACAATGTTAGACAATTTTTTGCATAATGACTCATTATTCCATCATCGTATACACCCAAATCACAGATTCATAAACAATATCAAACTTAAGTTTAAAAACTTACAACATTAACAAATTAGGGATCAATGAATCATTTTCAAAGGAAAAAGTAACATGTTAAATTAAAGGTATAGATGAAATGTTGCTCACTAAATTTATTAATCCTTATTACACTCAAAAACCAGTTTACCAAGGTCAATGTAAGGTCAAAGTTAGTGCCGCATTATTTTGTCAAGTCATTATAACATTTAATTTTGGTAAGAGTGGAGTGTAATATTACTCCATGTTTTCAAGGTGTTAAAACAATGACAAATATTCACATGTAATAATAAATTATTCGTTGTGAACTATAATTTTATTTTTATTCTATAACAAAAAAATACTCTCAAAGAAGGCCTATGATAGTAATCATCTAGAAAATAATTGTTATTGAACCCCTTTTATGTTTCAATAATAATTAGTTGAAACATCCATTTATTTCATTAATTAATAGTTCTATTTACCAAATTCAAACCACAATTTGTGTGCAGAGTAAATTAAGAGCATCATTAACATCAAATCATATGTCAAAGAAAATGACAACATATCATCAAAAAATATTTTAACATATAAAAGTGCTAATCAATCAACAAATTGTTTTAAAAAAACAATCTTATCATCAAGAATAATAGATGTAAACAACATCATAGAGGTTTAACTAACCCCAACATTATTTGATATTTACAATATTTTAGCAAATTTTGTTGGAGTAAGAAATCAAACTTCTCATAACATCATTCAATAGACTATCATAAATTTATGTCTCCATAAGTTTCAAAGATGCATCAACTCAACTCAAAGTGTCAAAATAAATACAAAAAATCCATTACTTTCAAAATGAAGACCGTAAGTACATATAATGAATTTTTTCGTTGTGCAGTTGTAAATGAGACTTAGTTTTTTTCATCTACTCATCCAAGCTATGTGTTAAAATTTCATGTACCATACAACTTAAATAATTTTTGCTGACAATAAAATTCCCTTAATGGGGATACATCATAGTATTCCCAATTGGGCTTTAACAAGCTACAAAAGTAATCTCATCTAAACCCAAATATGCTTCATGAAGAGAAAGATAATTTCACTCATCAAAATTGGAGAAATGTTAAAAAATCTCAAAATCATAGGAAAAACAAACTATAAAATCCAATTAGGAAACATCCATTGTAAAATTCCATGAAACCAGTGTTAGAACAAATCAAAACCTAAACATTAAATTGAGAAAGAAAAATGATTCTAAAACAATTCCAATAAAAAAATAACTTAGTCACAATGTATGTATCTCAATTATGTGAAACTATATAAAGGCTGGAGTGTCATTTAAGTGTCCTCTAACCTCATACCACATAAGATTATGCTTTTCCTCCTTAACTAGAATGTATTCCTTACATTCAATGAATGAAATAGATAAAGGCATTCTACCTCAAATTGAGAATTTGTTTTTCTAAAGGGTAAAAGGAGGGTTATGCCAGGGTCCCTACCCAGTTAGAAAGGGGACCTATACTCAACTACTAGAAATGAGACCCTTTATCCACAATGGTATCCACAATAAAAAAATATTGTGAAGTAAATGTGGATATTCAACAATTTTCTTCTATTCTAAGAAAACAAGAAATGTGGATTTTCTACAACTCCATGATATATCAAATATTAAATTGTGAATTATCCACAGTATAAAATATTTATTGTAAAAAGCTTATTAAAAAAACATATTTTATCCACATTCAACAAAATTGAATTAATTTTGTGAATTATAGATGAACCATCCATAAAAAATTGTAAATAAGCGTACACCTAGCAATTAATTGTATAAATTTTACACTATCATTACAAAAACGAAGAAAGTTAAATTTAGAGTATGATGTTAATTAAATCTCTTATAATATGTTTAAATTTTATTATGGATAATCTACATTACATTAATAACTAGGATTGTGGATGATTAAATTATTATCCAAATAAAATTATAGTTACTATATATTTTCTAATACAATTAATGTAATATACAGGGATTAGTTTTCTATTTCAAAAATGATGAGTCGAAACTACATTATAAGTAAAATTGAATATTAATACTTTATAAATATAAATTTAATAGTTACTATTTTCATAAACTTAAGTTATTTTAGTAAATCCAATATCTTATTACATATAATATTACATGTAATGATTTAAATTTTTGGTTAAAGGGATATACAAAATGTTTTAAAAGCCAATTCAACAAGTTTGAGGTTCAATTATTTTTGAAGTTCATGTGAATTCTCTATTTTAAAAGCATTTTATTATAAAAGGGTTAACATAATTTATAATTAAAAAGCTTAATTATTAGATAAATTATTACTATCTCACAAAATATAAATAAAGTCATACTGTAAGCCGTAAATATTGATAATTTAGCAATATAATTCAAATGATTGTGTGGTTAATTAATATTGTATCATTGATTAATGTAAGCTATTTCATTTTATACTTTAGGCATTACCTAAAATCAGTTCAAATGTAATTTTAATTTCATCTCCTTTAAAAATAAATTAATAAGTCTGCCACGTCTACTATTACTGAAGACTAATCATGGTTAAATAAATGGATACATTACCTTAAACTTGTAGTGGTATTGCAAAGATCCAATACACATCTTAAAATATTGGGTATGGAAGGATCTAAAATATATAGCAAATTTAATATTAAATCACATAAAATATCTACACCAAACTAATCATTTCAGACCTATAATTTAGTATACAGACTCAGCACTTGATCATTTTAATGGAGTGTTTTCAGCCATAAAAAAAGCCAACAATCCTATGATGAAGGAAAAGCTTATTTTTAACCCAACAAATAAAAATAAATTTCATTTAGACTTACAAGAATGAAAACCTCGCTAGAAATGCATAGCTTGTTGAAGGATATTTGCATTCACACTGTTATAATATTCTTATCAGGATCAAGGATTGCACATCGATTCTTTTTTTCCAAGGAGAGGTTAATGAATCATTGAGTTCATATGTAATTTTTTTATAGGTTATGTTTTATACAATATTATAAAACAAAATGATTTCTTTGTGTAGGTTATTTGGACTGTGTCAAGCGTCTGAAGGAAATGAGTCTGTTATAAGGAGAATGATCTGCTTGAATCCATCAATTTTTCATGAGATAATAGAAATAGATAAAGAAATTGCATTAAGTTTTACATTATTTAATGAAATATTTTCAGGACTCACACAATTTTATGTTCACTGTCTAGTATTTTGAAGTGTGACCTATTAATGATTTATTGGACGATCCATAACACCACTAAATTGCTAGCCTACCTCAAAATGAATTTTGATCTCATGCACTTTCTCATATTTCAACTGCAGATGATTGTTTGATCAATAATTATGACTATCCATAACAGAAAGATTGATAAATGTCCATTATGTTCAGTGGCACTGTATATAATTCTTTAGAGAGCCTTTTTATACATGGTTAAACTGGAATTTTAGGAAAAGCATCTTTCCAAAAGGCTTTCTACATTAATAGAAAAAATAAAGAGTAAGATTTTATTTCAAAAGTCTAAAACATGTTTCATGCAAGAGAATTTTTGGAGCATTTATTACGAGCATAGATTTAAATTAAGATCAGGAAAAACGCTATGCAATTAAAATCCCCAAATGTTTCTTGAAAAACAATTACTCTCATTTTTCCTTATATATTGGTTAATATTATAACAAAACAATAGATATAATAAAAATCGAAATACATTTATAATTATTTATATTGTTTTAAAAATTCCATCTAAAAAATAATAGTTACAAATCAAATAACATTACAGTATTTTAATATGAAAAAAAATTTATTATAATTTTTATTTTATAAAATCATTGTATAATTGCATTAACATTTATTTAATATACATTTTATACAATTTAATTTTGTTAACTTAAATATAAAGTGAATTAAAAAATAAATTTAACATTATTAGAGATATAATGACTATCTTTAATTACATAAATCGTAATAGTTTTTCAAATTAAGAAAATCATGACAAATTTATATTCTACCTTATGATTGTTATTGATTTGTGGTAACAGTCACAATTTTTAAAAATGTGATGCATTATCACAAATTTTTGGTTGTAACATTGTCACAATTTTTATTGTAGCATTATGACAATCTATTATTGTTATATTTGTGGTAATTACCACAATTTTTCTACAATTAATGCTTCCACAAAATATTTGTGGGTGGAGTCCACAAAATCCAATTCACAATTTTAACAAAAATATCCACAACAAAATTGTAAAAACATTGTGGATACATAACCCTATTTTCGTAAACACAACACCAACTCAATTCCATTCAACAAACTCCTTGTAACTAGAACCCTCCCCAAATTTAAAATTTTTGAGGCCCTCAGAAATACAAGGGGCATAATTCTTCATCTTTTTGGGTACATAACCCAAATCATTTCCAATATTTAAATCAATTTTCAGAACCCCCTCGTGGATTGCATCCCATTTTCATCCTTTTTCGAATCTTCATTCAAATTTCTACCAAAAATATTCAACAAATTGAGTCTATTTTTAGTCATCACTTGATCCGAATCATATTTTTCAACATTATGTCTGGGGGAAGGGGAGGCTACATCCCATCGCACGTCATCAATGATGCAAATCTGTTGCGAGCCCACCTATCCCAAAGACTCTGCAGGGGTTGGGATTAAACATTCTAAACCACCCAAATTCACGGACCCCTGTCCCAAACCATCCTCATACATTAACAACGCATCCAAAATCATACTCAACCCACCCAAATGGGCCAACGTTTCAAGGTTTCCATTTCCACTTATGAACAGGGTCCCTTTATTCTTCTACACAATGACCAATGGTCCTACACTTAACATAAAAGACAGGGACTATTCAAACTCCAAAGTTTGCTCCCAATCTCTGAATCATGAGGAAAGAAGGATAAAGGGAAGAAGGGATTTTTCATGTGATGCATTCACATAAAATCTTGTAGAGATGAGCCTAGATCTAGCCAAAGTGGTAGGATCAACAACAAGGAAACTACTTAGGGATTTGGCAATGCGAAGGAAAACATCACGTTCCCAAAACTCGAGGGAAAGTGTCGGAAGCATAACCTTGATTGGGAAAATAGAAGGAGATTGGCAAGGGAATCCAGGGTGGCATTTGCTAAGTGATAAAATAGTTCTACCATATAATAGGGGCCTCCCCTACAAAACCTTCAAGAGATCCTCTTCCAACAAGAAGTTAAACAAGAAAGAGATGATAGAGAGTGCCACAACAGCCAGGCACCCAGTTAGACTCCATTTTCTACTAACCCATACTCTGACATAGTTTATATTTGGTCTTAAGCTAGAAAACTTACCAAAAAGGGAAATCTTGTATCTTTCCTAAGTTCTGTCAACCACCTCGTCCAGGATAGAAATCTCTGGGGCTGCATGCTTCCAAGAGGGGGTAAGAGGAATGATATTTTATTTCGTAGGATAGTCAATCAGCCCAAGAGAGCCCTCTACAAACCCTCGCTCCATCCACCTGATCCTCACCATTAACCATCCCCAAAAAGGGCCTTGTTTGAAGTTTGTTTCCGCTCCTGCTCACTCTCATTCCCTTCATTAATTACGACGAAGGCGTGTTTCTACCCTGTAGTAGATCCTTACGATGACACCTAGCTGCTTGAGGTGTTTGTCACCATTCCACCTTCAACGACCTGCTATCAGCTTGCATGCATTTGGCATTCACGTGTTTCATCATCTGCTTCATGTTTTTCTGCCGATGTCTCCCCATTACTCTCTCATGCTTCTCATCGATGCTTTCCACTTGCTGATCCCTCCTATTTCCACTGCAGATTTTTGGACCCAAAGCCACGTATTGGTGAAGGCCATACCACACTGGAGGCGATGAAGAAATTCGAATTATGGTTTCTCTTCTTCGTGTTTCTATGTGGGGTCAGAACAGGAATGGAGAACATTAACAACATGGGCCAAATCAGCCTTACCTTGGGCTACATGGATGTATCTGTGTCTGTATCCCTCATCAACCTTTGGGCATTTCTTAGAAGAATTGGAGATGTGTTTTTCGGGAATGCCCCTATTTTGCAACCATGTTGGTTTAATTTTTTTTTGCTAATGGCACTGGGCATGCAGGGGTCTCTATACATTGGTTCCATTATAATGGGCATCTGCTACAGGGTTCCTCTCTGCATCTCTATTCCAATTGCATCAGATATTTTCAGGTTGAAATACTACGACCTAATATAAAACTTCGTCATACTCAACCTGCCCATTGGCTCTTTCTCTTCTTTGGTCTTTTGGCTGGAATTTTATACGACAGTGAGGCATTCAAATGTGACAATAGAACTATTCTGGAGAATGGAAAGACTTGCGTTGGAGGGCACTATTGCAGGTTGGTGTTCTAGCGGTTTCGATCCTTCAAATAAAACTTGGTTTTGTGCGAGAAAAAAAGGATGTTACGCAGTGAGAGAAAGAGTCTGAATTTTGTACTTCTGATCTGGATTCTGTAATGTCAATTTTATTTTGTATTTTATGTTTCTTATTTTTATATTCTGATTAATAATATTAAAACCCAAACTCGTGACAACTCAAATAAACATGTGACTATATGATTTCATCTTCTTTTTCTTGTTAAGTAGGTACTCATGAATTTTCGTGTGTTACTTATTGTATGTTGTGAGCTCGCTTAAGTAAATACAATGTTGGGCACATCTTTCAATATTTAAAGTTTCAAATTAAGAATGTTTTTCTTTTCTACGAGGAGCATATTTGTCCAGCATTGTCAAGTACAACCACCTACATGTTTAGCTATGGAATTTGGACAGATTTTTTGTTTTTATTTTTGGGGTGCCCTAATCATTTTAATGGATTTCATTCCTTGATAGGTGATATCCAAAATATACTTCATAAGCCTATGGTCTTAAGTAAGTACCAAATGAAATGAATATATACATGACATTCCCTAACTACCAGGATTTAATTCTTTTCTTAGAAATTCTCTCATACCATGATAAAATGTTAGGCGATAGTAAATAAAAATGTAACATGTAATACCAAACATCTTCCAAGTTCCCAAGAACACTTTTTATCGTCTAATATACTCATGATTAACCATGCATGCCAAATATGAAAGGCAAAAGAAATGTATGACAAAATGCATCATCGACTCTTATCGTAAAATCAATTTTGATTTGAGGTGCAATGTCAAACCCAAACTTGGACAATGACAATATGAATATACTTGTGTCTACAAGTGGCTACTCGTTGGTTGCATTAAACAACATCAAAAACATGTTACTCTCTCACTCCCTTATATTGTGCACTTGTCGAGAAATTTGTAGATGCACCATACTCTAATGTGTTTCAATGATGACCTTTGAGACATAGATAAGTTTTCAATTATCGGTTTCCATGTCCTATCCAGATGTGCTAGATTTTCCCTCCTTAAAACCAAGCCACGTGTGTTTTGTCATTTCTTTAAGAAACTAAGGTAGGATAATGCAGTCCCCTTCTTTAAAATTTTATTTGCATTACATCAAAAGAGATTAAATGCATTATACTAATTTTCTCACCATAGCCTGCATCAGACCTATAACATGATAGGATTAAAGTCATTATCATAGGGACAATGATTAACTCAATATCAGGTACATCACTATGGATTTATGGATATAATTTTTCTCTAAGTATACTATCTATCCTGGGTCATATGCTTGTTAACGGAACTATCATGATCATAGGGAGTATCTATAGTAGCTGCAGATAGCCTATTGGTCGATACGACGAATGACTTGTTGTATCACATATATAATGTTTTCCAGTGATGAGTCACCAATTGTTTGACTAAAAAGCAACTAATACCACAGTTTAGGACTGAAACTTAATGTATTTTCCTTATCAGGCTTAGTAAAAAAATTGTAAATGCTCCAATTACACATATTCAATTCTATTGGTTTTATTCCTAAATTCAATCTAAGGAGCAGTAGAAACCCATTTACATTAACACACCTATCTATATGCCAAATACCGGTATTGAGAATGGTATTCCCATAGTTCAATTTTATTTTCCCATTTATCTTAGCTTACCCTTATGTTTTTTGGTTCAATGCCTAACACCCAAACTTCAATGATCATGACCTTATCTATGGACCAAGGAAATGCAAGATGGATTTTGATTTTTTTCTTCCCAACTAATAGGTTTGGAGTCAGTTTGTGTTTATGTAGTTTCTTAAAAAAGTGAGAAGATTGAATTTTTTGGGGACCCTTAAATCAAATGGATTTAAATAGCTTGTAAACTTTATAGTACTAGGATGCCAACCACTGATAAAAAAATTGGTGAATCAGTGCTCTTTTAAATTACAACGACTGAATGAGTCATTTTTCACACAAATGTAAGTTTATCTGTACATAAGCATTACCTACACAGTTTTTCCCCAAAAAACAATTTTATACTGTTAACTGTTCATATATTCAGTAGTATACATGCATTCACAAATTCATACTTGGCCATAAAAACTTCATGTACTACTTTCAAAAAGTTACATGATATAAATCTACAGAAGTTCATTACACGAACCGATTGGTAAGGTACTCATGAAAGAGGTAATAATGAATGGGTCCGTTTGTACACACCAACGTTGGAACATATGAATTCAAGTATGGCTGCTTGAACGAATTTAAAGCTGATATGCAAAACAATGCCACCTTAAAATGTAGAAATGTCAGGAACAATGAGCTTTGGATAAACGAGTAAAAAATTTAAACTGTTATTGTAACAATAAGAGTTAACTGATATTTTAATGACACATATGAAGTTATGAGCATGATATTAAGGATTTAGCTATGCCCACATGTTTACTTTTTTGTTATGATCATTTCCTTAAATACTATCTATACTTGGCCTTTTGAATACATGCCTCTAATACACTGTCTACCCACCTCCTTGCAGGCACTTCAAACATGACGACCACATTCAACGTCATAGCAAACCGAATTGGAACTGATTGTACCCACATACAACAACTACTATTTGAATACGTACAAGAACAATACATAGATGACACACATGTAGACAATGATGTAATATTCACAATGTTGCTTACCCAACAAAGACTAGAACAAGCACAAATAGCCCTACAACAAGCAGGCATTACCAGCAAAGACACCATCCACATCCTTAGAGAAAAATTCTGCATAGAATATTATATGCTCACCCCCCCTCATAACGAACAACCACCAATGTAAGATCCTACCCAGCTCCACATGTACATACTACAACCTACAAAGTTCATGTACTAATCTCTCTTTAACTACTACAAATATGTTTCAGAAAAATAATGAATATAAGGATTACTAAAAAATATATAAACTACTTTTTTTGTGGAACAACCAACCTATTCCACTTCATATTATATCGCCCCGTGGTTGTTGCATCCCTATTTCTAATTTGTAATTGCACTTCCATACACGCCTCTACATATAAATAGTCTCCTCAACATACATTTTCACTACATTTGCATTACTTTAACATTGTTATGCAATGTTTAATGTCTTCAAATGTATTAGTTAAATATTGGAAGCTTGATTAATTGAAAAAGATTATTTAAAAACAAAAACAACAAAAAATAATTAATATAGGTGTCACGCACGCTCGATAAAGTCATCAATATTATAAAACATTCCATTGAATCAATATAAAATTAAATAAAAAATGTCATCATTGAAATTATTCAATGAAATTAATTTCTGGTAAATGAATTCCAACGTATGGTGGTGAAACCCTAGCCCACTCACGACATAATCTTGCTCCTCTTGGACTGACCACTAGTTATTCCTTTAACTTAGAGTATTTATTAATGTAATAATATTTATGAAAACCATGTGTCTACTACAACAATATGTTAGTCAAATCACAATAATCAAGTAGTAACAACACTACCTTCTAGTAATTTTTGAACTACACCTAGATATAGGATTATATGAATATAGACAATGCATCTAGCAATGCATTCCTTTTATCATACTATTCTAAGTGGTAATAACTCAGTACCCATTAACCTTCATAAAACACAAGAGACTAGGTCCTAAAATAATGAACACTAATATCTCACTACATTACTTATGGATCAACTGAAATTCAACCAAACAAAACAAAGAATAATATAGTTTTGTATACCAAGAAGAATTCCTTATAGAGATGAATACATGGATAAACGTCGCAAATATCTAGTGTAGTCTATTCTACTCGAATAAAAGATCATGTAAAACCACAAATCAATTTCAAATAATTAAATGCTATATTTAGTGATTCACTGCTTTGTATGATTCTTGTTATCAATTAACAAAATTTTCTTCACATGTTAGGAGTTTTTGTATACATATCATTCAATATAGATTTTAGGTCTACTAATAAAATGTTGGTTCCAATACCATTATGTAGCGACCCCTCTCAAAATATATCAAAATATGAATGATTTTTAAAAACCTTATTTATTGTTTATGTAATCATCCATTGAAAGAAAAGATTCACTTTATTACTTATCTATCCCATAGTTGATTTCACCTAAGAACTTTGTTATAGGTACACATTGTTTAAGTCTCAACATGCTCATGCACTAATTCTTGACTACCCTAAAATTTAGTATTTACTTTATTTGTTCTCTTTGGGTTGGACACAATTATTATAGCTATATAGCTTTTCATTGTATCTTGGTGAGTCTAACCTAGATATGTCAATTTATTTCTAGATTCATCCTTTGACGTTTTGTTAATCTTATGAATTTATTCAAGGTGCACTACATTCAACTGTAATTCCTTACCAAGATAAAACTAAGTGTATGTATGAGTAATTAATTGTCTAGATTAGCATTCGTCACATGTCTTTGATCATTTTTATGTATGTGTAAACATATAAGTTGGATTTTTTTCACAATATTCCATAATGTATCTATGCAGTAATTGGTATATTTCCATTCTAAATTTTTTATTATAGTCAGAATCTTTATTTTTCAAATTTTGATAATCATCTTTACAATATATAATATTATATGCCAATGACATTAGAAACATGTGTTTATACATGGCATCAACTATCTTAATTCAAAGAAATCCTAAGTCATCTTGATCCACATTACCTCTCAATGTTAAGGTTTTCCATGTTCTATAATATAATCAATAAGTGATTTTAAACTTATACGTCTCAATTCAATATTATATCTTATTTTTTTGTTCAATGTAAACAATTTAACTCTTATTAAATTGTTCTATTATATAGAATTTATGTAATTTATAATCATGAAGGATTTTGTAAATGGAATGAACAAAGAATAGCATTCATATCATATGTATATTGATTTGTTCCTATATGGATAGATTTGCGGTAAAAAATATTTCATTAATATGATTCTCGTCATCATCAAAATCACAACCAATAGCTTATTAATATTTAGAAAATAAAATACAAAATATATTATATAATGGGAACCCCCTATGGGAAAGGCCTCTGCAGACGTTTCTACGATTGTGTTAAAATTGACAGCCTTCTGGACGTTTTATTAAGTGATTAATTGTGACGGCCGTTTGCACGTCGTTTTTGCTTTAATAGTTGCTTTTCCGTTTATTGCCACGATACATGTCATACTCAATGAATATATCCCTTGCCTTCAATATTAATATTGAGTATCTCTCTCTTGATTATAGGCGAAAAGGTTACAGCGGAAGAAATCCTGTTATGAACATGTTGCTCCATTACTCATTCGTAATTCTTAGAAATTGTCGGCAAGTACAGATTGATGCTACCTTCCAATAAATCAAATCACATTGCTTTTCCATGGGTTACATTCTTTACATTTTCTGTTGCTTTTCCATTTAAATAAAAATAATAGCTTTAAATGTAAACTTGTGAACCTCGGTCATCTCATGCCCCATTTCACTGCGACTCTCTCTTCTCACAGACACAGGTTCCAATAGAAAAAAGCGTAGCTCCTGAAAAAAAGATCATGTCCTGTTTTTTTCCAATACTATTAGCTTCTGTTTTAAATGGATGTAAGTGGATGAGAGGAATGTAGTGCAGGCCGCAGGGCCATAACATAATTGCGGACTGTGACGTCCACCTAATTTCAACCCTTAATTTATTTGCAAAGATTCATATATTATAGCAGTGTTTTTGTTAATATGATATTTCATTAATATATTATTTCATTATGTGCATTGATTGACTTGGTCCGGATAAATTTGGGACTCTTGGAGATGAACACAATCATGTGGTATTTGATTCTTACCAGATAGAGTTACTATCTCGAGTGCATCATCAAAATTTGGTAAACATAATTGGATATTGTGAAGAGAAAAATTCTAGGTGTTAGACCTCAGAATCTGGTATGCAGTGCTAAATCAGAGGATGTTGCTTTTCCATCCCTTGACATACATAGTTTTGAATAGTACAGTTAAATTCCTTATAGACATCAAGATTACTATGAAATTGTGGTGCTCAAAATCGGAAGATTGTGGGTGATATATTCCGTTCATGGGGCTGATTGATACAAACCTACAAATTGGTTCTTTGAATTTAATGCAAGATTTTTTATTAGGGGAACATATTTTTTCATGTCGTTTTCTACCTTCATCACAAAATTTGGTTAATTCTAAATAAAATTAGCACTTAGCAAATTTTAAAAACACTAATTACATGTTAATATGCACCTTCATAATAAGTATTTTATTAAAATAATCTATATAAAAGCATTGAAAATGTGCATAACTTAATAAATAGAACTTTGATTGAGTCAATTTGAATATTACCATCTTGAATATGTTTTGAATCAAAATTTATTTCACGTGACATTGTAGCATCAAAGTGATTCTATAACTAAAAGTGTATTATTTCATTCCTTTGAAAAAAATATTTAGATAGGTCATAAAGGTATTTAGATAGTTCATACATAATTATGATTGCACTTCTTTTAACTTGAGAGTTTATTTGCTAGGAGGTATTTAGACTTTCAGTAAGAACATATTATTTAAACTTTGATTTTCATATGTTGACATTGGTTTCTATAATTATCTGGGTCTAATGAATTATGATGTCAAACTCTTACCAACTCATTGAAATTATGAGGGAAAAAATCCAATGAGTAAATTGAAAAAATTATGCCAATATTGAGCATTTATAAAGGGTACAAATATATGACTACAATATACACAAACAATGATGTGGAATCTGGATAAAGGACAAAGAGAAATGCTAATGTAAAATTTATGAATGATGTGGCCCACATAATCCATGCTCTAAGATCAAATTTGTTAAATGGTCAATATCGTCATGCATACAAAGCATATAGTTTTCTATCTCACAATTATTATGCACTAAATGATGAAGATTATTGCTTGTATATGTTATTGCAACTTATAATTAGCCTAACTTGCTAGAGAGAATATTCTCAGCATATTCCTTTAGAATCTATATTTAAGTTCATCTCACTATTAAATTTGGTCTACATCTCTATTTCCTTGAGTTTCTTGAGGTCAACTAATTACCACATACATTTAGTTTTATTAACTTCTTTTGCTTTGACCCGTACGATTTTTTTTCAACACGTGATACTCCATAGGTTTGTGACTTCAACAATCATGTCGAATCCTACAAAGCGAGCCTGATTGAAGAGAGAATCAAGTGGTTCTATTGATGGAAGACTATGAAGAGATGAATTTCTTTGTTTGGCATTTATGAGTGCAGATCTTGCTGGTTCGATTATCTATCTTTGGGAATATTCAGCAGCAGAACCACCAAATCGTTTACGATTTAAAGAGGAATACACTCTCCTTTGCTCCTGTTATCTGTGATAATTAATGTAATAAGGATTTGTCTCCTCTAAAATGGTAATTAATTAATGAGGATTTGTCTCCTCTAGGAAATTTTTTTTCCTCCACAAACTATGTAATAAAGTTCACATAACTACTAAGCAAAAATGTCTTAAATTAGAACGTAGAACAATGGGAATTCTAATATCCATCAAATTACATCGGCCAACAACCCACCATTCCCTAACATTCCAATCTTGCCATCAAATACAACTACTAGAAGGATTTCCAACCAACATTCCACAAGTAACTTCCATGGAAACAATTTTGCATTGCAACCATATCAATTCCTTCAATATGAACTCATCTTTGCTAACTACTGCCACGTTTCCCCATTTATTTGGATGCCACATGAAATTGTATCAAGTACCAACCTTTCTTCACTTTCTCACACATGTTCAACCAGTTTCTCCTCTCCTTTTGACTACTTTCAACCTTGCAATCCAAAATCGACTCAAACAGAATATATTTTACAAGCGTCTTCAATGTGTTAAGAAAATAACAAAATAACATTTTTCAACATACATGTTCAATTTTTCCTTTTTATCATTTCTCGTTTTTCTATGTAAACCAAAAACAACGCATTTTTTATGTCTTCTTCATTATATCTGAATATAAATACCTATAGTTTTCAAATGCTAAGAAAAAACCATGAAATGTATATTTGTTTCCATCCAAAACTTTGTACATTATATCACTTTTTCGCATATTGAATTGTTTTAAAGGTTAGACGTCGTGTTTGCACTTTTTAAATGAAGTGGCTCATCTATATTTCTACACAACCAAAATCAATCACACCCCTTATCAACATCAACTAAAAAAAGTAATAACTATCCCTCTAAAACAAATAAATTATATCGTTCGGCATTCACATTGCATTGTACACATGTGATTGCTCATATTCACGCCCTCGTCACAGACTATTGAAGCTCAATGCCGGTTTCGCAAAAGAATAGATTTGTTGACAAACATTAAAACTTGCTCAATCTATTTGGAAAATTACCCTGGAAAATTAAAACAATTTCTTTTGAAGGATTTCCCTCCTATAATAGATGCAAATATGAAAAACACGGAAACTGCTTCTCTTCATGGAACAACATGGGCCCTGAAAAGTAGCCTAATGTTCATGCGTCTTTAACCCAAGTCGAGGAGATGCTTATCCCACAAGTTAATCCATTCCTGCAAGTCACCCAAGTACGTGGTAGACAATACAAATACCGAGGACACACCATAATTTTCCCACAAAACATTAATTCAATAACAAAGTGCCTACCCCACCACCTTGGAGATTTGGACATGGTTTTCATACAAAGGGAAGGAGCTAATATAAAAAAGTATGATTTCTAGGTCAGTAGATCTTGTGTTTGGGCAGCCTTGCAATATAAAATCCAACATGATCCCTATTACAAAGATGTCTTAATCGACGATGACGCCCTTTCCTCTCTACCATCTAAGTCGTCAAATATTTCCTCCTCATTAACATAGCCACAGTGGAACTGCCCCAAATGAAAAGCACATCTACAAATCATGGTATTGATGTTCCCACTGACTTTGATGAAATGTATGAACACTCATCTTCTTTCGTGTTAACACCTCACAATACAGGAACATAAGAAGAGGAAATTGAAAAGTTCTTGCTTAACCACGATGGTAAAACTCCATTTACCATGCCATGGCAAGAGCTTGGGCTCTTGCTAATAAATTAATACAATACAAAGGGCCTTTTCTCAATGGCTTTCCCAACTTTGTTTCTTGTAGGAAAAACAATGTGGCAACATCCCCACATAAAAGAAGTTCCAATGCATGAATACACTCTTCATTTGATGCGCTACCATAAACCGTGGCATGTTTTACGCACTACCGCAGACACATGACATGCTACAGATGTTAGTTATGACTCTGAGGTTGAATGTAGTTTTCAACATCAAACATTGCAAGAATGGTAGGTTTTCGCACAACTTCATCCGAGAAACAACACAAGACTTGGCAATCTTGAAATGTTGGGGAAACTTTCGACATACACAATAATTGGAACATACATGACGTTCCACATGTTTGCAGATAATTCATCATTCATCGAGAAGAAAATGCAGACATTAACACCAACATGCAAGCCACACCACCATGAACAACAACGCAACTAGCTCTTGATACCATTACACCATTCAACAAACAAAACCCTTTTACCTCCACTAAGATTGATAATTCAAGGAACGACTGGAACATGAAAATCATTTCTGATAAATAAAATCCAGAATCTTCACAACAGCATCAACCACATGATGAAACATGAATATGTTCTTTTTGATGAAATGAGATTTGCTAAGAAAAATTGATAGTAGGATACACGAAGCTTTCCCACACTCAAAAACATCTAAATTTGGGAACAGATAATCATGACCTTAGTCAATTACCACTAGTTTTGGACAATCCTCTTTATGCAAGTAACAAAATTAAATGTACACATACAACCTTTCAATGTAATGTTTCATATACATTCCTAAACTACCACTATCAATCACATGCCTTATCGAGTGTACAAAACATATTTTTTCAACAAAATACCAACCAAACAACCGATGCAACACTAACACAATTACCCCAAAATTAATACAAACCACGTCAACAATAAAAGTAATCAACTATCAAAGGCAGTATCAAATGTATTCATGTACAAATTTGTAACAAGTTTGAAATGTACAAAGAACCTTTAAATTAAGTAGTTCATCTATATTTCTACACTTACAAAATCAATCACACCCCTTATCAACATTAACTACAAAAGTAATAACTATCCCTCTAAATCAAATAACATATACCGTTCGGCGTTCACATTGCATTGTACACATGCGATTGCTAGTTACTCTTATACGCGTACCTTTGTGGCTTTTTTAAAGACGTAAACCCGTTTAAAATGCAATGTAAAAATATTTAATGAGAAGACAAGTGTCCGTCATTCTTAACCTAAGGCATGCTCGACATGTAGATGTGATGGCGAATCATATTTAATCACGACGATTGTGCTTTCTTTGCAAAATCACTCATGTTTTCGTATAAGATAGATCATTATTATTACTACTATTTCCAGCCTGTCTTTTTTTAATTTGTTTGTAGATGTTGGTTTCAAATTCATTTGATGCGTGCAAATGTCTATTATAAAATAGATAGTTACGAGAAAGAAAACAATCCCCTTTATGGCCTGTTTAATATCATTTGGAACGGTGCTCAAGTGGAACTTGTATGTCCACTCAATCCTAAAAGAGATCACTCGACTCATACAAAAAGGTAACGGCATAGAACGAATATTTATGTATTACAATTAAAAATATCAGGTATAGGTAGGTATAGGTGGTGTATAGTTAGTATTGGAAATGTATTATCAAAGAATCTTTTTATCCCTACATGGTATAGGTAGTATTGGAAATGTATTACATATTTGTGGGCACCAAGTGAAGGTGTATATATCTACAAAGCAGCTGTGGGCAGGAAGAGTGCATCCACAATTCGATAACACATAAAGCAAGCAGTTGTGGCAATAACCTTATACCCCTTTATCCATAAGCCACGTGTAACCCTAGTTGAGAAATGTAACCATATGAATTTTTAAATTATAGAAAAAGTTTTAAAAAATTAAATTCATATATATGTATATTTGGAAAACACATATTTATAATAATATTTTTGTATCAAATAAACATATTTCAACTATACCTTTAATTATGTAAAAAAAAAATTCTATACATTAAATTGAATACCTTACACTTTTTATTTATGCATATTTTATATGAAAATTAAAATTATATTATTAATGTTTCTTCGCTAAATTTACAAAAAAATTATGTTAATAAAAGAGTAATATGCCTAGATTTTAAATCCCTAGTTAGTAACTACATATTTTCTACGAATAAATAAAGATGTAGGTAAACAAAACAAGAAAATATTCTTGTTCATAAATTGCTATGGAAAAATACCCATTGAGACACAAATTTTGTATATATGTGGACACAAAATGATGTCCTCTAAACGTTTATTAGACATTATATTGTATGATTCTTGGATTTTTTTTTAACTATCCATTTATTGATCTAAGTTAGACATTGTTGGTGTGTTTGTCATCTTTTGAATAGTCTCCACTCTTTGTTGGTCATTAAATTACATGATTCTAGGATTATTTTACCTTTCTTTTAGCCCAATATTGTATATCAAAGATCAAAACTCTATTTATACTAGCACATTCAATTAATTTTTGACTTGAAGGTATCACTTGAAGCATAATAAAGTCATCTCAAACACCTCATTAAAAGAGAACTACAAGAATTGAATGTTAATTGAAGAGAAATTAATATAAAATAATCGTTAAATATGATAAGTAAAATGCTCTCAAAGTATATGAAACTTCCATTAGATCATAGATATTTTATTCCTTAATTGAATACCAAATCCAAAGTCAATAACCAAATCCAACAACCAACTCTGACTATTATATTTCTCATTCACTTCATATTACCATATTATTTTTGCACTATAGATTTGAGTATACAGATAAATAGCTATGAATATCCTATATTACTGGTTTAATCAATTTGCGCTCACTTCTAACTCACATTATACGATCAACATAACTATTAATTTTATTCCCTCAAAACTAAAATTCAATGTCACCAACACTAAAATTATTGCTCACCCTCAAAGAAGGTTCTACGGTATATCTCCCAAAAAAATAAAAAACAACTACATCATTGTGAACCTTTGCATTGGGATGTGTATGTGATTCCTCCATCCTTTCTTTATCCCTTTTCAAGATATCTAAGAAATTCTCTATGAATTTCTGAGTAAGAGTTTCCTCTCTCTTATACTCGACGAGCTTATCCACTATTTCATCATACCCATTTCGCTACTTGTTTTGTATTTTCCTCACCATTTGGTACAACTTCGATTAAGTTGGCTTGTCCATCTCACTACTAAGAAATTCTCTATGAATTTCTGAGTAAGAGTTTCCTCTTTGTTATACTCGACGAGCTTATCCACTATTTCATCATACTCATTTCACTACTTGTTTTGTCTTTTCCTCACCATTTGGTACAACTTCGATTAAGTTGTCTTGTCCATCACTACTAGATTGGTTGTTGAAGGCCCTTTTTCTTCAACCATCTCCTTCTATTAATCCTTAATGATAAAATTATACTTAAAAATTATCTATTATTTAATAGGCTTTTACATTCAATGTATTTATTGTATCCTCATCCTATACGCTAATATAAAAAGTATTAGATAATTATTTCTTATTTGTGTAGGTGTTATCTATTGGAATTTGTGTATTTATGTATTTGATTACTAATTTTGAAACAATATCTTATAATTCATGTGTGCATCTCATTAACTTCGAAAAAATCTCCATACCCAATGAAACAACGTGCTTTCCTTAATCCATAAAGCATTCTAGAATACATTTATAGTGCATTTGTTCAAGTTCTACATTTCATTAGGCCTCCTAGTTCACTACTGTGCTCAAATCCTATGCTAGTGTAAATTCATCCTCCTTTAGCTACAAGACTCACCAATTTTTTTGGGTTATCAACCATATCCAGACAAACTTCTTTTTTTGTAGTATAGAAGTTGTAGGTATTTCATATCCTTACGTGGAACATCCTTTTGACCATGAGTCAAATCACTCCCACTCCAACCTTTGGAACTAAAGGAAAAGGACGAGATAGATGCTTCATCATCTTCCATGTATATGTATCCTAGAACCATTTCTTCAGCTAATGTGTTAATATATTGTTGTTGGGGTATGAACTACAAGTCTATATGAAGGCTAATTTCTTCTTTTCCAAATGCACTTAAGATTTCTCCCTAATCAATGTATTGTTCTTTGAGATATATTCACTAAAAAAATTGAGGACACCTCTTCATCACAATTATTTATATAAAATTGATCTTATCTATCCTATTGGTGTTTTTCATCAATAGTTTCCTCATTAGATACTCCACTTTTTTCTATACTAAATTATTCCTCCTTTCCAATTTCCCGTGTGAAGATAGTTTATCCTTCAAACATTTTTTCTGACTCTTGTATAGAAAACATACTATATTTTTTGTAACTCATTCTAAGGGGTTATTATGTGTTTGTTATTTTGCTTTCAAACCTATGTGCATATGTGCATGTAAATGGGAGAGAAGAAGAAGATAAAAAGAGGCTATAAGATTTATCCCTACTCCATCTATTTTCATTCAAGGTCTATTTTATTAGGGATTTTTGAAGACACCTCTTCACTACCACCATTCATATAAAAGTGTTCTTATATTTGCAGTTAGTGTTTTTCACCACAAGTTTCCCCACTAATCACCCCATTGTTTTCTATGCTAAATTATTTCACCATTCCAATTGGTTCCATGAAGGTAGTTGATCCTCCAAACATTTCTTCCAACTCATTTATTAAAAATATTATATATATTTTAATTCATCCTAAGGGGTGTTTATGTGTCTGGTTTTTCACATTCAAAACTATGAGGGTATGTCCTTGAAAACGGGGAGCTAGAAGGGTGTAATAAATGGTCATGTTTTTCCTACAATGAACGAAATTAGAATTTCAAATAGTAGTTTGGCATGCCTATGCTCAAAATTTGGCTATTCAATTTAAGAAAGATAATTGTATTTCGCAGAATATTACTTCTAAAATACTAATTTTTTATCTAAAATGGTAGAGATTAAGAGGGCTAAATGTGATGTGCATGCAAAGTGTTCTTCCTTTTGTGTAAAAAATATAACATAGTCTCATGTGTGCATTACGCCTTTTTTGAGTTCCATGAAATATTGTATAAATCCATTATGCAAAAAGTTAGTCAAAATTATGTAGTAGGTCCAACTAATCATTCCTATTTTTCGATGAATATATTCTTTTTTACTAATTTTGAAAATAAAAACATCCTGAAAACGTAATAACCGCATGGACACCACCTATTTTTGGGAAACATAATATATATATAGAATGGAGTGTACTTCATATAAATGTAATTTTTTTAAATTTAAGATGAGTAGATTGAAAAATACTTAGAAAAAATAATGGATGTGTTTTAGCAAAAAATGAAGACACTACTAAGATAAATTAAGGATGAAAAATGTAAACTATTTGGATTCTAGAAATCTGAGAGAAATATTAAAATTTTAGTCATGTTTCTTAAATATTATCTTATAACAAATGAGAAAATATGGCGCACACTTCATATACTTATGGGTTTTTTGTAAAACACAAACTCACACATTTAATATACAATCCAACCCTTAGGTTTAGATATCCTATCCAAATCCAAGACTAAGGGTTTATATTTCCATCCCAAATTAGAAATATCATCAGCGTTTTATAACATGTTCACATTATACCCTCTTTAAAAATGGCATAAACAAAACAAAAATCACTCATGATTTTGGTCAATGAATGCATGTGAATTGTTGATTTCTACACATTCATGCAATTATTTATTGTTTTCAGAGATTCCATATGATCATTGAGTACTATTTATGTTTTTTACAATGATAAAAATTTCTTATTGTAACTTTTGTCTTATATTAAACCAATGTTTTGAAAAATTTATTACTTTTTCATCGATTTAATTTGAGTGTTTTCTCATTATTCCTAATATTCTTATAAACATGAAATCATAGACTTAGTACTATTACGTCACACCTCTAGTATGTCATTATTTGCATGATTCCTAAGAAAGAAAACTAGACATTAACAAGACTTGTTTTGTTTTATGTTTAAATTGTTGTATCTTTTTATATTATTATCCTTTACTTTTAGACATTTCACAACATGTGACCTGTCTCAACATTTTATTTTTTAACTTTGGATCCTTTTAGACACTAGTGCCCATAAGAACATGATAACCTCGATGCTAATGTCTCTTTCGAGCACTTATTTCCTTTTCCCCATTTCTCACATTTAAAATGTTAGATCAACTATGATATTTTCTAAATTACTACCTATAACTTTGGATAGGATTTTTTAGTTGTTAATTATGAAATTAACACAAGGTCATCTCTCTCTCTCTCTCTCTCTCTCTCTCTCTCTCTCTCTCACACACACACACACACACACACACACACACACACACACACACACACACACACACACACACACATGATCTAGTAAATTTTATTAGGGATTAGCAAATTTTTGATATTCTTCTTATGTATCACTTAGGAAAAGAGAAAAATTCGAGGACTACATTTTCTATTCATTATTCACTACATAGGAAGGGAAAAAATTTGAGTCCATATCACACATTCATCTTAGGGAAAATTAGGTATAGTCTACTATCTTTGTGCAAATGGAATAAAGGAAACCTAGTTTCAAGGAATAAAATTCTATCATACGCACGCGCACGTGCATGCACATGCACACACACGCACACGCACACGCACACGCACATGCACACGCGCACACGCACACACACACACACACACACACACACACACACACACGGGCGTGCGCGTGATAACTTCATTGAGTTTTAAATATATTATATTTCTCATTGATAATCACATTGGGGTGATCACCGTGGTCAGTTTGACTAAATTATATTCATTTGTTACTCCATCTAATGTGTGCCTCAGCCTTGTGCAAGTAATTAGGGTTTGTTTTGCAAGTACATGTGTTATAGAGAAAATATTCATTAATGTTAGAGTGATAAAAAGTAAAGCGAAGGAAATATTGATGGATCTAACAAAAATCAGGTCTGCACTCACTACAAATATAATAAATAGTAGATTCTGACTGTACCACCAAGGATGGTACTATCCTCTTCTCGATAGTACTGTGTGGTACACTTTTATATCACAATTTTCCAAATGAAGCATGCACAACCCAGATTAAGCATATATCACATGTTCACCATCCTAGAAGCAACCTGATAACTCAAATACAAGCAAATTCACTCTTATCTCTCTATTTTTCACACTTTCTTATTATTTCATCTTAGATATTTCTTATTAATGTCATATTTTTTTGATCGAGAAATCCTCCAATAAAGATTTATTTATGTTATTAGATTTGGTAAACTGAATTATTTATTGAAACCTCAGTTTCCATTGGATCCCTCATTTTAATTTCTTCATTATAGCCTTAACCCTACTAACCTTAGGGTTTTTTTTTGTTTATGGATTTTAATATCTTTCATTCATCATGTAAACTCTCAGGGATCATTATATATATATATATATATATATATATATAGTTTTCCCACATCTCCTAGCTGTCATAGATCCTTTACATCTTCATTTATCACGTAGGTTCTTTAATTTATTGGCCATTAACAAATAATTTTCTACAGTGCTCCTCAATTGTATATTCAAGATTGTATTCATAATTTGATTGTTAAGCGTTCTTTTCTTGATAATTCATCTACTCTTAATATATGTAACATTTCCTTTCTCCATCAAATCAAACTTATTTTTGCTGATCTAACTCCATCTAGTCTCTCTATTCATGGCTTTGATCACAAACCTAAGAATGTGTTGTGAGAAGTCTTTATACATATTATTCTAAGACCATGCAATCTCAATGTTATATGTTATGTTATACCTAATAATCTAAATTATAATATCCTTTTAGGCTATCCTTGGTTACATGTTATGCATGCACAATGTTCTACCCATGACCTTGCCACAACTTCTTCCATGGATAATTCTATAATAGTTTTGATGCCTCATGTTACTAATATTTTTTCTATCGATATCATACATGATCATGAAGACACTACTTGTATTGTAAATCATTCTCATATATTGATGGAATATAGTGCTACTGATTTTAATGGTGAAATTTCTATTGAAAATCATACTACCTTCAAAATGTCATGATGAAAAAGGATTTCAAATCAATTTCTTACAATTCTAATGATGATATGCTTATTTATTCCAATGCTACATCACTTGTCACAACCTCCTTAACACAAGTAAGACCACAATGTGCTTATTTGATTCCTAATGCTCTTAATTCATTCATTTTTTTAAAAGTTTACACATGCATAATTTACTGCCATGCTACACCTCATCTTGTTACATCCTGGGGAAATCAATTCCCCTCTTTTCAAATTTATGTCTATGATCATAGGGGATACTATATAAACCTTTAAGGCTTCCAATTTTTTCTACATTTCACCCATTTCTTATGATGAGTCTTGTGTCTCTCCCGCCATTATTTGCAATTGATATCAATAAGCCCCATAACATTACATATGTCACAGATCTCTTGACTCAAACATTGATCCTTATGTTTGTACTTAATTTTTCTATTATATCTAACAAGCCCAATATTTTTTACATATTCTAGTTTCTCCTACTGCACACACACTTATTACTTGCATCATGAAACTTACTACTCATATAGTTGGAATCTTGGAATTATAGGGTTTTCCCCTTACTCTTTTTACATTGTTCTATAGTATATGTTGTGTTACCCTTTCTACCCGATGACACAGTCTTATTCTAGGTTAAAACACGACACTTAAGGGCACACATACCTACATGAACCTCACTTTACAAAAATCCAACGGGGGAAACCTTGAATCCCTTACCTACCCATTATTATGTCTTATTCTAAAAATTTAAAAATATTAAAATATTTGAAAAAAAACAATATCTTAGATCTTGATTGATGTATCCTTTCTTTCTTATACTTTTGTATGTTACACATTACTTACCACATTACTATGATTCTTAATATTCCCTATCATTTTTCCGTATACACACGCACATTTAGATGGTACTTTAAATTGAATAAAATCTACTTACAAGTTATCACACGATGCATGATACTTGAAACTATTCTCTACTAGTCCCATTGAGGCTCCTCGAGGCATATACTTTTACATACTATTCAATATTCAGGTGCTATCATTGTAATATCAATTACATTCATTCCTATTCTCAATTGCATACATTGTAACATAGTATAAATTTTTATAACATGCTAATGAGTTCTTCATGTGTAGCATTTTTTTATAGGCCTACTATAGACACCAAATCACTCACTTTGGGTATCTATCTAGTCCTAATCACATATTACTATTCATATCATTCCTAAGTAAGAAAAGTAGTAATTGACCCATGTCTTTGGTCATCTTTTCTTGCTTTCTGTTTCCATTTTTGATCTTACACTCTTACTTTCCCAGTCTGTCTTTTTATACTTCGACATTTCTCACTCTAGATACCAGCGCCCAGCCATGATACCAACATCAGAGGTATTCGTCCCCTCTGGGCACTCGCAACCTCTTTGTATTTTTGATCACATCTTTTGGGTCCTTTCTAGCCATTTGAGCATCTTATCTTTTTGGTAATCGGCCTTTTCGACTTAATTATGAAATTCAAACAAGGGAATCATATAAATATAAAGTTATGTGACAATAATAAAGGACCAAGCACATTCTGTGTTTCAAAAAAAAAAATAGTTACATCATCAAAGGAACAACGAAGGAATAGTGGCACCAGAATGGTTCCCGCGATCCCTCTGGCTCACCCAGATACCAACTTGACTTGGTTGATAAGGATCTTCGGAAATATTCACATGGAGCCCCTAAAAATATTACCCTCATGGAGCAAAGAGGATCCAAATCTGGTGATACCAGAAGAGGTCATTGGTAGAGCCAAGACTCGACTCCAACACACGGCTTTGGGTAGCTTTGGCATCCGCAAACCAAATATCAATTTTCTGCGGGAATGGTGCAAAATATTGTGGGCCTGCAAGATGGAGGTCAGGGAACTTGTGAAGGATGAGTTCATTTTCTATTTTTAGGAAGAAATGGACCTGCAAAGAGTGCTTCAAGGGTCACCTTGGTTCTATGGGAAACCATCTCTCAGCCTTATGCGTTTGAGGCCTGCACTGACCCCGGATTTATCTTTCAATGAAATCCTTGTTTGGCTTCATATCCCATCTCTCCCCTTAGAGTTCCGGGAGCCTGAGGTGTTTTTGGGGATTGCAAGATTGATAGGCGTGCTTATTGCGGTTGATCCCACTACAAAGGCCAGATCCAGGATTGTCTTTGCATGGATGTGCATCAACATTCCGGTTGGGGCCAAAGTGCCTAAGAGAATTTTTGTGAACAAGCCATATGGAAAATGTGAACAAGAAATTGAGATCGAGAAATCTCATATATTGTCTGTGAAAAGTGCAGAAAAGTTAGTAATTAGGCCAAATCTTCTTGTTGTGAGGATAAAACGACCCAGATGGAAGAAGACGAGATTAGAGACCGCAGGGTGCTTATTGATCATATTGATGACGAGGCCATAGAAGAAGAGTCGTTGGATGAATATGATGACGGGGAGAATGAAGACGAAAAATTAGTTTCCATGTTTGGAGTAAACGAGGTTGCGAGTATGGTGGTGGCTTCATCTTCTACGCACTGGTCAAAGTAGCAGACTTTTAAGTCTGAAATTGAGTAATGGAAACTAAGGAGCTCCACATTCTTCAGGTTGATTGCGGAGATATTGCTCGTCGTCACAACTTATGACAGCAAGGGGTCACACTTCAGTTGAAAAGAGGTTAAAATGGATGGAAGGATTTCATGATGTGTGATATCCCTGCACATGTGCTAGAAATTCTAGTAGCAATGGATGGGCTTTAAATTCTGACGTTGGAGGGATTCAATCCATCTTATCAATAACAATGCAATGGCGTGACCTTCGTAGAATCTACTTGCTTTGCGCTAGTCAATGAAAATCACAAGATAAAATATTCAACAATCCTCTTCTGAAACATGACTTGATTTGGTTGATTTAACCAATTCTACATATCATGTCAGTTCCTCTTCCTAGATAGGGCAGTTTCTAGCTTAGATTTACTTTCGTCATTCTCTTCAAGTTTCTATGTTTCTATTGGATCCATGATAATGGCTATTTCGCGTCATCGCATGTTCTATCACTTCTTGTCATATCGTCCTTTCCAGATCCATGTTTTCATCATTATCAGTCCTCTTACTATTTTTGTTTTCTTGTGGCACAGTCAAAGGATGCTTCTTAGGTCTCCCCTTTCTCCGCATAACTCATGGCTATCATCTCAGATAGTAGATCCTCAAAAGACCCTTCATTTACCAATAATAAAAAAATAAAGGACCAAGCACTAAGCATTTAGTTATCACCAACTAAGGTTTCATTCAAAGGCTACTCTAGAGCATTCTAGCATCCATTCTAGATCCACACAAGGGACAAGGGACTACATTCTTCTGCATACACACATATTACGGGAAGTTCATTCTTTCATGCACACATCTATCTACATTTTCTACATCTAGCTACTTGTTCGCTATCAAGTGAGACACACACAAGAGCCACCTAGGGCATGATTTCAACACAAACGCACATAGAACTACATTGGTTCTTGATATATTGTCTAACACTCGGCAGTAAGTTCATTGTTTGATAGCCTATGATAGTATGACCCCTCATTTTTCATTATTTTCTTTTGGGATTTGATGCATTTTGAGGGTTTTGCAGGTCATTTCTTTATTGTAGGTTATTAGGACATCTATGAACTTGACGTGACATACTAGTGACAAGAAGCGAAGGACAATGAACATCTTGCAACCCTCCAAAGTCTGGTTTTCTGAGGTTTTAAGCAGTCACAGAGTGCCCAGGGTAGGTCTGCAACACTGACAGGGGCCCCTAACACATTCCAGGTGCCCTGTCCAAGTACATCTTGCATATCACACAATTTTATCTGAGTTTTGTACAACACTTTTGACCTCTCTGTTCATTAGCTCATCACTTTAGCACAATCTAGGATTAATTAAAAATCATAAAATTATTTCTATCTCTTCATTTACAACTAAGGTTTCAAAATATTTAGCTTGCTTGCTTGGGTCGAGTCTACATTTCATTGTATATTTAATTTACAGCACTGTTAAATATTTAAATTATGCATTTTATTCATTTCTAAATATTTTGTTGATCCCATCTCATTTGAATACGCTTGGATCCTCATCTTTCTTATATCATGGCTCATAAGGTTTCTCAAGTCTCCTTGCATCAATTTCTTAGAATGCACCCATCTTGCAAAGATGTCTTTCTAAAATCGCTAAACACTATATATCTTCCTAGCGATATACCACATGCTCAAATTAATGTTATCTTCAATCATCTTTCTGATGACTCTCTTATTTCTAATTCCCATCAACATATGTTGGCATCACTTCAAGTTTTGCATTCTTTATTTCAAGACCAATTTCATGCCATGGAATCCATGATTACATCTCTTAAATCTGAAATCCAACATCTTAAGGACATTTCTTAGGCTCATGTTAGTTCCTCTACTACATCTCATCCCACTTCTATGTCTTCTACTTGTGCTCATATCAGTGAACCTCAAATATTGTCACTACTCCCTACACCTCTCAAGTTTGATCTCAATGCTAAGCAACAAGATATGCTTCTGCAACTTCTCACTCATCACTTGATCAACTTGTCATCTACTTATTACTATCCTCCTTATCGTCTTGTAAAATATCAAGGTCATCCATATTACAATTATCATCAAATCAATGGACATAATGACAATGACTGTTATGCTCTATAATGAATAATCAAGCATCTTAAGTGTCAAGGCTTTGTCTCATTCACTAAGCAGCATTTTGTTACATGGTCCTCTCCACTTGTTATATCTCAATGGGTTCCTAAATCTGATTATTATATGTCTAATGAGCATCATGCTTTCACTTCTCATGTTCTCTATTCAGTCACTCAAGCACCGCCTGTGTAATCTAATAAAGTTAAGCAACTGCCTCTCAAAATTAATCTCACTCCACCTCCTCCCAAGTCACCTATAACACTATCAATTCAAACTAAGTATCCTCCTCCCAAATTCAATCCACCCCCTTCTCCTATGAATTCTTTTGCAGTGTCCTCAATCCTACATAGGATACCACTAATTCATTTTGTCAAGAAAACTACTCCTTATTATGATCATAATGGCCCATTTCAAAATCCGTCACAATGGAAAGTGCCTTCTGTCATCACTACATAGATCTATGTTACTGACATAGTTTGGGGCATCATGCTTATTCTTCCCCTCCTAGCATCACCAAGTGGCTATCATCTTCTACTATTATGCTTTGTGCTTCATATTTCACATCTTTGAGCAATTTTACACATCTTGATACATTTGTATCATCATTACCTGATGACGCACTCTCGTGCTTTGGTTCACACTTGACTGTTGAGGGCATACTACATACATGAACCTCACACACTACACACTTCACACATCACACATTATTTACATCTCTTTCTTGCATATCTTTTATCATACACTATGCACATTATTCACTACACACATTCACACATATCTTTCTTGCATCTACTTTTACACGTTGTGCACTTTTACCCTATGATGCACTCTAGTTTCCACGGTTCATACTTGACTACTGTTGAGGGTCTACATCTTAAAATGAACCTCACTACACTCATTCACTGCACACACATCTCTTATGCTCTACATACGCTATCAATCATTCTTTCTAGTGCACACATTCAAACCATTTCCCGATGACGCACTCTTGTTCTATGGTTCATTCTTGACTGTTGAGGGGGCATGTATAAATGAACCTCATCTCATGCATACACATCCACACTCACTCGAGGAGCATGCAACTCCTATCACACTCACACTGCATTCCATTCCATCTCATCCACAACATACTGCATATCTTGGTCACATTTACTCTTTCTTTCTTATGCTTACATGTACACTTTATTACACATGCTAGTCAGATACTTTGTATGTCATTATTTTTTTCTATATACACATGCACATTCACTTGCCTTCTAGTTGTGATCGAAAAATTTACACAGATCTTACACGCAACATGGATGCTTGTGCAGTACCTCTTACCAGTCCCACAACGGCTCCTGGGGGCATCCACTTTCATATACACTACAGGTGTTATTGTTTCATTTTTCATAGCACATTACTATATCATATTATACATGCCTTGAAATACTTTTTATCTTTCTAACACACTAATGGGTACTTCATATGCAACATTTGCATTGCATGTCTACTTGCTTCCATGGTTGTCTGATTACTTTTATTGCTTGCTATTTTTGTTTTTCTTTGCCATTGTTTGTGGGATTTTCCCTATGTCTTGTTTTTCTTATTTGTATGTATTTTGGCCACATTGGCCTTGATTGTCTTGTGAACATCATGAGTGATGTCCCATGTTTGAAACCCACTTTTTGGTCTACTTTGTCTACATTGTATTCTTCTTGCGTGTTAGCTTACACATTGTCTTCTTGTCTTGTTAGCTTACATCTTAGATGTTCTACATTTTTTTTATCTTGTTATACTAACACTTGTTTTCTAACCACTTTTCTTGCATGTGCCTTGGTTTCTACCAAGCACACTCCCTCCCCCTGCAGGGCATTAGTTTTAGCACAATGGTTAGTCTTCCTTTGGGCCACATACTCCTCAGTGATATCACATGCACCCCAAATGAGGGGGGAATCATTTGGGTGAATCAGTCACCCCATACAACATTCTATAGTCACAGTTTAACACAACTTAGTGTACAGTACAACACAGTCATTAGTCTCAACAATGGCCCAGAACCTGACTTGGGTCCTTAGCACAACACAGACTCCAACACCCAGACACGGACAAGTAGCGCCTAGGTGCCCCTGACCCTTCCTGGACACCTGTGACCAGGGGTAGTTACACAACATTTTTTAGTTCAACACAGTTTTCAGCAGTTTACATAGTGGATTTTACAGGACACACAGTCCTTCAGCACTTGGCATGCATGCACTACACTATCTTTTCTACTTTCACATTGGATCAGAATTGTTTGAAAAATATCATATTTTTACACACCATCTGCAGTGGTGTTCTACACTTTGGGAAGTAGTTAAAGGTTGGAGGATGACACCATAGAATTTTCTCCCTACACTTCTTCCATTCTTGGCATGAGATTTCACCCAAAAAACTCACATTCAGTGCAACTGGCATGAGATCACCCAAAAAACTCATTCTTCTACAACATCTTCAGGATCCTTTCTATCTCTTTCACTCATCATGGATCAGGTGCACATGTTCCTTTTTCACATTTTTCATATACTTTCTTACATACTTTTTACATTTTTTTGATCATATACATGTATTTGACTACTTGTTCATTCTTCTCTTTTGTAGGTTCATCCTTATGGGAAGCGGTAGTCACATCAATCACACATCAAACCACACACATCAAGAAAAATCGACATCAACAATAGGTACAAACATGAACATCTACACATACGCTCTCACCCTAGGGTCTTCATCATCATCATGTAATTATTTTTTACTTCCTCTTCTCTAGTTTCCATGCTTCACATTTTTATCACTCCACACTTTTTCTTGTCTCTCGCACACTTTTCACCATCAATCTACATGGTTATCAGGTACACATATCTTATCTACTTTATGTTATCAAGCATTCACTCAACAACATAAAGTGGGGATAAATGTAGACACTAAATCACGCACTTTGGGTATCTATCTAGTCCTAATCACATACTACTATTCATATGATTCCTAAGTAATAAAAGTACTAATTGACCCATGTCTTTGGCCATCTTTGCTTGCTTTTTGTTTCCATTTTTGGTCTTACACTCCTTACTTTCCCAATAGTCTGTGTTTTTATACTTTGACATTTCTTAGTATAGACACCAGCGCCCAGTCAAGATGCCAGGGTTAGGCACCCTCATCCCCTCTCGGCGCTCCCGACCTCTTTGTATTTTGGCTCACATCTTTTGGTTCCTTTCTACCCATTTGAGAATCTTATATTTTTTGTAGTTGGCTTTTTTGGGTTAATTAAAAAATTTAAGAAATGGAATCATATAAATATAAAGTTATGTGACCATAATAAAGGACCAAACACTAAGCATTTAGCTATCACCACCTAAGGTTTCATTTAAAGGATGCTCTAAAGAATTAAATCATACATTCTAGCTCCACACAAGGGACAAGGTACTGCATTCTTCTTCATACACTTCATAGGAGGGGAAGTTCATTCTTTCATGCACACATCTATCTACATTTTCTACATCTAGCTACTTGCTCACTATCAAGTGCAACACACACAAGAGCCACCTAGGGCACGAATTCGACACACACACATAGAACTACATTGGGTCTGAGATGTAGTACAATGCTCGGGTGTAAGTTCACTTTCTTGACAGCCGAGGATAGTCTGACCTCTCATTTGCATTATTTTCTTTTTGGGATTTGATGCACTTTTGAGGGTTTTACAGGTCATTTCTTCATTGCAGGCTACAGGCGACATTAGTGAACTTGATGTGACATACTAGCGACAAGAACAAAGGAAATTGAACATATTGTGACCCTCTGAAGCTAGGTTTTTTAAGTTTTGAGTAGTCGCAAGCACCCAGGGAAGGTCTGTAGCACCCCCAGGCACTCCTGATCCATTCTAGGTGCCCCAGTCCAGGAAAATCTTACGGTCGCACAATTTTCTATGGTTCTATGTGAAATTTTGACCTCTATGTTTGTCACTTCTATACAATCAAATTAACTGTGAATCAGCCAAGTCTTTAGATATCTCTTCATTTGCAACTAGGGTTTCATATTTCTTAACTTACTTGTTTGGGTCAAATCTGTATTTCATTGCATATTTTATTTATAGGGATGTTACATATTTAGATGAGGAATTTTATTCATTTATAAATATTTTGCAAAAATCACCCACATTCTACCATGGTTATCTTTTTTTGTCTTGTCTTCTATTTTGTGTCTTGGTTTAATATTGTTCGCAAACTTTGACCTGTGCTTGATCGTTTGTTTTCTTATATAGCTTTGAAGTATTTGAGTGTCTTCTGGAAACTTGAGTGGTTTCCTATGTATTCAACCAACTAATCATTGTGTATCTTGCCATTATACTATATTTTTTACTAGTTTCTATTACATTTTTATTGTCATGCAAAATATCTAGCATCAAAACCGAAATATTTTAAGCACAAAAAATGAGCCCTTTATTAAAAATTAGGCTTCCCAATCATTGTGCATCCTTCCTTTAGCTATCCTACCCTCAGTTAAACCCTTACCAACAATCAAAGTAAAGTGATAAAAAAATATCATTAAGTTTGATTATGTTTGTAGAGAATAATGTTCAAGGTGATTGATCAACTCAATCAGTTTTTATGAAAGACAGCTTCCTCCGGAGGCCTAAAATGGTTATTTTTTACCATTTTACAACCAATTGAACACTCTTTAGAAGAGTTTAGGTAAAATATAAAGCATATATGAGGGTGATTTCAATGAAAATTGAAGGAATACAAGATAATTTGGGAAATTTTCGTTGTAAAAATTTGATTTAGGAGTAATTTGTTTAATAGTGGGTAGGTTGTAGGGAATGAAATTCAAAAAGATGTTTAGTAAATTCTCCAGATAATTCTAGGAGTTACTAGGAAAAATATATATTCATCAAAAATATATTATAATCCTATAAAAGGTGGAAACATAAACTTTTCTCTAAGGCTCAAATATTTCTTGAGATAGTTAAAAACTATGTAGATTTCCCTCTATTTTCAAGATGTAATAGACCCTAAATTTTGAGTTGAAGGCATACTAAAGTATCAACAATCATTTCATTGATCTCATCAAGTGTTTAAGGGTCAGATTCATCTTAGTTTCGACCCTAAAAACTTCTGAAGATTGAGAGGTGAAAACATCAAGTCTAGTGTCCAAAATTGGACATCCAAGAAAAATATTTTTTCCAAAACTAGTAAAGTTGCACTTTGGACACTATTGTGTCCACTCTATCACCCATGGGAAAAAGGGGACAATGGTGTGACCTCAAATCCTCCCCAAGTTTTTTCTTTGGACTCTAAGTCACAGTCTAGACTCCCAGCTACCCCAATTGTCCCCATGGTACAAGGGGGATAAGGGGACACAAAAGTTGGACCTACCTCCTTCTCTTGGGTAACATGTTTGTGTCCTCGGTATCCCCTCTATCCCCATTATCTCCAAAATAACAAGGTAGACACAAAAGTTTGACCCAATCATTATTGTAGCTCCTCGACCCCATACAACCACCTCTAACTCGTCCATTGTCATTTCCCAATCCCCTGCATCTCATCCATGACACTCCAAAAGATGTCACTTGTCACAATATGGTGCAAGTCGCACTTTGGTGTCCCTAGTATGGCATCTATCCCTGCTTAGGTGTAACCACACATCCAATCCACTCAAAACCCAGTTAATCAATGTAGTTACAATTGAGTTAAGATTCATAATTATTAAACTTTATTATCTCCCAATTTCCCAAAAACTTAGGCATTTTTCATGAAAACTTCTGCTACAACCTCCTATAATACTTTATATTTTTTCAAACATGCAGGAAATTTTTTTTCCAACATTCATAGCTAGCAAAACATAGATTTCATCACAACTTCTCATCTATGCACACATTTACCTTTAAATTTTTATAGTGATATCCTCTCTAAAATGTCTTTAGAAATATTGTAAAAGAAAATACATTGATGAAAATTATTTTTGTAAATAAAAAATTAAAATTTCCAAATTATAACCCTGATTTTTCATTTTTATGGAGATCCAATGGATGAAAAACCATGAAATTTGGAGCAGAAGGTCCTAGTGCAAAATAAAACAATATGGCAGTTGTTTCATTCCAATCTGACACTTGTAAGTGAATCTTATAATAATAAAAAGTATTCAAAGAATTGTGTGGCTAATAATAGTAAGTGTTAAAAAAATTAATTCCTTAGTATTTACAAAAATCCGAATAAAATAGAAGCATCATAAGAAAAAAAGAGTAGAAACATAAAAAATAGCAGTCCTAGACTAACCTGCTAAAAATACAAAGTATTGGATTTGATTTCAGAAAGTTTGTGGTAACTCTTACTCTACCTATCTTAGTACTTTTGGCACAATGAAGTTCAAATAATCAGGTCTAGAACCCATTTCAACCCTAATCACCGAGTATCATGGTGTTAGAGAGAGTGATGTCACCCACATGGATCTTGAAGACCTAGAAATAGGATACTTGGCGGACCTTATGATCGAGTGGAAGAGAATATATTATCAAGTGGGTTATTATAAGAAAGAGGTCACCCTATGCCCATTCATAACATTGAATTTTTCCTGGCCTGTGAACAATATTATGAAGCTAACTCTAGGATAGTGTGAGCAAATGAAAATTCCATCCTTGCACTTGTCACTCCCAAATACATTTCTCAAGGTCTACGGATTCCCACTAGTAGTAACATGGTCATCATCACCAAGGAATTTTCATCATGTAGGAGTGGGTGAAGGGTGATTCTTATTTGTAAGGCCTTGTTCACTTGAGTTTATGGCTCAGATAAGGAAGAAAACCTTCTTATGTTCTAAAGAACTTGTCCAAGAGTGAATTCTATCAAGCTTATTTAGATTCCATTATTCTAATGTGTAGAGAGATGTGAGAGGAGAAACTTGAAATATTTCTAGGATTGGGTAGATTAGTTCATCCTTGTTTCCAATTAAGGAAACCAAGTAATATATTGGGGGTAGGAAAGATTATAAGTGATAACATCCATCGATAATTGCTTCAGTTTCCTTCAACTAGGAATTTCACTATGACTTCCTACCTGGTATATGTTCTTTCCTTCACAAGACCCTTCAAGGGAGTGATTAATCCTCTCTATTTCTCCCAAAAATCACCTACCTACAATAAGTACCCACAACACACTCACAGAGAAAGAAACCATCACTTTTCCAGGGTGAATAACGCATTCACCATGTTCATCACCATACATCTAAAGGAAAATCTAGAGCTAAAAATATCTTTTCAATGAATTTGATGATCAATAAATATGATAATTACATCACCTAGTTTTCAACCTTCACCTATATCAAGGTTTTGGGATTCGATCTTTCTCCTCATAGGCTTCGTTGGTGCCCTAGTGATAAAATTGTAATGTTTTAAAAATGTAAGAAGCATGCATATGTTCATACTAGGTGTAGAAACAAAAAAAGAGGGTGTATTTTCCCATCTCTTTGGGAATCTATTCATGTAATAATGTTACAGATGCATCAAATATTGAAGCTTCTTTTTCTTCCCTTAATCTCTATTCCTATGTATCTAGGCCTGATTTTTATATCAAGAGAAATACTGAAAATTTCCCCTTTCCTTGATTACTTTATGTACCTCAAACTAATGATTATTGAGCTAATTGCATTGATTTTTTTGGAGTGAAGGAAATGGACCATATACGGATGATAGTTGATTAGACTAGGGGCCTCAACTTTGAATGGTTCATTGAAGGAATATAATATGATGGATTAGACTTTTTTGATCCCAATATCAAGATCTAAATATTTTACCCCTTCCTCTTATCTCATGGACCACAAGAGAATCAAGTGACATCAAGGAAAGAACTGGAATAATAATTTAGAGATAAAGGGCGTGGTTAAAGATAAAATTAATTTCTTTCATTGAGCTTGGTGGCCTCCTGACTCCATAAAGATAAGAAACTCACATTTCCTCTATGAAGACATCCAAGAAGACCATGAGCTCCACTCACTCAGAAGATCCCTTGAAGAGAAAGATTGTGGAGGAAGAGCACATTGAATATTCTCACCCCAAGAGGCTCTGTAAGAAAGCTAAAGTCACTAAAATCCCCATTGAACCTCTTGAACAAGGTGAGATTGATCCTTCATAGTCTCCATTTCTACATTAGCTCCCTAGTGTTTTTTCTTCAGTGGTTAAATCATCCCACCATGTGCAAGATGTGATTCCTCACGATGAACCTAAAAGTTCCCACATGCCTAATATTAAGCCCACACTGGGGAAGACTTTCCCTTGGATTTAATATCTAATCAAGATTGAGTCAAGGATAATACAACAAGCATCAACACCTAATTTTAGAGCTATCTCAAATATCGTAAAAGCTAAGTGAGGAAAGAAGGCACATGTAACATCTCATTTCTTCAGTGGAGCTTCTTGTGACCAATATATAGATATTTTCTAACCAAATGTTGTAAAACCTATGGAATAAATGTATCAAGGTGTTTATGAGATAAAAATATTTCATTAGGTCAAGCTACACATGAAGGTGATGCATACATGTTCAAGGAATCTTCTTCTCACATGATTTCTCAAAATGAGGAGTATAATCAAATAATAGAATAGTTGGAAGAGCATGTGAGAACTCTCACTGCTTATGTGCAAGAATTCTTGGATCCCAGTAAAATACCACCTCCTCTTGCATAATCCATCACTCCTATCGGTATCCTCAACCCCGATGTAATCAAGAAATCTCAAAATTATTCAATGCAAAGAAGGGATAATGATAGGTGGATTGACGAAATTCTTGAAAAAGGGAAGACATTGTTTCCATAGATCATCTCATTGTTTAATTTTTCCCTTACCACTACTTCTAAATTTAAAATGACTGAGGATATTGAGATGGAGAAATCCCATTAGGACAATGTGCTTCCATTGGTGTTAGAAATGAGAAATCTTGAGTTTTTGCATTGGTGAGTAATAATGTGTTCACTTCCATAAATGATAACTTATCTCTTATTTGGTCTCACATGATGAGTGCTACATATGACAGGTTGATTGATTCTATCTATGAGAATGATTCTTTTGAATATCTCTCATCACAAATTTTAGAAAATATTAGTAAGAGTGTGTAGAAGCTTAGATCACCTCAATCAGTGAAAATTCATCAATGGAAGAGCTTTGAAATCATTCGAGGAATTGGTCAAAAAAGAGACGGGAGATCCCTTCTCATTCGACAAAGATACTTTAGAGTCTCTCGTTAAAATAAGATTTTCAGTTTATAATACTACAAAGGATCTTCAAGTTGAGTTCAACCAATGTAATAACATCTGAATTACTTCTTAAACTTGGATCAATGCTTTGAGCTTTGTTCATATTCCACAGGCAGAAAAAGTGGCACCTGCGGAAGTCCCATTTCAGTAAGGAATTCAAAGGTGAAGAAATATTTCCAGGAGAATTGCCACAAGGTTCTCTAATAGTCATCTCATCATTAACAATAGGCTTCATCTTCATCAGAGTGATCATCTCTCCTCTTCTTCCTTATTCCTTCCTTCTCTCTCCATGTTCTAATTCTTCATTAGGGAGGTACTTTTCACTATTTTTTCATATTCACTTAAGTGACCTATAGTCTGTCATTTTAATGAGTTCTTTTCAATTAATGAGAAAATTATCACTTTTATTTCCTAGGAATATGAAAGGTCATAAGTTATGAGGGAAAGTGAAAATTCATGTGAGGGGTAGATGAAAAGACTCTTTGTAAAGCTATAAATTGGAATGACTTCTCCATTCCAAGGGGTTTTCAATTGTGAGTTTATAGTAGATAGTTTTGCACTAATAAATACAAGCATGATATTACATTTTTCTATTTCTTCCTTATTTATGTTTTTTCTAATTCCTATATTCAAAACTTTGTAAGCATGATAATATTGTAAAACAAAGAAAATACTTTGTTTCTTTTGATAAATGAATCAATAGAATTTTAATGTCTATGGTTTGTTAGTATTTTCTTGTTCACAAGGTTGAATTCCTAATTGAGTGTGGATTTTCTATGGTTAATGTTGTGAAAATATGTAAGTTCCTATTCACAAAGTTAACCCTCCTTTGCCATATTATTACTCCCCTCTACCTCCTTTCACTAAGAAAATTCCTCCCTTGCACTAAGTGCAAGAAATTTTCCACATGTCTAGTGGAGTATTCTTGTGTGATCCCTAACTTCACGACCACTTATAATTTTTTTTACTACATTCAATAAATGGGAGCCTCCCCATTACCAAGAGGAGGGACTTAGACCTAGACCGTTGGTGAAATCCACTAATTTTTCCTTGTAAAAACTTATTTTTCCAACAATTTTTGGCGCCCATCATGGGCTATATTTTTTTGTTTCTACACCACTTCTACAACCATTAAATCCTAAAAAATCATATATCTGAAAAATAAAAAAATCAGAAATTGAAAATTCTTGTGAGCCTTAATGCCTACTCTACATCTTTCCCATAATGAATATCCCTAGAAGTGGTCCAGTTTCACATCCTAGTCTTCTTTTATTTCAAAACAGTCAAGAAGATATTACATATTATTTTAGGAATTGTATCTAGAATAATAGAGTAAATTTCAATCACTACCATGCTTCTTCAAGAGTTTTAGATTAACAAGAGGAATGTGCTCAAGCTCTACAACGTGATAGACAAGTTCCAAATCAGTAAAGGAGAGCATAAATAAATTGATTTGAGTTGCACACAAAATCCTAAAAACTAGAAGAAAGAAGATACAAAAGGGATAATCGATCTAGTGGCATAATTGATCCATCATTTAAGGAACAACAATAAGATGATTTTAGGCTTCCCATTGTTCAACTAGCAAGGCAAACCGTCAAGAATACTTCCTAAATTTGATCCTAACTTTCCTCTTGAAGGCCCCATTGAAGAACTATTGAAGAACCACTAAATCATTCCTCCTGGAAGGAAGAGGAATAAGAACCAGAGGAAGAAGAAGAGGAAATGGTTGTTCATGTGTCATGGTGAAAAAATACAAGCTTGTTGGCCTTGGATCCTCCACTACATAAATTACTAAAAAGATATACAAAAAATTTTCCTAAGTTCAGAGGAGATGGGAAACAACATCCAATGATCATATTGTTATATTCATCACATATTTGTGGTGTGTTGGGAGTTGAATCTATGAATATGTTTTAGTTCATCTATTTATGGAATCATTGCAAGAAGTCACTGTGATTGGTTCTACCACTTTCCACATAAGATCAATCACGAAATTGGGAATAGACATGAAATCCAAATTTGAGGCCATATTCAAGCCTGCTGAAGATGATCATGCCCTCCTTGCACAATGGTCTCAACTAAAAAAGGATCCCCATGAACCTATGAGAGACTTTGTCGCTAAGTTCAACAAGATGACTTACAAAATCCCAGAAGTTGTCAGGCCTACATAGAAGGATAACAATTAAGATTATTCACCAATGCTCAATTACCATAATTTGGTTTCATATTGAGAAGAAGTCAACCTGCTACTATAGATGAGGCACAAGAATTGTAAGTGATGTGGAAGATGATCTCTTGATGTCTAGAAAAATCAAGAAGGACCAAACAAAGACAAAGCTCAAAGCTCAAGTTCTTGAGCTACAAACTCTTTGGTGTAAAAAAAATTCCAATGATGTTCTTTCTCTCAAAAAGAAACTTTCTCAAAATACCTTGTACAAATACATTCTGAAGGAATAATTTCTCAAACAAAAAGAATTGTTGCTCCACCTCATTGGATTTCTCTTGAAGCTCCACCCATGAACACAGTTGTAGCCTATGGGACCCAATCAGATGATGAAAGTGAAGAATAAGTAGCTTCAGAAAATGAAGAAGAAGAAGGTGAGTTGTTGATTGAAGAAATTGGATCCATAGAGGTTGGTTTCTATGAGTATGCATCCTCCTATGAAGATGAGTATGAATATTTTGTAGCTGATATGAACAATCATTCTTGTGTTGTTTTCACTCAATCAAAAACCCTTGAAAAGGAGAAATCATCCAAGAATAAAGAAAGGGATAAAGAAGATCCTCAACTGAAAACTCTACTACCAGAAAATATAATAACTAAGAGAGGATCCCCACTCCCTCCATCTTTGGAATCAGCCAAGAAGAATTTTGAAGCCACGCCTCATCACAAGACATCTTCTAAGCAAGGTAAGTCAAGTACTTCTACTCCTTCCAAGAATGATGCTTCTACTTCTGCATGTCAAAAGAGTGATGAAAAATATGCAAATACTTCTTATAGATAAATTCAAGCTAATGTTTCCCATGATCTAGAATACTCTTCCTCAAAATTTGATATTATTGACCATGTGAAAAAATCCAAAGTTTAGATCTCTCAAATCTGAATATTTACAAACTTACCCTGAGGATTTTGAGAAGCTAGTTCAAGTTCATCAAAGGTGGAAGTTCCAAATCTAAAGTTTCATCCACTTCCAAAGGCCTACTTCCCACACCTGAGCCAAGCCAAATCCAAAATATTCTAGCTTCACCCCTTCATCCACTAAAAAATTGAACCTTTCTATGTTTCCTTGTTGATTAATGGTACCAAATGAATAATTATATCATTGAATCTAGTGACTTTGACAATTTCATGCCTGCTAAGGTTACTCAAGCTCTTGGTTTGAGTATCTCTTGGGAATTCATTCATTTTACTCAATGGAGACAAAAGGAGGTTCCACTTGTTGGAAGAATCAAAGATGCAATGTTGGATTTTGTGGCCTATCCAGAAAAGTGGGTAAAAGAAACAATTCTAGTGGTAGATATGTCAACTACCTATGGGATGCTCCTCAGTAGAATATTTTTCTAGGAAATGGGAGGTGAGATTCAAATGGAATGGTCTTCAGATTCAATACCAGTAAAGAATGAAATGAAGAATCTCCTTCTAAACCCAAGATGAAATATATGGTTCAAAAATCAAATGATGTTAGGGAAAATATCCTCTTCCAAAGAAGAGAATTGGGGAAAAATTCATTCGAAGAATTAGGAATATTTCCATTCAAGGAAAGATGTGATGGGAAATATTTCATGAGCTTGAATGAGGTGAAGAGCTACCCATTCTTGAGGAAAGGATAATAGATATTGTGATGAAATTTGGAGCATGGAATTTGATGGAAGTTTTTTGTCAACTGAACTGGCTCAGGTGCAGGTATCATTTTGTCTTCCCATAGGGATATTTGTTCCCTTTAGATACAAGTTACAATTCTCCAACACCAACAACATTGTTGAATATGAAGCCTTGTTTCTTGGATGTAAATATATCAAGAAAATGGGGATCAATAAGCTCATCATACAAAGAGATGTTGAGTTAACCGTGAAGTAGGTAAGAGATATATTTCAAGTGAAGAACTCTCATCTCCATCACTACAAAATAGAGTTTGGGATTTCCTTGAAATATTTTGATGTATTTGACATTAGAGACAGTTCCTAGAGATCAAAATGTCAGGGTCTAATTCTTTGGAAGTATCTATCCTCTTTGATGATCCCACATCCAATTTCAAAGGAGAAAAGTTTTAAATGGAAATGATCTTCTGCCCAATTGTGCCAGACAATTCAGAAAATTGGAAAGTTTTTAAAAATGATAATCATATTCATTCCTTCATACAAAAAACTAGATATTTAAAGTCTATGTACTTTGAAGGAAGTGACTTACTCATATGGGAGTCTACCACAAATAATAGTGATAGTAATCTAAATGAAGAAACAGATGAAGATGGAGTAATTCAATTGAAAGGTAACAATTCCAAGGGCTAGTGTCATTGGAGGAATTATTTGAAAAACATGATATTTTCATCCCTGGTAAGGCTAAGGATCAACCAAGATCTTTGTCAGAATATGACAAGATAAACATTGGAAAATGTGAACAATTGAGGATGATGAACATAGGCAAATGTTATTCACCTAAGGAATGGAGAAACTTCTCATATTTGTTGAAAAGTTATTCTGATGTACTTGCATATTCATATGATGATTTAAAATCCTTTCAACCTCAATCAATGTAACACTCTATCCCCTAAAACCAGATGCAAAATCCTTCTAGAAAAAGTAAAGACAGTATTCCAAATATTGTCAGGACCATCAAGTAGAAGTTGAGAAGTTACTCAATGCCCATATCATTTTTCCTATCCATCATTAACATGGATAGCTAATATTGTACCGGTCTAGAAGAAAAATGGTGAGATCTACATCTGTGTGGATTTTCAGAACTTGGATCAAGCTTCCCTACAGGATAATTAACCTTTTTCAGTCATGGATCATATCCTATAAGTAGTGAATGGTTTAGAATATGATGTCTATGCTTGATGGATTCTTTAGATATAACCAAATTGAAGTTTCTAAAGAAGATCAGTTCAATACTTACCTTCACCACCCCATGGGGCACCTTTTCATATCATTATATGCCCTTCATCTTGATCATCTCAGGTGCCACATTTCAGAGAGATATGGATTTGGATTTCAAGGATTTGAAGGGGAAGTGCATAGTGGTGTATCTAGATGATCTCACAGTGTAATCAATGAAGAGAGGATAACACTTGCAATAACTTGAAGCAAGTTTTGATCTGCATTAGTAGAAGGAATCACATATCCCTCAATACAAACATTCAATATTTGGGTTAACCAAAGTAAAAATCCTTGGTCACATTATGAGTAAAGAAGGGCATGAAGATTGATCCAGAAAGAGTGATAAGTTATTCAAATATTGTCTGTACCCACCAATAAACTAGGTATGCACTCTTTCTTCGGAAAAGTGAATTTCTTAAGAATTTTTGTCCCAAATTTTTTGAGCTTACAAAGGATGATAATCCACATGATGAATCCCAAGGAATATTTCAAGTGGAGTAAAAAAAGAAAGGAATAGGTTTGAGCTATCAATAGTGCAATTGAAAAAACACCTACTTTAGTGTTCCTTAATTTTAACAGAAAGTTAATTCTCTAATGTTATACTTCAGAGCCTACTATTTGAGTAGTTGTTGTTCAAGAAAATGATGAAAAAAATTCATCACCCATTACATTCATGAGTGCTCCTCTGAAGGCACATGAACTTAACTACTTCATACATAAGAAAAATGCATATGCAGTGGTTAGAGATTTAAATAATTTCATTTTTTACCTTTTGAACTCTCATATTTTTTCATAGTTTCTAGTCCTATAGTTAAATTCCATTTTGATGCAACAAGATCCCGGTGTGAAGAGAGGGAATTGGGTGTCAAAAGTGCAAGAGTATGACCTTCACATCAAACCTTCTAAATTGGTTAGGAAATGGCTTGTGTGAACTCCTTGCTTGAGAAGAATGGGAAGATTGCTCCAACTTATGCATGTTTGGTTAAGGACCTAATCCTCTCATGTTCTTTGTAACCACCACCAACCTTGGTATGCAGACATAGATATTTATTAACCTATAGGGATTTCCCTCCTAGATTACAAGTAAAGGTGTACTCTCATCTTAAGCAGCGAAATATGTCATTTGGGAGAACATGTTAAATAAGAAAGGATTGGATGGTACATTCCTAATGTGCATTGAAGAAGAACAACAAAAAATTTTAAATCATATCATGATCAAGAATGTGGAGGTCATTTCTCGGAAATGGTTACAACTCATAAGATTTTTGAGAGGTGGTTATTATTGGCCTACCCTCTTCCAAGATGCATATAAATGGGTTAGAAAATGTGATTCATGCCAAGTAATTTGTGGGAAGACCAAGACTTTTTGTTTTTCCCCTTAGGCATGTGATTATTGAAGAACCCTTCTAATAATGGGGTTTGGATTTCATTGGTGTATTGAACCTGCACTCTAGAACAAGTCATATGTATGTCCTCACTTGTTGCTATTGATTACTTCACAAAATGGGTTAGAGGATATTCCAACAAAACATGCCAACTTTGAAATGGTGTAATTTCTTGAAGGAAAACATCAGAATCAAATTCGGGGTACTAAACAATATAGTACCCGACAATACCAGTTATCTTTAGGTGAATTGATGGATTTTTTGTACAATCATAGTATTTCCTATCTCACTTTACTGATTACTATTCTGCGAGGAAATGGCCAAGTGGAGTCTAGTAACAAAAATTTTCACTATTGTTCGGAAGTTAGTGGATGTCAATTAAAGGGATTGTCATAAGAAAATATATGATGCATTATGGTTGATCAAATCACACCTGCTCAAGAAATCCATCGTCACTTCTCCTTTCAACTGTTATATGGACTTGAAGTCTCAAATCCAAATTTCTCTAAGAGCTACCTGCCTTATAACTGGTGAAGGTAGTAGAAAATGGAGAATACTCAGATGCTCTTGATAAGATGATTTTTATTTATAAAGGTTGAATGAAGATAGAATAACAAGTAATTGATACACTAAGAAGGCATCAGTCTAAGATAAAGATGATATTTTATTAGAAAACACAAGACAAGAAATCTCAAATTGGATTTATTTTCGTTGTATTGGATAAAAGGAGAGAGCCCAAGGGAATCCATTGAAATTTTGACTCGCTCTATTTCAGACCCTTTCAAATCAAGCACTTTTGCTGAGATAAAACATACTATCTTTCTTACCTAGATTTCACATAGCTAGATGGGTGAAGTGAGAGAGTCTGACATCCATCCTTTTGAGGTCAAACAGACTAGGTTGTATGGACGTCTCACCCCTCTTAGATGGATAGGGTTGGACAACCGTCTCTCCCTTGTTAGATAGATACATTTAGACGAATGGACTAGGTTGGACAACCATGTCTCACTCTGCTAGATGGACTCTCCTTAAGGAAAACCATCTCAAGTGAAATATCAGTAATAAAAAGTATTGGAATTCCATCTATCTATACCTAAAATAGGTTAGACGATTGTCTCTAATGTATTAGACAGATTGTGTTGGACAATCATCTCTTCTCTACTAGCCATACAATGTTTGATGTATGTATTACGTTGGATGATCATCTCTTCTTTGTTGGATAGATGTCCCTATAGTGAGAATATTCATCTAATAGAGAAAGACGTGCATCTCTTTCATGGTCATTAGAGGTGTAGGACGACATGCTTGGACATTCGTCTATGTAGAAAAAATGGAATAAATACATATAAAATGTGGATTTCAAGGCCACTACCCCCAAACCCCCATTGGGGCACAGAAGGGAGGTACCCCCTTGCAACCCCCTGAACCATATGTATTATACCTCAACGAATACGAGCACAATTTGATTCAAAAATTTGGTGAAATACATGCATAAGTTTATTTTTAAGTTTAAATAGAAGGTGAGTTGACCCATATAAATGACCTATTGGCCAAAATTTTAGGTGAACTGGGTGGTAGCCAACTGCAAAAAATCCACCATTTCCAATTTTCAAAACCCCTAATATTTGCAATTTTACGAAAATTCGCCACTGAAATTTTCCTTGGTTAGTTTTCCCCAACTATTTTTCCATAATTTCCCTTTCAATTATGTGTGTCTTTCCCTTCCATTTTTTTGTGTCTCCTTTCTACCTAGTGTGTTTTGTTCTTTCTCCTTCATGTGTATCTAATGTTATTATCATTTTGTAATAAATGATTTCATTTCCCAATGTATAAAGCACTAGTATCATACCCATGAGATATTTGAATTTCTCTATTTCCACTTACATTCAAATGTTCGCAATATTGATCTAGTTGTTGTCATGTGAAATAACTAGCATTAAAAATTGGAAAAAAATAGCATGATAACTAACCTATTGATTGAAAATCAGGCTTCTCATTCATTGTGCATCTTTCCTCTGACTATACTTCCCTTAGTTCAACCCTCACCCAGGATGAGATGAATGCTCTAAAACAATCATTAAGTTTGTTTTAGTGTGTAAGGAATATTTTCTAATGTGATTGATCAATTCATTCAAATTTGATGAAAGACAATTCTTCCTCTAGAGGCCTAAAAAGGTTATTTTTGGAAATTCTGCAACGAATTCAACACCCTATGGAATTGTTTATAGAAAATTTAAATAAACATATGGTTATTTTAGAGAAAATTTAGGAAATTTTTATTTTTACAAATTTATTCGAGAGAAACTTTTTCAACATCAAGTAATTCAAGGTGTAGTGAATGAAAATAAAAATGGTGTAAGTTAGCTTCTCTGTATGATTCTAGGAGTTCGATAAATAGCAATATGAAAAACCTCTATACATCTAAAATATATTGGAATCCTCTACTCAGGAATTCCTCTAAGGCTTAAAGATTTCTTGAAATAGTTCAAAACTTTATAGCTTCCCTTCTTAGTTCAAGATGGAATAGGCCCTAAATTTTGAGTTTTGTGAAGAATAAAGTCTCAATAATGGATTCATTTATCTCATTATGTGTTTTAGAGTCACAATCATATAATTTTTTACCCCAAAATACCTTCATAATATTCTGATGAGAAATAATCAAGTTTGTTATCTAAATTTGGACATCTACAGTGAAATCTATTTTCCAAAACTAGATAAGTGACACTTTAGACACTCTTGTGTCCCATATATCCCCCAGGTGACAAGGGGGACACAAAATTAGGATCTATATCTCCTCACCAGGTCACAATTTAGATGCTCAACTGCCCTAGCTGTCCCCTTTATCCCCATGGTGCAAGGGGACACAAAAATGTGACCTCCCTCCTTCTCCTAGGTCACACTTTGGTGGACCAATGGTATCCCCTCTATCCCCTTTCTCACACAAGGGATAAAGGGTACATAATAGGTGTGATCCACTCACTCTTGCAACTCATGGACCTCATGCGACCACATCCAACTCCTCTAGTGTCATTTCCCAACCCCAACATCTCATCCACCACACACTACAAGATGTCACTTCTCACCATCTAGTGAAAGTTACACTTTGGCGTCCCTGTTGTTCCCTCTATCCCCATAACACTAGGTGTAACCTCAATCCACTCCACTAAAACCCCATTCAAGAAGTGCATTTATAGATGATTGAAGATGCAGAATAAAACTTCATTAACTTTCCATTTACTAAAAAATTAACCATTTATCGTGATAATTACTTTGGTAACCTCCTCAAAACTCCATTTTCATCCAAACATACTGCCAATTTTTTTAAAACATTTATATCCAACAAAATGGATATTTTATTATAACTTTTCATGTGTGCATCCTCTGCCCTTGAAATTTTGCTAGTGATATTCTCTCCAAAACACTTTTGGGGGATTGTTAAGAAAAATAAATTGATTCCCTATGTTTTTTATCAGTATCTAAGAAAAATTTCTAAACCATAAACTTAATTTTTCATTTTTTATGTAGATCCAGCAAATAGAAAACCGTGAAATTCAAAGTAGAATGTCCTAGTGTAAAATAGAAAATTATGGCATTGGTTTCATTACACACCAACACATGTAAGTATAATTTCTAAAAATATCAATTATTCATATTAGTGGCTAGATAAATATATTAAATTTCTAAAAATAGTAATTCCTTACTATTATAAACACTTCGAATAAGCCAAAAACATCATAATAAAAAAATAATGGAAACTTATTTAAAATAGAATTTTGGACATGACCTATTAAAAATAAAAAGCCTTAGATTTGTGTTCAAAAATATTATGGTGAATCATATTCTACTTATCTTTGTGCTTTATAACACTATGAAGTTCAAATAATCAGGTATGGAACCCATTTCGACCGTAATCATCGAGTATCATGGTGTGGGATAAAATTGTGTCACCCACATGGATCTCAAAGACCTAAAAAATGGTATGTTTGGCGGACCTCATAAGAAAGTGGAAGATAATATATTATCGAGTGGGTTATTCTCAATGGGACCCCTTATCTATTAAGGGTGCTAAATTAGTCCTGGCATGTGCTTAAAACTATGAAGCTAACTCCAAGAGAGTGCGAGGAGATGGAAATTCCATCCTTGTATTCCTCACTCCTAAAGATATTTATCAATTTTTTGAGATTCCCAACAGTTAATAACATTGTCATCATCAATAAGGATTTCATGTCGTAGGAGTGGGTAAATACCGATTCTTATCTCCAAGGCCTTGCACTCATTTCATGGCTTATTCAAAGAAGAAAACCTTCTCATGTTCCAATGAACTTTTCCAGGTATAGACGCCCATAATTACGCCCAAGCAATTTAAATACTTAAATTGCGTTAATTATTCTCTTTCTCACAAATTGACAACATATCATCAAAAGCGCTCATTTTCCCTCATATCATCATTAATTAATTACACTAAGCTAATTAATTAAGTCACTTATCCAACAAATACCCTAATTAACAACCTTCTGTTAATAAATCACCCCTTCTACCTAGACTAATTAATTATTATTAGTTAGTTAACTTTCCCTTCCATTTAACCAATAAATCAATGTTTAATTGATTTAATCCCCTTCTAATAGCCTAAATCGTACTAATATTCCTCTAATTAGCTTCTATAAGCTTACATCTACCTATTAGTTAATCACCTTTGATTAATTAAAACCCCCCCTAACTCCCATGACTTGCTAAGCATAAATTAAACCCTTCTAAAGTAAGGTTACCTTTTATAAAGCAACTTTATCCATTCTTAATCATGTTTTACCTTTATCGCACATGCAAAGGGATGAAGTATTTCCTTTATCCATTAGGCTATATAAGGAGCCCTCCTTCTACATTTATACCTACACCTAAACTTCTTAAGAGAGCAAATGCAAAGCATATAGCAAAGAGACTAAGAGCTTGCCTTTTGTTTTCTTGAGAGGTCACCATTGTTAAGAGCTAAAGCTTCCTATTCTTGAATTCTTTAAGGATCAAACAAAGCAATTTTTGATTTCCATTGGATCTAACTAGGTCCATTCATTCTTGTTGGTAATCTAGGAGAGTAGAGATGTTAAAACAGCATGCATAGTTTTGATCTCATGTTTTCAAAGTTATAATGTTAGTTTAGATCTTTCTTAGTTCTATATCTTGATGGTGTTTATGCTTTGTTTTAGCTAAATTGTAGAACTATTTTAGGTGGTAGTTCTTGCTTCATTTGATTTAGCACTAAGCAAAGTATACATGCACACACTAGGAGTGAATTCCACAAAGGTTATTTATATGTTAGTACCCTATTGAGCATGGTGATGGGAAAGGAAATAAAAAAAGAGTTCTGGGAACATATGGCTTAGTTCATCCTTGTTACCACTGAAGGGAACCGACTAAAAGATTAGTGGAAGACTATCAGTGATAACGTCCATCAGTAATTACTTTAGTTTCCTTCAACCAAGAAGTTCACTATAAATTCTTACTTGGTATATGATCTCTCCTTCACAAGACCCTTAAATTGACTTACTTCTACTCTCTATGTCTCTCAAAACACACCTTCCTTGGAGAAGTACCCGCAACTCACCTATAAATAATGTAACCCTCAAGTTACCAAGGTGAACAATGCATTTGAAAAGTTCATCATCAAAATTCTAGAGGAAATTGTATAGTTGAGGATCTCTTCTCAAGGAGTTGCGCTCATCAAGGAATATGGGAGCTATTTCACCCAATTTATAACCTTCACCTACATTAGGGTTTCAAGCTTCAATCTTGTTCCACGCAAGCTTCCCAGGTATGCTAGTGATAAAATTGTAATGTTTGAATTATGAATGTAGTTTGCTCGGGTTTAGAATAGTTTTAAAAACAAAGAGAAGAAGGCTATTTGTTTTACCAGCTCTTTGGGAATCTATTCATGTAAGAGTGTTACAGATGCATCCAATATTGAAACTTATTTTACTTCACTCAATTTCTATTCCTGTGTATTTAGGATTGATTTTAATATGAAAGGAAATCTTGAAACTTTCACCCTTTCTGTATTACATCATGCACCCCAAATTGAGGACATTGGGGATAATTTCATTGATGATTTTCACGTGAGGAAAATGGACCATATTCAGATGACAATTGAGCATATGAGAAATCAAATTTGACTAGTTCATTGAAGGAATAGATGATGAAAAATTAGACTTGTTTGATCCTTAATATAAAGAAGTGAAGGCTTCACCCCTACCTTTGATCTCATGTAACATAAAAGAATAATGTGAATCAAGGAAATAACCACAATGGTAATTCATAGATCAAGGGATTTTTTAAAGAGAATATTAATTACTTTTGTTGATTCTGGTGGCCTCTTAACTCTATCAAGGAATGCATAACATGTTTCCTCTATAATGACATCTGAGAATAGCATGACCTCCACTCACTCATAATTTTCCTCAAAGAGAAAGAGTGTGGAGGAATAAAACATTGAATATTCTCACCCCAAGATTCTCCATAAGAAAGTTAAATTCTTTGAGAGCCCCATTGAACCTCTTGAACAAGATGAGATTGATGGGTAAGTGCACCAAGTTGGGGGACAATTAAGTGGACATCAAATCCTGAATTTTACATTAAAAACATCAAAACATCAAATTTAGTCTTCCACGGACTTGAACCATGCCGAAAAGTAAAAACTATGTCATAAAAATGGTACCATTGCGTAGGGGAGACTGTTAGCTTTGTAGAAATACTGATTTTAAAGTGAATAAAATAGCATAAATATCATTTTATAATTTTTTACTAATAGTAGGTCTTTAAGACACTTTTTCCTGTGAATGTTTATGTCTAGGTTTAAGACTACTAAATTTTGTTTCACTTATCAGAATATGATAAAACTTATACCATCCCAACCATGGTGAAATTATATACATGTTAAAAAAAAAATTATTTGATTTCAATATTTTTTGATGAAGTTATGGTGGGCAAACGGAAAGTGCTTTGTTTTCTTTATGTTTTCATATCACTTTCACGGAAAAAAATCATAAAAAATAAAATATTACTCAAAAAAATAAAACATAAAATCCTTCCCAAGATAGATAGTGGCATATAACTTCTCACCAAAGGAGAAAAATACATATCAATTTTGGTCATCCAAATCATGGGCAAACGGACTATAATCTTATAGGCATTTTTTTAAAAAAAATACCAAGTCATTGAATTTTGAGTGTTTAATATAGCTAATCTTGTCCATTTTTTCAAAAAAATTAGTATTTTAGAAACTAGATTCCGGATGCTACAATTCAATATCAATATAATGTTTTCTAATTTTGAGTGTATGTATTGATAATAATCCCCTAAAATTTGATATTATGTTGTTATTTACAATACGATGTCCACTTATGACCCCCTTTTTGTCCCCCAACTTGCTGCACTTACCCTGATTCTTTAAAGTATCCATCTTTGTATTGGTTCCAAAGTATGTCTTCTTCAAAAATTGATTCATTCCACCATATGCTAAATTTGATTCCCCACCATATGCTTTAAATTGCTCCCATGTCTGATATTGATCCCACAAAAACAAATAATTTCCTTTGGATTCGACAGTATATCATGAGTGATTCAAGGACAGTGCCACAAATATTAATACATGATTTTAGATCTATTTCAAATATCATGAAAACCAAGTGAGGTAAAAAGGCATAAATAACCTCTAAAATATAAATGTACAAAGTTGTTGTAAATGAAGTATAATGAAGTATAAATTATAAAAAATTTATTTACATGTAATTATGAAAGGAAAATGAGAGGGGTAAGGTACTTATCTAAAATTCTCTTATCCCACACTGAGTCTGGACTGGACAATGTGATGAAACATAGAATCACATACTGTCGCAATGAACCTCAGAAAAATGCAACAGAGGTGGAAATGGCTAGATTGGGGCACCTGGAGAGGGATAGGGCACCTGCGGGCACCCTAGGCCTGTTTTTGGGTTCCTGGGTCTGCAGAAAAGGTCAGAACCTATGGTTTTGATATATGGTCATAGGGATTTGCACTTGTTCACCTTTGATCACCTGTATGTCGCACTTGAATCACCGAGGTACCTATAAACCTGCACATGAAGAATAGACCTGCAAAACCCTCAAATAGACATCAAATCCTAAAAAAGAAAGATGCAAATGAGGGGTCAAACTGTCCTCAACTGCCACAATGATGGACTTACAACTGAGCACTACACTACATCTCAGACCCAATGTAGTTTTGTGTGCTTGTGTGTGCAATAGTGCTCCTAGGTCGCCCTCACCAATGATGCCAAGATAGCAGGCAATAGCTAGATAAAATGCAAATGTGTGGATGGAATATAATGAACTCCCCTTCCTATGTAGTGTGTATGCAGAGTAATGTGCCCAAATGCAGTCCCTTGCTCTATGTAGATAGCTAGCCCTTGATAAGAATTGTCCACCCTTATAATGGTATGTATGTTGTGTTTATATAGGGATCTCTTGTTTGAATTTCAACACTAATGACCTGACATGCCGACTAGTACCTCAGGAGATGAGAGGGAAAACCAAAAATACCGACCTCAAATGTCAAAAATAAGATCAAACATAAAGAGGACATGGGCACCCAGGATGGACAGGAGCACCTAGGTGCTAGTGTCTATTTTTGGGTGCTAGTGTCCAGAGACAAGTGATGAAAAATGAGTGAGAACTGACAGACAGGGATCCCTGTGACTTGACCATAACTGTGTGTATGAGTGACAAGTGTGAAAGATAAAAAAAATAAATACCAACAAGACAAGTGGATGGACTATGGAATGGGTCATCAGTGAATAATTTTCTTACGCAAGATCCATATATAAAACAACATACTTGGAGGTATAATAATAGTAGTAAGTGCGTGATTTTGTGTCTACATTTTACCCCACTTTATGTTGGTGAGAGAAAGCTTGGTAACATAAAGTAGATAGAGATGCATACCTGAGAAGTCTGGAGAAGTCCATGTCGCTGAAGTACATGAAGAGTGTAGTAGAATTATGTGCTGAGTGAGAACATATAGCATTGCAAACCATGGATCAACTTGTTGATCCATGCAGCATAACGAGAGACATGGCACCATTATGAGGAGTGCTAAGAGATTGATGATTGTGATGTTGAATGATTGAGATTTTGATTTTTTTCATGTTGATGGAGATGTGATGGGGTAAGGGAGTGATCAGTTCCAAACCCGATTGCGTGTGTGTGAAAAATGGAGGATTTGGGCATCCTGCCACCAGAGGAAGAGTGTAGGGAGAGAGGTTAGTTTTACCCTCCAACTTTAACTACAACCTCAAAAGATCTAGCCATTGCAGATGGACAAAGATCAAATTTTTATGATTTGGATCCAATTTTGATCAAACGTGATAACCCATATAGGAGCAGTATAGGAAAGGAAATGACATCTCATTTCCCCCACTCCACGGGTGTCACCAAAATGTTTATGTGTTGGCTTCCATGTTAGGTCATCTGAAAGCGGTAAAAAAATGTAGAATAACTTCCCATGTTAGGTCATTTGGGAAAGTTGTGATATAACTCCCAAGTTAGGTCATCTGGGAGGAAAAACACATTATGTTTGTGTTGATTGATTGATGGTATTTTCTATGTTGAGATTTGAATGTATGTGATTGATTGATTGGTTACTCATGGAGATATTTTACGCTTGTTTCCCCCAGGTTAGGTCATTAGGGGGAATCAATAGAAAGTGATGTGAAATGTCGCATGGTGTACGAGAAAATGTTTGATAATGATGGGTTAGAAATGTAGATTGATCACATAATGGTGTAAGGGGAATTATAGGATGACCCCAATTGTATGCCCCCATTTCGGCGAAAGACGGAGTGGTGATGAAAATGAACGTTGAGCCGAAAGTAAGAACACAATGATAAAATGGAGAATGTATGATAGATATCAAAAAAGTATGTGTATATCGAATGGGAATTATGTCAAGGAGGAATATTATGTGTGAAATGTGTACAATACGATAGTAGGTATAATTTTGAAGAGAATGATGCAAATAAGAGAGAAATTGGAGTAAGTATGCTCAAGATATGAGTGAAATCTTGTAGTGTGTATTAGTTAAGAGAATGCTTGTGAATAATGACTATAATAATGTAGGAATGGAGAGTTACTATAAATAGTAATGTGAAAAAGTGAATAGGAAATTCATTTGATTATTGTGCTAGTGTGATTGTGAGCTCTGGGTGTGTGAAGATGCCTCAAGTGAGAGCACCACGATTGAGTCATGGTTCGAGATGGTGGCAGCAGTTGTGGCATCACGTATGACAGTGGAGCTAGTAAGTGTGATTTTTTTCAAAAAATGTGTTGATATTAGTCATTTTTGATGAATTTTGCAAGATTTTTTGTTTTTGAATTTCTCGGTGTTTTAGAGTTGGACAAGAGTGGTGAAGGCGCTAATGACCCTTGGGACTCCAGCACACAGGCATGGGTGCTAGTGACCTACTCCTGGGCGCTCCAGTCCTGCTTCTGGGCGCTAGCATCCCAGAAGCATGGTTTGAGCGTAGAGTGTTGTAGATGTGAAAATGGGTGTTAGTTAATTTTGTTGATGGGTGAATTTGCATATGTATGATGTTCTAATGTTGTGTTTGTTTTTTGTTTTGTGGTGTGCAGAGGGATATCCATTCGAGAGAGTTTTATGGTGGCCAATTTGAGTACATTGCTAGGATTGGGGTTATCAGATGATGAGTGGGATGTTCTAGACCATGTCGGCCTACGACACATAGCAAGGATGGGGGATGTGCCCCATAATATTCCTATGATTACAACTTTGTGTGAGAGGTGGTGTGTAGATACTTACACCTTTTGGTTACCTACAGGGGAGATGATAATTACTCTAGAGGATGTGTATCACATACTGTGATTTCCTATCATTGGTGAGAGGGTTCAGGTTATGGTTGTGGATGATGCACAATGGAAGATGAGGGATGTTAGGTGGTATTTTACGGGGACCCGAGTTCATACCGAGGTCCACATTAGTTTGGATGCTATTTTGAGATCAAGGGTTCCATGATTGTGGATATTTATTGTTGTTTTGATTTCTTCATCGATTGCAGTGGAGGGTGGTGGTGTAGGCATCTTGTATAAGATGCATGACATATTTCATCGAATAGAGGAGGAGAGTACGAGTTATGCCTAGGAATGATGTGTATTGGCCCACCTATACAAGGATCTATACATATTTACAAAGGAGGAGCATGGGTGGTATTGGAGCTACCACATTGTTACATGTATGGGCCTATGAGCATATTGCAGTACTGAGGCCAGTTGGTGGACCACGAGGAGAGTGGGCTAGGCCGAATATATTTGCAGGAAGATGGGTAGGTGTTCATGGTAGGAAGATGGATACAGATACCTATAGAGCTATGTTAGATTGTATGGGGCCAGAGGCCATGATATGGAGGCCATACCAAGACTACGGGGGATGGGCAGAGGATGCAGTAGAGCTACAATGCATTCGATAGACTATGTGGGTAGAGGATTAGTTTCCAGGGGTAACCAGATTATTCCAGGTGGAGTGCATATCAAGATAGGTTGATGTCACCCAAGATATTCCCCTAGAGCCATAGATATGGTTGAGAGCCATTAGGGCACCGAGGAGGGCTCGAGCTAGACTAGGGTCCATAGGACTGCAACTAGTACCTCCTGGACAAGACGAGGCTGATGTGGATGATAGAGACAATAGATGGTGATGACGCGGGGTTTACAGAGGCCTACCATGCATGGTGGGCATCACATCAGGTGGGTGTTTTTGTTTCTAGTGTTTGTAGATGTGGGCAGGGAGCACCATTAGGTGGAGGAGAATAGAGGGGAAATCACATGCCCCCAATAACATAACGACAACGATAGTAGAGTGTGAGTATTTGTATAGTGATGTTTGATGATTTGTTATTTGGTTTTTTAATTTTCATTTTGTTGTCTAATGTGTTGATCTATGGGTGTAGGTGATGCATATTGGTCGCTGATTATGGACCAATCCATCCACACATTGACAGAATGTGCCCACCGATGTACTTGTGGGTGGAGGTATGCTAGAGTGTGTTGATGATATTACGGGTGAGCATGCCCATTTTTTTGAGCCAGTGGTGATAGCATCAGTGACATGTACCATGCTACTGAGTGAGAGGGATGAGGTGTGTGAGGAGACACAACAAGCTAGAGAGGCTGGGTGGTGGTCCCCTAGCACAAGATGTATTTACGTGGTTTTTCGAGTTACAAGGCCATTTCACAAAGCAGTCTATCAAGGTTACTCTATTGTGTAGACAAGTAGAGAGATATAGGGGTCGCGACCAGTGGCACAGAGTGAGCGGGGAAGCTTCTAGTTCTAGAGCTCTCATGGTACCAGATAGTGATAGTGATGATGAGATATGATATGTATAGATGTATTGATGTAGGGGAGTTTCCCCCAGTGATGAGATGTTTTGTAACTATGATTGTGAATGATATATATATATATATATATATATATATATATATATATATATATGCATTTATTGGCATATGATTGTTTTATTTTATGTTTATTGATGTGTTGTTGTGATGTTGATATATGATTTATTGATTATTGTTGCAATTTGTGATGTGTTGGATATTGTTTGCATTTGTTGAATTGATTTGTAATGGGTAACTGTTGATATTGTGTAATGTGGTTATATATAGATACATGATAAGATAGTGTATAAGATGATAGATGATGTGTATGATGTGATTTTCCAAAAATTGTATTATATGTATGACTAGAATTGTGAGGAATGATAAAGTAAAAATGAATAATGTGTAAGAGTATGAGATGGTCGTAATAGTGTAGTAAGTTGCTTGTTAATATGAAGAATATGGGGGGTAAGATTATTGATTCCCCCAGTGTATATATTATAAGGTTCATTTATATAATACCCCTCAGCAATCAAGAATGAACTGTAAGCAAGAGTTCATCATCGAGAAATGATATGAATGTGTTCATGAGATAGATTGATTGATAAAACATGTATCACACAAGTGAAGATATTTTATTATTATAACATATCCCTCAACTTTCATGTAAGAACCATAAGAACAAGAATGCATCATCGGGGGATAAGGTGATAGAAATCACCTAGTAGAGACAAAGCCTTCATGAAGCGGTGGAAGCATGTGGAATGAAATAAACATGAGCTTATGATTCGAACTGAATTTCAAGTGGATTGGTATCAGTAATGAATTATATAGTGGTGGGAAGTGGATATTCTCAAGAATTTGGAAGCCAATGAGTAGTGGTAGCATGACGTAACGGGTGAGATGGTGCAGCGGTGGATGGATGAGATGGACAATGCACATGAGTAACTTATGGTGGTAAATGAATAATAACCTTAGAACTAGAGGAAGGAGATAAATCAACTAGAGTAACAACATGCCTACGTAGGAGTGGAGACATAGACTACTCACAAGAGTGAGAGCCAAAGGAAATGACACCCTTATCTTCTAATTGTTGCAAGTGATCATGAAGGGCACAAAAGTCATTGTCACGATGGCCATTGATACGATGATAATTTCAGTAAGGTATATCACATTGGCACTATAAGTGATGAGGTGGATGATTTTGATTAGTAGGTAAGTGAATCAAATGCTTGTCATGAAATGCACGCAACACATCATGAGGTCTAGCGTGACTAGAAAAGTGTAATGGTTCCAGAAAAATAGGCGGAGGAGCCTGAGGTGTAATATTACATGGAGGAGGATATGAAGGATGCTTATGCAATGCAAAATATTGGACTTTCTTGTGAGATGGATGAGATGGATATTATGGAGGACACTTAAAATATGGAAGTGGAGAAGAACTTGATGATGGGACAATATCAATGAGAGGAGGAGGATCTATAATATGTGAAGCAATGAGATCTTATTCTAGATCAATGACCTTATAGCACAAGAGTATGAATGAGTTACATGTGTGATATTTAAATCATTTCTTTAAAATGATAATATAACCATGATAGAAAATGAATTGCTTCTCTAAGTCATTATGTTGGAATACTAATTGATACATTAAAACATTGAATTGTAAAATGTAATCACTAATAGGTTTTGTGTTTCCCTGATGTAAGCTAGGTAGATGATCATATATGGCTCTAGGGCCATTTTTGAGTATGAAGTGATGAATAAAATCTTCTTCCATCTCATAATATGTACTAATAGAGACAAAGGGTAGATGTGTATACGATTGAAGATCATCATATTTAATATTGTGGCGAAAGACTAAGTTAAGAAACAACTGATCAATAGAGTATGAAGCCATAGCTAGACCATATGTTTTAGATGTAGATAAGGATAATTAGTACCATATAAACATGTAAATGTAGGCATAAGGAAATCCTTATGGAATGTTGATTTGTTGTAGACAATAAATCACGCACTTTGGGTATTTTTAGTCCCGGTCTTATACTACTATCCATATGGTTTTTGAGTGAAGAAAGTACTAATTAACCCCCATATTTTATCCATTTTACTTTCCTTTCTATCATCATTCCTAACCTTCACCATCTACTTTCCCATTCTATTTTTATCATCCCACATTTTTTGGCACTTGACTGGGGTGCCCAAGCTAGTACTGGGGTGCCCATGGGTGCCCTAGTCTAAGTCAGGGAGCCCTGATCCTTTTTCCTCTTTACTTCCATCTTTTGGGAAATTTTTAACCATTTGAATTTTCTATATTTTTGGTGGTTGGCTTGTTCAAGATTATTTATGAAATTAAAATAAGAGAACCATATAAATATAAAGTTATGAGACCATAATGAGGGACAAAGCACTAGTCACTAAAATCATCCACCTAGAGTTGCATCAATCAAAGACATCTAGAGCTCATTTGCATCAATCTAGATCCATCACAAAGGGACAAGGTTGGTTCATCTACCTCACACATCATAGAAGGGAATTTAATTCCATTCCATCCACCATTTATTACATTTTATATACATAGTTATAGTTCACTACTTCATAAAGTCCGTCTAGCACAAGAGCACTTAGGGAATGATTCACACACACTCATAACTATATTTAGGTCTGAAATGTAGTGCAACACTCAATTGGTAAGTCCACCATTGTGTTCGCTAAGGATAGTTTGGCCCCATCATTTGTATTTTTTTAGGGTTTGATGTGTGTCTTAGTGTTTTGCATGTCTTTCCTTCATCACTAATTTCCAATAACATCTGGCTCAATACAATGAATTACACACAATAGGCAGTGAGGGCTTCACATCCTCATTCGACACTACAAAGTTGGTTTCTGGACCTCTTACACAAACCAGGGCACCCAAAACTTAGACTAGGGCACCCATAAGTGCCCTAACTCTCTCCCAAGTGCCCTAGTCTAGCCAAACAACCCAGATATTTCCTTTTTAAGACCTTTGCATGTTTTCTCTTGCTTCCAAAAAAATTAGTTTATTTTACGACACATCCTATATTGGCCTCTGAATTAGTTAAGTTGTTTTCTTACTCTTCTTGCATATTAGGGTTTCTATTTTCACTATCCTAGTTGTTTGGGTTAGTTTCTATATTTATTTACTGCATGTAATTGTTGTTATCTATTATTGTTCCTAGTTTAGATTAACTACTCTAATACCACATTTTAATTAATAATTATTGTGAACCCAATCTTCACACTTATAGGATCTTCATTCATTGCTTATCATTCTAAGGTTTATTTCATTTCACCATGGCCCACTCTCATGAATATTTTATTGAATCTCATCTTAAGGCCATCAATGATCATATTGTTGAACATCCTCAATATCTAGACTTACTTTTACATGTTTCTCATGAGTAAGCTACTAATTTGGTGGATCTCAATAATTCCATGGCCATATCAAAAAAAATTTCCACCTAACCACTCACTTCTAATCTCCCTCCTATTTCTATTGTTTCAGTTTCTGTCAATACTCCTACCAATCACTTAACACTACCCTTAGTTTCTCATATACGGCAGGTTTCATCCGTTGATACTCGAGACTTAACTTCTCTTTATTAGGACCTTCAAGATAAAATTCATAAGTTATAACAAGCCACCTCACATGTGTCTCCATATTTAGATTTTACCTTGTTATTGCACACTCCATTCGCACCCACCATCGCCACTTATCCACTTCCTCCTAGTTTTGTCACCCATAAGCTTCCCATTTTCAATTGACATGGAAACCCGAAAGAACATATGGTTAGAACTATAATATTAAGTGCATCATAATATATAGTTTATATTTAAATAATATAGAATAAACTATATTCATATTATTTAAATATAAACTTTATATTAGGGGTTGGTTAATTTAATTAATCAACTAATTAAATCGGGGAGGTGTGCCCCGTCACTTAATAAGGTTATAACCCTTCGGGTTATTTAAATATGGCTATAGGTCATATTCAATATCAAATAATATCATGTGGAATCATGGATTCTCTTGGTAAATACATGGAGTAGAAGTGAGGAGGAGTTACTGGACTAGTAAAAAAAATTTTCTCTATAGTGGATTATTCTTCCGTGGTTTTTACCCATTTACGGGTTTTCCACGTTAAATTCTGTGTCACTGTGTTATTTGTTATTTACTTTATTTTATTTATTTCATGTTTATAAAGTTGTTTATAATGTGTATGTTAAACATTTTTTGTTATATTAATTAATATCTCAGCCCTGACATGGTACCAGAGCGAGATTAATAAATTAAATTTAATCCTAATGTAAATCTAAGGTGTAACAGTTGGGAAGGTAGTTTATTTGAAATATTATTTAACCCCTTTCCCCATTCCCTCATAGTTGGAGGTTACATTGGATGAATTGGTTGCACAGGTGGAAAAGTTACTTGGATTTCAACTGCGAGTAAAAAATTCATATTTGAGAATTACCAGGCCCTGAAAATCAAGGTAAGGGTTATTAAATATTTTTGAAATATTTTATATAGTTTTATATAGGTATGCAGGAATTCAAGAAATCAAAAGGGGAAGTAAAAATTCCAAGTGAAAATCAAGTTTACAGGAGGGAGACAAGATTCGAGAAAATAGGCCCTTTAAATTTTTTCATTGGTCAAGTAAATTTCCTTGTCCCCATGGTAATTTGTTTTTACATTTTTTTATGTGAAAAATTATTCATGTCCTATATAGGGCCCCTGAAAATGGTTTTATATTTTATATAAAACTATAATATATTTATATAATATAAGTCTTCATATATAAAATATAAAATATATATATATATATATATATATAATATATATATATATATATATATATATATATATATATGGTTTATATAAATATATATAATATATAACCTATATAACCTAAACCTAAAAATAAAACTATAAAAACCAAAAACCATATATATATAAAATATATATAATAATAAATATATATAAATGGGGGGCCCCCTCCATACCACCCCTCTAGCCTTGGTGAGTGTCATGTGGCACTCACTGCAACTGATGCAACCCCCCTCTATATTGTCACCCCCCCCTCTCTGCATCATTGCCACGCCCCGTGGGTCCCCTCTCACCTATGCCTCCTAACACCACTTGCGACCCCCCTCTCTCCTTTTTCATGGGTTTAGTCCCACATGGGATACGCAAGATTAGGGGAAGGCTTTAAAATCCTTCCCATGGTAATAGGGTGGTGTGACTTAGGTCACACCACCCCCTTTGTTGATTAAAACCCTTCGTGGGCATGGTGAGGTTTGTTTAAAAGTGGCTTGGCCGCAATCATTTGCATAGTGGTTAGCATTTGGTATTGGTATTAGCATAATTGGTAATTGGCATTTGAATAATAATATGGTTTGGATATATATAACTCATTGGCATTAATTATATGGCTCGACCAAGTTAATTGGCTTTGGTAAATATGAATGGCTCACCGAGTTGATTTATAAAATGGCTCATCAGAAAAGTTGATTTTATAAAGGGAAAGAGCCCCAATTTATATATATATATATATATATACAAAGAAATTATGGTTAAATAGTTGTTATTTTTCAAAAATATATCTAGACAAATTATAAAACTTTTTTTTGTAAAAATAGTAAAATTGTCATTTTTTAGATATATACTCATACGATGACATTTTTTTCGTCGTAATTTGTTACAAAACTAAAAAAATCACTCACTCACATTTCAATTTAATTTTTTGATATCATTCTAAATTTTTTCGTGTATAGACTATTTAATTAACAAGACCTCCTTTTTGGCATAAAATTGATCATGATCGATTACGAGGATTAAAATACGACATGGGGAATTTCTATAAAACTCTTATTTTAATCCTTGTTTGTTAATCATTTTTATCTATATTTTACGCAAAAATGGGGTCTAATCAATTTTCAATTGATAAATCTCAGATGTTGAATGGAAACAACTACAACATTTGGAAGATTCGATTAAAATCAGAATTCATGGCTCACAAACTATGGGCAGTTGTAAATGGAACAGAGAGAGCTCCTACCGGAAGACATGCAACTGCTGATAATGTCGCCACATATCAACAAAAAGTACAAGAGGCAATGTCTATTATCTTGCAAGCGTACAAGATGACTTTCTGCTTCATATCAGAAATCTAGAGAGTCCTAGTGAAGCTTGGACACAATTGGAGTCGATGCACGAAGGTACGTGTTTATCAAAAATTATTAAATTAGTTTTAGAGCTTATGACAACTCCCATGAAGGGAGATGAAAAAGTGATTAATTATTTAGCAAAAATAAAAAATATTAAGTCACAGTTAGATGGATGTGGCAGTAATTTGATTCATGATAAATTGCTCTATTTTATTATCCAATTAAATATTCATGAAAAATTTAGAAATTTCATTTCAATTTTGAATTCTAAATATCAAACAGAACAAGACATTCCAGATTTGCAAACCCTTAGTTCTCTTCTTATACAAGAAGAACAAGTAATGTCAAATTTTGATTCTAAGGAGAATGCCTCACAGGCACTTCTCACTCAGAAATCAAAAGGTAAAACCTCTAGATTCAACAAAAACACAAAGCAAAATTTAAACCTCCTAGCAAGGATAAGAAACCTAGAAATCTAAGAGTTAGCTTTGATGGAAAATGTCATAATTGTGGTAAATTTGGACATAAGAAAGAGGATTGCAAATTTAAAAATAAAACAAATCCTAAATTTCAAAAGGGTAACAAATATGTTCAAGACCAAAATCAAAATCAAAATCAAAACAAGAATTAGAAAAATAACCAAAAATCAAATGTAATTGCTTTGTATGCCGCTTTTGTTACTGCAAAAGAAAATGAATGGATATTAGACAGTGGTGCTTCTAGGCATATGAATTTTAGATCTGATATCCTATCTGAACTTAGTGAATGTAATGAACAAATCTACTTGGGAGATCATTCCATTCTCGATGTTCAGGGTCAGGGAAAAGCAAAAGTAGCAAATGGTTTTATTAACAATGTGTTGTTAGTACCTAAACTTAAAATGAATTTTCTTTCTTGTTCTCAGTTAACTCAAAATAACTATAGTGTTACATTGTTAAAGGATAAATGGTTTATTAAAAATGAACATAATGTTACTATAGTTGAAGGCATTCAAAGAGATGGTTTGTATGTATTTTCTGGTTTTCCTTCTACTTCTTGTTTGAAAACTCAAAGAAGTGACTTGCATTTGTGGCATGAGAGGCTAGGTCATGTAAATTTCAGGAGCATGTATGACATGTCTCAACTAAACCTAGTAACTGGTCTGCCACCTATTTCCCAAAATCATGAAACTTGTGAAGGATGCTTACATGGTAAGCAATCTGCTAATCCTTTTCACAGTCATCATGATGATAACTCTTCTGAACCTTTAGAGCTTGTCCATAGTGATGTTAGAGGACCCCTAGAAGTTCCTTCTCTTAATGGTTCTTGTATGTTGTCACTTTCATTGATGATTTCTCTCATATGATTTGGTCGTATTTCATTAAAAATAAATCAGATGTCTTGTCAAAATTTAAAGAATTTAAAGCTTTAGTTGAAAACTCTTCTAAGTATAAAATTAAGAGGCTTAGAACTGACAATGGGGGAGAATATGTGAGTCAATGATTTTGACTCATTTTGTGTTGAATGTGGCATTCAAAGGGAATTAACTACTCCCTATTCCCCTCAGCAGAATGGGATTGTGGAAAGGAAAAACCACACTATTCTAGAAATGGCTAGGACCATGATGCATTCTTCTCAAGTTCCTAAATTCCTTTGGGTAGAAGCTATGAACATTGTTGTTCATATCTTGAACAGAGTTCCCACTAAAGCCTTGGTAAATTCAACTCCTTTGGAAAAGTGGTCAAACCAAAAACCTAGTGTATCTCATTTGAGAATCTTTGGTAGCCCTACTCTCTTTATTCTGAAATCAAAATGGAAGAAGCTTGATCAGACCTCCTTTCCTTGTATCTTTGTAGGATACAATATAAAAACTAAAGGTCTTAGGATCTTTGATCCATCTAAAAGAGAAGTTATAGAAAATAGGAATGTTAAAATCTTGGAAAAATTGTTCTTCTTCTACATTTTCTGTTACTTATGATGTTTTAAATGAAAATTATAATGAATTTGAATTTGAAAATTGTGAAAATGATCTATGTAATGAAGAAACTAGTGTTGAACCTATGGTTGATAATGAGATTGTTCCTAGTACTTCTATAACTAAAATACCTAGATGGGATGAGTCTATTATTCAAGACTCTAATTCAGGAAACCTTCAAAAAATGACTAGGAGTCATCATACATATCATGCTTTGATGACCTTGTATGAACCTGAACCCCAATCTTTCGAAGAAGCCTCTTCTGATGAAAGATGGTTAGATGCTATGAAATCTGAGTATGCTGCTTTAATTAAAAATTAAACATGGGAATTAGTCCCTCCTCCTAAAAAATGAAGTATAGTCAGATCTAGATGGCTATACAAGATCAAATATAAAGTAGATGACAGTATAGATAAATTCAAATCCAGACTTGTAGCTCAGGGTTTACTCAAAAACCCAGTATCGACTACATAGAAACATTTGCACCAGTTGCAAAAATGAGCACAATAAGGATTTTGATTGCCTTAGCTACTCAGTATGGTTGGGAAATCCATCAAATGGATGTAAAAAATGTTTTTTTGAATGGTGATTTACAAGAAGAAATTTATATGACCCAACCTAAAGGATTTGAAGAACCAGGAAAAGAAATGTATGTTTGTAAATTGAAAAAATCTTTGTATGGTTTAAAACAAGCTCCTAGAGCTTGGTATTCTAAAATTAATAGTTTTTTCAATGAAATTGGTTTTTCTAACTGTGCATCTGATAATGATTTATTTGTTAAAATTGAAGAAAATGTTATTATTCTCATTGTATTGTATGTTGATGATTTACTTATCACTAGTAATTCTAACACTTTAATTATGAAAATTAAAGGAAAGTTAATGTAATATTTTGAGATGACAGATTTAGGATTATTGCATCATTTTTTAGGCATGGCTATATTTCAAGATAAAAATTCTATTGTAGTATCTCAATCACAATATGCAACTAATTTTCTTAAAATATTTAATATGCTTGATTGTAAACCAAATTCTATTCCTATAGAAGTAGGATGTAAACTTGATCCTAAACCTGCATGTGAAAAAGATAATCCTACTTTATACAGGAAACTTGTAGGTAGTTTGATTTATCTAACTATTACTAGACCTGATATTTCTTATGTAGTAGGGATTGCTTCAAGGTTTATGCAGGAACCTTATTAGGATCACTGAAAGTTAGCAAAAAGAATGTTCTGTTATGTAAAGGGAACTATTAATTATGGTTTACATTATATTTCATCTAACAATGCATATTTACATGGATATTGTGATTTTGACCATGTTGGTGATGTGATAGATCGTAAATCTACAACTAGATATATATTCAAGTTTGGTGCAGGTGCCATTACTTGGAGCAGTAAAAAGTAGCCGACAGTTTCCATTTCTTCTACTGAGGTAGAATATAGAAGTGCAATGGAAGCAGCAAAATAAGCCATGTGGCTGAAAAGGCTGTTGGAAGAGATACACATGGAAGTTAAAGGAAGTACTCCTCTTCTATGTGATATCCAGAGTTGTATTGCTCTTGCAAAGAATCCAGTTCAACATCAAAGAATGAAGCATATTGAGATACATATGCACTTTATTTGCGAGAAGGTTCTCAGCAGTGATATAGATCTCCAGTACTGCCTGACTGAAGATCAGGTTGCAAACTTGTTCACGAAGCCATTGTGTGTTGTGAAGTTCTGCAAGTTCTGTGCAATGCTTGGCCTTTTAAAGTTGCCATTGAGGGGGAGTGTGCATGGAAATGCCACCTCCTAATGACGAGCCAGTTGATTGACTCCTTTTCCTCTATACTTCTACTCTGGTTTTAAAACATTGTTAAAGATCTTGTATGATCTAAAGTAAACTGATAGAGTTTACGAGAAAAATAAAGTCTAGTGTGCATCTATTTGTAAAGGAGAATCTTGTGTTATAAAAGGATCCTAAAGATGCGGTATAAGAATATTTCCACAAGAAACATGGTGAGATATGTAGTCTCACAAATCATGCTTAGCCTAAATCATATGTTTGATTTATGGATTCCAAATCCTTTTGTACCAAAAGGTAAGTTGAGCATGATGAAGGTGTTATAAATCCTTCAAAAGTACATGTGCTAGCCTAAACCTTTAGGGTTTATGGATTTGTAAATCCTGTTGTACAAACATAGGTAATGTTGGCATATGGATCCCACTTAATATTAAGGGGGAGTGTTAGAACTATAATATTAAGTGCATCATAATATATAGTTTATATTTAAATAATATATAATAAACTATATTCATATTATTTAAATATAAACTTTATATTAGGGCTTGGTTAATTTAGTTAATCAATTAATTAAATTGGGGAGGTGTGTCCAATCACTTAATATAGTCATAACCCTTTGGGTTATTTAAATATGGCTATAGGTCATATTCGAATAATCACGTGAATCAATGGATTCTAGGTAAATACATGGAGTAGAAGTGATGAGGGAGTTACTGGACTGGTGGATGTAAAAGTTTCTCTATAGTGGATTATTCTTCCATGGGTTTTTACCCATTTATGGGTTTTCCATGTAAAAATATGTGTCATTGTGTTAGAATGTTATTTACTTTATTTTATTTATTTCATGTTTATAACAATTTTGTTGATGATCATATTCTCTTGACCAAAATATTTCCTCCTAGTCTCCATGATTATGTGATGAGTTGGGTTTTCGACCTACTTGTTATCTCTTTAACTTCATACACACATCTATTCAATTCCTTTCTTACTCATTTCTCCATCAATATCAGATCTAAGATCTCTTACGCTCAACTAGCAAAACTTAAATAGGGATCTAATGAACACCTCGCCAAATGCATTTAAGTTATAAGAACAATCTAGCTAAGATGTCAAATGTGCTTGCAAACTCTGAGCTTTAGGACGTGTTTATTCAGAGTCTTTTACCACCTCTCCAAGAGAGTGTTATATTGATACCTCTCCTTCGTTTGATCAACGTTTCCATACTCTTAATATTTGTGAGACCAAACTCCTATCCATAGGAAAGCTTAAGTATCAGGAATAGACTCCGTCCTCTACTCATTTTCAAGACAGGACGTCATTCAAACCATCTACAACTAAGCTAACAAACACTAAAATCTCTTTCAATGCAGTCACTCTTACTAAAGAGGTTCATTCATAGCCACCTCGGTGCATGTTTAGTAAATTTCACATGGCTCCACATCTTATATTGAAACATCTTCTTGAGAGAAACCTTATTACCCTTCCTGGACCACTCAAGTTAAACTCATAACTACCAAAAGATAAGAATTAAAACAATAAATTACGATGTGATTATCACATATGTGTGGGACATTCTACAAATAGATGTTTCGAACTCCACACAATCATCCAAGATCTAATTGATGATAACAAAGTAAATTTTCCATAACCTACTAACTCTACACCAAGCAATGACAAGGGTAAGCTCAAACTATTCAATAATGAATCTCAATAATGTGATAATAAAACATTTGATTCCTCCGTTAATCATACATATCACGAAGTGCCTCCTCCTTCATCAAGGGCTCTTGAATTATTATTTGCACATATTGATTCTTCACCACCAATCATTTCTTTCTCTGACCTTGATTATCAGAGACCACAATGGAACCATCCCCAAGTTGTGGGACCTTGCGCGCTTGGGACGGATCTCTGGAGAAGGCCGGTTCCTCTATCTATTTCTACTACTACTGCTACTCCTAGTGCTGAAAGGGAAAACTAAGCTAATAATGCCAAGGGACCAGGGATAGAAGGATAACATGAAAGGAAACTACACTAAAAGGTGATAGCACCAGAAAAGAGGGATGAACACTATCTGTTCTGAGTGAGAATGAAAGGAAATGCATGAAAGGAGGCTAGGCACGAGTAGCACAACTAAACACGTATTCACCAGATCATTCTCATGGAACACAACTAAATAAAGAACTGCAAGGGACGTGAAATAGCACAACCAACACACAACACAAAAGAAAAGGAAAGAAGAAGGAATGCAAACACATTAGGACAGAGAATAGTCACAAAATGATGCTTCTATTACTTCCAGAAATGCACAGAGCTTTTACAATGATGAAAGAGGACAATATCCACATGCAAAATCCAGATCTAGATGTCTGCAACTCAAAATAAAGAAGGTATGGAGTCCTTAGCAAAATCCATAAGGATCTAGAGTGTCCAACATAACAAATGAGTCTATCTCTTACATTTATAGATGAATCCATGGAAGAAGAAGATAAGAAGGAGGGAAAACCCAAATTTGAAATACAACCACCAACAAGAAGCATTCAATGCCTATAAATCCACCTAGAGATCTGTGAAATATGCTTCCCCAAGCTTGTTTGGCATGTTGAAGAAGAAAGGAGGGTGATCATATCAAATTGGGTGGTTGGAGCAATCATATCTTCTCATCAATGCTCAGAAAGACATTTTCCCATTTCTCACCTACCAGATCCACCAAAATTTGAATTTGAATTTCTAGCACTGTAGCTGATGTCAGTAGCTTTCTGACAAGTCCAGGCACATGCACGATCTGAGCTCTGTAGAAAAATATATGGCTGTCAGAAGATGTCAGAGTCATTAGTGCATGCAAAACACGTGGCACACGTGGATTGGCTGAAATGATGGCCAACTGTGTAAATATTTTTCATTTCTGCCATGTGTCACTTGTTGATTTGTTGCAAGGATTTGACACCTTGTTGGCACACTTTTACTGGTTGTGCATGGCACACTCATGCATGTCAAAAGAAGACCTGGCACAGAAGGGCACAAAGGAGGGCAAGGGGACACACTGAAGAAAACAAAGGAAGGCATAGAGGGAGGTGCGCATGATGCACGGTGGAAATGAGGCAAACTGGCGAGCAGAGAATGTATGGTGAAGGCACAACTATTACAAAGTATTGGGTGCATGGCGTGAGAGGGCTAGGGACTTAGCCGATTAAAGCAAGTGTGAGGCACACATGAAGGGAAGAAACTGATTAGTAAGAAGGTGAAATGCATAGAAGGTGGGCGCAAGGGAGGAGTGGAAGGAGGAAAAGAAAATGGAAGGAGAGAAGGGAAACTACAACCAAGGGAATGTGCCAAGTGAAACTTGAGTTATGCAGCACAAACCTTCAATGAGGAACTTAGAGCCAGAATGTGTATACAAGTTACCCAAATAACTAGGAGAGTTATTTGGATAACAGTTTTGGTGACTTTTGGGGCCATCTTCCTGCTAGATGAAGAAGATCAGTAGCTTGAAGCATCCATTGGGCATGGAGTTTGCTTATGTAATTGTGAAACTACCCCTGTAGTCACTTGAAGACCATTTCTTGACTCTATTTGGAATCTTGAAACTTTTGAGAAGAAGCTCTACATTCTGGAAGCAACAGAAAGAGCACGTGCTCAAGAAGCACACAAGAAGAAAGAACTATGTACAAACAAACAATGTGTGTGTTTCACACTTGGAGGAATTGAAACTACTCTAATATATACAACATGATGCAGAAAACTTAATGGAAGGGTTTGAGATAGATCCCATTTACTGGGATTTGTAGTGTGCCTCCATCAAGATGAGTTAACTCAAAAGAGTTAGCCTCCTTGCAGGAACTGATGATGTATGGGCCACTCCAAAGTGCATCAAACTTTGAATGGCACCCTGGTTTAGCTCTGTCAGCATCCCATTTTAAAACCAAGTCCCCAACTTTGAAAGCTTGAGGCCTAGCCTTTCTGTCAAACCATTTCTTTGTTGCTTGTTGATGTTGTTCTAGCTTGATCATGGCAGAGTTCCTTAGTTCTTCAAGATTAACCAGCTCTACCATTCTGATTTCTCTCTGGTCTGTGCCTTCAAATTCTAGCTGTTGGGCAAGCGCTAATGAATTCAGCTCTAGTGTCAAAGGAAGGGTAGCCTCCTTTCCATAGACAAGCTTGTAAGGTGAAGTTCCTATTGCCTTTTTTATTGTGATTCTATCTTCCCAGAGCGTGCACGAGACCTTTGTATGCCACTGTCTTTGGCTGATGTTCATTGTGTGCTTCATGATTCTGATCAGGTTTTTGTTTGTTGATTCTGCCAGACCATTTCCCTGAGGGTAATAGTTGGAAGAAGTCTTCAGGTAAATGCCCAGACTTAGAGCCCAATCAGTGATTTTAGTACCAAGGAAGGCTTTTGCATTATCAGAGATAATGGTTTGAGGAACGCCAAACCTTGTGACTATACCTTCGAGAAAGTCAAGGATGACTGACTCGGTTGATTCCTTAAGTGCGACAACTTCTGTCCATCTGGTGAAGTAATCTGTAGCTGTCAACACCCATTTATGTCCAGCACTTGAAGGTGGATTGATCATGCCTATGAAGTCGAGACCCCATTGCACAAAAGGCTGATCTTCCTTGGATTGGTCGGAGGGGAAGCACTGCCAATCTTTTCTTTCCTACAAAGAAAGCACATTCCTTGCATTTTGTGACCCACATGTGTGCATCTGCAAATAGGGTAGGCCAAAAGATACCTACCATTATGATCTTCATTGTTGTAGTTTTGGCAGAGAAGTGTCCACCAGAGAATCCATCATGAAATTATGCTAACACTTTTTCAGTCTGCGCGCCATTGATACATCTTAACAACATGCCATCAAGATTCCTTTTGAAGAGAAGTTCCATCAATCAACACATAAGGGATAGATTGTAACCTCAGATGTCTTCTCTTTTCTTTGTTTAAACCAGGAGGGTATGCACCCTCGGAAAGGAATGTGATCATGTCCTTCATCCAGTCATGCATGCCAGGGTCTGTATTCTGCTCAAGTTCTACGCATGGGAGGTCTTCATCTAGAAATAATGAAGCCTCAGGTTCACTCTGCACATCCTCAGCAATCTACCTACAGAGTGCACTACCTCTTACCAGCTTTGTGGCCTTGATAGTCACATCATACTCCATGATTTTGGTCACCCATCATGCTCTTTTCTCACTGATTTCTGCTCCCATGATGAAGTCTCTGACAGAAGAGTGGGAGACTAACACCTTGATATGATTGGTGGTGAGCATACTCTTGAATTTCTTGAGTGCACACATGATGGCGAAGACCTGCTTCTTCATGTGACTGTATTTTAGTTCATAATCCTTCAGCGTCTGGCTGAAGAAAGCCACTGGTTGTTCCAGCCCTTGTTCATTTTCTTGTGTTAGGACAGTAACAACACTCGCATCAGTGCCATAAGCATAAAGGATGAAATCCTTTGAGTATTCTGGATTGATAAGTGTTAGCACACAAGCAATTTCTTGCTTGATTTTGTTGAAGGTTTATCTTCCTTCTGTTGTCCATCTGAAGGCTATGTCCTTCTTGAGCATCAAGGTGATGGGCCAACCAGTCCTGCAAAGTTAGGGATAAAATGCCTAACAAAATTGATCTTGCCAAGGAAGGACTGTAGGGCCTTTTTGTGTGCCGGCAGGGAAAGAGCTAGGATGGCTGAAATGTGCTCAGGATCAATTGTGATGCCATCCTTTGAAACCACATGGCCCAAGAGCTTGCCTTGTGCCACTACAAAATTACACTTCTTGGGGTTAAGAGACACCCCATACTTTCTCTAGGTGCACCATATGATCCACGCTTTGCTTTGAGAAGACAGTTATGTCATCAAGGTAAACCAAGATGAACTCATTGATGTATCCTTTGAAGGCAATATCCATGGCATGCTGAAATGTGGCACCCACATTTGACAGACCAAAGGGAATTTTTTGATATGCATATGTTCCCCACTTGGTTGTAAATGTTGTTTTGAATTGATCCTCTTCCTTGACCAGGATCTGATTGAAACCTGAATATCCATCTAGCATGGAGAATCTCTGCGCACCAGCCACAGTCTACAAAATCTACTCCATTGAAGGAAAAGGATAATGATCCTTTAGAGATGCCTTATTCAAATCTCTGAAATCAACACAGAGTCTGATTTCACCATTCTTCTTGCACACTGGAACCAGATTTGTGACCCAGGTAGAGTATTTGATAGGAAAAATAATTTTTTCCTCAATGAGTTTGGATAATTCCTTTCTCATGAGGGGCTCTATCTTTGGATTGACTGGTCACTGCTTCTGTCTGATAGGCTTGATACCAGGATCAAGGTCAATGGAGTGTTGAGAAACACTTGGATCAAAACCTTTGAGGTCTTCATACTCCCATGAGAAGATATCACTGTATTTTTGACAGAGAGAGATGAAGGCCTGTTTCTCTTCATGCGCACAAGTCCTACTGAGCAACAACTCTTTCCCATGCAATAGTGACTAAGGAGTAGTCTTCTTGTGTGGCATGCATGTACCTTTCTTCACCCTTGAACTCATCATCAGGGCTAAACATTTTCTCTAAGGTGACCAGCCCTTTAGGAAACTTGTTTTTCTTCAGTTGTATCACTTGGTCACCATAGCTGTCATGCAAGTCAGCTTGCATGCTTGATGAGAACTCAACTTCATTCTGGATAAACTAGATGATTTACGCATCACTGTCAAACACTTGCCAACTGGTGTTGTTGTCTAGAATGGATGGTCTGATCACCATCTTGATGTGTTGAGTGTTTCCTTTGACAAAGTCCTCAGTAGGAGAGAACTGTGAACCAAGCGCGGCCATCTGGTCAGCTTCCTTGTTCATTTTGTGTGGCACCACCTACAGATTTAGAGCATCAAAGCTCTCAAGGAGGTCCCAAACTCTATGCTTATAAGCTTTGAGAAGCTTATTATTTGTCTGGAATTTGTTGGTAACTTGGTGGATAACCAATTCTGTGTCCCCAAAGATCTACAACACCTTAATTTTCTTCTTCTCAGCAATGAGCAAGCCATGCACCAATGCTTCATACTCTGCCACATTGTTAGAACATGCAAACTACAGCCTGTGCATGAAGAATAATTTCTCATCCTTAGGGGAAATGAGAACCACTCCTGCTCTCCACACCATTTCTACTTCTGGATCCATCAAAGTACAACTTCCATAGACCAGGTTCAACTTTGTCTTTCTTGAGCGCACACGAAAGCATAACTTCTTCTTCTAGAATGCAATAAGTACCAAGCCCAGTTTCATAAGCTTCCAGTTCTTCAACATAGGGATCAAATTTATGGTGTCTTTCCACCCATTCATCAAGTACTAGGTCAGGAACAGAGGGTGGAAGAGACTTCTCTTCAGGAACTGAAGCTTGTTCTTCTTGGATTAAATAGTTGGCTTGGAGAGGGGATGGGACATATGACTCTACATGATAGGAAAATATAGGCTCAGCTTGTATGGTAAACCAGGTACCATACCTTGTCTTGAGTAACATATGAGACCAATCAGAAGACAAGTAACCACCCACTTTGGCAGTAAAGTCTTTGGATAGACACAGGGAAAACAAAGGAGGTAGGTCAATGATTGACACATCTTGAGTAATTGTTAGGCTTGGACATGCATGGAGGGTTAACTCAAGATCCTTGATGACTCCTAAGGTGGTGACAGTTGAGCCATCAAGTGCAGGACTCCTTTAGACAAAGGGCTATATTTCAGACCTAAGACATCAACTATTTTCTTAGGCATAACAGAAGTACTAGCACCTGAGTCAATCATGCAATTATGCACTAGGTGTTTTCCTATGATCAAGGACATATAGAAGGGTGGGGTTTTAACAACTTTACTTACTTGTTTCTCCTCTTCTTGGTAGATGTTGATAGAAGCACATGGCTTCTGCATAGCTGGATCAACACGTGGGAGTTGTGCCAGAGCTTCATGCAACAGATCCCACTGAGATGGAATGGTCAGGGCATCCCACATTGTGACATTTATGTTTGTTCTCTTCATCTGGTCCACAATGCTAAATGGAAGGCCCCCCATCTTATGTGCATTTGGGGAACAACATCCCTTCTTGACTGTTCAAGTGTGGAAGCCTGAATTTTAGCTAGAGCAGAGGCTTGACCTACCAAAGGAGGGGCATGTTCTACTTCAGAAGGAGCTTTATAGGGCCTCTTGTGTAGGGACTTGAGCACTTTTACTGCAAGATGCCTTGTCTACATCTTTCTTCTTCTGAGGATCTACTTGCATTTCAAGGAGTGTGACCTGCGTGCCTGATTCTAACATTCTCTTCTTGTATCTTGTGTTGTCCACAACTTGGGCACGTGGTCTGTTTGTATCTTCTGCAGCTTGGTTGATTGCACAGAAGTCCTCCATGCCAAAGAACATCAAATTTGTTTCTAGAGGAGCTTCTGGTCTTTCTTGGTTATCTACTTCAGGGGCACTTGTTGAAGGCTCACAAACTGAAGCATTCTGGATCATGAAGGCTTGGGTGCGTGCAGCATTGGCACAATGATATTGACTATGAGGCATGTTGCAAGGGAAGCACCATTCTGACTCTTGTGCCAAATTGTTTTGAATTAGAACAAGCACCCGAACTCGCACTGGGTGCTGGAAGAGAAGGCACGGAGGAACAACTTGCAAGGGCAGATGTGCATTAGGATGTCATCTATCATTCTGTTGGTTGGGCACGTATCTTTGATTTCCATACTGATTCTGCCAAGGCTGATTGCTTTGGCCATGCACCTGATTAGAATTACCTCTATAGGCTTGCACCTATTGCTTTTCTAATGATATGAATTTGTTTGATAAATTTCTAATCAAGGCCTTCAATTCTTCATCTTCCTTTTATTGTACCAGAGAGTAGGATGTTGAGGCAACTGGTTGCACGCTTTTCTCAGGAACAGGAATAGGGGCCACAGAAGGCTGGGGTGCTTGTGACATTTCTGGGAACAAGGGCATAGGCGGTCTAGGAGCCAACTTTCCCACCTGAATAAGACTATTTTCTGCCCTTACTGCAATACTATAAGCAGCTGGTAAAGTCCTACCTCCCATGGATTGGATCATAACTGAAATATCATTGTTGAGCACCTTCAGATAATACAAGAAAGCATGTTGGGCTGTAGGTATTACCACAAGAGGGATTCTGTCCCAAGTCTTCTAAAATCTGATGTTGAAATCAGTCATCTGCTCATTGGGTGCCCTCCTTATTGTTGTCAGTTGCTCCACCAGAGATAGGTGATCTGACTTATCTTCAAAGTAATTGCAAAGAGTTGTTCCCAGCTCATCCCAGGTGGTGATAGATCCAAGTCTCAAGCCTCGGTACCATTGAAGTGCTTTACCTTTGAAAGAGGCTGCAAGTATCCTGATTGCTACATCATCATGTGTAATTAAATAGAGTGAACACACATTTTCTATATCCTGGATATGCTCCTAAGGGGTGACTTGAGTCTCACCAGTAAAGTATGGAATACTCTTGAGCACGTCATTTGGCATATCATGTTGCACAACCAGCAGCAAGGGACTACCTCCAGCAAAGTTTTGCAAAGTTCCTAAGTGGAGGAGGTGGTTGATGTGCCATTGCAGGGCACACAAGTTGTCTGTTTTGAGGAGGAGTTGAATGGGCATGGTGCACTAGGAGATAGAGATGTGCGTGGGATTTTCTAGAATGAAACTCTCCTTGGGGATAGCTGGAGGTACTCAAAATAATCTTCAGCTGCTGCACTTCTTCTTGTATGCACTTTTCTCATGAAAAGCACTCAGGACTACTGAAACAGAGATCTTAAAATGTTGGGAGTCACCAGATGTGTTGAAATGAGCCTCCAAAGGCTGAAATACTAAGTCCACACACCAGAACTTAGAGATATGAAATTTGAGCTTTCAATGCTGGTCCCACCGGGCATGCCAGAAACTGTTGGTTTCTCAAACATGCACCCACATCTCAGATCTTGGAAGGGCCGAGGTGTTTGAGACCACAATGGAACCATCCCCAAGTTGTGGGACCTTGCACACTTGGGACAGATCTCTGGAGAAGGCCGGTTCCTCTATCTATTTCTACTGCTACTACTACTCCTAGTGCTGAAAGGGAAAACTAAGCTAATAATGCCAAGGGACCAGGGATAGAAGGATAACATGAAAGGAAACTACACTAAAAGGTGATAGCACCAGAAAAGAGGGATGAACACTATCTGTTCTGAGTGAGAATGAAAGGAAATGCATGAAAGGAGGCTAGGCATGAGTAGCACAGCTAAACACGTATTCACCAGATCATTCTCATGGAACACAACTAAATAAGGAACTGCAAGGGACGTGAAATAGCACAACCAGCACACAACACAAAAGAAAAGGCAAGAAGAAGGAATGCAAACACATTAGGATAGAGAATAGTCACAAAACGATGCTTCTATTACTTCCAGAAATGCACAGAGTTGTTACAATGATGAAGGAGGCTGATATCCACATGCAAGAGCCAGATCTAGAGGTCTGCAACTCAAAATACAGAAAGTATGGAGTCCTTAGCAAAATGTGTAAGGATCCAGAGTGTCCAACATAACAAATGAGCCTTGCTCTTACATTTATAGATGAATCCATGGAGGAAGAAGGGAAGAAGGAGGGAAAACCTGAATTTGAAATACAACCACCAACAAGAAACATTCAATGCCTACAAATCCACCTAGAGATCTGTGAAATACACTTCCCCAAGCCTGTTTGGCATGTTGAAGAAGAAAGGAGGGTGGATCATATCAAATCGGGTGGTTGGAGCAATCAGATCTGCTCATCAATGCTCAGAAAGATGTTTTCCCATTTCTCACCTACCAGATCCACCAAGAATTTGAATTTGAATTTCTAGCACTGTAGCTGATGTCAGCATCTTTCTGACAAGTCTAGGTGCATGTGCCGATCTGAGCTCTGTAGCAAAAGATATGGCTCTCAGAAGATGTCAGAGTTGTCAGCACACGTAAAACATGTGGCACACAGGATTGGCTGAAATGATGGCCAACTGTGTAAATATTTGTTGTTTTCTGCCACGTGTCACTTGCTGATTTGTTGCAAGGATTCAGTGCCTGTTGGCATGCTTTGACTAGTTACGTGTGACACACTCAAGTATATCAGATGATGAACTAGCATAGAAGAACGCAAAGGAGGGTGCAGGGAAGGGCGTGTGAGGAAGGCATAGAAGGAAGGCATGGGTGTGGTGGAAAAATGAGGAAAACTGGTGAGCAAAGAATGCATGGTGAAGGTGTAACTATTACAAAGTAATGGGCGTGGCACATGAGAGGGCTAGGGACTTAGCTGATTGAAGCAAGTGTGAGACACGCATGTGCGGGGTGAAGAAGATGCTTAGGAAGAAGAAAGTGCAAAAGTGGGTGCAAGGGAGGTGTGGAACAAAGGGAAGAAGAAAATGGAAGGAGAGTGAAGGAGGAAGGGAACTTGAGGAAAAATAAAGGGGTGCCAAGGGAAACTACAACCAAGGAGTGTGCCAAGTGAAGTTGAGTGTGCACAACCTTTAATGAGGAATTGAGAGCCAGAAATTTATACCAGTTACCCAAATAACTAGGAGAGTTTCTACTCTGTGGTTGTCATCTCCTCGCACAGTATCTAGCACATCACCTACTTCTTTTAGTACCTCACACTCTATATTACTCACAGTACAATCTAGTCCTAGTTCACCTACTACCACATTGTCTAAATAAACGCATCATTCTGCTACTCCTACACATAGGTATAGACCCATTCCTAGGAAATTTACTACATCTCGACGTATATCACCACCTAAATTTATTCCATGTGGGTGTCCATCACCTTCGCACTCACCATCACGTAGATCTCCATCACTGATATATTTTCTTACATCGTGAAATTCATCATATATTCATCCATCACATGTACACAAACTTCATTCACCAACACAACATCTTTCTACAACACCACCACTATTAGATCATGGTCATACACTTTCATCACTACATGCATCAGATGGAGGTCCTTTGTTTTTCACTGTCATTGGATAGTTAATTCATTCACGTAAACATGTGGGCTTAAAATACAACACACCCCCCCCCTTAATATTAGTATTTACACGTCATCTTTGCATTCCCCTACATCAATCTCCTTGTATAGGCATACTCATTGATTAACTAAAAATTTGGATTTTATGATAGTTGATATAATCAAGAACAACATGTAAATACAATAAAACAAAATGTAGTAAATGAATACGAAAATGACCTAAGCAATTAATCTAATGAAAGAAGAAATCCTAATCTGTAAGAGAAATATGGAAATGACTTATTTGATTGTATGAACTTGTGGGAATCTGTTGTAGAAGTGATTGGAGAAACGGGAAGAAGGAAAAACTATGCAGAATCTCTGAAAATGATGAATATAAGATATCTAGCTAGACTGGAGCACCTGGAAAGGGACTGGGGATTCCTGGGGGCACTCTAATCTATATAATGGGTTCCCTGGTCTATGCAAAAGGTCTGGAACTAAGTTTCACATGTTTTGTAAGTGATCTAAAACCTTGTTTTCTATCGCATCAGGTTTTTTGTATTACATCGAATGTCGTTGATAATCCAAGAGGGGGTGAAGACCTGCAAAAGTGCATAAGAAGTATCAAAACCCTAAGAAGAAAAATTCATATAAAATGGTCAGACTTAACTCAGCTTCCAAAATGGTGGACTTACTAACTAAGCACTACACTACATTCCAGACCCAAATGTAGTTATATGTGTGTGAAACATGCCTTAGGTTGATCTTGTGTTAGTCACACTTTAGGATGTAACGAGCTAACTATGTGTAGAAAATTTTAATACAGATGTCCTAGCCTTGTACCTTGTGATAGAGTTATGTGGATGCAAATAATATCTAAATTCTATAGATGGATGCAACTGTAGGTGGATGGTAGTAGTGACTAGTGATTGGTCCTTCATTATGGTCACATAACTTTATATTTATAGGTTTCTCTTGATCTAATATTGTAATTAACCTCAAAGAGGTCGACCACAAGAAAAAACAAATGTTGCAACAACGAGAAAGTGGTGAGAAAATGGAAAAAAGATCGAGGCACCCATGGTGGGACTTGGGTGCCCCAGGGTGCCCCAGTAGTAGCTTGGGCTCCCCAGTCAAGACTAAAATGACGGAATATAATGAAAACTAATTGGGCATGCGTGCAGTGGAGGTTGGGAATGATGATAGAAATCAAATAAAAATGGCCAAAGACATGGGTTAATTTGTATGTTCTTCACTCAACAACCTTATAAATAGTAGTATGAGATCGAGACTAAATATTACCCAAATTCCATGATTTATTAACTACATTTTCCCTCAATTTATGTCGGTGAGTGGAACGCTTGTTAACATAAAGTAGATAGAAGTGGGTACCTGATGTCCATGTAGAATGAAGTAGAAAGTGTGACGAAGGACTATACAAAGTGTGGAATGAAAAAATGATGATTGTGCCTAGAAACTAAAGATGAAAATGTGCAAAAATGTGGTGTGAGTGAACCTCGGGTGGAAACTCGTGTGTTTTTTCTAATGTGTGTAATGTACTTACATGGTTAGTAAGGTGTGTGTTGTCGCGAAGTGTTTTTTTTACACCATTGTTGTTTTTGTTGTTGTTTCCCCATCTGATTACTTATTTATCACATGGTTGAACCTACAAGGATAAAACGATCAAGTAGGAAAATATGTATGTATGTGTAAAAATGTAATGTAAAACACACATGTGAATATATGTAAAAGCATGTAAATTTAAAGTACATAAATGAAAAATGTAAATGGAACATGTGCACCTGATCCATGTCGAGAAAGAGATTGTAGAAGAATATCCTCTACTATCAGGGATTTTTGGGAGATCCAACGCCATCGGCCGAAGAATTTGTTATCCACTTTTACCCCTGGTAAAAAATGGACGACTCGAGAAATTGGACCCGAGCACTTTGGTGGAGTTCAAATGTCAAATCCACAAAGTGTCGCAGAACAAAGTCCACGGAATGCCATAGGAAAAAGTGTCACAAAACAAAGTCCGTGGAATGTCGTAGGATAAAATTTCTTATAAAAAATTCCACCGAATGCCACAAAACAAAGTCCATGGAAAATTCCTTAGAACAAAGTCCGTGGAATGCCACAGAAAAAAGTGGCGCAGAACAAAGTCTGTGGAATGCCACAAAAAAAAAGTGTCGCAGAACAAAGTCTATGGAATTCCACAAATAAAAGTGTTGTAGAATAAATTCCATTTAAAAAATTACCATATAAAAAAGTCCGTAGAATGCCACAGAAAAAAATGTTACAAAACAAAGTCCCCAGAATGCCACAAAAAAAGTCCTATTGAACAAATTCCGCTGAATGCCGCAGAAAACTAAAGCCATAGAAAGTGACGTAAAAAACTAAAGCCATGGAATGTGCCATAGAAAACTAAAGCCATAAAAAAATAAAGCTATGGAAAGTGCCATAGAAAACGTGAATGCCACAAAAAAGAGTGTCGCAGAAAGCTAGAAAATCCACGCAACAAAGGAAAACGGTAGTTTTTTGCGCGAAACTCAAAATGGCCATAAATTTCGACCTAGAAAGGTCTCAATGTCCTATATGCAATGGTAATTATATTGATAAAAATTTTGAGGTTAGATGTGAAAAAATTTGGAAAAAATATCCAACATGAAAATGCATAGTTCCAGGCCCAACCACCATAATTAATGAAGTATGGCACCCCATTTCTTCTTCTAGAAGCTAAAGTGCATGGGGGGAATGATTTTTAAGGATTCCCATGCCTTTTTTAGATCATTTAATGAAATTTTTTGGTGGGTGAGAGAAAAAATCTAAGTTTCACTCTTTCTCTCTTTTCCCATCACTTCTATATATTGTAAACACTTCTCATTTTTAGAAGAGAGATATTCTTGGACTTAGGGAAACTCTATCATTTTTGTTTCTCAATTCCATTGAGTTGTAAGCCTTCACATGGGCCTATAGAATGTATTTTTACCTCTATTTTACAGATATAATGGACTATGCGACCATTTAAAGCAATAAAAATTGTGTATTGTGGTGTTTTCTCAACCCTTTCTCATTTTTTATTGCATTTCCTTTCCTCTCCATTGTTATTGTTCTATTCTATGTGCATGAATTTTCATTTACAAGTTTATGTTGTTGTGTTTCATGAGGATTTGGTGGTAAATGCATGTTTTGGGACTGTGTCAAATCTATTCTGGCCTCTTTCAACTGCATTTTCCTTTATATTTCTCCCTCAACAAAATATTTCACTCCCTTTTCTTGGTGTTATCACCTCTGTAGTGTAGGATTTATTCATTTTTATGCATTTTCCTCTCTCCCTAGTCCCTTGGAATCATAGAATAGGATTAGATAAGTGTATTTTCAGCATTAGGATTAGTTTTAACATTAGATTAGGAAGAGGAACCAACCTTCTCTGGAGGTCCATCTCAAGTAGCAAGTCCCAAAACTTGAGAGATGGTCCAATGTTACCCAGTTACACTGGTATTTCATCATTACACACATGCATAAAAATCAGAGGGTGTTGTAATTTGGTGATAAAATTTCTAGCACACCCAGTGGGACCAAAGAAGTCTTCATTTTATTGCATAAAGATTGGTGTGCTCTTGTTGTAAATTCCAGCCTTTAGAGGCTTTGTAGTAGCACATCTGGCGACTCCAAGGGGATATTTCAGTGGTTTTAGCAGTGCTTGGTTCGAAATTTATGAGAAGGATTCAAATAAGGTCTAAAGTAAAAGAAGAAGGTATTTTCAAATATTTGCAGCTATATCAAAGTAGAGGAAAAAGGGGAAGAAGAGTTTAGAGATCACCATCTCCACCGAATAGAACATTGTCAACACCTCCACCTAGTAGGCCATTTATTCAATCAACTAGAGTTATAAGAATGATCAGAATGAATCATAAACAACCACCACCACCATAAAATCATTTTGTTAATTTTACGAGAAGCAACCCACTTTCTCTCAATGCACAAAACCCAATCCCAGTTACAGCATTGAATAATATCCCATATTTCACTGGGGAAAACCACACAACTCTGATTGACCACATTCAAGACATTACAAATGTTTGTGTCATTCATGAGGTCAATGAGATGGATGTGGAAGTCAAACTATTGGCCTCTTCTTTCAAAGGCAAAGCTCTACAATGGTTCAAAAGCCTAAGAGTAGGATCAATTAATAGATCAATTGTGTACAACTCTTTGTGGCCAGTTTGGGGAAAAATAGACAACTTATCTCTGTTGGAGAAATTAACTACAATCAAAAGGGCACCAAATGAGCAAATGGTTGATTTCAACTTCATATTTCAAAGGACATGGGATAGGATTCCAATTTCTGTGAGATTGGCAGCTGAAGGTGCTTTTCTCTACTTCCTAAAAGATTTAAATTCTGATATAGCCATGATGATACAATCTATGGGAGGTACAACTTTTCCCTGCATCTTATAACATTGCTATTAGAGATGAAAATTGCTTGATCCAAGCCGGTAAACTTTCACCTAGGCCACCTATGCCTCTTTATCCATAAATGGGAAATCCAAGCTCTAGCCAAGCACCTACGTTAGCTCCCATTCCTGCCCCAAAAAATCATAATTCTAATGAAGCTTCTACTTCTTCTTCTAGCACCTCAAATGAGCTCTAAGAGGTCATGAAGTAATTGCAAAACTTAGGTAAATGAGTTGGTGAACAATTAAGAGGAAACAAGCTCTAAATTTTTAGATCATATCAGCCTCAAGCCCAACCCAATAGACCTCCATATCAGTCAAATAGTCCACCTGCTCAAGATGCTAATCAAAACCAAGGACAACCTCCTACTAATAGACCATTCCAACCTTACAATCCTAATGTTTCCTCCTCATCTAGAACCTTAGTTCCAGTCAAAGACAACATGGCACAAGAATATGAATGGTGTTTCCCATGAAATCAACCTCACAATCAATCAACATTTTTTAATGGTGCTTTGAATCAAGCATTGATGGTGACAAATAGTTGGTGTGTCTCAAGAAACAAATCAAGAAAAAAATTAGTAACAAGAAGTTACTCAAGAAACACCTCCAAGTGAAACTACACTTGTGAATGGGCAAGATGAGGATTTCTGTGGAATAAATCAAGCTCCTTCTCAAGGTGTGGTAACCAACACAAGGTCTAAAAAGAGGAATATTAGAGGAAGGGAAGTCATCTAATCCAAGTTGCTTCTCAACCCTTTATCACTCTACAAGGAGTTAGCAATCCAAGTGCAGCTCCAAATGTGCAAAATCAGCCCAAAAACCTTCTAAACTAGCTCATGTACCAGTTGTAGCAGCCCATGTGCAAGAGAAGGTTGTGCAAGAAAAGGGCAGTATAAAGATAGCTCATCTCCTTTCAATATCATATAAAAAATGAAGAAAATTAATGTAAACATCTCAATGTGGGAGTCATTAACTATCACAGGCCGAAGAAATATATTTCAAGAAGCCATTGAAAATTGGTCCACATCAAATGAATCATCCAAGAATCAAGATATGGTGCTCACAAATACAATCACAAGAAGGAAATCAAGGAGGTCAACAAGGTAAAAATATGAAACCTCCTCCATTCTATATATCTCTAATTATTGGAAGCAATCTTGTACACAATTGCATGATTGATTCGGGAGCAAGTAGTTCTGTGATGCCCAAGCAAATAGCATATCAATTGGGCCTTAAAATATGAAGTCATTTTAAAGGAGTAGTGTAATTAGATGGGAACAACAGTAGTGACAAACATGTTGGAGTAATCAAAGGATTAAGTCTTACACTACATGCATGCCCCAATGTCACAGTCTTGCAAGATGTATCAGTTATTGACTTTCCACCACTCTTTGCAGTTTGTTTATCAAGAGACTCACACTAAAATTGGAGGCTACTTGTCACTTAATTGGTCACATATGCTATTCAAAAAAAGGTATGGAGCTAAGGCTACAATAAGATCTAAACCTATTGCAAACTTTCATATTGAGCCTCATGTACCAAGTCCAATAAATGTAAATTGCTCAGCTTTTGATCAAGAAGATTTCCCAAGCACTCAGGAAGACAAATACCAAAGTTGGAGGCATTCCAGACTTGAATCTTGATGAATGGGAAAACAAAAGGCATGCATTTGATCCATACAAGGAGATGGAAGAATGAGTTGGGAATTTATTGCTTGCATGAAGAAAATCCACCTCTCCCTAGCATCACCAAACCAGATGGTAAAGATAACAATGAAGTCTTGAAGTTATGTTCTTTGATGGCTCAAGGAGTAGACAAGGTGATTGAGGAGGACTAATGCTCATGTCATCGCAAGGTATAAAATGCTACTCAACTTTCCACTTTTAGTTTTCTTGTTCAAACAACACAGATGAGTATGAAACATTGATCTGTGGATTACATTGGGAAAGGAAGAAGAGGTATCAAGAACTTGAAAGTTTTTGGGGATAGTGAGTTGGTTATAAACCAAGTTAGAGGGTTATCAACACTAAAAAATGATCTTCTAAAGAGCTACAAGAACTAGGTATGGGATCTCATTGAATATTTTGAAGCTTTTGACATCAATTCCATCCCAAAGAAGAAGAATGAGGATTTAGACAAGACTTGTAGAAATTGGGGCAACATTCGATGTTGTGGAAAGTATCAAGAAAGACCAAACTCAACCTCATATCAAAGTGGTAGTAATAACACCCTTCCCTGACAACAATACTAGTTGGAAAGTATTTGAAAATGACTAATAAATCATTAATTTCTTGCAAGAGGAAGTTGAGTTTTCTACCAAAAACCAAGATAAACTGAGCAACAATATGGTGATCAAGTGGTTCAGCTGAGAAAAACAAATTCCAAAGGGTCTTGTGACTTTGGAATCAATCTTCAACCCCAATGACCAATTCTGGAAAGAGAAAGTGAAAATATTCAAGTCAAGGGTGAAGATTCAGAGTCCATATTTAGTTGGAGAAGGTAAGGTGCTACAAATTGGCAAAGGTAAGTACTCAACATGAGAATTCTGATTTTATCCAACTTTGTCAAGAATTTCCAGATGTCTTTTCCTGGAATTATAAATATTTGAGAGGATTTAATCCAAAATTGGCACATTATACTATTGAATTGGATCTAGAATCCAAGCCCATTAGGTAGAAGAAAAGATGATGAATCCTCACATTGAACCTCTCATGAGAAAATAATTGAATAAACTCATAGAGGAAAACATCATTTTTCCAATCAAGCACTCAAGTTGGGTTACAAATTTGGTGCCAGTGTGGAAAAAGAAATGAAGAAATCAGACTGTGTGTGGATTTTTGGGATCTAAATAGAGCTTCACTCAAATGACCACTATCCACTTCCCTTTCATGGAGAAAATTTTGCAAGTAGTAGCTAGTTCAGATAGATTTTCACTGTTGGATGGCTACTCAGGTTACAATCAAATCATGGTGAAGGAAGAAGATCAGTTCAAGACAACCTTCACGACAAAATGGGGCACATATTCTTATAGGAAAATGAATTTTGGATTGTTAAATGCTAGAGCTACTTTCTAGAGAGCAATGGATATGGCATTCAAAGGGTTGATTAACAAGATAGTGCTTGTTTATCTTGATGATATCATTATGTTTTCAATAAATGCAGCAGACCACCTCTTTCACCTCAGGAAAGTGTTCCAAAGATGCAGAAGATTCAGAGTGTCTTTGAATCCCAAAAAATGTATATTCTTGGCTCATGAAGGAAATATCTTGGGCACATTGTTTCTAAAGGAAGGGTTAACCATTGATCCTGAGAGAGTTGAAGCCATCTAAACACTTCCATTTCCAAGTCACAAGAAGGCTCTCCAAATATTTTTGGGGAGAATAAACTTTTGTCCAAGGTTTGTGCCTATTTTTCCACTCTTGTTAAGCCATTGACAATGATGTTAAAGAAGAGCATGGAATTCAAATGGACAAAGAGGGAAAGAGAGTTTTGAGGCCATCAAACAAGAAATATCTCAAGCCCCAACTCTCATTAACCTGATTTTCTAAGGACTTCATGCTCTATAGCTTTGGTGGTTCAGATACAATCTCAACCATCTTGGTACAGCTAAAAAAAGAAGGATCTGAGCAGCCCATAGCTTTCTTCAGTCAAATTTTGGAAGACTATGAAGTGAGGTACTCTTTTATTGAAAAGCATGTCCTTGCTGTTATTAAGAAGCCTTGAAAAAATTTAGACACTTGGTTTCAAACAATAAGATTCAGTTGTTAGTGTCTCATGTTGGGTCAAGGAATTTCTCCTAAACAAGGATTTGAATGAGAAAAGTGTCGGTTGGATCACCCAGATGATGGAGTATGATATAGAAATCAAGGTGAAAAATTGGTAGGTGGAAAAGGTTTGTGTGAGCAGTATAGCTTCCAATCAACATGTTGAGTTAAATGATGAAGAAGAAGTTGTCCTAGTGCTACAAAATAATCAAGAAAAACCAGCTGATGGTGCACCCACTCCTTGTTGGACTCAAGATATGATGCATTTCTTTCAAAATAGGTTATGCCCTCCAGAGTTGAGTAAAGCAAAAGAGAGGTATTCAGATTACTCCATTTTCCATATGCTTTATTGATGGCATCTTGTTCAAGAAAGATATGTGAATGGAGTTCTCCTAAGGTGTGTTGGAACAAATCAAATTGAGAAAGTGCTGCATGAGTTCCATGATGGAGAAGTTGGAGGTCACTTTTCTCCATGAGTAACAGCTCTCAAGATCATGAAGGCTAGTTACTATTGGCCTACATTGTTTAGTGACTGTTATGCATGGATTAAAAAGTGCAAGAAATGTGCATTCTTCACAGGAAGGAGAAGCTAGCAGCATTGCCCCTTCATCCAATCTCAGTTGATCAACCATTCATGCAATGGGGATTAGATTTCATTGGGGTCATTAATCTAATCAAGCTAAGGCCACAAGTGGATACTCACAACAACAGATTATTTCACCAAGTGGACCGAGGTAGTAGCACTCAAGGAGGAAAATGAGTCTAATATATTGGAATTTTATGAGGGAATATTAACAAGGTTTGGTGTCCCTTACCACTATCATATCAAACAATTCTTAGCATTTCTTGGCATAAAGATCACTGAATGGGTTGTTAAGAATGGAATATATCTCAGCACTTCATCTAATTATTACCCCCAGGGTAATGGGCAAGTTGAGTCCATAAATAAGAAATTGTTGAGGATCATAAAGACTCTAGATGAAAACCAGAGGACATGGCACACCAAGCTCAAATCAGCCTTGTGGGCTGATAGAATCACACCAAAGAGGTCTACTGGAAGCTCCCCTTATAATCTAGTCTATGGAAAGGAGAAAGGTTGCCCATATCACTTGAATTATTAGCATTGGAGCTTCTCAAGTAGCTAGAGCTAGCTGAGTTTGAGCCCATGGAAGCTAGGTATGCAGAACTCATGGAGTTGGAAGAGATAAGAGAGCATGTAATGCAAACCATGGAGAAAGATCAAGCATTGATCAAGAGGAGATTTGATAAAGAAGGCCAAGGCAAGAACTTCCAAGAAGGAGACTTGGTGCTGAAGTGGGATGTTGATAGGGAAAAACTAGGAAACATTCCAAGTTTGATGCTATATGGAGTGGTCCCTACATGATCACAAACAAAAGAGTAAAAATGTTTTCCAGCTGTCAAAGTTGGATGGTGAAGAATTTACAGATTCCAGTTAATGGAATCTATCTCAAGCATTGTTACTGAAGTAAAATCTCACCCTTGTACATATTAGTTTAGGATTTCCAATTCCTCTAAGTGCTTGTAGCATAATGTTTTTTTAGTAGGAGTAGGTTGCTTTAGGTAGAATAAGTGCTTGTGCACACTCTGCATGTTCCACTTGGGGCATGTATGATCTTCCTCTTTTGTACATAGTGTGTTGTGGTGTTTTGTTGCTCTTGCATAGTCCTTTGGAGGAAGAGTTTGGGGAAATCAGCTCTTGTAAGGCATTTCAAAGTGTAGCCAAATCAACAAGTGTCTCCAAACTCTGTAGTGTTTCATCCTTACCAAGAAATCATTAGTTCAATTTTACTTCATACTTTGAAAGAAATCAGATTTTGGGGTAGGTTCAGAGGATCATTATTCATCCCATAGATCAGATCTGTAGAGGAAAGAGAGATGAAATTCAAGTTCAAAATAATTTTCTAGTCTCATAGAACTAAATTCAGAAAATTATTATAATGAGATGAAAATTTCGGGATTCATATCAGCTCTAGTTTCATGTGGTTCTTTGGGTGGTCTTATGGGATTGTTCTTCAATTTCATATCATATTTCATTGCTATCAGGCTAAATTTATGCCCAATCAATGCTTCAAGTCCATTGATCAACTCATCTAGCAAGCAGATGCCTCCGTGAGTCACCAAATTGTTATCCATTTTTACCCCTTGGTAAAAATGAAAAACTTGATAAATTGAACCCGATCACTTTGGTGGAGGGTTTCAAATCCTTTTTTTATGACTCAAAAACCCATGAAAATTATAAAGTGTTAGTGAAATTTTTGAGAAAACTAAATCCACATAATTTCATAGTGCTACAAAAGTGTCGTAGAAAAATTACGCCGTACAAAAATAAGTTGCCAAAAAAGTCATTCCAAAAAATGGACAGAAAATTGTGCCACATAAATCTAGCCACTAAATCCCTAAATCTTTTATAAAGTGTTGCAAAGTGTTACAAAATCCCCAAAATAGAAAATAAGTTCCATACAAATACCTCTGCAGAAAAAAGTGCCACAGAGAACAAAGTCCGTGGAATGCCGCAGAAAAACATCGTAGAAAAAAGTGACAACAAACCCATGAATGTAGAAAATAAAGTTCCAAACAAAAAGGAAAAAAATGGAAATATAGAAAACCAAATTACGGAATGCTGCAAAAACTAGAAAATCTTACAGAACAAAGGAAAACAATTTTTTCACGCGAAACTTAAAATGGCCATAAATTTTGACCGTTGCTCCATTTTTCACAAAATTTATATCATTGGAAAGGTATAAACTTCCTCTATGCAATGATAATTTATATCATCAATTTTATTAAGGTTATATGTAAAAAAAAATTGAAAACATCTCCAGCATGAAAATGCACAATTCTAGGCCCAACCACCGCAATTAATGAAGTATGTCACCTCATTTATTATTCCAGAAGCTAAAGTATGTGAGGAGAATAATTTGTAAGGATTCCCATGCCTTTTTCAAATAATTTAATAAAAAAATTGGTGGGTGGGATCAAAAATCTGAGTTTCTCTCTTTCTCTCTTTTCCCATCACTTCTATATATTGTAAACACTTCTCATTTTTGTGGGGAGATATTTTGGGACTTAGGGAAACTCTGTAATTTTGGTTTCTCAATTCCATTGAGTTGTAATCCTTCACATGGGCATGTAGAATGTATTTTTGCCTCTATTTTGTAGATATAATGGACTGTGCAACCGTTTGAAGCAATAAAAATTGTGTATTGTAGTGATTTCTCAACCCTTTCTCATTTTTATTACGTTTTCTTGCCTCTCCATTGTTATTGTTCTATTCTATGTATGAATTTGCATTTACAAGTTTATATTGTTGTGTTTCATGGGGATGTGGTGGTAAAGGCATGTTTTGGGACTGTGTCAAATCTATTCTGGCCTTTCTCAATTGCATTGTCCTTTATATTTCTCCCTCAACATAATATTTCACTCTCTTTTCTTGGTGTTATCACATCTGTAGTGTAGTATTTATTTTTTTCATGCATTCTCTTCCCTCCCTGGTCCCTTGAAATTATTGAATAGGATTAGATAAGTGTATTTCCAGCATTAGGAGTAGTTGTTAGCATTAGATTAGGAAGAGGAACCAGCCTTCTCTGGAGGTCCATCTCAAGTAGCAAGTCCCACAACTTGAGAGATGGTCCAATGTTTGAATTCTAAGGACAACCATGTCTTGTAAAATCCAATGTGTATGGGGTTTGTAACTGGTCTGAATCCACTCACTGTATGTAACCCACAATGCCAAGGGCGGAAAGTACACTGAACTGAACCGGTGTAAAAGTGTTTTTTAGACTGTAAAACCCCAAATGACTCCCCCCTCTTTGAGGGCACATGCGATGTCACTGATAGGATAATGCGGCCTAAAAAGAGGATCATCCACATGAAATCTATGCCCTACAGGGGGAAGGGAATGCGTTTGGTGGAAACCAAGGTACGCACAAACAAGATGGCTAGCCAAAAAAAATGTTAGTATGAAAAATCATGCATGTATAAGAGAATGTGTAAGCTACGCAAACAATTTTTAAACTACCAAACAATATAGGAAACACACAAGAAGATAAAGTAAGTTACACATTGTGGGCTGCAAACATGGGACATCACTCATGATGTCGTAAGACATGTAAGGCCAATGTGGCCGCAAATAAAAACAAGTTTGCACACAAAACATAGGGCAAGGCCCACATACAAGAGAAAATAATGACAAAAAAGTATAAACAAGAGAGAATCATGGCAGAAAATAATCCTGTAAACAAATAGTGCACATGAAGCACCCATTAACATATTAGAAAGATAAATAGTATGCCTAAAGCATGTCTAAGAAATAAAGTAAAGTGCTAAGTGTAAAATGAAATAAAAGCACCTGGGAGAGACGAATATGGATGCCCCTAGTGACTAGTATAGGAATGGTAGAAGGTGATCATTCTTGCTACGTGTAAGAGATCTGTATCTATGATCATAACTAAACAAAGACATGAACATGCATTTGTAGATGTTATAGATAAATGAAATGCAAACAATCAAACTAGTATGTGTAACAAGAGGACCATATACAAGTAAGAGTAAGAAAAAGTACATACAACCAAGATATGTAATATGTTGTGGATGGGTGGAATGGAATGATAGGAGCCACGTGCCCCCCAAGTGAATGGAAGTGTATAAATTGAGGCTCATTTTTTCCCCCTCCACAGTCAAGAATGAACTGTAAACGAGAGTGTGTCATTGGGAAATGGTCGAAGTGAGTGTTGTGTCTACCACTCTATGATGAGTGTGTAGTGAATATGTGCGATATGTAGAAGAGACATGCGTGAGTCTTATATCCCAAGCATATATCACGACATGATGAATATTACGAGTGATGATTTATCCTAAAGCGTATATCACTATAAGATGAATAGCAGGAGTGATGATTTATCCTATAGCGTGTGTCACTAGCTTAGAAATGTCACATGATGAAAGATCGAATGAGAAATGCATGATGAATGTAAGGTCCATTTGATTTTTAAACCCTTGGCAGTCAAGTATGGACCAAGGAACTAAAGTGCATCATATGGTAGTGAATACAGTGCATCGAAGATAATGTAGTAAGTATGATGAGAATATATGACCATGTGATGAGTAAAATGTGTAAATATGTGATGTGCAAAATGCAACCTCTCAAAATTTCCCCTCCTTTGAAAGTTTAAAAAGTTGAAATTTTGATTTGGAACCTTTTTCTGATGTTCTGGTAAAGGGAGAAGTCGAAAAGTTTGGTAAATTCTACGTTTTTTGAGTCATTTGTGTGATTTGCGGGTCTGTCAGACATTTTTGTCCCAACTATCCCAAGTTCACCTGGGCTCTCTGTTCACCGATCGGCCACTTTCTCTGAAATTCTTGCCCATCGGAACTTTTTGTTCCAACTGTCCCAAGTCCACCCAGGATCCCTATTCCCCATTCCCCGCATTGGCCGCATCATTCCTCCACATACTTTTGCCCCTCATGTCCCTAAAACATTCATGTAGTCTGTCCCCGCATCACCCGCATCGGCTGAATCACGCTTTCGCGTCCCACGTGTCCCAAATGTACCAAAGGCCATCTGGGCTAATTTTTCCCACTCTTTCCGATGCTTGCTTTTTGAGTTGGTGGGTATGAATTTAATGCACATTTATAGCCCTCTCTCTCCTAAATGGCTATTTAATAGACTACCCCTCTACGCATTTTTGCACACTGCTTCTCATTAACATCTGCTCATACCCTTGCGATTGAAACCATTTGCTCATGTCCTCATTTTCCCCCTGCAATTTCATCACGGATTCAAGCTGTACATTTTATTTTCTAAATACTGTTAACATGAAGATTAAATTCCAAGGTCAGGAGAAGGTTTCTCCACTCGAGTCTGCCATTCCCGATATCGGGGACAGTGAAGTTCGTCACCTAGACTTTGCCAATTTTTGGACCAGGTTGACAGACCCGAACCCCTCTCCAATGGCACAAATGATTAATGATAGCGGCTTGGCATTTGCTGCTGGTTTTCCTATCTCAGTACAATGTGTAGACACGGTACTCACCTGCGGGGCTCACTTCAACCCCGGTTCGTGTGAATTAACAAATGTACATGGGGAGCTCATCACCAAGCTTGATGCTGCCACCATTACCACTGCCCTAAGAATCCCAGAGATGGATAATTCTGTGGTAATCTCCCAAAATCAAGCACAAGCTCTTTTTGATTAGGACAGTGAGAAATACAAAGCTAGAATTGCAAAGTCTTGGCTAAAGAACCCTAAAAAGGGGCATCCCGACTATCCAAAGCCCTATTTAGGTCTGATTTCAATGAGGAGCTATCAGACTTCATAATCCTGTTAGCTCGGGTTATGGGCTTTCCTTCTACTAACGAGTTCCACTTATGGATGTGCCCACTTATCAACATAGTGTGTGAAGGTACCCAGAACATCAACTGGGTAGAAATCATCTGTATGAATTTGACAGAGCAGTTGTCCCATGTACAACAAACAAAAAAGTTCTACATGACTTCCTACCTGATGTATACCCTGGCAGCATCCAGGCAGTGGTTTGGCTTTACATACATTGATGCTCAAAAGGGTGATCCTATATATGCTTACTGCCCTCAGTTCACCCTGACACTAGCAACCATAATTTCAGGAGGGTAAATGATGCCTTCACCATGTACATTGTAAGGCTTCTAAAAAGTGACACTACAAGGAGATTTTTAGATGAAGCCATGAGCCTAATTGCAAAGTATGGAGCCTACTTCATTTAGTTCAGAAAGGTTCTCTTACATCAGGCTAGCAGGTTATGAGAGCACTCCTCTTAAGCTCCCCATGTTTTGTAATGATAAGATGGCCCTGATTGAAGTATGCAGGCAATTGGACAAATTACACAGAACCTGCAGGGATAAGAAGATCACTGGGTTACACTTTCCCATATCTTTGGGAAACTATACATGCAAAACCACTCTGGATGCTCAAAACATTGAGAGGGCCCTTGCTCCCATCACTGTCCATTTCTTCAGGCCTAGAACCTGCTTCGACTTGAAGAAATTCATTGAGTTGAACATCAGAATCAACTATCATCATAGGGCAGACACTGAAGATTATTGGGCTGACTGCATAGATGATTTTGAGGCCAGAAGGAGGCATTATGGCAGGTTTCCTCTGTAGTTAGTTCAAGAGCTTAACTTGTATCAAATTCCTGAAGGACTTCAGGATGACAACACAGACCTGTTGTCATATGAGTATGAAACTGTAATCAAGCACACTCCTTTAGAGGATCTGGACTGGTTTAAGAGAGAGAAAGATGATTTGGCTGAAATCCTCACCCTGTCCTGGTCAGGACCAAAGTCTGGATTGATAGAAAGGCTCGTGAGCTGAGGAAGAATGTAGGAGAATCCTCTTCCAAAGACACCTCGACCCCAAGGAAGGAGGAACAAACACCTAGTTCAGAGGTACCTGTACAGACTCCTCCTACCTCATCAAGTAAAGGTCCTGCATCCTCCACTCCTTCCTCCTCCACTCAGGTCTATCAAAAGAAGGTGAAGGAGGTCAAAAAGGAGCCTGTTGAAGAAGACCCTCTGCCAAAGCATTCAGAGCTACCTTCTGGGCTAGAGAACATCATTGTTCTCAGTGAGAGTGAAGATAATGAAATGCCAAATCCTGCAGATGCTTCTGAAACCACAATGGATAAGGAGCAGGAGATTCATAGCACCGAGCCTCCAAGCAATGTGGATTCTTCTGTCCAAGATGCCTCATCTACTCCACTCACATCCTTATTGGAGGCCACATTAGCACAACACTCTCTGTGCCATGAGTTCTCTCACTCTTGGTTCTCTTGCTACTCCCTCTTCCTCTTCTTCCACTTTTGCATGGGTACAGTCATTTGTTGATAGTAGGAAGAGGAAGTCTTCTTCTCGATCTCAAGGCCCAATTTTGATGTTGTGGTGGCCTTGTTGGGTACTACTCCTTCTGCTCCTACCAAGAAAGCTAGAACAACCTCAAGGATAGTAATAGATGCCCAAGGTCAGCAATTTCTTGAGATAGCCAAGCCCAAGGTTGACAAGCCAGAGCAGGATTTACAGGCCTCTGATTTGGAACTCTCAAGGATCTCCATGGGAGAGTCTACTCCTGAAGGTGAAATCCACAACCTTCAAGAAACAGTCACCAGGGTCATTGGGAGGGTAGAGAAAGGGCAGCAGACTATAGAGCAGCTGGAGGAGCAGGCTCAAGTACTTTCTAGTTTCATCAAGTCACTGCTATCTAAAGATAAGGTTCTAGACCCTACCCCACTGACTGCACTCCCACCACCTGTGATTCTCAGTCAAGATGAAGTCCAGAGCATCAAGGATATACACAGGTACTCCATCTATGGGAGGGCTATGGAGGCCATGGTGGATGACATGCTTGTTGCAGGGTTGAATTTCATTGGTGAAGCCTTCAAGCTCAATGAGAAGGTAAATAATCTACAACAGAAGCTCTCCTCCACAATTGGAAACATGGATAAAGAGCTCAAACTTTGGAGCAGCTGCATAGTAGACCTTCACCTGATGGGGCAGACTGATGAAAATATTTTGGTGGCAAGTAAGGTCTTTGATGATGTAAAGGATAATTTGTCACAGTCATGGGTATTCAGCGTAGAATGGAAAATCAGAGTGCTGGAGGAGGCTTTGGGAGAACTAAGGAATAGCTGGTAGAAGGGAGAAGCTTTCAAAACTCTGGTGATATCTACTTTTAAGGATATCCACTGTCACCTCCATGATGAGACCTCAGGTGTACCTTTCTCCCTGCAGGAAATCAAAGCTCAATTCAGAGCTTTTGTCAAAGGAAATTTGTTCAAAGAGGACTCCATCACCAAGGAGAAGATCAAGGAAATCTGCTCCCTCCAGTCTGCCATTGAGGAAGCAAACAAAGAGTACCATACACACACTGAGTTTGACAAGGAGATGGAGAAATGTTTGGGGTCTTGGACCCTGGCTACTGCCAACACATCGGTTCCACGTGGCAGGGACATAGCAGAGGCTTTGAAAATATTTAGATAGTGGATCCTCAAGTCAGTGGGCCCTTCCCAATCATGATCACTTGTCTTCCCCTCCTGGCTTCTCTCTTTCTTCTTCTTCTAAATTTGGACTTATTGTAAATTAGTTGGGGTTTTGCGTTAAGCATCCCTTTAACTAAAACACTTTAGTTTAAAGAAGTAGTTACCAAGTGTAACTAATTTGTAAAATTATATAATGGTCTCTCTCCACCATTTTCAGGGGGGAACTTGGTTTGTTTTTGAAAGTGTAAAAGAGTAGCAAAGCAATCAATACAAAAGAAATTTATTTCTTTGTTCATCTGATCCTTTTATTCTTTGTTATCCATTGAATACTGTTGAATTATTTGTCTACATTATGTCAAGAATCTTTGTATTCTTGTGGATGTTATTTCTGGAACTTTTTGTCTTTGTAATAGCATCGTATTGATTCAAATACAAATGGTTCTATTCCAAACTATCTTATTCTAGCATGCATAAGGAATTATTTTGTTATCTATAGTTCTGGAGAATGCCTTTCTACTCATTTTCCCTACTTCATTCCTCTGTACTTTTGTATTGATGATCCATTTTATTTTAAAACACTTTCATGGTATCCAAGTTCCATATTGAAACTATGCATTGTATATATGTAAATAGGTTTTTCTTTTGAATAAGGGAACCTCTCCCATTAAAGAGGAGGGACTTCTTGTCCCCTGACTGTTGCTCTCAACAAAGTCCTTTTTGACGACCAACAGTTTTTGGTGACTCCGCTGGGGATCCATTTTTATTAAAACACATTCCAGTTCTTTGAATAATTTCTTGATCATCCTTTGATCTGGTGACTCCACATTTTACTCACGGGAGGAGGGCCCTTGGTATTGAAGATTCTCAGTTTCAACTTTTGGAACAACAAGGTTTTCCTTTCCCTTCAACAGGAAGAAATAGAAGAGCTCGTTCAGCAAGCACTCCTCCTGTTGAAGATAGAACCCCTATAGGTGCTATTCCTTCAGAGCAACTCAGCCCTAATCTCCATGCTCTGATCCTCACTGGTGTTTCGGTTCCTTTTCAAACCATCTTTCCAAGGATGGCAACACCATTTCCCTGGGGCCATCGGGTTGGGCCTCTTGCCCTTCCTCAGCCTTTGCATGAGTTACCCAGAGGTAACAGAAAGAACTTCCCCAAGTTCAGAGGTGATGGAAAAGTGCATCCTGATGAACACATTGCAGCCTTCATAGTTGCATGTGGAGTTCTCAGAGTTGAGCATGAAGATGTCTCAGTGAGGCTTTTTGTGGAGACTTTACAAGATAATGCAGGTAGATTGGTTCTATCACCTTCCAGCTGGAGCCATTACCAGCTGGAACACAATGAGAACAAGATTTGAGAACCGTTTCAAGCCTGCAGAGGATGTACATGCTTTGTTGGCCCAGATTTCTCAAATAAAGAAAGATTCACAAGAACCCATGAGAGAATTTGTGGCTAGATTTAACAAGTTGATTAACAAAATCCCACCAGACACTCAACCTGTAGATCAAATTCAAAAATGCTTCTTCCTGAATGCCCAATTTCTAGAAGTTAGTTATGATTTAAGGAGAGCCAATCTTGCTACATTGGCCAAGGATCAAACTCTTGTTTTCAGTGTCGAAGATGATTTGATTATGTCTGGAAAGCTAAAAAGAGACCCTGCTAAATCTAGATCTTCTTCTTCTTCCTCTTCCACTCCTGGACCTAATACTGATCCATTGGTGCAAAAGCTTGCCAATGATCTCATTGCCATCAAGAAACAACTGGCTCAGCATGCTCCCTATGCAGATGTTCCGAGGAGGAATTTTCAACCTAGAAATCACTTGCCTGCTTCTCAGACAAGGCTAGCACTTGAGGGGCCACCTATCAAGGTTCCTGTTAATGCAACCTGTGAAGTGGAAGAACCTGAAGATGAAGAGGTTGGTGAAGATTGTGAAGAACTTGTTGAAGAAGCTGATGAAGAAATAGAAAAGAACTTGAGGGATCTCGAGTTAATTTCTTTACTACTGAAGGCGTTGATGAAGAAGATGATTATGATGAAGTAGTAGCAGACATGAATAGTGAATCATATGCTGTCATGACTCGAGAGTAGACAAATAAAAGGGAGAAAGTGATGCAGCCTACTAAAAGATCCAAAGAGCATCCCACGACTATCCCTGTGATTGCAAAAAGAGGATCTCCTATCCCCACTACATCCACACAAAAGGTGAGTTCTGCCAATTCTACTTTTCCTAATTCCTCTACTAAAGTTTCTTCTTCTTCTTCAACCCCTAAAACTGATAAGCCTAAGGTTCCAAGTGATGATAGCCCATCCACCTCTGGATCTTTCGATATCATTGATCATCTTAAAAAAACCAAGGTTCAAATTTCAGAGGCTGAGTATTATCAGACCCATCCTAAGGCCTTTGCTAAAATGGTTCACTTTGTTAATTCTCAATCCAAAATTTCCACCAAAGGCCTTTTACCTACTCCATCCTCCACACCTCAACCCAATCTGGTAGCTACCATCACCTCACCTAATGAAAAGATCAAACCATTCTATGTGACCCTCCTTATAGCAGGCCATAAACTCAGCAACTGTGTCATAGATTCAGGAGCATCAGATAATGTAATGCCTACCAAAGTAGCCCATGCTTTGGGCCTAACTCTCACATGCACTTATGGGTCTTGTTATTCCATGGAGAGTAAGGAAGTGCCCCTAGTTGGAAGGATTAAAGATGCACAAGTAGCTTTTGCTACTTTACCTGAGAAAAAGGTCTTGGCTACTATCCTCATAGCAGCCATTCCACCTTCATATGGTATGTTGTTAAGTAGGAACTTCTGCAAGGATGTGGGAGGAAAAATTCAAATGGATTGGTCACATGCCCTCATACCAGTTAATGGGAAAATGAAGAAGTTGTTGCCCGAGAAGCAATCTGAGTATATTGTACAAAAAATAGATGATCCCAAAGCGCAAATACTTTATGAAGATATGGGGCATGGTAACTATATGATTATGTCTTCAGAGGAGACTCAGTTTCCTAAAGGAGTACTTCATGATCCTAATGAGGTTTGGATTTTAGAATTTGATGGAAGTTGTTCCTCGGCTGGTTCTGGAGTTGGCGTAGTATTGGTGTCTCCTAAAGGAGAAGTTCATCCTTTCTCATTCAAACTACAATTTGAAAATACCAATAATACAACAGAGTACGAAGCTCTCATTCTTGGCCTTAATGTGGTGAAAGAAAAAGGTGTAAAGAATCTTCTAGCTCATGGAGATGCAGAACTTGTTGTTAAACAAGTCAGAAACCTTTTTCAGGTAAAGAATAGAAGGTTGAAGCATTACAGGAATCAGGTTTGGGACTCTATCAAATTTCTTGACACCTTCTCCATTGAAGCAGTGCCTAGAGAAAAGAACACCAGGGCTGATTCACTAGCAGTCTCAGGGTCGTTGCTGATACCTCATCCTGATTTTTCTCAAGATAGGTTTACCATTGAAATGATCCATAGGCCCAGTGTACCTGATAACGCAAGTAGCTGGCAGGTTTTCAATGATGATCAACATTTTCTTTCTTTCTTAGAGCTCAGGGATAACTTTGAACAGTTGTATTTTGAAGGAAGTGACAATTTGCCTCGTGAAAGTGTGTCTTCCAATGAAGAGGATGTCAAGGAAGAAGAAATGGATCAGGATGGATGTATCAGGCTCAAAGGTAACAAGATTCCAAAAGGACTGGTGAGCTTAGAAGAATTGTTTGATAAGCATGACAGGTATGTGAAGTCTAAAGCTTCTACTGGATCACAACAATCTGCTGAGTATGAAAAAACTAATATTGGGAGTTCTGTTGACCCTAAGCTTGTGAACATTGGAAAATGTTGTACACCAGAAGAAAAGAAGAAAGTAATTAATCTTTTAAGGAAGTATAAAGATGTTCTTGCTTATTCCTATGAGGATCTAAAAGCTTTTCAACCAAAAGAGATGCAACATTTCATCCCTCTCAAACCTGGGATTAAACCTTTCAGGTAGAAACAAAGGTAATACAATCCTAAGATAGCTGACACTATTTTTTCAGGAAATAAAAAAGTTGTTGAAGGCCAAAATCATTTTTCCCATCCACCATTCAACATGGATTGCCAACATTGTGCCTGTCAGGAAGAAAAATGGTGAGATTCGTATCTGTGTTGACTTCAGAAATCTGAATCAAGCTTCTTTGAAGGACAACTATCCTTTACCCATGATGGATCAAGTCTTGCAGGTGGTTACGGGATCTGAAATGTTGTCCATGCTTGATGGCTTCTCAGGGTATAATCAGGTAGAAGTCAATACCGCAGATCAGCACAAGACGGCTTTCACCACCCCTTGGGGTACTTTTTCCTACAAGAGGATGCCTTTTGGGCTCATTAATGCCAGTGCCACTTTCCAAAGAGCTATGGACTTGGCCTTTGGAAGTTTAAAAGGGAAATGTATTGTTGTATATCTAGATGACTTAACTGTGTTTTCCAAAACTAGAGCAGATCATTTTCAGCATCTGGAAACAGTCCTCTTGAAGTGCAGAGAGCATGGGATCTCTTTGAATCCTAAAAAATCTATTTTTTGTGTCACAGAGGGAAAATTGTTAGGGCATGTTGTCTCTAAAGATGGTATAAAAATTGATCCTGAATGAGTTCAAGCCATTCAGCAGATTCCTCTTCCAACCAGCAAGAAGGGAGTGCATTCTTTCTTCGGTAAGATCAACTTTCTGAGAAGATTTATCCCTGATTTTGTAGAACTAACTTTGAACATCTCTCAAATGATGAAAGGAAAACAAACATTTGGTTGGACTCCTGATGGGAAAGAAGCTTTTGAAGGTATTAAAAAGGCTATTGCTAGAACTCCTATCCTAGCATGTCCAGATTTTAGCAAAGATTTTATTATCTATTGCTATGCCACAGATAACACCCTAGCTGTTGTTTTGACTCAGAAAGATTCTAATGATCATGAGCTCCCAATTGCATTTATGAGCTATATTCTTAAAAATCATGAGTTGAAATACACAATGATAGAGAAACATGCTTTTGCAGTGGTTAAAGTTGTCAAGCAGTTTCATTTATATATCCTTAACTCTCACTCCACAGTACTTGTGCCAGACACAACCATCAAGTCTATTCTCACACAACAAGATTTTGGATCCAAGAGAGGAAATTGGGTGGCCAAAGGTACAAGAATATGATATTGACATCAGACCAACCAAACTAGTCCATGGAAAAGGTTTGTGTGAAATCATCGTTGAGGGAGTTGGACATGAGTTACCTAAGAATGAAGTTGATCTTCCTACCGATCTATTTCTGAGCTCAATTGATGAATGGTATGCTGATATCACACATTTTCTCACCTATGGGGAATTTCCCTCCCATTTGACTGCCAAGGAGAGAAGAGCTATTAAGTTAAGATCAGCCCAATATGTATTGTGGGAGAATGCTTTGTTCAAACGTGGGATGGATGGAAGATTTCTAAAATGCATGGATAAAGAACAACAGAGGAAGCTTCTTTCAGCTTTCCATGATCAAGCATGTGGAGGTCATTACTCATCTACTGTCACTACTCATAAGATTCTTTGTGCAGGATATTATTGGCCTACCTTGTTCAAGGATATATCAAAGTGGATTGATAAATGTGAAGCCTGTCAGACCTTTGTAGGTAGACCCAAGTTGGCTGCCTTGCCTCTTAAGCCGGTCATGATTGAAGAACCTTTTCAGCAATGGGGTTTAGATTTCATTGGAACACTTAATCCCTCTTCAAGTGCCAGACATACCCACGTGTTGACAGACATGGATTATTTTACTAAGTGGGTAGAATCCATTCCAGTAAAAAGTACTACTTCTGAAGTAGTATGCAATTTTATCAAAGAAAACATCTTGGTAAGGTTTGGTATGCCAAACAAGATTGTGACTAATAATGCTTCAAATTTTTCTTCAACTGAGATGATGGATTTTTGTTATGGATATGGCATCTCCTTGGCTCACTCTTCAGACTATTATCCTCAGGGGAATGGGCAAGCTGAATCAACAAACAAAAATATGGTGGCCATTATAAGGAAATTAGTTAATGAATCTCAGAGGAATTGGCACAAGAAGCTCTATGATGCTCTTTAGGTAGACATGATTACACCTAAAAGAGCTATTGGGATGTCCCCTTTTCAGGTGGTATATGGAGTGGAAGCTCAATTTCCAGTAACAGTGGAGCTACCAGCCTTGCATTTAATGAAGGCCATTGAAGACACTAGCTTTAATGATTCTTTGGATAAGAGGATCATGTATCTTTACAAATTGAATGAGGACAGATTGAAGGTTGCTGATAGAATATCCACTCACCAACAGAAGGTGAAGCCTTGTTTGATAAGAAGGCTAGGACCAGGGATTTCAAAGTTGGAGATATCATTTTACTGTGGGATAAAAGACATGAACCTCGTGGCAGCCATGGCAAGTTTGATTCTCTTTGGCTCAGACCTTTCAAGATCAGGCACTTTGCTGGTGAGAATTCTTTCTACCTTGATTACATGGATGGTTCTTCTCTCCCACTTCCTTATAGTGGGTAGTACCTGAAATTGTTTAAGTCCTAGGTGAATAGGATATCCTCTGCATATTATGTATAGGTGTCTCCTTTCTTGCTTTTGTGTGTTTTCTTGCTTTTTGGTGTGTTTTCCTTCTTTTTTGTATTTTTTGTATTAGTTTCTTTTGACTCCGTGGCCCAATGGATAAGGTACTGGTCTGTTTCCCCTAAGTTTTCTGAGAGTTCTTCCCTTGTCTCTTTCTTTGAATTCAGCCAAGTCATCCCCAGAAGGAGCCAACTGTTGTCCTCTCAAAATTTCCCCTCCTTTGAAAGTTTAAAAAGTTGAAATTTTGATTTGGAACCTTTTTCTGATGTTCTGGTAAAGGGAGAAGTCAAAAAGTTTGGTAAATTCTATTTTTTTGAGTCATTTGTGTGATTTGCGGGTCTGTCAGACATTTTTGTCCCAACTGTCCCAAGTTCACCTGGGCTCTCTGTTCGTCGATCGGCCGCTTTCTCCGAAATCTGTTAAACTTGCGGGCCTATCGAAACTTTTTGTTCCAACTGTCCCAAGTTCACCTGGGCTCTCTATTCCCCATTCACCCGCTATGGCCACATCACATCACTTCACATGTACTTTTTCCCCTCATGTCCCTAAAACATTTGTGCAGTCTTGTCCCCACATCACCCGCATCGGCCGAATCACGCTTTCACATCCCGCGTGTCCCAAATGTACCAAAGGCCATCTGGGCTAATTTTTCCCACTCTTTCCGATGCTTGCTTTTTGAGTTGGTGGGTATGAATTTAATGCACATTTATAGCCCTCTCTCTCTCCTAAATGGCTATTTAATAGACTGCCCCTCTATGCATTTTTACACACTACTTCTCATTAACATCTGCTCATACCCTTGCGATTGAAACCATTTACTCGCGTCCTCATTTTCCCCCTGTAATTTCATCACAGATTCAAGTTGTACATTTACTTTTCCAAATACTGTTAACATGAAGATTAAATTCCAAGGTCAGGAGCAGGTTTCTCCACTCGAGTCTGCCATTCCCGATATCGGGGACAGTGAAGTTTGTCACCTGGACTTTGCCAATTTTTGGACCAGGTTGACAGACCCGAACCCCTCTCCAATGGCACAAATGATTAACGATAGTGGCTTGGCATTTGCTGCTGGTTTTCCTATCTCAGTACAATGTGCAGACACGGTACTCACCTGCGGGCTCACTTCAACCCCAGTTCATGTGAATTAACAAATGTACATGGGGAGCTCATCACCAAGCTTGATGCTGCCACCATTACCACTACCCTAAGAATCCCAGAGATGGATAATTCTGTGGTAATCTCCCAAAATCAAGCACAGGCTCTTTTTTATCAGGACAGTGAGAAATACAAAGCCAAAATTGTAAAGTCTTATCTGAAGAACCCTAAAAAGGGGGCATCCTGACTATCCAAAGCCCTATTTAGGTCTGATTTTAATGAGGAGCTATCAGACTTCATAATCCTGTTAGCTCGGGTTATGGGCTTGCCTTCTACTAATGAGTTCCACTTCTGGATGTGCCCACTTATCAACATAGTGTGTGAAGGTACCCAGAACATCAACTGGGTAGAAATCATCTGTATGAATTTGACAGAGCAGTTGTCCCATGTACAACAAACAAAAAATTCTACATGACTTCCTACCTGATGTATACCCTAGCAGCATCCAGGAAGTGGTTTGGCTTTACATACATTGATGCTCAAAAGGGTGATCCTATATATGCTTACTGCCCTCAGTTCACCCTGGACACTAGCAACCATAATTTTAGGAGGGTAAATGATGCCTTCACCATGTACATTGTAAGGCTTCTAGAAAGTGACACTGCAAGGAGGTTTTCAGATGAAGCCATGAGCCTGATTGCAAAGTATGGAGCCTACTTCATTCAGTTCAGAAGGTTCTCTTACATCAGGCTAGCAGGTTATGAGAGCACTCCTCTTAAGCTCCCCATGTTTTGTAATGATAAGATGGCCCTGATTGAAGTATGCAGGCAATTGGACAAATTACACAGAACCTGCAGGGATAAGAAGATCACTGGGTTGCACTTTCCCATATCTTTGGGAAACTATACATGCAAAACCACTCTGGATGCTCAGAACATTGAGAGGGCCCTTGCTCCCATCACTGTCCATTTCTTCAGGCCTAGAACCTACTTCGACTTGAAGAAATTCATTGAGTTGAACATCAGAATCAACTATCATCATAGGGCAGACACTGAAGATTATTGGGCTGACTGCATAGATGATTTTGAGGCCAGAAGGAGGCATTATGGTAGGCTTCCTCTGCAGTTAGTTCAAGAGCTTAACTTGTATCAAATTCCTGAAGGACTTCAGGATGACAACACAGACCTGTTGTCATATGAGTATGAAACTGTAATCAAGCACACTCCTATAGAGGATCTGGACTGGTTTAAGAGAGAGAAAGATGATTTGGCTGAAATCCTCACCCCTGTCCTGGTCAGGACCAAAGTCTGGATTGATAGAAAGGCTCGTGAGCTGAGGAAGAATGTAGGAGAATCCTCTTCCAAAGACACCTCGACCCCGAGGAAGGAGGAACAAACACCTAGTTCAGAGGTACCTGTACAGACTCCTCCTGCCTCATCAAGTAAAGGTCCTGCATCCTCCACTCCTTCCTCCTCCACTCAGGTCTATCAAAAGAAGGTGAAGGAGGTCAAAAAGGAGCCTGTTGAAGAAGACCCTCTGCCAAATAATTCAGAGCTTACCTTCTGGGCCAGAGAACATCATTGTTCTCAGTGAGAGTGAAGATAATGAAATGCCAAATCCTGCAGATGCTTCTGAAACCACAATGGATAAGGAGTAGGAGATTCATAGCACCGAGCCTCCAAGCAATGTGGATTCTTCTGTCCAAGATGCCTCATCTGCTCCACTCACATCCTTATTGGAGGCCACAGTAGTAAACACTCTCTGTGCCATGAGTTCTCTCACTCTTGGTTCTCTTGCTACTCCCTCTTCCTCTTCTTCCACTTTTGCATGGGTACAACCATTTGTTGATAGTAGGAAGAGGAAGTCTTCTTCTCAGATCTCAGGGCCCAATTTTGATGTTGTGGTGGCCTTGTTGGGTACTACTCCTTCTGCTCCTACCAAGAAAGCTAGAACAACCTCAAGGATAGTAACAGATGCCCAAGGTCAGCAATTTCTTGAGATAGCCAAACCCAAGGTTGACAAGCCAGAGCAGGATTTACAGGCCTCTGATTTGGAACTCTCAAGGATTTCTATGGGAGAATCTACCCTGAAGGTGAGATACACAACCTTCAAGAAATAGTCACCAGGGTCATTGGAAGGGTAGAGAAGGGGCAGCAGACTATAGAGCAGCTGGAGGAGTAGGCTCAAGTACTTTCTAGTTTCATCAAGTCACTGCTATCTAAAGATAAGGTTCTTGACCCTACCCCACTGACTGCACTCCCACCACCTGTGATTCTCAGCCAGGATGAAGTCCAGAGCATCAAGGATATACACAGGTACTCCATCTATGGGAGGGCTATGGAGGCCATGGTGGACGACATGCTTGTTGCAGGGTTGAATTTCATTGGTGAAGCCTTCAAGCTCAATGAGAAGGTGAATAATCTGCAATAGAAGCTCTCCTCCACAATTGGGAGCATGGATAAAGAGCTCAAACTTTGGAGCAGCTGCATAGTAGACCTTCACCTGATGGGGCAGACTGATGAAAATATTTTGGTGGCAAGTAAGGTCTTTGATGATGTAAAGGATAATTTGTCACAGTCATGGGTATTCAGCGTAGAATGGAAAATCAGAGTGCTAGAGGAGGCTTTGGGAGAACTAAGGAATAGCTGGCAGAAGGGAGAAGCTTTCAAAACTCTGGTGATATCTACTTTTAAGGATATCCACTGTCACCTCCATGATGAGACCTCAGGTGTACCTTTCTCCCTGCAGGAAATCAAAGCTCAATTCAGAGCTTTTGTCAAAGGAAATTTGTTCAAAGAGGACTCCATCACTAAGGAGAAGATCAAGGAAATTTGCTCCCTCCAATCTACCATTGAGGAAGCAAACAAAGAGTACCACACATACACACTGAGTTTGACAAGGAGATGGAGAAATGTTTGGGGTCTTGGACCCAGCTACTGCCAACACATCGGTTCCACGTGGCAGGGACATAGCAGAGGCTTTGAAAAGGTTTAGACAATGGATCCTCAAGTCAGTGGGCCCATCCCAATCATGAGCACTTGTCTTCCCCTCCTGGCTTCTCTCTTTCTTCTTCTTCTAAATTTTGACTTATTGTAAAATAGTTGGGGTTTTTCGTTAAGAATCCCTTTAACTAAAACATTTTAGTTAAAAGAAGTAGTTACTAAGTGTAACTAATTTGTAAAATTATATAATGGTCGCTCTCCACCATTTTTAGGGGGGGAACTTGGATTATTTTGAAAGTGTAAAAGAGTAGTAAAGCAATCAATACAAAAGGATTTTCTTTCTTTGTTCATCTGATCCTGTTATTCTTTGCTATCCATTGAATACTGTTGAATTATTTGTCTACATTATGTCAAGAAGCTTTGTATTCTTGTGGATGTTATTTCTGGAACTTTGTGTCTTTGCAATAGCATCTTATTGATTCAAATACAAATGGTTCTATTCCACATAATTTTATTCTGGAATGCATAAGGAATTATTTTGTTATCTATAGTTCTGGAGAATGCCTTTCTGCTCATTTCCCCTACTTCATTCCTCTGTACTTTTGTATTGATGATCCATTTTATTTTAAAACACTTTCATGATATCCAAGTTCCACATTAAAACTATGCATTGTACATATGTAAATAGGTTTTGCTTTTGAATAAGGGAACCTCTCCCATTAAAGAGGAGGGACTTCTTGTCATATGTTAATGTGATGGGGGTGTGCTGGATTGTATGTCCCCCCCCCCCCCAAGTGTGTGGTGATACGTGTAATGTTCGATAAATGATATATAGAGGTAGTGACGTATCATATAATTTTTAAGATTGATTCAGTAATGGGATAAATAATGAGAGACCGTATGGTATGCGTGACGAGTGATAGATGATTGTAGATGTATGTAAGTATGAGTGTTTATATAGATATGTGAATACAAGATGAAACAAGGTTATTTATTGGAACAGACCCCTCAACAATCATATAAGAACCATAATAATATGAGTTTGTCATTAGTGGGGTAGAGTGACAAGGGTCACCTACCAAAGAACAAGTTTGCATTTAGTGGTGAAATCATTTTCGATAAAAGTAACTGTAGGAACCTATGATTGTGTTGCAATTTACAATGTGCCATAATCACTAATATGAGGATTATTTTCTTTGATGAAATTAATTGGTTGTAGCTTATACTTGAGAGGAGGTCAAACTGCACTGACTTTTAAGGGAGGTTGTTTAGGTTGAGTGGGTGATATGATAGAAAACTTATTAGTAGGATATTGTGAACTAATTTGGTAGGTAATTGACTAGGTGATGTCATAGATGTCTGAGTAGGAGGAGATGGTGAACTAATTGTGAGATGTTATTACTTAGGAGGTACTTTATTAACGTTGGTTTGATACTCATTAGTTATAGATGAATCAAATTTAGGAACCCAATGGGATTTATCATTTGTATTAGAATGTTGTGTAGAAAATGAAATAAATCCTTGATGCTCAAGATGTTTGATTATTCAGCGCAAAGTGTGGCAATCATTTTCATTATGTCTATTGATTCAATGATAATTACAATATGGATGACCTTGATATTTTGCTAACCGATAAGGAGAATAGTAATGAGTAGGCGGTAGAGTGATCAACTGATGACTAAGGAGATGAATAAGAATATCATGTTGCATAGTATTATACTCAAACATGAGAGGCTCAGGAAATTCCATGTCCTGAGTTTCAGCTAGATGACATGTAGTGGAAATAGATTACATTTAATATGTAGAAGGAGAACAAACATGTGATTGAGAAGCATCCTCAAGCTGTTGAATTTCAAATTTGAGAGATATAATCGTGGATTCCATGGCCTTAAATTTATCTTGAAATAAATCATGTAGAGCATGGATTGATTCCAATAGGGGTTGTTTAGATGGAGGAGCAATAGTACTAGGGTCCTAAGATAAGCAATGAAATATAGGACTTATTTCATTCGGTGGCGTATTTATAGGACAACATATGTGATCCACAGGATCCTCACTGAGAAACACCAATCTAAGATATTCTCATAATTGGTTACGAGTAGTTTCATTGTGTGGAGATAAATTTGAGCTTTTCGTTGATATTTTTTGTAGAAATCAGAGCACGTATGCAAAATTTATGGCTCACTGAAATTTTCAAGTAACTTGCAAATTTGGGACTATGCATAGGTTGAACGTGTGCATGCTCACCAAGTGGACCAATGAAAATGTGACACATGAATAATATGAATGAAGGGTAAAAATTTGGATTGAACTCTGGTCTTGGACACTCAATGACGGACAAGTGGGCCTCGCTATTTGCTGGCTGGGGGCCCTCAGCCAGGTTTGACACACTCCATTATGGAGGTGTGTCTTTCCCTCCTCATATTGAAATTACAAGGATTTTTCTTGTATTTACCTCATTCTATAATTTCTTGATACATGTGGGATATTGTAAACATTGTAATTGTAAAGGGCACAGTTGATTGCTCGACTCGGCCAACCTAGTTGACCTATCCATCGAGTCACCCCTTTATTTGTCCACATTAGCCACTTAACCTATTATCTCTCACACATTATATATGCTAACTACCACACATTATATTATTTAAACCTGCCACACATTATCCTAACCATTGTGTTCAAAGAAAGGTTGCAAAATTTATGGAATGGGGTAACAACACTTAAGAAACCCCAAATATTTATGCAAAACCAATCAATGGACCATCATATAAGAAGTAAACAAGGATTCCTATTTTGCATGCATTAACCTTGAAGCAAACAAGAAAACTTAACAAATATAATTACCCTCTATTCTTGAAAGCTTAAATAAGTGAGCCTAATAAGGATCTAAGCAATCAGTTTGTGCTTAAGAGAATGGGAGCTCACCATTAATGGCTTCAAGGCCAATGGTTCTTCCCATTTACTCAATGGTGTGTGGTGTGTTGCAAAGGATAAATCAAATAGCTCAATAAAATGAAATAAAACTCCTAATCCTAGCAATAATACTATAGTTTATGTTAGAGGGAAGAAGTGTTCTTGTAAATGAGAGGGGGGTAGTGGGCTATTTATAGTTTTCCATTTGGGAAAGTGGGAGATTTGGGTGCATGTGGGACAAATGAAAAATCCCAAAAAGCACTTTTAGCAAGTCAAAGTAAGATTTGACTAGGTTTTTAGAAGAGGTTGACCATAGATAGGGTTAATTAACCTAGGTTAGGCTAGTTAATCTCATTTTAGAGAGAAATTAGGGTTTTGAAAGAGTTTTGAGAGGTCTAATCTATCCAATGAAATGGATTGATAGTCTAGGAAGCTAATAGAAGTAGTCTAGAAGAGGATAAGAAGATGGATTTAGTCCATAGAAGAGGCTATATTAGCATGTTTAATTGATTTACAAGCGGAATACAACCAAAAGAATGTCGTAAAAAGGGAGTTAGATAGGTCTAACTGACGGTATGTCGTCAATTTGAGAGGAGTGAGAATAGTTCGTGTAATATTAAGAATAATAGTGCTTTGATCAAACTATAGGTGTCTACATTTGCCCCTCTTTGGGGTGACGTAAGCTACGTCACTTCAAAGAAAGTAGACAAACATAAACAAGTAGAAAATTTTTGAAGGGGTAGAAGAAAAATTTGTTAGCTAAAGGGATGCCCCCTCGAGTGTCGATGGGGTGATGGAAGAACTCGATCGATGATCAAAAAGAGAATAAAAGAAAGAAAAATGTGAAGAGAAGATTAGAGAACAACAAGAAAGAGGGATATTGAGCTATCCACAAACCAGTGCAAACAATTTTTAATCATCATTTTATTTAGCATCCTCATCATCGGTCCTTATTAAAATCTAAGCATACGACAGAAGCGTAAGATGACATAAAAATCCAAGATACAAATAGCCATCTCTTACTAAAATAACAACTCCATGCAACATACAAACATGCAATGCAATACGAGAAGTAATCAAACTCATCTAACAGGGAAATAAGTACAATCACACACACTCAAACCAACAACGTTCAAGATAGTTGCACAAATAATTTGTTATCGAGATGTAGTCCCAAATGTTCTGATAAATGAAAAGGGTTTAAAATGATGCCCCAAGAAATTTGTATATGCAAGGGAAAGGATGGAGGACACTTGGGTCCAATGGAAAAGTAATGTGCACAACAAAAATAGTACCAAGCAATTGATAGTGCCCCAGAGTATAGACGAAGTAAGCATCATAGCATTTGTAAAATGATTATAGAGTTAGGTGATATATGATTCATTTTTTCAAAACACGTGAAAATGTCAGCAAGATACGAGATGAGTAACATGTGAGAGACACAGATTTCAGCTAGGAATGAGCTTTTTACCAATTTTAGTCCATTTTCAAAGTTGTATGATTTTTTCGGTTTTTTGGATGGTTTTATAATTTTTTAAATTTTTGATCAGTCGAAATAATTTACATAAGAGATCAAATATATCCTAAAATCATGTGTAACTTCCTGAAGGTGAAGGCAAGGGTGTCAGATAGCAAAAAATTCCTTGGTGAGAAGAATTACAAGCAACAATCTTTGATTAATAAAAATAATCATCACGACAAGGAAAAGAGAGGAAAAATATAAGAGAAATGATAGGAAAATGGTGCCTAGAATGTTCGTAAATCATTCCAGGTTGAAGAAGTGACCGCAAGGTGGCACTGAGTGCTCCAGCATACAAAAACAAGTAGAAATAATCATTTTAGATATAAAAATAATCATTTCAGTGAGCAAAAGAAGTACCAGAGTGATCACGATGATAAAAACATGCCCCAGGGGCATCGCGGAAGCCTAATATACCCACTTGGGGGGGTAAAACAATCATGACCAGTTCATTTGTAGCAAAACTCTTTCAAATTTCTACCGTGAGCGAGATCAATAGCCCTAGAGTGAGATGACAAGACTATCGAGCAGATAGAGATGGGTAGATCACATCCGAGAGTTTCTTCAAGACCCAGCAGATGGACCGTACATGAGTGCTCTATCTCGCCTTTTCATTTATGCATTTAATGTGTTTTTTATGTCCTTTACAGTAGATTTGGAATTTTTTGACAGATGCACATGCATGCATTGATTCGATGGATATGCGCACATGCATGCGTCAGAATAATGGGTACGCATACATGTAAGAGTTGAAAAATGGGTACGGGCCTACGTATCTGTAAAAAGGGGGGTGTGCACGCCTTGGGGGAAACATGGATGCGTATGCGTGTGTGTTGAAGGGTTAGCATATGCGTCACGTTAGGCGCGCATGTGTTTTAGGTAGAATAGGAAGAAATGGGGGGAGGTGTACACGTCAGGTAGGGCACATATGCGTCAAAGTAGAGGCATATATGTGTTAGGCGTGTATACACTAAGACAGACGTGCAGGCATTGAAGTGGAGGCGCACACGCCAGGGAAAAAAGGGGGAATTCATCCCTGTAACCAAATAGCTAAGTATAGATGAAAAATAGACTAGATGGTTTGTAGAAGAAGGTGAAAATTAGTATGTTAGATGAATGAAAGAAGAATTTTGCTAGAAAATTAGCTAGGAATAGATAGAAAATTAAATAGAAGTGGATATAAGATTAGATCCTAACATGTGCTCTTTTGTTTGCAGCGGATACTACCCATTCTGCATACCCATGAGAGGTATGGCCGGCTGGTGGCGATAGAGGTGCAGTTTGATGAGGATGATAGGAGGATATTGGATATCCTTCTATATGTCACAGGATTGGCTTACATGGCCGATATGTCATAGATTACCTTAGATCACAGCCTACTAATAGTCAGGGATGAGAGGTGTCATAGTGAGAGTCAGTGCTTTTGGCTCCCAACTGGTGAGATCATAATTACACTAGAAGATGTATGGTGTATCATACGGGTCCCTTTCCAGGTGAGATGATTCAATATAACCATCACTAGCCCGACATTGATTAGTGCATTATTGAGCTTTTTGGCATCCCAATGATACCGTGTCGTGGGATGATTGCTAGATTGTTATTTTACATCGAGGATCCATAGCTTGATCATGTGGTAGTTTACATGATGGCCTTTTTCATTGGATTTTTACTCCCCGACACGACTGGTGCTTCATTTCCACTTGGTCTCCTAGGAGTGATACAAGGATTGATTGACGGGGAGACATACTGCTGGGGTCAAGTGAATATTAGAACATTTCTACTAGGACCTCCATCTGATCACCTACTACTATCAGAAGATGGTAGGACCGACCAAATTATTACAGATTTGGGCATGGGATCATATTGCTATTGGTCTCCCTATAGGTGCATTAAGAGCTTGAGATCCAGAGGATTCTTTTATTGTGAGCTAGGTTCTGATCAAGGATGATGTGTGGCCACACATAGGAGATGCCTACCACTACCATTGTGAGTTGGATGAGTTACAGCAGGCTATCATGGTATGAAGGTCCTACAGACACTTTTAGTGGCCAGAGGATGGCCTAGATCTCAACACTATGATTGTTGAGCACTTTATGTTGGGAAAATGTAGCTATATGTGGGATATTTATAGAGTGGACAAGTGGTAGAAATAGTTTGGTATTACCCAGGATATACCTGGGCTAATTATAAGGTATGCTCACAGGGCTAGAGAGTATTTTGATATGGGGCCACAGATTTCTAGGAGTAAGGCCTTGACCAGTTTCTTACATGCGGCACCAGCCATGTGGGTACCCCAGAGACAGATTAAAGATCCTGGCTATACGCCAGAGTATGGCCCCTGGTACCATGGAGTGATTCCGCACCGCTTGACCATTCCTAGAGTGGCTTATGATGCAGGAGTGAGGGCACCCCAAGTGGGGCATCCAAGTGATGATGAGGGTGGATTTGGTGATGAGTACATTATTTGGCTCATTTATATCATTCCTACGATTAGTAAATTGCCACTTAGATATGATTTTCTAATGCATGGGGATGCTTTGTATAGTTATGTCATAGCGAGTTTGATACATTTTCCTTGCTTTTGTTCATGAAAACTGATTACCGTATGAAATTCCTACTAATTGTATTTGTGAGGAAAATATGATGATGTGTGCAGGGAAATGATGAACATTTTTTGTTGATGTAATTAGGAAGTCTGAGTTTGGAGATGGAATATGGGAGCAGAAGACTTTTTCCACCAATCGACCTATCAATATGGGACTTGTTTCTAACTGTCCCATATGAATTTATGAGTTTTAGTTAAAATTGATTAGAGGAAGATGTTAGTGCCACCTATTATGGAAAATTTTGTAACCATTTGTGTCTATATTAAGACACCTTCTTAAGAACATGGTTAGTTGTTATTTTTTGGAGATACTTTGCAATATATCATCTATGGTATTCAAAAATTTCAACTTCATATGTTGTCTGAGATATGCAAATTGTTTAAATTAATAGAAGTAAACGTCATTTTGGATATCTAAATCTATTGGTAATTCCTCTTTCCCAAGGGAGAGCAAGGACCCACTCAACCGAGGAGACAAGAGGTTGTTTTATGTTCACATATGCATACTTTTTCTGATAATTCTTACCGCAATCCTTGTTTCAGTATATTTCATGCAATCTTTGGTTGAATGTATTTGTTTTCCTTACCAAAAATTTTATCTGGAATATGTGTTTTATTTTATGCAAAGTCTAATTAACATGTGATCTTACTTTTACTAAGTTCTAGCTTCAATTGTGCAGTTGCAATTCCATTTATTTGAGTACTGTGTGTGTGGGGGGTAGGGGACAAGGTCACCCACTACAGTAGCCACAGGGTCAGAGACTAGGAATTAGATAGAGCTAGGCACCCAAGGCTCTAGATATAGATTTGCCTCCAGTAGTTATTCCAATGAGGATATATGCCCCCTTATAGAATGTATTTCAATAGAAAGGTCCGCCACCTTGTGTTATAAGGGGTGGTGATGATGATGGACAGGTTGTTGCACTTCAGTAGCAGCTACATGTGGTGATAGTTATGCAGTTGTAGGTGGCAAGGGAGAGAGATGAGGTCAAAGCATAGGTACAGGACCTTACAGTAGAGTGAGATCAGGCCACCACCTAGGTACAGGTCTTTATAGCTGAGAGGGACCAAGCTAGAGCACATGCCACTCAAGGTGGGGATGGTGCAGCCTTGCAGCACCATATTAGTCAGTTGGTAAGGCAAGGGGCTCAGATATTGAGTCTTTTACACTAGTCACAGACTCAAGTGTAGATGGTCATTGCACAGAGGGATCATGCCCAGGCACAGGCACATGGTTTTATCATTCAGAGGGACCAAGCCCGAGCCCAGGTGTAGACTATCACTGCAAACAAAAGAGTGAGAGGTCAATGCCACATTACAGGCCTATACTGATAGAGGTCAATTGGTAGGAGAACGAGATGTTGTCATTCAGGAAGCCACTACTTTTGGTGACTCCAACATGATTCAGGATGTTATGAGGGCTAGCAGTGAGGCCTTGTATTATAGGACTGGCTATTTCATAGGAGTCCCGACAGAGCAGTGGGTGGATCCCTTTGAGTAGCTAGGTGTGAGTGGAATAGGTTCCTGATCATAGTGGTTAGGGAGATCAGTCAGATCAGTCCACTAGCCAATCGTACAAACTAGCAACAAACTGACTAGACATCAGCTAGCCAATCATACATAGGGTGGTACCCCTGGAGCAGGCCCATCATAGCCACCACTTTTCCATCCCCCAGGACATGGACCCAGGAGCCCCAGAGAGGGCGCGGGATGTGGTTGATTCCTCCATTTTACTTTTGTACAGATGTATTGTATGTATACATGCCTCTTATGAAGGCTGATTTTGATCGATGTATAGATTGATGTACCATTATTTTGATGCCTCTTGATGAAGGATGAGTTTTTATGCATGCCCTTTTTATAAGGCATATTGTATCGATGATGTATACCTTATTTTGAGACAGACATTTATACATGTATTATACATACATTCGATGATTTATTGTTATGTCATGCTTTGATTATGCTCTTATGATGATGGTTTATGTTTTGTAGATGATTGTATCATGATGTATGTTCTCTCTTTCTTTATGTATGTGACATACTTTAGCCTTAGAGATGTTTATGTTTCATGTTTTTGCATTGATGATATATCTACAGATAGTATCATATGTTTTGGATTTATGGGATGTTCTGATTTCTATTCTAGCACTTGGGATGATACTAGATGATATTGGTGTGGGGGGGATAGATTTGTGATTATGTGCAACCCCTCTTGCCCCCATTGATGATATGATATGTGATGATTAGCTTAGTATACATGCATGATGTAAAACTTAGAATTTTTTGTATATATGATGTATCAGATGATGTTTATATGTGATGAAATGATAGATGATAGATGTGATAACAAATGGATGTGCAGTAAACACACAAGTAAATTTTTTTAACAAGACTAAACAAACATACACAAAACAACACAACCAAAACAATATGCAACTAGAAATGAACTCAAGCAAACCTTAATAACACATTAAATTGACATTCAATCTAAGTAAAATGAATCCTAAAAGGTGCACACAACAGATGATGGAAAAGACAATAATTTTTTTACAAGTGAACTCAAGCTACGAATGAACCTAATGCCACACACAATTAAATCAAACAAGATTCAATCTAGGGTAAGAAAATGAACCACCACACAACATGAAAAATCACCCTCAATCAAAACTATACAAACCAACAACTAAAAGTAATTAAATTATTACCTTGTTTTTGTGGGACAACATTGATATATTTTCTAATGTTTTTGGGTTATCTTGAAAGATAAATTTTCAAGGCTACCGTTCACATTGTTTTTGAGGTTTTCTCTGAGACAACTTTGTAACATTGGTGTAGTCTTGTCCCTAGAAGGGATATTTTCTGAATGTTTAGGTTTTGGTGTATCCTTTTCTAATTTTTTTTCATTTTCTAAGGTCATGTTCAGAAAGCAATGTACAAGGACAAAGAAGCATGGATGCCCCTATCGTGATGTGGGAATATACAAAAGGAAGAATTCCACGCGTATATGTATGAGAAAGTGGAATGTGAAGGTGCCCCCAATGTTAGATGGGAATATACAAAGGCACATCGTTCATGCAGATATAAGAGAAAACAAGCCAGATCATGACTTGATGGAGATGGATTTGGTAGGGTTCCTAGACCTAGCAAAGGAAGTTATCCCTAGAAAGTGGTGAGGGTTACCCATCCTGATGCAAGAGTAACTTGTGACCGGTGAATCCTCCTCGAGCGTTGGAACTTGGTTTTCACCCAAAGACCTGCCCATTGCGCCATAATTGTGTGGTTTTCACATGTGGATGACCTATTTTTTTCTTTACTATTTTCTTAATTTTCTCATGTTTTGCTTGTTTTTTCTTTGTTTTTCCATTTTTTAGTTCTTATTTGATATTCTCGTCATTCTTAAGCATAGAACCACTTGAGATGCATGGATTTCATTGGTTCTGGAAGCTCTTCACCATCTGAATATGCCAGTTTATAAGCTCCTGATCCATACTTGGCAACCACCACATAAGGCCCTAGCCAGTTGGCCTCAAACTTACCTTTCTTTTCTCTGTCTTTGATGGTATTCTTCTGATTTTCTTTCAGCACTAGATCACCTACATCAAATTCATGATGAATGATCCATTTGTTATACCCTCTTGACACCCTGTTCTGGTAGACCTTGAGGTGATTAAGTGCTCTTATCCACTTCTTTTCATCCAACAGCTCTAGCTCTACTAGCCGAGCTACTCTATAGTCTTCGTCTTTATCAAGATAATCCCAGAGAGATATTCTTAGGGAGGGAAGCTCCACTTCCAAGGGTATGATGGCTTCAGTGCCATAAACTAGGGAATATGGGGTCACACCAGTAGGAGTGTGGATGGAAGTTTGATAGGCCCAGAGGGCGGGATGTATTTGTAAGTGCCAATTACGACCAGTCTTACTTACCATTTTCTCCATGATTCATACAAGGGTTTTATTGGTAGCTTCGGCTTGTCCATTACCTTGGGGGTAATAGGGGGTAGACCACTTGAGTTGAATATGGAAACGTTGACACAATGTCTTAACCATTTTTTTTGAAGGATTTACCATTATCAGTGACAATGGCGGAAGGGATACCATAACAACAGATGAGATGGTTCATGATGAATTTAGAAATTTGTGCACCAGTGACATAAGTAAGAGGCACAACCTCTACCCATTTGGTAAAATACTTGGTGGTAGTGATAATGTGGGTGTGGCCATCTGAAGAAGAAGGATGGAGCTTCCCTATGAGATCCAGGCCCCATTTAGAAAATGGCCAAGGTGTTGCAATAGGCTACAAATCCTGTGCTAGTGCATGTATCAAGTTTCCATACTTTTGGCATAGCTCACATTTCTTGACAAAATTACAACAATTTGCTTCCATGGTGGGCCAATAATAACCTACCCTTAAGAGCTTCTTAGCCAAGACCATACCGCTAGTATGTGCTCCACAAATACCACCATGTACTTCCTTAATAGTGTGGATTGAATCAGTAACATCCAAACAGTGAAGCAGATTCCCATCATAGCCACGATGATAGAGGGTGCCTCCTAGGAGGGTATAATGGGCTATATGGTGGATAAGGGATTTCTTCTCAGAATGGGTAATGTTATGGGGAAATGTGCCATCTTGTAGGTATCTAAAGATAGGGTCATACCAAGGGGATAATGGACCAACAATTTCACATGTCAAACAAGATTCCAGCATGTCATATGCGGGTATTTGTAAATTCTCTACAAAGAAAGGCATTTTTCTTTCCTGAGGTGGAATGCGTAAGAGAGATCCAATTGTAGCCATAACATCTGTTGATCTATTATGTGACCTTGGTTTTTTCTCAAAGATAATCTATGTAAAATATTCTTTCAAGGTTTCAACCAACTTCTTGTATGGAATAAGTTTCTCATCCTTAACCTTATATTCATCATTAACTTGTTTAATGATAAGTTGGGAGTCTCCAATGACTCGCAGTTATCTGATATTCCAAGTAATAGCTAGCTTGAGGCCAGTAATGAGTGCCTCATACTCCATAATGTTATTAGTGCAGGGGAATCCCAAATGGAATGCTCTTGGGATAACCTCACCTGTGGGAGTGATGAGCACTACTCCTACCCCTGATCCGTGGAAGGTGAATGATCCATCAAAATGGACTTTCCATTCTATAGATTCTTCAACATACATCATGGATGCATCTGGCAGGTCCAGACACAAAGGTTCCATTCCTGGTAGAGGAGCTTCTACCAACTGATCAGCCAATACTTGTCCTTTTAAGGATTTCTGATTTACAAACTCAATATCAAATTCACTCAGGAGAATGATCCAATTAGCCATTCATCCTGTAAGGGTGGGTTTGGATAAAAGGTACTTGAGAGGGTCAACTTTGGATATTAGTTTGGTTTTATTGTTGAGGAGATAGTGGCAAAGTTTTTGAAAGGTGAAGACAACCTCCAGGAAGGCCTTTTCAATCTGTGGGTAATTCAGTTCATAGGAAATCAAGGTGTGACTAAGATAATAAACCACCCTTTCTCTATGGTCTAGATCATATTGGGAAAGCAGTGCACCAATAGAAAACTGGGTAGCAGAGATGTACAAGAGGAGAGGTTCACCTGGGGTAGGTGGCATGAGTACAGGTGGGTTAACAAGGTATTGTTTTAGTAATGCAAATGCCTTTTGACAATCTGGTCCCCAGTTGAATGCAACATCCTTCTTTAGTAGATGTGTAAATGGGTGGCACTTATCCACAAGTTGTGAAATAAAGTGATGGATTTCCTGAATTTTCCCTTGTAGACTCCTCAGTTGTTTGAGAGTGGTAGGTGGTGGCATTTATGTGATATTCGTAACCTTTGCAGGGTCCACTTCTATCCCTCTTTGTGAAACAATGAAACCTAGGAGTTTTCCTGATAAAATGCCAAAGACACACTTCTTAGGATTCAAGCAAACCTTATAATCTCAGAGACACTGAAAAATACATCTCAGCACTTCAGGGTGCTCTCCTCTACTTTTGGATTTGGCTAGGATGTCATCAACATAATCTTCCATGATGTCATTCATCATGTCATGGAAGATGACAGTCATTGCACGTTGATAGGTAGCCCTGGCATTCTTGAGTTTGAAAGGCATGGCCTTGTAATAGAACATTCCCCAAGGAGTGATGAAGGTCATTTTATGTTGGTCCTCTTCTATAATCCAAATCTGGTTATAACCTGAAAATCCATCCATTAAGGACAACATTTCATAACCAGCAGTGGAATCAACAATCATATCAATGTTAGGCAAGGGGAAATCATCCTTAGGACATGCTTTATTGATATCATGGAAATCAGTGTAGATTCTTATGCCAACAGGTTTCTTCTGAACAGGGACTATATTAGATATCCACTCTGAATAGTCGATGGGCTTAATGAAATCAACAGCTAATAATTTCTCCAGTTCTTCTTTGACAAGGAGTGCAATTGTAGGGTGCATCTTTCTCAACTTCTTCTTGATGGGTTTAGCATCTGGGTGCACAATGAGGTTATGCATGACTAAGTCTGGATCTAACCCAGGCATATCAATGTATGACCATGCAAATATATCTTTATCTTCTCTTAACAAATCTACAAAAACCTTTTGTTCTTGAGCTGAGAGTGAAGCTCCCAACTTTATTATTCTTGGTTCTTCTTCTGAGCCAATGTTGACACTGATGGTTTCTTCCACAAGCATCTTAGAAGCATCCTCCATCTGGGTAGGATCAGGGGGAAGAGTAAGGTCAACCTCCTTAGGTAGCTCATCATCATCCTTGAATGGATAGCTCATTTTTTCCATAGGTTCTTCATTCTATTTGTCTACGAGTGCTTCAAAGAGTTTTTCACTATAAGACTTGCGTTTATTCCTTGCACAAGGTTTCTCTGAAGTATTTTTACTCTTGTTTGTGACCTTCTTATTCAAGCATCCACACATCTCTTCTTCTTCTCCAAAGTATGCACATGTGTCTAGCTGAATTGCAAAGCCTTTCTTATGATCCCCAGCTAGAATAGAGTCCCTGAGTCCCATGAATTCTGCTAATGCCTTGTCATTCTCAAAGAAGTTGATTGGCACATGAAATTGTTGATCCTAATCTATAAGTTCAGGATATACAAGGGCTACTTGGCAATTGGTTTGAGGCTTGGATTCAGATAAGGTAAGGACAACTGAATCAGGGAATAGGTTAGTTGAGGTGAGATCCTCATAGAGGCTACATTGGGAATCCACGTCACTATCAGAATGAGATGAATCACTCTCACATTCAGAAGAGGTGGCATCAATCTCAAAGGGTGGATCATCATGAGGTCATATTCCAAGACCATGTTTATTTGATTTGAAGTGAGGGATAGGAATGGGTTCCAATCACCCTTGCACATTGATTCCACATCCCAGCCCTTTGTAACCCATGACAAACATCATGCGGTGGCCTTTGACATATTGGGGTGCCTGATGGTATGAAGCCATGGTTCCTTCTGGTACTCTATTAGTAGGATTTCCTAACATATTTTCCTCAGACAAGAAACTAGTAGGAATAAATTTCTCCAATGGTTTAGGGCATTGTTTTCGAGTGCTTTTGAACTGAAAATAGGGCTTTCCTCGTGTCCTGGGTGACACTGATAAATATGATATTAATAAATCTTGTTCAAGGGTGAACGGATCACCTGGGTCATATTTTTCTGATGTTTCCTCCCATGATGTGAAAGGGTTGACCAACGAAGGAAAGTATTGATTGCAAGGAGTGAGTGAATCTAGGATCCACACGTTCCTTGATAGCCTCTATTTGCAAAGGAACAACAATGTCTGTAGAAGGGCATTCATAAGCTGCACGAGAAAAACTATGCAAGGCTCTACAATGTGTAAATGGTTCTGGATCACCCTGAATGGTGATTATCTATCCTTTGTGGCACATTTTGATACATTGATGGAAATTTGAAGGAATGGCCCACATGGCATGGATCCATGGGCATCCTAAGAGCATGTTGTATGGTAGATCCAAGTCAAGGACATGGAACATTGTATCATGACAAGTTGGCCCTACTTCCATTGGAATCACTATAGTGCCTGTTGACTCTCACTCCTCATTATCATAGGCCGTGATCGTAATAGTTTTGGCACCTAGATCCATTTCTGAATGGCCTAGCTGCTTAACCAGCTTCAAAGTACAAATGTTTAGACCAGATCCACCATCCACAAGTACTCTCTTAATTTTGTGATGGGTAACAACCACTTCTAGGTATAAGGGTAAGTTATGCTCTGGGTCATTACGTGGGATTGCAGCATGATCAAAAGTGATATGATCATTAGAGTCAAGGTGCACAATCATGGCTTGGAGGTGCGTGGGATCTACATCGGTTGAGACTCCCAAACTCTGCAATGTCTTATACAATATGTTTTTATGGGCAGTAGATATTTTGAGGAGATCTAAAATGGATATCCTAGCAGGTGTTTTCTCTAACTGGTCTATCAAATTGTACTGACCTTCCTGAGGGATAGGTAGGGGATTTGGTATGATTAAATGAGTGCATCTTGTCCCTACTATGCAACTCTTTTCTAAGATCTGATAGTATTGACCTGTTTATCAGATGAATGAATACATCCTATGAGAGAATCGAAGGGAGTGTCATTAGTGGGATAAATATAAGTGGCAGTCCTATAGTCATTGGAGGTTTGTCCATGATCTGGCTTCCTTTTCTTTTTATCTGCATGGTTAGGAAAGGGCTCTTTAAAGATACCCATTTTCTCATTTGGACCTTGGCCTGAGTCGGGGGGAGAATCTACAGTGATCTTTCCCTCTTCAATGAGGTCTTGTATGTAATGATGCAGTCTTAAACACCTATCTGTCTTGTGCCCTTTAACACGGTGGAAGTCACAGTACTCATGTTCCTTGAACCAAATGGGTTTTGGAGCATTTTCTGGGTATGGTACCATCACGTTGGGTACTCCACCATGTTTTCATTATATAATTGTTTCAGTATGGAAGATAAGGATTCTGTTAATGGTGTGAACTTACATTTGGTAGGTGCCTTGAGATGAAGTCCTTGTGAGAGATTTAAAAGTAGACCAGTCTGTACGGCTTGGACTCTTTTGGAGTCCGTAATGCCATCCCAATGACATGTTTGTTTTTATTGAAAAACTTTGGTTTATCTAAGGATTTTGCTTCATGTTTGTCTTTGACAACTGGTTTAAGTGTTCCCTTCATGATGAGGGCCTTCTCAATTTGACTTCCCTTCTCTATAACTTCTTCAAAGTTAGAGCCACAGTGCATTTGCAAATGGAAGGCTATTTCTGGGTTCAAGTTAGGCACAAATATGCTTACCAACTATTTTTCTAGCAAGGCACAAGGGAAATGACTTGCCAACCCTCACCATCATTGTAAAAATCTCACAAATGTCTCATTAGGATTTTGTTTTGTATTGCAGAGGTCATTCATTGTGATATCATTTTCCATGTTATAGGAATAATGTCATACAAATTTTTCTGCTAACATGGGCCACATTGTAATGGAGCCCTTGGGTATGCTATAGAACCATTCCAATCCCAGTGCCCCTAGGCTGTGAGGGAAGAGTCATATTAAGAAGTTATCATTGTATGCGACCTCTTGGAAAGCCATATAAAAGTCCTTTATGTGATCACGAGGATCACTCTTGCACTTATATTTATCAAATTTAGGAACAGTAAAATGTTTTGGGAAGGGTTTCCGTAACATGTCCTTATCGAAGGGGTAAGGGCATAGTTCTTCATACAAATATTTCCTATTATGTCCTATGTTTCCCTCTTGTAGCATAGTAAGCGTATCTTTCATTGATTGTAATTCTCATTCAATGATTTGTTCTTTGGTAGGTGAAATTGGTCTTTGTGCCTTAGCCACTTTAAAGGTCACGTCACTATATGGATCAAAGTGGAACTCATTAGATTTCATTTTGATTTTGTCTTTGTATACATTCCTACTTGAAGAGCCTAAGTTTGCTAATTTTTGGCTCAGTTTCAGGATCTATTTTTGAAGGATCTCTTCTTCAATTAAAGGATCCTCTTCCTCATCAAACTTGGGAGGTGGTGAGGCTTTTCACTCAATCTTCACTTTACGTGAAGCTTTGTAATAAGGTCGTCATGGATCACCAAGTGGCTTGGATGGGTCTCCTTCAGCAGTGTTATGATGTTGACCAGAAGTAGAAGCATACCCTACATCAAAAGGGTTATCTATGTCTAAGAGGGATCTTCATTCTTCTATTTTATGATTAATGACCTTAGTTTCCACTTCACGTTCTTGTGGAAGCTTAGCCCCTAGTTCTAAGACTCTTACGAGTACTTGATCCCTGTTATAAAAAAGGAGTTCATCAAAGTGGCCTAAGTCTAATTGGTGTTGTTCTTCAGAAGAGTCAGACTCCTCTCCGCTATGATCAATCAATGGCTCTGCATCTTTAACTTGTGAAAAGAGAGGTGCTAAGTTGTTTCCACTAAATGGGAATGATTCAAAAGGATTCTCTCCTAAGTCGTGGTCATTTGGTTTGGATGCCATCTTTGTGATTCTAGGCATCACTAGCCAAAAGTTATACGAGGTTCCATCTAAATGTCTTTGAAGTTTACGTGAAACCTAGGTGTATGTTTGTGTCAGTTCTAAAAGTAATGTTATGCAGTTGTTTTTATGACTCAAGGAACACTCATATGAACACTCAAATGCAATGATCACTCAAATTGTCATTTTTCCAAGCCTATACCCTAACTATGATTTCAGTGAAAGGGTTCTAAAGTGGATAGTGCCAATATCGTATCAATACGTAGGTCAAGTTAGAATTCTAACAAGGCCTAAATATTAAAGTGGTACTGACGCAATCTCTCGACGAGGTATACTAAAACTAGTTTGAATGCCGATGAAAGCTAAGTTTTCTGAAAATGGAAGTTGCAAGTATGTATAGCGTAACAACACTATCCTGATACATTAACCAAGAAAGCAAGGTGTTAGTATCAAGATGATGTTATTTTGGTATATATAAGGCAATATCGACACCCTAAAAAAGACTTAGATGACGTCAGAACTGAAATGAAGTAAGAGTATAGCAAGAAGTTGTTAGTTGCATGAGCAGCGTAACCACACAATAAAGGGACTTATATCAAGTTCTCAAGAAACTGAAAACCCAATGTAAGTACCAAAATTGTGTGACTAGAATGTGAGAAAAAAACTATCAACCTAAGGAGAGATAAAAAAGATGAACCAAAATCACAGTAGTGAAGATGATCTTGAAATCAAGATCAAAGAACTTATCAAAGATATGAAAAATGTACCTGCGCACTTTAGACGTTTAACAACCCAGCCACAAACATGGATGGGCATAAATGGACAAAAAAGTGGTGAGTACTATCTTTGATAAAACATGTGAGGTATGCTTCTTCTCACCCCAAAAAATGGGCGGCGAGAACGCAAGGGTATAGATCAAAAAGGATGAAAATAAACTAAGCACCACTTGGGTAGAGTTTCGCCTCATCTAAAGATGAGAATGAAACTGAGCTAAGTGAGACGTCATTTAATTCCATGATGAAATGCACTTAGTTCTAACTTACATGGGCTCTTTTCCTTGTTTGAAAAACAAGGTTCAGACTCCAAGTGAGTTGTCACTTCATGATGGCTTGACGAGACAATGAACTAGCAAAGTGGGCTCCAAGATAGAATGGCTCCTTAATAAGATCTCTCAACTAGGTGTCACAAGTTGTCCAAGAGTGATCTCAATTTAGAAAAAGAGTCACACTGACTGATTTGGGAGTATCTCAGCTTTACTTTACCCCCTTCTGATACAATGAGCAACTAGTGCATTCAGTTGTACCATCACTGGGGTCACGATACAGAAAACTTTGACTCTAACTCACAATGAAAAACTAGTCAAGTGGGTAAGCGGAGCACTTCCTATTTCATCCACGAGGTTACTCAGTGGTGGATTACTTTAGGGTTCCTGGAACCACCCCCATTGTTGTAGCTTAAGGCGTTATGCCAAAGGGGTTATGTTCCAGTTGAGTGGATAGGGACGTACCCTTTTCCGAAACCTGTAATACAGTGTGAAGTGAAATGGTGTGTTTTTTATCTTGCTTAACTTAATGTGGTTTTAAGTAGCACACCATTTGGCAACCTGTATGAAAACACGTGTATTAGAAGGTTTGTGTTTCATTTTGACACCTTTTCTTTGACAAGCGTTAGGTCCTGTACGTGACGAGTTAGTAATTTTCCATTCAATACTGATATCAAGAAAGAGAATTTACACATTGCTTTTGATTCCTAAGATCACCAAAAGGTGCGAAGGAAGAGCATACGCAATGTGAAAATTCCACTAAAACAAGTTATATGGAAAGTAATTTACTTTTAGAAGCATAAAACAAGTGTTTTTAAACATGACAAAAGGTTGTACAAGTGTTTTTGATCTCCAAGATCACCTAGAAGGTGCAAGGAGAGAGCATACACACTTTACAAACCTCATTTTAGTTAAGGAATGAAAAAACTTAAGTTATGCTAGATTAAACAATTTAATCAACACCCTGCACTTGCTTTGTTAGAATTTGAAACCTCTGAAAGTTTGAAAAAATGATCTTACAGCTCAGGGAAATAAAGTTCAAATTTTAACACAGACACCTGCGCATCCAGAATGACACCTACGCACCCCAGCCAACAGATACATGCCCTAACAAACATGGACACATGGAAGGGTTTTATGACAGTGGGCCCTAACACCTACGCGGTCCTGCTAGAAAGGTGTGCTAGGGTTTCAATGCGGACTCTCTTAAACCAATGGATACACCTACAAGCAAAATAAATTAGAAAATACAGTGGGACAGAAAACACCAGCACATCCAGAGACACGGGGATGCCCAACAATCGACGGAGATGCCTAGTGTTCGAAGGATATGCTCATGGGTCAAAAATGAAAGATTTTACACAGTAAGCCAATATATGCCAATGCGTTCAGAGACACAGAGATGCTCAATGGTCAACGGAGACGCAAATGGTTTAGCGGATACGTGGCCCATTCTAAAATGTGTTTTCAAATAGGAGTATGATAAATGGATACACAACCATCTCAATGCCTAGCGCTAGGGTATCAACGGAGATGCCCCCTTCAGGACACCTGTGCGTACCCCCTGAAAAACCTGTAAAAGTCACGGAATTGAAATTTTTTGACAAGCAAACAGGTTAAAGGTTAGCCAAAGAAGCCTATTTCTAGCTCAAACCCACAAAAAATACATGATCAAGGATGATTTAGCTCACTTAAAAAATGAAATCATGTAAATAACAAGCTATTTATCCTAGAAAACATGAAAGTGGTTAGAAACTAAAAATAAATAGCTTGAAAAAGACTCCATTAATGGAGGATGGACTTCATGTCCCACCAAGCGTGCCAAATGTGTTCAAAGAAAGGTTGCAAAAGCTATGGAATGGGGTAAGAACACTTAAGAAACCCCAAATCTTTGTGCAAAACCAATCAATGGACCATCAGATAAGAAGTAAACAAGGATTCCTACTTTGCATGCATTAACCTTGAAGCAAACAAGCAAACTTAACAAATATAATTACCCTCTATTCTTGAAAGCTTAAATAAGTGAGCCTAATAAGGATCTAAGCAATCAGTTTGTGCTTAAGAGAATGGGATCTCACCATTAATGGCTTCAAGGCCAATGGTTCTTCCCATTTACTCAATGGTGTGTGGTGTGTTGCAAAGGATAAAGCAAATAGCTCAATAAAATGAAATAAAACTCCTAATCCTAGCAATAATACTATAGTTTATGTTAGAGGGAAGAAGTGTTCTTGTAAATGAGAGGGGGGTAGTGGGCTATTTATAGTTTTCCATTTGGGAAAGTGGGAGATTTGGGTGCATGTGGGACAAATGAAAAATCCCAAAAAGCACTTTTAGCAAGTCAAAGTAAGATTTGACTAGGTTTTAGAAGAGGTTGGCCATAGTTAGGGCTAATTAACCTAGGTTAGGCTAGTTAATCTCATTTTAGAGAGAAATTAGGGTTTTGAAAGAGTTTTGAGAGGTCTAATCAATCCAATGAAATGGATTGATAGTCTAGGAAGCTAGTAGAAGTAGTCTAGAAGGGAGTGAGAAGATGGTTTAGTCAATAAAAGGCTATATTATCCTGTTTAATTGATTTATAAGAGGAATACGACCAAAAGAGTGTCATAGGAGGGGAGTTAAATAGGTCTAACTGACGGTATGCCATCAATTTGTGAGGAGGAGAATAGTTAGTGCAATACTAGGAATAATAGTGCTTTGATCAAACAGCGACCAAAATCCCTTATTAGCCATGGTAAAGGTCATGGCTTGGAATATAAACAACCTCCCAACTGGCTATATGCACAATGTGGAATTTTCATCCCAATAAGGAAAATCAAGTGCGTGTGAGGAGGCTCAAACTCAGGTCAGATAAGTAAAAGGATAAGCGCCTGGGCCATGGGGTGTGAATTTTTATAACATGGGCTTTGTTGTATATGTTCACCACTTGGTTTGGAGACTAGCAAAATTTTGTCATAACTATAAGAGTTGGCCCAGAATTTTGAGAGGCTATCCCTTATGATGATTCCCCTAGTAATTTTTCCTGGCTAGGAGATGTTACTTTGGGAAGGTAATGATTCTTACTGGAAACTATTTAAATTGTTATTCCCAATATGATAAATAGATACGGTCAATTTAACTGGATCAAGAGGCGTCACCTCATTTTGATTCGAACTCTGTTATCACACCTCATGTTGATAATCCAAGTCAATATTCTTCCTCCTATTTCTTTATTTTTACACACTCCATTTACTATTTTAATTATGTCTTACAAGAGACAAAAATATCCCCAATGTCAATCAGCTTCATTAAAAATGTTAAAAGTACTATTACCTATTGGACCATCAAGTTTTATTTGAGAACTTTTATGAAATGGAGTGTATACTTTGTAGAAAACCCTGACAATTAGAATGCATTTTAAATAACTTAGAAAAAGGAACTTGAGAAACTTTACAGCCCATGATAAAGGAAGATGAGGACCCTAAGCATGAAAGTGCCACCAAAATGATTAACTAAAATTTTGATATGTGCACTAGTTAATCTAAGTTATGAAAAACTGTAAATAAAATGAATAAATGCAGTAGTAAAGAAATATGCAATAAATGACCCAAGAAACTAAGAAAATGAAATAGAAACCCTAATATGCAAGAGAGAAGATGGAAAGAAGCTCATTTGAAATAGGACATATGTTCGTAGAGGTAACTAGAAAATCAGGTTGCAGGTTCGACTATGCAAAAAGTCCTAAAAAGGATGGATCTGGACTGATTCTCTAGACTGGGTCACCTAGAGAAGGATTGGGGTGCCCACTGGTGCTCTAATTGTGCAAAATGGGTGCCTTGGTCTGCAAAATCTTTAGAACTAGTTTTTACATAGGTTTTGCAAGTGGTGTAAAACCTTTGTTGTATTTCACATCGAGTTCTGCACTACTTCAGATGTTGTTGTTATTCCAAGATGAATAGAAAGACCTATGCAAAACCATAAAAAAAGTATCAAAATCCCTAAAAAAGAAAAATGCATATACAAGGGTCAAACTGTACTCAGTTGCCACAATGGTGGTCTTACTAATTGAGCATTGCACTACATTCTAGACCCAAATGTGTGTGTGTTGTGTGTGTGTGTGTGTGTGTGTGTCAAACATGCCCTAGGTTGCTCTCATGTTAGTTGCACTTTGGTGATGTAGCGAGCAAGTAACTATGTGGAGAAGATGTAATAGAATGGTGCATGGAATATAATAGAATCCTCCCCCTATGTTGTGTGTGATGCAAATGTCCTAACCTTTTACCTTGTGATGAAGCTAGGTGGATGAAAATGTATATCTCCAATATAATAGATGGATGCAACTCTAGGTGGATGATAGTAGTGATAGTGTTTGGTCCCTCATTATGGTCTCATAACTTTATATTTATAGGGTTCTCTTGATCTAATTTCCATAATTAATCCCGAAAAATGAGGCTGACCACAACAAAACCCAAGGGATGGGTCACTAATTCTCTTATTAACAGATCCTAAAAATAACATGCCCGGCAAGTATAAAAATCAGCAATTGCATAATTTTAGAGACCAGGGCACCCGAGTTATCACCCCAGATACCAGCTTGGCGTTCCTCAGTTAAGGACTAATAGATGAAATGGTAATGTATGAACCAAGGCTGACTGAATGCGTGTTGGAAATGGATGCATTTTCATACGAATTAACAATAGAAAACAATGTAAAAATGGCCAAAGATATATGTTATTTTTATATAAGTTTCTTAACTAAACAACATTCTAAATAGTCAGTATGAGATCAATGTACTAATATATTCAACATTTTTGAAGTAGTTTTTGTTATTGGTGTGTGTGTGTGCTGTGTGTGTGTGTGTGTAGTGTCATCATGTGTGTGTGTGTGTGTGTTGTGTGTGTGTGTGTCGATGTCATACTGTGATGTGTGTGAGAGAGAGAGAGAGAGAGAGATGAACCCCACACACTGTACAATAGGTACTACACACCTGTATCTGATCACACATGATTTACATATCTACATGTTCATAAATACTATAATTTATTCATGACATACATGTAGGCACACTTCTATTGTCTACATGTTTACAACATCTACTACTCATTATACAAACTAATAGTGGATATTTTTGGCATTAAAGTTCAATACAGATGGGCATTTAATGTCTGCACGTATTACACATCATACATCATACTAGTATTCATCATATATATGCAACACCTTCATAGTCTACAAGTCTAGCATTTCATACTACTCATTTTACATACTACATCAACGCATAGGGATCTTACACTTTTTAGTGAATTTAAAATAAACTTCTTTCGCATTGCATATTATACATCGTACATACAAATTCTACCCATTATATGGTCATATATTATCATCATGTGATACTACATCATCTTCTACTTAGCTGCACTCACTACCCTATGAAATGCATACTTTAGTTCCTCAGTCCATAATCGACTGTCAAATGGCTTATAAATTAAATAGACCTCATATAATCACATGTTCCATCATTAATAACCTTCTATCTTAGAAACATTTCTAGGTTAGTGATCCCAAAAAATTATAGGCTAAATGGTCACCTATTCTATCATCTTGTAGTGGTATACGCTTTAGGGCTACATCACCACTTTCTCTATTCATTTTATAGTGATATAACAACTTAGGATAAATCATCATTCTCTTTTCAACTTCATGATTAATCTCAGTGATATATGCATTTGGTATCATTTCAGGTCGCATCTCGTCAATACACATACACACTCCTTCATAGCATGTTAGACACAACACACACTCAACCATTTCCCGATGAAACACTCTTTATTTACGATTCATTCTTGAACCAGGTTGCCTTAGGGGAAAAAATTTAAAAAACTCATTGCATACATTTCCATTCACTTGGGGGGCATTCGACTCATATCATCCATCTTACATTTTCTATTCACATCCATCCACAAAATAATTCTCATATCTTATGTTTCTTTTATATAGTTTCTTACTTGTTCTTGTATATGGTCACTTATTACACATGACTAGTTATATATCTTGTATGAAGCATTTATTATTTACCATATAAACATGGGTGTTCACATATTTGTCTATTTGGTATTGCAGAAGATAGATAGTTTTTACAATGCAGCATGGATGTATTTCAGCTTTATACCACTCCTATACAATGGTCGTTGGGGGCATCCACATTATGTCTCTCACAAGGTGAATTATGGTTTCATTTACATACTTAGCCCTTTTCTATTAATTGGTTATACATATCTTTTGGACATACTGGTTATCTTTCTAACATGCTAATGGGTAACTTCATTTGCAACATTTAGTTTTGCAAAGATTATTTGCTTCCATGGTGTATATTTTTTTTGAAACTTGTTTAGTATATTTGTCAACATGTTGCTTCTCTTATATGTAAAACGGGCCTTTCCCTATGTTTGATGGGCACACTTTTTTGGTTGTATGCTGGTCATATGGCCTTCAGTGTCTTGCAACATCATGAGTTATGTCCCATGTCTGCAACTCACTTTGTGCGGTCTATCTGTTGTCTTACTTGTGGGTTCTAGCATTACTACATTGCTTGGTAATTATTATTAAGGATTATGTGGAAGTTTCTGACTCACAGTATCTACATCTACAGTAGAAAAGTTATTGCATACTAAATATTTTAGGCTATCCTTCTGTTATAAGTGTGCACCTTGGTTATATACCAAACAACATATCAAATATATCCCCTTGTTGAGTAGAGTTAAAGACTTCATGGTTGGGAGAAAAACAATTTGGGGCTGCACGTCCACCTATGAAATCTCACATGTGCCCCTAAAATTTATTAGGAATCATTTAGGGTTCCTACTATATACTGAATAGTATTACTAACCATATTTAATTAACGCTACTTCTCAAAGAATTACAAATTATTGTTGTATGTCACATCCAAATGGGTTTAGATTATTTCTAAGAATTCCTGTACACGATGGCTTCTACAACATTACATTGGATCCTACCATATGCACTCTTGGTACATAGAGTAGGATTTTCAAAATGCTTAAGGAGTTTTACAATAATTGAGGGGCAACCTATACTTCTTCGGTCAGTGGAATCAAATTTCCCAAAAAACCAGGTAGTACAGAGATATCTTCACACACGTCTAGAGAATAAGTTAAAGGTTGGAGGATATCAATAGAATATCTTCCCTATATTGTTCAACATTTGAGCATCTTGTAGTCCTAAAATAAACCAGGATTTACATTTCTAGTCCTGATACCAGAATCTCTCTCTACTCACATCATGGATAAGGTGTACAGTTACGACCTTTTCATTGAGTGTTCAACACTTTACATGCATCTTGCACCACATATACATATGCCTTAACATAACATCTCCTTACATATTTGATTATGCATTTTAGTCATCCTCCTGACAGGTATGACTATGTGAGATGCTTCCTCAAATTTTCACAATGTGCAGTTAACCAGATGGTGAACACCAAGAATAACGTTTTACGATAGCACAGACCTCTGTTAAATAGTTTACAGGTACATCGCCAACGATTCTAGTACCTGCAACACACGCATTTCCACCATCGGTTCAGGGAAATCGATCACTTTTTTTGGATTTTGACATGGTTATTTAGAATCGCTCCAGTGATTCTCTATAGTCACTTCAACTTCTTCTAAATGGATCCTTCAGAACGTTTTCTACTGTTTATAAAATGGTATGCATCTCTCAAGTTATATTACACAAGCGTTCATCTCACCAATAGTGGGGGGAAATTCAGAGTTCAGCTAGTTGTCATCACGCACTTGTGTATTATCATTATGCAGTCTTAAAGATACTATTCTTATGATTTATCTGAGTCAAGAAATTGGAGGTTATAGCCAATGGATCATGGATCCATTTTAACTTGCCTCTTTGTCAGCATTCATACCTTCACCATCTACTGGTTGACAAAGCCACTATTGGTTTGGTGAGTCATGTGTGTGTTTCAGAACTTGATTATTTTCACCCGGCCTAGTGTAAATGCATTGACCTGTCATAGTTCCTCCTATTGTCGTTGTGTTATCTCCTAACTCCAACTATCTGATGGGGGGGTCAACATTCCACCATGAAAAGTGGTGCTCCGATTTTTTATGGATAATAATCATTCTCTATCAAATTTTCCTATGTTATTCCCTGCAGTGATATAGTGATGAGAGCCACTGATACTACGCTGCAGTTGATCATGATACCTGTGGTTGTTCGTAAATCCACTCAAAACTGATCCATAGTTTCATGGTTCAATCCTAGTGCAAACCCACTTGTTGTGTGGTTTTTATACCAGAAAAACTACCATACCATTGGTTGTAGTAAGGTCCTGGGAAAACTATCTGTTGTGTGGTCTATTGGTCTAACCACTTGGAAAACCATCAAGATCCTTTGATTGGTGTTGTCCTTGAAACCATCCAAATCATGAGCATGCTTACATAGCGGCACAGTTGCAGTATGTACAAGCACCTTTTCCTCATGTAATCGCACTAAGGAGGGGAATGTTAGGAATATATCATTAGTGCTCCTATACTAGATATCCTCATGGGTGAAGGAATAATTACATTGGTTTCCCCCAAATATTATTATGGTAAATTAGTGAAAGTCACATAGTTGCTATGTAAATGTAAATAGTAAATCCTAAAATGTTCTTTCTTATGTGGTACATGTCATCCACATACAGACACGGAATAATAAAACTTCCATCCTCAGTATTGTCTTTATACACACATATTGGTCAAAATGGCATCTTATATAACCTTTTTGGGTGTATGAAGCTATCAAATGTCTTATACCATTAACGTGGAATGTTGTTGTAAGACCATACAAGCTCTTATTCAATATGAACACCATCTCCTATTTACCTTTGAGTGTAATGAGCCCTCAGTGAATGTACTACATATATAGTTCCTCCTCCCAACAACCATAGATAAATGTTGTCTTTACAATTATTGTCTGTGTATCTATTTGCATGGATCTTCAGCTACCACTAGATCCAAGATTAAGTTCTACAGAACCGAGAACATCAAGAGTGTACTACAAAAACAAAAAACCTCATATCAGAAAAACTGATTTTTTTCAAAATATGAGGTCCATAAATTTACTTTATAAAAATAGTAAGCCTTCTAAATAAGCACTTGCTATTTTTAGTAAGTCTTCACAAAGAGTATTTTCAGAAAAGGCAATTTACAAATGGATTATCTAGAAGGAAAAATAGAGTGATCGATATTGAAAAGGGTGGAAAATTGACATTTTCTAAAAATACTAATCCTTTTAGTGTATAGTCTTCAACACTTCCACACATGAAAATAGGATCCACAACATAACACAACACTCCAAATATTTTTCTATGTTATTCCCTGCATTGAGATAGTGATGAGAGCTGATGATACTACTGCAACATCATGATATTATAGTTGTTAGCAATCCACTGGAAAAACTATCTAGAGGTTATTGGTTCTTTCCTAAAAACCATCTTTTGTGTGGTTGTTAGTAATCCACTGGAAAAACTATCCAAAGGTTGTTCGTATTGTCCTAAACAACCATCCATTGTGTGGTTGTTGGTTAACCACTTGGAAAACCATCCAGAGGTTGTTGGTATTTTCCTAGAAACCATCTAGATCATGATCAAGCTACGAAGTGGCATGTTGCAGTACAAGGAAGTTTTTCCCCATGTTCTCACTAAGGGGGGAATGTTACGAATTTATATTAGTGCTCACATATATTTTGTATGGGTTAATATATTATGTGTTAATGTAGTGTACTTATACGTGAGGATTGGTAGGTTGAACCAACCCACGTATATAGCTATTTAGGTGAGATATAAATAAGGGGTTGTTTGGTATATGGTTGAGTTGTTTGAAAAAACTTGTATAGTTATTGCGGGAATCCTTAATAATAGGAAATCGTCATCCTATAAATATATAACTTTATATTATGTTGAATAATGAATTTTTATGGTGTTTTATTGAGTAACTCTATCCATATTATTTCAAACTTAAGTTGATTTTTAATAAATATTAAGTTGAGGTGGCCATGATTTCAGGTGCCTGATTGAAGAACTACATGATTTCACCTTCCTTTTACACACTTGAATTGGAAAAAAATATATGTTGAATAAAGAAACTTCCATATTTATACAATTTTTCTCAAGTTCTATTTATGTTTTCAAATATGGAGATAAAGAAAAAGAACTTCCTTATTTAAATCCTTCTAGATTTCTTGTTAGAAAACTTTAGAGAGGATCTGAAAGGTTAATCAATGGTTGTCACTCACCCAAAAAAATGTGTAATTCTTACAAAATTTGTAATTTTTGTGGGTAAAATGAATTCTATGATGTCTTTGTTTTCCTTTTTGAAGTCTTGAGAAAAGATAAGTGATCCCAACAGTTATTCATTTGCAAGCACTTTGAGTTCTTTGGATCTTTTTCTTTGTTCCCTTTTCATGGAAATCTATGTGACTTTCCCTATGTATTTTAAATCAATGTAGAAAAGAGAGATCCTCTTATGTAATTGTCTTGATCATAGTTCCCCACATCTTCACATATGGTTACCATTTTCCTGTTACTCCATCACCTAACTGTATATAGTATTCACTTTTTAGTTGTAGTTAAACCAAGATTTTTAGAGAACTTGTGGCAAGCTTGTGCTTCTTGATTGTCAGTGCTTTAATGTCCCCGCATTCTACGCAATTCAAGTCTGCTAATAATATCGCAAGGCTGTTATCTCTGCAAAAAATTTCTAAGTCCTATTTTTCAATAAAAATCTGGACATTGCAGGTTTCCCTCTCATGTTTCTCACATTGGAAAAATCCTCACATTCAAATACTTGGGCCTTGTGTGCACTTCACCGATCTGATTTTTCTCCATTTTTCTCATCTTTTAAGTATGCATTGTGGGGTTACTTAACTTGTGTAGATTTTGATTTTACTTATACATATTGAATCCTGTGTGCCCTCTAACCTCTTAGTCCTCACAAAATGTGTTAGAAGCCCTCTTTTGCCACTATTTTAGAAGCTTTCTACTTAAAAAATTTAAGGTGTGGAGATTTTGATAAGGCGCGTTTTTGCACTTTAAAGATCCCCAAGTCGTACTTGGAAATTTAGTTCCTATAGTGATTTTATAAATGTGTTCTTAGACAATTGCATTTTATAACTCACAAGATGTGTGAAATCACTTTACCCAGAGTTCTAAAAGTTTCTCCATTGTATACATTTTCAAGTACTTTAATGGTACAAATATTTCTCTACAAGACCACCCAAGTACATAGGTGGTACAAAAAGTGAGCTATATAGAGGCCACCTACATCTCTTAAGCCAGGCATGAAAAGTGAGCTTAAGAGGCTTCCCAAGCTCCTAAGTGGTATAAAAAGTTAGACTTAAGATGTCTCCAAATTGAATCTAGTAATGTGGTATGAAAAGAGACTTAATATGTTTCATCACACTCTTACAGTTCCATAAATCCAAGTGATTTAAGATCTTGACAAAGATCTCATTAGTGGTCAAATATTACATTTTTACCATTAATAGGCCACACCCAAGAATCATAATTCACAGCTATGAAAAGTAAGCACAATGTATAGAGGCAATTCCCATGCACTACAAGTGGTATGAGGATGTCGTTATGAGAGGACAATACAAGGATTCTTAAGTGCTATGATCAATTGACTGTGGGAAACTTATCAAATCTCTTAAGAGGTACATAATGTGACTTGATAAGTGCTAGATGGTGTCAATTTAAGATGTCAATAACCCCTCTTCATCGTCGCTCCTCATATTCCTAATTAAACTCAAAAGATTATAAGTCATTGATTTCTTAAAGGAAAAGAAGTTATCATAAGATGGATACAATAGTATACCAACCTTATTACTGATCATAATTCTTGCATCCAGTGATCAATTTGTTTGTATCTATTTGTATATATGCTGTGGTGGTAATAAATTAAAGTAATAGGAAATTAATATTAATGTTTACTATGATTAAGAATTAATGAGTGATTTGTAATAACAAATCACGTATATATTTTGTTAGTATATAAGTTGTTATTAACAACTTATATTTATGGATATATTATTTGGTGATATATTGTTACAACAATATATCACGAATAGATTATTGTTTTAGGAGAAGTTGCAGGAGATGTTGTAGGAGATATTTGAGGAATTGTAGTTCCTCATATTTAGGAGCAATCTCTCCTATACATATGCATTGTATGTAAAATGTAATGTATCCGGAATGAATTGAAAGTATATTATTATTCCGTGTTTAATATTGTACATTATTCATCTGTAAAACTGATCCAAATTTATTATTTGGTATCAGAGCGATATCTATCTTGATTAGAATATTAAGAGGAAACATTGAAATCCAATTTGGCACAGATGAGATAATGATATTTGAATGCTATGCCATTGATGTATCCATGGATCGTTTTCTGCCTGCGTATAGTTTTTTGGACTCCTTATTGTAGATCCATTCAACAGATATATTGGTCAGTGTATGAACAAAGATTCATTTACGTTCAACACATGCAGTTTATTTATATGACAGATCCTTCTGGATAACGTCCAATGTATCACTATTTTTAGATTTTTGACCTGTGTAGTAGATTTGTGGATTCCGTGAAAGTTTCAGCAGGCATGATTTTGGTTCCACATGGCTCATCAATTTTGACTCGATCTTGATTCATACTGTCAACATTTATATGTTTTTAGATCGACTTCAATGATTTTTGAATAACAATCAGCTGCTGGAAGTGGGCAATATGTCTGAGTAGTATTTGTGATAGATCTGGATATTCATGTTGTGAAGAGACAAGACAGATATCTACATCAGCGACATGTTGTGCTAGGATCTTTATTTTGCATCAGTTGAATCAGTTTCACTGCCATTATTTGCATCGAGATCCACCATGTGATATTTCTCCATGAAAGATTTGATTAATTTGGCAAAAAGAGGATCTGTTCAACAATTTTTGTTTTTTAATCTGTTTGCTGACCAGATCTTGCAATCTACCTGTTGAAATTGTCATCTGCATGAAGTCGACTGCATTTTTGAAGAATTGAATTGTACAACCAATTTGTTTTTGGGTTCACATCCAGTGTTTTCACTTGGGAAGTTTGTGCACGATCAGCCTTGCATTCTAACCATTCCAAGCCCACGTGTTTCTTTAGATCAGAATTCCAAGCATCTGTTCTGCATACACACAAGATTGCATCAGAATGACTGCAAGTGCCTCGTAGAAATCATTTAACGGTGGAGTGATTATATTTTTCAGTTTTGACTCTCGCCAGTGAGCATTTCATAGTCCAAAAATGTGACGGGTTTTGTACCTGTTTTGTTCCTGCCACACTAGCTTCCAATAAATGAGATTGATTGTGCAAGAGATTTTGTTTCAATGATTTAGAGTGCTTGACTCGAGATCCAAAATTTTTTGTTCGATACCATCCATAGCATACAGAGATGACCTGTATTCGAATGTGGAGATCTGCTACGCATGTTAGCTGAGTCTTCAAACGGAAATAGGATGCAAACTATACATAATATTCAACCTGGTTTTGTACGACTCCGCAATCTTGGGGTATGATCTCAATGATTCACCAATTTTCAATAGTTCATTCTCCTACGTCCATGCAATCGCACCCATCGTGTGGAGATTAGATTCAAATTTGAACAACTATTGTCCATCAAACAAGAAGATCACGCAGGTTATATAAAGGCAAGTCTTATTTAGATAAATTGTCCATTGGTAAAGTGCCTATTCTATTTATGTTGTAAGTCCGTTGTTTAAATCTGTATAATATTATTGCCTATTTCTATTTAAATGGTCTTAGTTGTTATTAAAGTTGTTTAAATCTAATGGTAATATTCGTAAATGCCATGCATTCGGTCCTTCATGTGTATAAGCTAGATTTAAAGTTGTAATTAGAATTTGGGATATTTTATAAAATTGGTCAAAATTATAACGTCACTATTGTTTTTTGTTTCGAGTCAATTAGAGTCATCAATTGTCATTTAGAATCAAAATACCAAAAGTGTTGTAATTTGTTGTTAGTTTCGTTATTGTCAAGTCTCATTGTGTCTTATGTCAAGTTAATTGAAATAGGTGATTTTAGGTTATCTGTCTAGTCGAGTCTTCTTGTCCAAGTCAATTGTGTTATATGGTTAGTCAAACCATAAAGTTTTGTTATGTGAGTCAAAACTTGTAAAAATAAAAAAAAATTGCCTCACGAATGCATTTTCGGTGTTACCCGACGTCCGAAAAAATAAAGTGTTTCACATTGCAGGAAGGAAGAAAAGAATAAGATCAATGTGGAAACAAATGCACTTCATGTTCACATCTTGCTGAGTTAGCAGCATGATAATGGAGGATGGAGGCATCGGAGGCTGGAGGTCAGACAGCGACCTCTCGTCAGTCACCAACGACGGGGCCGCACAGAATGATTTGGTGGCACAGGTGTGCAGTGTGAGTACTTGTTTTTTGAGTTTTGCAGTGTTCCAGATTCAGTTGTGTGGTGTGAATTTCAGCTTGGTGTGATTCTTTTTCAGAGTTCCTGTTTTGTGTTGAATAAGTGAAATGTTCACATTGAGGGGGGAACATGATCAACATGATCCAATGTTCCATTTTCAGTTTTTCAGTTGAGTATGTGGCTTTTCCTATTTCCCCAAATGCAAAAAAACATAGTACAGAACAAATAACACAGTGAAACGCAACATCATGAGGCTTGATGAGGTAGAACAGTCAGATGTGTTCCTGTTCGTACCTAGGTTTGTGGTTAGCCTCTTGAAAACCATTGAAGGCTGTTCAGATGTGTTCCTGCTTGAGTTCCCACACTGCTAGGTCAGATGTGTTCCCTAGAGTGACTGGTTGATAAGCAGATGATTCCTGAGCGTGTTCCCATCCTCGTCGGTCAGATGTGTTCCCGACAGTGCTTGGTCGATAAGAAGTTGATGTGTTCCTTCTTCTACCTTCAGTTCGAGTGTGTGCCAAGATCATGAGCGCGCAGAGGCGGCAGGCTGCAAAGGAAGTGTGAAAGTTCTTTTGTTACCATGTAAACATTAAGGGGGGGAATGTTAGGAAATTAATATTAATGTTTACTATGATTAAGAATTAATGAGTGATTTGTAATAACAAATCACGTATATATTTTGTTAGTATATAAGTTGTTATTAACAACTTATATTTATGGATATATTATTTGGTGATATATTGTTACAACAATATATCACGAATAGATTATTGTTTTAGGAGAAGTTGCAGGAGATGTTGTAGGAGATATTTGAGGAATTGTAGTTCCTCATATTTAGGAGCAATCTCTCCTATATATATGCATTGTATGTAAAATGTAATGTATCCGGAATGAATTGAAAGTATATTATTATTCCGTGTTTAATATTGTACATTATTCATCTGTAAATCTGATCCAAATTTATTAATCAAAAAAATTTAATGGCCAACATTTTGAGTTATGGAAGCTCAAGATGGAAGATTCTTCTTGTGGACCTAGAGATCAATGGCTTTTTGTTTCTGGAGTCATGTCTACAGTGTATGAAGGTAGAGGATCCCAAGATTTAATATTGATAGAAAGGCAAGGAATTTTAATTAGATTGTGTCTGTCAGATTCAGTTTTGTTGAATGTGTCAAATGAGAAATCCGCTCAAGCATTATGGGAGAAATTGGGGGCTTTGTATCAAACAAAGTCTCTGGTGAACAAAATGTTTCTCCTAAAAGAAGCGATATTCATTGAGAATGAATGATAGAGACTCTTTGCATAACATCTGAATGTCTTTAATATTGTGGTAAGTTAGTTGATTTTCTGTTGATATTAAATGGAAGAAGAGGATAAATGTATTACTCTATTGTCTTCTTTACCTGAATCTTGGGATAATCTAGTTATGGCTATTACTAGTACTACGACAAAATTATTAGTTGAGGATGTAGTTGTGGCCTTTGACTATATAAAGAAATGAGGTGGAAATCCATTGACAGTATTATCAATCGAAGGATGCCTTTGTATGTGATAGGTCATACATAAGAGAAAAACAAGAAGAGGAAAGGACAAAAGTCCAGAAGTAAATTGAATACTACATAAATATAAGAGGAAATTTGGAACTATGGTAAAACGAGGCATTTCAAGAAAGATTATAGATCTAAAAAGGTATAAAAGGGTAATTCATGTAACAATCTTTAGATCTTCAAATATGAAACCCTCTAATGAAGACTCAGGAAATTTTTTCTTGGCAGCTTTCTAACTCACATGCATATGTGATGGTACATGGTTGATTGACTCAAGTTCCTCTTTTCATATGACTCCACACAAGGAGTGGTTCTATGAATATGAAAAGTATCAATGGAGGTGATGTATTATTAGGATAAAAATCAACCTGTAATATCATAGGTCACAGGAGATTCAAGTTGAGGTTTAAACATTGGAAGGATTAAAACCCTCCCATAGTGTTCTACACATTCTAGGTTTGACCAAAAACCTAATATTTGTAAGTAAGATGAATGATGGGTGTTCAGGTAGCATTTAGTAAAGATAGTTTCAAGATGGTTTGAGGTGTAATGGTATTGGAAGAGGCATTCATACTGAGAACAATGTTCAAGATTGAGGAAAACATTGGTACTGATGAGTGCAATAGCTCAATGGTTTTAGAGGATAAGAAAGCTTCGAATCCAACTCCTACATGTGCTTACAATGAAGATGATGTTGTGGCATCAAAGGATGGGACACATCATAGAGAAAGGACTTCGTACTTTAAAAGTAAAAAGGTATGGTTGAAGGAATTTTTGAGTTTCCTTTAGATTTTGATTTTTGTGAGCATTATGTGTTTGGAAAGCAAACTAGAGTAAATTTTCCTATGAATGCTACAAGATCAGAAGGAATTTTACATTTGATACATAGTGATGTTTTTGGACCTGTAAAAGTTCCATCACTAGGAAAATCCATGTTCTATGTTAGTTTTATAGATGATTTCTCAAGAAATACCTGGGTATATTTTATTCAGAATAAGTATGAGGTTTTCGATAAATTCAAATAGTTTAAGGCTCTTATGGTAAATCAAACAGAAGAGAAGATAAAGGTTTTGAGAAGTGATAAGAGTGGGGAATATTTCTCTAATTTCTTTGATAAATTGTGTAAATAGAGTTGAATATAAAGTCAAAAGAAAACTCCATATACGCCATAACAAAATGGAGTTACAGAAAGAATGAACAGAACGTTGATGGATAAGGGTAGAAGTATGCTCAGTGGTGCCATTTTGGACAGAAAATTTTGGGTAGAAGCAGTGGCAACTACATTTTATTTATTAATAGATCACCGACATCTACACTTGAACAATAAAACTCCTCAAGAAGCATGGACTAGTAAGAAACCCTCAATTTGACATTTAAAGGTATTTGGTTGTGTTGCTTATATGTATATTACAAAAGAGAAAACGAATCAAGTTAGATAATAAATTTGCTAAGTGCATATTTATTGGATACTCTAATGGTGTAAAAGGATACAAGCTATGGAATCTAGAAACACATAAGGTTATTTTTAGTCTATAATGTAATATTTAGAAAGCTTAAGGAGATTCCTAGAGAAGGAAGAAAAACTAGAGGAAGATCATGTTAAAATTGAGGAAGATGAATCTATGTCTGAATTTGATGTGACTACATAAGATGAACCACAAAGAGAGTTGTAAGAGGAAGATTTAGATGAAGCAGATGAGGAACCAGAAAATGTTGAATCAGAAAATCCTATCGTAAGAAGATCAAATCAACTAAGAAGGGCACCTGAGAGGTATAGTCCTCCTGATTTCCATTCTACTTTAATTTTATTAGTTTTTTCTGTTACTAATGATGAACCCAAAACTATGAAGGAGGCTTTTGGATTAAACAAAAGAAAGTTTTGGAAAAAGGCTATGGAGGAAGAAATGGAGTCCTTATATAAGAATAATACATGGGACTTGGTGAAGTTACCTCCTAGAAGAAAATAGGTTGGTTGTAAATGGGTGTTTAAGAAGAAGTATAATGCAGATGGGAAAATGGAGAAGTATAAAGCTCACCTTATGGAAAAGGGTTTCTCTCAGGTGGAGGGACTCAATTTTGGTGATATTTATTCTCATGTTGTTAAGTTACATTCTATTAGATTTCTCTTAGTTATTTTTGTTACTTTCAATCTAGAAATAGAGCAGATGGATGTTAAGACATATGTTTTTGCATGGTGAGCTTGAGGAGGAAATTATACATGAAGTAGTCTAGAAAGCTTTAAGATCAAAGGAAAGGAATATTTTGATGTGTAGGATGAAAAATTATATTATATGGCTTGAAGCAATCACCAAGAATGTGGAACCAGAAATTTGACAGGTATGTGTTGAGACTTGGGCTTGAAAGAAGTAAAGTTGATCCCTATGTTTATTTTAAGCAGGAAGGTGTGTTTATTTTAAACATGTTGTTAAGGTGAATATTATCTCAACTCTCATCTCAATTTGTTATCATTGTATTGTATGTAATGAATGTCTTGATGTTGTTAATTGGTAACTTGGGCTTGAAAGAAGTAAGTAAATTGATCAGTCAATGTTAAATCTCAACTCTCATCTCAATTTGATATTAAGGATCTCAGTGCTGCAAAATTTATTTTGGGCATGGAAATAAAAAGAGATCGTGTAAATAGGAAACTAGTGTTAAATCAAATAAAGTATCTTGAAGTGATATTGCAAAAGTTTCAAATGCATGAAAGTAAACCTATTAGTATTCCTTTTCTTGTTGGTCAAAAGTTGTCTACTGAATAATGTCCTAAAATTGAAGAAGAAATAGAGGACATGTCTCAAGTACCATATGCTAGTGTAGTTGTTAAGTTTAATGTATGAAATGGTTTATAATAGACCTAATATTTCTCAAGAAGAGGGGGTAGTTATCATATTCAATGTAAAATACCAGAAAGGAAAATTGGACTATGATGAAGAGGATCTATCAAGTATCTACATGGGACATATAATTATGCAATTTATGCTATCTTAGGGAAAATCCTGGTGAAAGCAAGACATTAGAATCTACATGGATTTGTGGATTCCAGATTACGGTGTAGATTTGGTATATGCACATAGGTCTTCCAATTGGTTATGTGTTCAACTTGTTTCATTTGAGTTGTATTTTCGAATGCAGTAAACATTAAGCTAATTATTGTGATATCAATGAAAAATATTGAGTACATGACAGCTAATCATGCAAGAAAAGAATCAGTTTGGATTTAAAGTGTTTGATCTCCACTATTGGATTCACTCAAAATGTTGTAAGGATAGATTGTGATAGTCAAAGTGTAATTTTTCTAGCAAAGAACCTTGAGTATCATTCAAGAATGAAACACTAATTGGGGACTAATTTTATACAACACATCATAGAAATCTAAGTAACGATCGCTGCAGGTAGTAACTAATTGCAGCCATTGTTAATTTCAATATATATCAAATATCAATAATAAATGGTTTCTAGTGTTGCGTTGGGTGTTGTCATGGGGTACATGGTAGTGCATGGTTTCTTGTGCCCGTAAGGACCTTTCTCCTTCTTCCTTCCACCTTCTCCATTCCTCCTTGCACACATTTGTCTTGGATATGTTTCATGTTGTAGATTAAGTCTTCTGTAATTCAAAACCCTTGCTTTCAAATAGACCAAGTCATTGTTGCGCAAAAAGAAAAATAAATAAAATTGTTTATGTTAGTTTCATTTGTAGTTATCTTCATGCACAATATGGTTTCTGTTTATCTTACTTCCATGGGCGTGATTATGTCATTTATGGGTCACTACTAGGATTCAATCCGTTGTTACTAAGAAATGGTACATGAGAGAAGTTCATGTATAGTTTTGGTTTGTGGTTTGTGTTTTTTTCCTTTTGGTATGTGCTGGTGGCATTTTTATCTAATAGCAAGCCATCATTTATTTATAGGCCATTTGGGGTCTGAAATTCGAGGAAGCTTTATCAGTCATTTTTCAGCCCAAGTTGCAGATGTGAATAATTGTAATCCAATTCAGTTTTTGCTAGCACAATGAATCATAAAGGCAACCCATCTAATCAAGGAGAGAGATAAATATTAGCATAGTGTGGATTGAACTCGCGATGCAGTGGAGGAAATACTTCATTACACGAGATCATTCAATTTGTATATTTTTACATATTTATTTTTGTCTGTAGGTCTAATTTAACCCATAATGGTAGTGATTTTAAGACAACTATTAGTGAGAGCTCTATTTAGCATAGTTCCCAATAACGTTTTGTTTATTTATTTAAGTTAATTCTCGCTACAAATATCCAATTACTACTAAATTTACAATTTTAACTTGGGTTTCATCGTGTTTAACACCTTTAGATCTCAAATAAAGTGATTGTATTATTATGCAACAAAAATGAAAGGTCAGAAAGGTCATTTAGGGTGTGTCACTCTCCATGTTCTACTTTAGGTTTTGAATAGTTCTTAACCTGATTGGTGGGGTTGGAAGAGTGCTTAACCTAGTTCAGGTGATCTTTTGTTTGTTTTTATTGTATTTCTACTACAATTTTGTTGCAGTTTTGTTGTGGTATTGTTGTGTTTTTGCTGCTCTTTTCGGAATCTGCTCTATTTTGTCTCAAGGGTGTCCTACATTGTTCTTACTATTACATCTAGGTGGTAAGCTCCTTTATTTTGGTTATACCATGGTAGGGCCCCTATCGAAAAACCTTTATCCTTAATAAAAAATGTATTTCTCATGGATTTTTGTCTCTTAAAATTTTACCAACATATGCTAAATTGGAAACTCTACAAAAAGGTATAATCATGCATCACACTATATTTCTTTAATATTGTTAATTTACAAGTGCCATTTTAGGGGTGGATAGAAAATGTGGAAACATATAAATATAAGGAATTTAAAAGCATTACTTACTCTTCATTAATACTTCACAATTCTTTATTTTGGTAAAATTAAGCAAATCGTTGTTTATTATTAAGTACTTTTAAATCTAATTTTATGACATAATCTTGCTTTGTAGAATCCAAATTTTCAAGAAAACTATTATTATTAATAACATATTTTTATGAATTCATTCATGATCTATATCATTAAGTGTGTTATTTTTTGTGCATTATTTATTTTACACTAATAAATATTCTTGTATTCACCTACCACAAGCACTCATGGATGATGTTGCTATGAATAAATAATTATTTTTCTATGTGTAAATCTATTGTCACAAATGAATGAATCAATCCATAGTAGCTACTATTATTTGTTTACAATAAAACTGAATTCATATTTTGATTTAATAAAGTACATATTCACTACAATTATTAGCAATGTAATACTTCTAATAAATCCTTCTATATGCCTATCAGCCTCACACAAGCACCTATGGATGCTTTTTCTAGATTTATACTATAAATGTCTAAAATATGAAGTTTTCAAGTTTTTGTAGTCAGAATTAATAAGATTTTTATTTTTCAGTATTATTTAAAAAGTTTTCAGTAGGTTCAGTATTTCTTCATAGATTAATGATAGTGTCATTTAATATTCTCCACACAAACATTACTACCTTAATTTTAGGTTTAAATGTCGTTGTAATGAATATGAAAAATTATTTTGTAGGGTTGGAACCAGTACATTAACCTTCGATGGACAATATTGTTGTCAAGTGCACCAAGCAACTGAAAGCAGAGAAGGAAAAAAATAAATGGGAGGCTATTGATTACCACTCCATTGAACAACGTGAAAATAATAAAAAATAATAATAAACAAGAAAAAAGAAAACAAGAGAAGGAACAACAAAAATTAGATAATTTTTTGAGAGCCTTGAAGGATGTACATGATGTGTTAATGACAGTTATTCAATCTTTTCAAGACTTAGGATTCCATTGTGGAGCAATTACCCTTTTTTTCATTTTTTTTAATAAATTGGTGGCGTGTTTTTGAGTTATCCCTAACATGTCACTTTCAATGGGGTCCGACTGCGGAGTCTCTTCCTTATAGTGGGGTGTTTCTTATACACCATTTAGTTTAGTGTCGCATCTCCCTCTATCACCATCCTCTATTTATAAGAAATTTCTTAAATTATTCAGTGATATTTTATGTCTGGAGTAATAAGGTACATTATTTTTGAAAAAAAATTGTGGATTTGATATAACAAAACAAAATTGGTAGAATTTGGTTCCTTTTTGTAAAAGATTTTTATTTTATCACTAACAAGCAGAATATATGAACAACATGTAATAAATTTTTAAATTAGTGTGATATGTGTAGACACATAAATATTACAATTTATGAAGTTTGGCAATGACAACATTGGCTTTATTCATAAATTGTGATTTATCCATAAATTATGAGATTAGTTGCCTTTCCTTGTTCTCATTCGCTCTTTAGTCCCCTCAATAGAATTTCTCATTCACTCACACTATTGTTTGCATCATTCCACTATAGTGTATCACCTCCAATTGTCATGCCCAAAAATTTTAAGCACCTCATTCCGTATTTGTGGGAGAGTGCTAAACAGGGACCCAACGATCCAAGTGTTTGGTCTAAAATTAGTGGTTTAATCCAAAGATTCTATCTTACAAATTGCTAATAGTAATATATTCTGATTTTTGTATTAATTTTAATTAATTAATCTTAATACAACCCATGTTTCTAAACCTTTAACCTATGAATAGATAAGACGACTTTTAATCCAACATTTATTTTTTAATTAAGGGTGGACAACAATCTAAAAATATAATATAAGAACTTCTAGATTAATATGGAAATTTGTGGCGTTGCACATTGAGGAAATTGGTAAAGTCTGGATCCAGGACTATAAGGAGGCTACCGGTGAAGGCCTCAAATGGGTTGTGCTAACCCCACCTCTCAACTTCAATGGTGACCATCAACCCTTCACAAATCTTAACTATAAATTAAGGAACTTTCACATTCCTAGATTACAACACCAAGAGGACTCTATTATTTGGAAAGAAGAGGAATCTGGAGAGTATTTGGTCAAATCTGCCTATCTCCTGAACTTCAAAAACTCTACCCAAAATGAGTATTGGAGTAGACTCTAGGTGAAATACCTCCTTCCTAAGGTGAACATATTTTATTGGCTGGCTGCACAAAGTAGAATTCTCAGGGTAAATAATCTGACGAAGCGTGGCATGGTCATTCCAAGTATATGCTCCCTATATGGAAGAGAGGAGGAAAGTGTCAACCATTTTTTTTTACTTTGTCTTTTCTCTCAAGAAATTTTCTCTGTGGTGATGAATCTATTCAAAGTTCAATGGACGCAACCCAACACTATATAGGATTTTAGCTTACAATGGGAATTCCCTTTTAGATTTCTTGTCCTCATGGAAGAATGGAGGATGGCACTTCCTCCTTTCACATGGTGCTTGTGGAAGGAAAGGAATGCTCTTATCTTTATAAAATAAAAATCTAACATCAAAAATTTTAGTGCTCAATTAATCACTTCCATTAAAGAAAACACTAAACTTTTCAAAGGTAAGATAAAATATTCCTACCCTAGGGTGGAAGAGAGAGTTATCAAATAGTTCACCTTTAGTCCTCCAATTAAAATGCCTTTATCTATGATTAAATGGTTCAAACAGGAAGGGAAATATTTCAAACTGAACTTTGATGGTGCGTCAAAAGGGAATCCAAGTCATTCTGGTGGAGGGGGTATCATCAGAAGTCATGAGGGTGATTGGCTCCTAGCTTATGTTTTCCCTTAGGAATTCAAAGCAACAATGTGGCAGAGCCTAGAGCCCTACTTTAGGGTGTAAACTTACATAGGTAAAAGGGGATTAAACACATTCAAATTGAGGGTGATTCTCTTATTATTATTAATGCTCTCCATGGGAATCACATTCAAAATTGGGCATTGAGTAATATTCTTCAAGATGTTAAGGAACACCTTAAATCCTTTGAAAATTTTAATATCAATCATACCCCTCATCTTGGTAATAAATGTGTGGAAAAACTTGCAAACTTAGGGGTGTATAGTCATGATTTTAAAGTTTGGATGAAATGTGATGTAATCCCCTCATCTATTAATGATATTATACAACATGACAGATCACAATGATTTCCTTTATACTCACACGAGTGACTTTATGTGACATGATTGTCAAGGTAGCAAGCTCGAGTGTTGCAGTTTCACTTCCAAGATTATCTAATTTGAGCCTAACAATTGTAGCGTGCACCTGGTTTTTCTTTGGAGAGGTAACAGAGAAATCATGGGAGGCGATAGAGTTCGTGTAGAACCATCAAGCCACGGGAGAATTGTTAACAATCCTTATATGGGGCATATGCTCAGAATTGAGTGTTTCAAAAAGTACATTTCCAAGTTACATGGGCATGATCCCTCTCACAAAGGATTTTTTTTTTTCATGGGTTGATGGCATGTTTGTGGTTTGGGGAATGGAGTTGGAGGTTTTAGAGCATTTCATTGCCCAAGTCACATAAATGGAGACAAAGGGACTCAATATTTTCAAGGACAAGAATCACAAGGAACATGAAATCAACACTTTTTCATAGGTAAAGAAAAAGTTCATTATTTCACAGATGACATTGCTAAGTTCTATATTCTTGGGGTTTTGAAAGAGTTTTTTCTTCATATTATGAAATATATAACTCTCGGGGGAAAGTATCGCAAGATATATACACACCATTTATCTTTGTTGAACATGTTCATGCACAAAATTATGATGGGTATCCCTTTATTTCTTTATATGTCTCTCTCAACCTCTGTGAGGGATTTTCCAGGGGGTGCAATCCCTAATTCATGAAGGTCTCATCCTCCTTTTGTTCCAGAATGGAAAACATGTTTCGGCTAAGTCGGTGGTTCCTAACGAGGAGGATGATGATATCACCCTGGCTGAGTGCCTTACCAAGATGTGTGTGGGTAAGGAGCCCTATAACAGAGCTGAGGAGGAGAATGATCCACAGATTAGGTCCATAAAGGATAATGGCAATGAAGGCCCTTCCAAAGGGAAAGGAAAAAGTATTAAGGAAGAGGGGCATAACTATGAGGACCTGACGAAAAGAATGCATCATATGGAGATGGTTGTGCAGGTTATGGAAGAAGCTAATTCCAATTTGAGGGAAGGGATGATAGACCGCATTGAGGCCACTAAGTATATTTGTATGTCTCAAAGGATCATAAGGGGGGAAGTGATGGAGTTGGATAAACTAGTGAAAGATATGCGGGCTCAGTTAGAGGCTGTGGAAGAGGTTCTGAAGAAAAGGAAATTCTAACTCCATATTAGCATCTTCAAGGATGAAGATGATGGAGAGCAGACTCAAAAGGACTTGGATCATGAGCAAAACAAAGAGGATCCTACTAGCACTTCAAAAAAACCCCGCAAATGTCAAAAGATAAATGAGTTTTCTTTTTATCTGTTCTCGAACTACTTGTTGTCTTTTGGCGAATTGTTCTGGTCTGGTAGCAAACTATTTTGTTTTGTCTCTTTCTATGGTTTGGTTTGTGTACCTTCTTTCTCTTGAGTTAAGCATGTTTACCTCATTATGGTCTTGTCTCTCTGTTTGCTTCTTTTTGTGTGTTTTCACGATGTACTATATTTTGTAAGGCCTCTAAGAGTCGATCCCTGTTTTTACCTAATCTAATAAAAATATATATATTGAAATTTTAATCTAATTATATTTAATACTTATAATCATAGTATTACACATAGTGGATTACATTATCAATTAAAATGGAAATTAATTTAAACCTTATTAAATTTGGCTCATTCTCTTAGTATAGGATAATTAATTGAAATATATGGTGACAAATACGCCCCATTTATGCTTTCACATAGAAATATGTTATAAGCCTCTTTTGGAAAATTGAAAATATCCAAGTTTTGCCCCAAAATGAAATAATTATATTTTTGTTTTGTTAACGTTCTTAGTTAAATCCATTGAAATAACCTAATTTTAACTTGTCCAAAATATATTAATTTATTATATTTAGCATGTGATCATAAACACAATTTATGTAATAAGGCACTATTTCTTTCAAATAAATTTTAGTTTAGATTTAATGTAAGTTAATGATGGGAAGAGACTAAAAATATTTGAGTTTTTTTAGCCTAGATTTGATCTAGAAATAAATCAAATGAATGTCAAAAACTATAGAGTCCCTATAAAGTCCATAGAATCCAGTATAATTGAAGCAAAGAAGTCCTTAATAATTACTTTGAATCTTTTATGAGGGCATGAGACATAGGGAACACTTTGTGATACAAAGGTCAAACCATCAAACACCATTAAGAGAAAAGTACAAAGACACATTTTCTTCCATTACAACAAGAAAAAGTTTCAAATCATGAATCATGAAGATATCATTGAAACCCATTATGGAAAACGTTTTAGAAAGCACAACCCGTGGAAAAGGGAGGTTTCAAGACTCTATGAGAGGTTATTGATGGCCATTTGATGTTTCCTAGGAATTAGTCTAGGTGTTGATACTTACATGTTTTCACTTATTTGTTATCTTGATAAATATTTCAGCAAGGAAATGCAAGTTTGGCTTCAAATTTCACACTTTGATTTTTAAAATCTATATGAAATTAATGATCCCAAATCTTGGGATGGTATTGTTAATGGAAAATAAACATAAACTATTGATATTTCCAAATTATTAGGGGAGAGGGGCTAGTAGTGGTACACCCTAAGTTAAGGGGTCTACAAAATTAATTGTTTATCATTTGGGATTGTGATTTTTTCACTAATATGTAGTTCAGTTTTGAGTTAGCTTATATTTTTTCTATAGAATGTTCAATTGAAGGGAAGTCCTATTTTGAATTGATGAAAAATAATAAATTTGAGTTACACTACATCCATGGTAGAAACCAATACTTGAATATGGGTGAAAATGCACACAGAAATTGAAAAATTTATACTTGTACATGGGTGAGAGGTCTTACATGTCATGATGTGATTGGCTAATCTACATAATTATTATGTCAAAGATAAATAACTACTAGATATTACTATGACAACTATTGAGTATTGTGTAATCAATAGTCATGTCAACTATTGGACCATGTTCACCTATTGGCCCCTCTCCCCTAGAGTTGGAAAGTAATGATGATAAATTTAAACTTATAATTGTGATTACTCTTTATGATTTTGAAATCCATTATATAGATCGAGTGAAATTGTTTAAAAACTATCAATGATAATATGGATAGGTTTTTTGGGACAAAAGTAGCAATTGAAAAAAAAATATTTAAAGATTCAACAATTTTGATTAAAAATAGATGACGATGTCACTACACCAAGTCATTTAAATAATCTAATATATCTTCTTATAAATTACAAGAGGTTAAATCTCTAGTACATAAAAAAATATTATAAATCCATTATGTAAAAAAAATCTCCTTCTTCATATAGTAATGTCCTTTTTACTCTCATTCAGATGCTTTTGTAAAGTATGGAAGATATGATTTCATCTATCTTAGTAAAAAAAGAGAACAATTGTGAATGATACATAAGGTGACTCTTCACATGAATAATACTTGGCGAAAAAAAAATTCATGTTGTAAATTATTAGTTTCCACCGACGATCACAGGGTTAAACCCCTCCTTGTGTATGACGTGTCTCATGTTATTGAATGTAAATTACCTAGAAGCTTTGGTTGGCCGTTAGGCCAAGGATCACAAAGGAATAATCCAATATACCGGTGACAAAGTTCTTGTACAAGGTACAAGGGATGAATTTTTAGTGGAGAAAGGTAAATGGGAGTTGGAGAAATAATGAGAGAAGGTTATTGTTATGAGTAATCTTACAGAATTTTCCTATAGTGACCAAAGTATGTCCAAATTCAATTAGAATAACACAATAATGCAAGCCATTAACAATACCAATAAACCAAAGACATAAAGTTCTATAGATCCATCAATCAAGGATACAAAGTTAATTCTTGGTTATGCAAGATCATAATGCTTACAAAATTGGAAAGTAGAAAATGTACATGAACATACACCAAGAAGATAGAAGAAATGTATCTTTTATTGTTTTATGTGGTAATGATATAAATCTCAACAACATAAATCTAATCGACAATTGGCAACACATTTGAAAGGTCATGTCATTTCTACCAATTATAGCATTACATAACTATCCTTTCATCTCCTTACATGGTAATTTTCACCTTCCCTCATCACTTGTGACCTTTCATGTTTCTATGGAACAGATAAAGTGAACGAGGGTTTTGTCCTATTAGTTGAAAAATGACTCTTAAATGTATAATGTTGAGGGTCCCCATAATTACCATGACCAAGATGAAATAGAAATAAACCCAATTACATTCTTAATGAAAAATTATAATATGGAGAGAGAGATAGATCGAGAAAGTTTAACCAATTTGATGAGGATGAAGCCTTTGTTGATGAACTATCCATTCATGATCCTTTAGGGAGGCTTCTGACATGGCAATTGCTGTCCATGAACCATTTCATTGATGTCAATCAAATTGATAGATAAATGGTGTCATGTTGTTGAGATGATGTCTCCATGAGGTGTTTTCAGTGTCAAGCATGAATGTGATTGATTGGTATTTCATGTTTGGTGAAGGCTTATTGGTTCAAAACCATTTAAACTTTTTAGTGCCCATGGTCATAGTCTAGGTCCAATTCCAACTGAGTAGACCGTTTTCATTTTCTTAATGGTTAAGTTCCTATGAAACTGTTAACCAGGTGTGTGAGTTTCTATAAGATAATTTAGGTCAAAATCTTTGGAGTTTTTTTGTTGCACTTTTAGCTTGATTCCATGCTTCGGAGTTAACTTTTCAACGTAAAGACTATGTCATTTGCTGAAATGGAGAATGAGTAAGCTTGTTTACTTTGGAGTATGAACATTTTCTTCAGAGTATGGATTGAAATATTAAGATATTGTATGGAATCTTCATTAGATGCAACAGATTACATGTGGTAAATTTGATCTCATTAGGCAGCATGAGGTAAATTAAGAACATATAGAGAGCATGGTTTGGAGGTAATCATCTAGACCTTGTATAGGTTCTTGAAGGTTGAATGGAGCATGAGAGTGAGTTGCAGAGCTATATGAGCTCATGGAATCATACAAAAGTGTGAGACAATTTTTCTCATATACGTTAGGTCCCTTTGGATATCTTGGAGGCTGAGTCATGAGGTTTCACTACTTGTTCATAGTGCTCACTAGGGGCAGTCTTAGTGTTTGGAATCTTAATTAGGCATAATAGTGTTAGGTTATGGAGCCTGTTTTCATGTGTGAAAGTGTTGAAGACTATACATTAAGAGTATTGTACACTTTTTATGTATCCTCGCCAGGATTCGGGGCCGGACTGGGCCCCGAGCAAGGGTCTGGGGGCGGTAGTTCCTGGTAGCAGGGGTTCGGGGGCGTAGCCCCCGAGAAAAATATTTTTGGCCTTAAAACATGCCCGATATACCAGGAAACATGTTTTTTCTCATATGGGCGGGATTTTTGACCCATAGGTTTATGGGACGGTTTTGGCCCATGGTTTTGATACCCACAGTTTTGTAAAACTACTTAAGCAGTTGTCTACTTATATGGTTTTATGCATATGGTAGTATAATGTAACATTGCAGATGTGTTTTGAATTCAGGTGTGAATTCTGTAGAGTTTGTTGAGCATAGCTCCAAACAGATCTGGGTATTGTATTGAGAGAGCGGTGGCTTGTAATAAAATTTGAGCAAGTGATTCTTGGTGGACGTAGCCCAAATTGGGTGAACCATGTTAAATATTGTCTCTTTGTGTTGTGTTATTTTATTCTGCACTTTTATTTGAGATCTGTAATATTTTCTGCATATTAGTTTCTACTGTTGCGATTCTGTGAGGGATTATTCTACATATTTTATCCCTTATTTCCTAACAATTGGTATCAGAGCCTGGTTTGGTTTGTTGAAGTGTTGAATTATAGGGAAATTTTTATCTTGAGTGGGAGCTATGGCAGATGATGGAAGATCTAGGGTTGATAAATTCAATGAGCAGAATTTTAGTCTTTGGAAGATGCAGATGGAAGATTACCTTTATCAGAAGGATCTTTATACTCCGTTGTCTGAGAAGGTGAACAAACCCTCGAGCATGATAGATGTGGAATGGGATTTGCTGGATAGGAAGGCACTTGGGACAATTCGACTATGTCTTGCATCTTCGGTATTATTTAATGTTTCAAAGGAAAAGACTACAAAAGAACTAATGGATGCATTAGGGAAGTTGTATGAAAAACCCTCTGCCTCTAATAAGATATTTTTAATGAAAAAGTTGTTTAATATGAAGATGTCTGAGAATGGTTCAGTAGCAGATCATTTAAATGATTTTAATACAGTTGTAAATATGCTAGCTTTGGTTACAATAGAATTTGATGAAGAAGTTAGGGCTTTATTAGTTTTGTGCTCTTTACCTGAGAGTTGGAATAGCCTGGTAATGGCGGTAAGCAACTCGGTTCCAGCTAACTCAAAGTTGAAGTTTGAGGATGTTGTAGGGGTGATTCTAAGTGAGGAAATGCAAAGAAAAATCTCTGGTGAATCTTCTACTTCAGGGAATGCTTTGACAGTGGAAACTAGAGGGAGATAGAAGAATAGAGGAAGCCATGGAAAATCAAAGGATTGGGCAAGGTCAAAATCCAAAAGCAAGATAGTATGTTGGCATTGTGGAAAGTCTGGGCATGTAAAGAAGGATTGTTGGGAGCTTTGGGACAAGAAGAAACAACAAGAAGAAAACAAGGAGGCAAATGTGGCAACGGGTAATGTATGTCAAGATGCTTTGATTCTTTCTTTGCACAATATTACTGAATCTTGGGTTTTAGATTCATGGGGGCTTCTTTCCATGCTACTCCACATAGGCATTATTTTGTTGATTATGTTCAAGGAGATTTTGGGCATGTTTTTCTTGGAAATGATGATCTTTGCAGCATAGTTGGAAATTTTTTTGTTCAGGTTAAGATGCAGAATGGGAATACTTGGCTATTGAAGGATGTCAGACATGTGCCTATATTAAGATGAAATTTGATATCGGTAGGGTAGTTAGGAAGTGATGGTTGTACTGTGATATTTACAACTAACTCTTGGAAGGTTACCAAGGGTGCTCTTGTGGTGGCAAGAGGTAAGAAGGTTGGAACCTTGTATTTAACCACTTATAGCACTAATGTTTGTAATCTTGTGGCTTCAGAAGTAGATACAACATTGTGGCACTATAGGCTCGGTCATATGAGCCATAAGGGCATGGAGATCATAAAGAAGGATTTTCCTGGATATACAAAAATAGGTTTGGAGTTCTGTGAGGACTACATATATGGGAAACAGAAGTGAGTAAGGTTTCTCAAGGTTGGACCTACAAAGAAAGAGAGTAAGTTAGAGCTGGTGCATTCTGATGTGTGGGGGCCAGCTCAGGTATCATCTCTTGGGGGTTCAAGTTATTATGTTACTTTTATTGATGATGCAACAAGGAAAGTTTGGGTTTATTGTATTAGAAAAAAATCTGATGTATTTGACACTTTTGTTAAATGGAAAGCCTTGGTAGAGAATGAAACAGGTCTTAAGCTAAAATGTCTCAGGTCAGATAATGGAGGGGAGTATTGCAGCAATGAATTTGATGATTATTGTTCTAAGAATGGAATCCGTAGGAAAAAGATGGTTCCAGGAACTCCGCAGCAGAATGGGGTGTCAGAAAGGATGAACAGAACAATAATGGAATGTGCTAGGAGCAAATGAGGTTACATGCAGGACTGCCTCTTTCTTTTTGGGTAGAAGCGGTGAGCACAGTTGTGTACTTGATAAACAGAGGACCCTCAAGTGCCTTGGATGGAGGCATACCTGAGGAGGCTTGGTATGGTAAGAAATTTGATTATTCATTTCTTAGAGTCTTTGGATGTGAGGTGTTTGTTCATATAGACAAGGATGATAGGACCAAGCTAGAGGCTAAATCAGAAAAATGTACTTTCATTGGTTATGGTGGTGATGACTTTGGATATAAATGTTGGAGTATTAAGGACAAGAAAATCATTCGATCTAGGGATGTGGTCTTTAATGAGAAATTCATGTATAAGCAGTAGTTGCAAGAAAATAGGGAAGAATCCAAGAAAGAATATGCAGTGGTAGAGGATCTTCCAGATGGGAAAGTGACACATGAATCAGTTCAGGAACCTCCTCAACAGGAACCCCAAACTCCTATATTGAGGAGGTCTTCTAGGGTAAGAAGAGAACCTGAACATTTTTCTCCTTCTCTTTATTATTTATTACTCACTGATAGTGGAGAGCCAAAGAGATTTGATGAAGCAATGCAGGTAGATGCTAGGAAGAAGTGGGAGTAAGCCATGGATGAGGAGCATCTGGCTCTCATGGAGAACCAGACATGGGATTTGGTGAAGCTACCCAAAGGAAAAAGAGCATTACAGAACAAGTGGGTGTTACAGAGTCAAAGAGGAAGAAGGAGGTAAGAAAATATACAAGGCCCAGTTGGTGGTCAAGGGGTTTGCATAGAAAAAAGGTATAGATTTTGATGAGATTTTTTCTCCTGTAGTAAAAATGACTTCTATTAGAACTGTTCTTGGAATAGTTGCAGCAGAAGACTTGCACTTAGAACAGCTTGATGTAAAGACTACATTTCTCCATGGTGATTTGGAGGAGGAAATATATATGCAGCAACCAGAGGGCTATGAGGTCAAAGGTAAAGAGGAGATGGTGTGCAAACTGAAGAAGAGCTTGTATGGCTTGAAACAAGCTCCACGTCAATGGTATAAGAAATTTGATAGCTTCATGATGGAGCAAGGTTATATTAGATGTCATTCTAACCATTGCATGTATACAAAGAAATTTGAGGATGGAAGTTATATTATCCTTTGTCTGTATGTGGATGACATGTTGGTTGCAGGTAAAAACATGCAGGAAATAAAAGTACTCAAGAAGCAGCTAAGTGAATCCTTTTCTATGAAGGATTTGGGGGCAGCCAAACAAATCCTTGGTATGAGGATATCTTGGGATAGGAAGGAACAGAAGATGAATTTATCTCAGGAAGAGTACATTAAGAAGGTCTTGGAGAGGTTTAATATGCAGGATGTTAAACCGGTTGGGACTCCTTTGGCAGGCCATTTCAAGTTATCAAAGGAGCAGTGTCCCAAGACAGAGCAGGAGAGAAACTAGATGTCCAAGGTACCTTACTCATCAATGGTTGGCAGTTTGATGTATGCCATGGTGTGCACTAGGCCTGATATTGCCCATGCAGTGGGAGTGGTGAGTAGATTTATGAGTGATCCAGGTAGAGATCACTGGCAGGCAGTAAAGTGGATCCTTCAGTATTTGAGAGGGACCATGGGGACATTTTTGTGCTACAGTGGATCAGACACCACTTTGTGTGGTTATGTAGATTCAGATATGGCTGGAGATGTAGACAGTAGGAGGAGCACAACAGGTTATGTTTACACTGTAGGTGGGATGGCAGTGAGCTGGATTTCATGACTACAGAAGTTGGTGGCTTTGTCAACCACAGAGGCTGAGTATGTTGCTGCCACAGAGGCAAGTAAAGAAATGATTTGGTTACAACAATTAATTGAGGAGTTGGGGCATAAGCAGGAGGAAGGAAAGTTACATAGTGATAGTCAGAGTGTTATACACCTAGCTAAGAACTCTGCTTTCCACTCTAGGACGAAGCATATACAGTTAAGGTACCATTTCATCAGAACAACTTTGGAGGAAGAGAAGTTGAAGCTGGAGAAGATTCATACCAGTCAGAATCCTGCAGACATGATGACCAAGGTGGTCACAAGGGAAAAACTGAAGTTGTGTTCAGCTTTGGTTGGTCTTCACAGAAACTAGTGAAGGGTTGAGAAGCTTTCTCAGAGGAAAACTAGTCTCCAAGTGGGATATTTTTAGGTTGTGGAGCCTATTTTCATGTTTGAAAGTGTTGAAGACTGTACACTAAGAGTATTGTACACTTTTTATGTATCTTCGTCGGGGTTCGTTGCCAGGATGGGCCCTGAGAGGGGGTTCGGGGGCAGCAGCTCCCAGTAGCAGGGGTTCGGGGGTGCAACCCCTGAGAAAAACATTTTTGGCCTTAAAACGTGCCCGATATACCAAGAAACGTGTTTTTCTCATATGGGTGGGATTTTGACCCATAGGTTTATGGGACGGTTTTGGCCCATGGTTTTGATACCCACAGTTTTGTAAAACTACTTAAGTAGTTGTCTACTTATATGGTTTTATGCATATGGTAGGGATATGTAACATTGCATATGTGTTTTGAATTCAGGTGTGAATTCTATAGAGTTTGTTGAGCATAGCTCCAAACAGATCTGGGTATTGTATTGAGAGAGCGGTGGCTTGTAATAAAATCTGAGCAAGTGATTCTTGGTGGACGTAGCCCAAATTGGGTGAACCACATTAAATATTGTCTCTTTGTGTTGTGTTATTTTATTCTGCACTTTTATTTGAGATCTGTAATATTTTATGCATATTAGTTTCTACTGTTGCAATTCTGTGAGGGATTATTCTGCATATTTTATCCCTTATTTCCTAACAAATAGTCACCTGCATAAGTGTGTGATCTCTTGAAAACACTCAAGAAGCTATAACACATCATATTCATCATGTAGAAGTAGTTATCAGAGGTTTCATGATGGGTTGTAGTGTTGGTTTAGTATTTCATGGTCTAGAACATGAAACCCCCTAAGGGCTAGTCAAGCAAATCCTAATGGTGGTAAAAGTACATAGTTTTTTGAGATAAGATGATGATTGGAGATGTCAGTAGAGTGTATTAGGATGTTTCAGGTAAAATTTCATGTTTTAATAATGAATATTTTTTATTTTATGATGTTTGAGGAAAAATTGGGTGTCTAAGAACGCTTTTTCCATCTCAAAGCAAGAGAAACGCTCATGGTTGACAAGTACAATATTTGCATGGGAAGTTGAGCCTTTCAAGAATGATGGAGAATGGAACTAATAATACCTTAGATTTGGAATGAGGTAAAATTATGCCCATACATTTATGAATGAATGTTAAGAAGTGAAATTGCTTATTATATGCTTGAAACCCTAGGTTGAGAGTGATGGAGGAAAACTTCTTGGTATGCGCCTAGAATTGATTGGTTATGCTAGTATGGTGATTGGAGGTTGTAGAGGACTCCTCTATGTTTTTAGAAATTTATGGCATAGTATGTGGTGATGAGCGGAACCCACTCAAATAGGTCATGATTGTGATGAAAAAGTACAAAGTGTGCCTTATTTGTGTTGACTGGTCAAAGGGTAATTTTGGTGCAGTTTCAGGAAGTTTATAGAGATGAGATTGGTTGAAGGCGTCCACTTGGATTTGGAAAGATTTACAATATATTTTGGAAAGAGTATTCTTATATATTTCTAGTCAAGTGTGGCTTGTGTTTTGGTGAGTTGATTTGATTGGTCACTAAGCCTATTTTGTGAAGAGGAAGGTAGTTTTTTTAGGACAATTCTAGTTTTTCTTGAAGATTGAGCTAGTTGTGGAATAAAGTGGATGAGTTCAAGCTTTCCATAACCTAGAGAGTGAAGAGGGGTGAATTTTTTTCCTATTGAAGGAATTTGGAGGTCTTGAAAGTTCCAGCAAGGGTACAAACTAGTTGAGTTTGTAAAACATGTTCTTGTGAAGCTTGTTTTTCTAAAGAGGAAATTTTTTGTGGTTTGAAGCATTGGATATTTCATGAGCTCTAACTTACATAGATATTTTATACAAGTTATGGGATTTCAATATATTGGTCACATGTTATAGTTGATGTGTTCTTGGGTAGTATTGAGGCCCAAAGGTGAAATCAGGTTGTTGGAAACAACTGTTTGGTGAAGGATATGAGCCGGTGGGCCAATTTAATGATTTATATGATTGGTACAAGAAAACGTGTAACCATTTATGGTGTGTATATTTTATATTACTCGTGTATATTGAATTTGGGAGCTTTAATAATCATGGTTTTGGTATGAGTGGATTTTTCTCATCCTAGTGATGGGGTTTTGAGCATTTTTGGTGCATGCATGAAGGTTTTTTCCATGGAAGACCTAAATGGGTCATATGTGACTATTTTAATGTGTTTATTTTAATTTTTTACGTTGTATGATATGAATTATTCATGAGGGACCGGCATCCTTTTGGTTAGAAAGAAGAAATGCATATAAAAGTGAAGTTTGAGCTCATTTTGTGAGATAGTCTTGCATGAGTGAAAAGTGCGACCCATAGATGACTGTGTAATAGGTATGGATGCATGTTTTGAAGGCTGATCAGATGTACTACAGGTTGAATACTGATTGAGAGTACGTGAATCAAGTTTTTAAAGGCAAGATAAGTCCAAGAAGACCTAAAGAGAGCGAGTTGAAAAAGGTATGTTTGAATGAGGGTTTGAAGGAATTAGGAGCTGAGTTTTGGGATCACTATCAGTTGTCGTATCATTGTATTAATTTTAATTAATTAATATTAATATAACCCATGTTTCTAAACCTTAATCATATGAATAAATAAGACAACATTTAATTCAACATTTAGGGGTTGGTTTAATTAAGGGTTGGACAACTCTAAAAATAAATATAAGAACTTGGATGCCTACTAAAGTTGACATTTTTAAAATAATTATATTTAAAATATTATATCACAAAATTTAACATAAATTATTAATAATAAATTAAAATGGAAATTAAATAAAACTATGAACATTTGTTCATTCTCTTACAATAAAATAAATAAATGAAATATATGTTATATAATACATTTATGCTCAAATGTTAATACACAAATTTATATAATTTTTAAAGTTAAAGGAGAACTACAACAGGGTAGATATGGAAAGTACTTTTTACCTAATTCTAACACTTTAAACCCAACTCACCTTTCAACTAGTTGTATATTACAAAAAGATCTATTAAGTTTATTAAATTTCCCTGCATGACGATGAAATTATTGTACAAAGATATAAATCATGAATAATTGAACATAAGAGAGATTTGAAGTCATAAAGAAATAAATAGTTTACATACAAATCAAAAATCTTTTTATTATAATTGTTCTATAAAATTTCAACAATCTAAGAGAATTGTAGATTATTTGTAACATCTTTGTAGTGATAAATCATAACTTTTTTCTACATTTTGTAGATGTTCCACAATTTTAATATACTTATAAAAACTTGTAGAAAAATTAAATTTATTTTAATTTTTTAGACATAATCTAAATAATATCTATCACATTTATAGTGTTTTGGGAATAAATTGATAAAAATAATATAAATTATAATAGCACTATGTGAATATTTCATATAAGTGAGTGTATGTTGTAGACATTAAATTTGGTACAGTTAGCTTCCTCCTGCATACTGGGAGTCAAGATAGTCTTATATGTTATAAGTCTCTTGTAGACCTAAAAACAAGCCGGCCAACATCATGAACTATATTATTATTATTATTCCACCTTTTAAATCTCCTAAAATTAATAACCAGACTATATTAATTTATTTATTTAATTGATGACTAAATACAATTTATCTAATAAGTTATTTCATTCACATCCCTCTTGTCCCTTATCTGCAAATGTAATGAAGTTATGATGTCCAGAAACTTCGTGATGGCTTAGAAATTTCAACTAACTTCTGAAAATATATTAAAAACTATAATATCCTAATAAAGTTTGTTTAACTCTTTCTGGGGTAATCTTGTACTCTCTTTTTGCTTGTACCTGGAAGTGCTTTCATATAGAAATCTTGTCAATATCCTTGGGAATCAATCCATTGTTCTTACCTAATCTAATAAAAAATAATATCCCTATAGTAATTTCATAGAAGCCTCTAAAATATTCCTAAATCAAAAGCCTTATAAGTAATTACAAGGTTTGAACTCAACTTTTTGAGGTCAAAAATGAGACATTCCACCATTGGCACACATAAAAGTGATACTAGAGGTTAAACCATCAAATGTAATTAATATCAAAAGTACAAAGACACATTTTCTTCCATTACAACAAGAAAAAGTTTCAAATCATGAATCATGAGAATATCATACTATAACCCCACTATTTGTTTTATGCCAAGCAGATATGAGGAAACCCATGGAATTTCGAGACTCTATGTTAGTCATATTGATGGCCATTAGAAGCTTCCTAGGGAATAGTCAAGGTATTGATCCCACTGAAGGCATATTCACTCATTTTTTATCTTAATAAATATTTCAAGATGGAAATGCAAGTTTAGAAATATTACGGCTTCAAATTTCACACTTGGATTTTTAAAATCTATATGAAATTAATGAATACTTTTTAATGGGGTATTGTTAATGGAAAAGAAACATAAATTATTGATATTTCCAAATTAATTCTAAGTTGGAAAGTAATGATGATAAAGTTAAACCTATAATTGTGATTACTCTTTATGATTCTGAACTCCATTATATAAATCGTGAGAAATTATTTTAAAAATATCAATGATAATCTGAATAATTTCTTGATCCTTAGCATGAAAAAATTTCTTTATATTCAACTATTTCAATTAAAGATAGATGGTGATGTCTCTACACCAAATCATTTAAATAATATGATATATATTCTTATAAATTAGTAGAGGTTAAATCTCTAGTAGATAAAAAAGATTAAAAAATCTATTATGTTAAAAAAATCACCTTCTTCGAATAGTAATGTCAAAAACTCTCAACAGTGATGCTTTTGTAAAGCCAAAGATATGATTTCATTCCATATTAGTTAAAGAAAAGAGAGCAATTGTGAATGGTACATAAGGTGACTCTTCACATGAAAATACACTTATTGGGGAAATAATTTTTCATGTTGAAAATTATTAGTTTCCACCAAAAATCACAGGGCTAAACCCCTCCTCCTTATGTATAGTAACTCATGTTATTTAATGTAAATTACCTAGAAGCTTTGCATGAAAGCTAGGCCCACTCACAAAGGAATACTTTAATAACATTAAGCTATTATTAAAAGTGTGTGTATGAATACAAGGGAGGAATTTTTAGTGGAATTGGGAGTTAGACAATGAGAGAAGGTTACTATTGTAGTAAGCTTACATAATTCACCTATGAGTCAACTAAAGTATGTCCACATTCAATTTGAATAACATAACAATGCAATGTGGGTTCATTTATGACTTATAAACCAAACACAAATTTCTATAAAATCTATCAATCAAGGATACAAAGTTTTTCTTGGTTATGAAAGATCACAATGCTTATTAATTCAAAGTAAGGAAGATAGATGAATGCTAGACAAATAATATAGAATTAACATGTTGATGTTTATTCTTTGTAGTAATGATACAAACGTAAACAACATATTAATCAGTAGATTCCAACCCGTTTGAATTTTAACCTTCCAATTTATAATTTGAAAATTGTCCTTTCATCTCCCACCACATGAATTTTCACCTAATATACTCAATCACTAGTGACCTTTTCCTATGAACAAAGGTCTTGATTCTTTTTCAAATTAGTGAAAAATGTACTCTTACAATGTTAACGTTGAGGGTCACTACCTAATGCAATAAATTGAAATAGATGGAATAAATTTTCATGGTCTAGAACAAATAATAATTAGAATATGGAGAGAGATAAGGAAAGAATAGAGAGTTCAACATAAGGGTTGACTATATTTGATATTGAAGCCTTTGTTCATGATATTATCACATTCATGATCCTTGAGGGAGATTACAAATTCTATATTTGTCTTAATGTAATATCCATTGATGTTGATTCAAATGATATTAAAGGATGTCATCTGTTTTGTGAATCTTGATGATACTTATTCAGTTAAAACCAAGGTTGAATCTAGTGTTGAATAAGAAGTGAAGTCCTATTGTTTTTAGAAAAATTTCAATGGAAAATATAACCCTTGTCTAACATCAATAAGTTGAGTAGAGGTTTTCATGAGGTCTATCATGGTTAGTATGGAATTTCAGAGCTGTATGAGTGTCTGTATGATAAGATATAGGTTGCTTTCAAGTTTGTTTCCTTTTTTTAGTCTTATTGGTTGCTTCAGAGTTAGTATGAAGTCTTTGTCATCTGCTTCGGAGTATGAATTCTTTCTTTGGAGTATGAACATTTGCTTCAGAGTATGGACTGAAAGATTAAGATATTTTCTAAAGATTATTATGATGCTATGATTACATGTGGTGAAGGTCAAGTAGATGATTAAACTAAAATGGAATATTTGTAGTCTAATCTAGATGTTATAGAAGTAGTAAATAATAGATAAATAAATTTTGAAATAGACCCAAGTAACCTAAGCAATAAACTATGAAACCCTAATGACAAAGAGGGATAGAAAGGCCTTCACTAATTTGGATATTTTGCAATATTGTGTTACAAATGATACTGGTTGAATAGAAGGAGGAAACAACTGCACAAAGGCCTCATGAAAAGTGTAGATCTGGACTTTCTGGTCGGACTGGAGTGCCTGGAGAAGGATAGGGCACCTGGGGCACCCTGGTCTATGGAAATGACCAAGAAACCTCTTTTGAGGTGTCACGGAATGATCATCTATTTTTTCTTCATGTCGCATGAATGTCATTGAACTTCATTGGATGTCAGTGCAAATCAAATATGGAGGAAAGACCTATAAAACCCCAAAACGAACATCAAACCCCTAAAAAAGAAAGATGCATATGAAGGGGTCAGACTATCCTCAGCTACCACAATGGTGGACTTACTAACTGAGCGTTGCACTACATCTCAGACCCAATGTAGTTCTAGGTGTGTGCGTGTAAATTGTGCCCTAGGTGCTCTTGTGCAGTCACACTTTGTGACTAGCGAGAAATAACTAGATGTAGAATGTAATAAATGGTGCATGGAATAGAATAACTCCCCTCCTATGAAGTGTGATGTAGATGAACCAACTATTGTCCCTTGTGATGGAGCTAGATGGATGTAAATGGAGCTCTAGAAGCCTTTGATGGATGCAACCTTAGGTGATGATAGTAGTGCTTAGTGCTTGGTCCCTCATTATGGTCTCATAACTTTATATTTATATGGTTCTCTTGATCTAATTTTGTAATTAACCCTAAAAAGGATGACCACCAAAAATATAGAAAGCTCAAATGGCTAGAAAGTGCCCAAAAAGTTATAGTAAATTCTAAAGAGGATCAGGGTGCCCCAGAGGGGACCAGGGTACCTAGGGTGCCCCAGTCCTAGCTGAGCACCCCAGTCAAAGTAGGAAAAACATAGTGTGACAAAACTAACTATGGCAAGTATAGGTGAAAGATCAAAATTAGACAACAGAAAGGTAAAAAATGGCAAAAGACATGGGTTAGTTAGTACTATTTTTCACTCAAAACCATATGAATAGTAGTATGAGACCAAGACTAAACAATTACCCAAAGTTTATAATTTAGTGTCTACATTTTCCCCCACTTTATGTTGGTGAGAAAAATATTAGTAACATAAAGTAGATAGAGATGTGTACCTGATATCCATGTAGATTGATGTAGAAATGCCAAAGGGACTAGAAAAGCATGGAGTGACAAAAAGATGGAGCATGGAAACTAAAGATGCAAAAATGTAAAAAGTGATGAGAGTGAACCTAGGGGGAAAGCGGGTGTGTAGATGTAATGTGTGTGATGTACCTTACATGTTAGTATGTGTGTTGTTGACCAAGTGATGTTTGTTGTTGTTGTTGAATACTTGTTTCCCATATGGATGGACCTGCAAAAGAGAAGACAATCAAGTAGTCAAATAATGCATATGTATATATGTAAAACCATGTGTAAAAGATGCATGTATATATATATATAATATACACATGTAATAAAAAATATGAAAAAATTTAAAATGGAACATGTGCACCTGATCCATGATGAGAGAAAGGGTGTAGAAAGGATCCTGTAAATGTCAATGAAGTGTGAGTTTTTTGGGTGATCTCACACCACTGGCTGAAAGAAGTGTAGGGAGAAAAGTATGTGTTATTCTCCAACCTATAACTGCTTCCCAAGTATAAAGAGATCTTTAGTACTTCAGTTTTTTGGGTGATCCAATGCCACTGGACGAAGTAATGTAGGGAGGAAATTTTGTTGTATCCTCCAACCTGTAATGCTCCCCAGAATGCTAAGGAAAATTTCCTTGTAAAATCCACTGTGTATGGATTTCATAGACTGGTTTGAACCCACTCATTGTATAACTGACTGTGTCATGGATGGAAATTGAAAAATGAACTGTACTAGTACTGTGCATGTAGTGTGTATAAACCCAAATGATTCCCCCTCTTTGGGGGTGTATGCGATGTCATAGATAGGATAATGCGGCCTTAAAAGAGGACCGATAATGGAAACTAGAACTCTACCCTATAGGGGGGGAATGTGCTTGGTAGAAACCAAGGCACATGCAAACAAGTGGCTAGGAAAATAAGTGTTAGTATGAACAAGTATGCATGTAGAAAACAAGTGTAAGCTAAGCAGACAATGTGTAAGCTAGAATGCAAGTAAACACACAAGAAACCAATCATAGACCACAAAAAGTGGGTTGTAAACATGGGACATCACTCACAATGTCACAAGACACTCAAGGCCATAGTGGCCATAAAAAAACAAACAAGTGTGCACACAAAACAAAGGGCAAGGCCCATATACAATAGACAAACAATGAAAAGAAAGTACAAACAAACAGATAGCCATGGTAGAAAATAATCCTACAAAACAAATGTTACACATGAAGCACCCATTAGCATGTTAGAAAGATACAATGTATGTCAAAAGTGGGTATAACCAATAAAGTAGTGTGTTATGAAATAAAATGAAACAATAACACCTGTAGTGTATGAAAGTGGATGCCCCCAGTAGCCACTGTGGGACTGGTAGTGTGCCAAGCATCCATGTTGTGTGTAGAAGCTTGTATTTGTGATCACAACTAGAAAAGTAAGTGACCATGCATGTGTGTATGGTAAAGATAATGACATACAAGAAATCTATCTAGCATGTGTAATAAAGATGAACATGTACGAGTAAATGTAAGTAAAAGTAAATGCCACCAAGATATGCAGTATGTTGTGGATGGATGGAATGGAATGCAATATGGAATAATATGAGCCATGTTCCCCCCAAGTGAATGGAATTTTATGCAGTGAGGTTCATTTTTTTTCCCCCTCAATAATCAAGAATGAACCATAAACGGGAGTGCCTCATCGGGGAATGGTCGAAACTATGTGTTGTGTGTAGCACTGGGTGAATTGTATGTGTAATGATGAAATGTGACATAGAGATGATGATAGTATGTATAGACACGTGATGATGTATAAAGTTTATATCAAATGAGGTGATCAAAGAGAGTGATGAGGTAGCCTAAAGCGTATATCACTACAAGATGAGTAGATGTGAGTGGTGATGTAACCTAAAGTGTATACCACTACAAGATGATGGAATAGGTGACCATTTAGACTATAGCGTATGTCACTAACCTAGGAATGTCGCATGATAGAAGGTTGAATGATGAATGCAAAAATGTGATGAGGTCCATTTGTGATGTATACCCTCAACAGTCTAGTATGGACCATGAGACTAGAGTGCATCATAGGGTAGTGAGTACACATGTAGAAGTAGATATGTAGTAGTATATGTGATGTTGAAAGATGGCCATGTGATGTGTAAAATGCGTAGTGTGTATGTGTGATGTAGAATGTAGTGAAGTGAGATGTGTATTCTTATGTGCAGTGTGTGGGGTTCATGTGTGTAGGATGTCCTCAAAAATCAAGTGTGAACCAAAGCACAAGAGTGCATCATTGGGTAATAATGATGCTAGAATGTGTCAAAATAAGTATATGCAATGATAGACTGAAGAATGTGGAGTGATGAGAAAATAAGACATGTGTTGATGTTAGGAGGGGAATAAGCGTGATGCCCCCCAAGTATACCTATGATGGAGATTTATGTAGAGACGTGAGAGGTACCATGCCATTGTGGGAGAGCATTTTTTATGTCGTGATAAGAGTGAGGGCCAACAAAATAGTAGGCCGAAGCAACAATATGACCATGATGATGGTGGAAAAATTTGAAATGTGTCTTGGCCATCAATAGGATTAGTTTCTTTGAAAAAAGTGACTCATTGGAGCTTATGTGGGATTGATGATGCCTCAGAAGATTTGATAGGAGCTGAAGGTGCACTTATTTTGAGAGGTGGTTATGTAATTTGACTTGGTAATGTTGTGGATGACTTGAGAGGAGGAGGTGTTGAACTAATTTTTAAAGGAGGTTTCTTAGGTTGACTTGATAGTGCCATAGATGCCTTAAGAGGAGGAGTGATTGATAATGTTGAGAGGTGGTTTCTTGAGGTGAGTATATTGCATATGTGGCACTTGAGTGGTGGAAGAAGAAACATTAGAAGCATGAATGATGCTCATTAGACATAAACGAATCAGATTTAGGAACCCATTGAGATGTAACAAGTGGAGAGGACCATGTAACAGAATTTTGTGCGTGAATGAGATGAAACCTTGACACTCAAGATGTTTGATTCTTCATTGTAAATCATATCAATCACTGTCATTATTTCCATTTATTTTATGATAATTACAATATGGAAGACCTTGATATTTTGTAAGCCAATAAGGAGGATAACAATGAATAGATGGAAAGCTGATTAATTGATGAGTTATAAGTTTCAGAAGAATGTCTTGTTGCTTAGCATTGATTGAAAACTTGAGAGGTGCGGGGAGTGGCAAGATTTGAGGTTCACTAATATGAGCACATGTAGAAGACATAGAATGAAGATGAGATATAGAAGGAGAACAAACATGAGCCTGAGAAGATTCCTTAAAATGTTGGATTTCAGATTTTAGAGATCTAATCATGGATTCCATAGTCTGAAATTTATTTTGAAATAAAGAATGAAAGATCTTGAATGATTTGCAAATAGATTGATTGGATTTGGAATCAAGAGATTCCTTAAAAAGATGATCAAAAATAGCATTGACTTGAGCAGGAAACATGTTGATAGGAAGATACATAGTCTCTAGGGTTTTTTGGAGAGTGTCTTTACAAGATGGGTGCATTTGAATCAATTGAAGCAAAGAGACTTGACAGACCTTAGGAGCCATGATGGAAGAAAAATAAAGATCCAAGAGTATTCGAACATGGGTTCACCAAAATGATTAAACTAAAATAGAATATATTCTAGCCTAATCTTAGATGTTATAGAAGCAGTAAATAAATGATAAATAAATACTAGTTGAAATAGACCCAAGAAACTAAGAAATGAAATATGAAACCCTAATGTGCAAAGAGGGTTAGAAAGGCCTTAGTTGATTTGAAGATGTTGTGGGACTGTGTCGCAGTGGAGACCAACTGAACAAGGAGGAGGAAACCACCACACAAGAGCTAAGAAAAGTGTAGATATGAGTTTTTTGGCCATATTGGGGTGCCTGGAGAAGGATAGGGGCAACTGGGGTGCCCTGGTCTGAGATCTGGGCACCATGGTCTACAGAAATGACCAAGAAACCTCCTTTGAGGTGTCACTAAATGATCTCCTGTGTTCACTTCTTGTCACATGAATGTCATTGAACTTAGTTGGATGTCACTGCAAATTGAGATGGAGGAAACACCTACAAAACCCCAAGAAAAGCATCAAAACCCTAAAAAAGAAAGATGCATATGAAGGGGTCAGACTGTCCTCAGCTACCAAATGGATGGACTTATCACTGAGCATGCACTACATCTCAGACCCAATGTAGTTCTAGGTGTGTGTGAAAATCATGCCCTAGGTGCTCTTGTGTTAGTCACACTTTGTGAGTAGCGAGTAATAACTAGATGTAGAATGTAAATAAATGGTGCATGGAATAGAATAAACTCCCCTCCTATGAAGTGTGATGCAAATGAACCAACCTTTGTCCCTTGTGATGGAGCTAGATGGATGCAAATGGAGCAATAGAATCCTTTGATGGATGCAACCTTAGGTGGTGATAGTAGTGCTTAGTGCTTGGTCCCTCATTATGGTCTCATAACTTTATATTTATATGGTTCTCTTGATCTAATTTTGTAATTAACCCCAAAAAGGCCGACCACCAAAAAGATAGAAAGATCAAATGGCTAGAAAGTGCCCAAAAAGTGAGAGTAAAGTGTAAAGAGGATCAGGGCACCCCAGAGGGGACCAGGGTGCCTAGGGTATCCCATTCCTAGCTGGGTACCCCAATCAGAATAGGAAAAACAAATTGTAATAGAACCAATTGGGAAAATTTGGGTGAAAGATCAAAAGTAATGATTGAAAGGCGAAGTAAAATGGCCAAAGTCATGGGTTAATTAGTACTCTTTGCACTCAAAAACCATATGAATAGTATTATGAGAATGGGACTAAATAATTACCCTGGAAGCAGATAAAATTTTGAGACATGTTTTCTCTAGTATATTAGGTACTTCTACAGATCCTGGAAGTTGATTCATGAGGTTTCACTACTTTTTCATGGTGCACACTAGGCCTAGTCCTAGTGTTTGGAGGCCTAATTAGGCATGATAGTCACTTGCAGAAGTGTGTGAGATATTGGAAATAATAAATAAGGTATACCACATAATATTAATAATGTAGAATAAGTTATCAGAGGTTTCATGCTTAGTTTTAGTGTTAGTTCAGTATGTCATGGTCTACAACATGCAAAACCCCAAGGGCTAGTCATGCAAGTCCTAGTAGTGGTGAAGGTACATAGTTATTTGAGATAAGATGATGATTGGAGATGTTAGTAGAGTGTATTAGGATGGTGTGGGAAAAATTTTAGGTTATAATAATGAATATTTTTCAAGTTATGATGTTTGACGTAAAACAGGGTGCTTGAGAATGCTTTTTTCAACTTGAAGCAAGAGAAACGCTCATGGTTGGAAAGTAGAAAGTTTGCATGGGAAGACAAGACTTTCAGGGATGATGGAGCATGGAAATAAGAATATATTATACTTATAATGAGGTAAAATGAGGCCCAGACATTTATGAACAAATGTTAAGAAGTAAAATTGCTTATTGTCTGCTTAAAACCCTAGGTTGAGAGTGATGGAGGAGAACTTATTGGTATGAGCCCATAATTGATCGGTTATGTTAAAATGATTATTGGAGGTTGTAGAGAACTCTTTTATGTTTCTAGAAAGGTATGTTAAAATATGTGTTGATGAGTGGATACCACTCAAAACATATCATGGTTGTGATGAAAAAGTACAAAGTGTGTCTTATTTGTGTTGACTGGTCAAAGGGCAGTTTTGGGGCAGTTTCAGGAAGTTTGCATAGATGAGCTAGGTTTGAGGCCTTCCACCTTGATTTGAAAGGAGTTATAATATTTTTTATAAAAAATATTCATATATATTTCCATTGGGGTATGTCTTATGTCTTGGTGAGTTGATTTGATGGGTTATTCAACCTATTTTGTGAAGAGGAAGGTAGATGTTTTTTCAAGAAAATTTTTGTTTTGCTGGAAGATTGAGATGGTTGAGGAATAAATTGAATTATTTTATGATTTCCATAACCTTTAGCTTTAATATAGGTGAATTATATTCCTATTGAAGGCCTCTGGAGGTCTTAAAAGTGTCAGAAAGTGTGCAAACTACCTGAGTTTGCAAAACTGGTTTTTGGGAAGCTTGTTTTTGTAAAGAGGAATGTTTCTATGGTTTGAACCATTGGATATTTCATGAGCTCTAAGTTTCTTATATGTTTTCTACAGGTCTTTGGATTTCCATATAATTTTCACATGCCATATTTGAGGTGTTCTTGGGTATTATTGAGGCCCAAAGGTGAAATCAGGTTGTTGGAAACAAGTGTTTGGTGAAGGATATGAATCAGTGGGCCCATTTAATGAAATATTTTATTAGTAAAAGTAAATTTTTCACCATGTATGGTGTTTATATTTTATATTACTCATTATGGTTAATTTTTGAGCTTGAATAATCATGGTTTTGTTACAAGTGTATTTTTCTCATCCTAGTGATGCCATTTTAAGCATTTTTGGTACATGTATGAAGGTTTTTTCCATGAATAGCCTACATGGGTCATATATGACCCTTGTAATGTGTTTATTTTAATTTTTTAATGTTGTATGGAGTCATGAGGTACCTACATCCTTTTGGTTAGGAAGGAGAAATGCATATAAAAGTGAAGTTTGAACTCATTTTTTGAACCAGTCTTGAATTAGTGAAAAGAGCAACCCATAAGTGAGTGTGTAACAGGTATGGATTCATGTTTCAAAGGATAATCAAATATGTTATAGGTTAAATGATTATTGAGAGTATGTGTGTAAGTTTTTAAAGGAAATATAAGGCTAAGAAAACCTACAGAGAGTGAGTTGAAGAATGTGATTTTGAATGAGGGTTTGAATGAATTAGGAGTTGAATTTTGGGACATTGATAATTTTTTGTATTGGCATATTTCTAGTGGTCATTCTTCATAAAAATATCTTATGATGAGTAATATTCATATAATTATCTTGTTGTGATTAATATCAATAAGGGTTTAGGGTTTGATGCTCTTTATGGGGTTGGTGTCCCACTAAATAAAGCTCTTGTGATGTGTAATATTCACTTGAGTATTTTTTATATGTAATATACTAAAAAACTTTAGTGATTTTTCTTACCCTTGAGGTTTTCCCACTTATATCTTGTGTTATGTTGTTTCCTCTCTTGTTCATGGTTGATTGAATGTGTGTTATGTGACGTTGTGCACATATTAATGGATGAGTAACTGATTATTGGTTTAAGTGTGTAATCTGATATTGAAATTAATTTTGTAAGGACTAATTCATGCTCCCTCTCAATCCATTTTTCTTCAAACAATTGATATCAGAGTAGGTCCTTTTGGATAATTTTTATCACTTGAAAGGAGATCCTTTGAAGGCCAATAATGTCGAATCAGCATAGTTGTTTCTCTACCAGCAAGGCAACACTGTTTGATGGAATAAATTATTCTTTTTGGAGTTTGAGGATGAAGACTCATATCATGTCACTGGGTTTTTATGTTTGGAAATATGTGGAGAATGGCTATTTTTTTCCTACCACTCCTACTACTAGTACTGCATATAAGAAGGAAAGCACTGACAATTCAAAGGATTTTAATGCTATCATATGTGGTCTAGGAAAATATGACATGGGAAATTTAATGTATTATAAGTCAGTAAAACAAACAAGGGATAAAATTCAAGTTCTGTATGAAGGAGACACCAAGGTAAGAATTGTTAAGCTTCGGACTTTTAGAAATCAGTTTAAGAATCTTAAGATGAATGATGATGTTTAGGTTTGACAAGGTTGTAAACTCCATGAAAGTATTTGGAGAAGATGTGAAAGAGGAAGTTGTTGTTCCAAAAGGTTTTGAGATCCCTAACACCTAAGTTTGATTCTAAGGTATTTGTTATTGAAGAAGAAAAGGATTTGACTTCTTTGAAGATGGATGAGTTATATGGTACATTGACTGCATATGAAATGAGGTTGGTGATTCTAAACAAACCAATAAATATGTTTCTTTTAGATCTGAAATGAAGACCAAGGATAAGAAGACCAAGGAGGTTGATGATGCTACTGAGTTTGAAGATGAAGAACTTTTTTGCAATTCTTTCTAGAAGATTGAAAGTTGGATCTGGAAAATACAAAGGTAATCTTCCTTACAAATGTTTCAAATGTGGTAAGGTAGGAATTTTTTCTATCAATTGTCCTCATAAGCATAAGAAATAAGATTATGATGATCATGAGCATGATGAAGATCATGATAAGAAGTATCAAAATTATGGTAAAGGCAAGAAGAGTTTTAGAAAGTTTGATGACATGAAAAAAAATTATATGAGGGACGAGGATTGCTTGTCTTATACTAGTAGTGATGATTCAGATTCTTAGTCTAAATATGATTGTGAAAATATTGGAAATGAGGCATTTTTTATGACTAAAGATGGCATTAGATCTACTAATGATGAATCTTAATTTTTTAGGTGATTTCAAATTAGGTTATTGCAGCTACTATGGTCAAGAAGAAGAAGATGTTAAAGATGATCTAGAGATAATCCAAAATAAGTTAAGGAATGAATAAAATAAGAATAAGAAATTTTTTTCTCAGATCAAGGATTATGATAATAAGGTTCATGATCTAGAAAAATAGAAGGGGTTTGAAACAAACAAGTTAAAGGTTTTAATCCGATTACTACAATAAGAGGTAAAACAATTAGTCTCAAATTTCCAATATAAAGAGAGTATGTTCTATAAATTGGAAGAATAGGTAGAGTTTCTAAGGGAAGAGATGTTATAGGTTGGTAAGAGATCAATTTCCTTTCAGAAATTTGAGAAAAATTGCAAATATCTTGATGATCTTCTTGGAAAACAGAGATCAACATAAGACATAGGAGGTTTATGGTTTAGTGGTGACCTAAAGGGAAAGGAGAAGATAAAAGATAACAGTGTTTGAATCAAGAAGAATGAATAATCATGCAAGAATGATGAAAATAAGGAGAGCTTAACCAGATAAAAGATGAATCCAAAGTCCATTAGGAAACCTAATGCCTCAAGGTAAGAAATATCGTTCAATAGTTATTGTTTCTCATGTAATGGTTTTGGTCATAGGGATAAGGAGTGCAAAAGGTTTTCTAGAGATGATCATCCATGGAAAGATATATAAGTGATGAATGAAAGATTGTGATGTGCTATAATTGTCATGAAAGAGGTCATGTAGATAATTTTTTCTTGTATGAGCCTTTAATTCAGAATTGGAGTAAGGATAATTACAAGGGAACAAGTGTGGTAGTATGTTTGTGTTGCAAAATGTATGGCCATGTTTCTAGGGACTGTTATGGGCCTACAAGACAAACCAAATCTTTCAAGTTCCTAAGTGCAAGAAAGAAATTTTCAAAGTCAGGTCATGAAAATGCATCTAGGATGCTAGAAGTCACCAATTTGGTTCACCTAGAAGGGATGATGGTGAATAAAGAGATAGGTGTTGAATATAAATAAAGGTATGATTCATATCTAAGATCAAAATCAAGGATATGGAGGTGATTTTCTAGTGTACAATAAGGTGTGGGACCTCTTAAAATCATTCCTCTAGATCCTCCATGTTCTCATATGCTTTTACTAGGCTTGTTAGAGGTATATTAGCTCATATAAAGCATTGGAGTTATGGGAAGCTGATTATTATGAGGTATGTCACTTTAGATTACGTCTTCATTGTATTAAGGTATGTATCGATGTCCTACCTATGTTGTTGGTTAGTGATGGTTCATGAAATAAAATGATTACAATAAGTCAAGGAGTCTTCCTAAAGAGTATGCAGTCATCTTTTGAGTCTGTCTGTCATGAGATGAGATTCTAAAAGTTGATGTCAATACAGAGTCTTGTCTTGATCCTTTAGGGTATTGTTAGGATGTGTGATTTGGTCTTATTCCATGTATAAATCATGAATTCTATGGTCTAGAATATTTTGGTAAGTTGGTGAATGAAGCTCAAAGTCAAGTATGAGAAAAGGTGTATCATGAGAAGTCAAGTGTCTATGATGAAATATAAGGTCTGAGCTTAAGTATGAGTCATGACACAAGGTCATGAGAAGTGGTAGAAAGACTCTAGGTTTATATAAGAATCAATAAGTGTTACTCCATTGGCAAGAGTTGGGTAAGTTGAGATTTTAGGTTTTTTTATAAGTCTTGGGTCAGACAAGAACCTATCTTGTGTATATATCATGGTATGATGTCATGAGAAGTATGATCTTGGTTCTTACTTATAAAATATAGAGTCAAGTTTATTTTTTTATGGTTAAGCAAGGATGTGTTGTGTATTAGTCATCTTGATTCCAAGTAGTACTAAAAAGTATGTCTTCATGCGTCAATATGGGATGAAAAAGTTTAGAATGAAATGTTTCATATTATGGAAGGATTACAAAACTTAAAGAGAGGCATCATGGGTCAAAAATATATTCTTTGGTCAATGAAAGTATTGTATCATCTTATTAATAGTGATACAAGTATAAATGGTATAAATATCAATTCTAGAAGGATGTTGTTTGAGTCTGCAAGGTGATCTTTCTCTTATATTGCAATTCTGCTGAATTTTTGCTGGCATTTTGCTGCAATTGTGTTGGGTTTTGTTGTTATTCTATTTTTTTCAACACGGTACATAACTTGGATTCTAAGTTTTTGTGAAATTTGTCAAGCCTATATATGAGTGTTGTAGGTCTGTGTATGAGGAGATATGGTATGTTAAAAGTTTGATATGGCCTATCAAGGTAGGGGATCTAGTTTAGGTCTCAAACAAGTGTTTTAGGTGTTAAGAAGATAAGCATGAATAATTATGGAGATTGTATAGTTGTAAAGACAGTTATTTTCTTGAAGTAGATATTACATGATATATGTGCATCAAATTATATGTTACAAGTCTTTAGGGGTCTCCTGGAGGAAGGGGAGTTTGTTATGCCTTTCAACATGTGTGAAAAGTGTCTAAGTGGCTTGAAAGGCAAGGTAGGAGGTATGTTAGTGTTCATGATTTTTTGCAAGTTCTCTTAAAATAAGAGCTAATCAAGTGTTCAACAAGTTACTATTGTAAACTATAGACGATTATTATATAAACGCTTCTTTTATTAAATCTGGACATATTCCAGTGAATCTAGACTCCAGTATTACAAAGTTTGGAAGAAATCTATCACAGTTTTTTCCTATATTGGATTCCATTATTGTCTATACCGGATTCCATTATTACTATTATTGGATTCCATTAGTAACAATATTAGACTCCAATATTGTCATTATTGGACTTATTGGAGTTCCAATTTTAGTATTATTGGATTCCAATATCACTATTATTGGATCCCAATTTCGCTATTATTGGATTCCAATGCTATTATTGGATTCCAATTTCTCTTTTTTTAGATTTTGATGTTGTGAGTATGTAAGGTTAGCAGTCGCTAACTATTATAAGGCATGATCCCATTGGATTAATAAAAATAAAAAACTAACAATAACTACCTGCAAAATCAAGTTCAAAGTACAATCCTCATAATTTGAAAAGGCAATCCCAGTATGTTCCTTGTACTTTGAAAGTACAAAAGCCTCGATGTAAGGTTGGTAGCTACTAACTATTATAAGTCATGAGCCCATTATATTAAATAAAAAAATAAAATTAACAATAAATCCCTACGATAAAAAGTTTGAAGTGCGAACCTCACACTTTTAAATTGTGAGCCTCACATTGTCAAAATTGTGAGACTCATACTTTTAAAGTTGCATAAGGTGCGAGCCTCAAACTTTGAAAGTGCGAGCCTCACACTTTGAAATGGTGATCTTCTCCCTTTCAAAGTGAGAGAAACGTAACTTTTAAAGTGTGAGCCTCACAACTTTGAAAGTGTGAGCCTCACACTTTCAAAGTTTGAGGACTCGCACTTTTAATGTTGATTATGCACATCCTTAATATTGGCATTAGCCTGAAATGCTAATGGTGTTATTTTGATTTCTAGTGGAACTTATAATAAAATTACGTGATCACCCTGAATTATACCTTATTTTTTATGATTCTCTGAAAATATGACCTTTTTGTTATATTATAATATTGAAATTATTACAAAAAAATAAGGAACTTGTGTTAGTTGGTCATTTTGTTTTTGGGGTAATTTTATTTAGTAGAAATAATTGTATTTTTTCTTATTTTATTCATAGCATTGTAACAACTCAAGTATTCTTTTCTTAGATTGTACATAGCAATAAGTTTACTATTGTTTATTATTATAAATTATATCTTTGATTTATCATTAAAAGTGGACAACATAATTGGGAGTTATGTATATCACAAATTCAATTACTGTGAAAGATAGTAGAATTTATGCTTTTAAATTGTTCCATTCTCCATATAAATGATGAGTCACTTACTTCCATGAGCAAGAAAATGAAATAATCCTTGACACAATGAAAGCAAAATATCTATGAGAAACGAAGTCGTAGCCCTCAGAGATACATTGAACCAATATTGTATAGTTTACATCAATCAAAAGACTCATTATGTCACAATTGTATTCTTTGTGAGTCAAGAGATTCCACCACCTTTTTCTCAGTGTTGGTCACTGGGAATGAGCTACATTTCCATCACACCCATGTTTATGGAATAACACTTTTCTACAAAAAAATTTCACAAGTCTCCCTCTTGTAGCCCATTCTCTTAGCCTTTTATAAGTTGAGTAGATCTTCCTGGTTTGATTCAATGGATATCCAACTACTAGGCCCTTGTTGTTCTTGAGGACTTTGATTGGAATATCATTTTCAATGATTCTAAAATCAAAATAAATGATGCATGTTTTGAATAACAAAGTAAATATGGAAATATTTTTTAGGGTCAAATCATTGGTATATACATTTCTCCATGTATCATTTCTATCCACTGAACACATAGGTTTGGAGAACGAATGGTTTCTTATGCCTACGAACTCAAAGTCTATCCAATCATGCTCAGATTCCTATGATGATAGATGTAGCTCATAATAACACAATTGATGTGTCATCATCTTTATTTACATACTGAAGTTCCCAAACAAGTACTCTCCCTTTGATTAGAATACAATACATGCACCACCATCAACCAATGACATCAACAACCACGGAAAACAACAATCTTAATGTAAATATCTCATTGAAGCATATGAAAGGTTTCCTTAATACCATCTTAACCCCTAAAAATTCATCTAATATTCCAAAGTATTAGGTACATTGATATAACTTGAAATAGTTATCAAAAATATTATAAGAAAAAAATAATACAACAATCTACTCATGCTCCTAAACAAAAAATTCAACCTAAAACAAAGCAGATAAAATACATTATGAGGAATATGAAAAGAGGATGTCAGTACAATAATCTACTTATGCACCTAATTCAAAATGTCAACCTAAAACATATCTTAGAGGAGGATGACAACATCTCTTAAAATGTAGGACATGAAAAATAGTAGACTAGAACGGGATATAGCCAAAAAATAGGAATCCCAGATGCAGTCAATATAAAAAAATATTAGGGTTTAGTTGGTAACCTCAAAAATAGGATTTAAAGGTTAACCATGGTTCCATGTTACATGTTGGATTAGTCTAGTGACTCTTAATATCAATATGGGTATTTGAGGGTGAATAATTTTTTTTTGCTATGTTTAGTGCTAAGTTGTGCACCCACCCCCATACCCCGATAATGCACCCACCACGCCCAAGGTTACAGAAGATGACCTCAAATGCCTATATGAAACTAAAATGGAATTGAAAGAGCCAAATTGTCCCCTTTTCAGGCTTCAGTTAAGGATTAGCAACACAGGCTTCATCTGCAACTTAATTTGTATTCAGTGTTAACACAATGACGATGGTAAAGTAGTGAGCTTCAAGCTCCTTTGAATAACGATGGAAGTAGGATTTCACATCAGATTGGCGTACTCTGGGAGAATGAATTATTTGAATCTCTCATCTTATGGTCTTTCAGGGTAAGTTTCAATAAATTACATCTAATTATGGGATTGTTGATGTGATGAAGGGATAGAGAATAAGGATTGCTAGGCAAGTTCTTACCTTGCCCAAAAATGTAATTTTAACATCAATCGATGAAGAGGGGATTATGAAGGCTAGTGTGGACCTTAAAAGATGAGATATTTGACAAGAAGAAGGCCAAATTCAAGTTGTTTGAGGAAAATAACATGCTTTCCCTCCCAGTGTCCATTCAAAATTATCAAAATAGTTACAGGTGTGATGTTAGCCCTATACATCGCATCATACCATACTCAACACATATACCAATACAAAAATCAAACCTTTAAAAAAAAAATTCCTTCAAAAAAAAACCCTAAAATAATTTTATGATTGATATTAGCACCTGAGCTTGGTGGGCTTGTGTTTCCTCTTGTTGATGAGGGGTTTGTGGATGTCCTATTCTAGGTAAAATTTTAGGGCCTTCTTCTTCTCGTTAGTTTCCACAGAAACTGTTGTGGGCTTGGTGTGGAGATGTAATGAGCTGTCATTGTGTTCCTTGAGATCCCAGAGGCTTCTCTTGTAATACATTTTTGACCTGGAAAAATGGCCAATGCCCCTTATCATCTCCTTGTCCCTTTTCGATCAAGGTTTGTCTATTTTGGGTTTCATTTATTTAGACTTGGTGTTGTTGTCATTATTCAAATCAACCACTAAAAGATATCAACAACATACATACAAGTGGGTAAGTAATTTTAGTCAAAGGATGGAGCATTTTTCGATTGTTGAATGTTTAAAGGAATTTTTTTAGCTTTTAGAGAGGTGTTTTCAGTCATTACAATGCTCACATTTTCTCATTTTGAAAGGAGGTTTTAGTTTTGTAGTTGTTCCATTTTTAAGTTGTTGATTTTGACAAAACCAAATTATAAGTTATTGTTTTCGGAATTGAACGGATGCAAGTGTGACCATTTTGAGGTCATTAAATCATTGGAAAATAGTTGTGGATGGGTTTAGCTAAAGAAGACAACTACTTCAACCAACATAGCTCCAAATTGGGTGAAAAATCAAGTGATTCATGATTGTAATACTTTATTTCTAGTCTGCATAATTAAAGAAATAATATGGGATGACAAACAACTTGACCCAAGGGTCAATTTAAGGGTTGTTTACAGAGGGTGGGATATTTCTTTGTGCATTTCCAGCTTGTTATTTTCACCTTCTTGGGTCATAAAAGGACATTTAGGCAATTAGAGTTTGTGTTTCCTACATCTAGACTATCTTGTGATATTTTGTACAAATAGAAATGGAATTCTAGTCACCTTCATTCTGATATTTGTAAGAGAATAGTGTATTCTTTATTTTTATACTCAGATGGCTAGGTGCGATGTTAGCACTTCACTCAGACATAGGTCTGAGAGCGATCACCCAAAGCGTGTGAATCTTACCCGGTCCTTCTTTATTACTGTACTTATCCAAGGTGTTAGTTTACCATACAATAACCATGAATAGAGTCATCAAAAATCCAATATCCATCCACAAATGATCCATTATATTAACTCATCACAAAACATAGAAGCTGAATACACCATAAACTATCATCACAAATTCATGCACACAAACATACCAGCAGCATAACTCTATGTTACAAAACTAGAATCTCTCTAATCTGTGCAAATCAATACATATATATAGGGGTGGGGACTTTCCCTTCACCACCCATGCACTCTCAAAATAGGATGCATGCTCAAAATAGCCATGCACTGCTACAAAGATAACTAAAGAAGCATGCAAGCTTCGCCTAATAATAGATTATCTATAATTAACTCTAGATCTAATCCTATTATTAGCTCTAACTCTGCATGACTCTTGATCTTCCACTTGTTCCCAAAATAGCCTTCACGTAGCCTTGAAGTCTTCATGTCTTGATCCAATGTGTGCTCCACACTCCAACCTATCTTTAGCCCATAACATGCAAAAACGGCTAAGTCTTGAACTCTGTCTTTCCCGGGCACTGCCCTTCTTTCACCAAACTTTCCACGTGTGCACTACCTATGCACCCCTTCCTGTGCACCCTTTCTCATGTGCCTTTGATACTTAGGAAATAATTCACCTGGTCAACATTACCTCACACTAATGTCATTGTCACCCCCAACAATGGGTACTCATACCTTATCTCTCCAAAGAATAAAGAATAAAGATGTAAAGAATGACTATACATAATAAAACAAAAGGATGTAAGAATAATTCAACAATCATGGGTGCTATTCTTCTATAGGAAACAAAAGCTCAGGGTACTCATTCTTAATGTCTGCTTCCAGCTCATTCCAGTCACTGAGTCCCTTCTTGGCCTTAGAAGGAATTTTTCCAAGCACAACATTCATTTCATCTAAATTCATATCTTCACCCTTGTGCTTCAAAACTATGATAACATGTGCCAAACATGAAATCATTCTGTACATTCTTCATCCTATCAATTTCCCAATTTCATTTATTCTCTCATTATGAGGATTCTCAGATGCTTTTGAGCGCATCACACTTTTTCTGCAAGTAATTTCAGCCTCTCCACACGTCCCAGAGTTTCATTTTTCTTCACAACAAGAACCTCATTCTCTTCTATCAAATTCCTTGTTTTAATTATATGCTCTGTATCTTCACATACCTTCAGACCAATTCTGCCTGCTTCAATTCATCCTTGATGGTTTGTAGTAAAGCATCATACTCAACTATTCTAAGTGCGACCTACTTCTTTGTCCTCTCTTTCTCTGTTAGCAACTTCTTCTCCCTTTAGATAGCCATCTCCTTAGGTCTCCTCTGGGTGCACTAATTTCTTTGTAAGGATTAGGTGTATACAATGTTGTAAAAAGTGCAAGGAAGAAGAGTATGTTTGTTATGTGAGCATGTCAAATTCTTGATGTACCTAAATTATCTCTCCTCCAATCTCCACGAAAAACCCCATAATTTTCTCCTTCTTCTCCATGTCCTTCTTCCTCCCATCAGTCATCTTCTCTACATATTCCTTCATAATTCTTATTATCTTCCAAAAGTGCCCTAAGTGCAGATGCCTTGTCTATGTTTTGCATGCCACTTCAGCTGTCATCTTATTCAAGGCGTTACTTGCATGTTCCTCTATAAATTTTGTTGTCCTAACTTTCCAGTGTGTGGCTTGAGATTTCTTCTTCATCTTCCTCCTTATACATGCATCCTCCTTCACATCAAACTCAAGCTCATCCATGTGAGTTTGCATGCTCCATGATAATTTCTTTCGTGTGCGCATGTTTGCTACCTCTGGATCCATTAACTCCCACCCATATAACTTCTCAGGCTCTAGAGTACTCTGAAACCTGACGTGAATGATTTTAGAGGGGTCGTCAATGTACCCAAGTGTAGGTGTCTTGTACATCTCTTCACCCTTATTCCTCCTAGAATGACAACCCTTAGGAATGTGTACACTTTAGTATCCAAGTCTCAGGCCTTCACCTGACACACCCACTTGTTCTCCAGTAGGCTCACCTGATGGTTCACCCTTATCTTTTTCTTTCTCTTCTCCTATGGCACCACCTTCCTCTCGTGCTCTTCATATGCCTTTGTATCATTCTACATTTCTTCATACTGAGGATCCTCTATTCCACATCAATAACATGAGTCTCCTTAATGATATGTACATGCTTTCATCTGACTTCTCCTCCTCACTCTCCTTATTGGGCACATACTTGCTCCTCTTCTTCTCTAGTTCAATCTTGGCTTCACATGGAGAGGTTTTGGGTGATTTCCTCACTGGATGTGAGGGTCCCACACCTTTACTCTTGTTGTTCTTGTTCTCCTTAGTACTCTCCTAAAACCCTTGTCTTTGGTTCCCTCACCTTTCTCCATCTCTTGTGCCCATCTCCTCTCTCACTTCTCCACCTTCTTCTTATCTAGGAGTAATTTCCTCACATTTTCTCTTTTCCCCCATCGTTAGCTACCTCCATGAGTCATGATCCAAGCCACCACTTTCTTCCTTCAGTTCTTCCTTCCTCAATTCTTCCTCATATGTGAGAGGAGGATTAGGCTCATCATCCTACAAGGTCCACACAATATGCTTCCCCCTTGGTAACTTAGGGAGCTTTGAACTCATTTTCAATATACTTCCCATTCACTAATTTGGGTTTAAGGTAAATGTATACCTTAACCACACCAATGTCTTCCCAACTTCCAAACTCATTGAGTTGATATTTACATCATCAGAAATTAAATTTTCTATATATGCAGACTTACCTGGATAGACATATGTCTTTCAGAGCATATGATACTCACAGTCCACCTTGTCTGCATCAAATCTTAATTTGTACACATTGGAGAATATATTTACATGAAGCCTAGAAGTAACACATGGTGAAGGCATATGGGAGCTTACACCATAGGCTCCACTTTCCATCCTTCATTACAAACTTGCCAATGCAAAAATGTTGAAAGACTATGAATTGAGCATGCTTATCCAACACAAAGGAAGTTCCTTAGGTATTATACATTCATGCTCAAAATCCTCCATCATGCACCAACCATAGTTCTAATCTTTTCTTATAAGGGCCACTCATGGATTCCTCACATGTGTATTTTGAAAATCTAACTGCAAGATGATTTCTTCTCCTCAGGAAATTTCCAATTTTTTTCCTTTGGCCCATCGGGCACCCCAATCTCCACAAATACAAGTGATAGAAAAATAGCACCAAAAGTTATCTTGTCTCCTTGGTGTGCTTCTTCAATGATAGTCTTCAACAATGAAAGTAGATAAATTGTATACTACTCCCTCAGACATCTTCTTAGCAACATGCAACCACCTCTTATTTACGTGATTCCAACACTCCTAGTTATTCATCTTGGTGAGAAGATGGGTAGCAACCTTCATCACATGGTATGATCTTCTAGCTTCTCAATATCCATGGCACACCCTCCCTTTGCATATGATAATGCAGAGAAATTCACTTCTATGGCCTCATCATCATTGAGGTCACTTGCAATCTCAGTGCCCAAGCTCCTCAAACCAGTCAATTTTCCAATCAAGGGCATGGTGAGTCACATCCCATCTTCCCTGCGAAATAGAAAAAGTCCTCATGGACTCGAGACATCAACCACTGGTATAATTTCTCTAGTTTTCCAAAATATGGCACTCATACATCTGCAAGATCCCTACATTCTCCAACAACTTCTGTCCCATAATCATCATAGATAACCATATCATTTTCTGTGTCCACAAATTATTCTTCTTTACCAAGTTTTTATCCATTTCATCCTTGTTATTTTTATTTGGTGATTGTAGTCACTCACTTTACTTCATCTAATATGTGACTCCCAATCTAATCCCATTATCACTGCCTTCAGGGTACTACATTTCTGAGAATTTTCTCTCCAGGGCATATTTGACTTCCACTTCTACTTTCTTCTACTTCTTACCTCATGTAGTTTCTCTAGGTGCTCTCTTGGGTGACATTTCGATGATTTAAAACACTTCTTGTACTCTTTTTTATTCTTGTAATTTAAAAGCCATTTGCCCTAGATATAAATTCATTTCCTCAAACCCTAGCTTCACAAATCTACTTCCCACACATATTTCCCTCACTCAAACACCATTTTCATTAAGCTTTGTCAATGGTTGTCCACATATAACACTAGTTTGATGCATGTAAGTGTTATTTCATGCACTTTCACACTCAATTCACTCTTCAACTTTCTCTTTATAGCTCGAATACTTCAACATGCAAAGTAAAAATGACATTGCAAGCCTTCCTTATATAAATTTTGTAACTTTTCCTACATTAATTGCTCTTCACCTACCACCGTACTCAACATTAATTATGACATTTCTTTCCTTTTTCCACACTTTTTTCACTTGATTTTTCACCCCCAGTCATAACCTTCTGGTGTGCCCACTACTTCTTGGCCACATACCTCCTTACGCATGTCTCCATGCAACGAAGTACCAAACCACTACGCCTTATACCAACTAGTTTCCCATGTTTTTTTCTACCTCGTATTACACTATGCATTCATCCTTCCATCACGCGTGGTCTTCAATCTGAGAAATTTTCTAAAAATACTTCAATCCGTTAAGCACCTATAACATCTTTCTTCTATGCATACCAATATTCCAGAGGATGTTCATTGATATCTTATAACCACCTATTTTGAATTTACTTGGCCCATTTTACTTGTATCTACTCCACCCCACACTAAAAGTATGTGCAGTCCTCTGCACATGAATCCACTAGATATTAATAAGCTACTGGCGCACAAACGTGCTTATTACAACAAAACACTGAACTAAATTGACAAAGCATAACAACAATGAAAGGAAACACATGAAAATAAAATGCATTAAAGGGAAATCTAATCTAAGTGGAAATACTGCCTTATTACAAACACCAAGAAGACTTATTTATAGTAGGGCTTCATCCTACTCCCATTGAAGTAACCAGGAAATAAAGTGCCATCCAATGCCTCTAACTGATAAGCACCTGATTCTAATATCTTTGTTACTACAAAGGGTCCCAACCAATGAACTTTCAACTTCCCAGGGTGGCGTAAAATTTGAATCATACAGAAGAACCATCTTTCCCACCTCAAATGCTTTATTCCTGATATGCCTATCATGTCATGCCTTTTGTCTCACTTTTTCTATCTTCTGGCTCCACCGAGCAATAACACACCACTCATCTAACTGCATCAGTTTTTCTATGCACTCTTCAACAACTTGTTCATCATCCAATCCTCCTGCATGTGCAAATACACAGGGATGGAAACATAAATTCCAAAGGTAAATACAACCTCCATGCCAAACACCAACTGAAAGGGTGTGGCCTTATTCAACCTCTTGTAAGTAGTCCTATATGCCCAAAGTACAACAGATACTTTATCATCCCAGTATTTCCTTCCAACATCACATATTTTTGTCAATGTTTGTCCCAGAATCTTGTTGAAAGCCTCAGCAGTACCATTGGCCTATGGGTGATAGGGTGTTGTCTTATGGTGTGCCACCATAAACTCTACCAATAATATTCTGATAGTCTCATTAAGAAAATGAGTGCCCCTATCACTTGTCAAGCTCAATGGACATCCATACCTGTTGATAATGTTCTCCCATAAGAATCTTTTTGCTATAGTTGTTGTGTAATCCTTTGTAGGTGTTTATTCTTCCCACATTGTCAGATAGTCTGTATAAGTTATAATGTAGCACGTGCCAATACTATGCGCAGGTAGGGAAATAGGACCTACAAAGTCAATCACCCATTTTTCAAAAGGTTAAAAACTTGCAATAGGTCTCAAAGGAATCTCATCTCTAGTTCCAGGATTCCCAAGGCACTGACAATGATCAGACGCCTTGACATATTATGTAATATCCTTGCAAAGGTTTCCCACCAAAGGCCAGCCATCATAATCTTGCGCATGGTGGCATCTCCTGCATAATGACCTCCTGTAATTCCACCATGAGCTTCTTCCATTATTGCCTTGAGCTCATGTGCTAGTATGCACCAATGCAAAAACTCATCATGACCTAGCTTGTACAAATATCCTCCTATCAAATAGTAAGGTGTCATGTGTATTGTAAGTTGATTCTTCTCTAAGGTCTTCATTCCCTCAGGTGCCTGTCCAGTGCAAAAAAATACAACAATATCTTCCAATTCAGTGGGCGCACGATTCAATCTAAAGAGTTGTGCATCTGACATTGTGTCCTCAATGCTCTATGTGTCCTCACCAGAATTGATTCTTGACAAATGATCAGGCCCTGAGTTACTTTTCCTAGTTTTACAATAACTGTAAACTGAAACTCCTGAAATAGTAGTATCCACCTGCAAATGCACCCTTGTAAAATAGGATTGTTGACCAAATACTTAAGTGCCATATGATCTGTGAAGAAAATAAATGGTGTAGCCAATAAGTATTGTCTAAACTTGTGCAACACGTAAATCATGGACAAAGCTTCACACTCAGTAGTTGTATAATTTTTTCAGCTGGTGTCAACTTCCTGCTTGCAAAACAAATAGGGTGGTCTACAATTCCTTCATCTGGTTGCACAAACACTGCACCAATTTCCATCCCAGAAGCATCAACATGAACATGAAATGGTTTTTCCCATGAAGGAAAGTGAAAAATAGGTGCAGTGGTCAACCTTTCCTTCAGTGTTTCAAATGCCTATTGTTGCACCTCACCCCAATAGAATTTTCCTTTAGCCTTTCAATAATTCCTCCAGGGGCGTGGAAATCTTTGCATAGCCCTTAATGAATTTATTGTAATACCCTGTATGTCCAAGAAATCCCATGCACTTCACTTTGATTATTAGGTTCTTCCAATCCCAAGATCACAACGACCTTGGATGGATCTACCAACAACCCTTCCTTACAAATAATATGCCCAAGCAAAGTGCCAAAAGGTGTGGCAAAGATACATTTCTTAATATTAAGAGAGATGCTCAACTTCCTGCACCTCTCAAACATAAGCCTCAAATTTTCACAATGATCCTTAACCAAACCATACACTATCCAATCATCTAGATACACCTGTAAAAACTTATGAATGAAGTCCTGAAAATCTTGCACAACAATGCACAAGAACACTGCTGGTGCACATTCTTCAGTCCAAAGGGCATCACTGTGTATGCAAAACTTCCCCATTCAGTGGTGAAATTTTTCTTTTCCTAATCTTCCTTTGCTATGCACACTTGATGATATCCTGAAAACCCATCTGTAAAAGAGTAGATCACATGCCCTACAACTCCTTCAAGGATCTCCTTTGTAAATGGGGTGGGAAAAGGATCAATGACACATGAAGCATTCAACTCTCTGTATAGTCCACACAGATCCTTATCCTCCCATCCTTTTTAATACTTATTGACCATGGGACTTACCCACTCAAATTCCTCAATGGGCTCAATTATACCAGACTTGAGAATTTTATCAATTTCTTCCTTCACCTTAACACAGATTAGGATTCATCATGTATGGCCTCTTCCTAATCAGGTGCATGCCTTCTTTAAGTTTGATTCTCATCTCACCTAAAGAAGGGTGTACTCCTTTTAACTCATGATAGCCTCGCGGAAATAAATCCTGAAATTCATGAAGGAGTTCAATAATCTTAGCCACTTCCTACTCTGACCAGTAATCACCAATAATGGCCTCTTTAGGCTCTACATCTATTCCAATATTAACCTTATTTGTTTTCATAGGCTCATGATATGTGCACACCTTTTCACCATATGTGTCCATCACCTCGTGCATACCTTCAATGTGGTTAACATCCAGGTTGGTATCCTCATCATCATCATTTATCATGCATACTAGTTTACCCTTTTCCTTTTCTTCCCAGGCGTAGACCATTTCTTCTTCTTTAGTCTCTTCAAGGTCAAGGTGTGCCTCTAAATCCATCTCTCCAAACATATCTAACATGAGTTCCTCAGCCTTCATGTTATCTCCCAAAGTAAGGTGCTTCATAATCTGCAGTGCTTCATTGACCAAAGGTTTAGTAGAAAAATAATCAAAAGTATGGATCATACCTGAGGTCATCTCCTACCAATTAACTATTTCTCATGTCAATTCTACATGGACATACCATGTGCACATGCAACCACTTAGGGTGGTGTAGAACTTATGTACCCAAAGTGATGGTGGTAAGGCCTCCTACCCCTCCATCCAAAGTCTCTCACATTCCCAGAATGTGGTGTAAAGCAGGGGACTTCCCATGGAATTTGCATATTTATGAAAGGTACATTTCTCCTTAGAAACCTAGTAGAAAAGGTGATTCTCACCTCTCACCATTCCAATAGGTTGTCTCTGTGTGTAGTCCACCAACGCATGTTACTATCCCATAGGGTATACACCAACATATTTCTTCTATCACCCTCATCCTTCCACTGGGCTTCCATGGCATGCAAAAATACATCAGGGTTCCCTTCACCAGTGTACCGAGGTACCTGGTTATGACTCAAGCACCTAACCATGCGTGTCCTAATCATGTGAGTAACAATATTCTTGATCTCTCACCAACTACCTCATATGTTCCATGTGCACAGTTGTCACAAGAAATACTTGTAGTATCACTAACTGAATGAGCATCATCCCACTTTATCACTCCTTCCTTAGATGGCTCAGTTACCTCAGGGTCTCTGATTGTGCGCACATATATCATATTCAAGTCTTCTTCACTCAAAGGCTCAACATACGGAGCATCCTTTGCATCTGTCAATGGTATAATGAACACGTGATCTTATTTGTTTTCAAAGCTAATGTACCCCTTGTTGAAGCACAAATCTGCATTATTCACATAACACCAGGGGCACCCAAGTAACGCTAGGAAACTATCTTCTTCTACGAGCTCCAATACTTCAAAGTCCCCAGTAAACTTGGCTCCCTGAATCATAATAGTCACATCCTTTAATACTCCAATAGGATTATCCCTAGTTCTTGTTTTCCATATACAAAATATTTGAAGAAGGCTGCAATAGTGGTCTTCCCATCTGATTCCAAGAATCCAACGTGAGTACATTAACTTCCACAATTGTATATATCAGAATATTTCCCAAGAGCCATCCATCAATGACAACATTCAATGTAATCTCCTTATCATACTCATGATTATGGGGAGGTAGATTTGCATGAAGTATCTTCCTCTCGTACTCATTACCACTACATGGTACTTTTTCTCTCAACCACTCTCCTAACAAGGGGATTATGTTCTCCTGGTGCTACATTTGACATACCTCCTTCAAATCATCTATGTCCTTCTGTGGGATTTCAACCTTCTTTTCTCATTCCATCACGCATGCCTATTCCTTCAAGCCTTGAATTTCTCCTTGTAGATATCTGATAACATCCATAGTCTCTAGGTAAACTTCTTTCTGATGTTCAACATCAGGGTACTTGGCATTAATCACTTCTTGCTTTGTTATAGTCATCTTATACTTCAGAGGTTCACAGCGCATCAGCCTCAATGTGTGTGGTAACTAAGATGGGTTGTAATTTAGAATTCAGTCCAACCTTCGGCATCCATTGATCTCCATCTAAAAGTTGTATCTTAATCATGGCTGCTCCTTTGTCTTATTTATGTTGCTTTCTCATATGCTCATACAAGTATGGACATTCTTCAAATTTGTGTTGTTTTCCACACCATGAGAAAACCACATTCTGAGGGCATTCACGCTGATAATGATCAAGAGATCCACAAGTAAAACAAGTTCCTCTAGGAAATCCTCCTCTTCCACCACCATGACCTCAACCTCTATATCCCCCATGAAATCCTCTATTCCTGTTATCCCCATTATTGCACCCTTCATTATGTTGTTCTCCTTGTTCCTTAGATCCACCTGCTACACTAGTTTGATGCACATCAATTTCAATAGATTCATGAATATGATCAATCACTCTGCAGTTAACAGTGTCATGAGTATGAGTTTTACAAATCTTACAATACATAGATACATTCTTCTGGATCACATGCTGCAAAAAGGGGACATCTACTCACATCATGGTCCAAATGAAAAATCTCACAATCCAACAACATGGCACACCAACTTATGAGGAAGCTATCCTTAGTGTGTCCTTCAACCTCATAGTCCATACACCATATCCCACTACGTGTCTCATGAGATGAATTAGCAGAGAGATTCTCCAATTTTTTCACCATAGCTGCAATTTGCACCTCTAAAAATGGACTTACTCCAGTGTCCACACTCCCAACTTCCTCAGCATGCAGAGCTTCCTCCAAAGCATCGCATGGATCCAAAAAGGTCTTATGAGATAGTGCCCTTCTAAATGGAGTCAACAACCCACCAACAAACCACTGTGCATGCTGACTAGGATGTATGTCATAAGAAAACTTTGACAACAAAGTTTTAAAACACACATCATACTCCTGAACGCTTTCTGATAAGCCCTTATTAATGTCCTTAAGTGCACTGATAATCTCATTCAAACTCAGGGATATGGAACTCAGCTAAAAATGTAGAGCGCAAAGCATCATAATCCACTGTAGTCTGGTGTGGGTCATACTTTCGATACTAGCTATACGCTCTCCCTTGAAGAGTAGTAGAAAACTGACTCACCTTCCTATCTGAAGTGGTGATTCCTTTAGCATGCCATAGTAGCTCACACTTGTGCACATGCTTTGCAACATCTTCAATACCTCTATATTCTGGAAAGTGGAAGGACATCTCATAATAAACTTGTTGAGGTTGATGTGGGGTTTGTTGGGGATGTGGGCCTTGTCCTCCAGATCCAGAACCAAAACCCCCACCAGTATTTCCTCCACCACCAGAACCACCTGATCCACTTGATCCCGAGCCTCCTGATCCTCCTGAACCACCTCCTATAGTGGGTGTCAGACTAGTGGATGTACTTCCTTGCATCCCAATAGTATTACTAAATTGAACTCCCATAGTCTTAAAATTTGCAGTACTTCCAAATGTGTTCCTAATGATCTGTGTGCCCCCACTTTGTCCTAATGGTGCGCCAAAAATATTCCTCTAATCGGACCCCCAAATAAAAAAGATTATGTCTTATGTTGCCATAGATGTATGTGTTGTTTAATGTACTTATGTATTTAAAGGGAAATGATATCTACCTGAATCCACTACATTACCTACACTCGTGTGTTTATCAATAATTACTTCTAGAACTGGAACACCAGGCACAAGGGCTAGGTTACCAGGTGGGATCAGATGTGCACCCATGGTCCTCAATATTTCCTCTTCCAATGTGATCTCATCAAAATTCAAAGGGTATTATTTACTACACTTGCTTAAGTGGGGGAGAGAATGATGCTCCGGCTCCACGTCTTCCACCTAAGCCTCAAATCCTTAATGAGACATCATCCTCCGTAACTCCACAAATTCCTCAATATCATGTTGTTTCACCAATTCCCTCTCTCGTGTTTCATTGTACTTAAGCCATATTTTTTCTATCTACCTTTCTGACACAACATCCATTCCATCTTTCACCACACCTACTCCTGCCCCTGTGCATGCAATGGTATGTTTAGCTAGCCATAGGTAGGTGCTCTAAACTCAACACCACCATCAAGATCTTAATTTCCAAAGGAATAGTGTGGATGTAAGATCCTCTAGGCTGGCACAAGAATTCAAACTCAATAACTTTTGGACAAGAATACGTAGACACAACATACTCCAAAGTATATTTCTGCACAACACCAGCCCACCAATGATCTACAACATGCGTCCAAGGTTCATCTGCATCAAATAAATCTGGGTAATCTTCTTGAGTCTAAACCTTTGGTCTATAACTCTAGATTTTATTTGACGCATACACTGAGAACCACTCATACAACTCTATTGGAAAGCAGAAAAATAACATCTCATAAAGCTCATGATAAAGATTTTATTTCACCCAGTTATGTGAATTGAAATCAGGTTCATAACCATATCTTCACACAAACTATTATTTTCCTTTAATTACCCAATCTTCAATAGTTGCAAGAGTCAACCAATACACCATCATCATGAAACATCATGGTAAACAAGTTTGAAAAGAGGTCCCAACAATGGAAACCAAAATGTAGTCATTTATTTTTATACTCAAAACCTAGGTGAGTTGGCACTTCACTCAGATAGATATGAGCACTCACCTAAAGCATGTGAAGGTACCAGATCCCTCTTTGTTACTGTCTTTCCAAGGTGTTAGCATGCATGTTCATATATAACCATAATCATAACATATTCCAAACAATGCAGATCCATGAGCTCAATTTAGAAACACACATAATAATAAACATAAGACAATAAGGATTAAGATCAGATTTACCATACAATAACCATGAATAGATAGACATCAATTATCAATATCCATCCACAATGATCCATCATATTAATTCATCACAAAACATAGAATTTGAATACACCATAAACATCATGACAAATTCATGCACACAAACATAACAGCAACATAACTCTTTTACAATCCAAATCTCTCTAATATGTACAAATCAATACATATATATAGGGGGTGGGGACTTTCCCTTCACCACCCATGCACTCTCAAAATAGGTTGCATGCTCAAAATAGCCATGTGCCGCTACAAGTATAACTAAATAAGCATGCAAGCTTTGCCTAGTAATAGATTATCTATAAAGGCCTTAGAAAGTAAAGAAGAATAATTGACCATCATATCCACAAATCATGAGTGGATGAATAAGGGAACATGCTTTTTCTTTAATGAATTATCTTCATGTGTATGTACATCAAGGAAGGATCCACATATATTTATTTGGGATCTAGGAGCTTGCATTTTTCTTGAGGGCAAGAAAATTTGGGAAGGGAGGATTGTAATTTCCCCTTTTTTGAAATAATATAATTTGAATACTTCTTCCTCATCTTCCTTTCTATGGGAAAGAAGAATTTTAAAAAGGGAAGAACTTGAGATATATTTTAGTTTTATTTATGCATATTTAAGATTTTATTTTATGTTTCCCCTCTACGAAGGGTCATCTGGGTTGGAGAGCTCCCAAAAGTGAATTTAGAAATCAAGACAAGATTTTAAAGAGGTTTGTCTTAGGGGGGATTATACTCTAAGGATTTTAGTGCTACCACTAAGCTATAAAAGGGGTTTCATATTCTCTATTTTTTCATCTTTTTGGCATATATACTTTTATCTTCTTTGGTTCTAGAGTGGTGCTCTAATACAATTCCACTAAAGAGTGACAATCCATTAGTGTGCCAAGAAAGGGAGACAGAAACCTTCCTTGTTTAATATTGGAGGACCGAAAACTCTCCAAATTGGGTGGTGTGAAAGAATATTTTAAGATTCTATTGCATTGGTTTGCAGCTAGGGCATCAAGAAGAAGGCCTATCTAGGAGCTTTTGCATGATTGTTGAATCCCCTCTCCTAGGGAGTGACTTGGATAGGAGTTCCATTGGGTGCATTTTAGGGCAAAAACTGACATTTTAAGTTGTATTTCAGATTCATATATATTTACAAGGTTGATATATTATATATTTTTTAATTGTTAGGGTTTTTATACATCATTTTGATCCATTTCTCTTAGTTACGTATTTGTTCATAATTAAATTTCAGTTGGGTATTGTGCTTGAGTTTCATAGTGGAAATTACCCTATAAGTATGCCTAAAGTGATTATAAATGTTGTGGATGATTTAAGGGTGATATTTGGGTTGAAATAATTACTCTTTACAAGTTGTCCACAAAAATCAGAATGTTGTACATTGGTTTATTTTCATTTTTCTGGTATAAAAATCTAAGTTTCTTTCTAATTGGGTTTGTGTGGATTCCTTATTTGTGTAGACACTAAATCATGCACTTTAGGTATCTATCTAGTCTTGACCACATACTAATATTCATATGATTCCTAAGTAATAAAAGTACTAATTGACCCATGTATTTGGCCACCTTTGTTTGCTTTTTGTTGAACTGGCTTTGCATCTTACACTCCCTGCTAGCTGACTAGTCTGTCTTTTCAGACTCGACATTTGATCACTCATAGAACCAGCGCCCAGCTAGGATGCCCTGGTCAAGTGCCCCCATCACCTCTAGGTTTACCTAACCTCTTTGTACTTTGTTCACATCTTTTGGGTCCTTTCTAGTTGTTTGGGCATCTTATATTTTTGGTAGTTGGCCTTTTCGAGGTTAATTACAAAATTCAAGCAAGGGAATCATATAAATATAAATTCATGTGACCATAATAAAGGACCAAACACTAAGCATTAGCTATCACCACCTAAGGTTGCATCCAAAGGCATATCAAGAGAACTCAAGCATCCATCTAACATCCACACAAGGGAAAAGGACTGCATTTTTCTACATACACTTCATAGGAGGGGAAGTTCATTCTTTCATGCACACATCTATTTACATTTCTTACAGCTAGCTACTTGCTTGCTATCAAGTGTGACATGCACAAGATCCACCTAGGGCATAATCTCTCTCTCCACCCCCCCCCCCCACACACACACACATAGAACTACATTGGGTCTGAAATATAGTGCAGTGATCAGTCGTAAGATCACTCATTTAATAGCTAAGGATAGTCTGACCCCTCATTTACATTATTTTATTTTTGGGATTTGATGTGTTTATGAGAGTTTTGAGGGTCAATTATTTATTCTAGGTTATCAATGACATCGATGATCATTGTGTGACATGTTAGCGACAAGAAATGAATGACAGAAAACACCTTACGACCATTCAAAGATGGTTTTCTAAGGTTTTTAGTAGTCACAAGTTCCCAAAACTATTTTGCAGTTCCCGAAGGTGCCCCTGACCCATCTCAGGTGCTCCAATTCAGCATATTTCGGCATCTCTACATTTTTCTAAGTTTTATTGTGATGGTCTGCACTTCAGATTTTCCAGTTCTTTAATTCTGTACACCTCCACGATCATAGTGAAACATCTAAGCCTCTTTATCTCTTCTTTGCAACTGGGATTTCATATTTCTTAGCTTAATTGTTTGGATCAGATCTGTATTTCATTGCATATTCATTTTTTACTACATTGCAATCAAATTTAGGCATCTATTTATTTCAATATTTGCTTAATCAATTTGTGTAGTTTGGCCCTAGAAAGGGACATTACATCTACCATTAGCTCATTGTCACAACAATGATGAATTATGTGATTGGCAATAAACGTACCCCTCGATGAATTCATCCATGGTCAACTCCACAATAAGCACCACCCACTATTCACATCGCAATCGGTGCCTTAAATTCCTCTCAATTGACATGGGACATTTTGAGGACATCTATCAAGTAGTTCTTCTATCGGGCAATAGTGCATCTACAAATCACATTAGAAGAACAAGCTCGCATATGAAATCACCATGTACCTCAATGAGCACTATTCCATTTATGAAACATTGGTTTGTCAACAAGCTTGATAACACCTTCATTATCAATATACATGATAGTTAGTTGCTTCTACAGTAATTATAGTCCTTCAAGTATGTGACATAACCATATCGCTTCATAAATAACTACTCCTACAACACAATATTCCACTTCAATGGAAGATTGAGAAACAAAAAAAAATTCTTGTTCCTCTAAGATGTTGGACCAAATCCAAAGAACACATTTCTAAAATAGAATTTTTTGTTGGTAATATTACTTGCATTATCTAAGTCCAAATAACCTATTAATAAGAATTAATCATTATTCTTATATTCTAATATAAATTCCATGGTTCCTTTGATGTACCTCAAAATCAACTTTTCTACTTCCCACTATGACTTTGCTACTTCGTAGTGACTTATTTTTGGCTCTCGCATAAACCATGAGAGATAGCTTACATCATAGATGATTTCTGGCCTCATATATGTCAAGTAAATGAGGCTCCCAATCAAATGCTAATAAAGAGTGGAATTTACTTGTGATGATGCATCATCACGAGACAACTAAATCTTTTCCTCTATGGGTGTAGCAAAAGGTTTATTTTCCATTATCTAAAATCTCTCAAATATTTTTATGGCATATTCATTTGAGACACAAAAATGTGGTTCTCTTTTTTTCATGCTTACAGTTCAAGATGGTAGTGCAGTACGACCAAGGAAGATCTTCTAAATTATCTTGCATGTATTGATAGTGGTTGGTTCTGTGGTTGTTCAAATGGTGTTTTTTGGGTTTAATATTAAGCATCTACACGTGAATCAATTTAGATATTGTACATGGATTCAACATTAGTTTTAGAGATTGAATCAATGTTCCTACAAGAGGTGGGATCGATGTGATTTTTGGACATGTGGTCAACATATTTCCTTGAGTGTAAACCCAAAAATACAATTATTTAAAAAAAAATCATGATTTTCTTTGTGAATTAAGTGCAAACATCATTGATATGATAATACACAAGTAACATATAATCATAAGTTCTAGTGAATTTCTCGCAATGATGGTGTGATTTACTGATACATATATTACTCATTATTAATTAACTTAAACATTAACATAATGGCAATCACATAGCTTCTCAATCAAAATCTTCTAACCCTAGGACATGTTTTGTCTACGTTAATCGTCATGTCAAAATTGTTGCACATTTATTGAGCCCTACACCACGATTAAATCAAGATAAAATTTAGTAATAGTATTCACATATTTTGTGTAAATATAAAATTATTTTCATTGCTAGACATGAAATATTTAAAAAGAGCCATTTTCCCATAATTATATGCTTTTTCAAAAACCATACAATTTTCCCAAAAACTACATGGTATCTTGTAATAACTGTATACTTTTTTGCCATGGAACTACATTTTCTCACTAGAACTTTTGGTTTCAAAATGACCCCAAAATGTTCCCGTCTCTATTTTTAATATTTTCACCTTCCTAGAAAATAACGACAAAATGAATAAATTAGGTTAGGGTCATATAGATGCAGGTTTTGACACGGCCTCTAACACAAGCCAAGAATTTAATCTCACTCATTTTTTAATCCCTATTGGATGTAGGATTTAACGTATGAAATACTTTGTATGTATAGTTTAGTTAGGGATATGAAATACTTAGATATATTTGAATATCAACAACAATAGAACACCAAAATTGAGGGGAAATTTTACAATATGCAAGTAGAATGGATTAGCCATGTCGTGGGGCAAACCTCCAAACCATATAGTAAGACTCAAGTGCTCAATATGATGTTCATCTACTAGTTATTAACTCTTATATATACCCTATTATGTTATTCAAAACAGCAAGGCCAACTTACTTAGCATATGAAAGCATAAATAAATGTGATATGATGTGATAAGATATTATGTTAGCCACAAGTCATCCAAACATATCCCAATCCTGATATATGACACTGGATCAAAGGAATAGTTGTAGCCACAAAATCACGCACTTGGGTACATTACTAGGTCCTAAGCACATACTATTATTCATATGCTTCTTACGGGAGAAAAGTACTAGTTGATCACTATACTTTGCCTCTTAGGTTCCCTTGTAGTCTCCATTTTGACCTTACTATACCCTAGACATTTCAGTCTGGATTATGCACAAGGTAGGGTTTTACCAATATTTGTGTTCATTTTCTCTTTTAATGAAAACTCACACGTACATTGCTTAGTTTCATCTTAATAATACCTTGTGAATAAATTATGTCATATAAATATAAAAATTTTAAAGTATCTGACACTAGGATTGTGCTCTCAACACTTAGGTATATTATCCCTACAGGTAATTATATCATTAGCATCTAATCCCCTGTAGTTTGTATGGATGAACCTGACCCTTGGTTATTCAATCTACCCTACAAAATATGGGTCTATGTCTAGGTCCATGCACAAATCTAATTAAAGGTCATTTTCCAAACTATCACTCTATTCTAGCTTCATTGGCTTCAAGGTATTTAGTCATGCAAAAGACTCACCTACATGAATTTCACCCAACACTTTCTGACATTGTACAGTCCCTAACCACATAATCAAGTATCTCATGGATCCTCTTGTCATATGATTCAATCATAGTGTAACCATAGTCGACAAGCCCACAATGCTTCCTATAAATTTTGGTTAGTGACACATGTAGGAAACATTTGAGGAGTACTCTGTCTTCTTCATTCTATGGATACCGACGTCTTCACTGGACATTTCCACACTCAATCCTATATGGTTATTCAACTCAACCAGTACTCGTTTTGTACCATCACGTATACCTTTCTAATCCCAGGCATCAGAGTCCATAAAATAGGAACCCTGGTCAAGCCTCCATGTACTTCTAAGAATATTGCTTGACCTCATGTTAGGACTCCTTGAGTTCATTTTAACCTTCCACCTTTACATTCACGCAGTCCACATAGAGGTAATGCACTTGCTGAAATCAAATGGGGATTTAATAATCTCTAAAAAAACATTTCACATAGGGTTTTACAAAATACAAACTAACGACGTTACTTGAGTCATCTAGTGTACTTTACTGCCAATATTTGTTTGTTATAACATAGTAGTATTTAACATAAGTAATACCATCCATATTTTATTTTTTGTTAAATCATTTAGTGAACCCGTCTCATTTGAACCCTCTTGGATCCTCATTTTTCTTCATCATGGGTCGTAAAGTTCCTCAAAAAAAATTGTCTGATTTACTTAAAATGCATCCCAATTTCAAGGATGTTCTGCAAAAATCCTTAGACACCATGTATCTTCCTAAAGACATGCTACCACATAAAATAACTCCTATTTTCGGTGGTCTATCTAATCACCCTAGCCTTCGTGATCCTCCATCCAATCAACCCATATTGGATTCAATTCAAGATTTGCATTCTTTATTTTACGACAAATTTCAGGCTATATAATCCACGATTATATCTCTAAACTATAAAATCCAACATCTGAAGGACACTTCTCAAGCTCATGTTAGTTCTTCTCAACCTCATTTTATGTCTTCTAATGTGGTCATATCAGTGAGCCTCAATTTTTTCCATTACCAAAGCCTCTCACGTTTGATCGCAATGTTAAGAAAAGTGATATTCTTATTCAGATCTTTAGTCATCAATTGATCACTTTACCATCTACTCCTAGCTATCATCCTTATCATCTTGAAAAATATAAAGGTCATCCATATTGCAATTATCATCGAATCAATGGACATAATAAAACTAATTGTTATGTGTTACAACGAAGAATCGACCATCTTAAGTGTCAATGATTTATCTCATTCGCTGCACAACATTTTGTTGCATGCCCATCTATAAATGCTACATCCAAATGGGCTCTTAAATCTGATTCTTATATGTCCAGTGAGCATCATGCCACCACTTCTAATGTGTCTTCTTTGGTTAGTCAAGTGCCACCTATTCATTCCACTCAACCTCCTCTTAAGGATGGTCCCACTCCTCCTTCGCTCAAGTTATCTACGACATTACCAAATCAAACTAAGAAATCACCTCTCAAGGTTCGTTCTCCATCACCTCCTCCTACTAAATCATCTACATTATTGCCAAGTCAATCTAAGAAACCTCCTATAAAGCTCAGTTCAACCTAGCTTCCACTCAAGCCTTCCACAGCATCATCAAATAATCCACTACCGTGCGAGGTCCCTCCCTAATCTCCACTTCTATGTACAATCACTTTTGTCAAGGAAACTACTCCTTATATTGAACCACTTAGCATCATAAACTAGATCTCCATGCACTTTAGACATTATTTATCTCGGTCTCATACTACTATTTAGAAGGTTCTTGAGTGAAGAAAGCACTAATTAACCCATGTCTATTGGCCATCTTGTTTTATTTTATTTCATTATTACAGACCTTTTACACTCATATGCCCAGTCAGCTTCTATCATCCCACATCATTTTATCCTTGACTAGGGTGCTTAGATTAGTACTTGGGCGCTTAGAGGCACCCTGGTCCCACCAAGGGCACCCCGGTCCTTTTTGCACTTTCCCGCCACTTTTTGGGCTCTTTCTAGCCATTTGAGGTCTTTATCTTTCTTGTGGTCAGCCTTTTCAGGGTTAATTACAAAATTAGATCAAGAGAACCCTATAAATATAAAGTTATGAGACCATAATGAAGGACCTAGCATCAGTCACTACTATCACTCCATCTAGAGTTGCATCCATTTATTGCATTGAAGACGACTTGCATCCACATAGCTCCATCATCAAGGCACAAGGCTAGGACATTTTCATCACACTTCATAGGGGGAGGATTCTATTCTATTCCATGCACACATTATATTACATTTTCTACATTTAGTTATTTATTGCTACTTCACAAAGTATGACTGGCACAAGAGAACCTAGGCACATCTTGCACACACTCACCAGAACTACATTTGGGTCTAAAATGTAGTGCAATGCTCAATTAGTAAGCTCACCGTTGTGGTAGTTGAGGTCAGTCTCATCCATTCATTTGTATCTTTCTTTTTTTAAGGTTTTGATACTTCTTTTGGTCTTTTACAGGTCTTCTCATTATCTTGGATTGGTGGCAACATCTGGTACAGGAAAATGAACTTGATGCGATACACAGTAAAGGTCTCAAACCACATCTAAGCCCTGTGAAGATCAATTTCATATATTTTTTCACAGACCAGGGTGCCTAGATTGCAAACTAGAGCACCTGTAGGTGCCCCAGTCCTCCTTCAGGAATTCTAGTCCAATGGAATAGTCCAAATCCACTCTTTTTGAATCTCCTACATAGTCGTTTTGGCTTCCTAATTTTCTAGTCACACCTACGACACAGTCCTCATGAGCATTTGTCTATTCAGCTGAGTTCTTTCCTCTTCCTTCTTGCACATTAGGGTTAGCATTTCCTTTTACATAGTTACTTAGATCATTTACATACTTCTTTACTGCATTTATTTACTTTATTATAGTTGTTCATAGCTTAGATTAACTATCCCCATACTACATTAGTTTAGTTAATTTTAGTTAATCATTTTGGTGAACCCAACTCGATCATTCACAATTCTAGGTTCTTCATTCATCCTTATGGTTTTAGTTTTTTATCCTTTTTCCATTTTCATGCCCATCACTGAAGAACAGTTGTTAGATTATATCTCTTTCAAATTGTTATATCCTCTTTATTCACCCATCATTGTGATAAGTCAATAATTTATACAAATACTCTATGGCTATGTATTTATAGATACTTCCTGTACTCATTACCTCTCCACGAACATAGAAGCATCCGATTTACATGAAAATTCCTACGATGAAAGACACTAACATATGATCAAGATCACATCTTAAATCTATTCACACTCGAATTCACTTATTTTTGACAAGAATTTCTTGAAAACCCTACACATCTCCCTCATTTCTTACATGCTTTAATCACCACTAAGAGAGCTCACGACACTTCCACTTTAGTACACAATTTCTTCTGTTCATGGTCTCTACAAACCCCCTCCATGCACTACATGGGATATTTTTTCTCCTATTGCTATAACTATTGCTCCCTACCCACCAACATAGCACTCCTAATAAAAATATCATCATTGGGTCTTCATCACCTATTTCAATTTAATTTCACATCTTTTATCATACTTGCATCAATATCAAATTCTTAGCATCCAATTCATTACTTCTCATCAGGATCAAGCTCAATTTTAAATTCTACATTATTACTGCATACACTGATTTCATTCTGACTATCTCCACTTATTCATGAGATCCACCTAACTTCATCTCTCTATAGTTTGCCCAAGCTTTTTGCAAGGGCATATTGACCCATTAATTCTCAAGCTTTCCACATATAATTTCTTGATTTTATGCGGATTATCACACCATCCTTGCTAATTTTTCCTCATAGTTTACAAGACTATGATGTGATGGTTCTATGACCTACCTATCCATTTAGTAGATCACTTCACACACATTTGGTCGATGCCTTTCTCACATTTCTCTATCAACATTGGCTCTAAGATCTCTACACTCAACTAGCACAACTCAAGAAAGGGTCCAATGAACACCTATCTATTATTTCTTGAGATAAAAAAACAATTTAGCTAAGATGACTAACGTACTTGCGGATTATGAGCTTCAGGACTTATTTATTCAGATCCTATTACCACCACTTTAGGAGAGTGTTCTCTTTGAGACATCTTCCTCGTTCGATAAACTTTTTCAAACTCTCAAGCTTCATGAGACTAAAATATATCATTAGGAAAATCTTAAATATCAAGAGCACATTCATCATCCATTGTCGTTCACAAACAAGCATGCACTTTTAAGCTTCTACACTAAACCCACTATACGAAAAAACATCACTGTAATATGTTTCACATCTCTACTCTTAAGGGAGCTTCACCACAACCATATCCTAGGCATAACGTTTACTAAGTTGCTCATAATACACCTCCTAGTGTTTTTCTACCGCAACTTCATTGATAGTAATCGTATTACCTTATTCATCGCCTATACAACTTGATCCATCCTCGATGCCACCTAAGGGCATAATTTCAATGACATTTCTTATTGTGATTATCATCAATGTGTAGGGAATTCCACTTATCGATGTTTCCAATTACGACATATCATTCAAGATCTGCTTGACAATGGTCAAATTGAGCTTCTGGAATCTACAACATCCACACCTACTAATGAAAATCATAAACTTAATATTTTTAAAAACCCCTTAGTCAACATGATATGAAAATTATTGATTTACTTTGCTAATTATGTATCACACAGTATTCTTCTACACATCAAGGCTATTGATTTCTTATTTATCTAACACTAAAGCTTCGCCACCAATCATTTCTTTTTCCAATGTTGATTATCACGCTAATTTTACATATAATCATTTACACATCCATGCATATATTGGCTTGACCGCCATGAATAATACTAAGGTTGAACCATCAAGGCCCATTAGCACATGTTCTATTTCACTTCTCAAATCTATCAGGTATTCTCCATCTCAAATCGAATACCCTTTTACAAAACCCTTTGGGTTTATTAAACTACATGTTACACTTGGTCCTCTTACTATACTTGTACCATTCCTTGTTAGAAACTCAAAATTCCCCGATCTGTGAAATAAAAAATTTCTCAATTTTGATTTTAATATATCATTTCTTGAGATTGGTATGAAAAAGTCAACAAGTCGAAAAAATTTCTATTTTGGGTCATTTGTATTAACTATTTCATGACTGTCGGATATCTTTTTGTCCCGCCTGTTGTCAAGTAATAAAGTGCATTTTGTTCCCCAATCGGCCCTAGTTCCTACCGAATTTGTCCCATTTTCTAAACCCTATTCTATAACACTTTGATCCCATTCCCAACAAAACTGTGCTAGATGAATCCTATTTCGGCCGAACCACCCGAACATAATCTTACCTTCGCACTTTGATTGTCCTAGATGTCCCAATTTAAAAGTGGCAAATCATTTCCAATTTCACCCGAACAATCCGAAGTCGCGACTCCGGAACTTTTTGTTACATTCAAATGTCCCACTTTCAGAACGGGACTTTTGTTCCACTTTCACCGAATTTTTGAAATACTTCTTGTTCATTTATTCATATCATGTCCCATAGTCAATTCAATGCAAATGCAGAGTAGAAGTATCCCCGATCGGCCGATCCGCCCGAGCTGGCGCTTAGGATGTTCCATTGTCCATGTCCACAAGTCAAAATGCAATCCTCATTTTCGGCTAAAACAAGTCGCGTACTTCGTACATTTTACCCAAATGTCAACCTTCAAAATGCATTTGTGCAACTTCTCCCTCGAGGTTTCGTCCGAACCGGCCGATATTCGCACTGTTTCACGCATTCGCGTCTAACACATAGGTGAACCTAAATATTTCATACTTAGTTTTTGATCTACCCGAATAGTTTTGAATTTAAGTTGCGGCTCATTTATCAATCTTCATTCAAATTCCAAATCACATTCATATGGTTTGCAGAACAACCGAAGCTTTCAAGACGCATACTTTATTTCTGACTTCAGTTTTCAAAGATATCCATTGTCATCTTCAAGATGAAAATTCCGGTTTTGTTTCTCGTGGCAAAGACATAGCTGAGACGTTTACAATTTGAAGCGGTTTCTGAAGTTGATGGGTCCCTCTAGTGACCAACCTGTCTTCTTCTCCTTATACAAATCATAATTTCTCTTCTTCATCATTTCTTTTTCAGTTTTCCATTGTAATACTTGAGGTTTTGCGGTTGGCATCCTTAACTATTCTTGATTAAAAGAAACATTTATGAAGAGTAACTGATCATGTAAACTATATAATGGCATTTCTACGCCATTCTTTAGGAAGAACTTGGGATATTTTCTGGAAGTGTAAATAGATTATAAGAAATCAATACAGAAGGACTTTCCATTCTTTGTCTATCTGATCTCTGTTGTCTCTAAGCTTTCATTTATTTTCTTTGTGAAGATCATTTATCTCTAATTCGTTAGTCTCATCGATTGCATACTTCTTCAACCTTGCAAGCTTGATCTTGTATAACCAAGAAGGAACTTTGTGTCCTTGATTAACGAATCTGTGTTACATTAAGAAACTTTTGTTCTGGCAGATGTTATTACAGAACTTTGTGTCTTTAAATTCCATCTTACTTGATCCATACGAATGATCTTGTTTTCAATTCACTGTGACTTTGCATACATAAAGAATTACTCTGATATCTATAAAATTATCTGCATGTTGCCTTTCTGCTCTTTCTCCATGCTCTCATTTCCTCAGCCTTTTGTAATTGATGACCTTCATAGGTGGAAGAACACTTTCGTAATATCCAAGTTTAACCAACAAATCATGTCTTGTACATTTGTAAATAATTTGTTTCTGAATAAGGGAATTCTATTCCATTAAAGATAATTTTCATTCCTTGTCCCCTGACTGTTGCTCTTCTAAAAAGTCCTATTTGATGACCAACATTCAGGAATCATGGATCAATTCATAAATGCTGATGACAAGGAAATTCACCATCTCTCAATCTATTATAAACTAGAGGAACCATTTGCAACTCAAATTTATTTCAAAATCAGGTCATTGTCAAATTGTCATCCATCTACTCCTGGTCATATCCCCTTAATATCTAGCATATCCAAAATTACTTCATCTTTACAATCTCATGGATTATATGTTGCAATCAAAGCATATGTCTACTCCTATCTCACCTACTCAATACCATCTACACTCACTGCATCATTCTATAGTCCTACACATAGCATAGGCCATTCCTAGGACATTGCATGCATTATCATTTGGTTCATTTTATTCTTAAAGGCCAAAACATATTCATCAATTTCATTCACTCAACATCGGATCGATCTCCATCACTATAAACATTTTACTACATTAAGCATCCTTCATCATATATTCATCCCTTACACCATATAACACTTCATTCACCAACACAAATGTTTGTATACCATACCATACTATTAGATCATTGATTATTTTCATCACATCTAAACATGCATAGTAGGAGGACCTTCTTCCTTCACTATCATTGGTTAGCATTTACTCATATATACTTGGGGGGCATACACTAATACATTTCCCCCCATTTCATCATACATCTTCATCATCTACATTCTCATTCATATAGGCATCTTTCATCATACATTCTAGCATCATAATTACCCGATGACACACTCTTGTGCTTCGGTTCACACTTGACTATTGAGGGCTTACTACACATGAACCCCACACACTGCACTATAGGTCACACATTGCATTTCATACATACATTATGACATGTCATACACCATACATTATATATTTATCTACAACATTTTGACATTTTGCATTATACATCATACATCATAATATCATTTGTTAACTATCAATACACCATTGTCTACGCATTTTACATCCTTACACTACTTATCCTACATACTACATTCTTTATCACATACCATTACATTTACACTGCACATTTTCACACATATTCTACATATACTACTAGTCTTCATCACTATATGATTCTACATTACATCATCTTACATACTACATTACTATTCCATCTACATACATTCATTTTACATTTTACACTCTTGCATTTACATTCTACACATTACATATTTACACATTCACTCATCACATGGTCATTTCATTGGTCATCTTGGTTATCATTACATATACTACATTGTCTTCTACACACTGCACTCACTACCCTATGATGCACTTTAGTTCCTTGGTCCATACTCGACTACCGAGGGTTTACAAATCAAATGGACCTTACACTCATCACACATTTACTATTCGAACTTTCATCATGCGACATTCCTAGGCTAGTGACATACACTTTAGGCTAAATCATCACCTATTCTATCATTTTGTAGTGGTATACACCTTAGGTTACATCACCACTCCCTTTTTCTTTTCATCTTGTATTGATATACGCTTAGGGATAAATCATCACTCATCCATTCATCTTATAGTGATATACGCTTAGGATAAATCATCACTTATACATTTCATCTAGGTCATGATATAGGCTTCGGCTATAGGGTTCACACACACATCATTTCTAGGTCACATCTCATCACTACACATACACATTCATCACAACACGTTAGACACAACACACACTATTCGACCATTTCCCGATGACACACTCTCATTTACGGTTCATTCTTGACTGCTGAGGGGGAAAAAAAATGAACCTCATTGCATACATTTCCATTCACTCAGGGGGCACGCAGCTCCTATCACTCCATTTTGCATTCCATTCCATCCATCCACAACATACTGCATATTATGGTTGCTTTTACTCTTGCTTACTTTTGCTTGTTCATGGTCACTTTATTACACATGCTAGTTAGCTTACTTGTATGTCATTTATCTATATCATCCACACATGCACGTTCACATCTTTTTCTAGTTGTGATCACAGATACAGGTCTCTTACACAACATGGATGCTCACCTTCTACCCTTCCTACACTGGTCACTGGGGGCATCCACATTCATCTCTTACAGGTGTTATTGTTTCATTTTGTACTTAGCACTTTACATTACTTGGTTATACATGCTTTTGACATACTAGTTATCTTTCTAACATGCTAACGGTGCTTCATGTGCAACATTTGTTATGCAGGGATATTTGTTTCCATACTTGTTTGTTACATTGTCTGTTATTGTTTTCTCTTGTATGCGGGCCTTTCCCTTTGTTTGGTGTGCACACTTGTTTGTTTTTTGTGGCCATGATGGCCTTGCATGTCTTGCGACATCATGAGTGATGTCCCATGTTTGCAACCCACTTTGTGTGGCTTACTTTGTCTTCTTGCATGTTTACATTTCTTTTTTTGGTAGCTTTCACACTATTTGCGTAGCTTACACATTATTTTCTATGTGCATGTTTGTTCCTACTAACACTTGTTTTGGTTAGCCTCTTGTTTGTGCATGCCTTGGTTTCTACCAAGCACTTTCCCCTAGGGTTACAACATACATGTGGTTGGTCCTCTTTTGGGGCCACATTCTCCTATCAGTGATGTCACATGCACCCCCAAAGAGGGGGGCATCATTTGGGGTTTTTACACACTACAACACAATGCATTTAGATTCTTTACACTTTCCACCCTTGGCATTTGGGTTACATACAACGAGTGGTTCAGACCAGTCTACGAACCCCATACACAATGGATTTTATAGGACATGGTGTCCTTAGCATTCTGGGAAGTAGTTACAGGCTTGGAGGTTACAGTGGGTGTGCCTCTCTACACTACTTCAGCCAGTGGCATCAGATCACCCAAAAAACTAGGACGATATAGAGATCTCTTCACACACATTTTAGGAAGCAGTTAGAGCTTGGAGGACACAGAGCATTTCCTCCCTACACTTCTTCGGCCTATGGCATGAGATCACCCAAAAAACTTGCAGTACAAGATATCCTTCTACACTCTCTTTCTTGACATGGATCAGGTGCACATGTTCCATTTACATTTACATTTTATTTACATGTATTTCATACATACATGTGTCTTTTACATTGCATTTTTACACATACATACATACATATTTGACTACTTGATCATTTTCTCCTTGCAGGTCCAGCCATATGAGAAACAAGCAGTCAAATGGGGGCAACAACAACAACAACAAAAAAACAACAACATCACACACTTTACTAACCATGCAGGTACATTACACACCACAACAACTACACACACGTTCCACCCTAGGTTCACTCTCATCACTTTTTCTTTGCACATTTTTCATCTTTAGTTTCCACGCTCCTCCATATTTTTTTCATTCCACGCTTTGTCTAGTCCTTCGACACATTTCTACTACACTCTTCATGGACATCAGGTACGCATCTCTATCTACTTTATGTTACCGAGCTTTCCACTCACCAACATAAAGTGGGGGAAAATGTAGTCACAAAATCATGCACTTTAGACATTATTTATCCTGGTCTCATACTACTATTTAGAAGGTTCTTGAGTGAAGAAAGTACTAATTAACCCCCATCTTTTGGCCATCTTGTTTTATTTTATTTCATCATTACTGACCTCTTACACCCATATGCCCAGTCAATTTTATCATCATCACGTTATTTTAGCCTCGACTGGGGCACCCAGATTAGTACTGGGGTGCCCATGGGCACCCTGGTCCCACCAGGGGCCCCTGGTCCTTTTTGCACTTTCCCACCACTTTTTGGGCTCTTTCTAGCCATTTTAGGTCTTTATCTTTCTTGTGGTCAGAATTTTCAGGTTAATTATGAAATTAGATCAAGAGAACCCTATAAATATAAAGTTATGAGACCATAATGAGGGACCTAGCATCACTTACACTACTATCATCCATCTAGAGTTGCATCCATCTATTGCATTGGAGATCACTTGCATCCACATAGCTCCATCATCAAGGCACAAGGCTAGGACATCTACATCACACTTCATAGGGGGAGGGATTCTATTCTATTCCATGCACACATTCTATTACATTTTCTACATTTAGTTATTGCTCGCTACTTCACAAAGTGTGACTGGCACAAGAGCACCTAGGGCACATTATGCACACACTCACCAGAACTACATTTGGGTCTGAAATGTAGTGCAACACTCAGTTAGTAAGCCCACTATTGTGGTAGCTGAGGTCAGTCTGACCCATTCATTTTCTTTTTTCTTTTTTTAGGGTTTTGATACTTCTTTTGGTCTTTTACAGGTCTTTTCATTTCATCTTGGATTATTGGTGACATCTGGTATGACAGGACAATGAAAATTGATGTGACACACATCAAGGGTTTCAGACCACCTCTCAACCCTGTGAAGATCAGTTTCAACAATTTTACACAGACCAGGGCTCCAAGATTACAAACCAGAGCACCTGTAGGTGCCCTAGTCCTCCTCCAGGCACTCCAGTCTAGCTAGATCCTCCAGATCCATCCTTTTCAGGGACTCCTGCACAGTCGTTCCTGCTTCCTAGATTTTCTAGTCACCTCTGCACACAGTCCTGCAATCATCTCATTCTATTCAGCTGAGTTCTTTCCTCTTTCTCTCTTGCACATTAGGGTTAGCATTTCCTTTTACATAGTTATTTAGATCATTTACATACTTTCTTTACTGCATTTATTTACTTTATTACAATTTTTCATAGCTTAGATTAACTATCCCCATACTACATTAGTTTAGTTAATTTTAGTTAATCACTTACAGGTCATATAATTTTTTTGACATATTCTTCAATTGAATACTAGTTGAAAACTATATTATTTGTTTAATGCTCAAATGTTTATTTTCATCTTGAAGGTACATTCACAATTACATTTGTAATCACATATAATCTTATCATTACAAATTTATTCTACATTCATTATAGTCTAAATTTCATTTTCTAGCAAACACTCACTACCCTAATGCTTCAAATAGTAGTCACATTTCATACTAGACTGTTGAGGGTATGCAATTTTAAGAACCTCCCACATAAAGGATTAAAGGCATAAAATGGACCCTAAGCTTCTAATATGTGATGATTTTTAAGCATTAGTATAAGATGGATATGATATAATTGATTGGATCTTCTTACTTAGATTGAAGTCATAATAAAATTCGCATTGGATATTCATCACTAGATATTCCCTGATGTCACTCATTAAATTGTAATATAGGCTAAAATCATCATCATATGAAGGTCCAGTTGAAAAATTTATTTTTTCCTTAGACAGGAAAATGCATTTAATTACCTTTAAGATCACATCCTTTCATGGACTTTATTGGATCTAGTCAAATATTTTTCTATTTTAGCTCCAAAAATGGATCATGCCCACTAAATCCATCTAGTTCAACATTAACATCTTGAATTTAAGTACTTAATCTGGAGTCATTAAACACACAATTAATTCTAAATTTTGAGAATACGCATTTATTTATGGTTCAAGATTGACTAATGAGTTGGCATAAAAAATGAAGGTAACCTCATTATCTCATACATTTATATTGAGGTGGAATGTAACTCCTATCATCCAATTTATTCCATTCCATCTCATCTCACAACATATAATTATCTTGTTGGTGTTGCAATCTTTTTATCTAATGCTTACATGTCACATTGAAAATTACCATTTAGACTGATGTCTTATATGTTTTATACTTCTAAATAATACACATTTTGATTCACTTGCTTTCTAGTTGTGATCACAATAAATATTTTAGGAAAAAGCTTACTAAACATTATGTTGGTGAAGACCTTTACATATTAGTCCCACATGAAGATTTTGGGCATAACAATTAAGTACAAATTCCAGGTAGACAGGAAAATTTTAACATTCAGTTCAAAACTAATCAACATTATATTATTTGTACATTTTGAGGATATCTTTCTAACATGCTAATGGGTGCTTCATGTGCAGGAAACATTTATATATGTGAAATCATCGATGATTAAGCCTACCATGGTTAAGTCTATAATGAAAGAATAGATTTTATTTCATTATGAAGTGGGATTTCCCTAAACTTATGTCTTGTGTGCACATGTAATCAAAGATTTGGCCATTATGAAAGATTGATTGTCATTGAATTGTGATTGATGAAATATTAAACCCATAAATCAGAAATAGTCCTCTTCTTATTTTAATCAATATTAGATTATACACATATTTTATTTATTACATGCTTGATTGCACTAACATACTTGTCTTAACTTGCAAAAATTTTTGCATGTGCCTTGGTTTCTACCAAGCATATTCCCTCCTACATACCGGTATGAATTTAGTATGGGGTCCTCTTTTGGGCCGCATCCTCTTAGCAACGGTGCATGCACCCAAAATGAGGGGAGCATCTATTGGGTGAAATAGTTACCCCATTCAGCAATTAGTTCAAATCATGAGTTCAATACAGTATAAGCACAATACATGTTAACAAATCATAAGACAGTCAGATTCAAACATTCTTATATTGGGTCCTTATTACAACATAGACACTAGCAATCAGAATAGTACATCAGACTTGGGTGCCTAGGCATTACTCCCTTCCTGGGTGCCTACATGACCAAAAAATGGTCACAATATTTTAGTTCAACACATTAATCAGTTTGTCACAGAGGCTTTTCATAACGAAGGAATTCCTTCAACACTGGGAAACATGCAGAATTTGATTATCATATTCAAATTGGATTATACTTTAACATCCAAATTCTACCATGGTCATCTTTAACTTCAAAGGGGAAGTAGAATCAAAGGTTGGAGAATGAAACTAGACCTTTCTCCCTACACAATTTTGTTAATAGTATCTGATCACCCAAAAAACCAACATTTGAAAAGTTCTCAACAATTTTATGTAATCAAAGGTTGGAGAAACTGATTTAACTAACTTTTCTACTCTGTGGTTTGAGATCACCCAAAAAACTCAAATCCTTCATTGACATTAAATTTTCTACACTCTTTTTCTCAATATATGGGACATAATCAGTGCACATGTTCCTTTTTCACATCATTTTGGGTTACATCCTATCATTTTTACATGCATTTTAGACCTACATATACATAGAATTATGACTACTTGTTCATTATTTCTTTACAGGTCTGGTTTATGAGTCCTTAATAGTCAAATTCAACAATCATAGCATCAACTACATTAAAACATACATTAGATGCAGTAGGTACACACATACTACACGTGAAGTGTTACCACCCACATCATTCATCATCACTTTTTTTTTTACATTTTCAATGATGCATAGTGGCCTTAAAAATTCACACTTTTTGATCATTCCACACTCTCTCTTGTCTCTTCACGTATTGACTTCTACATCAATCTACATGGACATAAGGATAATAATTTACATATATCTATCTACTAAATGTTACTGAGCAAGCCTTTTACCAACATAAAGTAAGGGGAAATGTAGACACAAAATCACGCACTTGGGACATTAAGGTCCTAATCACATACTATTATTCATATGTTCTTACAGTATTAGAAAATTACTAGTTTGATCACTATTATTGGCCTCAAGTTCACCTTTTATTCATACACATGTTTGACCAACAAATCTTGCAATTATAATGTCTTACCCTTCACATTTCACCTATTCAGTATTTATCTGGACACTAGTGAGGGATGATATACTAAATCCCCTTTCAGAAGTGGTAGACTTGTTGATGCATAATCACAGCACCCCTTAATGTTTGTAACTTGATGGGTTGAAACTCTCAGTGTGATTGCATAACATGGAGCTTTTTCCAAAGTGCAAGACTTTGTAATTGGAAAAGCTCTCCAGATGAAGGTCAGTTCCTATTCCTCTTATCAGATGCACACATTCAAATTATAGATGATCTACCCTAAAATCTAATCTAACTTGTCAAGGAGACATGGTTAAGAAGATTCAAGAAAATAAACCTAAACTAACAAAGTTGATGCACCAAAGGAATGTTGAACACTTACTTTTCCATTAAACACAAATCATTGAAATATAATACAACCACGATACACAAATAACCAAGATTACAATGAGAGATTAGAGAGGTGTAATGAACACAAGAGAGGGTTGAAAATCATCCATAGACATGTATTATTGCTCCATAAATTTGATACAGTAGGACTACAATGGCCAAATCAGGCAAGATTTGCATTACAGTCTTGAATGGGATTTTAACTCCACTTTATCCACTTATAGAAAAGAGAAGAAGGGAGGGTGCAAAGCCAAAATTTCCAACCTTTTGAAAAATGCCCCTCCTTACCATATATATGAAGAATGAGAGAAAGGGGTAGAGAATAATTTGAATCCTTGCTTCAACCACCGTAATAATGCCACATTGAGTTACAAAAGTCCCCAATGATGATTCAGGTCCTTTCAAGAAGGTGTTCGAGCTCCAAAACCCATTCGCAGTGTATATTTGTTGCCTAGACATCTTTACTTAGCCTTCCCATGCTTTTTCCAGCTTCCTACCTCTTTCTGCACATGTTTTGGCCTTTAGTGCCAGGACCACCACCCTACCTAGGTGGCGGTTCTGAAACTGCCACCCAAAATAGGGCGGTGGTCCTAAAACCACCACCCTGCACAGGGTGGCGGTCCTGCCCACTTTTTCTAGATTCCGTCATGCATGTTTTAACATGCGACGGTTCACTTAATTTCACTTTTAGCATGCATCCATGAGCCAAATTGTCTAAAATTAGCTTTGATTGCTTGGTTCTCCTTCCTCCTTCTATTTTTAAATAGATTTAATTAGTTGGAACTACTTCTTCTTGCCTTGTGCATGAAGGCACCTCCCATCCTCCATTCCTATATATTCCATGCTTGTATTCAAGAAAAAGGCCTGAGAATTTTTGTGTATCTTGCATTGTATTGCTGCTACAATCTTGCTAGGAATTGCATAGCCAAGCTCTGATCTCTTGTGTTATCTCTCTTCTACTTGCATTGCATCTGGACTGCCATCAAGCTGCCATTGCTTAAGCAGCCATCCTCCTACTTGTTGTTCTTGCATTCCCAATCCCTTGGACTCACATGAACATTCAAAGAAAGAAAGGAAAATACTGAGGGGAAAAATACAGACATAACTAGATTTTCCAAAGCTCTTGCTTGTCCAGGTTGGAATTGTGTGTTTGTTTTCCTTTTTGTTGAATTGTCAATTTCAAATCACTAGTTTCAATATCAAATAGAGTAGAAAATCATTCATCAAATAGAGTAGAAAATCATTCATTTCAATAGATTAGTCAATCACAAGTAGATCAAATCATTAGTAAGTTTTCCTCTTTAACATTACCAGGGAAGTTGTGGGAACAATAGCCCTTTCAGGGTCATGATTTGTTCTTCACCTCTGAGGTAGGGTTTGAAGGGTTTTGATTGGATTAGGTTATTTGTTTAGATTAGATTCACACATTCACAAGTAACCAGCTACATCTGGCTGATTACTTGTCTTTAGTTTATTTATTAGATTAGAATGCATTGCTTAAAAACTAGAAAAGAACAAAAAGATTTCCTTTGATAGATTAGTTTGCTTTTATTGCTTTGATCTGATATATTGTGAAAACTCCAAAAACATAGATTAGATTTCCTTCAGTAATTAGTTTTCTTATCAAAATCATTTTATTTCATTTTGTATGACCATCAACAGTCCACAACAAGAAAAGACATACAGTTGTGATCCCTTGGTCCCACAACCCAATGGGCCAGAATTGATAACTGACATTGATACCAGTTTACGTTTGACAGTCTTACGCACACCTGTAACTTTTGCTGAGAAAATAGAACAACTCAATATGCTAAACATCACTGCTAATCAAGCCTACGACTATTGGACTACTCCTGGAAATAGGGTTTGATTACGTGCATGACCATACAAGGGCCACAACCTCCATGAGTCTTTGGTTGTGATCCTCAGGTCCCACAACCCAACGGGCCTGCTAATCAGTTAGACATTGACACTAGTTTGTGTACATTAGTATTCAGATCTTCACCACTTCCACCAGACATTATTGCACAACTTTCCTTACTGAACATAGCAGCCGATCAGGCTGAGACTTTCTGGACCAGACCAGAAAATCACCCATAAATCCCTGTGGTTGCACCACGTCTCTCGTTCTTACATCCATGACCTTTTTTGTAAATCCATACGAGGCCCGCAGGTCATTTTCCACATGTTCAAAAACCAACAAATAGAATCTCAGTAGAGCTCGACATTGATGTAGTTTCCGAGTAGCTATTATCTCAGACCAAGCCATCACACCACTTCAAGTTAGGAGAGCATTATTTTCCTTAGACTCACAGATCCTGACATTGTGTGTTGAAGATATAAGATTTCCCAATTAGCTTGATCCCCATCACCACACTCACATTCACATTCATTCTACACCAGTTGTCTCAGCATGACCTCGAGAGGTCGGGTGTGAAGAAGGTCACATGTTGATTTTCTGTCATACAAATTGGTGAACCCGACGTGAAGAGCTAGTCTCTAAACATTTCCACTTTCTTCATCCATCCTTTATTCTATGGGTATTCTTATACCCCCCAATATGTCAGGATACGATGAGTACGGTCGACCCATCCTGAGTTTGACATGTACAACTACCAATCAAGTATACCACAACAATCACCTTCACTTTCAACATGGGTGGACAACCGCTCATCGACTCAAAACCATCTGCTTCAGGGAACCAATGTTGGTTCCTCTGTACGTATTAAGGAGATTAACCAGGTCACACGTAGACCTATCCTCATGAACAATCAAGTTCAAACAACATGACTTTCACTGGTGAAGCAAGTTCATCTCCTCGGGTATTGTTTCGACAGCCCATTAGCATGCAATCAGATCAACTCCCACATCTAGATGAGGAATATTTAGCATGATATGCTAGGAGTGAACAACACTTCCAGAACATGAACCAAGATTTTGATAGGTTGCAAGGACAAGGTGATGTTCTACTCCAAAACAATAACGCTACCCCTCCACCAACCAAAAATACTACCAATGAGGGGTGGCAACATAGTGAACAATTCATAGCAGGATACCATACTCCTCAATAACCTCCAAGGGTTCAACAAAAAGCACCTAAGAAAAGAACCACCCCATCAATGGGTGATGTCATCTCAGCTTTGGTAGACAAATTCAAGGAGCTAGAGCTTTCCCAAAATACTCAAAATTCATACGCAGGGAAAGCACAAACTTCTCCCTACCCACAGAATTACGGACAAATACCTACTACACATAATCCTCCAGTTTATATGAATACTCAAAACCCTGGAGATCTTCTTACGGGGACGGGCACCTTGGGTATGCCCCCTCATGCCACATATGGATATCTGTAACAGGCACTAGCTGGAAGTGCATTCTCAAATGCCATACCAGCTAGAAATGCAACATTCCCTGGCTTCATGCCTTCGATTCCATATCAAGGTAATCAACCCCCCTATGTACACATGTATTCTAAATCTCCACAGGGGGACATGTACACCTACCTAGGTCCATATGGACAACCACAGGGGATGCCATACACCCCAAAAAATGTCTATGTTGTCCCATTTCAGCAACCAATGCAACCTCCACCTCCCCAACAAGGATCTTCAATGGTGGAAACATACGCAATGGGGACCTATTCTGAATATCTCAAGGAGCCCCTAGACTTCTCCATTCAGACAGTCATGCTCCCAAGACCCTTTCCTGATCTTCCAAAATTCAAAGGGGAGGGTGATCCTAATGCCCACATCAAGGCTTACGCAATGGCCATTCGAGAGCTACTCCCATGGGACGCAGTCATTGCAAAAATTTTCCCTAAGACGCTAGAAGGTATTGCTCTCGACTTGGTACTATAGGATACCGGAGGCTTCAATACACTCATTCAAGAAACTCGTATCAGAATTTATTAAAGCTTTTGATATGAACAAGCTTTTGAGAACAGGAATCAGGGAATTCCTTCATATCAAGCAAGAGCACAATGAGTCTGCAACCCACTTTATTCAAAGGTGGCGACAAGTTCTCTACTCCTCTGCAAGTGATCCAAATATGGATCAAACAAAGCTTTGTGATTTTTTCCTCCACTCTCTCAATAGGGAGACAAAGGAAGAGGTTCAAAAGTTCCCACTAAGGAGCTATGAAGAGGTGCTAGAGGGTGCTCTTCGAATTGACCAAGCAGCCATTGATAGTGGTCATAAGACTTATGGAGCTAATGGAAGGTTAGTCACCCCTAATCAAAATAATCCCAGTTACTCCAACAACACAAATAACAATCAAGGACCAAAAATCCTTAATAAGAATCATGGAGTCATGACGGATGGAGTGACAGACCAACCTAAGAAACCTAACGTTGTTAATGCTCCCAATTCTTCCACTTCAACCAACCACAATAATAATGACAACAATCAAAGAAACAATAACTTCTCACCCTCAGTCAATGTTGTAGATTTTAACCATCAACAACAACAACAACAACAACAACCCTCAGCAAGCAAGACAAACATAGACCCAAGGCCCTAACCAATACCCAAGTGGGTATCCAAACCAATTTCAAAACCAAGGGCAAGGGTTCCCAAATTTTAACAATAACAATTAACAGTTGAACAATAACCATAATTTCAGGCCACAACAAGGTGCAAACCAAAGGCCTCGAGATTACGATCCTGATTTATATTGTGGTTTCCATAGGGTTCACGGGCATGACACAAGAACATGCCACGATTGTAACAAGTTTTTACAACATTTTCCAGAGGATCAAAGACAGTTATTTGTTGACATGTTTTTGGAAAACCCAATAACTCCCACTCAAAACACCTACATGGGACCAGTATCTCCACAGAACACACTACTAGGAATCTTTAATGATCCTCTCCCCACATCCAAAGGATGGTAGAATAGATCCCAATGGTTCAAATAAAGGTATTGTAATAGGGACCCATGATCATGAAGCCTCAACTTCATCAAACCCACAAGTGGCACCTCCTTTGGATGGTCACCAGCAAACAAAAATTATGGGGTTGGTAGAGTTGGACACTGAACCACAAATTAACGCTGCCACTAGAACTAAGGATTATTCTTCGCAGCCTATCCTGATCTACCCAACTACATCAGATGACATTCATGATACACTAAGCAAGCCAGTAGGAGCTTACGATTTGATCAACGACTTAACTAAGACATTCTCGCACATTTCCTTCTTGGATCTGTTAAAGAATTCCCCTACTCATAGGGCCACTCTACTAGAAGCATTGGGTCTTGGTCATTTGGCTAATGTCACCCCTCCTCCAGAAGCACAAATAAACCACATGGACTTTGATGTCTATCCTCCAGGGCAGCCTGAAAGAGATGTTGGATTTGTATTCGACATCAACAAGATGCCCACAGACACTGAAATAGTTCATAGAGGTGATCCGACATTGTTTTTACAAGTCTGGATTTACAACAACTATGTAAAGCATGTGATGATTGATGATGGGGAAGCAGTCAACATAGTCCCCTTCTCTTTCCTTCAAAATCTAGGGTACAGAGAGACCAATTTCTCTTCGACATGAAATACGATGAGGGGCTACGACAACCTCAAAGCAATGTTAATCAGAACTATAGTGTTTCCAGTCACCCTTGGACCTAAGACGGTACTGACCAAATTTTATAGTATAGATCAGGAAACTAACTATAATATGATCCATGGTCGTACTTGGATTCATCGCATGAAGGTGATTCCCTCCACTTTGTTTCACAGGAAGTTAGGTTCCTCCATTTAGGGAAGGTCTTTGTAGCACAAGGTGATCCAAAACCCTTCGACATAGACCTAGCTAATTTGAAAAAGAGGCCAGGGGTCCACTCTGAGTTTGAGCTTCCTAAAAATAATTTAAATAAACCTACAAGCTCAGTACCAGAGGAAAAGCTGGTTCCTACAATGGAATTAGAAGTCACGGGTTTGATCAAAGGCATTCTGGAAGTCAAAGATGAAACCATCATCGTAGAGACAATATCGTTAGGAACTACGGAAAATATTGTCGAGCTATTGGAAAAATATTTACCCATTCTCCTTCCTTTCGATTCTATGGGCATGGGACATACCCTAGGACTCGGTTCTCTACCAGCAAATGAGGTTTGTATGGTTGAGGTAACTGAAGTAAAGGAGAAAGATTCAAAAGATGATCCAATGTCCATTTTTCCAAGTAACTGTTGGACTCTCCATTTCGATGGAGCCAAGTGTCCATTTTGGCACTGGGGTAGGTGTGATTCTTACCTCTCCTGAGGGAAGGATTCTACCTTTTTCCTTCAAATTAAACTTTGAGTGCACAAATAATGGGGCTGAATATGAAGCCCTTCTACTTGGTCTCATCGTAGCCAAAAGAATGGGTGCTCTTAATATCAGGGTGTTGGGTGATTCACAACTGGTTGCAAATCAGGTATCTGAAGTATATGAGACTAGAGCTGAGCATTTACAACTTTACAAAATAGTAGTGCTGAATTTAACAAAGAGGTTTGACTTCATATCAATCGAGGCAATTCCACGAGACCAGAATCTCCTTGTAGACTCAATCGCAACATCCGCTTCTCACTTTACTCCAAGCGGTGAGTTGGAAGATTCAAACTTCATGGTCTTGGTTCGTGCAGAACCTTTGGTTCGTAAGACACCGGTAACTCCAATGTTGACATACATAGAGACTGAGAGTGAGTCTATCATTACAGATCACATTGACATTGACAAAGTAACTCTAGAATATCTAAACGCTCTCACAGAGCTACATCTTACACATCACGAGGTTAATCTTTCTCTAATTCCACACTCTTCTTCCTATTTTGGAAATCCCATGATAGAATCTTCCCCTGGGAGGGAACTTCAAAATTTGTGAGGTAGGAGAAGAGGGGGATTTAGAGTTACCTCTAGCCCCACCTGAGTTTGAGGAAGGAAACACCTCCTTAATCGAGGGAACAATCGATATAAATATCAGGACCAAGGAAGAACCAAAGATTTTGAAGCTAGGGTCCTCTTTAACTCTTGAGGAGGTTGAAATACATACCCGCATTCTCAAGGAGCATAAAAAAGCATTCATATTTAATTACAAAGAAATGATGGGATTGCACACACATTGTGGTGCACAATCTCATCACCAAACCAGATGCAAAGCTGATTAAGAAAAATTCAAGGCCCATGAAGCCAAAGGTGGCCCTCATGGTGAAGGAAGAAGTGATGAAACTCCTCCAGGTGGGATTCATCAAGCCAGTTGACTACTCTCAATGGGTATCTAACATAGTCCCCGTTCTCAAGAAAAATGGAAAGATCCGCATTTGCATAGATTTTTGGGATATAAATAAGGCTTGTCCCAAGGATGATTTCCCATTACCATCCATCGATGTTATCATTGATGCAAAAATGGTTTTGAGTTGTTGTCTCTTATGGATGGATTTTCTAGGTATAATCAGATCAGAATATCTGAAGAGGATCAGGCCAAAACTACATTTATAACTCCTTGGGGAACCTACTGTTATGTGGTCATGCCATTCGGGCTTAAGAATGCTGGAGCTACATACCAACGAGTGATGACTTATATATTCCATGATCTTATACATAATATTGTGGAATCCTACATGGATGACCTGCTGGCTAAGGCCAGAAAGTGTTGTAATCACCCAAAGGTGCTTTGTATCATCCTTTCTTGCTTAATCAAATACGACATCACATTAAATCTAGAAAAAGTGTGTATTCCACGTAACAAGGAGGAAATATTGGGGTACATCATATCTTCATGAGGAATTTATGTAGACGTAGCGAAAATCTGAGCTATATTGGAAATGATTCCACCAATGGATGAGTCTGGCATTAGATATTTTCTTGGGAAACTTGGGGCAATCCAAAGATTTATCCCTGACTTGACCTTTGCATTGTTCACCCAATCAACAATTTGTTGAAAAATGATTATAGCATTGATTGGACAGAAATGAATGCAACGAGGCCTTTGAGGTAGTTAAATGATTCTTATTATCCCCTCCCACACTAATGACACCTAGATCAAATCGCCCTTTGATCTTGTATTCACAGGCTATGGATGTTTTTTAGCCTACATGTTGGCTCAAGAGGATGATGATAAATGAGAGCATGTAATTTATTTCATTAGTAAGACATTGCTTGATTATGAGACACGTTACACCCAGGTAGAGAAAAAATGCCTTGTCATAGTCTTTGTGATTTCAAAATGCACTTAAGATAATTATATGTTGAATCAAGAAATGAAGGGTCTATTTTAAGTCAGATCACTTAACATTCCTCACAAAGGATTTATCTAAGAAGGTCAGTGCTTCATAAATCATACATGGGTGAATTTGAGCCAAGTTTGTTAATCAAAATCCATTAAAGGAAAATCGTTACCTAGATTGTTAGCTAATAATCTGTTAGATGGAGGTGATCTGGTAGATCTAGACTTCCCTCGATGAGTGTGTGTACTTCAGTTTGACTAGGCCCCCTATTTCTGCATGTCCATGGTATAATCGACATCATTAATTTTATAGTGGATGCCTATGGTATCCAGAAAGGAACATCTCAACAAAGAAGGACTCAAAACGATGATCATTTCTTCCTAAGTACGTTCCATTAGTCAGGAGAAGGGCGTCTCCTATCAAATGTAGAGTCTTTAATGAATGGTACGTTAAGATGTATTGAAGGGGAAGAATCTGAAAATTTTTGGTGAATCAACATAGTCAGATATGTGGAAAAACTTAAATTTGCCCCACCACTTCCTGGAAGATACATTGAAGTTGGCGATTTTGGTTCACCCTAGAAAAAGATGGAAGATTTTTGTCCTAGATTCCACAAGTTCACAAGAACACTCCCACTAGATCCACATATTGGCACAAGGTTTGGTAGAATTTTTGTCCCATGGCAAAGAGTACATTTAAGTTCAGAAGGGACACTTTACCCAAAATGATGAAATTCATCTTGCAAAAAAATAAGTTTTTGGTAAGGCTGCACAAGTTCATTATTGGGACAAAATCCATGATTTAGTTTTGACAAAAGCATGAAATGGGTGCAAAGGATCAAGATTGTTCATGACACAACTTTTTCCTATTTACACGGTTAAAATTTTAGGCTCAATGGAGCCATGTTGAGTCTAATGAATTTTGGACATTCCAAGTATCCTTGTAAATCGTTAATTGAGAACAAATGAAGATTGGCTTTTGAGCTTTTCTCCTTTGGGTAAATCAGATGAGTTAGAACAAAACATGTTGAAGGGACACTCTAGGTGTGGATCTATTTTATCAGGCTTTAAAGAGAAGAAATTCACTATATGGAATCTTGGGAGCCCACAGGGTATCGAAAGTCAAGGTGAAGCCTCTCGTTGAAAAGTCAAAGCGGGAGATCGGAATGATGAACAATGAAACTTTGATTTTTTGATCCTTTGTTCAGAAAAAACAAGAATGTTTATGAAAAGTGCAAATATTGAGGGATATCTTCCAAGCCTTCGATGTCAATCTAGTCAAATCCTGTAGTAGCAGGCAGGGAAGAAAATTTTCAGTTAGGTTGAAGGTACTTAGATCGAGATCCTAAAAACTACTAAAATGTTCCATAGTTCCCGACCCCATTTCCAATCAAAGGTGAGGTTTTAACGAATCCAAGAAAAAACCTAAGAGGTTTTCAATCCATCAACATTTGAAAATTACGACATATGCAAACTTTCCCCCAGGAATTCCAATGACTTCCTATGATGTTTTGGACGATTTGATTTCTTATAACAAATCCATCAAAAAGTTCTATATTTAAATTGGAAAATTGATGCTAACATGGTTGTTTTGCAAAAATCTCGAGGTTTTAAAACATGATTTTTTATAAGCAATTTCTTCACTGATGAAGTCAATTTGAATGAAGGCATGTAGGATTTGTAAAGATTGTAACCATTTCAGAAGGCTATGATATAATTGCTTCTTGATGTTATTCCAAAGGGGAACCTAGCGATTATTTTGTCTCACTGAATGGCTCTATAATTTGGTGATAGAAAAGATGCCAATATGACTTTTATATTTCTTTCTCTTAATTTCTTCCATTCTCAATCTATGTATGAACTCTGGCTAAGCTGTATTGGAAATTTTGCAATCAGAAGGAATGGCTTCATATCATTGATTTTTCATTGGATTGGTACTTTGAAATCAAAGAGTTTATTCATGTAGCTTGGATAGATTTGTTTTTCATCAATCAACATAAATTTGTAAAAAAATTTCTGATTGATTAAAATGAATGTGTGAGTCTAGCATTTGATATTCTAAAACTCACAATCTTAGTTTCTCCCTCTCCATTCTCACTCTCTTTTCACCTCAGACAATTGTTAAAAATCTTTGATGAAATTCATGAGCCATAGATGTCAGTGGAGAGCCCCTGTTGGATCAAGAAGATTGATGAAAGAGCTTGAAATCTAGCCTACTTTTTATTAGTCAATACTAAGGGTTGCTTCATTATGAGACTTGTTGATTCCCATAACCCATTGGTAGAAAAATAATTTGTTTACAAACATAGTCTTTTTGACAAAGCACTTAAGACATTATATGTTGAATCAAGAAATGAGGGTTATTGTTAAGTCAGATCACTTGCAGACATTCCTCACACAAGGATCCTTATCTAAGAAGGTCAGAGCTTCATAACTCTTGATGGGTGAATTTGAGTTAACATTTGTTAATATGAAAATTATCCAAAGGACAAATCATTAGGATTGGTTAGCTAATAATCCGTTAGATGGAGGCGATCTGGTAGATCTAACTTCCTTGATGAGTGTGTGTACTTCATCGAGACTAGGCCCCCCATTTTTGCATGTCCATGGTATACTTCTCACATCATTAATTTTATAGTGGACCATACGTATTTAGAAAGGGGAAACATCACAACAAGAAGGTGGAAAGTTACCTCATTTCATTTCTGCTAAGTACATTATTTTGGAGCAAGTGTCTCTATCATAGAGCCTTTGACAAAATGTTGTTAAGATGTGTTAACTGCAGAAGAATATGAAAAGATTCTTTAAGTGAATCACATAGCAAGAGTATGTGGAGGTCACTTTGGCGTCCACACCACTGCTCAAAAGATACATTGTAGATGGGTTATTTTTGGCCCACCCTAGAGCATGATGTAGTAGATATTTGTGTGCAGATGCCACAAGTGCCAAGAGTTCTCCCACAAGATCCACATACTAGCACAAGCTTTGCAACCAATCACAACCCCATGGCCCTTTTCCATGTGGGGCCTGGATTTAATAGGGAAATTATCTCCCTCATCAACAGATGGCCATAACTTCATAATCATGGCCACAGAGTACTTTACCAAGTGGGTAGAAGCCATGCCTCTTACCACTTGTACCCAGTCTGTGATAGTTAAATTCATCTTAAACCAAATAATTTGTAGGTATGGTGTCCCATAAGTCATTATCTCAGATAATGGCACATCTTTCAAAAATGATGAGGTGCGTGAATTATGTGCAAAGTTCAAGATAAGTCATCACATGGCTTCTCTTTATTATCCTCAGGACAATAGACAAGTTGAGGCTATGAATAAAACATTAAATTCCATCCTCCTTAAGACCGTTAAGGAGAACAAAAGAGATTGGAATTTAAATATTTTCCCAGCCTTGTGGGCCTATCAAACGTCAGTTAGAACACCAACAGGGGCAACCCCCTTTTCTTTGGTATTTGGTGTAGAAGTAGTTTTACCACTCGAGGTTGAAATACCAAGTCTCCATATTTCACTGCATGGAATCTTGGGAGAAGAAGGCTATCGAGAAGTGTGACTCTCTCAGTTAGAAAGTATTGATGAGGTTAGACTCAATGATGAACAACAACACAATGTTTACGCTGACCGGATGGCTCAGAAATACAATAAGAAGGTTTACGAACTTGAAATATACAAGGGAGATTTGGTACTAAGACTTGATATTCAGATAGACAAAAAGACTGACGAGGGAAGAAAATTTAGACCTAGGTGGTTGGGTCCATATCAAGTAGTAGAAGACTAAAAAATTGGGGCATTTTGATTGTGTACACTAGAGGGTGAGGAGTTTTTAATGAATCTGTGAACTCTCTTCACCTAAAGAGGTATTACGCATGATCCATTAGCATTTTCATATGTACATTACTACATCTGCATTGCACTTTCATTTGCAAGTTCATTTTGTAAAATTTGTGATCAAGGGATTTATTCTTATAGACAACTCCTAAAAACTTCTGAAAAACATTGAAAAACATTCAAATCATGTCTCTTCAATTTTTCATGGTATCATAAATTGTTTTCAAATCATTTCATCAGTTCAAGTAGGATAAGACAAAGTTTTTACTGTGATCATACCAAGGCTTGCATACTTGGTTCTGCTTATAGTCTCCCTTCTAGATTAGGTGTCTTTGCCTATAGTATATTCTAGAAGCTTCATGGTGTCACATCTATCCCATAAAAATATCTTTGGAAATAAGAACATACTAAACATTTTTCCTAGATGAGTAAAACAAATACAAATCCACAAAAAAAAATTATTTTACACATTTCTTTTCCCTACCAACCTTTGGTGTTGAGCCTGCATCTCTTACTGGTGATGTAGGGTTGGGAAAGGAGAAAAATGCCCTTACTCGGCTATTCCTTATCCATGGTGATGAGCCCATGTATCTTCCTACTGGTAGCATGGGGCAAGGTGTATGGGGTCTATTTGATAAACTTGAAAGTTACAAATAATTCATTCAAATGTTGTTAAATCATAAGTCAAAACAAAGTGAGTTAGATGTCCAAAATTCCAAAAGATTTTAAAACCTCAAAACCATATTTTTGTCAACCAAGTAGCCATCTATGGATCTAAGTCTAGATAAAATGGAAACTAAATCACATTCTAAAATATGAATTAACTTTAGTAGGGTGAGGTTTTAGTGTCAAACCATTGTCTTTCCCTCATCGTTACCATTCAACAAAATTTTTGTAACTTGTGCCCCTTCTGGCTCTTGGTGTTGAGCCCTCGTATCCTACTAGTTACATGGAGTTAGGAGTGGGGAAATTACATATTCTTATCATATCATTGTATCACATCACTTTTTTCCAAGACAATATGAAGTATCAAATATTTCATTAAAGAAACTAAAGTTCAAACATCACATTGTTTCACATTATCATATATCAGCATTATAAAATACAAAAAGAAATCATTGTGTTATCATTTAACACCCATTGCATACATTCTGAAAATCATAGAAAATTTAAAATTCTAAAAACATCTAGAGTATACATGAGAAAGAACCAAAATAGATTGAATTCAAATACAATGGAATATTGAAACCAAAAATAAGAGTTTGTATATATCATAATGAGAATCAAGTTTCTATACAATATTCACCACTGCACTAGGCATAGTCAAAACTGCTCGCAATGAAGCCTGAAATATTCAGAAAAAAAAAATCGTATAAACACCTAAAAAATGGAATCATCAAAGCAATAAAAATGGCCCCGTGGCCTATCAATCCCTGATGGGATCCCTCGGATGGTGCACAGGCAACTGCTCTTTCTTCCTACTTTTATTGATACTAATGACGCTAGGAATTGATGGTGTAGAATTATAATAAGTGATGAAAAGCAGCAACATTGTTTTGTGGGTCTTCTCTACGGTGAACTCTACAATCTTATACGATATACGATGGCTCCTGACAATTAGAGAATTCTAGCACTGAAGTGATCTTGCTCACTGCTTTCATTAGACTCTGCAAATACATTTCTAGTGTATCTTCTCATTCAAATGCACCTATTCTCTGAGGTCCTTTCATGCATTTATAGGCCTTCCCATGTCCATAAGTCTTAGCACTCGAGGTGATCAGGGCATGGATAGTTAAGAGACAAAGTTCTGAGTGCGGTTTTAGATTGTCGTCCAATCCTGTTCAGTCATTCCAAGTGGGGAAAAGTGCCAGACACCACTTCAAGATCATTTAGGAAAATCGGCTAAGTCTCCTAAATAAAAAAGACTCTACACAAACCGGCGGTTTTCCAGAACCTTTGTTTATCTTACTTATTTCCTAGGTCAAACATACTTGTTTCTCCAAGCATTCAGTGCTGATGGTAACTGATTATTGTTATATGTTACTGGTGGATCGCTATGGGGCTTCAAATGGTAGTGCCATATAATGCTTGTTAATTGATCATTTGGTGAAACTCATGATACCAATCCCCATCTATAGTTACACTACAAATGGCTACTCTGAGACCAATGCACTTTCTTCTCTAGGATAGACACGCATAAGGTGGAGTCATACAAGAGAAACATATTCCCTATTGCAAAAGAATTGTTCTTCAATATGTACCCATCATTGTAAAGAGGTTCACGACAAAGATTTCCTAGACACTCATGTATCTGACTCCATCAAGCAACGACGCATCGCTCATCTAGCTGCATCAATTTGTCAATGCCATATTCGATCTACTACTTTTACATCATCTAATGACTCTATTAGTGATAATGCACAATCACGCAGGGAGGGTACACAATCTATTCAACTGCTTTAAAATTGATTCTACGCCCAACACCAGGTATAATTTTAGGCTGTGGAATCCATGATTCAACCTCTTATCAAATTGTTCTATAGGCCAACATAACACAAGATGTTTCCTGATAGAAGATAACGGCGCCGTCAGTACGGTGCCGCCAATAATGTGGAGTACGGTAACAGTCAAAGTACAATAGGAATGTTGTAAAAAGTAAATATTTGTCGTAAGTGGTCCGGTAATGTTAAAATGTCAAAGTTTGGGTAATTAGAGAAGTAGGGTCTACATGATTAGGAATTAGAAATATTATATTGGTAATAAGGACAAGGAGTGAGGTCATAAATATTTTGTGTATTTTATTTGTAAAAAGTCTAAAAATGTGGAACCCATGTAAAATGATAAGGTTTATCTTATCTTAAAGATAAGCTTACATGTACAGATAAGAGTTAAGGTATGGAATATGATTCGTCAGAGTGGATTTCTTATCCTATCTTAGAGATAAGATGGATAAGCCTGGAAGTTCTATAAATAGAGAGGCCACCCCCCTCATTTAGCATAGAAGGAAGTAGTGAGAAATATTGTAGGAAGTGTGCGAAGGAAGCCATCAGTTTAAAGGTGTGTTGAAGAAGCCATTAAGAGGTGTAATTGTAAAGTTTCTCCCATAGTCTTGGTGAAAGGCAAGTGAAGTCAATAACACTTGAAGTACCTCATGGGTGAGATTGTAACAATTTCATGTTAATATTATAATTTACTTTGATATTTCAGATTTGTCATCATTCTGTCTTATCATAGTCGATGGTATTCTTGTGTTATGTTGTTGTTTTGTTTCCAGATTACATCCACCAAACTAAAGGCTGTGCATTAGTAAATAATCATAGCACGAGGAGTTCCCGGTGAAGAATTATCATAGTGCCGGATTGGTGATGACATTTTGGTTCCGTTGCCGGGAACATTCCTCGTTGGTGGATTTTCTGGAGAGATATTCCCACTTAGTCAAAAATCAATTGGAGGGTAACCTTGTTTTTACTGTGCATAGTAGTTACCATGGTAAAGTCATTTTTTCCATGAATAGTAGTTACCATGGTAAAGTCATTTTTGTTGGAATAGTATTTACCGCAGTAAAGTCACTTTTTACCGTGAATAGTATTTACCGCAGTAACTTCACTTTTTACCGTGAATAGTGTTTACCACAGTAAAGTCAGTTTTTACCGTAGTAAGTCAAGTTTTACCATAGTTTACCGTGGTCATTTCTATAGTTACTGTAGAAATTGTAAAGTCACTTTCTAGTAAAGTGAAAATCCAATTATTTGTTGCACATAAGTCTTTTTTGAACATTGGTATTTCAGGTTTTACTAATGTTGGGATTTATTCCAGCTCAATCTAATGATATTATGGTTATTATACTTGTGAGGAATTTCATGGTGGTTACTTTTGAAAATTTCTTTTTTTCAGCTCAATCTAATGAAGATGCTTCTTCTTTCATTCAAGAGTTTAAGCGATCTTGTATTTGTAATGGCCTTATAAGAAGGGAACAATGGACTGAATTTTTTCCTACCTTTTTGGATGGTTCAGCACTTAGGTGGTTTGAAACACTAGGTGATAATGTGAAAAAATCATGGGATTTATTAACTGAAAGTTTTCTTGAAGAATTTGGTGAACAACAGAAATATGTAGATCTTGTGATTGAGATCACAAAGCTATCCCAAGGAGAGAAGGAGAAGATAAGGGATTATCATGCTCGTGTTCTAAAGCTAAGGAGGAAGCTCGATGCCCAGATCATTAGCGGACCCATTGATGAATGGCATGGATAATCTCCTATGTATAGCACTTCATTCTTGATCAGAAGAGTGAAGTTGGAAATATCCTCTTGCTCAAGCAAGGCATTTGATCATGGGATGAAGTTGTTGCTTAGATCATTTTGCATATTCAAAAGTGAAGTATTGATGAAATATTTTACATTTATACAATTTAAAAGCATCTATTCTTGATGAAAGCTGTAAGATCAGCCCAAATCAAGTTGAAGTAATTACACCAGCACCTTATGTTGTCCAGAATCCACAACCACTCCCGGTGAGGACAAATATTTCAAGAAGACACTACTGAGTAGTCCTGAAGATCTAGCTCAAAAAGATTGTTGAGTGTTTAATAATCTTCTTCAAGGAAAAAGCATAACAAGATTGATCTCTCTCAGGGAGTCTCAGAATATCTTAAAAACTATTTGTAATCTCTAGTTGAGTGATAAAGGGTCATCTATAACAGATTGAACAGGACCATGAGATAACTATTTCCTCAACTGGCCTACATCCCTAATGATAAAGGAACTTGGTTCTTGAATTTTTCTCAGATGTTCGGAGAAGAGTCAATCTTTATGTGTTTGAAACCCCATGTTTTAGGTTCAAATGCGGGTCATTGAGGTCATTATAAGAAATTTGAGCAAGAGATACATCTGGTAAAAAGACAATATATATGATTATCTTAAAGGTGGCAAATTTCTTTATGGTAGTATGGCTAGTCATAAGGAAAGACTGGAATAATCATGAAGTGAATATTCTACATCAAAGAACTGCATGGAAGGTAAAGTTTTATTTATGGCCAAATGATTTACATTTTACTAAAGAAACTTTCAGTGGACATCATTGAGCACAAGGGCACCCTAGAGCACATGATTGCAACACAAGCAATTTTGACTACATCAGGTCTAAATGTAGTGGAGCATCTTCATAAGTGTATCCATTTTTATTGGCCTTAAGAATATTACATATGATCATCCTTCATCTTTATTCTTTATGAAAGGAAGATGCTTTTGTTGAAAGGTTTTCTATTCAAGATTATTCATTAGCACATGAGGTCCCTGATTTTGGAAAGCAGAGGCTAAAATGAGATAAAAAAATATTTGCTAATGGTTTCAAATGTATCAATAGATTTCAATTGAATGATGTCAATAGTGACTAAGTGCTCATATAATGTACAGTGCTGACTTCAAGAGAATGAATCTGTAATCAGTTCATAGATAAAAATCTTATCCATTCAACAATTTATGTTCAGACAACGTGATCCAATAAGATGCCAGAAAAATGTTGCTAACTTTCAGTCAGAAATTGGTGAAGGGAAGTCAAAAGGCAACTTTCAGAGAAGGATCTTATCCATTTATTTAGTAGATTTCATTCAAGTGATGAAAGTGCTATCTGCGTACAAATGACTGCTGGTAAGACAAGTGTAAGAATTCTTAGAGACTGTCGACACTAAAATTTTCCTCCATAATTTCTATTTCATTAATGTATGTATTAGGAATACGATGTTGTTAAGTATAATTAGTAGTAGCGTCTGATAGAAGATAACGGCGCCGTCAGTACGGTGCCGCCAATAATGTGGAGTACGGTAACAGTCAAAGTACAATAGGAATGTTGTAAAAAGTAAATATTTGTCGTAAGTGGTCCGGTAATGTTAAAATGTCAAAGTTTGGGTAATTAGAGAAGTAGGGTCTACATGATTAGGAATTAGAAATATTATATTGGTAATAAGGACAAGGAGTGAGGTCATAAATATTTTGTGTATTTTATTTGTAAAAAGTCTAAAAATGTGGAACCCATGTAAAATGATAAGGTTTATCTTATCTTAAGAGATAAGCTTACATGTACAGATAAGAGTTAAGGTATGGAATATGATTCGTCAGAGTGGATTTCTTATCCTATCTTAGAGATAAGATGGATAAGCCTGGAAGTTCTATAAATAGAGAGGCCACCCCCCTCATTTAGCATAGAAAGAAGTAGTGAGAAATATTGTAGGAAGTGTGCGAAAGGAAGCCATCAGTTAAAGGTGTGTTGAAGAAGCCATTAAGAGGTGTAATTGTAAAGTTTCTCCCATAGTCTTGTTGAAGTACCTCATGGGTGAGATTGTAACAATTTCATGTTAATATTATAATTTACTTTGATATTTCAGATTTGTCATCATTCTGTCTTATCATAGTCGATGGTATTCTTGTGTTATGTTGTTGTTTTGTTTCCAGCCAGATTACATCCACCAAACTAAAGGCTGTGCATTAGTAAATAATCATAGCACGAGGAGTTCCCGGTGAAGAATTATCATAGTGCCGGATTGGTGATGACATTTTGGTTCCGTTGCCGGGACCATTCCTCGTTGGTGGATTTTCTGGAGAGATATTCCCACTTAGTCAAAAATCAATTGGAGGGTAACCTTGTTTTTACTGTGCATAGTAGTTACCATGGTAAAGTCATTTTTGCCATGAATAGTAGTTACCATGGTAAAGTCATTTTTGCTGGGAATAGTATTTACCGCAGTAAAGTCAGTAAAGTATTTACTAACTTTTTTTACCGTGAATAGTATTTACCGCAGTAACTTCACTTTTTACCGTGAATAGTGTTTACCACAGTAAAGTCAGTTTTTACCGCAGTAAGTCAAGTTTTACCATAGTTTACCGTGGTCATTTCTATTTTACTGTAGAAAGGTGTAAAGTCACTTTCTAGTATAGTGATTCCAATTATTTGTGCACATAAGTCTTGTTGATTGTACTTGTGGGTTGGTATTTCACGGTGGTTACTTTTGAAAATGGGAAAGATTCCTGTTTTTTCAGCTCAATCTAATGAAGATGCTTCTTCTTTCATTCAAGAGTTTAAACGATCTTGTATTTGTAATGGCCTTATAAGAAGGGAACAATGGACTGAATTTTTTCCTACCTTTTTGGATGGTTCAGCACTTAGGTGGTTTGAAACACTAGGTGATAATGTGAAAAATTCATGGGATTTATTAACTGAAAGTTTTCTTGAAGAATTTGGTGAACAACAGAAATATGCAGATCTCATGATCGAGATCACAAAGCTATCCCAAGGAGAGAAGGAGAAGATAAGGGATTATCATGCTCGTGTTCTAGAGCTAAGGAGGAAGCTCGATGCCCAGATCCGGAAGGAAGGACTAGCGGATGGGTTGATGAATGGCGTGGATAATCTCCTCTGTAAGCACTTCATTCTTGGGATGAAGCCAGAGATCAGACAACGAGTGAAGTATGACCGCCCAGCTACCATTGAACAAGCAAAGGAGATTGCAAGAAGGCAAGAAGAAAGCATGGAAGAGGAGCCCAAAGAAATTGTTGCTAAAGTAGAGCCTACACCAGCACCTTTGGTCCAGAATCCACAACCACTCCCGGTGAGCACAAATATTTCTCCTAGTACATCTACTGAGTATGAAGATCTGCTCAAAAAGATGGGTCAGTTAACTATTAATCTTCTTCAAGGAAAGGAATTTAGTTCTCAGGGAGGAGATAGAGGTCCAAAAAGAAATATTTCTGAAGTTGTTTGTTATGGTTGTTATAAAAAGGGTCATTATAAGTATAATTGTCCAGATAGAGCTTCTACATCTGGTAAAGGAGATAATGATAAAGGAAAAGCACCTGTGAATTCTTTTGATGTAGTAGATAAGAGCAGAAATAATGAAGTAGATGTGTTTGTAACAAAAAGAAAGAAAGAAAAAGATAATCAAGATGGAAATGATCCTAAGAAGATGAAAGAAGAAACTAGTAAGAAACATAGGAGAAGAAAGTTGGGTGTGCAGGATTTTCTGATTTCACAGGGGCAAGGACCATACTCCATCTTGGAAGATCTGTCCAAAAGGCCTGCAAATATTACATATGGTCAACTCTTGGCTATGTCTTCTGAGAAGAGGCGGGAGTTGCGAGGTGGACTCAATGCTCGAAGAAGGAAGGAGGTTGAGGTCCCTGTTTTGGAGGCAGAGGCAGATCCCTATGCTCCACAAGCTGAGGTATTATGTAATGGTATTTCAATTCATGATGTCTTAGTTGATGGAGGTGCTGCAGTTAATGTAATGACCGAGTCTGTAATGAATATGTTGGGTTTAAAAATTGATCGCCCTTCAACACTTATGTTAAGGTCATTAAATAAAGGAAAAACTAAACCAGAAGGTGTAGTTTCAAATGTGGCAATATCTGTTATGGGTGTTGTATGTGTGGTAGACTTTCAGGTGATGAAAAATGGTACTGTTGCGTACCCAATGCTGCTGGGAAGACCATGGCTAAGGAGAGTTCATGCAAGAAACTACTGGAATGAAGGTTTCATGACACTTGGACGTGGTAGAGAGAGGGTGAAGATAAACGTGATCCCTCGACATCATAAAGCAGAACCTGTGGATTCAAGTGATGAAACTGATGATTGGACATCCTCTGATTACTCTAGTACCAGTGAAGTGGACACTGAAGATGAAGAAAGCGAGGTGGATGTTTCAGTCATGGATATCCTTCCAGTCACACCAACTCATGACCCCATAAAATTATCTGAAGAAGAAGTTGATGATCGTCTCCAACAAATAAAGATTGGTGATGCTGTGATGGAGAGTGAGAAGGAATCCTACCTCCAGCTCTTTCGAAGGTACATACACCTATTCACTTTTGATTACAAGGAACTCCGTCAAGTAAGTTGGGTAGAACATTGTATTGAGCTGGTAGATGGTGCTAAGCCCATAAAGCAAATGCCATATAGAATGAATCCTAATTTTTCCAAGACTGTAAAAGAAGAAATAGATAAGTTGCTTGATGCAGGATTCATATTTGCTGTGGAGAATTCAGAATGGGTTTCTCCCATTGTGATCTCAATAAAAAAGAATGGGAAGCTACGCATTTGTGTTGATTACAGGAAGCTCAATAAGGCAACAAAGAAGGATCATTACCCTCTTCCATTTTCAGATCAGATCTTGGACGAAGTAGCTGGCCAGGAGTGCTATAGTTTTGCTGATGGATATAGCGGCTACAACCAAGTTCGTATAGCAGAGAAAGATCAGCTGAAGACCACGTTCACCACTCCTTGGGGAACGTTTGCTTATAGAGTTATGCCTTTTGGGTTGTGTAATGCTCCAGCAACATTCCAGCGTTTGATGAATAGGGTGTTCGAACCCTACATTGGGACCTTCATCAGAGTATTTCTGGATGATTTTTGCATCTATGGGAGCAAGTTGGACCACCTGCACCAGATGGAGACAACATTTCAAAGGTTAGATGAAGCACAAGCCTCACTAAACCCTACAAAGTGTGTCTTTGGATGTTCTAAAGGCGTTTTGTTAGGGCATGTTGTATCCAGAGATGGTATTGGTACTGATCCTGATAAAGTTTCAAAAATCAAAGATTTACCATTTCCTATGAATAGAAGTAAGTTGAGATCATTTTTAGGCCATGTGGGTTACTATAGAAGGTTCATCAAGAATTTCTCAAAGATTGCACAGCCACTAACCCAGTTCTTGAAGAAGGATGTTACTTATGAACCAGGAAATAAGGCGCATGAAGCTTTTGGACAATTGAAGGAAGCCCTGGTGTCTTCACCTGTTTTGAAGAATCCAGATTGGAGCAAGCCATTCATTGTGTACACTGATGCCTCAGATGCAGCACTAGGAAGTACTTTGAGCCAAAAGGATGAAAATGGGAATGAACATCCAATTTACTTTGGGAGCAGACAAATGAGCAGTGCTGAGGTAAATTATACTGTAACTGAAAAAGAGGCTCTGGCTATCATTTTTGCTGTAAAGAAGTTTAGAAATTACTTGCTAGGGCAGAAATTTATAGTTGTAACAGATCATCAGGCTCTGAAATATATTGTCAATAAGCCTAACCCATCAGGGAGGATAGCAAGATGGATAATTTTGCTACAAGAATTTGAATTTGATATTATAGATAGGCCAGGAAAGAAGCATGTCAATGCAGATGCACTCTCTCGAGCCTATGATGGTTTAGGATCATCTTGTGATGATGATGATTTCCCCGATGCAGCATTGTTATCCCTTGACACAATCCCTAGTGAATACATAGATATTTGGAATTATCTGAATGAATTCAAGTTTCCTGATGGTGCCAATGCAAAGACTAAGAGAAAGATTACTCAAGCCAGTCGTCCATATTCTATTCTGCATGGAGTATTATTTCGAATAGGACCTGATGGACAGTACAAGAGGGCAGTTGGACGTGATCAAGGGAAGGAACTGCTAGAAGAATTCCACAATGGTACATGTGGAGGGCACTTCTCTGGACAACTTACAGCAAGAAGGATCTTGGATGCAGGTTATCACTGGCCCACTCTTTTTAAAGATTGTTATAATTATTGTAAGACATGTGATATTTGTCAAACACATGGTAACCGTAAGACTTCATCAGCTCCATTATGTCCTATTCTTCCCCTTGGTCCCTTTGAAAAGTGGGGAATAGACATTGTAGGTCCACTTCCAACTACATCACGCCAAAATAAGTATATTGTAGTTGCCACAGATTATTTAACCAAGTGGGTTGAAGCTAGGCCATTGAAAACAGCTTCCATGGATGAAGTGGCAAGGTTCATATATGAACGCATTGTCACCAGATTTGGTTGTCCATTAGAAATTGTAACAGATCAAGGAAGCCACTTCATTAATGAGGTGGTAGAAGCCCTAGTCAATAAGTTTTCTATTAAGCACAGGAAGGCAACAACATACAAGCCAAGCACAAATGGACAGGTGGAACGAACAAATTTTGTGTTGTGTCAAATTCTAGCAAAAGATGCAGCCTTGCAGGTACATAAATGGGATAAAAGGATTCATGCAGCATTGTGGGCATATAGGGCAACATCAAAGTCAGCAACAGGATACTCCCCATTTCAGTTGGCCTATGGCATTGATCCAGTTCTTCCTATTGAGTTTGATATTCCCACTGTGAGAGTTATGAAAAATGAAAGGATGGATGAAAGTGATTCAGTAAAAGAAAGGTTGGTACATCTTCATTTGCTAGAGGAAATGAGGGAAATAGCAAAGGATACAAGCCATAAGAAGAAAATGAAGCAGAAGGAATACTTTGATCAAAAGATCCGGTGGTCTCCATTTCATGTGAATGACTTGGTCCTAGTATATGATTCCAGATACAAAAAAAGAAGACAGAGAAAATTTCTTCCAAAATGGATGGGGCCCTACAAAATAGCAGCTGTGCATGAAAATGGTACGTACCGACTGGAGGAATTGGATGGCACTCCCATTACGAAATGGGTCAACCACGACAAGTTGAAGATTTTCCAAGCACCAGAATAGTCTACTCCGAGGACGGAGTAGAAGCTAGGAAGGGGGAAGATGTCGACACTAAAATTTTCCTCCATAATTTCTATTTCATTAATGTATGTATTAGGAATAGGATGTTGTTAAGTATAATTAGTAGTAGCGTCTGATAGAAGATAACGGCGCCGTCAGTACGGTGTCGCCAATAATGTGGAGTACGGTAACAGTCAAAGTACAATAGGAATGTTGTAAAAAGTAAATATTTGTCGTAAGTGGTCCGGTAATGTTAAAATGTCAAAGTTTGGGTAATTAGAGAAGTAGGGTCTACATGATTAGGAATTAGAAATATTATATTGGTAATAAGGACAAGGAGTGAGGTCATAAATATTTTGTGTATTTTATTTGTAAAAAGTCTAAAAATGTGGAACCCATGTAAAATGATAAGGTTTATCTTATCTTAAGAGATAAGCTTACATGTACAGATAAGAGTTAAGGTATGGAATATGATTCGTCAGAGTGGATTTCTTATCCTATCTTAGAGATAGGATGGATAAGCCTGGAAGTTCTATAAATAGAGAGGCCACCCCCCTCATTTAGCATAGAAAGAAGTAGTGAGAAATATTGTAGGAAGTGTGCAAAGGAAGCCATCAGTTTAAAGGTGTGTTGAAGAAGCCATCAAGAGGTGTAATTGTAAAGTTTCTCCCATAGTCTTGTTGAAGTACCTCATGGGTGAGATTGTAACAATTTCATGTTAATATTATAATTTACTTTGATATTTCAGATTTGTCATCATTCCGTCTTATCATAGTCGATGGTATTCTTGTGTTATGTTGTTGTTTTGTTTCCAGATTACATCCACCAAACTAAAGGCTGTGCATTAGTAAATAATCATAGCACGAGGAGTTCCCGGTGAAGAATTATCATAGTGCTGGATTGGTGATGACAGTACACCTTAGAACATTTTTCCCTAGGATCCACTTTAACCCCTAATGGCTCAAGATAGCTCTTTTCCTTCTCATCCCATCATGTCTCATGTTAGCGTCAATCCAATTTATGATGAGGTTGTTATTACTGAGCTCACATCTCTATCTAGTAATGTTACTTTGCCTGATCATTTTCAACAACAACTCTTAGATGGTCAACAATATGTACCTACTAGTTTTTAAAATTCTCCCATTGGCATTAGTATTGTTTCAGGTCCGATAGCATTCACTCATTGTAAACCATGCTATATGGCTACTAATGATCCTCTTGTTGACCTATCTAAGGAAATTCTAGATGATTCTCTTATTGATTACATGTCAGGTCTTAACAATAGCTCTCATACTAATTCTCCTCCTCATCAAACCACTACTAGGGCTACATCTCACAACTCTCCCACTTTTGATATTGTTTCTCCTAATCCATCACATACTAGGCCGTAAAATCTTTCATATTATGTTGATGATCCTATTGATATTACACTTAATGACATTTTCATATCTGAGTCTTTATCTGATGTCAATGATACAATTGATAGTCATGATTCTACTACTTTTCATATTGTTGAGTCTGAATCTCCTACTCCACTATCTCACAAGGTTATATCTAGCATAATGCATGAGGCACCTCCATCTATTAGTTCTTCTACTCCTACCATCTCATCTCCTCCTAACACTTCATCTACATTTGTTATTTCATCCTCTCCTATTGAGGTATCTCCATCAGTTACTTCACCTCCTAGGGATGTTTCTGATGTCAGTCTTATCATTGTTATGAATGTTCCATCTCCATCTTCTATAGCTTCTCCAGCACCCACCCCTAGTGTGCCTTTAGAATTGAAATCTCCTCTATCTTCTCTTGATATTTGTATGATCACTCACAATGGAAATTTACAACCACCCAATACATTAATTCCATCTTCTATTATTCCTTCACAGGATATCATATCTCTCATGCATGTCTTCAGTCAATAACAATCTCAGGTTCAGTCTCTCACTTTATAAAGTAGATCTTAATATGCTTCTATTGACAATAACTCATTACATGGTAACCCTATTCCCACAATGATTCATAACTCTAAATTTCCTAAGGACTTTATCATGCCTACATTCACATGTTTTGATGTAACTGGTGACCCCCATACACATCTCCAACATTACTGCATGGTTATGGACCCCTCTTCTAATGATAGTTTATTGCTTAAGGCCTTTCGATGCAGTCTTATTGATGAAGCTTTACAATGGTACACTCACCTTCCATTTGGGTCCATTAGTACTTACTATGACATGGAGGAAGCTTTCCTCCGTCGTTTTATCATTAATAATGGCCCTAGACTTACTTACGACTGCCTACCTATGCTACATCAGGGCTCATCAGAATCTATCAAGGATTATATCTTATGGTTCAATGCGTGTATGCATCAACTAGTATTCCAACCTATTAATTTAGAGAAGCAATTCATTTTCTATTGTGGTTTGATTCTTACACTTAAGAAAAGATTGCAATATGATACATATGATTCATTCATTCTTCTGTGTTGCAAAGTCATAGACCTAGAGCAAGATCTTCTTTCGACACATATCATTGATCCTCCGCGTACCTCTAATTCTAGTGCATCATCTAGTGTTCCTCCATTAACATCAGTTGAGCATCCTACATAGTATCCATGTCAACCTAACAAGCAAGCTCAACCTACTCCATCACAGAAGCATACTTCTTCTCTTCCTCTGTAATAGGCTACTCCTCCTTATTTTCCATCTGTTTCACGTAAGCCATTGCAATTCTCTGATCATGCTCAACCATATGATGTGTTGCGTGTTTTACTTAATGAGAATCTAATTCACTTTCCCTCTAATCAACATCATCCACAACATCGTCTACAATGTCAATGTGATCAACCCTATTGTAATTATCATCGTATCAATGGCCATAAGGACAATGATTATTTTTCCCTTCATGATAGATTACAATAGTAAGAGGATAAGGGCATAATTTTCTTTGGCTCTCACTCATGTGAGTGGTCCATCTCTCCTCTACCTCGTCAGTGTGTTTCTACTCAGGTTTAGTTGTCTCCTCCACCTACTGCTAAGGCTATTATGCATCCATCACCACAGATTGTCACATCTCGGCACTCTCCATCACATCCATCCATAGTCACACCATTGCCTCCACCACATCCTCTTTATCCATCTCATCCACTACATCATGTTATTGCTTCAAATCGGTTTCCACAGCTCTCTGCATTCATCTATCCCACCATAGCACCACATGATATTCAGTTTGGTTCATATACTCATGCTACTCTCATGTCACATGCTTCCACCGCTTCATGCCACTTTGGTCTTTAGTTACTTTGTCACATGCTTCCACCGCTGCCACTTTGGTCACAGTAAGGATGATTACTATCACCTTACCCCCCCCAATGACTACAGTTATTACACGACTGTCAACAAAATATGCTTATCATAATCTTCTTTCTAATTGCAACTCAAATGATGACGCACTCTTGCTTCACACGGTTCATTCTTGACTACTGAGGGGTTTTAACTAAATAAACCTCATCATTCATACACTGGAAGGCATCGCTAATATTCTTCCCCACTACCATATTCATCATACTAACATATTACGATCACATTACATTATTACGACACGTTAGTTTAGAAATCATACATGACTGTAACTCAGATTACATATGTTACCTTTCATCATTCACATTACACATTTTTCTATCAGTACCAACATCATAATGCAAGTATACATAAACTAACATGAACAATATCCATCACATCACATACATTACAACAATAATTATGTGATCATACACAATGAAATGTAATAGTCATACACCATAAAATTGTCTATATATATAGAGTACAATCATCATTACAAAACATGTCATCATTGGGGGAAATGCCCCTACATAATATACAATAATAAGAGAAAAGATTCCAATTTCAGGTATTGAAGCCGAAAGGGTAGCAGCATCCCCGTGGTCCAAAACGGTCACAAATTTTGAATTCCTGCCCCTCCAATGGTGTCTTGGCTTCACCTCCCCATGATGCGGTGATGGCACCCCATGCATGCCAGGGCCTGTTGGAAGCTTTGTAGAAGCAGTTGGGTCCCCGATGCCTAGTGTCGGATAGTGTGTAGGAGGACCATGAAAAACTTGACATTCAGGAAGGATATGATACCTTCCTTTTCATGTCCTTGGAGGACGACACCACCTTTGCAGCCCAAATAAAGTGTCTCTATTCAAGAGCTATTTTTGCAAAATTTATTGGCAGAAGGTCAACAGTTTCAGGCATACAAAACTAGTGTGAAACGCAGTGGGGTAGCAGCCTGAGTATTTGATTCCTTGAAAAGGGATTTTTCTTAATTTTATTTCGGAGTGCCGCTTAGAAGGACGACACTATGGTTAGGAAAGACTTTCTTCTTTCCAACTCTGGCTTGGTGATTCATGAATTTTTGACTGTAGAGCAGATATTGTTCAAGTTCACTCTCTGCCCAATGAGTTTTGGTCCACTTCAATCCTTACTAAAATCTACTCTAGCCTGGGTCGTGTCATCCGCATCGACCCTGTCTCATTGGAAGGTACCCTTTCCTATTTCGCTAGAATTTGTATTTCTATTGATCATTCTCAAAAAATTGAAGATGTCATTCAAATTTCCACCCCCTCCAAGCTTTGGGAGAAAAAGGTGGAGTACGAAGGTGTTTCCAACATCTACTTTAAGTGTAAAAAACCTGGCCATTTTTGCAAATTCTGTAAAAATCCTCTCTCTACTAGCAATTTGATATGGAGGAAAAAATCCCCCCCATCAGTCCCCTCACCTTCTTCCCCATCTCATGCTTCTCCTCCTCATTCCCCTCGCTTGGTTTCCTCTGCCCCCCCACCTGTTCGTGAATCCCTTTCCCTGGACCCCGATACTTTCTCTCTTGTTAAAGAAATGGCCGTTGTTGTTAAGGACTCCACCAGGATTATGTCCCTTTTCCACAAAGGCAGATCCATTGGCTTGGGAGGGAATGCTTCCTCTTTAGAAAAATGGATTATTGATAAAGATGAACTTCTTCAGTCAAATGTTGGCGACCCAACTGATTCAGAGGAGGTTGCTCAAGAGAATCAATCTTCTGATAATTTTTTGCTTGGTCTGATACTCCCAACACCTCCCTTACTCAATATGGATCTAGGTTTGAAAAGCATTTTGGGCCGTCCTAACAAGAGTAAACTCTCTCTTAACGAGGTTGCCATTGGGAAGCAACTTCAACTACGTTCCTTCTTCCCATCTACAAGTAGGAGAGGCGAGTCCTCTCTAAATACCAAATGATCCTCTTTTCTTGGAATGTTAGGGGCCTTAACACCCCTAAAAAACAACGTCTGTTAAGACGCTATGCCACAGACGTTGTGGTTGATATTTTCCTGATTCAGGAAACCAAGATGTCAGAGGAGGGATGCTTAAACGGTTGGTTCCGAAAATGGAAAGGTTGGGAAGGTTGCTTCTCTAACTCTATTGGTGCCTTGGGTGGTCTTGGTATCATGTGGAAATCTTTTTGTTGCACTATTGAGTCCATCCTTGTGGATTCAAATTTGATATGGTTCAAAGTTCAGATTAAACATTTTGATGAGTCATTTTTCATTTGCAATGTTTATGGCCCTTCTACTCTGATTAGGAAAAGAGATCTTTGGAATAAACTTCATCTAGTCCTTGATACCGTTTCCATCTCCAAGACTATCATAGCTGGTGATTTTAATGCTACTCTCTCTGACCGTGATAAGCATGGAGGTATCCAATGGCAGCCCTGCTCTCAGGTAAACTTTACCTCTTTTATTTCTTCCTCTCATTTGGTCGATGTGGATCCTAGTAAGGGCTGGTTCACATGGAATAATAGGAGGCCTGGTTTTAGTTCCCTAGTTGTGCATCTTGATAGATTCCTTGTTTCAGAATTATGGTTGCGGATAACTTCCTTATTAAAAGCTTTGTTCTTCCTTTCTCCAGTTCTGATCACTTTCCAATTTCTCTTGATCTTTCCTTTGATTTGCCTCCACGTCGTTCCCCTTTCAAATTCAAAAATATGTGGTTACATGATTCCTCCCTTAAGCCCCTTGTTAATCTCTGGTGGGCCTCCTTCAACATCAAAGGGACTTAGATGTTCCAACTCTCAAAAAATCTTTCTCTACTAAAAGACAAATTACAAAGCTGGAATTTTTTGAGTTTTAAAAACATTTTCCAGGAAAAACTTAGAGTTGAGCAGGAACTTCGTGTTCTGAATGATTCTATCCTCGCTCAAGGGATGTTCCAGGCTGATTTCCTCAAAGAAAAATCTCTTCTAAAGGAATTGGGTGCTCTCCTTCTGAAAGAGGAAACTTATTGGCGTCAAAAATCCAGAGAAATTTGGCTGACAGATGGCGACAAAAATACAAAGTTCTTTTTTGCCTCTGTTAAAGCCAGAAGAAATCTCAACTACATTTCTTCTCTCAAGCTTGATGATTTATCTCTTGCTTCCTCTCAAGCCCAGATCAAAATAGAAGTGGTGTCTTATTTTAATAAGCTCTTGAATGACTCGGCTTCCTCCCTTGGAGCACAGTCCACCTTCCTTCTTCAGACCCTGGCAACTGTTATGCATGCTGACAACGACCTGCTTCTTTCTCCCTTCTCCTTGGATGAAGTTCGAAAAATTGTTTTTTTGATGAAGAGAGATAAAGCACTTCATCCCGATGGTTTCCCCACCTCCTTCTTCCCGGATTTTTGGGATGTTGTCAGTTTTTCAGTTTGGAAAGAAATTGAGGAATCAAGGATCACGAGCAAGATTTTAGGAACTCTCAATCATACCCTCATTTGCATGTTTCCTAAAATATCTCCGGCCGAGTCATTGGATGATTTCAGACCCATTTCTCTTTGTAACACAACTTACAAAATCATTTCCAAAGATATTGCAAATAGATTAAGCCCTCTACTGCCCAAATTGGTTGCTCAAGAATAAAGTGGTTTCATTCCCAGTAGGTCTATTACCGATGGGATCATTATTTCCCATGAATTGATTCATACTCTTCATACTTCCTCCCGTGCAGGTATGATGTTGAAATTGGACTTCAGTAAGGCCTATGATCATGTAAATTGGAGGTTCCTCCTTAAATCTCTGCAAGCCATGGATTTTTGTGAGCATTTTTGTAATTGGATCTTCAACTGCATTACTTCTCCTCGTTTCTCTATTTTGGTTAATGGTTCTGCGGAAGGCTTCTTTCAAAGCAGCAGAGGATTAAGACAAGGGGATCCTCTATCCTCCTTCCTATTCACTTTAGTTGCGGAAGCTCTTAGTCATAGCATTAAATCCGTTGTTCAGGAAGGTTCTCTTAAAGGTTAAAATACAAAGTTCTTTTTTGCCTCTGTTAAAGCCAGAAGAAATCTCAACTCCATTTCTTCTCTCAAACTAGATGATTTATCTCTTGCTTCCTCTCAAGCCCAGATCAAAACAGAAGTGGTGTCTTATTTTAATAAGCTCTTGAACGACTCGGCTTCCACCCTTGGAGCGCAGTCCACCTTCCTTCTTCAGACCCCTGCAGCTATTATGGATGCTGACAACGACCTGCTTCTTTCTCCCTTCTCCTTGGATGATGTTCGAAAAATTGTTTTTTCGATGAAGAGAGATAAAGCGCCTGGTCCCGATGGTTTCCCCGCATCCTTCTTTCAGGATTTTTGGGATGTTGTCAATTTTTAAGTTTGGAAAGTAGTTGAGGAATCAAGGATTTTGGGCAAGATTTTAGGAACTCTCAATCATACCCTCATCGGTATGTTTCCCAAAAATTCCCCGGCCAAGACAATGGATGATTTCAAACCCATTTCTCTCTGCAACACAACTTACAAAATCATTTCCAAAGCTATTGCAAATAGATTAAGCCCTCTACTGCCCAAATTGGTTGCTCAAGAACAAAGTGGTTTCATTCCCGGCAGGTCTATTACCGATGGGATCATTATTTCCCATGAATTGATTCATACTCTTCATAATTCCTCTAGAGCGGGCATGATGTTGAAACTAGACTTTAGCAAGGCCTATGATCATGTCAATTGGAGGTTCCTCCTCAAATATCTGCAAGCCATGGGTTTTTGTGAGCATTTTTGTAATTGGATCTTCAACTGCATTGCTTCTCCTCATTTCTCTGTTTTGGTTAATGGCTCCACAGAAGGCTTCTTTCAGAGCAGCAGAGGATTAAGACAGGGGATCCTCTCTCCTCCTTCCTTTTCACTTTGGTTGCGGAAGCTCTTAGTCGCAGCATTAAATCCATTATTCAGGATGGTTCTCTTAAAGGTTTACACATCACCTCCAACCTTCCACCACTCTCTCATCAACAATTCGTGGATGACACCTTTCTATTTGGTCAAGGGACCATCCCTGAAGCTAAACGAATTTCATCCATTCTTGACTCTTATTCTTATGCTGCTAGTCAGGTGTTAAACTTCAATAAATCTGTTATTTTCTTCTTTAATGTTGCTTCTAGACTTCAATGCAGGATCAAAGCAATTCTCGGCTTCTCTGTGGGAACTCTTCCGCACAAATATTTGGGCATTCCACTCTTTCACGGCATTGGCAGAGCGCATCTCTGGAATGGGCTCTTAAATTCTCTTTCCACCAAACTTCTTTCTTGGAAAGGAAAATGGCTTTCTTTGGCCGGTCGCGCTCTTTTAATCAATTCTGTGCTCCTTTCAATTCCTATATACATGATATCAGTTTTACAGATCCCAAAATCTGTTCTGATCAAAATTGAAAAAGTGGTGCGCACCTTTTTATGGCAAGGTAACAGTGATGAGCGCAAATTTCATCTTGCTAATTGGGATTTGGTCAAACTTCCCAAGCGTATGGGCGGTATGGGTATTCTGGATCTTGCTCTTCAAAACACTGCCTTAGGGGCTAAACTGGTTTGGAATTTCATCTCTAATGCAAAAAGGCTGGCCTTTCAAGTTCTCTCTCATAAGTATCTCGGTGGACATCGCCACGATCTTTTGTTATCCAGCTCCGAGCTCCCAAGAGGCTCACATATCTGGAATTTTCTCTGTAATTCTAAATCCCTTATTGCTGAGGCGGTCACCTGGAACATTAACAATGGTCAGCTCATTTCTTTCTGGGATGAAATTTGGAATGAATTCCCCCCTCTTAATCTTTCTCCTGCTCTCAATGGTGTGATGAACATTACAAAACTGGCCTGGGGTACTTTGGTTTCTAACTATGGTGGCCAACACCCTGATGGCTCACCTTCTTGGCTCTGGAAAGATATCTCCTCTATTGGGGCTTCTGACCATGAATCCACCCTCCTTAAGGATGCCATTCGGGACAGAAATGCCCTTTATCTCAGCAAAGACGACAGTTTAATTTGGCTTGGGGATGCTTTGGGTTCCTATACGGTGAAAGTTGGCTATAATACTCTCATTTCACATTCCGGTAAAGGGACTCCTTGTTCCCTTGGTTGCTGGCACCCAAGCATCACTCCAAAAGTAGCCTATTTCGGTTGGTTAGTTTTGAATAAGAAGGTTCTTACTCAAGTCAAAAGGTGTTCTTGGGGCTTTTCAGGTCCCTCCAAGTGTTTATTGTGCGGTGCAGCAGAGGAAGATTTGGATCACCTCTTTTTGTTCTGCCCCTTTATATCTTTTTGTTGGGATTGGCTTCTGAACAAATTAAGTCTTGCCTGGGTTCCATGTAATAGCATTGTTGCGAATCTTTCCTCATGGCCGTCTTTCAATGTCAATAGTTTGTTCAGCTCTATCTGGTGCATCAGCCCGTACTTCTTGCTCTGGCATATTTGGTGGGAACGTAATCTTCACCTTTTCAGGGAGCAAGTTGTTGATCTTCCCACTTTTCTCAATAAGCTTGAAGTGGCCATTTCGGAGCGTGTTAGTGCAAACTACCTTTCCTTCTCCACCTTCTCTTCCAAGGATTTCTCAATCTTGCACTCCTGGCCTCTCATCAAGCTCCCCAGACTAGGATCAATTGTAAAAAAAGGGCTCTCACAAATTGAAAAATCCATTCAAAGGAAAAGAGCTAGATGGCGTCCCCCTCAGGGTCATTGGAAACTCAATTTCGACGGCGCCTCTAGAGGTAACCCAGGTAAATCTGGTGCTGGTTGCATTCTCAGAGATGATCGCGGTAATCTCATTAGAGCAGGCTCCTTCCCACTCAAAGAGGGTACATGTAACTCTGCCGAAGCCCATGCTTTACTGGAAGGGGTCAAGATGGCTGCTCAGCTTGGTTGTCCCCTTCTTTCCATCGAAGGGGACTCCCAAATTATTATTTTCATGGTATCCAGAGGTTTATCCCCTTCATGGAAAATTAATCTTTTCATACCTCAGATTCTCTTTTGGCTGGCCAAAATCCATTCTTGGAACATCTCCCACAACTTTCGAGAAGCAAATCATGCGGCTGACTTCCTTGCAAACTTTTCCATTGATCATCCTACCATCAGCATTACTTCCGATTCTGCTCATGATTGGCACAGACTGTCAATCCTCCTCTCCCATGATCGGGCTTGGCTCATCCTAGTTGTCGGGTAGAGGCCCCCCTCGTGCATGGAGGTCCTCTTTATGCAAATTTTCCTTTCCCCTCCCTTCTCGGTGGTGGATCTCTGCATTGCTTCTGCAGGTGATTTTTCTCACGTGGCTCATGTCTCCTCCGTCCGGCTCACCCATTCTCTGCCTTCTTCATTTCTTCTTGGTATGGGTTCCCCCATTTTTCACACGGTTTATTGCACTTTTTATGTTGTTTTCTCCTCCTTTCTCGGTGTCATCTCTTGACTGGCTTCTTTACTCTATGCAATCTTCTCTGTCTTTATGTCTTTCGTTGGTTTTCCCTTTGTTGCACTCCGTAGCCAATTTCAGGAATTGGCTAATTCCTCTACCATTGATCGACGATGCCTTGCTATGGTTTTCAAATTCTCCTCACAGGAGGAAGCCGAAACTATTGAAACAATTCTAGGTGATTCCTTTCATTTTCATGCCCGTCACCCGCACACTAACTCTGACATTACCTCTGTGTTTGTCTCTTTCTTCCTTCTTCTTCACTCAGATTCTGTTGATGTTGAACGCGTAGCCATGGACCAAATTTACGCAGTCCATCAGGTCAGCTTGCACGACCAACTGGTCGATTTCTCTCCCCCAGATCCCCTTCTGTGGGTGGAGGAAGTTGTTGAGCTCGCTCTTGGCTCTGGATGCGGCATTCAGTGGCTTTACGGGAAATACCAGGATTTAGTGACGTTTGCTCAAAATTTCCATCCTACTCTTGATCAGCGCTTCCTCCCTGTGGTTGACGTCAACGCGGCTCTCTTCCCGGTCCATTCTGCGGTCGATCACCTGAATGAACTTAAGGATCATGCCAGTTCCACCTTCCATCTACTACTTCAGGCTACCAAATTGTGTGCAGGATCCTCCTTGGGTTAGCTAGCTCGCGCCTCAGTTGTCCTTTGGTCTCGGTTGTTGTTATGCTCCTGTTCGGCGTTCACTTCTTTGCACATCGTTTCTTCTTCCTTCTTCTCGTTCTTTCTGATTTTCTTCTCTTCGCAGCCTCCCCTCTTTTCTTCTTTGTTGTTAGGTTGGGGCCCTTTCCCCACCGGTTCATAGCTCTAGTCAAAAGTGTTTATCAATAAAATATGCATCACCTACAACACAATAACACAGTGCATTAGATAACCATCATTAACACATAGGTAAGTAAAAAATCACATAATGTAACTATATATAGATACTTATGCTCTACTATCACCACCGTTACATGATTGGGGGCATGTGTTTCCCCATCTCACACTCCTCCATGTGGTTATCTCGATGCTTTTGCAAACAATAGAAATAAGAAAACCCATCGATGTGCTACCCACCATGCATGGTATGCCTCAGTAAACCATGCATCATCTGTGTCAATGGGCTCTATGGCCGCATATGGCCCAAGAGGCACTAGCTACTCTCCTGTGGGCCATGGTATTGCTCCAGCCCTCCTAGGTGCTCTAATAGCTTGTAGCCAAACATATGGCTCTAGGGGAACATCCTGAGCCATACCAACCTATCGAGATACCCGCTTCACCTAGAATAACTCAGTCACACAAGGAAATTGATCCTCCAACCACATCGTCCTACCTATGCATGGTAACTCTACTGCATCCTTTGGCCATCCTCCATTATCATGGTATGGCCTCTATACAACTACCTCAGGCCCCATCCTATCTATAGATGCCTTGTAAGTATCATTGTCTATCTTATGCCTGTGCACATTAATCCATCTCCTCGCAATTATATCTGGCCTATCCTACTCTACTCATGGACCACCATATGGCCTCAAAACTGATATGTTCTCATACACCCATGCATGCAATAGTGTCGTAGATCCTATCCCACCTCCATGCTCCTCCTGTGTAAATTTATATAGATACCTATACAGGTGGGCCAACACACATCATGCCCACACATATCAGGTGCTCTCCACCTCTATACGGTAGCATATCTCATGTATCTTATACAAGATGCCCACATCTCCTCCCTCTACTACGATAGATAAAGCAATAACCATGTATATTAACTTCCGCAAGCATGGAACCCCTGACCTCAAAATAGCATCCAAACTAATATAGGCCTCGACAAGTACTCGAGTCCCCACAAAATACCGTCTAGCAGCTCACATTTGTCTCTCCATATCCTCCAAAGGCATGACCTGTACTCTCTCCCCAATGACTGGTAATCATACTATGTAATACACATCCTCCAAGGTAACTATCATCTCACCTGTAGGCAACTAGAACGTACAAGTATTCCACACCACCTCTCACATAAGGCTATCAACATAGGCATATTGTGGGGCACATCCCCCATCCTCACTATGTGTTGCAGGTTGGCATAGTCCATCACCTCCCAATCATCTTCTCCTAAACCCAACTTGAGAAAAGTACTCAAATGGTGACCACCGTAAAACTTCCTCGAATGGATATCCCTTTACACACCACAAGACAAGCAATAAACAACATATTAGAACATTATACATAGGAAAATATAAACATTTACGACATCACTACACATCAAAAATCACATTTACACCACTTAGGAGTGAATACACACTCTTTGGACTAGGGCACCCAGAAGCAGGATTGGGGCTCCCGAGAGTAGGACACCATCGCCTAGATCGGGGTGCTCCTGTCCCAAAGGTCACTAACACTTTCACCGCTTTTATCTAGGTTTGAAACACCGAGAAAAAATATAATCATAATTTCACTACAAATGAATACTACACACCCAATTTTCAAATAAACATTGAACTTACCAACTTTGTTGTCGTACGTGATGCTACAACAATCACCACCATATCAAATTGGCTAGGTCATGTTGCTCTCACTTGTGGCATCCTTACACACTCAATGCTCACTCACACACTCGTGCAAAAGACAAATGAAGTGACTAGTCACTTTTTCACCATACTTTCCATTGGCCTACTTTACTATGGTTATTATTTAGCAATCGTGTCTTATTAATACACACCACATGATTTACACCATATCTTGAGTGATTTTACTCTTATTTAAGCCCCGTCTACAGCTTTCTTTTCAGAATTCCACCTACTATTGTCTGATACAAATGACACATGCATTATCCCTCCTCCACATTGTCCTTCCATCAATCTACACACATTTTGATGATCTTTATCACACTTTATCTATCTCATGCTTAATTTCAGCTTAGTGTTCCTTCTTATTATCACTTCCCCCTTCTGTTGAAAGGGGGGAATACAATTAGGGTCATTCCATAATTCCCCTTATGACATCATGTGTTCAACAAACACCACCAATTTGTCATTTTTAAACATTTACTAATACACTATGTGACATTTCACCATTGATTCCCCCTAATGGCCTAACTTAGGGACAACAAACATATTATTTCTATACGAGACATTTCATCACTTCCCCCTAATGACCTAACCTGGATACAACAAACGTTAAAATATTTTCCATGCGATCATTCACCAATTTCTATCGATTCCCCCTGATGACCTAAACTAGGGGCAACTAGCGTAAAATCTTTGCATGAGTAATCAATTAGAAGCAATCAATCAACACATTCAAATATCTAACAATCGAAACCACATCACTCAATCAATACAATATAACACAATTGGCCTCCCAAATGATATAACTTGGGAGTTACATTCATTACTTTCCCAAATGACATAACTTGGGAAGTTATTCTATATTTGGTGTTTGTTTCCAGATGACCTAACTTGGAAGCCATACATTTTTTGTTTTCTTCTAGATGACCTTACTTGGAAGCCATCACATTGTGGCAACACCCATGGAATGGAGGTGAGATTGCATTTCCTATACCACTCATATATGGGTCTATTATTCTAGGTTTACAACAGAACCCAAGGCCATACTTGTGATTTACAGAGTTACATAGATGCATAAATGGATTGAACCAAAACAATTCTACTCAATTATCTTGTCCCTAATTTTTTTCTTATGATCATTGTCAATGACATGGTTTAGGATTAACATGTTGATGTGTGGGATTTGTTATATTGATGTATGGGGTTTAAAGATACTACATTCGCATGATGCTTCCTTAGAAATGTGCTTATTTTTACAAAGTTTGTTGACGCTTCCATAGGCACACAATTTACAAAAATGTAATATTCCAATATTTATTGCTATTTCTTGACAATATGTGAGATGGATATTCATGGGTGTGCAAGTTATGCTCCATGGGCACACATTTATGCCCCTCAGTCCCCCGCCCCCATCTCCTTGTTCCTATCCCTATCCCCATCCCCGTGTTATTTTCCCATTCACATATTGTTCTTCAGTTTTTGGGGGTACTTCTAGGCATCCCTCTTTTTCCCACCGCTATCAAAAAGGGACCTATGAAACATAGTCTGCAAGTGAGGTTACATGATGTTTCTAGTTGCTGGTAGCTAAAGGAGGTTTTGTGGGAGTGTTTGGGAAAAGTTGACAAAATTTTTAGTCTCCTGATAAAACCATACAATTGTGGAGGATAAAGCGATGATAACAATGACAAGTGTACATGGTGTCTTTGACAAATGTTGATGTTGATGGATCCAATATTCAATTAACTCTGCATTAACATATTATCATCTCTTACTTTTGCTGATAGAAATGAATTATATTGATCTGCACTAATGACCAAAACACATGCACAATAGAGTGTATTGTCACTACGATCTCAAGCTTGAAAATTTGCTCCTTTCTAGAAAAAAAATCGTCAAAATTGTAGACTTTGGTCATGCAATCAACATGCGGGAAGGTAAGGCGAGGGGAGATCCCCTGCATCCGTACTTTGTTTCCCTCCCCTACTGAGCTCCCGAGCTGATCCTGAAATCATCCTACTACGATTTCACCATTGATATGTGGTCTCTAGGCATTGTTCTTGCTCAACTTCATGATTTTATCATATTATTTTGACCTACAAGAACAACTCTACAACCATTGCTCTATGATTGGATCTCCTAATCAGAGACCTGGTCTGAAGGCCTTAAGCTCGCAGATTACATGGATTACAGGTTTCCCAAAGAGTTTGAAGGCATGGATTGTGATCGTAGCTTGAATCCATACTCGTAACCATAGAAGAAGATGGTAATATCCTCTTTGATTATTGTGATTTCCTTGTAGATTTTCTTCGTTGTTATTCCTCAGGCATCAAGGCGGGGGCTCCATTTTTTGAAAAGCTTTCTGACTGGGATAAAATGACCTTAGTTCCAATCCATAGAGAGATCACTAGGTAGTTACAACGCATCTTTGCATATCTGACGATGGGAATTTCGATTGAAATGTTTTTTTTTCAACATTTCCTTTACGTATTAGCACATCCTTAAATTAAAATTTTCCGTATTACACATTTGCAATGAGATAAAAAAAAAATTGTATGTCACTAAATGTGTCAAGCTCATCAAATGTTGTACTATGTGTTGCCAGTGTAATAAATATCATGACATCGCTTTTTTCTCAAAGTTGTTGAAGGCCACAATAACATATTAATGTGTAGGCCAATCAAATTGAAGATAAATGACATTTTGTAATTATTTTGTTAAGAAATGTGCAAGTTTACTAAGTGTTTATTAGTTTATGAAAATGATAATAAGTCATGATTGGTTGAAAAGTATGAATAATAATAACTAGTTATGTAATTGTGAAACCTATAGTTACACTGCCTTGGGCAATAATAATAATTATTTTGATAAATAGAATCATAAGATATTTCTTTGACAAGAAACACACGATAATAAATATCAACCTTATTATCCTTTTAAAATTTTGGAAAATAGATTTTTTCTTGGTATGTACCCTCATATTTCATATAGAATAAAATATATAGGGTGGCCATTTGTGATTTTTTTAGAATAAATATATAATACAAATGTCAAAATTTATGAGTTCAAACTAATTCATTAAGTAACAGAACATTGTGGCCCACATGCTACTAAAATATTAATATCACTTTTCACAAATGGTCACTATCATTGTGAAGAGGATTTATTGTTCATTAAAACTATAGAAAGAAGAAATTTTATTCTTTAATAAAGGAAAGCCAAATAGTCTCACAAAAATTTAATGCAAAACTTTATAAAACACATGACATATTATACATGGCATACTTTTATTGACTAGAGGTAAAAAATTAATAGTCTTGGTGGAAACAATATAACTACCTTTGACAGTATAACAAGTGTTAGACCTAAGGATTATAAAAATTGACAATGTAGGACTCCTTCGCTTAATACTTTGATATTTGTTATCACCATAAATTAACACCCTTTGATTTGTCATGAATGAACAATCAATGTTTTTGGGTAACTTGGGATTGTCTCTAAGTGTAGGACATTGTTGTTTGAGATAAACCTTGAGATAACATTGGTTCCTTTAACTATTCCTAATGGTAAAATTACTCCTACTACTGGAAATACAACTATCTAATCATAACCTAAATTTCCAAGGGGCCAGGAAAAAAGGGTTTGCATGAAAGGGAAATCCCAAGCTAACAGAGGTGATAACACCAAGGAAAAGTGGAAAGACACTCTCCATGAGGGAAAAAATAGGAGTAAATGATGATGAAGAGGGTAAACATGAGTGACATAGGGTAAACATGAGTGTCATAGGTGAAAACAACAACCTACCATCCACTTTCCATGCAAAACACAACAAAAATAGATCCTGCAAAGTGAAGAAACATACACAACATACCTATAATGAATGAAGATGTAAGGGAATGCAATAAAACAAAATAGAGCAAAGAATAGCCACAAAACATGAATTTAATTGCTTAAAGGGAGATGCTCAAATCATTACAATGAAGGGAAAATGTAAGAACATGTTACAAGAGGTCCAAATATGAGGCTTGCAACTCATAAACACTTAGGAAACACTCGAAATGAATCCCTTATATTCGGAGAGAGTCTAACCTTTACAAATGAGCACCATTGCCAAATATATAGAAAATAGGGGAGAGAGAAGAGGGAAAAGAGAGAGAAATTTGGATTTTTTCCTTTAACCACCAAAAATATGCTTTAAATGTCTGAAAATAATCATGGGCACCATGTCAAACACATTCTCCCATGTCACATTGTTTGTTTGAGAAGCTAAGGGCACCATGCTCCATTAAATGTAGGTGGTTGAGCTGTCAAAATTTCCCTTGTCGGGTTTGTGACCATGTCAAACATCCTTAAAAACCTGACACATTGAATCAAAATGTTGACCCTGATTTGCACCATGATAAACCTGAAACACTGTTGGGACATAGACATGTCGAGCACCTTGCAAATTATGACACAAGTGATGCGCATTTCAGATATTAGGCGTTAGCTGACATAAGACATCATTGACCTGCTCTAATGTCTTTGACCCCCAAAAACCTGACACAAAGGTGAAAATTAGGTTTCGAGATTAGAGATCAATCGACATATAATATGCATTTGACCTTCGATGCTCCGATGTAAAGAAGACTTGAAAACCCAATACAATAAAGGAAGTTGGGTTTTGAGAGTGGAATGCACATGACATGGAACATAAATTTGACCATGCATGTTCCAATGTAAAAAGGACCCAAAACTTGAATAAAAGGGTAGAATTGGCCCGATGTTTTGCATGTTGAGAAACCTTGAAACAAAGGTAACTTGGGGCTCGGGAGTGAAAACATGCAACATCGGACATGTTAATGGGTCGAGATGTTTCTAATGCATGAAGGACCTAAAAACCCAAAACAAATGATACTTTCAGGTTTCAGAAGTTGAAAGCATGAAACATGGAACATGTGGAGATGCACGAAGAGCCTGGAAACATTATAGTATGAAAAAATGAACTCATCAGCCCCAAAACAACTGCAAATTCACCTAAGTCCATAAATGAAGATGTGGGTTCTCATAATAGCCCAAGGGGTATTTTGGATAACAGTTTGGAAACTCAACGGGGTCATCTATATGTTAGATGGAAGACCAATGGCCTCAAAACATCCATTGGGGATGGAGTCAGCTTGAAAAACTTGAAAACTAGTCTAAAACTTGAAAATTCATCCCTGCACCTGCATGAAGTACTACCTAGACTCAACATTGGCATGTCGTGTCAAAACTGATTGTTTCCAGCATGAGAGTGTTCTAAATAAAACTTTAATGAGAGTGGAAAATTGTTTCGAAATTGATTTTGCACCCACATACGTGAAAAACCATGATTAAAGTTATAGGATCGTCTTCCTCAATAATCATAATGCACGCAGTTGATTGAACCATGTCATATTGCTTCTTCCAACTCAACCTTTTTACCTTCTAACACTACCTGAAGCATATCTCCTTTAGATCCTCCATAAACCACCATGCAACAACAAATGTCACCCAAGGATAGCAAAACACTATACAAAGCACTTAGGGAAATGGAAACTACACTAACAACAAGATAATGTGTTGAAAAGAACTTAGAGGAATTGAAACTAATCTATTATGTATATAAGGGAGGTGTTAGAGTAGGTATTTACCATAGCTCATGTTCACCTAGGTACTTTATTTACCTTTATTATATTTATCCTCTCCCACTTATGTGTGTGGATATTTCTTTTAATTTATTTAGATATCAGGGGGGGTATTAGGAGTTATTATATAGTTCTTTAGTTGTTAGGTATAGTTCTTTCCTTGATCTATGGCATTGACTAGATCCTTGATGTCTAGTTCTCTCCTAAATCTATGGTCTTGACTAGTTCTTTGATGACTAGTTATTTCCTTGATTTATGGCTTGATCTACGACCTTGACTGGTTCTTAGATTGTTATTCCTTGCCTATTTAAGCAAGGCCCATTCTCATTGTATTGCATTGAGTTCCATAATAATATATGATATTGTTGCTCATTTGTTTGCAAAATTTTATGTAAAGTTATTTTGGTAAATTGCTTTCATCTTATTGATCGTGGTGTTTGATTAGCATCTAAGTTCTTGGCTTGGCACAATCTGGTTATCGTTCCTTTCATAGGCGGTTAAGGGAAAGTCCCCACTACCTGTGTAATAATGCTGTGTGATAGATGTGTGTGTGATGTGTGTGATGTGTGTGCTCCTGTCCATGTGTAGATGTCAAAAATTGAAAATCATTACTTGACTTATAACTTGAAATCATGTAGTGACCACTCCATATTGTATCAAACTTTGAGTGCCTGCCTGATTTAGCTTTGTCTACATCCCACTTCAGGACTAGATCTCCTTCCTGGAGCCTGGTAGCCATTGTTTTCTTGTCAAAACACTTCTTGATATGAGCTTGATCTTTTTCCATTATTAGCATTGCTTAATTTCTTAATTGCTCTAGTTCCATGAGCTCTGGATATCTAATCTTGCACATGGCCTAAATCTAGATTTATTTCTATGTTGCAATATGAGCTTGAATATCTCAATTAATATTAGAATATTTTCTTCCTTAACGTCATAAACAAATTTTCCATAAAAGGGGACTATGGTTCCCATTGACCTTTTGGGAGTGATCTTATCATCCCATAAGGTTGATTTCAGTTTTGTGTGTCATGTGATTTGATTTTCATCCAAGGTTCTCCTTATGATCCTTAAAAGGTTCGTGTTATTTGATTCGACCTAGCGATTACCTCGGGGATAATAATTTCAGGAGGTACTTAAGTAGATTATTTTTCACATGCTTAAAGATGGTTGTGCCAAGGTAACGCAAATCATTATCACGAAAAATGATGGTGGAAAAATAGACACAAACTCATGCACACAATACCTTCGTAGAAGTCCTAAACATGTACTAGCATCATTTGTTTCCTTCAATGCAACTACCATTTTCCATTTAATGAAGTAATCGGTGGTTGTGAGGATCCACTTGTGACCTGTTTCTTGATTTTTGGGTATTTAGTCTAATAAAATCTATAGCCCATTGTTGAATTTTTTATTTACATTTTATGGGGTGGAGTGGAAGAGCTGTCAATTTCCTTACTTATGAAGAAGGAACATTTCTTATATTTCTTGACCCATAAATGACAATATTTGAAGAGATTAGGCCAATAGTAACCACTTTTCATGATCCTGATAGTTGTTGCACATCTGTTGTTATTGGGGGAAAATGTCCTCCTACCTCTCCATCATGGAACTTATGCAAAACCTTCTTTATCTGATATGTCTGAATGCATCTCAAGAACATGTCATTCATATCCTTTCTAAATAGGACACCATCAATAAGCATGAAGGGAATGGACTAAAGAATGAAATACCTCATTTTGGCCTTGTTCAAGCCTTGAGGAGCATCCATGTTAGAAAGTTGACTACATCATGATTCCAACAAGAAACAAACAAGACATCAATTGGTTGTTCTTGATAATGTTGGAGTGTGAGAATAACCTCCTCTTCATTTTTTGACTCTAAAACCATTTGCTCACACAAACCTTTGCCTCTAGCTGATTTAATCACCTTGACATCAATATCATACCCTGTTACTTTGGTTATCCAACTAGATCTCTTTTCATTCAAGTTCTTATTCAAGAGAAAATCTTTCACACCATCATGTGATACTATGAGGTGAATCTTATTATTGGATGCCAAATTCTTGAATTTCTTCAAATTTATTATAATAGCCAAGACATGTCTCTCAACGAAAGAAAACCTTATTTCATAGTATTCAAGATTGTGATTGAAGAATGCAATTGGTTTCTCCAACCCATCTTCATTCACCTGTGACATACTAGTGATAATATCAAAAATCAGATGCCACGAAATTTATACTAAGGTGAAGTCCTTATGAAATCCAGGTTGATGAGAGCCTAGGTTTCCCTATCTATTGCTTATGGATCAAAATTGTCTCTAGCCTCATTCCTGTAATCTAGAATTTACAGACAACACTCTTCCTCATCTATTAGCATCACTCTTCCCTGACTTAGATCCAGGTTAGTAGATTGTGATTAAACTCATCTAAAAAAGTGATCCTTCCTAAGAAACTTCTGAAGTCTTTATTTAGGGTTGGCAAATATTACAAGGATGGCGCTAAAAAACTCGTCTCAATTTCTTCATTTCAGCATTTAATATGGCCATTTGATTTTGCAATAGTGACTCTATAATATTATATTTAATTCAAATTAAATTAAATTAGACCATGGAATCATACTTAGGATAATTAATCACCATCTCATCTATCCAAGTTTTATTAAGAAGGTCTGCGTCTTCATGAAAGGGGACATTGTGATGAAGGTTAAGCTTAGACTATATAGATGATTGTTGATCAATCTCTTGAACACCATATTCATAGTTCTTTGGAAGTCCATTTCCTCATGATAAAAATGACATCTTCTTCTTGAGTAGGTTCATTCGATGGTAAAAGGTCTAAGATTGTTATTCATGCATTCCTTCTTAACAAAATCATCCCCTCCCAATGGGAAAGATAGGTCTTGAAATTAGACAATCATATTCTAAACAAAATTCCACGATGAATTGTTCAAAACATGATTGGAAATATTGGACTCACCTTTCAAAAATGTTTGTTTTCCATCATTTATATTCATGATCTTATATTTCATTCGCTTCCTTAGGATTACTTTTTTGTAAGTCAATACCTTTGGGTCCATCATTACCACTCAGTAGATAAATTGTGTTCATGCTCACATTTTCAGAGAGGATCTACATGCTTTCAAATTCCAATTCTATTAGATCCGCATGATGATTTCCGACTGGAATCCATCATACTTGGATACTCTTCCATCAATATGAGCATCTCAACATCTCTAAAGATCCGAAGCTATGAAAAAATTAACAATCCCTTGAATTTTTAAATAGAATGTTTCTTTTGGGTCATCTTTACTATTTGAATGATGTATTTCATTTTCTTTATGGGAAGGATATTCTTCACATTAACCATTACCCAAAATGGTTTCATGTGACCAATCCATTTGTATATCTCTACCCACATCCCCATAGAATCTTCTTCTTAATAACATACCATATGAGGCTGGAATTTTATGCTATGAGTATGCTTCATCATGATCTTAGTGAAAGGAAAATATGTAAATGATATTTGAGCATCTCTTAGGTTGGCCAAGAAGAAGTACTTATTTTGTTTCTATAGAATAATAATGTCTATTAGGAGTGAGGGAAATACCAAGAGCTTTAACAATATAAAATTTCCAGAGGTGTTAGAGTCAATAACACAATTATTCAGTTTATTTCCATTGACCAGTAAGGATATATAGAAAGGTTATACTTTCCAGGGTTCATTTTAAGAAGCCCCTTGTGAGAAAATTACTTTAGACATCTCAAAAATTGACTTTTGAATCATTGGAGAATTTTTGAAAAATGTTTCGCGGCAAAGGCAATTTTGTAGGGAGTAATTTTCTTAGGTTTCACATAGTTGGAAGGTTAGGTTGGATGGGAAGTTAGATAGGTAGGTTGGGTCGTCAGGTTAGATGGAGTAGGTTAGAGAAGGACATAGGTTGGACGGGTGGGTCAGATAGGTGGATTAGACAGGTGGGTTAGATGGGTGCATGACAAGCAGGAATTGTTTTGATCATTTTACCAAAATTTGGATGGGGTGGATGGACGGGTAGGTGGAGTAGATAGATTGGATGTACGGTTGGATGGGTAGGTGGGCCGGAGAGGTTAGACATGACATGTGGGGATGGGTAGGTTGGATCTTGTGGGTTAGCTGGGCTTAAGCCAAGTTGGAACTATTCTAATCATTTTTCCAAGCTTGGGATGGGGAAGGTTGGACAAATAGTTGCATCAGTAGGTTGGATGGGTAGGTTAGATTAATGACAAAGCTAGGGGGGTAGGTTAGGCGGGTAGGTTAGGTTGGACGGGTAGGTTGGTGGGTAGGTTGTATGGGGTGACTTGGGTGGTTGGGTTGACGGGGACAAATTGAACACATAGGTTGGGCAGGGTTAGATGCAGGTTGGACATGTGGGTTAGACAAGTTGTTTCATTAGGTTGGTCAGTTTGATTGGTCAGGTGGGTTGGTCATGCGTCCAACATGGGTTGGGCGGCCACCATGGCTAGCCAATAGTTTTCCACCACATGTCCCTTAAACCATTCAGATCCCTATAAATACCCCTACAAGGTTCATTTCTTCACTTTTCCACGAACATTTCCAGCACTCTGAACTCTCCAATCTTCTCCCAAAGTTTTCAAGTCCTCACAAATTTCAACAATGGCAAGCACCATGTCTGCTCCTACACCCAAATTCCAATACAAAAACCTCATGTGCCCACAGATTGTAGCTCTGATGAAACTAAAAGACACACCAAAGGAATGGCTGGAAAAATCATAATTTACCGGGCTTGTCAACATGCCCCAATTCGATACTGATACTTCCATCCTTGATTACCTTCTCACCTCTTACAACCAGAATGAGGGACAGTTTTCCATTCTCCTCGTGCATCTGAGTCATCATCAAATTTCTTTCACAATTGAGCCTGCAGACGTACATCACTTAACTGGGTTACCATTCGAAAAGTAGCCACCCGTTACTACAAAGGTTGTCCTTACAGATGAAGACAAAAAGTTTTTGGAGTCTCATTACAATGTGCAGGTTGATGGTAAGTTTATTATTTTCAAATGCTTTTCTTAATATTACTCAACCACCCAAGCATCTAACATTTCTTGTCTGTTATTGCAGCTCCTCTTAATCGTTCAACAAGAGGCCTTCTTATACAAGGTATTACAAACCAATTCTTTCTTGCAGTTGCATCACTTTTTCAGGCCAGGATTGTGTTACAGGGCAGATGTGCAGACATTCCGTATTGGGTAGTTCAATATATATTGTGGACACTAGCAGGGAAACAATTCGATTGGTGCACATATTAATCCAACCGAATAAAAACAGATGTCTCCCACGCCCGCAGTGTCAATCTATCTGATAAATCCAAGATTGTATTCTCTTGTTGCAATTATATATACTTGCTTTCTATCAAGAAGCTTTCTTGGAATTGCAACAAATGAAAATTCCAACTCCAATTAATGATAAAATGCATGGTCTCACTCTTGAAGAACAACAGGTAACAATTACTTTTACAATTTTCTTGTTATAACGATTTCAAATTCAATATTTTTCAATAAAATAATAATTGTAAGATTTTCTTTTGCAGAGAAGAATTATGGCTGCAATATCTCATAAGGAGGCAATTACTCGAGGTAAATCCCCTCCAGAGGTCTCTACAGATTCTGACATGGATTCAAAAGAATCAACACCAATACAAGTTCCTCATCAAAAATGACCCAGGGGGTCGGTATGTCCATCACGCCTACCATGACATTTGACTACAGTATAAAGTTTACTTTTTATATAATTAACTAATTCAAACAACTAGTATAGATTATGTAAGTAGTACTGTATTTTAATATTTCTATTGTTCTACATTTATTGTATTTAAAAACTACTGAAATTGGTGATGAAGATCAAACTCATTCCGACGGTCAAGATCGAAATGTCACGTTTGCATCTCCGAACATGCAAGGTAAATTGTAATATATAATATTTAGCATGTTTTGTTTAGTTACAATTTTCTAGCATTTACAAGGCCCAAGCGTATAATGATAATTTTCTAATAATTTGTTTTTTTCTTTTTGCGGGTAATATAGCTTCTGAGCACATTCCACTTACAAGGAGGCCACCAATACCACCAACACGTACAGTCCAAACAAAAAGAAGATCTTCAGGAAAGAATATAAGGTTTCCTGCAGACTCGGCTGGAACACTTCATCCTGTAACCACAAAATTTCCTGGACTCTCACTAGGTGGTGTCTTAAGTGTAACGGCCACACAACTTTTCAACAACATCGCTCTTGATGAGGAGTATTTGGGCTTCGATAGTGGCAATGCAGACAAGGGTAACTATTTTGACACCCATGATATGATTCAATCTACTCTACCTCCACCACAACCACAACAAAATGTGCATGAAGTACAGGACAGGGACTCTCCTCCTCCTCCAAGAAAATATCCACAAACAGATGATGAGAAGACCTATTTTACATTAGAAAATATGATATCAGATAGTATGGGGGCAACAATTCAAGAAGTTGTAATGTCTGATGTGGATTTGGTGTGGGCTTGGGAGAGGAGAGCTAAAATTTTGATAAAAGAAATAAATACCCGATACCATAATCACGCTCAAAGGCATTCATTGTTCACTACCGTAGAGAGCCAACCGGAAAGGCTTGACATTTTGCTAAACAAAGCTCAGTCAGGGAAAATTTCATATAATAATGATTATGATGATGATATTATAGACATAATGTTAAACAGGTTGGAGAATCTGAATGCTGAAGCACAGGCTTACTACAACAAATGGGCTAAAGACAAGACAAATGTTTTAATAGCAAATGTAGAAAAATAAAAATTTGTGGTGAGTCATCTTTTACAGGAAAAATCCTAATATTATAAGCACCACAATATATTTTTTCAACTTATCTAATAGACTAAAAATTTTATATTTCTGTTTTGCAGGAAAAATATGAAAATTTAAAGAAAGAAGCAACTTGTATTTGAAGCACATTTGAAGAATGCCCAAAAAATCCTGAATTCATTTGTACAGTTGAAGGAAAATTTCGTAGTATTAAATAAACAAAATAATACATTGAGAAGGATAATCAAGGAGCATAAGATGGATCCAGAAGTCTTACTGAAGGAAAAGACAGACGTGTCGATGCATCACTTTTGTCAGCAGGAGATGTTGTGAGGGAGGAGCAGAATATTCTTGAAAATATCAATACCACAGCATGAGATTTGCAGGCATCAGGAGTTATAGCAGATAGCTCTGTACAGACTGAGCACATTCCTCCACCTCTTACGCAAGAAAAAGATCAAGCTTCCCCTGCAACATAAAAAATTCAATATGTTAGTTAAGTTCACCATGTGATAGGTGTGTTGTCACAATTCTGACACTGGCGTAGGAATTAAAAGATAGTGGCCAACCTTTTTTTGCTTTTTATTCTGTGTGGCAGACGTAAGGACAACTATGATTCAGAATCATAGGCAGAAAAGAGGATGCCCTCGTAATGTGTCCTTATATGACAAAACTTGTCTGGAAGCTTTGAAATGTTATTTACAACCCCCTTTTTGGAATTGTATTGGCCAACAATGCTTTATGAATTGATACTTGTCTTCATAAAGTAATCTGCCACATGAGAGAATGATTTCAAGAGTACTTTGGAATTGTAACTATATTTATTGTTAATGGATTTCTACTTAATACAAATGATGTTTATGTTTCTATGTTTACGTAAATGGTGCTTAAATTTTCATGATTTTGTTTCTTTAAAATATTTACGTTTCTGATTTCATGCAGATGTTAAAAAAATCAATTAACAGATATAAAAAACAAATATGTCCTTATTTCAGTCTGAAAAACCAAATATAAAAAACAAATGTGATACAAGAAAATGACAGTGACACTATTCCAATGGATCAAATAAAGACAAATGTAATATTGCATTTATTGAAAGTTGTAATCTCTGTATGAAATACATCAATACATATTACATCAAATTATTGTAAATAGTCTCAACAATGTATAGAAGAAATGAAATCTATGTGAATTCGAACAGTCCTGGAGCAACACTTTCATTCGTGTCTTGGAAATCAACTGTAGCATGATCTGTGGATGTGTCTCGATCCCCCAGTCAAGCAGAATATTACCAACTCCTCTTCTTTCTACTAGTGAATTCCATAATGTGAGTGCTCTATCATAAGGAAAAGACTCCACTGAGTAACGTGATACATACAACCTCAGACAACTTTCTAGATTCCTATCCAATCTGTTTCAAACTTTTGACTTTAAAAAGGACAGTGCACTGAAAACCCTCTCATCTTCCACAGAACCCAGAATCATTGTTTGACAGAGTTCATACAACTTAATATACTCACTCAAATCTTCACGCAGAATACTACTGGAACAAATATCCTTCCAAATCCTTTTGATGGCACCATATTCCTGTGGGTTTTGTAGAAGCTGAACTTGTCGTATCATAGTATTAGCATAATCCATTGACTGGGAACTAAGTATTTTTCTTTGTAAAATACCTTCTACAGAAACTTTGTTTATCTCTTCAGTCTTAGAGAAATGGTCAGTTAGATCACTCATGTTTTTGACAAATAAAGGACTGATGGATGTATAAGGTATGCCGCCAGACAAATTCCAAAACTGTGGATTTACAACTCCCATTGCTTCAAGTATTTTATCATTTTTGAATCTTTCCCGGATCTCTTTAGATAACGATTCAGAGATCTTTCTCAATTTATTCCTAGTTTCGAATAATACTGCATCATATAAATTTTGTGTCACTCTTACTTCTTCCATTTCTGAGCCAGCCATATCAACTCTTTTTTGGAATGTATGAAGTGGAATCTCTTTCCCATGTGTTGTTATACAGAGATGATCATGTATATTGTATTTTAAGAAGCACCTAGGATTTTTCAAGTCTGTCAATGCATTCCAGTTTTCAAAAGCAACACCCTGAAAACTCCCATCTGAAATATATAAACTTTCAAGACTCCAACACACACGTCTTCTGAGTCTTATGAAGTCTGTTATGTAGAAAGAACGATCTTGTGCATGCTTCGTTAAAATATTAAGCTCCCTCAACATAGGAAAAATACCACAGAGTGTGAGTAAAGTTTCTATGTCTGTTAGATGGTACAATAGATCTTTAGCTTTATCTACATCCCTGCGGTATTTATACATAAATCCTGTCAATGAAGGATATTCATCAAATATTCTACAGGAAGGTTCATACATAGATATCCATCTGGTATCTACATCTTTGAGAAGCTTTTTTCCCTCTGTCAGTCCAATTGCAAATTTCTGAAATTCTAAAAATCTCTTTGGACTGCTAGAATAATAAGCATGCAAATCACGTATCAGTTCCTCCACTTTAGCTACATTTTCAAATGTGCTCACAATTTTGTAGGCCAGATTCATTCTGTGAGCCATGCAATGGATTGCAATCATATAAGGAGCAACAGTTGTCTGAAGTCAAACGCAGAGACCATTTCTACCCCCTGCATTACAGTTGCACCATAGGTTCTGACACAAACTAATTTTGTTGCAATGGAAAATTCATCCATTCCTGCGATATCCTTCAGATTTGAGACCACCAATTTATAAATATTTTCAGAATTGCAATTCTCAGTCATTTTATGAATTGCTAAGAGGTGGGGAGTTCTTACTTCATTAGCAAATGTGTAAACATGAATACAAATCCATGAAGTATTATCCACTGCAGTAACCTCATCTATTGAAAGGGAAATATACTTTGCCTTTTGAACAAACTATTTCAGATCCTCCTTTTCTACTAGAGATAGACATTTTGCAATTTCCCAGCCACTGGTATCTGACCAATGAGATTGAGGAACATTCTGTAAACCAATAACCTGATACAAATTTTATTTTCTCCGAAATCTGACATGGGTCTTCCCCTTTTCAATATATGGAATAAGGTAGCAAAATGAAAACTTTTTGCATGCATTTCTACCTCCATAGCTTTGCTCAATCTTGCTACTATGGTGCCACCTTTTTCATTTATATTTTTTAGACATGTTTATTCCTTTTCGTAGAACACTCTTTTGCATCTTTCCATTTATGTGTTCTGACTATGTTGCCATCCTTTTGCTTTTGGGAAATGTATATTTTCCCACAGTGCTTTTCAATTGTGTCCAGTTTGAGCTGCATCATGTGATCCTTCCCCTGTTTCCAACCACATATTTTGCATCGACATTGTGTTGGAACATCATTACCATTTTCAGTGTACACAGGTTCAATAAATGGATATTTTGCAGCCCATTCGAACTGGAAAGTCCTTCCAATTGTCCAGTTTGTCCTCTTTCTTCTGACATATTTTCTTTTTTTTCTTGGGGTTCAACTTCTGCATCTGGGCTCTCAGCAGGAATATCTTGATTCTCATGTCTCCTTTTTCTGGAAATAGACCTTGGAGTAGAAGCTTCCTCTGTTGGTGTATCATGAGAATTCGATGAATTTTCTTGTACTTCTATGTCATCAAGGGACAAAATGTTTTCCTCAACATATAATGGATCATCGATATCTTTAAATTGATTATTTTGTGAAGGAATTTTTGAAATGTCTGCATATAATTTTATAAAATTGTTACATATATAGTATTAATTTTATATATAGTTAAATTTTTACACAGAGTACAAAGAGTTCAAAGAACAGTATGAAAAACATAATTATCAAATTCTGTAAGACTAAATAACCTGTAAATAACACATACTGATATTTTCAGCTGATGTAGAAACCACCTTCATTTTTTGTGATTTTCCAAAATAGCCAAGCAAAGTCTTTGCACCCTTTTTTGAACTGGATGAATTTGTAACCTTCTTACCCTGATTTCCAGAATCCATTGATATATCGCTAAATTGAAAACAAGACTGCTTAGGCCGAATTAAGGATGACTCTTATGTTCAATGGCTCTGAGATTGGACAACATAGGGTTAGATGGCTCTAGGGTTGGATGGCTCTGGGGTTAGATGACTATTGGGTTAGATGGCTATGTGGTTGGACGGTTCTTAGGTTTGATGGCTTGTTGGATGGCTGAATGGCTCTAAGGGGTTGGATGGCTCAAAGGTGTGACGACTTTGAGGTTGGACAGATAAGGGGTTGGACGACAAAGGGGTTGGACGGCTAAGGGGGATGGTAAGGGGTTGGATGGCTAAAGGGTTGGACGGACTTGCGGTTGGACAACTTGAGAGTCTGAGGTTGGATGACTTGGGGTTGGAGTTGGATGGCTTGCAGTTACAGTTTGACAGCATATGTTGTACGGTACTGGTTGTTTATCTTTACTTCGGTGAATATGTGCATGTAATGATTCAAAATGGTGGTGAATTACATGCATAAGCTCTTATATATGTGTAAAATCTAGGTGAAATGAACCATACAAGGGACATGTCGCTCGAATTTTTTGGCAAATAAGTCTGCTGCCAATCATAGAAAATTCACCAATTTGAATTTCCATAAAGGTTTATTTTTATATAGTCCTCGTTTTATTCCCCACTTGCATCCCAATGACGTAATCAGTCTACAGGTTCAACTTGTCAGTTAAGGGAGTGGTTCTACACTCGAACCTCACTTTGCACACACACATATTGGGGAGAAATCTTACTTCCCATCATTTAGTTGCATCATTTCTACTTATTCCCCTCTGTGTGGGCATTCTTGGATCACCCTTCCTTCTCTGTGTAAAACAAGTTTTCACCTATGCCCTCATGGAGGGCCTAAAACACAAAACATTCAAATATTGACAAACAATACAAAATCAAGCCCTATTTTTATAACATACATTATTTGCACTTTACATTATACATATTGTTTACTCCTTTAGTTTGATAGATAACATTTATTATTTACACAAATGCATTCATGTGGTTTATTGAGCACGATGCAAGACATATGCAAGAGCGGTACACGAATGATAGGTGTTGGCCTGCCATTTCCCAGATTGCTAACCTCTAGGGGCATCTTCTTTTTGCATACTCCAGCTAGGTGTTATATTTCCATTATAGTCCTTTTCTTTCCTCATTATGTTAGGATATATATATATATCCTATGTATTTGTTATCTCTTGAACTAATAAAACTAACACACATATCTTGTGTAATGCTTATGATTACTGTTAGCTCTTTCATATATCATATGCTTTTTATCACATCTTGTTATGCTTGTTTTTCATCCATGCTTGCTAGTTGTGTGTATTCATGCATGCCTATTTTTTGCTCTGATTGTGGCCTAAGGGCCTTGATTATATTTTGATACCGTGGGTGTCCCGTGTTCACGTTGTTATGCCCTATATGGTTATGCACCTCTTATTTACAAGCTCACATGCGTTGATTATCTTGTGACATAGTGGGTGTCCCATGTTTGCATACATTTTTATCTTTCATGTGATATTGTTTGGGATGTTTTCTCTAGTTTCTACATTGTATGCACTCATCTTCTACTAGCACACTATATTATATTATTGTTATTGTTGTTTTGTTGCATTGACACTATTTTTGTTATCACGCTTCTTGTTCTTATTGCTATTTTTTTTCACCATGGTTTCTCCCATGGACATCCCCTTTTGTAGGTACAATTTATTAGTTGTGGCCACCACATCATATTTCTAGAGGTTATTTATAGGTTATCAACATCTCAAACATGGGTATACATCTTTCCTTTTGAGCCGCATACTTAAATTCTTCATCGCGTGCACCTCAAAAGTAGAGGCAATCATCCAATAACTATTCCACATTTCTAGCAGATACATGCAAAATCTTGGGCACAAACATATGCATGTAAAAATTATTCAGAATTAGATTAAAGAACAAAAAATTGGCAAAAAGCATGCATGATCAGGAACATACAATTTAGTCAGGACCATACAGAGTATTCTGACCCTATCATACGGTTTTGTCTAGGGGCATTTTCTATACATTTGTCAGCATTTTAAAATTTAGCATCATTATTAAAGCATTCCTATGTGGTTTCATACTTAGAAAAAACTCAATTTGGCATAAATTCATGGGGCATGGAGTATTTCATTCTCTCCTTCTACAAGGTACTCAATTTCACTTCTGGTTTTGGACACATTAGGGGCATGGGTTTCCTTTTTCCACTCAAATTTTAACATATAATCAATTCTACTCAGTTTCTATTTAGTTGTATGGAACATGAAAAGAGTATGGGGGAACTTATTTCTCTAATGTGTATCTCAAGTTACAAAATTGGGCTCATAACTGTCTACAACTATATGGTCTATGGGGATATGAAAGGTAGCAAAACAAAAAAGTTCTTCATGAGAAAGATTTCATGTAATCTTTGCACTTAAGGGCAAGATATCAGGGTTGTTGAATGGATTTGATATGTGGTCTTCCTCCTTGATAGGGGTGTTTAAAATCCTATTTTTTGTTCTTTTCTTTGGCATTTGTGTGTTGGGTTGGTACACCTAACACATCAACCTCTCCTTGACACAATTCTAGAATGATCACTCCCAATTCTTTATCAAAATTAAACAAAATCTAGAATCTCCAAAACAAGAGATGGGAGAACATTCCCTCCTAAAAGAAAAATGTGTATTCCTTCCATGGTTTACATCTCTTTTAACATTTCTTGTTGCACTCTTCTTTATAGTACTCTCATTACATTTTGAGTTAAAGTTCAGTTTCCTATTTTGGGAATTGACTACACTTTGTGTTGCAGGTTTCATTTTGGAGTGTTCCAACATTAACATAATGAGACATTGCAAAACAAAGTTATTGTAAACAAAGACAAAAGTGTATCTACACACTCAATTATATTTTCCTTTTAAACATGTAATTTTCATTTCATATTTAAGGGGGGGGGGGTGGTAAATGTAGACATTAAAATTTTGTAACCTATATTTTGACACCATTGATCTTGACATTACACACTTACATGCACAAATACAATCTCCTCACTCTTACTTGGCACACCTTGATAGCTCTTTGATTACTTTGTTATCTTTTTACACCTCTTTGTCATCATTTCCTTAGGTTTGATAACATAAATACATTTGAAGAAATCCGCCCTTCGACCTAGAAAGCTAAATTATGTTTTTTTCCATCTCGATCAAAGATGCCAGTTTTGATCAAGATGTAGAATTATATCTTGATCATAATGTGTGGTTTTATACTGACATGTTTTGGTCCCAAACTCTCAGTTTCATTTCCTTCATATGGAATGATATTCCCTATTGGTCGGCCTTTCACAACAAAATAACCATCAAAAGCCTATATAAGCAAGTTGATCATACCTCATCTAGGGTCCTGACACTTTATTTTCTCCTCGTATTAAAATAATCATAAAAGGCACTTATTGCTCCCTAGACAACAAATTAATTGATGCAAATCCATTAGGGCAACACCCTTTATAGGTGATTAAATAAAATGTGGAAAAATGGTAGTTAATATAACTAGAAACAACAATAAATAATAGTAAATAAAAGTGGTAAATAAATATAGAAAGTGACCCAAGAAAACTAGGCTAATGAAAATAAAAACCCTAATGTACAAGAAGAGTAAGGAAATGACTTAGCTGGTTTGGAGGTTAATCTGGATTGTGTCGTAAAATGAACTAAATAATCTAGAAGCAGGACTAAAAATGTAGAGGTCCCAAAAAGGACATATCTGAGCTATTTGGCTAGACTGGGGCGCTCGAGAGAGGATCAGGGCACTTGTGAGCACCCTAGTCTGAGTTTTGAGTACCCTGGTGTGGGAAGGAGGTCCAAAAACCAAACTTATAGGGTTAGAAGATGATATGAATCCCTCATTGTCTTTCGCACTAATTCATTGCTCAATTGTAATGTCACCAATGATCACTAATGAAAGATAGACCTATAAAACCCCAAAACAAGCATCAAACCCTAAAAAAGAAAAATGCAAATGAAGGGGTCGAATTGTCCTCAGCTGCCACAATGGTGGACTTACTAAGTGTTTCACTACATCTCATACTCAATGTAGTTCTATATGCTTGTATGTGCAATCATGCCTTAGGTACTCTTGTGTCAGTCACACTTTGTGAAAGTAACAAGCAATAACTATGTGTAGAAAATGTAATAAAATGGTGGATGGAATAGAATAAAATTCCCTCCTATGCAGTGTGATGCAGATGAACCAACCTTGTCCCTTGTGATGGAGCTAGATGGATGCAAATGAGCCTTTGATGGATGTAACCTTAGGTGATGATAGTAGTGACTAGTGCTTGGTCCCTCATTATGGTCTCATAACTTTATATTTATATGGTTCTCTTGTTCTAATTTCGTAATTAACCCCAAAGAGGTCAACCACAAGAAATATAAATGCTCAAATGTCTACAAAGTTCCCAAAAAGTGGAGGGAAAGTGGGAAAAGGATCAGGGCACCCCGAATGGGACTAGGGTGCCTATGGGTGCCCAGTATTGGCCTGGCCCCAATGAGGCTAAAATGACGAAAAATGAAAAATTGACTGGGTGAGTATGTGTAGGAGGTTGGAAGTGATGACAGAAAGAAAAGAAAAATGGCTAAAGGACATGGGTTAGTGAGTATTTTCTTCACTCTAAAACCATATGAATAGTAGTATGAGACCAAGACTAAATAATACCTAAAGTGCATGATTTTGTGTCTACATTTGCCCCCACTTTATGTTGGTGAGCGGAAATCTCGGTAACATAAAGTAGATAGATATGTGTACTTGATAATCCTTGAAGATTGTAGTAGAAAACACGTCAAAGGACTAGACAAAGTGTGGAATGACAAAAAGATGATGAAGAATGGAAACTAAAGATGTAAAAGCACCAAAAAAAGTAATGAGAGTGAACCTAGGGTGGAAACATGTGTGTAGTTGGTGATGTGTTTGATGTACCTGCATGGTTAGTATGTTGTGTGCTGCCACAAAATGTTGTTGTTCTTACACCCATTGTTGTAGTTATTGTTGAGTGCTTGCTTCTCATACAGTTGTACCTACAAAGAGAAGATGATCAAGTAGTCAAATATGCATGTATATATGTAAAAATGTAAAAATGCATGTAAATAGGAAAAAGCATGTAATGGAAACGAAAAATGTAAAAGGAACATGTGCACTTGATCCATGATGAGATAAAGGGTGTAGAAAGAGGATATTCTGTCCTAGGAATTTTTGGGCAATCCATGCCACGTCATGAAGAAGTGTAGGGAGAGATTCTACATTATTCCTCCAACCTTTAACTTCTTCCCTGAACTTGTGTGAAAAAATATTTGTTTTACCTAGTTTTTTGGGCAATCTGATGCCATTGGCTGAAGTAGTGTAGAGAGAAAGTTTGATGTATCCTCTAACCTATAACTACTCCCCAGAATGCTAAGGACAACCATGTTGTGTAAAAACCACTGTGTGCGGGGTTCGTAGACTGGTCTGAAACCACTCGTTGTATAACCCACGATGCCAATGGCAAAAACTGAACTGAACTATACCAGTGTAGAAGTGTGTATAGTATGTAAAACCCCAAATAATGCCCCCCTCTTTGGGGTGCATGCAACATTGCTCATAGGAGAATGTGGCCCCAAAAGAGGTCCAGCCGCCTGAACTGTGTAACTCTACCCTACATGGGGAAAGGAATGCACTTAGTAGAGACCAAGGCACTCACAAACATGAGGCTATAAAGACAAGTGTTAATACAAATAAGCATGCATGTATAAGACAATGTGTAATCTACGTAAACAATGTATAAGCTACCAAACAATATAGTAGTGTAAACATGGAAGAAGACAAAGTAATCCGCACAAAGCGAGCTACAAACATGGGACATCACTCACGATGTCGCAAAACACACAAAGCCATCATGGCCACATACAACAAACAAGTGTGCACACCAAACAAAGGGAAATGCCCATAAACAAGAGAAAACAATAGACAAACAAACAAATATCCATGAAAGCAAGTATTCATGCAAACAAATGTTGATGCTAAATCTCTAGATTTGCATAAATAAATTAAGCAATAATTAATTGAAATCAACACATGAAATGAAAACTACATAAGATAGAAACCAAATGTAAATAAAATGGAGAAATTTCTGTTGACTTTGAGAGGGAATTTTATACAATTGCTTTCTCCTAAAATCATGGAGTCAAGCCTTATAATTTTATCCCCATATCTCTCCTTTATTCCCTAGTCTTACTCCCAATCCCAAGATATCTCACACATTTCCTATCTCTATGAGTTGTGCATGGCAACTAATTGTGCACACTAACATATTTATTTAAATATTAATATAATACTAATATTCACTACCATAAATAACACACCACTCCTAAGTGTGACAATGAACAATATTTATTTAATAACATTTACCCCCTTAGTGTGAACATGGGTGAGTTCTCTCTAGTACCTGCTCATGTTCTACAATTTGATGGTTTTCAAAGAGTACCATCAACTCCAACAGATTTTCTAGGGAACCATTAATTTGTATGTACAATCCTTATCTAAGAGATTCACAAACTCTCAAATGGTTTTCTAGTGGACCACCAACCACTTTCATAGTAGTGTACATTGTCCCCATTGTTTCCTTACATTCAAGGGAAAATACAAGAAATATCACTCACGCAAGAGCTCACTTATTACAAGAGTGAATATGAATAATGTGTATTTTGTTCAAATATTACATGTTGAAATTAAACACACTGAACACAACTGAAAAAACATGGCACTGAAGTACAATGAAGCAAAGAATGGTGCCTGACGAGAGGTGGTTTTGGCTAAAACCTACTTCCTCTGTTTCCTCCAGCCTCTATGGTGATGATGCTAACTCAGTCGAATTTATTTTTGAGGCTCATTTTACAATTCTATTAGGTGTCAGTTTCAAATGATATTGTACCCTTACAATAATAATCAACTTTATATTTAATCAAAATAATAAAGCATATCAAATTTTTATTGTTGGAAATCAGTCACTATTTTTTTACAGAATAATTAGAAATGTCAGAATTGTTTCCATGATTTCTCTTAAAATATGGAATGGGTTTCTGTAATTTTTTTACAGAAGTTTCCCATAATACAAATAAACAAACCCAAAAAAAACCAGAAGATTCCAAATCTAGGTTTTTGAGAAAAATACGAATTATCAGTCTTTTTTTTAAGATCAGAATCTAAAAAATGGCGACAGAAGCTTCGAAACTCTCAGATCTGCATTCAAGAGGTTGCAGTTTTGTCCTACAATCACTCTCATAGATTTTCCTTTCCTTCTATGATACCAGATGATGCTAAATCTCTAGATTTCCATAAATAAATTAAGCAATAATTAATTGAAATCAACACATGAAATGAAAACTACAGAAGATAGAAACCAAATGTAAATAGAATGGAGCAATTTCTATTGAATATGAGAGGGCATTTTATACAATTTCTTGCTCCTAAAATCATGAAGTCAAGTCTTATCATTTTATCCCCATATCTCTCCTTTATTCCCTAGTCTTACTCCCAATCCCAAGATATTCTCACACACTCCTATCTCTATGAGTTGTGCATGACAACTAATTATGCACACTCACATATTATTTAAATATTAAATAATACTAATATTCAAACCATATGTTCACACTATGAACACTAATTTCCTAACAAATGTTGCACATGAATAACTCGTTAACATGTTAGAAAGATAACCAGTATGTCAAAATCATGTATAACCATATATAGAGTGCTAAGTATGAAATGAAATGATAGCACCTGTGAGAGACAAATGTGGATGTCCCCAACGACCAATGCAGGATGGGTAGAAGGAGAACATCCATACTGCATGTAAAATACATGTATCTACGATCACAACTAAGAAAAAATGTGAACGCACATGTGTGTTTGGTATAAATAAATGACATATAAGAGATCTAACGAGCATTTGTAATAAAGTGACCATACACAAGCAACTGTAAACAAGAATTAAAAAACCAAGATATGCAGCATGTTGTGGATGGGTGTAGTTGAATACAAGATGGAATGATAGGAGCCACGTGCCCCCCGAGTGAATGGAAATGTATGTAGTGAAGTTCATTTGGTTTGCCCCCTTAATAGTCAAGAATGAACTGTAAACAAGAGTGTGACATCAGGAAATGGTCCCGTTGAGATGAGTGTGTATGTATGTCGATGAGATGTGACCTAGAAATGATGTGTGTGTGACCCTTATAGCCGAAGCATATATCATGACAAGATGATTGAAAGAGTGATGATGTAGCCTAAAGCGCATATCACTACTAGATGAATAGAGGGAGTGTGATGTATCTTAGAGCGTATTTCACCACAAGATGATGGAATAGGTGACCATTTAGCCTATAGTGTATGTCACTAACCTAATAATGTCACATGATAGAAGGATGAATAATGATCGTGTTAGTATGATAAGGTCCATTTAGCCTTATATTTGAGAGAACAACTCGAGTATATATACGACCTTGTTTGAATTAGGTTGTGTCATTGAGTAATGAGTGCAGCGTGTAGAATGTCATGTAGTGTGTGCGATGATTGTGTAGGATGAGTAATGTACGATGCATAAGATGTATTGGAATATTTGTACGTGGACTAAAAGTGTAAGGTGTGTGCTATGTAGTATGTGGGATGAGTAGTATGTAATGTAAATCCTAAAGTGTGAAAAACTGTATAATGATGTGTAATATGATGTATGATGTGTAAATGCCTATGTCAAAATGAAATAGATTAAATATTTTCTTGTGGAATGATGTATACATGTCCCCCTGCTTTTAATGTACCCAATTCATAAGATAAAATTTTTGCACATGTTGCCCCCACTTTAAAATGAAATTTTGAATTTGAATGTTAATCATAGGAATAAAAGTAGTTCGACATAGATGTTACCTTGTAAACCGAATAAAAACATGTTTTTGAAGGTAAATCAAGTGGACTAGGCAATGAAGTGCATTGATTCCTGTGAAGCATTAGATAATTAATATTAGAGATAATGTGATTATTCCTAAGTGGGTCGACCCATATGAGCATCTTTTTAATTGTCCCTATGCATTTAATATTTTTTGTTGGTGACTTTCAGGCACATTTTTAAATGAGATTTCCTCCTAGATTAGGTGCCAAAGATGGAGAAGAAATCATATAACAGTGAGGATGTGCAAGCAAAAGAATAAAAGAAGATGTGGTTACTGGCATAAAATGTTATGAAACTTATCTTAGCATGCTTGAAGAAGGTTGGATGTGATGCCCACTTATGATAAAAAATAATAAGGTGTTTAAAGGTTGAAATAAGGGTAAGTTTTGCAATCAATTCTCTTTGAAAAAATGAGTTATACAAGGTGAATCCATAGCAGAAGATATGAAGCTTGCTTTAAGGGTTTGAAGTGTGATTTATGAGAAAAATCTGGTGATTACATGTATGCTGGTTTTTACTTCTAATGAATTCGAATTGTTTTCCACTGCAGATGCTAAGAGTGTTTTGGACTGAATTTGAATTATTTATAAATTTGAATTTAGAACTATTAATTAAGATATGAACTGCATTTATTATCGACATCTTAAAAACTCTGGGAAAAGTGTTGGAATATGTGTTGCAGATTTTACCCTAACCCTACCGTTGAATAATTAATATTTCTGGGTGCACCCACAATTTTGGATTGATATTTCGAGGGGTTTCTAATGCATGACAAGATCTGAAGTTATTAAGAGATAGAAGCTCAAAAATCTCCCTTGTGCTAAAGTGTGTAAAGTGACAATTCAAAAGAGTTAATATTTTGGAAGTATATGGATTATTCAAAGTTTTAGTTGATTTTCAACAATTTATTTATTATTGTTACTTGTAGCCTAAAGTATAAATTGGATGGAGTATAAATAGTAAGGATTGGATTGCCCATCTAAAACCTCACCTTTGCTCACTCCAAAGGATTATTTGACCATTTAGCCTGTATTGTCACTAACTGACACTAGGGTTAGTTGAGGTAAACCTAAGTAATTGATTATCTTCATTTGATTTGTAAACCCTCGGAAATGCAAGTAATTAAGGGAATAAATTATTAATATCCCACAAGAGGTGATATTACAGAATAAAATGTAGTATGATGAATGATTATGCTAGGATGATAATGATATGAAGTGCATAAATGTATGTAAAGAATTGTGTAGTGACTAAAAGTGTAAGGTGTGTGCTATGCAATATGTGGGATGAGTAGTATGTAATGTAGATCCTAAGAGTGTGATGCATGTATAATGATGACTAATATGATGTATGATGTGTATATGCCTATGTCAAAATGATATAGATTAAATATAAAGTGTATGATGTAAAGTGTAAGAGATATGATGGAAGATGTGTGAAGATACACAATGTTTAATACCTATTGTGTAGTGTGTGGGGTTAATGTGTATTATAACCTCAACAGTCAAGTGTGAACCGAAGCACAAGAGTGTGTCATTGGGTAATGATGACACTAAAATGTGTGATGTGTATGCCTATGCTAGGAGATTATATGATTATGAGAGCATGGAAGATGTGTTGATGCTAATATGAGGGGGAGGGATGTGTAAATGTGATGCCCCCCAAGCGTGTGGTAATGTAATGTCATTAAATGTTTGATAAATGATGTATATGAAGGTGGTGAAGTATCATAGATTTTGTAAGATTTATTTAGTAATGGGATAAATAATGAGAGATCGTATGGTATGCATGAAGAGCGATAGATGATATTTAGAGGTATGTATGTATGAGTGGTTATGTAATAGATAGATATGTTAATGCAAGATGAAACAAGGTTATTTATTATTAATAAACCCCTCAACAGTCATATAAGAACCATAAGAATATGAGTGTGTCATCAGGAGGGTAGGGTGACAAGAGTCACCTACCAAAGACCAAGTTTGTGTATTGAAGTGGTGGAAGCATGGTGGGAAAGAGTAATAGTAGGACCATGTGGTGGTGGAATTTGCAATGTGTCTTGACCAGCAGTAGAAGGGGTAGTTGCTTTGACAAAAATGATTGGCTGTTGAAGTGGTGTAGGATGGGGAGGTATCTTGAATGGTGGTAGCTTTGGGTGTTGATGACATTCTACCAAGGCTTGATAGGAGGCCAAGTTGCAATGATTTTGAAAGGAGTTAGATAGGCTTTAATACTTAGTGGTTAGTAGGAGAATTTGATTGGAGTGTCTTGATAGGAGATGCTTAGTGAGAGGATAATTTGCAGATATTGATTTTGAGAGGTTTAACTTGGACCATCTTGACTTAGAGGTAACTTGAATAGGCAGAGCTTGATTGAAAAGAAGGTACCATTAGAAGTGATAGTCTTATGCTCATTAGATGTAGAAGGAGTGGATTTAGGAACCCATTGAGATGGATAATTTGTAGATGGGCATGCAACATAGAATATTGTGCAGTGAATGAGATAAATCCTTGATGGTCAATATGTTTTATTCTTCTTTGTTAAGTGTGGAATTGATTTTCAGTGTGCCCATTGATTCGATGATAATTTCAATATGCGATGACCTTGAATAATTTTAGTCCGATAAGAAGGATAACAATGAGTAGGTGGTAAAGTAATCAATTATCGATTAAGGAGTTCAATAAGGTCATGTTGCTTAGTATTGTGATCAAATGATGAGAGGCTCTGGTAAATGGTATAACCATTGAGGATCACTAATATGAGCATACATGTAGCTAGACATAGAATGAGAGGAGATGTAGAAGAGAGAAAACATGAGCTTGAGAAGCGTCCTTAAGATGTTGAATTTCATATTTTAGAGATGTAATCATGGATTCCATAGCTGTAAACTTTTCTTGAAACAAAGAATGTAAAGCTTGAATTGATTCCAATAGGGGTTGATTAGATGGAGGAGCATGAGGACTAAGGTCATCAGATAGACGATGGAAGATAGGAATGATTTCATTTGGTGGCGTATCTTTAGGGACATATAGAGTCTAGTTCTCTTTGTAGAAGGACTTGATAGTCGAGATGCATTTTAAGCAAATTAGACAAAGGAACTTGAGGAGCTTTACGAATCATGATAGAAGAAAGATGAGAATACGAAACATGAAAGACATAGGTTCACCAAAATGATTAACTAAAATGTGGAAAAATGGTAGTTAATCTAACTAGGAATAACATTAAATAACAATAAATAAAAGTGGTAAATAAATATAGAAAGTGACCCAAGCAAGTTAGGCTAATGAAAATAGAAACCCTAATGTGCAAGAAGAGTAAGGAAATGACTTAGCTGATTCATAATTGATCTGGACTATGTCGTAAAATGAACTATGAATATTTTGAAGCAAGAATGAACATTCAAAGGTCCCGAAAAGGACATGTTTGAGTTGTTTGGCTAGAATGGGGCACCTGGGAGAGGATCAGGGTGCTTGTGGGCATCCTAGACCAAGTTTTGAGCACCTTAGTCTATGCAGGAGGTCCAGAAACCAAACTTACAGGGTTGGAAGATGATATGAATCCCTCATTTTCTGTCACTCCTTGTAATTCGGTGTTTTGTGCCAAATGTCACCAACGATCACTGATGAAAGATAGACCCGCAAAACCCCAAAACAAACATCAAACCCTAAAAAAGAAAAATACATATGAAGGGGTCAGACTGTCCTCAATTGCCACAATGGTGGACTTACTAACTGAGTGTTGCACTACATCTCAGACCCGATGTAGTTCTATGTGCTTGTGTGTGCAATCATGCCCTAGGTGCTCTTGTGCCAGTCACACTTTGTGAAAGTAGAGAGAAATAACTATGTGTAGAAAATGTAATAGAATGGTGGATGGAATAAAATAAACTTCCCTCCTATGCAATGTGATGCAGATGAACCAACCTTGTGCCTTGTGATGGAGCTAGATGGATGCAAATGGAGCCTTTGATGGATGCAACCTTAGGTGATGATAGTAGTTCTTAGTGCTTGGTCCCTCATTATGGTTCCATAACTTTATACTTATATGTTTCTCTTGATCTAATTTCGTAATTAACCCCGAAAAGGCTGGCCACAAGAAATAGAAAAATGCTCAAATGACTAGAAAGTGCCCAAAAAGTGGCAGGAAAATGGGTAAAGTTACCTCAAAGGGGGATCAGGGCACCTAGCCTTGGAGCCCCAGTTAGAGATAAAATGACGTCAAATGACAAAAATGATTGGGTGAGTAGATGTGAGAGGTCGACAATGATGACAAAAAGCAAAGTAAAATGGCCAAAGGACAAGGGTTAACTAGTACTTTCTTCACTTAAAAACCATATGAATAGTAATATGAGATCGGGACTAAATACTGTCTAAAGTGCGTGATTTTGTGACTACGATAGGTCTGAATTCCCCCACTACGTCTAGGGGTCTCTATCTTCTTTCCATAAGCAAATGAAGTACCCCTTCCCATGTATTTGAAAAAGTGTGAAACTCAAGCAAGGCATTGTCAAAGTATGGTTGTCAAGTTCTGATTACAATAGGGTAGTTATCACATTCTAGGAGAATGATGTATGGTTTGAACCCTCTTCGGAGTAGTAATGACATCGATAGTACACAAAGGTGCCCATAACCCAACTAAATTTGTTTTGTAGGAACATTGTCTTACACTACAAGGGTTTGAGGGTTTGATCAGAGTGTACAAAGTTATTCCGAAGGTGAGTGAAGAAGACCAACATGCAATGATAATCATTTCTGGGCATGTGAAACAAGTAAGTTGCAGGTCTAATTACAAGAAGGGCCAAGACCATACAATAGGGTTAGAAGTGTACGAATAGTCTTGACCTATTTATACATTTTTTCCCAAGTCCAGTTTCAGGTGCTAGTTCCTATAACGACACATTTTTAGCCTCACATTAGCCTGTTCTTGCATTTAGATGACTCGTATTCTCTCAAATCTACACACAATCAACTAAGTGCATTTATCCTTTTTGTTTTGATAATTGTTAGTTCAATAGTCACTTTGTAAAATATTTATTCTGATTTATGCAATTAATGTTGGAAGTTAATTAAATCAAAATATCCTCTTGTAACAATAATTCATCCTTTTCATGCATGTTATTTAGGAAACATTCTAAAATCTTGAAAAGGTTGAGATTAATCACTTTAAAAGTGAATTTGAATGCATAATTGATGTTGGAAGTTAATTAGATCAGAGTACTTTACTTGTTACATATTCTTACATCCTTTTCATTAGGAAATCTAATTAGGGTGTAAAAAAATTTCTCCTTTTGGTTATCTAATGCTTTGATGAAGGGTATTGCAGGTTTATAGTGTTTCCACTTTGTTATAGGTGATTACATGTCATCTTGAGGTTGTGCCAACAAGAGTGACACATAATGAATGACATTTCTAGGCAACTAAATCACAACAGAAGTTTCAGAGTCCAACTGTCAAAGGACCCAATATCGTACTCTTTCATTTAGGATAATACATCTCCACATTTGGGTTGTAAAAAATCCTATGGTCCTACACCAACTCAGTTTCTAGTTTTAGGATTGATAACGAAGCGTTTATGATTTTTGATCTATTTTTTCCACTTGTCTACACATCTAGATCTTTGTTCTGACATGTACCTGGCTAAGTATTCATCTCCTCTCATGTGTTTGGGCTATCATTTTGTCATTTATCATTGTTACAAGTATTAATGCATTGTTTTGATTATGTATGGTTAATTGTAAATTGATTAAATCAGAATAATCTCTTGTAACAAACTTTTACATCCTAATTATTTTTTATGCACATTCCATTACATAAATTAATTAGGGTGTAAACAATATGATGGTGATAGGAAGGGCAAGTGTTACAATGATTTCCCATGAGGTGATACAAGCCAATCAAACCCAATCAAGATGTACTCCTTAAGACATACACTTTAAGAAATTAATGCACCAATAACCTGCACAAAAGAAATATTCAACAAGTGAAAAGAATGTGTATATAGATTACACCAATTGGATAATATATATGAAAAGATGATCAATGCTATTGAACACTTGAGAGTTCATCAATATTACCTAAAAATGCCTACAATAATAAGATTAGATCAAGATAATTCAATGTGTGTGATAAAGTATTAATAATAAAATAGGAAAAATCAATGTTGAAATTTAAGCCTAATTGGTTAGGTCCATTTATTACCACTGAAAAGTTTAGATGAAGGTCACATCATCCCGTTCCACTGGATTGCAAGCTTTGAAGAATCTAATTAGTATCATGCACCTTAATTTGTAATATATACAAGCCTTATTTTCTTTTGACCATGTTACCGTGTCACAACATGAGCATATTACTTGCTTATTATTTACCACTTTCTACATGTTTATTGTTTGGACATTATTTCTTATGATCTATTGCATGAGTTTTACTTTCTTTTTTATTTTTACTTACGATTATTATTTTATGGATTCCAATTGATTTAAAGTCTTTTTTTATATTTTTCTATCTAAAATTTATTACTTTATGGTCTTGGGATTATCTTTCATAATTTATTTTCTTTCAGGCATTGTCCTTTAATATTTTCAAGTCATTTTTGGTTTTATTACAAAGTCCTTATGTTTGCCATGATTCATATCGTGTAAATTTCTTATGTTTATGATTTTGTTTCCATGATTTGTATCATCCATCTATTAGGAGCACAAACCCTCCTCTCATATGCTTTACTCTACTACATCTTATGCCCACATGGGACAAACTATCATTAATACTATAATGCTTATATCACAAGTCATATGGGGAAAATTCTAGAATATACATATGTTTTCACAAATACGTCTTCATGTATTATACATTAGGGATATCCATATGTTATATTACTTATACTTTGAACCCATAAATGACATATTTTGGATCTTACATTGTCTATATCATGTCCTATATGGAACACATTATTCCTAAAATATATATTAATGAGACTCTTATCTTTTAATGTTATATATTAATGATTTCATATTTTTATCATACATATGATGTGTTGTATTCCTTTCTTTCATAGTATGTATACATGTTCATCCAAATCCTCAAAAGAGGGTCATATATCCCACTCATTATATTTATCCATATTCTAATGACTCCTATAAGTGGAGACATTCCAAGACACTAATTACTCCCACAAGTGGAGACATTCATATTTCACTTACTCTCATAAAGTGATGTACTCCAAAGGTACTCCATGCTCCCACAAAAGGGATGCATTTAGGGCATTCTTTAGCATTATTTAAGTACTCATATTTCGGTTTGGATTTATTTTATCTCTAAAAATTATACTTCGAACTATGTGCATGATTTACACATGTTTGCAGACGCATGAATTTACATGGGTATTATACCCACCTTTTAGTCAAATTAGATATATATTTTTTCACTTTTCACATTTCATGAGATTATTATTATTAGTACTCTCCTTTGCATGTCTAGGAATGCTTTTTTTGGTAGATTTCTAGATAAAATGAACTTTACTCTTAAAATTTTAGGCCCACAAAATTTTATATCCATATCATGTCTTATTTTTGTTTTGATATGTATGCACATATACACATATCAAAGTGGGATAAATGTAAACACCCAAAAATAGTCCATGAGCATTTATTTATTTGTTAAATTTGATGATTTTAACATTCCAAACAAGGTGTTATTGTTGTGTATGTCAACTTTTAATGGTTGTTAAACCATTTCTTGGCCCCTTAAAACACATCTTTTCTCTACCATATGAGTACTCCCATGCCTTAACCATTTTTTTGTCTAGAGTATCTATACACTCCTAAGACATGTCAGTAGTGTCCATACTTTTCGAAAAAATGTTGTTGTGGCCCCTCTTGGCTTGAATTTCCTCACTTCTTGATTCCTCCTTTTTCACAATTTGATCGCTAGAAGCAAGTTTGGGCACCAATATGACCTTTATTTGAATTTATTTTGTCTATACATGCACACATATTTCATGTCATTTCCCATATATCATTTTAAGGAGAATACAAACCTTTATATAGAATCAATAAATATATTGAGCATTTTAGATCTAAAAATCATTAGAACATTCATTTTTATGTTAAACTAATTGTTGAAGGAAGAAAATCATACATTGCGTAACACTAACTTGCATGGTTGACAAATTATTATATTATTTGTATGCTATTTTCGATACTTGTTCATAACAAATATTATGAGGAAAAGTTTGAAGATCAAAATTAGATAAATACATTTGTAAAAAAGACTTAGACATCATTTTGTCAGAGTGTCCATATGCACCAAACACTTCCAAGAACATTGAGATAATTACTCTATCTTTTTGTGAAAATTCAGGATTCATTTTTAACTCGTAAGTATTTGGATGCATTCCATTCCACAACCTTTTCTTTAGTTTTAAAATTAATTAATTAAATCTAGTTTACTGTTTTGCATATATTAAAGTTAATTAAATGTATAGAGGTATTTTTTTTGGAAATCCAATTTTTTGATGTATTGGGAGAATTTTTGAACCACGAACGCACCGGCCGATAGTCATTGCAGATAACAGTGTAGAGTTCGCCGAAGAGACGTTATCTTATCAGACCTTCGTCCGATTCAATCCCGATTGCCATACAATGATGAAAATTTTAGATATTCCTCGGTCTTTAAGCTTCAGCGTTGCTTTCAGCCATGCACACAGACGTCTGAGATTTGCTACATTCTCTCGGTATACTAATAAGCATGCAAAGAAGATGCCCGAAACAGAATGCTCCAAAGAGGAGAAAATGAAACTCAAAGCAAAAACTTCTCAAAATGTACAAGGTCCGAATTCTCAATCTATCAAATGTTTTGGTCAGCAAAGTTTGACGTTTGCTAGTGATTGGTTGGCATTGATGTTTATCTGCTTACATAATTACCCAAACAAAATCATTCTATGTTATACTTTAGATGTGTTTCTGCGTACGTAGTGATTGATTTCCAGTGTGTATTTGGATTGTACAATATTTAATAAACCTTAGAAAAACCCTCCTTGGGCTCAGGTTTAGCGAGCAAGAGCCCTCGTAGGAAAAACCCTTGACAAAATGCCCCTTTTAACAAACCGTATTTAACACATCGATCCTTTGGCTCCCAGTTCATCTCAGCAATTTAAGCTATGGCGTGCCCCAAATATTCACGTTGGTTGTGAACTTTGTTCTTATTTTTTATTTTTCTATGTTTGATAATTGTTGGGTGAGGTTATAAGCTGCATTCAATACTGTGAGGGTTAAGCTTGAATCATATTCTTACAATTTGTAAATACGATCTCGCCACAGTACCCATGCTTGTTAAAAAAAGAAGAAGAAAGAAAACAAGGTTTGTTGGAGGAGAACAAATTAGAGAAATATGAGAAAAAACAACATATAGATTATTTTTTTCCAAGAAAATATCTCAAAGCATGTAGAATTTTTTTGGGTAGCTTTCTTGTCAACTAAGGTTTAGAGAGAGCGAGTTAGCACTCACCCACTCTCTGGAAATGTGAAAACATGTTTCTTTCCAATTTGGAGGTGTAGTGCTATTACTGGTAGTGGTCATGCTGTAATATCCGAACCTTGTCACACATTCTTTGAATAATGGGCCCTCTTGTTGCAGCAAGATACAGTTAAACTTGGGTCACACTCTTACCAGTGCCCTCCTTCCCCTTCCCTGTTACCAGTACACCACAACTTGTAGGGCTGAATTACGCTTGTGAATACTCACAACTCAAAAGTGGAGCTGGGGATAACTTTATGGGCTTTTTAATCTGGGAAAATTGGTTTATTTCTACTATATATTTGAAAGGCAGATCTATCAATAGGCAATTAGTAAAATTTTCAAAGTCAGTAACGCAGTTTTTCATTTAAAAATACCATTGATCAAAACTTTTATATGTTAGTATCAAATTCAATGTTTTTTCCTTCAAATCCTTCAAATATTAGCATATATAATATATCTTATATATACCTCATAAAATTCTCACCTTAAAGTTAATGTTTGTCCTCGGAATAGAACATCGCAGATGATTGCATTATTATTAAATTTGCAATGAACTCCACTGACACTGGATATAGAAAATACTAATGTTGAATTCTATCTTTGTTTCTTCTCAAATATTAGCATACATTAATTATTTTCCTTATTCTATGGAATAGAATTATTGGCCAAGAGTTTTATATTTAAAAAAAACTGCTCAGACTCAAGAGACTTGGGAGCCATTGGGGAAGCAAACAAAGATTAATTGATGGTTGTGGATGATGCTGGTCATGTGGTATCTTCTGATAGCCATGGTTTATAAAAATCTGACAAGTCAGAATGGACATAGAACCCAACATGTACACCTCACTGTATAGGTGTTGTTCATGTTCATTGGTAATTCTGCTGTTGGCATACTTAGCTCTTAATTCAGGACTACAACTTGTCTGCGCGGATTTTACCTAGATACATAAAGATATTTCATATTTGACTATCAAAATATTCAAACATTTTTCTGTCCCTGATTTCCTAGATTTTGGAACGTTTCCCTATCTCAAAAACTTCTAAAAACTCTTGGAGAGGGGCCAGAAATTTCAGGAAACATTTCTGGCAGATGCAAAACGTGTCTATTTGATTCTAGCCATTCTCATTGAGTTTTATAAGTTTCCACTGAAACTCAGATTTTTGGGAGTTTCTAAAATCATTTCCAAGGGTCTTTGCAGATGTTTCCATAGATGCACACACACCTGGATTACTGTAAATGGCTAACAAGATGGGGCAAAGAACAAGCAAGTAAACTATCAAGGGTTTCCATAGGGTGTATGACAACTAAGAACAGTTGTGATCGCTTATATCACTAGACAACATGGGGAACCTAGATTCAGCCGAAAACACAGAAATAAGGGCAGATATGGTGTTTGGAAGGGTGTAGGTCCAACTAAGCAACAGTACATCTGCTATTCTATGCTACTTGCAAAAATAAATATAAAACAAAGCATGCTATATAACACAATAGCAATAGTTGTCATTCAATCAAGAGATCTAATATTTTTGGTTTTCCAATTTTCAGAAATGATAAGAGTAGGGTTAGAGAATGCAATATTCATGACTTTTTGGTTCTTGTATGAACAATACAATATGAATGTAATATAAAAATGTAAAGCCGTAATGCAGGTCTAACATGCACATGATGATTAATGAAACCTTCAGTATGCAAGATAACAATGATGTAGTATGAAGGAATGTGCCCTATTAGTGAAGGGCTCGCACAAGTACAATCTTACAAGGGATGTCCAGTGACCACTAACCAATTTCCCAGAATTTTGAGGGTTCTAAGGCAGTGTGGAGAGAGCAAGGTGGCGGCGATGTAAAGCAGATGATTAGCAACTCCTTGACCAAACCCTACTGGTGAGCCAAGAGGAATGTGTATAAAGATTTGGTGTAGCAGTCTATGAGAGAGGCATGTGAGAGCAAGGTACAAGTTCTATATGCATAGTCACCGAGAGACGGGTATGGGGATGTCAGGTCTTTTACTACCTATTGCCAAAATGAGTTCACTACTTCATCTTGAGCAACTGGTCTTCATTTCCTCTTGTTCTATCATGTTTCCAAGTACTTTCACAATCCTTTGGGTGATTTTTAGTTTGAAGAAGCTTTTAGTGGTATTATGCAATCAATTTTGGTGTTTTCAAGCTTGCACTTCATTCACAATCAGCTTTGGAAAGTGTTCGCGCCTCTACTAGTGCCCCCATATTCTGCAAAAGCTCAAAAACCCATAAAAATGGCTAAGTATGAAAAAACTAGACTAAGTTGAAGTTCCGGAGTTTCTAAGCATGTTTGCAATTTGCATGCAAATGTTCTCCGAAAGTTCGAATCCCTACCTTGGCCACTTTTAGTGTTTGGCGGAGAATCAGATTTTCTAAGCATATTTGCATGCAAAATGCAAATTGCTTCCCAAAGTCTGAAGTTTGATCGACACTGTTGATCGGACTTCTAAACTTTCGTTGCACTTAAGCAATTTGCATGCAATTTGCTCACTAGGTTTCAATTCCCAATTAAGACTAAGTCCTTTGTACATCAGTCTTTTGGGAACTGGAAACAGACGAGCAATTTACATGTAAATTTTATCGCAAGTCTTGAACCTTGAATTAGTCTACTTTTAGTGTTTTGTGGACTTTCAGAAGTCCCAAACACTTTTGCATGTAAAATGTTTGTGAAACCCCAAACTCCGTGAAACTTAGGCGGAAAAGTCAATTATGCCAACAAGTTAAAACCCCACAATACTCAGTGGAAAAGAATTAGCATACGTGTGTAAGTTAAAACTCCGCGCAATGATTGGCGAAGAATGTATGTGCGCAAGGGCAAAACCCCGTGATGCATTGCGACAGAGAATTGACATGCAAATACAACTGTTGGATTTCTGCAAGGCTCCCAGTGCCTCTTTTCTACTTTGTAATAGGTTGTGTATATTTAAACATCAATATAAAGTTAATTGTGGCTTAAGAATGTCCTTTGACATTGTGATTTGTATTCTTGCCTCTTGTTTCTTGGTAAATTTAATGTGTGTGGGTTATATTTCCAGAGTTTGATACTTCGTGTTGTTAAAGATAGAGGGAGAGTGAACCCCGTATATCTCTAGTGCATCACCATGTCTCTTTTCAATTTATTTCTCTCTTTTTCCCCCAACAACTATTAAGCTAGGATTTGAGTAGTGATAGCATAAAGTAGTTAGGATAAGAGCTGGCTTCTTCTAGAGGCCTGCCCCAAAGGGGCCAAAGTCCCAGACCTTGGGGGCGTTCCCATTGTTGTTGCTAAGACACCAATCCTCATTTGGTGCTCTTGAATGCACATTTTCAGCAGCCACCACTACCAAATGAGGAGATTTTTATGTCTTCCATAGGATATGGCTCCCCCAATCGAGAGACGTCTTTGGAAACTTGAGATACATTTATGAGAGACACTAGTAAACTTCAATCAGGTCTCCTGGTCCTTGGTGACATTTTGTTGGGCATTTCTGGTTAGAGAAACACATACCCGAACCAGAGACGTGTCCCCAGGGTCAAGAGACGCATCTTCTGATTAATATGCCTATATATGACTTCTATGACAGATCCCACAAATTTGTTGTAGGTGGCTGTAGATGTACAATGAGAGTGAATAAATCTGAGTGATAGTGACTGTTGTAATTGTTTGGGCATAATAGAAGGTTTTTGTGAAATTTAGCTATATGGAACAACAAAAACTAGGGGGATGCATCACCCTATCATAATCCTATAGGGACCGAATAGGCGAAAATCACGAATGAGCCATTGGACTTACCTCAAGACCTAAAAATAGTCAACATTTTAAAAAATCCAATGATAAAGGAGCCTGAAACACGTTATGGTAAGAGGTTTTGCTAGTGGGGCTCCAATGGCCTCACTATCCCACACTAACTACTAATTTGACCTACAAAGGTGTATAACGGGAAAGGGGCATGCAACGTGCCATACACCAAGTGGTTCATGAACGGGAAACATATCATTGACAGTACTACCTTGCTAACTCACATTGTCGCTGATAATACTATCATTGAGAATTCTACCTTGCTAACGCACCCTAATTGCTAGCCAAATACATGATAGTCTTGTGCGCAGAATTCCTTGCCACTCGGTCTTGATAGCTGACAGGGATGTGGGATTTTTGTTGGAAACGAGTGTGGGAAGTATGGTTTTGAAAGCTACATGGGCTTGCTAGTTCATTTAATCTCAAAGCATCACTAGTTCATTTAAGCTACTTGGGAAGTATTTTCCGTGTATCATGTTGGTGGAAAACCATGATATAGGCAATCTACTTTTGTTTGGGATGATGGATACTTTTTCTAATAGACATTTGTGCTGCCACGTGATTTAGAGGCCCTAAGGACCTGGAACTCCTTTCTTGACGAAGGAGGGAGAAGAGGACGAGGCCCTGGTCAGTTGGAGCAACAAACTCAAATTCGGCGAGAATCTCATTTTTGGGTGGTAAGAAAGGAGGTTTGCCTGGGAATTGGATAGTGGGTCAAGATGCTGCAGCTCGAGTGTGCCCAAAGCCACAAAAGATGGTCACCTATTACATGGATCACAAACTATGACTCACTTTGCATTGGGTTTGGGTACCTATTATTTGTTACTATTTATTCATTATCGGGCCTTGAAGCACTAACTGCTATATATTGGGCAAAGGCCATCGATTTATTGGCACCTCCGTGAAGGGTATTTGTACTCTTTGACTATCGAGTCAATAGTTCAATTGGTGACTATTAGATATAAATATTGAAGATTTGGTGAGAGCTTTCAGCAAATCTAAAAACTGGTTCAGATTGAACAAATTTTAAATATACAATAAAACTCTCTATATTTCAATTCATGGAAGTCTATAATATAAGTACTCGATCTCCTAAATACGAGGAGTCTAGGCTAACTAACCAAACAACTCATAATCCCTAAATTATCTCGTAATAGCAACTCCTCTAAGTTAAGTGAGTAGTTCAAACAACTCACGTAACTACAAAATAATAACTCACACTATATTAGATTAATAAATATACTCACATGAAACACTAATTTCTTAACATTTCCCCCCTTAGTGTCAACATGAGAGAAGAGAAACACATTTGCAAATGCTGTTCTTTGAAAGCACTACTTAGACCAAGTACATTTCGTCACGTTGTCTCTTTAGCGTTAGAAAGGCGTAGTAGTGAGCATAATTCTATTGAGACTGTTCCCGGACCTCTTTCCCCGAACTCCCAAATTCTGAATCCTACAGATTTCTAGACTTTCCTAGAGCTCCCGCCTTAGTTGGAAAACAATCCATATTGAGCTACCTCGAAATCTTCTCCTGCCCCCCAAGAGCCAGATTTGCATGAATTTTTGATTACGACACAGAGGAAAGTAAGAAAACAGGAACATACTACCAAACACCATTGCAGAAAGCAAATTAAAAAATATAAGCCACCAAACCTACTAAACGGCCCCATCGCTAGTCACTGACGAGAGGTTGTTGTTCAACCTCCTTCCTCCATTGCCTCTGTCCTCCAACTGTCACTATTTACTTGGCAGAATAGAATTTGAAGCTCATTTTACAAAGATGGACATCACATACAAGCGATATTGCATCCAATTGAAATGCGGGCCATAAAAATAAAAAAATCCAACCTTTTACAATAACGACAATAAAATGACGACTAAAAAAGTAATTAAATATTACTTTTTACATTTTTATTTTTTGATGATTGGACACAAATACTTTATAGTTTGACTAGCCATATGACACGAAATGACACAACCAGATGGTTGACTAAACAACATTACCAAATGACACTATTATAAAGACTTTAGAATGGGACTCATATAACTTGGACTTAATTGATACTTGTGATACTAGACTCAATATTGTAATTGAAATGACAAACTTTATTAAAATGTTAAAGCTATTTTACAACTAGAACACGTCAATGCAATAAAATAATACTTTATGCTAGACAAATATTAAAGACTCGAAACTGACCAACTCATAGAGCACAAAGATCATTGACAGCAACAAAGTGATGACCTATCGAGATAGTACACGTCACTATCAACATGCGAAGACCAATTCACAGTCTGATTTGTTCGTGGATCCTTAAGGCTTTCACACATGTGGAAGAAAGAAAAGCAAAGAAGACTTGCATGAATAGCAATGCCGAGGATGTGGATATTATACAGCCAAAGTGGACAGATATTTTCAGACGTAAAGTTATTTGTTGATGGCTGCATACAGGGTACCCGCTTTGGTAAAAGCCTGTCACACTTCTATCGCTATCTTTGCACAACTGATGGCATCAAACCCGTTTCCCAATACTGAAAGATTTATGTATATGTCCCTCTGCAATGTGGCATCTAATACATTTCTCCTGTCGACTCCTGCTTTGAACGCCGCCCCTAACAAATTCCAACTCAATCTGGGTTGAGGATCGATGCATCAGACACTCATTAATAGTTGATCTCATAAAATTGTATAATCAAACTGCTCAAGGATTTGGCATTGATTTCTAGATCAAAATGCGACTATGCAGTCTGTCAAATGCACAACTATTACGATAAAACGTGGGGATCTTCTCTAGACTGTATATACAGATTAAACAGGACACCGAATAGCTGAATCAACATTCCATTGCTCCAAAAGAAATGCTTATAACTGCACAGAATGACAGCAGGCTGCACGATGGATCAGATCACTGATAACCATGAGCCTAATCTATACACCATAAGCTGACAATACTAAAAATACTGATATGTAAACTCTTCTCAAAAATAATTCCTCATACAGGGGCGCGGCAGTGGCACTGTACAACTGCCCCTTCAATTTGATTAAGTTTCCATGGAAGAAATTACCTGCTCTGATACCAAATGAAATTTTAGTCAGAGTTTACAAAAGCTTAAACAACATTATTACTCAGACAATAAAATGAATCACTCATATAATTCATGCGGGTATGCAATATATACGTACTTGATCTCCTAAATACGAGGAGTCTAGTCTAACTAACTAAACAACTCATAACCCCTAAAATATCTCCTAATAACAACTACTCAAAGTTAAGTGAGTAGTTCAAACCATAGTTAGCAAAGTCGGCGAGTACTCGCCAAAATCATTGAGAAACGAGTATTCGCCATTATAACTCGCAGACAGGACTCGATGAATATTTGCCAATATTCAACAAGTCCGTACATAAAACTCTCCAGACCAGGAACAAATGCAAAATATGGGAAAAACGTTGAAAATACTCTACAATTTCTCTTTTTAAGGCAACAAACCCCTTCATTTTTGATCACATAGCCATTGAGCATGCATTGCATGAGTTGAAGAGATTTAAAGCAAATTTGAAGAGCAAATTTGAAGAATTGCATTTGAAGGTAAGTTTTTTTTTTTAATTCTTTTTGTAAATTCGTTCTATATTATTTAAATTTTATATAATCATATTGTATTCCAAGGCATGTTGCACTTCTCCCTTTGGCGCTAGGGTTTTTTGCCCATAATGTTTTTCTTCTAACCTTAATTTGGTGAAATCCGTGAGAGACATTGCCTCCCATAAATCCTCCGACATTGCTTGATACTCTTCAAGCCATACGATGTAGTCATGAGCTTGTCTAGGGCTCCCATGTGGAGCGACTGCTTCCTTGGTCACTAACTTGGGTTTGTAGGGCCTTGCAAAAGAAATCTTCACCTTTTTTGTGTCACGAGGCGTGTGGGAATCTTCTTCCCCCTTGGCCGAACCACTACCTTGCATATTTTGGATGGCTAGAGGAATCCTATCTAGTGCATCCGTTAACCCTCCTTGAGTTTTCACGATCATGTCCAATTTTTCTTTCTCAGTCTCCAAGGGTTTCCTCTTTTCCCTTCTTTGCTAGTATTGCATATCACTGTCATCTGCCATACTTCATAGGCTGGGAGGATGGAGCTTTGATACCACTGCAATGTCCCTTTTTGGGGTTTCCGAAAACGATCCAAAGCTGCTTATGAAGGACTGAAATCAAAACTAGGGAAGATTGTAGATGACTGCCAACATTTTGCTCATAGGGTGGCGATTTCTTAGGAGAATTCAAACACACTTTTCTAGGCACAGACTTCACTCAAACCTTTAGGAAATAGGCTTAGAATTTATAAGAAATAACCAACAATCGTTAGATGCAAGAAAATTGATTTTTGGAAGCCCACAAGTGCTATTTTAAATTTATCATGAAACCCTTCCATTGTAGATTTAAATAATAATTTCCAGAACTGAAATAACACTCATATACACTCAAACAATTGATAGAAATGGAAGATTTCATCTTTATAAATTATGGAGAATCCAATCATGCAAATTGATCACATAAAAACTAGCAACATCACCTGAAACACTCTCCCAAGCAAGTCGCTTAGGGCATAAATCAGTTATAACCAACAATGAAGTGTAGAAAACCAAGTGTAATGTGGGGTTTCGTCCACACCAACTTCTCCACAAGGGTTTTCGTCCTTGAGAGAGATGGAAAAGATGCTTAACAAACAATTCTTCACCAAGATTTTAAAATTCACCAAAAGCATAACTCACTAATGGCCAAGCGACCTCCTTTTATAACCACAAGGAGTGCTTTTACAATGCAAAAATGATGGCTGACCCCTTAAGAAAATCTATTTTTAAATATCTAATTAGTATTTGGAGCTTACATGCTCAAAATACTTTTATTTCTTAACTAATTAAGTTCTTCTATTGGAGGGCTAGGCTTCCCAATAAGATACATGATAATAATAGAAATAACAACAATAAAAAATGTAATCTGACTCTTCCCCTTGCTTTCTTCCGTAGACCCATGGGGAGAAGAATGGGTTAAGGTACAATTGACAACAAATCAGCCTTCAATTGGGTTGTACATTGACACTCTATTCTACATTTCTGTAGAATGTGAGAAAAGCAGTTTGTACAATTGTACGCGTGAAAGTGGTTTTACTTGCATAGTTATCATGAAATTTACTGATGTTAGCTTTTGCCCCAATGATTATGGGATCATAAAGTAAAAGCAATATAAATCAGCAGTGGGGGGGTCTTTGCATGATTATGCGATTTTGTATTGTATCTGTATTCAAATCTAATAGAAAACACATCTCCAACATTTTACAGACTCATTGATGCATTTTGTAGCTATATTTTGCATAAAATGTTTTTTAAAGAAATTTGCGTATTTTTTAAGTTGCCGGAGTATTGCCGAGTTTTTGCCAAGTCAATTTTTTTTGGGTTTGCCAAATATTTGCCGAATGCGAGTATGTGAACTATGGTTTGAAGTTCAAACAGCTCACGTAATTACAAAATAATAACTCACACTATATTAGATTAACAAATATACTCACATGAAACACTAATTTCCTAACAGATATTGTGTGGATGATCGGATTGGGACATTGGGACACGGGAGATAGACCATTTAGAATATACTGAGAATTTTCTCCACTTTTGAGTGTAAGAGTAGAGGTACTGCACAATAGTGGATATCATCATAAGATTGTTACAATGCCCTAACATTTTCAGTGATTGTGATAGAATTTGTTGCCATTTCCTTTTACTGACCTTCCCGTCTTTGGTTTTAATGCTTGTGCTTTCAAAGTTTCCAAGTACTTATTTCCAAATTTTAATACAATGTAGGATATGACCTTAGGGATATTTTTTTGTGTGGTTCTATCTTCAACCGAACTTTTATTTATGAGAGTTTATCCTATAAGTGCATGTTTTAGATATGGTTAGTGTGCAGAGATCAGTTATTCTGCTGGGATGTCTGCTTTTGAATTAAGATAAATATCGGTGGTTCTGTAACTAAATCCCACTTAAGTGACTGGTTTGGGAATATTGATAATGATAGGGTGGTTCTAGAGCTCAGAAGCACCGAAACGTCCTTGAGGGTCCTGTATCCATGGGGAAACGTTTCCGAAACGTGAAACACATATGAAACGTGCCGAACGTTTCCACAAACGTTTCTGCCGATTTTTCTAAGTTTTAAGCGTTAAAACTTTTTAAAATATAAAAAATAAAAGCATTTAATACACCTAACCCTAATCTACCTACCTAGACTTGCTAAAGAGACTTTCCTAAAAGCTATATAATGGCCTCTTGGGTCCATTCTAAATCACACTCTCATTTTCTCTCTTGCTAAATTCAGTTTTCACTAAACTAACATTTAGCATTGTGAAAGAGACATTAAGGACCAGCTTGAAGGAAGAGACAAAATATTTTGAGTGCTTTATCAATTATCTCTTATGGTCTAGAAATTTACAATTATAAAATGAATATTATGCATATATATATATATATATATATTTTAATAATATATTGTACGGACGTTTCCGGTAACGTTTCGTAGCCAAGGTTTTTGAAAATTGCCGTTTCTGCCTTTCGTATTCGTTTCCGTTTCCGTTTATGTGCAACATAGTTCTAGAGCCTTCGATCATGAGATAGAAGTACTGGAAAGTTGGGAGGGCTCAAATTTGTTACAAAGTTGTATAGAGCTGAGAATATCAGTGAAATTTGTGTGCGAGGATGATCCCACCCAAGTACAAGGGTTGTGGGATATAGGCTCTGCTGAATGGATTATATTAAAACTAAAATTGAAATCCTTTTAAGCTTGGGCATTATTATCCAAGTTATCTTGACCTCGTTTTGCAATGTGTTGATTAATTAGCTCAAACTATCAACATTTTCAATTACTTACCTTCTATTATTAGCTCTTGCAGTGAGGTTGCTATTTTTCGAACAATGTTTTCATGTCTCCATTTTTGAAAGTGACTAAATCCATAAGAATGCAGACTTCTTTGGCTAGATTGAATTCAGTTCAAGAGATTTGTTCTTTTATTTGTTTTTCCCATCAACCGTATACCCTTGGAATTGGCCATACAACATTTCTGTTGAAGTACAAATCACTAAGCTTTGTATAGAATTGTGGTCCATTACCAAGTTCACGGATAATTTTTTTATGTTCATAATATGAGCGAATGAGATCACTATTTCTGATTTTAACCATCTTCAGGGTTGTTAATTCCCTGTCTTTGTTTTAGGCAGAGTATATTTTCATGTGAGGGTCAATTTCTCATTAAGGCACATCTTTGACTTGAATTTTGGATGTTTGTTATCAGTTGAAACAATCCAGTACCTCAAAGATGAGAGAAGCATGTTGAACACAGATGCACAGAAATTGTATCCGCCATCTAAAGGCTCTGATACAATAGCAGCTATTGTGACTTCTTTGGGTGGGCAACCATGTGCTGTTGGAATTGTCAGGTTGTCAGGCCCACAGTCTGTTAGCATTGTTGGGAAAACATTTCGTCCAGCAAGGAAGAAAACTAATTTAGAATCAGTTTCATGGCAGCCAAGAAGCCATTATGTAGAATATGGCAGCCTTGTTGATGCAAATCAAAATCTTGTTGATGAGGTAAGGATGATTTATGTATGAGGGTCATGTACAGTCTATGTACAAGATTGTTTTCCTGTAGTGCTGGGACAACAGTTTGAGCAGTAGCATGGATGGTTCGTTTTTTGGTTTATCGTGTAATGCCACCAATATTTATTCTGCATCTTAAGACCTTATGTTTATCAAAATCTAATATTTTGCAAAGACTTCTTTTCTGCAATTGCCATCCTATTTTCATCTTACTTCAACTTGTCATATGATTAAGAGAACCTTACAACCTAATAAATATTGTATTACAAAGAATATTCTAATCTGTAGGAAAATGAGACACAGGGATTAAATATTATTGTTGCACCAAGCACATGGTTCAGAACTAATCTAATGGTCTGTTCTTGTTTCTGTCTCTTTGAATTCACTTTAGTAAGATTCAAATATTGCTAAATAATTTACTAAATTAATTTTCTGGTAGGAAATGTCATCCAAACTTGCACAAAACAAGTTCTACTTGTAGCCTATAGAAAATAAGATGATTGGGAAGAATACAAATAACATATGGACTAAACTAGGACCTACCCATATGAATTGATTTAAATGACAATATTGTTTAGTGTACAAAGAAGATGTTCAGTATGGCGCTTCTCTAATATTTTACTGAATTTCACTGAACACCCACACTACCCATCAAACCCAATGCCTAAACTGGCATGAATTTGATCCTGATCCAGGCCAGAATCTCCTTGGAAATGTATTGGATCCTTCAGAATCTCCTAGTCAGCATTTCCAGGGTGATTTCAGACAGACTCTACTGGAACTTATTGAAAAAAAAGTTCATAATGCTGATTGTGGATGATTTGTGATATTTTGAATTATCATTTATTTAGTGTTTTGTTATTTTTTTAACTTTCAAATATTAATGTTGATTATGCATGTAAGTTCATAACATTGATATTATCATTATGGTTAATTTTATTTGTATTTTTTATATATAAAGTACAAATGCTTATGAGCTGAACCAAATCCAGGGTCCCAATTTTTGTTGTGATGCCTGTACCCACACATGTTTCCAAGTAACTTAGCTTATCCTCATCCTATTTGCTAGCATGGAAAGAAGCTAGGCTAATACACGAGCTTCTGTATGCATGATGCATAGAGGCTATCGACTAAAAAGGATGTTGCAAGATTTACATTAAAATTGGGCCCATCTTTCTTGGCGAGAGGGTTAAACTGGGAAGGTGAGGAAAGTGGCCAGGAGGACCTTTTTTGCGACTTAACCATGTTTTCTTGAAGCTGCACTGTTTGCATCTTATAATGAATCATCCAATTACTGGACAAATGGCTTAATAGTTGGTATGTCTTGTAAACCCAAACTCTCCATGTCAAACCAGCACAGAGTCATTTTTTTTCTGATAGCTGTTTAACTATATACTAACATATATTAATTAGATTTTTTGCTAATTAATGAAAATTGGCACCTTTTCTGAAGAATTTATAGATTTCGAGGGAATACTTAAGGACATACAAACAATAAAGTCTGGAATAATCAGCCAGAAAATAGAGGGCCACAACAACAGCAACAAATTATAATAGAGCTGATACAGTTTTATGTAAGAGTAGGGTAGCTAAGGAAGTCATTCTATAGAAGATGGGGTCAGTTCAACATGATAAGTTTTTGCCTACAAATATGGTGCTCATTCAAGGAAAACTAATGGAGCAGAAACACATGTTATGTGATGCTAGTCATTTTCACATTTCCCTCAAGGTTAAATCTAGGGTTCCAATATAGGAAGCAGCCTCCTCATATAAGGTGTAACTGGGAAATGTTCACAACGACGAGCCCTTATGCTCCAAAAATATCCATTTCTAACTGCATAATGATAAACAATATTTCAATACAGTGATGGCTGGAATGTGTGATGCAACTCTTGTATAGAATGGGTGTATGAGTATGACATGCTGATTTATCCTCGGGAGCATATCCTCCAATTGTAGAAGGAAAAAAGAATCAAGTTACATAGCAACAAAGGTGATTTGGTCATTCCTTTAGTATCTGCTGCTACATGCCAGGAATTGCAAACAAGTCTGAAATGTGGTAGCAGCAATTTCCAAACGCTCGACATTAGGTAACAGCACATAATCTTTTGTATAATGAATTATGAAAAATATCAATATATATTAGAAAATGCAAAGTACTCATATTTAGTCCATAAAAAAACACTTCAAACTTCATGTGTTATAGCCCAAAATAATACTTCAAAATAATATTTGATGTGTTCACACTTCAAAGACAATGTCAAAAGACAAAATGTACATGGAAATGAATAAATGATTATAATTTAGAGACTAGAATATAACATCAGGATTCTCCTAAAAATCTGCATCTCCATGAATGCCACTTCCACTAGCTCTATTCTCTGCCCCTTCTGTAGAACCCTCTTGATTGTTATCATCAATATCATGCAATAAAAGTTGCGGAAAGTAGCTACGAAAACATCCAAATCTGCAAGTTTAGGGATTGCTTTTTAGGGTTTTGACTTTTTTGTCTTTTATTTTATTTTTGCACTTTTGCGTCATTGGAAACGGATGGAAACATCTTAGGTATGTACCCTAAATTGTGTTTCCCGTATGGACTTAGGGTTGATAGGCATTTCTGATGTGTTTCCATACCATTTCTGTATCGGATCTGTTGACATACGGGTATGGGGGGCTCTGAGGCATTTCCTTGCAACTCAGCAATGCAGATCTGCCATGCACGTGAAAAGATAAGCAGATTGTTAAAATCAGCATTAGTGCCTTCTAATTGAATAGTTCGACATGACTTTTTTGCTTCCAAAGAAATTATGGATGTAATTGAAGCTGCATGTCAAAGTTTCAAAAATTATGTGTTCTTTTCCAAAACCTTGCTTGTAGGACCACTTCATCCTCGAATGTGGATCCTGAAATTGAGCTGGAACAATACAGTCATTTTACTTGTGCTACATTGATTTTAGGTATGCAAAAAGGTAAAAGGTAGAAATGTATGTAAGGGAATGGATTGCAATCTAGCCATCTTAAGTCCCATAATTCATTTGGTAAGAATAAAGAAACAAAGAAAGAAATTATATTAATGGCTATGAATGGCGAAAAGTAGGTCATTGGGATTCGAGAATGCATCCAATTACAATAGAAAGTGCTAGATTAAATAAACCCTAGGGTCAATGAATTACTAATAAAAAAACGAAAGCACCAAAAATAAACAAGGGTTAAACCAAAAGTAGGCAAGCCCCAACCCATGTGGTCAAGGTATTAATACAAATAGCCAAGCGGTGGGAGCAAGAGCCCCTAAAGAGCATGTGTTGTTGAGATTCAGAAAGGCTGGATGGTAGTCCCATCAAGTATCTTTGACCATGCGTTGGACAAAAGAGTCATTTGTGTCATTGCCCATCACTGTGAAAGGGCCAATACAAGATCTGATAATGCTCATTGAGGAGTGTCTAGGGTTGAGGGAGATAGGCTAGGAAACCCAAGGAGGAAGTAACAAAACACTCCCCATAGAATACCTCCTAACATCCAAGGCCCGAAGTTCTCGTGGCAGTGAAGGAACTCGCAATGTGTTCCTGTCCCTACAACCTAGGAAGCAATCAAGAAGATCCACGATGCAGAAGAGTAGATCCACAACAATGAAAAGAATCAACTCCACATTGCTAGGAGATAGTTTGTTGGGGAACATTTATAATGGTGTTGTGTAGAGATGAGCCTAACCCCCTCAGTGTGTGAAGTAACAATATCCAAAGGGCGCTTAATGCCACCAACATCTGGATGGGCTGATAGAAAAAGGTGAAGAGCATTAGTTTTCTTGGTTAAAAAGAAGGATGAAAGTTTGGATTATAGGGGGCAATAGATAAAATGGCTATTGAAGAACAATGTCAACAACTCAATACTGATAATTTGTTGGATAGATTGATATGAGGTGTTGTATTTTTGAAGATATGTTAAAGAAATGGATATCAGAAGGTAAGAGTTGCAATAAAGGATGTACCTCTGACAAATTCAACCCACTAATGAGAGATATTTTGAGTTTTAGCCTACAGGAGGTGCATGGTAACATTGTCTATATGAGATGCAAATTGGAAAAAATAGAGTGATGCCAACATGCTGCCAATCATCACAACTCTTTGACGCGCCTCTTAAAAAATATGAACTCCTTTATCAAGTTCACAAAGTTGGCTATAAAAAATTTCATTGAAAGATACATGTTCAAAAATTCCGCCCAAAGTGATAAATTTAGATAAGAAGAATGCATCCGTGCTAATAATGAATTAGGTTTCTAATTGGGAATATGACGTACTTGACTGTGAGGACCACCTTACAAACGAACCATCAACATCAAGGAGCTTTCCCTTTATATGTATGAGATGTCTTCATATGTTGGTATCATCATTGTTGCTTCTAGTTGCATTGCATTGGTACATTGTAGTTGCATACTAGCTTGCTATGTATATGATACTGCTCTAAATTCAACAAAGAGTTAACTTGAATTACTATATACCAATGCATATATGCTGCTCTACCATATGTCTTTGTATCATGCTTCCTTCTATTCTTACAATTTTCATTATTTATGTTTTGTTTAGGGTTTAGATTTTCTTCTGTAGATCATCTTTTTGTTGTTTTCTCAGGCGGGAGATGGTTTAGGCCTACTTTTATGGACATTTTTGTTAGTTGTATTGCTAGGTCTCATTGGCTTATTTTTTGCCATTTTCTTACTTTATTGTAACTGGTTATACTTTCAAGTCCCATTGACATGCTTTGGTCAGTTGTGGACATTAATATAATTACTTTCTTTCCTTCGTTTTGTTTATACAAACACTTCAACATTTCAAAATCCTATCGTATTGTTTGACTCTTTAATATTTGGTTTCCAATAAGTACTTGTAATGAAAGATATTTGTTACTTCCATTGCAATTCCCAAGGTTCTTTCTGAGTTGTAGCCTTGTATGTATAGGTTTCAGTTGGTTTACTCAGTTGAAAAGCTTCTAAAATCTATTCATATTTTACAGAATGAATTTATTCATTTTTATATCATTCTATTCCTTTGTTCTTTAAATTCATTAAAGACTTAAGGAGTGCCTTTGTATATGTTAGGTCCTAGTTGTACCCATGCTGGCACCCAAGTCATACACAAAAGAGGATGTCGTGGAACTTCAGTGCCATGGAAATGATGTATGTTTACGTCGTGTATTACATACATGTTTAGAGGCTGGGGCAAGGCTTGCAGAACCTGGTACGTTGTTGGCTGTTTAGGTTATCTTTTGTATTGAACGTCTCATTTTTCAAGTAATAAATATTTACAATTGAAATATTCATAAGGAGAGTCAATATACAAACGATCATATTTCATTAAATGCTTGTTGTCTCTTCCTTGTATCAAATGCTGGTTATATTGTAAAGGCTCCGAGTCTGCTTTAAATGTCATCGTCATAAAATATTGTTGTACTTTTTGAGATAAAATATTACTATAATCAGCAGTCCAGAGCAAAGATCTGGTATTTAGCTTTTATAGTTGTCCTTCAGGCAAAGCTTTGGTAATGGGCATCATATTGTCTTTCACGGCCAAGCTTTGGCATTGAGCCTCATATTTATTCTCTGGGGCCAAGCTCTGGCATTGAGCCCTATATTTGTCCTTTGGAACCAAGCTTTGGCATTGAGACTTATATTGCTCTTAAGGGCCAAGCTTTGACATTGAGCATTATATATGTCCTTAAGGGCCAAGATCTGACATTGAGCATTATATTTGTCCTTAAGGTTCAAGCTTTGGCACTAAGCCTTACCTTGAATCGAGCCATATTAACTGTTTTGCTATGGATTGAATGCTTGTTTGAAGAAAAGTTGGAATAATGATCTGGTTGTAGTCCATTAGTGACTCCGTTGTGGCTATAAACACTAAGGGGAACTAGTCTTCAAGTGTGTTCTGGTAACAGCCTTCCTTCACACCAGGCGTCTGCAATTTTCCTTAATTGCTTTTACCAACACTTGCAAAGTTGCAAGTGTCTTTGTAAATTTGAAAACTTCCATTGCATGCAGGTACTTAAAAAAGATATGATCTGTGACATCTTCCGATTGGAAACACTTTAAATAGGGACACTAAATTCTAAAGGAAAACCTCTTTTGGAAGATCAATGATGGGTGAAAAGTTAGGTTTCGGACTGATCATTGGGAGGATTCACATCTTTTATTCATAACCCAGTTTATCAGTCTCTTCAAGATCTGTTTGAAGAGTAAGGGTATGTCCTTGTGATGAGAATTAGTCGCAGTTTGTATATATCTATGTTTAGAAAGTCAAAGCTCATGTAATAATATTATTTATAGGAAGTCACCTATCTTTGTATTTTTAGAAGATTCCTTCTCCTAGAATCTTCTTTGTATACACACACAACATAATGAGGTACAACAAGCACAGTTTTGACATTCCTTGTATCTTTTTCATTCTTGTTGCAATTGTCTCCTTTAGCTCATATCACTTGTTATCAAAGCGTGTGAGCAGGCCACTCCCTCTCTCTAGTCTTTGATTGGCTTCCTCTTTATCATTCCAAACTTTTTCGATAATGTGCCAAGTGATACCATGATCTATTATTGAATACTTAGGCCTGAACCCTGCTTTCCCTTTTGCCCTCTTACCTTTTTTTTCTGCCCACTTGCTGATTCTGTATTCCACCATGCTACCAAACAACTTTGCAAACAATGGGTTGATCATGATGGTTCTAAAATTAGGAGGATTGTTAACATCTCCACTCTTAAAAAGAGGTATTGCAAGATTGGTAGTCTAATCTCCAGGAAAACCCTGTTGAATGATGTTGTTGAATATGTCGACAATGTGAGGATCGAGAAATTCTTTCCCCCATTTTAAATATTCTACTTGAAACTCATCCAAGTCTTTGGCTTTTCCAACCCCCAATTTCATAATACCCTCCTCAACTTCTTACACAGTAAAAAGCTTTGTTGTCGTGTTGACCAAGGGGGGCCTTCAACTTCTGAATCCTGCTCATAAAGCTTTTTTGCATACTCAAACCACTGATTGGCTGTGATATTGTTGTTTTCTATATGTATTTTCTTTGATTAAAGTTCCTTCCAAAATACTTTGGGTTTTATTTCCCCAAGTATATAAGCTCTTCCCTCCTTATGGTCATGAACTCACCCTTTTTTTCTTTATGATCTGTTTGTACAACTTTTTGTTCAACTTCTCTCTGTCTGTTTCTTTTATACCTCTCCTTGCCGCTTTACAATCCTCATCAAACCATCTATTTACCGGAAAACAATTTGTTTGCTTCTTATTTTTTGTTCTTTTGCAACTTGTAAGGGCCCTCTTAATCATGTTTGTTAACTCATAACTTTTAAGGCCTTGTGGTCTTGCTTTCCCCTCTTGCATTAAGTGGCTCAATGCCTCTTTGAAGATATCACAATTTTCTTTTGTTACAAGAATCCTTCTTTTTTCCGGAAGATGTTGTTGAGATTGTTCTTTCCTTTTGAGCTTATTCTTGCTCGTCCAAGCTACCACTATGGAAATTAGCATAGTTACCGTGTTTGAAAAGTTTTGATTGTTCGGAAGGGCAAAAAAGTTCGGAAGTTCGGAATTTTGCAAAATATTCGGTTCGGTTTCATTCACAAAATTTAAAAATATATTAAAATAATAGTTATTTGTATTAATAAAGGTAAATTCAATTACACATAAAAATATAAATATACATAAAATAAATAAATAGGAAAATCGAATAGAATGTCCAACTATTATTTATAAAAGTAATATTATAATATTTTTTAAAAAAAATTACAAAATAATAGTTATAAAAGTAATACTATACTATTAATACATATTATACTTTATAAATAATAAATTTATAATAGAACCCAACTATTAAACAAGATAAAAACTTGTAACTAAGGCCTTTCTACTATATAGTCGTAAAGACTAAAATAATAAAATTTATAACTTGCATTTTATTTTCAGTTTAAAAAATATATGACTAAATACTATTGAACTATTTTAATAGTAAATTCAATATTAAAAAATAAAAAGCATGCACGATAAATTACATGAAGATTAAACTTTAAAGGCTGAGCCCTAAATAAGTTTTTAATGTTGCACTTGCAGCCGCAGGGATGAAGGGATTTTATCATTTATGGAGCTTGAAGCTCTAAAGGACCCATAAAATGCAGATAAAGGTGTTGTAATACTCAAAAAGTTCAAAATATGCCTAGAACAGCCTGTAAAATGCAGATAATGGCCCGTGAAGTTGAACGCAATGTCTGTAGGATGTTGATCGATAGATGCAATTTACACTTACATAGTGATGACCCTGTTTCCCTACCCAATGGCTTGACACAATGCATTTTCTATTTCCCATTTTCCTTGCAGCATAGCTTGAAGTCAAACAATGGAAATAGGGTTTTGATAGTTTGAGCATTTTTATTCTATTAATAAAAAAATTGATATTCAAACTGAACCAAACAAATTCGCCATTTGATAAAAGTTCCGTGCGAACCGAATTTTGACCATATTCGTACGAATATGGTAACTATGGAAATTAGATTATGATCCGACTTTAGGTCCCTGATAGAATCATCAATCTTCACTTCTCTTATCCTGTCGATTAAACTTTGCAAGCAAATTGCATAATCAACAACACTTGCCCCATTGTAGGTTTTACAAGCAAAATTTCTAGATTTATGCCATCTTTTCATGCCATTGCAAATAATCAAATCAAACATGCCACAAAGAGTAAATAATTCTTTGCCAAAATGATTAATGCCTCTGCTGTCTTCTGACCATCTTGCCCACTGTTGATTATCTTCTTCCGTGAGCCATAGCGGATTATGATTCTCCTTACTACTACAAGCATTAGCTTGCTCATTTGCAGTCCTCGCATTGAAATCACCTAAAAGAACTTCCCCTTGTGGGGAAAACTCTGAAATATCTTTCTTTAAAGCTGCATAAGGATCTTTCCCATCTAGCCCACTTTTTTTGTATGTTTTTTAGACCTGAGGTGCAAAGTAATAGGCTGCTATTCTAATGTTATTCCCATTTTATGATATTCTAAACCAAATGAACTGTTTGTTCGTGTTCTCTCTTATTAGCTGAATCTTTCTACCCTCCACTTCTCTAACTAAAACCGTTATACCTCCAAAACCTTTCCCATTGCAAACTACCTCATTCCAAACTGCAAACTTCCTATAACCTTCAAAAGGAGTCTTGCAACCATCGTGTTCATGAGCTTGTGTGAGGCAAATTACGTCTCTCCCTTCTGCTACAGGCCCCAACCCAAGTCCCCTTCTCCAAGGATAACCTCTACAATTCCAACATGCAAGTTTTAACAATACCTGGGAGGGCCCTGATTCCTATTTACTTTGGTGTTGAGAACTCGAAATAGGGTCCTCACAACTTTGCATCCACGATTGGCCTAACTCATTCCTCATTGACATCAATTTTGTTGTTCTCCCGTTGACATTTGTGCGAAGAATACTGTGACATTATCTTGCTAATAACAACTTTTCCATTGTACAACCATGCTCTTTTACATTCGTCTCTTGCAGCTCTTACTTTAGTTAATTCTTTCCTTCTATCCTCCAATTGTATTGAAGTTAAATCATCATCTAAAAAGAAATTTGAACCTTTTAAGAGTCCCTTCTTACTCAAAAGTTGGTACTTGTCTTCTAATCTCATCATGACAACTTTGATAGGTCTAGACCTTTCTTCATCTACCTTCCAATTCTCCTTGCTTGCATGATCGGCCCTCGCCATTGTAGTTTGTCTCTTAAAAAGTCACTTGTCAAGACGAAAGTATTTTCATTTTTGCCATATTCTTTTATCCCTTTGATAGTTATATTTTTTATCCTCTCCCGCCTTTCTCTATGTTCGCTTTCTTGCATTCTACCCAAATTTGCACCTATCCCACTGTCCTTGTTCGATGGTCCCTTAACAACTCGAGACCATGACTTGGTTTTGTTTGAGTTTATTTTTGTAGCACATTCCTCAACCACAAAGCCTTGAGAGTATGTTCCCTGCTCCTTCTGAGTTCTTACTTCTGTTGTTTTTAAATCTGTTAAACACATACCTGGTTTTGTCGATGCTAGCATGTCTTGCCAAGTTGTTTTCACCTTTTCATTATCATTTTTCATTTTTTGCCATTCATGCTTTCCTATTTCTAAGGCTTCTTGAATCATTGCCACTTACTCCTTTAAAACTTTATTGTCTTCTAAAAGAGTCTGGTTTGTTGTTACAATCTCTTGGATCTTGCAATTTTTCTCTTGCTCTCGAGCTTCCATGCGTTCCATTCTGCTTTTCACATTCAGCAACACTTGCATATATAACTCAGATGACCAAGTAAGAGGAGTGAAAATAGGGCTGTAGACTTCTTCCACCCCTCTGTCCTTATAGTCACATGCCCCTCGTTTGTGTGCTCCACTTTTGATTTGAGTTTTTGACCTTTATTTGAGTGGAATAGTTTTCATCTTTTGATCTTGATTTCTTTTTTGAAGTCCCCATTTAATGCGTGAAATCCCACGTTTTATTATACCTCGATATTGCTTTGCATTTACCCACACCCATTTCCCTCTTTTGACAGCTAGTGCAATTTTGCCCAAGTTGTTTGACTCCCCTACACCCACATACATTCTTTCCATTGCCAGCATTTGACCACAAATATTATCTCCTATCCTGTTTTTGCCCTAATCCCCTGTGAAGTAGTGGCCAGAGGACCCACTTGCGCTAGGACCCACTACCGTTTCTGCTATGTAGTGGGACCCACTACCATTTTTGTTTCTGCTCTGATTTGGGACCCACTACCCAAATCGAATAATTGGAAGTTGACAGAGAAAAGAGATGGAAAGTGCATACCTTGCAAATGCAGACAGTGATCAGTAGCTTTTTGTTTGGAGATGGCTTGAAGCTAATGGTCTATCGAAGCTGAATAGAACTAAAACTAGGGTAAAAATATATTATGAAAATCGTAGAATAAGCTATAAAACTTACCATTCTAAGTTTGCCTCACTATATATAATGGGAAAAGGAAGGTGTCACCAAGGAATTGTCAAGGTTTTTGTGCCTGGCAAAAATGGACACCATAATGCTTCCATTGAATTATAATTGTCCATAAAACCAAAAGCATTTATGTGCACTTGAGCACTTTTGCAAAGAAGTGGGGATGCAAGTCAACACCAATAAGACCAAGATCATGATAATATGATTTCTATTTCGATGGAAGCATTTTATAGGAAGTAACATAGTATAAATACCTTGGGTTTGATTCTAATAACAAGCTCAGTTGGGAGATTTGTAGCAAAACGAGAACTTTAGGGGGGTGGAGAGCTTTATATGCTTTCCAAAACAAATGCAGAGAGACAAAATTATGGGACTGGAAAACTATGCAGACTTTGTTTGGGTTTCTAGTAACTCCAGTGATGCTTTACGGATGTGAGGTTTGGGCTAGCAACATTTCAAACTTAAGGTGGAAACAATTTGAGAGGATTTAAAAAAGCATGATTACTAGCAAGTTCAAACCAAAGATCTCGGTCCCATATGAGTTTCTTCTAGCTGAAACGGGTGTTGTACCTTTAGAAGCTATTGTTGTGGTTCGTCTCATAGCATATTTAAAACGGGTCGAGCGAATAGATGGAAGTAGATGGCCTAAGGCAGTCCTCAACGAGTTTTTGGAGAAAAGAAAGAAGTTATGGATGAATCAAAATAACAAATGGCTTAAAAAATGGAACATTTACTTGAATGCATGTCCTAATAATAGCCAAGAGATAAAGTCTTCTGTTATAGATAAATTCTGCCAAGCAATGAGGGGAAAGCTGTTAGGGAGAAAAAAGAGGTACTATTTGGAGGAATTTAACTCTATGTGTGATCATCAACAAAAGACTTTTATAGGGGCTAATATCCTGTGGAAAGCAAAGATCTTCATAGCTCAACTGAGGACTAATTCAGATTGTCTTCGGTGTGAAACAAACAGATGGAAAAGACCTAAAAAGGTATGGGAAGAGAGAGTCTGTGTCTTCTGCACGTCTGGTGCAATGGAGTCAGAGAAAATTTCAATGTTGGAGTGTAATGCTTACAATGACATTAGGGCCCAGTTTGCTAGTACTGTGGCTGGTGCATTCTTACAGGATATTTTCAGCGAGAATAGGGTTGAAAAAACAGGGGAGCTGATTATCAAACTCACCAACTAGAGATATGAATGGCAGAAAGATACTTAGCAAGATCTGCTGTCCCATAGACTGTTTTTGGTAGCCTTGTGGACGTTAAAAGTTCTTCTTCTATACTTATATCATATCTGGCACATTTTTGCTTCTACCGCTTGACTTTTATGCCTTAGTGGAGATGTCTTCACTGCAGAATGCTGCTCCTCTGTTATCAATTGTACTATTTTTGCTATAGATTGTGGTTTTGTCCCTGGCATCATTTTTAGGATCTCTTTCTTCTACCTCGGACGTTGGCATCCAACATCTTAGACGCTTTCTCAGCAGGTGCTTACTGGAAGCTGATTTACGCACTACGCTGATATTTTCTGCTCTGCCTCACATGCCTGCTTCAAATTTTGCTGCGCTGTTCAAATTGCTGTTGTAAAAAACATTCTGCTGTCAATTGTTGATTCTACTTCAGATCTTAATTTCTGCTTTGTATCTGCCCGTCTTTATTTGATGGAGGATTCATCAAGTCCCCCAAGTTCCACCTAGAACCCCGAGTGGTCCTGTTGCTCACCCAAGGGTTCTAGGACCAAACAACAAAATGTATTTTGACTCCAACTTATGTAGCAAATGACTAGCATGTTCCAGCAACTCACGGGACAACAGTGTACCACCAGTTCTATTCTCTTTATTGACCTGATAACCCAAACTGCTTTCAAGTTGGATACCAAGATATCCATTCCCCACTTTAATTGCACAATCGATGGGGACAAACTAGATTCTTGGATTTGCAGTTTTGAGGCATACTTTAAGAGATGATCTAATCTTGCCAAGTCACAAAAGGTCATGATCGCTGAGGTCCATATAAGAGGTAAAGTAGTTATTTAGGTGATTGCCACGTGAGACACCACTTTGGTTTATGAGATCCCATTTGTGGAAGCCCTCATTGGGTGGCAATATCCTGAACAGCTTTTGGAAGCTACAAATAAACAAAAAAATGGTACTTGGAAAGAGTTCAAAACAAGTTCCAAGGCACGATTTACTCTTGGGTACAGAGAGCAGCTGTACTCAGTTTGACTCCACTATTTTTCCAAAAGTCAAGCCAATTCTCAACAATACATTGATGAGTTCAAAATGTTCTCTATCAAGTTGGTAGTGCTTGATCTTGATGAGTTCCTTCGCATCAAATTTGCCTTAGGGTTGTTTTATCATCGACAAGAGGGGATAGAGTTCTTCACTGTCGTTTTTTAAAGAGCTTGCTTACCAACTTGCTCTAAATGTGTAAGCCAAGCAACAAAAGAAAATCACTCCTTCAGTCTCATCTTAGAAGAAAAGTATTTCTACTCTAGACAACTCTTCAAATCCTGCCAACTTATCCAAGAATGGAAATTCCTCCTAGGTTTGTTCCACTAAGGGTTCTATCAGTGAGAATAACTATTGTGCCTATCATAAGTGCACTAGACATTCTATAGAAGATTGTCGTGTCTTAAAATCAAAGAAGCTGAAGGCCTTTCTAGTGGAGAAAAACTCACAACTCGAAGATTCATATGTTCAGGTATCCAATCGGAAATCTTCTAATCCTTTGTTAATTCTAATCGTCAATTACTATTTTTCCAACATTTGGGAAGCTTTATTCACTCGTAACTGCCAAATTGATAGAGTTTGATAATGACAACCAAAAGAACCCAGTTTTACTAAAGTGGGTGGATGATCTTTGTTTAACATGTTGAGTGCATCCACACCCATACCAGTAGGGATGGGCCAAAATGGAAGGACAATCAACAGTCGTCACTTGAAAGTGTTTTGTGACATCTGTGATTGAGCTGTTCCAGAACATAGTTGACTGGGATGTCACTTCATTGGATTGCTGGAGTTTGTACTTGGAGCTCCATATCAGTATGACCGTAAGGTTGTCTTTGATGGCTTGCACAAGACCTATCAACAGCAAAAGGGATGTAGAGTGTATATGTTCACTTCTTTGGTTATTGCTTTACATTTTGGTAGGTCTGCAGTTAAACATGTCAATGTGCATATATTTTAACTCTGTATCGTTTGGGAAGCTAAAGCAGATAATGCCCACAAGCTCCCACCTTCATCCATCAAATCCATCTTTGATGTACATCCTTATGCTTTTAAGGATCCTAAAGGGCTTCCTCTTTTGTCCATCCAACATTCAAGCGAGATGGAGTCAGGTTCTTGGTTGCCTATCGGCCTTCGTATTGCACTACATCTATTGAAAGTATCGAGATAGAGTGCTGAATCAAGATATTGTTAACAATTCTCCTTATGGGTTTCCTGCTCTTTTAGTGCAAAAGAAAGAGCATAATGAGTGGTGGTTAGTCACACATTATTGGGATCTTAACAAAATCACTATGAAGAACTGATACCCACTTCTCATGAACGTCAATCTTCTTGATCAGCTTCAATTAAGTAATTCACTAAGCTCTACTTGATTTCTGATATCACCAAGTCTGCATGGAGCATCTTGATGTTTGAAAAACAACCTTCAAGACAATGTTTGGGCTCTACAAGCAGTCGTTCAGGCCTTTTGGTCTCACCAATGCACCTGCCACTTTCATATGCATCACAATGATAATTTGAGGCCCATCTTTGTAAATTTGTCATCTTCTGCCTAGATAACATCTTGCTCAATAACAAGACTTCGAATGACCATGTGGTCCATGTCTAGAAAATGTGGGATCATGTCTGTCAACACTCAACACCAACTCCTAGCCAAGATGAAGAGGTCGTTCTTTGAGCAAACTTCTGTCAAGCACTTGGGATTTCTCATTGATGATTATGGCATACATGCAGATCTGTGGCCCACTTCATCTAGCATTTCAGATTTGAAGAGTATTTTGTAAGGCATGAACTTCTATAGGAAGTTCATTCATAACCAGTGTTATGTGGGGACACACACCCCACATCCCCAAGTTGTCCCGGACAATTCGGGTGCTTGGAGATGGGGATGAAAGGTCCCCCACCTCCCCTCCCCCCACGTCCTGCCCAAAATTTTATTTGAAGGGAATGTCCCAGGAATGTTCCCTGAGTTTCAGGATGGCACTCAGGGCGTCCTGGGTGCTTTGACCAAAAGGGAACGCTGTAGGGGACGCCATGACATTCCCAGGATGGTTGAGGGATGTCCCGGCATCCCCTGCGGCCCAGCATTTTTTCAAAACAAAAATATAAAAAACAACCTCTTGTATCCACTGTACATTTTTTGCTTGCTTATTTACTTGTACATCATTTGCTTGCCCATGAGAACAAAATCATCTCTTTGTTAGCTAATATCAGTATGAAATCTGCAGGTATGAGTACTGGTTTCCCTAGTTTTTTCTGCATTTTCTCAGGCAGTATATTTATACCTGAACCACCATCATCGAATGCTTTTGATAGGACCATTTTGATGATTCAGATGGTTATTGTTGGTATCTCATGAATTTTCAGGCATCAAAAAATTTCCTTCTTCCATTTGTTTGTGTGCCACTCATGGTTATGATAGTGTTTTAGCTTGAGCTAATAGTGGTAGACAGCTCATTAATAACTTTACTGGAACTGTCACCATGGCACCATAAATTAGATTTACTGTAATGAATTTTCATCCTTCTTATTTTCAATCTCAATATGGACATACCTTCTGTCACTTGATACATCTATTCTCATTTCTTGTCTCAATGGTGGTGGTGGTACAGCCTCTTGTATCTAGTGTACATCATTTGCTTGCTCATTTAAATTGATTCTAATTTCTATGTTAATGTCTACGACTCAATATGAAATATGAAAAATAAACATAGCATTTTGGCTTATGTGATGAATATTTAGATTAATGGTTTCAACCTTCAGGCTTTTGGCTTTAAGTCTTAGTTTATTCTTGTTATATTTGTGATTTATATAAATATATATGTATTATCTTTATAGCCAACCCCTTGCCGTCCCCAAAATATGGATTTTTTTTTGCTGTCCTGGAAATTCCATCCCTATGTCCCACCGTTCTGGCGTTCCAAAGTCTTATGTAACTATGTTCATAACTACTCACATATTGCCCCCCCTATTCACCAATGTACACACTTGGAAACTCTTACATGGAGTCCACAAGCTGTTCAAAAGATGCTCTTTGCACTTCTCATGCTTGGTCTTTGACCTACAACATCCATTTGAGCTTGAGATTGATGCTTCTCCGCATGCCATTGATGCGGTTCTAAGGCCTTGTTAAAGGCCAAGCTCATTTATAGCACATGCAACAAGGAATTCTATGATGTAGTCCAAGCACATAAACAACAAATTCTTTCATTATATTCTCGGTAAGGAGTTCATTCTGCACATGGATCACTAACGCTTTCAATTCTTGAACTCTCAGTTGAAGATTCCAAACATTGACATTTTAGGTGGGCATCTTATATTCAGTAGTTTCATTCTACGTAGTCGGGTACGCACATGTAGGGGCCTGTCCTGGTACAGGTCTAGTTCGTCTGCAGGTATGGACATGATATGGCAGGGAGACTTGGGTACGAATGGATTTGTCTTGGGATGAGCCCGTGCATACTTGGACAAAAAACCATTGTTTATATAGATTTTTATGTTTTATGTTTAAAAAAGTCAAAAATGGACTTCAAAAAAGATTAAAAAGGCATTCTAAACTGTAACATACATTCCCAAACTCTTTTTGAACAACACACTTACCTCACATTGCATACTTACCTCTGATTGCACATTTGCTCTCTCAATATCATATTTTCTACTGCTTAGGGCCAAAACTCTATCTCTTTGCTAATCCTATTCTACTATAACTGCCAACGATTTTAAAGAGCTTGCAACAAAGAGGCTAGAGGGTACTTCACACGATTTGTGCTCGCTTTCTGAGGTTTGTTTTTGGCTGTTCCTGCTGTTTTTGGACCATATCTGCCCTTGTCTGCACATTTCTTTGCATATCTTTCCTCTTTGTTGCATCTTGCCTGCATACCGGACTCTGATAATATGTCTTGTATCCTTGTTGAGCAATACTCTCGCAGACTCATGGGTCAATCCCCGGACTTGCGAGAGCTCACCCACACTCCCATGGCTGATAGGACTGCCAAGTTTTTTGTCTAAAATCCATTATATAACCTCACTTATCCTCTCTCGTTCCCCGCAGATCGATCTTGGGTTGCTTTCCAAACTGGGACAACTCGTTCTCCTTTGCAACTATTGGACCTCTGACCTTTTGAGCATGCTGGGTCTTCCAGACTCGAGACGGAACCCCCTTCCCTAGAACGATCGTGAGTTCATCCTCTAGTGGAAAGGGATCCCAAGTAGCTGCACGCAATCATCCAAAGTTACAACCTTCTCCATTGCATGAGGTGGGACTCTTCCCACCAAAGCCTGCAACATTCCACCTCTCCTGAGTGGACCAGTTTCATTTCAAGTGCGAGTGTTTCCACCTCCCATGATTTCCCATAAAGGCCATCACTCTCCCACATGGTGCAGGGCTTCACCCTTGCCAACCCAGAGAAAGGCTTCTCGTCTGGATCACGTCTTGTAAAGGCCACACACCATCTCCCTAGCGCGTGGTTTCACCCCTATCACTTTGGAGGGTGCCCTTGCATCGAGAGTTTTCCCTGGATCGCTGATACTTGCACTGGGAGTACCATGTTCGCCGTGGTGACCCAAGTTCGTTTCCTTGTGCATTCGAGGTGTCCTCTAGTGATGATGATTTCAACTGCCATTTGCGTTGTAGGGGTTCTTGGGATGCCTATCAGCCGGTGTTGCGTTTGTCTAGAAACACCAGCTCTGCTGTTCTCTCGTCTGCTATTGCGAGGACCCTCCTCACTGTGGAGGTTGTTAGGATCTTCCTAGAGATCATGACCTGTGGCATATTCAGTTCAGTTGCCCGCAAGGCCTGCCTCCTAAGTATCTTCCCCATATGGGTGATTATTCAGACCCCTACAATTGTAAGCAGTATGACTATTCCACCTGCATTGCTGGGAATTGAGCCGTCCACAAGAGCAATCACCGTATTCGTGCCCTTAGCCAAACCTGCTAGAATTATCATAGGAACCCGCTAGCCCCACATGACGTAAAAGCTCGTACATGGACTATATGGTGGAGAGAGGAAGGGAATAATATCCAAACATAATTTGGGAGAGCCATGCAACATTGTTAATGGTGTACTACTCATCATCAAAGTGGATTGTGGTGTAGTATGTCAGGGGATGGGAGGGCGGTGGCAGGTGGTGGGGGGTAGGAGTGAGAAGCAACATGTAGGGTGAAAGTCAAGGAAACATTGTTGGCAAGTGGTAGCTGATGGGAAATAAGGAAGTCTCGGATGTGGGGGATGAGGGATTTGCAAATGATAATATAATCCATTATGCTTGCACCCCGTCCAATGGGGAAAACAGGTGAATCTAATAGAATCAGGGAAACAAGGAAGCCCGTTGATAATGTGGAGACTCTGTGACGCTCGCATCAGGAGGTGCCTCCCATAGGCTGTGACCAGAGTATTCCCATTTGTTAATTGTCTCTGTAAACCAAGCTCCTCATGATCCAACTCTTGAAGGCATAACTCATCTTGTGAAAATTATGAATAAGCTTATGGTGGGTCTCTGTACTGGCATTGAAGCCTCCCAAAAGAAGACCATCAGCCACGAAGGAATAATGGGGAACCTTTGGATAAAGGTCAAGGTGTGGGTGTTCATCAATGTGTACAATGAAGGGAGATGAAGTGAGGGGAAGTAGAAAATCGCAATGAATACATCACAGATAAGAGATGGAGCCCTCTAAACATGTAACTGCATGTATTTAGAATGGACATCAGAAGCTACTAATGACACATCAGACCTGAGGCTGTCATGATTGAGGCGCCACCCCCTTGTACCACGAACACTACCTGATCTATGGTCTCATGTTGACAAGATGAGACCCATAAGTAACATGTAACTGGAGGGAGCCCCCTTTCTGGGCTATCATGGGTCTCAGTAAGGAAGATGAGATATCGCGGTGCAATCACAACCTAGAAGGTACCCAAAAAAGACCATGAAGCACAATTACAGTTTCAGGAAGCAATGGAGATGCCACTTATCACCGGTTGAGACCTTGGCTGCTGTCATTTTGATGGTAAAGGGCGTGACTACACTGGAGGTGGAGAGAATCACAGCCCTGCAATTGCAAATGGCCACCTGTTTTTTTTCTTTCCTAGCAACGGCTATCAAGCCCCAAGCTTTCTGAGGCTCCACTTTATTGGGCAGAGAAAAGAACTTCCTTTTAGATTTCAGAGCTTTTAAATGATCCTCTGTTGATCGGAACTTGATAATAAGTGTTGTTGGGAGTCATTCGTGCGTTGTTGAGGGAAATGTCCTTCAAGCCTAGGGACTTCTGTAAAATGGTTTACCCAGCTTGCAAGGGATCAATAGACTTAGGCAGGCCACAAACCAGAAGGTTAAGGTCCTTGGCTTGATGTACTTTCTCCTCATCAAATTTGACTTGCACAGCCATTTCAACAATTGGAGGGGCCATCTTCCCTTTAACTATTTGGACCCACAATTTTTGTTCATCTACTTCTTTTTGGATGGACCATTGATGAGTTGCGGTTGCCTGCTTCAGGTGCTCCTGTTGGGAAAGTATATCAGAGTGTTTCTTTTTAATCTCGTGAACCAAATCTTGAAGCTGCTGAAAGTGTGGTGCATCTACAGGCGGGCCTTGAGACTTCTCAAGTAAAATAGTCCTCGACCTCAAGTCGGCAGTGATAACGTCTTTCTCTTGCATTTGTTGTTTGAAGAGTGACATGGTCTGGTCTTTCTCTTGCTGATGCTGTTTGAAAAGTGAAAAGAATTCCTGAAACTTGGCACCCATTTTTTCAATAGCAGAAATCTTGCTGAACAGTCTGTTGTATTGGATCTTGGGGGTAATGACAGCTCGGGGTTTGGGTCCTTGAAGCATAGGATGAGATAGGGGGAGGAGGAGATCAAAAGGGCCTCCAATTTCAGAAAGGAGGTCTCTGTATTCTGATTTTCTGTTAACGTATGCTCAGTGATTTGGTCAAACACTTGGCAGCCAACGCAAAAATGGCCAGTGCACCATGTTGAACGTTGAGAGTCAGCCCACAATGCCCAAAGCTTTGTCAAAACCTGATCTAATCCGTGTCCTAGGGCCCATGCCACAACGAATTGTATGCGGTCTGAAACTGTTCACGCTCAAACCCATCTGAATCTGCTCACAGTCCCTTCCGAAAATGTCCACGATCTTGTCTGAAACTGCTCACAACCCTTGTGAAATTGCTCATGAATCCCGTCTGGAATTTTACCTGTTGTTGGATGCCCGTGCTGTCTAAGTTGTGCCATGTGGCGCTATCTCATCAACTCTGAGAAAAATGAAACGTGGACTGAGCTTAACAATAGAATTGCGGAACACTCCACACAGGGAATAAATGACTCCAACTCAAAATCATTCTGAGTTACAAAAGATAAAATAACTCATAATTGAAAATAGAAGAGATAAAGAGACACTGAAAAGTCCAGGAAGAAAAACACAAAACAACAAAGAAATAATGGGGGGATTTAATCAGAACTACTTATGCATAAGACAAACTTTCAAGAGAGTGAAGGAAAGCTTTTTTTACAAATGAATTATTATTTCAATGTTATCCTTTCAATTTTCAAAATAAGGTGGCCCTAAATTTGTGAAATTTGGGTGTGTTGGTGACAACATGTATGTCAGAGCATGTGTATTACAAATGGATCAAATGCATTTGTAATATAATAACAATAGCCATTTCTTTTTATATATGTATTTGTTTCCATAAGGAAGCCCAATGTGTTGTCTGGAGTGTAAGACTCAACATAGGCATTCAAAAAAATGCAAAAAATTTATCAAACACTAATCTAAACTGAGGATATAAAAAGCATGAATGAGCAAGTGGAGTTTTCTTTTCTGCTTACCAAGCATTTGCCTCTTCAAACCACAAAGTTTGGGCATGTTATAGAAGTAGACCACCATCAAAGCATACCTTCAACATAATACCATATTGTAGCCATCTTAATTGCAGTAATAGATGCTCTAGAGCTTTTCTGTGTTCCTAAAACTGCTACAATTTACTTTTGGCACCTTGTAGTGTACATCAATGTAAGAGCAAATTTATTATGTATCAATTACAATTATGACGTAGGAGCATCTGGGCTTGTCAATCAATGTTTGCATTCTATTAAGCATTTTGTTGTGTTTCCGGAGTCGCATGGTGAAGAAATACATTTCTGGAGGATAATGGAGTCTAGTGTGGCATTCTGCGGAGTGCACAAGTTCTTTACGCAATGTGTGTTGAGTGCGCAGTCCTTTTGCGTAGTGTTTGGCCCATCACAATTATCCAGTGCGCAACATGTTTGTGCAATCTTGTTCATGCCACGAACTCAAAATTGTTGGTTGATTGAAGGCATAAGTTACGGGAAAGGCTGACTGGTTATGTTTGGGTCTATTGTTGTGTTCTTTGATCCATTCTTTTGAATTCTATAGAATTTGAAGTCTTAGGAGATGACATGATTGGCTATATAAGTAGAGCCCATTGCCGTAGATTTGTAGTTCAAGTTTAAGCAAGAACTCGGGGGTATGCTTAAGGGAAGAGTAGAGACCTGAGCTTAGTGCTCATTGTGAATAGAAAGAATGAAGAAGCTGTGACATGAGAGGAGATAATTGAATGATGTTTGTTTTTGTGATTTGACATGACACAAGATATGGAGTGTAATAGGCTGAATCATTGGCAATCGGTCTGATGTTGTTGTTTCTTTGAATAAGATATCCCAAAGCTTTGTTTTTGTTTAAATATGCGTTTATTTCATTATTCAGTCGATGCGTAAATATTTAAGTGTTGTTTCCGTTGCATTCAAAGGGCTGCGAGGTTTGTGACCGTCCTTAGCTTGACTCACACACCCGTCTGCATCATTTGGTATCAGAGCAAGGATTGCTTTCCTTGAGAGGCACAACAGTTCTTGTGGTTTTCCACATTTGTGAGTGCGGGTAGAAAATCGTTGCAAACATCTTCTAGCAAATAACTGTTGGCTAGAAGGTGTGAGAAAGAAGTGACACAGTAAGCTTTTGCGGTTGTCCAAAGTGCAGATTGTGGGTAGAAGGTCGTTGTAAGCATCTTCCAACATAAAAATAGTTGGGTAGAAGATTCTGAGATTGTGTTCGCGAATTCAAAGAAAGAGTAATCAAAATAACATTGAAATAGCACACTGGAGGAATGTAAGATGCCGGAATTAGGGCATGATAGTTGAGGACTTGGTTGAGATGATGCGAACTTGCAAGCTCGCTTGGAAGCCATGGAATTTGCATAACGCCAAGGTGTTGTGTAAAGCAATAGTGATGATGAAGGTGGACCTGCACATTAGAGAGCACATGCTGCAAATGTGAGCGCGAAGGTGAATGCAAATGCAGAGGAAGAGGATGCACAAAATGGTCTTGAGGATAGACTGCTTTGTGCAATCAATAGGATGGGGAGTAAATCAAGATTGGACACCCCTTGTTATTCTGGTACTTTGGAGCCAACAAAACTTGTGGATTGGATAACAAAGATGGAAAAGTATTTTGAATATGAAGGCATGGCGGATCCCAGGAAGTTCAAGTTTGCATGCACAAAGTTGAAAGGTCATGCATCTCTTTGGTGGAAACATATTTAGACCAACCGAGTGCAATGAGGTAAGCAGAAGATCAAGCCATGGGATAAGCTGATTGATCCGTAAACTACCTTCTTTTAACGATAAACAAATCATATCTTAGTGATAATGAATGAACAACTTAAAACCAAGTTCGTTTTATCAAGTATGTCATGAAAGAAACATTCATACAGTACTAAAATTGAGAGAGGAAAGACAAGGAGACAAATTTTATCCTGGAGAAAGCTATTATGGGAAAACTCCAGCCGGGTAAGCAATTGCTTCCCTTCACTATGTAAATTTCCAAACAATACAAGTTCATTGTCAAAAGATGACCTTCTAGAAGGATTCAAGCTCCTTCTACTTGCATTACTTGCTTATAATCCTCTACAAGAAAGAACTCAATTGTCTATGAACAAAACAAGAACAATTCCAACATCCTCCTTCGCTCATACTTGAATTCACTTCAAATCACCCTAGAATGAGTAATTACACTTGTATGTATAGTTGCTCCGCCCAAGGACAAATGGAGAGGCGAAACGAACCGATTTGAGAAGCCCAAACATTTTCAACTATTTGAATTCCTCATTTTGGCATCATCGGGTGTAGAACCGCCGATTTCTGCTGGGGCAGTTGCGCAACCGTCGTGGCAGTTATGCAAGGGGGGGTCCTATAGGTGGTGGTCCCCCCCGATCCACCAGTCTGAACTTACAAACCGCTACTCTGTGAAGAGTGGCGTTTTCACAATTGTCGCGGCGGTTTTGTGACCACCGCGCAATTATCACATTGAATAGAACAACAATGGCCTTTTTCGTCATTTGAAGGTGTCCAATGCATCACTATTTTAGTTATGACTTAACCATTTTGCAAAATAATGAACATGTTGAGGGTATGCACTGCAAGTTTCAATAGGAGAATACATAGAATTGGGTATTGCTAGATCAATTTTTACTATTGGAACCGCCTTTATATTATAAACAAAATAATCACAAAGTGTCCACATAGTAACTTGGCGGCCGACAGAGAACATGACCTCAAAAGAGACTTAAAGTCTGAAGGGATCATACAACAATTGTCCCACATATGGTGGTTAACCAAAACATGCCACAAAGGTCTATACATAGACACGACCATGAGGAGCTTACAAATTGAAAACCAAAACAAACTATATCATCACCATTACGCACACAGTTTAGTGTCACCTAGAGGTGGAGGTGGATCATCCCTTTAATTTGGAAAAAGCCAAGTGTGCATTAGGCTCATTAGAAGGGGGTACTAATCATCCAGCCATCCTGGTCCTAAATCTGAACACTAAGTAGGAACCATGATCCCTAACCAGGTGGAGGAGACCTGCCAAACTGAGAATCTCCCCCAAGAAGGAGACCCCTAGTTCGAAAGAACTGAAAATTGCTTTACCATGCGCATGAGGGATCCAACCAGGCCTAGTAGAGGAAGAAGGGCCAGGGTGAGCCGGCGATGGAGAAGGGTCAATCACTCTTAAGTGGCTACGTGACATGGACCAATGACTTCTGTGAGGCAGTGGAGGTGAAGGACGCATCAATCATCATCTAGGAGGGACCCCGACTCATGGTACAAGGTGCGCTACCCCAATGGTCAAGAAAGCTGCTGGAGATGAGCAAATTTCAGCGCCACTTTCTGAGCTTTGGCTTGGATCTGCAAACACACAGAATACAAAATTGCCACCTTTTCATTAATAGAAATCTCCATAGTGAGCTCGCAGTGCTGAAACAATGCATTATTCCTAACTTTCCAAAGCTGGAAGAGAATAACAAAACAAAAAAAATGCCAAAGAGAAGCAATGTAAGAAGGCAAGTTACCATAATCCCCCAAAAAAAATTTTCCAATCAAAAAAAGGGTGATAAGGCTGGAAAAGAGATATGGATCCAATGTCCTCGTTGCACTTTGAGCACTGTGGGGTAAAATAAAAAACATGTTTGAAAGACTGCCAGCTGGATGACCACAATAAGGGCATTTGGGGTTAGGAATGCCTAATGTGGTTTAACTGTTCACTAGTGGAAGACCTTGGTAAATGATCCAAAGAGAAAAAAATCAACTTGGGATCAAACAGAGGATTCCATGCCTCGATGGAGACAGTTGAAGCCTTAGTGTGGAGGGGGAAGGAGTGCAAGTTCCACTTTGTGAGTTGAGCTTATCTAGAGCATGAGAAATAGGAGAAACGCAAAGAATAGATGACTCCAGAACATATTTCAAGAAGGGAATATCCACATTCCATCTCCAATCTTTCCACCAGGCAAGAGGTGGTTGAAGGTAAAGCATGTGCAACATGACATTTGGAATAAGAGATTGAATTCTTAGGATAAAAGGCAAGTCGGAATTGGCTAACTGGAATTTCTGTTTTAGCTCAGGCCACGAAAGCCAATCTTTGTTGGAGACCAAATCCCTTATGGTCAAAATTTCCTTTCGAAACAACCTCACAACCTTGATGTCCAACAATTCTGCCAACGGCAAGTTATCTGAAAAAATAGGGGACCACCATATATTATGATCATTGAAGGAGAGACCAGTTCGGAAGGCATCACCAACCCAACGCATCAGATCTTTCACTAACTCGACGGCCTTCTAGATGCTTTTCACCACACAAACATACCAAGTATTTTAATTGGCACTCTAGTAATAATTAAGGTATGAAAGCCAATGTTCTTCCAACATTTTTTACCATAAGGAGAACCACATGAAATAAAATGTCTTAAGAGAATTTTCCAGGCATTGTTTGCCATGAATTTGACAATGAATTACCCATTTGGCACAAAGGGTTATACTCTTCCTGTAAACATCAATGACACCCATACCACCCTAATCCCTTGGAAGTGTGCAAATTTCCCAAACCACTCTGTGAAAACCTCCTTGTCTGTAACTCGACCAAAGAAAATCCCTTAAAAGCTTGGCCAATTTGTTAAAGGAATCCCGAGAAGGACACCAACATGTTGATATAGTAAACCTGAGTATGCGTTAAATGCCAAAATTTTAGTGCAAACTTGGAATTTCTCGGCCAACGATAAAGGTCGAGAGACCCACTTATGCACTTTCTGCTCAACCCGATCAATCACAAACTGCCACAAGGCGGAGGATTCGCTGTCAAAAGCAAAGGGGATCCCCAGAAACCAAAACATTTCTCCTCGCTGAATCCACTTCCATATAAGTTCCAACCAATCTGGCATGGGCCAGGGACTTTGACGGAAATAACAAAGATTTAGCAAGCTGAACATTAGACCCCAAGGCTTTGCAAAAAGAGTGTTGAGACAAGAAAAATGCTTTTGGATATGATCTTGCTTCAATTCAGCTAGATTGAGAAAAGAATCATTGGATTCAAGTGGCCATTAATGAGTTGGGTCTTTTGATCAGGAAGATAAATCCCCTAAATACGCCTTTGCTCGGTTCTGTTGGAAATAAGATAACCAAGCGTGTTAGTGGCTAGAACAAATGGGCAGGAGAAGAGGCACTCACCCACTGTCGTATGGAATCGAATAAAACCTAATAGCTCAGACGACATGGACCATTAATAGTAAGATTAAAGAAGAAACATCAAACAAAAAGAGTCCCAAATATGCATTGAGAAAGAATTTTGGCAAATTTCCCATGAAGCATCAAAAGCATAGCAAGTAATGAAAGGCCAGTCATATATACGGAAGTCGTAAGCCTTCTTCAAAATCAATGCTTTGAAAAAAATCACCCTTTGCATAACCACCGAAGTTGATGCACATTCTATCGTCACTTACACATTCCTGAACAAAATAATGATGATAGCTATGTAGATGATATTCATTTGGTACCTAACCAGATCTTGTGTCTTGTGTCTCACTAATCTCATCTCTTGGAAATGCTATGTTGAGAATATGCATTACAAGTATAACATAAGGCAATAATGTAGCTATAGATCCAAATCATCCCTCCCCAATTTGAGGCTTTTAAGTCCCTAAAAGCTTCAAGGACTGATGAGATGAGGAAATTTCTTCCCCACATCATCTCTGGAATACCACTTGACCTTGGTAGGCAATTGGCCTTTCAACCCAATCAATTTCCCTGTCCTGCACTCCTCTCTGTGTCGTCCTCTCTTTCTGCTGCAATACCACATCTTCCTCCAATTCCAATTGATTATTTGGAGCAAGATCCTCAATAGACGGTAGCAACACTCCCTCTTCTTCCTCATCCAACATGGAGGGCTCAAAGAGACGTAAATTTTCAACATTCACAACTGAGTAGATCCTCATATAAGGAGGCAAATCCAAGCGAAATGCATTCTTACCCACTTGTTCCAAAATCTCAAATGGGCCATATCGAAGAGGCTTGAGTTTCTTAGCTTTTCCCTGTAGCGTTTCTCTGTTCAAGTACAACCATACCTTGTCTCCAACAAGGAAAGAATGCTCAGTTCTGTGTTGATCATGCCTTGCTTTTTACTTGGCCTATGACTCTTCCAACCTCTACTATACCTGGAGGTGTATCTGCTGAATTTTCTCAATGAAATCCTCAACTTTGTGGACTTCCAGATTCCACTTTCTCTGTCAGTCTCTACATGGTAATCTCAAAACAACATCAAATGCACTTTTAGGAAAATAACCAAAACATGTTTCAAAAGGAGTCTTACTGGTAGAAGCATGAACTATCCTGTTATAAGAATGTTGGATATATACCAAATTCTCATCCCAAGTCCTAGGATGTTTCCTGTTGTACCCTCTCAAGAGCTGAACCAAGGTACGGTTTACCACTTCTATTTGCCCATCTATCTGCGGATGAAAAGTGGTAGACCTCTTCAGCTTAGTATCCATCTTCTCCCACAAAGTAGACCAAAACTTTCCTATGAACCGTGAGTCCCTGTCTGACACAATAGAATTAGGCAAACCAAAATGAACCCACACATTAGCAAAAAATAACTCAGCTGCATCAGCTGGCTTTAATGGTCTTCTTGCAAGGAATGAGAATACACATTTTGCTAAATCGGTCTACTACCACAAAAATGTAATCATGACCTTTTTTGTAAGTAGGCAAATGACCCACAAAATCCATGGAGATGCTTTCCTATGGCCAGGAAGGAATTGGTAATGGCATATATAACCCCAACTTTCTATTATCAGGCTTGCTTGTACTACATAAAACACAGCCCCTGATGAATTTAGCAACCTCTGCTTGCATGTTTGGCCAATAAACATACCTTTGTAAGTGCGCTACAGTCTTTGTAACACCAAAGTGACCAGCTACCTTGGAAGTGTGTGCTTCCCTCATCAACTGAACTCTTTCCCCCTTAGGCACACAAAGTTTCTCGTTCTTGTAGAGCAACCCATCCTGGAAGTAGTATTCTCCTCTACGTGCAAAGCCCTCAGATGGAGGTTTCTGTTGAAAGATCTTTCCAAAATCCGGATCCTGCTCGTAACCTTCCTGATATGCTTCACACAAAAAAGGCTCAAGAAGAGTTAACGTGCCCATAGCTGAAAGTAAAGGATGCCTAGATAACATATTAACTAAATCGATTGGCTAGTCACACCTTTCTTATATTTTATAATCAAATGAAACTTTGCAAAAAACCCATCCATTTATAGTGTCTAGCTTGCTAAAAACATTTAGCCATTTATGAGCCTGCAAATATTGAAGAGGATGGTGATTGTGTGTATGATAGTTTCTTTACCCATCAGATAATGTTTCCATTGCTTGACCGCTTGCACAAGAGCATACAATTTCTTATCATATGTACAATAATTCAGAACTGCACCATGAAACAATTCAGAATGCTAACATACGGGCCTACCTCTTTGAAGTAGGACAACCCCCATAGCATAAGATAATGATTGGCAAAATGTATTACAATTCACTATCAAAAGGAAGATTGTAAGTTAGGTAATGTAAAATTGGAGCATGCAAAATTCTATTTAAACGACTTAAAACAATGTTGAAAACTGTCAAAGAATTATTGAAATTGTTTAACTGGACAAGAAGTTCCATTAGAACTTTGTATTAAACAAATACAGAACTGCAAGAACTTCACCCTTTCTGGTCTCGGTCAAACTCGATAGTGGAGGAATTCTGAATGGCTTTATCTTAGCCGGAAGAAATCTTTCAAAGATGATCTAACCACATGTTCAAAAGGACAAGTGTCTGTTGGGGATGGTAGATCTGAACTCATTCAACATCTAAGGATCTCTGACAGAAGAAAACATGAGAATAAAATGGATCAGTCAAATGGTCAATAACTGCTTTTCAAAAGTTTTGTTAAAATTACCAGAATGTCATCCATGTATCAATGACTTTCCCCCTTCAACAAAATCGCCTCATTACCTCATTCTCAACCTCATATTGGAGCATAGTCGGTGCATTGCATAGCCCATGGATGGTTTTTATCTAATTCATCCATAATCCGATCTGCCAAGTCTTGATACAAAAGTTGTTTCGGGAACAAATGGTCACTCTTGGCCTTGATTCCTCTGGTGAATGACCCAAGATAACACCATCAAGCTTATAAATATCTTGTTGGGTTTATTTTGATCTTCTAATAAGGAAGAGGTGCTATCTCTTGATGATTTTACCCATTAGATAAAGCTTCCATTTCTTGACTTAAAAAGAGCATACATATTTCCTTAGGTACTAAAACATATGATACAATGGAAAGTCAAGGATTTGCTCCTTGTTAAAACAATTGCAATGCTGTCATACAGGCCTACCTCATTGAATAGGAAACTGCCATGTATAATCCCAAGCATGGTAATCTACTTCGAAAGGAAACTGCAAGTTAGGTAATGCCAAAATTGGAGCATGAATAATCTTGTATTTGAATTACTCAAAAGCATCATGTTGTTTCTTACCCCAATTAAAAACCTTACCACCTGCTTGTCACATAATGTAGAGGCGCTGCTATGGAAGAGAAGTTCTTGATGAACTTACTCAAATATTGAATTGCACCAACAAAACTCCTTGTCTCGGTCAAACTAGATGGTGTAGGCCAATTTTCAATGGCCTCTATCTTAGCCGGATCAATCCTCAACTCTCCATCTCCAACCACATGCCCCAAAAAGAAAAGTGATTGTTGAGCAAACTCACACTTCTTCTCATTCAACACTAGTCGGTTCTCCTTTAAAACTTGCAAAACTTGATGCAAATGGTTAATATGCTCCTCAAAAGTTTTGCTAAAAACCAGAATGTCATCCAAGTACACAATGACAAAGGAATCAATAAATGGCCTCATTACCTCATTCATCAACCTCATGAAGGTAGCTGGTGCATTGCATAGCCCAAACGGTAGGACCAACCATTCATACAACCCTTGCCTGGTCTTGAACGTTGTTTTCCAGATGTCCTCTTCCTTAATCCAAACTTGGTGATACCCAGATTTCAAATCAAGCTTAGTAAAATATTTAGCATGTTGTAATTGATCCAACAAATCATCAATTCGAGGAAGAGGGTACCTATTTTTGATGGTTATTTTATTTAATGCTCTATAATCAACACACATCCTCCATGAACCATCTTTCTTAGGTACTAAAACAATAGGAGAACCACATGGAGAAGTGCTAGGATGGATTATACCTTGCTTAATCAAAGACTGTAACTATTGTTTTACCTCATTGGCATCCTTCAAAGACTGTTTGTACAATCCCAAGTTTGGAAGTGGACTATCGGGTAGCAACTGTATCTCATGCTCAATTGGCCTAACCGGAGGTAGCCCCGTAGGCTCTTGGAAAACTTCTTTGAATTGTTGAACCAAATCATTCATTTACTTCTGCTCTTTGTTAGTAAACATGCTACAAGTGGTTTTAGATGCAACAACTTCCTCTTCTTGTATATCTCTCAAAAGAAGTAATGCAAATTTCCCACTAGCATTAATAAGCTTCTTAGCTTCAGAGGCACTTACCAAAGAGATCTTTGAGTCTCTTGTAAAGGCTGAAATGAGGTAGTTCTTACCATCCTTCACCAAGTGGTATTGGTTGGCTCTTCTCATGAAGATGGCATCCCTGATATACAAGTATGGGCTGCCAAACACTACACCACACACATCAAGAGGAACAATATCCAAAGTAGTTTCATCAATGAACTTCTTATCAATACCAAACGTAATTTTGCATTGCTTGGTAACCTTGATGTCTACGCCTTTCTTCACCCAACCCAATGAATACGGATTCAAATGATTGTAAGTCTCTAACTTTAATTTATCAACTAACTCCTTACTTATCAAATTAGCTTGAGAACAAGTATCAAAAAGAATATCCACTTTGGTTTTCTTCACTTGGATTTTTATATGAAAAAGCTTAGTAAGTTCATCATTTCTTGAACAACATAATTACTACCCAAACATACCTCTCTACGGACGGAGGTACAACACATTGTCTCATCCACCTCTTCGCTGCAAAATATTTCCTCCCTTTGGAGGGCAGCCATGGCCTTCTTTTTATTCTTCTTATTCTTGAAGGGATGTAATTCCGGGTGGAGCTTCCAACATTTTTCCTCAGAATGAGTGTCAACATCACAAGGACCACAATGAACTTTAGTATCCTTCTTAGAAATGGAAGTAGCATTCTTCTTACCTTTCCCTTTTCCTTTCTCCTTTTGCTTGGTGTCACCTTGTTTGTTTGAAGCATGTTGAGAGGTAGATGAACTCTTCTTCTTGTCCATCTCTAGATAGTGGGCTTGAGAACAAGCCTCATCTACATTCACCGGCTTGGCCAAGAGAACTGGTCTCCTCAAGTGGCTATGGAGTCCACCAATGTACTTCATTAAAATGTCCCGGTCCACTACATCTTTTCCCATTTGGACAACTTTCTTCCAGAACTCACTGGTGTACTCTTGCACATTTTGGCCTTGCTTCTGCCTGAGATATTGCCAATACATGGACCTCTCTTCCTCATAACAAATAGGATAGAATTGCTTTTTTTATTAGCTTCTTAAATTCATCCCACTTAGAAATAGGAGGAAGCTTCTTAACAACCAAAGTATGAACATAGCTTTCAAACCAAGTTAAAGCATGATTGGTTAATTTTAACCTTGCAAATGAAATCTGTTGACTCTCATTGATTTGATGCAAACTGAAATATACCTCAAGTTGAGCTAGCCAATGGTCTAGCTTCTTGGCATTCACGTCCCCATCATAAGGTTGAATCTCTATCTTTGCCTCTGCTTTGAATGGAGGAGGAGTAAGGTTGGCACGGGGCTGCTCTTCCTCATACTCATGAGTGTCTTCTTTATGGTCTCCTAGTGCCTCTTTTGGAACACCAAGCTTCTCCATGAGCAATCCCATGATGGACTCCAACTTTCCCATAGACAAGGAAATACTGCCCACATCTTTGGACAGACTTGCCACATCCACCTCCAACTTGTAGAAACGTTCTTCTTCAGTCTCACATGCATCTCCACTATGAGCCATGTTTCAGATTCCTTGCTTCCACTTCTTGGTGGAAATATCTGCTTCAAAAGGAATGAGGATACCTTCACCACTTTCACTACCCTTCCGGGTAAGGGGCATCTAACTGAAAATGTCAACACAAGTTAAACCACACAAAAACAATTGATTTTAACTACTCTGATACCAATCTGATCCGTAAACTGCCTCTTTTAAACAATAAACAGATCCTATTTAGTGATAATGAATGAAAAACTTAAACAAAGTTCTTTTTATCAATATATTATGCAAGAATCATTCACACAATACTGAAATTGAGAGATGAAAGACAAGGAGACAAGAATTTATCCTGGAGAAACCCAATGTGGGAAAAACTCCAGCTGGGTAAGCAATTGCTTCCCTTCACTATGTAAATCTCCAATACAATACAAGTTTACTGTCAAAAGATGACCTTCAAGAAGGATTCAAGCTCCTTCTACTTGCATTACTTGCTTACAATCCTCAACAAGAAAGAACTCAACTGTCTATGAACAAAACAAGAACAATTCCAACTTTCTCCTTTGCTCACACTTGAATTCACTCCAAATCACTTGCTTAGAATGAGTAAATGTGCACTTGTATTTATAGTTGCTCTGCCCAAGGATGAATGGAAAGGCGAAACAAACCGATTTGAGAAGCCCAAACATTTGCAACTATTCAGATTCCTCATTTTGGCGTCGTCGGGTGCAGAACCGCAAGTGTCTGCAGGGGCGGTTGTGCGAACCGCCATACTGTGTGCATGCAAGTGGCCTTGCAACTGCGGCGGTTATTACAAACCATTTGCGCAACCGCTACTGTGAAGAGCGGTGTGAAGTCGCGGCGGTTCCGTGACCACACACAGTTATCACACAGAACAAAACAACAATGGCCTTTTTTGTCATTCGAAGGTGTCTGGATCACCGTCAGCCTGACTTAACCATTTCCAGAACAATGAACATGCTGAGGGTATGCACTGCAAGTTTCAATAAGAGAATACATAGAATTGGGTACTTCTAGATCCATTTTTGTCTAAAACTGCAAGCCGAAATAATTCAAAACTGCAAGCTTTCTTCCAAACACACTACACTCATCTATATCCTCATCATGAGTTGCCCAAAATGAAATATGGGGCTCATTTTGGCAACAGTCTGTTCATGCGATCTAACATGACAGAGGATATGAAGTTGTGTAACAGGCTGAATTGTTGGCGATTGGTCTGATGTTGCTGTTTCTTTGAATAAGATATCCCAACCCTTTGTTTTTGTTTAAATTTGTGTTCATTTCATCATTCTATTGATGCATAAATAATTAAGTTTTGTTTCCGTTGCATTCAAAGTGCTGCAAGGTTTGTGGCCATCCTTCGCTAGACTCTCGCACCCTGTCTCTGTCAAGTTATAAAAGAATATCAGCAGTGAGTTCCTTTTGTATTTGCATTTATATTATTGTAATGGTATAAGATCCTAGGGTATTGTGTAGAGTTCATGTTTGAACACAAGCATTTATTAAAATGCAGAAATTCATCAAATACTATTCCAAACCAGCATTTAATGACAAAGGATGTAAAAACCATTAATGAACAAGTATTGTTATATTTTTCAGCCTACCAAGTATTTAGCCCTTCAAAACACGATGTCTGGGAACATTTTAATAAAGAGACCATCAAAGCGTACCTACAAGCTACAACATTGGACCATACTCGAGCCATCTTAAATGACTTAGTATGCTCTAGAGCCTTCTGTGTTTGAAAAACCATTACAACTGTCTCCAGAAGGCTGAATCAGCTACCAGGCATACCAATAAAGTCACATCAGAAGAAACTCAGTATCCTGTACACGAGTTTGTGCCCATGGTGGCCTACTAATAGTATTATCTATTACCAGCCTAATTTCTGCCATGTCACATTCTACCATTAGGACTGTTTTGAAACCTAGCCCCGGCTTACCTGATTGGCCAGTGCCTTCTTTGATGGGGATGTGTGGCTTTCAGCGTGCCAGAAATATATCCAGGTTAACTGGGCCAGCCTTTTACCATTTAGACCACTGTGTTTGTCTACGCGGAAATGAGTTGCGATTTTAAATCCATTGATGCATTTGGGTTGTGTGTGACAGTACATGTGTGATAAACACTTGGATAACTTGAGTTCTAAATTGTCTTTCATGTGCATGGAACAAGAGATTTTTTCCCTGATTGGACTTTGATTTGTTTCAGGGGAGTTTACACTGCGCGCATTTCTAAATGGACGCCTAGATCTTTCTCAAGCAGAGAATGTGGCCCAGCTAATTTCAGCAAAGTCAGTGACTGCTGCAGAGACTGCTTTAGCGGGCATACAGGTATTCCTAGTGATTCCAACATGTAATTATGCTTATTGATCATATACAGATCCGTTTGATATTGTACTTATGTAGCATGCATGTTCTGTGAGATGATTAAAAGTCGCATATCAACATTTAAAGCAAGCATGTGCTTTGATAAAAACTGAACGACTTGCTGTTAATTGCGGCTTTGCCGAATATTTTTTATCAAATCTTATGGAATATTTCTTATTGACGTAAAGTTGTATTATGTAACTGGTTATATTTTATTTGACAGGGGGGATTGTCTTCCTTTGTACAATCCTTGAGAATGCAGTGTATCGAAATGCTGTCAGAGATTGAAGCTCGTTTGGATTTCGACGATGAAATGCCACCTTTGGACATACGATTATTGATTTCTAGAATCAATGAAATGTGGCAGCAAGTGCAGCAAGCCCTGGAAACTGCGAATCGTGGTCAGCTACTCCAAACAGGATTGCAGGTATTCTACACGTAAAATAAACAATCAGCATATCTCACTGGTCCTATCGGACAAACATTCCTTTTCATGTCTATTCTAGGGGAATATAGCGTGCTCATTGTGTTTATATGTTGAAAAAGTAAAAAAAAATGGAAAATCCATTTGTAACACACTGCTAGTGATAGCTACTGGCAATGCTTGCAAATTTGAATAAATATCCATTTGAGGGTAAACCATGGAGTTTTGGAGGACAGAAAAAGTAAGTATATTCCAACATAATTGTGCTTCTTTAGGCCCTTGTCATCTTTGTTTGGCACAATGATACTGTTCTATATTCCATAAAGATGCGTGCTCACAGATTTATATGTTATATTTTAATGTCCTCTACTCCATTTAAAGATTATTTTAATATTTTCCCGATGATATCAGTGGCCTGTGGGGTCAAAGGCCATAGGCAGAAAGTGCATGTATATGGATTTGAATCTGTTACTTCAAAATGCACATAGGGTACTGTTCTCAGGGTCTATATGAAACCGGGTATTTTTGAATGTTTTTTGTTTTTAATAAATATCTTATTCTTCCTATTTAACTTTTGTCAGGTTGCAATAGTGGGAAGGCCAAATGTAGGGAAGTCCAGCCTTCTCAATGCATGGAGCAAAGTAGGTCAGATTCCGAACTTTGGTTTCACAATTTCCTTTTCAGAAATTTATTTAAGAAAGCTATGGGAAATTCAGTGATGCAGTGTTTTGAAGTCATATTGATGACCTGTGCATTGTTCTAGTAATCTTCGGAGAAAGCAACCTTCATTAAGGTTTTCTAGCCCTAACATCTCAAGCTTAAAGTTTATCAATAATTTACAAGTCTTAATATTGTCTAGTGTTAATAATAATACGTACATGTTGTAACAGACAAATGTAATATATTGTGTTGTATATTAAGCATATGATGTGATTACCAATGGCTTATGAAAGTTGATTAATTGCAATACAACTCTTATTAGTTGCAATACAATTCAAAACCCTGATATACTGAAGGTATGTGGAAGTCGTAACTATGACAAAGAATTACAGTGAGTGGTAATGCTGAAGGCAAGTATTCACTCTTAAATATTCATTTCTATCAGGCTTTGGCATTCGATATTTATCATTATTAAAGCATGAATCTATTTTAAAAATAGCTTGTGGGTTTCTTTCTTGTAGGCTTTTAGGCCTCAAAAAATTGGAAACTAAAATGGATATCTTTTTTTGGTGGTTTCAACTTATTCTTTCGATGTTGTGCCATGCGTGCTATTAGAATGTAAATCTCACCATCCGGGTCATGGCTGTGGCCGCCAAATTCGGATGTGTTCCGATTCTTAGTTTTTTAGATATTGTATTTAACAATTTTGATGTGGTGAAAACTTTGCAATGTGTTGCTTTATTTTTGAAAATATAACTAGATGAAAAACTAAGTTTTTTGGAACTGTTTTGTAATTTGTAGAGTGAGAGGGCAATTGTTACAGAGATTGCTGGAACTACAAGGGATGTAGTTGAAGCGGGTATTGCTGTTCAAGGCATTCCTGTTACACTTCTTGATACAGCTGGCATACGGGAAACAGATGATTTGGTCGAAAGCATTGGTAAGATACTTCACATAAGAATTTGAGATGTACTTATCAGTCATCACAGGCAATTCAAGGCAACTATACTGTCTTACCAGCTGTGTGATGTCTTTTTTCTATATTTCTATAGGATACGATAAACGACCTTTGAAATCACAATCAGCCATTATTTTCCAGAGGAATCAATCATTATTATTCTTAATTGCAGGATGTATATGGCCAATTTGCTACTGATAAAGAGGGCCTTCTTTTCCAGCATTTTATGCATTGTAGATCAGATTATTCTAATTCAATTTGCTTTCCAGGAGTACAAAGGTCTGAAGCAGCCGCTCTGGGAGCGGATGTGATAATCATGATGATTAGTGCCACAGAAGGATGGACCGCTGAAGACAATAGAATTTATGAGAGCATTAAAGAAAAAGAGGTGTGTTTGACTGTCATTTAATAATTATAATTTCCAAGTATTGAACTCTGCAAATCCTTTAATTCTATTTTTTAAAATATCTTGTTGGAAATGACTTAGATTCATAAAACAAGCACCAGTGACATCACAAAAAGCCATCCTTTACACCCTTTAAGTAAGAGAAACAACAAAGAGATGAATAAAGCTAGGGATGGATAAAATTTCAATAGGATATAATGAACCAAGAAAAATAAAAAAGTTATTTTATGGGGTTTCTGGAGAATGGGCACTTATAAGGATATATCCATGGATTCTATAGTGTCCTGATTGGCTATGGAGGTCAGAAACTTATAGTTTCAAGTTTGTGCAAAGACCATATTGAAGAGTAAACTGTGCATTCATTTCTAACCTTCAGACTTGGATTTCAAAGACCTAAAATTGCATTGAATTGGAATCTAGATTACTGTATATGTTTGATCAAGATTTGCTTGAGTTTTAAGAGGTGCTAACAATAGTTATTTCGTTGTTCAGAAATTGTCAGGTGCACCACCAGCTCCAGCTATTCTTGTTCTTAATAAAATTGACTGCAATCCAGCATATTCCATTCAGTTGCCACCTGTCATCGAGGATTCATTCAATAAGAAAGTATCAACATGTGCACTTACGGGCCTTGGAATCCAGGATCTAGAATTGGCTTTACTGGAATTGGCCGGCCTACAAAACATTTCTACTGGAGGTCGTCAGTGGGCTGTAAATCAGGTAATTTTCATTATAAACATTTGGCACATTATATGTTTAGCTTCAGGATGACTTCTTGCGATTTCAAGGCCCTATATGGAGAGACTCGAGTAAATTCTTGCTTCTCGAGCCACGTGATATTCCATTCCATTCTACAAATTGAATTTTATTAAGTATGCTGCATGAGTGCACTAACTGATTATTTTTGCTGTTATGTACAAAAAGTTCCTTTCCTGTGTCTTATCAATAGGTAACTCATTCTATATTATTATGCTGCTGAAGTCTACCAAGTGATTATTTTTGCCTCATCTACAAAAGGCTCTTTTGTCTTTGCTTTAGTATAGTGAACACATTCTATATTATAACAACAAAACTACAATATTTAGATTTAAAATAGTATAATTACAATATATGAACAAAATAATATAGCAAATACACAATGATCGTTTTTGTTCTCAGCTCATATTTGCTTAAGAGGAATGATTGGTGCAAGTATCTGTTTGTGCAGAGGCAAGCCGAGCAACTATTGCGGACAAAGGAATCTTTAGAGCGACTTAAAGCCTCCATTGAACATGACTTGCCTGTAGACTTTTGGACCATTGATCTAAGAGAGGCGGCTTTGGCTCTTGGGCAGATTGGTGGTACGGATATCTCAGAAGAAGTTCTATCAAACATCTTCGGAAAGTTCTGTATCGGAAAGTGATTAGATATATTTTATGCAAAATACTACAAAATTTGTTTACAACAAGATTAAATTATTATTTTTAACTGATAATTTTTAATGGTAAATGTTAAAAATATAAATGCAATTTTGAGGAGGGCAACGTGCAAAATATGTTAATGTTTATTAAAAATATTATTTAATGTTAATCATTAGTCAATTTTTTTTAATGAACTCATCATATTAAAAAAAACAATAGATTGCTATGGTCCCGACAAAGAGCCGGCTGACAAAAAGTCAAACAATTGCAAAGCAATAATCAAAATTAGCAAAACAAACTCAATGCCTCCTTGAAAAGCAATGGTTGTGCTTAAAGCTACAATCATCCATGCTAAAAGTAGCAGGGGCTGACGTCAAAGACTTCAAACAATTTTTTTTATGGGAATCTGAACTGAACCTTTTTGTTTTTTGACTTATGTCCAACCTTCAATAGGGCCCACAATCGCACGATGTTCATTCTCAAATTGAGGACTTGTTCCTTGTCAAATTCCGATGAATATGTTTTATGAAATCGTTTTGTTCCTACTTGCTCTTATGACACCCTTAAATCGCTCCTTTGACACGAGTCTTTGTGGACACTTGCACTTCTAAACGTTGTATTACCCTTTCGTCATTTGGTCAAGTCTTCTCTATTGGATTGTCCTAATCTTCAGACTCTAGATGAGGATAGAGGTTGTCATGCTTTGTGCTCGGAGGGGCGATCTTTTTCCTTTTTGGCTGCCTTATGAGTGGTGGGCATGAGTCTTATAAATGCCCTGTTTGCCTGCAAATCCGACAACGAAAAATCATGTTTTTGTAGTTAAGTGTTTGAGACCACTAAATGTCACCCTATTTTAATAGCATCTTATATGACAGACCTTTGTTGAGATCTATTTCCGCAAATATATGTGCATAAGTGAACAAGCCTAACTTTGCTAGTTTAGTATTTGTTTAAATGTGCTTTCCCAATGAACTTCTAATACCTTCCAAAACTTTAGGATGCCAAAAATGAAGAGGTAGATTGGGGAGATGAGCGCACCCTTGCATCTTGGATACTATCAATGTGTCTGTATTAATGTCGGGAAACCATGGAGACTAAAAAAATCCTGTTCCATCCTAGAACCAGGATCCCTCATTCAAAAACTTTAGAAACTATTCTTTTGAAGGTAACTAAATAATGAAGAGCCCTTTGGAACAAAAAAAAATCTTACAAAGTTTGGTTTAATTTGTGAAGAACCATTGATATAGGTTTGTAGTATGGGCCAAAACCTATTAAACTTGCAAATTATTGCATATTGTTGATAATGTTGGCACATTTCTTTAGCAGATGTGTATAATTCACTAATTGGTGCCTATATATCCACATTTATTAATAGGGTTGAACATCAACCAAGTTATTGACTTATTTGACTTTCACTATTAATAATATTTTCTAAGATTTACTCCGCAAGCAACTACTCTTGAAATGCTAACTTTCACATCTTAGTTGTGCATTATAAGAACATAGAACTATTGTATGTAGTATTAATTATGGAAGATAGTCATTCTTACTATGATGAATTCAAGTAAGAGCTTCTTAATAAAATTGTGGTAGTTATGACACCTATGATAACTCTTTGTTGTGCCTTTACTTTTAATTTTTCATTATGTATACTTGTGGGTATTTGTTTTATGGTTGCTTATGTAATCCTACATAATACAACTAATTTTAATATGGTATCACAAAAATAGAAGTTTTGTCTCATGTTGCATACAATTTACAAATCGAATCTATAAGTTTTTGGCCTTTTTTTGTAGGTATTCAAATAAGATTTACAATTTTATGAGTTTTTTTGTTGGGACATAAAGGTACTCAAGAAGCAGCTAGGTGATTCCTTTGCTATGAAGGATTTGGGGGCAGCAAAGCAAATCCTTGGTATGAGAATAACTCGGAATAGGAAGGAGAGGAAGCTGGTATTATCTCAAGAGGAGTATATAAAGGTTTTGGAGAGGTTTAGTATGTAGGATGCTAAACCGGTTGGTACTTCTTTGACATGTCACTTTAAACTATCAAAGGAGAAGAGTCTCAAGACTGAGGAGGATATAATCCAGATATCCAAAATACCGTACTCATTAGTGGTTGGCAGCTTGATGTATGCTATGGTATGCACTAGGTCTGATATTGCCCATGCAGTGAGAGCAGTGAACAGGTTTATGAGTGAACTAGGTAGAGAGCATTGACAGGCAATAAAGTGGATCCTTCGGTATTTGAGAGGGACCATGGGAGTAACATTGTGTTTTGATGGATTAGACACTACATTGCGTGGCTATGTAGATTCAAACATGGCAGGAGAGTTGGACAACATGAGGAACACGACAGGTTATGTATTTACGGTTGGTGATACAATGGTGAGCTGGATTTCACAGTTACAAAATGTTGTGGCTTTGTCAACCATAGAAGCTAAATATGTTGCTGCCACAGAGGCATGCAAGGAGATGATTTGGCTGCAACAGTTGCTTGATGCGTTGGGACATAAACAAGAAGTTGGGAGACTACACAGTGATAGTCATAGCGCTATTCATTTGACGAAGAACTCCGCTTTTCATTCTAGGACGAAACACATTCAACTGAGATATCAATTCATTAGGGAAACTTTGGAAGAAAATAAGTTGAAGTTGGAAAAGATTCATACTAGTCAGAGTCCTACGGATATGATGACCAAGGCGGTCACAAGGGAGAAGTTGAAGTTGTGTTCAACTTTGGTTGGCCTTAATGAATGATAATGAAGGGTTGAAAACTTTGCTTTGTGGGAACCGTCTCCAAGTGGGAGATTGTTGGGGTGTGGAGCATGTTTTTTAGTCTTCTGGAATCAACATTGAAGCATTGGAGTTTGAACGGTTAAGTTTGGAGACTTCAGGAGCATTATGCAATCGTCTACTGTTTTCGTGCTATGATGTTGCTGCGTATTTGCTGTCAATTGGCGGTAAATCGATTGTTGTCACAGTGACGGATTTTTTATCCATGAAAAGTTGAAAGATAACGACTTTCTCAAGTCACGATTTTTTTAAACGACTTTTTCTATGGTTGGTTATAGAACTTCCTAGAAGGATTATAATATTATAAATAGAGGTATTATGAGCATCCTAATGTATCCAAAGTGATCAAAGAGATCTGGAGTCTTAGAATATTTGGAGAGATAAAAAAGATCTAGGAGTATTATATGTGGTTTAACATCTTTGAGAATTTTGTTGTGAGTTCATGAGTGATTGTTGTGCAATTGTAACTGAGAGAAGATTGTGATAGTAAAATCTGAGCAAGTTCTTGGTGGATGTAGTCCACATTGGGTGAACCATGTTAAATCTTGTTTTTTTTTTTTTTTTTTTTTTGTGTGTGTGCATTGTTTATATATGCTGTTATATTTCTACAAGTACATATCTGCTAAATAGTTTCCTATTGCTGTGATTTGAGGAATTGTTTCCGCATATTTATTCTCTAATTTTTAATAAATATTATCAATGTAAATATGTTGATCAAGACATTGTTTGATAAAAATACCGAATGTATTTTTGAATTTTGGAACTTACTACTCAATGTGTAATTTGTTTAAATACATGCCTATTTTACACATTGACAACACAATTATGCCATTTTTTATTTCTCAATATTTTTTCACTAGTAAATTGTTATTGCTTCTTGTCTGTACAAGATTTCAAGTGTGATAATGTATTACTCAATATGTTTATTAACAAGTTATTATTGATTCAATGAATAACAATCTATTATATTTATAAAAAATCTTTTTAATAATCTTATACTTCTTGAATTATAGGTTTTAACAAATATATGAGAGACATGCCTTGAATTCTACACAAATGTTCTATTTGTTACCTTAGGAAAGCACAATCTAGTTTGAGAACAATAATCTTTAAATTGGAGATTCCTTCTCCACATCCATATTTTCTATCGGTTAAGACAACTTTACTGGGAATGAAATGATTTGAAACACGTGGCACCACAATTACCAAAGTTGGTGAGCTTAAAGTTCATGTCTCATGCTAAAATTTTGTTTTGTTCTACGACCAACTTATAAATTTGTCACAAGGATTTGTCAAACTTATAACTTAGGTAATTACTTTTTAAAATCTTAATTAATTAATTAAAATCAATTTCTTAATTATTATTTACGTTTTTAATAATTTTGACATTTTTATATTTATTTTATTTAAATTAACATTTTCATTTGTTTATATTAAAGAGTAATGTGTTGTTTAATCTGTCATGTACAAAGCTTGATCTAACCCGTCAGATTAAAATACAGGGAGCTGTTCAAATTTGATCACTGTTAACAAACATATTTAATTATGCATTAATTTCAAAAAAATTAATAAAAATGGTAAAACGACTCAGCTTTGTTAGATTTTTGGTTTTGATTCGGGGTTTCTCAAATCTAATTTAGAAAAACTATGCAAAGGCACATTCAATCAATATTTTGTATTTTGGAGCAAGCCCTCTAATCCTCCATGTTTGAGTTATGAGTAAAGAGCTCCAATATATAAAAACCCCTGATTATGCAAAAGGCATTGTTACGTCAGAGTTTTAAAGTTTATTTCTTAGGTTTTAAAATTTAAATATCAATACAATTTCTCATAGGAAATTATCTTTGGATTTTTGTATAGTAGATTTTAGGATTTGTACTTTTACATTTCAAATCTGAAATCTAGATTTTCTATATCATGTAACAAGCAATGCACATAATTTGTAATAAAGATTTTATTTCAAATGTATTTTTTATTTAAATTGTTTCTTGCATATAAATATAGTGGATTCAATTTTTCTATTGTTTCACTAATTTGTGTACAATTGTTTCTCAAAACTTAGAGACATCTTACAGTAGTTTTTATGTCATATCAATACAAGTAGAATTGACAAATATACATTAAATTAAATAAATAAAGACTTAATTTATTGATTAATAATTTCATCCACAAGATTATATGAAGTATATTTAGAGATATATTAGAGAACATTTAAATGGGATATATTGAATGTAAAAATATAACACACAATTAGCACAGTTATGAATTTTGCCTTCAAGATTTCGGGTCCCACAATGTAATCTTGTAAATACTCCTGAAAATAAATACTTCATACAATATTATCAATCTCAAAGAGATCACCCTATTATATATGGTGGGCAACTCAATTACCCATATTGATTACATTGTTTTACTCTCAAATAATTCAAATGAATTAATTAAAACATCCACACTAAAACAAAATAGATCATATTAAATATAAATATATAACTTCTGATATAGAATACATAGTGGCCCACCAAAACTGACCCACTTAATATCAATAAGAACACTTTCCCAAACCACCACACCACTCTCCTTAATGTTTTGATGTTATGTGTTGTGTTGGGATTTTAATTATTATTATGTATATAGTCGAACCAGTCAATGTGATGATTAGTAAAAATTTGTCAATTCACTGAAAAATTTATTGATGTTATTTTCTGTCCTAACAGGTTATGATTGACCCGGTTTACTAATTATTGGTTATTGGTTTAGGATATCTATGTTTTTGAGCTATGTGGCCAATTGATTTAGGGAAGACTTAAACTTCTCATTTTTAATAGAAAGTTTTCATTTTTCAACAAAAACTTTAATGTCTTTTTTGATTGTCTAGCCATCTAGTAGTTTATTTGAAGTCAATGCAACATTATCAAATTCTATTCTTCATGGGTGGTTACAAAAAGCAGGAATATCAATTTTGTAATAGAGATGTTCACATCTGGGATACCATGTGACCAAAAATGAGAAAACTCAATAAAATTGTATTGGTGAGAATGGGATTGCTAGAAACCATGAGACCAGAAAACTCAATAAAATTGTCCCTTTGCCTGCATATTTTAAAGAGGATGATTTGTCTCTAGACATGGATTTTACTGGCAAGGGGAAGGAGGAGGAGTGCTTAGATTGATAGGAAATATATCTTATCCAACAATTGGGTATTTTGATTTTAGTTTGCAGAGGGCATTATTGTCTACGATTGAGTTTTGAAAGTGGGGGTTGTCTACAGATTTCAAGGTCGGGAAATATTTTTATATGCAACTTATCACCCCCTATAAGTTTATATCGTTTGCGGATTTAGGTGTGTCTAAGATTTATCTGGGTTTAACAAGATGGCAACTTTTACGAAGCCAGAGAATGCTCTTAAGAGAGCCGAAGGTTAGTGTTGGCGATTACCTTTTCCTTTCTATTTTGATGTTAAATTTATTTATATAGTTTGGTTTAGATTGGGCTGATAAAAGGGTTCTATTACGTTTACATAAGTTGTATTGGATTGTATGTTATGATAGACTGAACTTATAAGTTTGCGCTGAGTTTACTAGGGCTGTTTTTAAGTAGATCTCGTCTTCATGATTTCTGTTATTTTAATTTTATGGTAAATTGCTGACATATATCTTCTGAAATATTGTTCATAGGGTTCTTAAGCGAATGTATTGGTAGATGCGTGTGCCTCATGTAAGTTGATCAATTGATGTCTAGTTATTTTATATAAACTTGGATGCAAAGCTGATGAATGTCGGCGAGAAGCAGGCAACACTAGAAGCCTTGCATGATTTAATAACATCAAAGTGGTACGGGGCATGACATAAGACATTGGAGAAGATAATGTTTAAATATGTTGAACTTCGTGTTGACATGAGGCGTGGAAGGTTTGCAAAGGATGGTCTCATTCAATATCACATTGTTTGTCAGCAAGTGAATGTCAGTTCACTGGAGGAGGTTATAAAGTATTTTCTGTAACTGTCTAGCGAGAGAGCTAAAAAGGCGCAAGCTCAGGCTCAAGCTTCTGAAATTGCTCTTGATGTTGAGGATTTGGAAGCAGAGAAGAGGCCAGGAGACTTGATTCATAGCTTTGTTAGTGGGGAAAAAGGAAAAGATAGGTTAGACAGGGAGCTTGTTACTCCTAGGTTTAAGTTTCTTTGGGAAACCTATAGGACGATGCTTGAAATATTATGCAACAATTCTAAACTTGAAGCTTTGTATGCGACGAGTAGAAGTTAATTTTGTAAAGTCTGAAACATCACTATTTCCTATAGCTTGTCTTTTTTAACTGTTTCCTATTGGAACAATATATTCCTTCTTTGGAAAGGCTAACCACATTGAGGGTGTTGCAATAGGTGATGTGGTTTTCTTTTTTCTTTTTGCATTTTTAGTCACTCCATACCTATGAGAGTTCCTAGAGTAATGCTCTTATCTGGGAAAAATGATCTTGTGGACTGTTACACATACAAATAAAAATTATATGAGAGGCAAATTCACCATTTTACCAGCTCAAGGTGAAGAGTGCATACAAGGATTACATAATTACATATTGAGTAATCACCTTTGTATCAAGATCAGATGAATACAATGAAGAGAAAATGGGTGTGGCTAGACGAAATGAGTTTAACTCTGCTTCTCTTATGCTCACCATTACTCTTACTCTAATGTTGAGAGTCTCTAGTCCAAGAGGCCAACCATTTGGAAATTCATCAACTTGTAAAACCCAATATGATGTAGTTTCATAACTCTTAGCCTAATATACTTTATGTACTTTTCCTTTTCTGTCAACATATGATAACATGCAAAAAGGGTTCGAGACTAAAAGAGTTAATTGATCAACACAAGGCTATGCACAACCAAATTCAAACAACATAAACCAAGTAGAGGAACTCATGTATGACAATATGTAAACTGGTAATCCTAAACTTTATGCCTTGGTGATTTTAAGGGTTGCACAATTCCAATGATTGCATAACGATAACATGCTCGGCTTCAGAGTATGAGGTAAACAAAGATATAGCATAAAATAGAATAAGAAAAAAAATTGGAGAATAGAACACCCAAGAGGAGAGAAGAAGCTTGAGCTTCACTTCTTGTTACTTGCAAAAAAAATTACAAATGCCTCACATATATAGAGGACTTAGAAACATGTAGAGAAAGAACACAATAATGAAATTACAAATTTCCAACCATTATTGAATATAATCACTTTTTGTAAAGTGATTCTAGATCATGCTTTAATAAAACAACTTTAATAAAGTAGAAATAATGAAATAATCTAGATCCTCACTTTTTCTAAAGTGATTATAAAACAACTTTAATAAAGTCACTTTTATAAAGTAGAAATTATTTCCAATACTCCCCCTTAATTTCTACCACTAACTATGCCTAGATTATGTCTAAGATATTCAAAGGTATCCTTAGCTAAGGCCTTAGTAAATATATCTGCAATCTGATCTTGTGATCTGTAGTATTCCAAAAATATCTCTTTGTTATTAACCAACTCTCTTATGAAGTGATACCGAGTATCTATGTGCTTGCTTCTTTTGTGAAAGACATGATTTTTGGAGAGAGCAATCGCAGAATTGTTGTTGCAGAAAATTTTGGTGGCTTCTTCCTGAGTATGCTTCAAATCTGACAATATCCTTCTCATCCACACATCTTGACAAGCTGCACCTGTGGCTGCAACATATTCAGCTTCGGCTGATGAAAGAGTAACAATGGGTTGCTTCTTTGATGCCCAAGAAACCACACCTGTTCCAAAATGAAAAGCATAACCTGAAGTGCTTTTCCTGTCATCTATACTTCCTACACAATCACTATCAGTGTATCCAACAAGTTTGAATTCTTCTGAATTGGAATAAAATATTCCATAGTTCCTTGTTCCACTGACATACCTTAGAATTCTTTTACCTGCTTGCCAATGTGAGTCTTTGGGAGACTCCATGAACCTTGAAATCAAACTTACACCATACATGATGTCAGGCCTTGTGGCTGTCAAATACATGAGGCTACCAACAAGCCTCTTGAATAGTGTCAGATCAACAACTGATCCGCCATCCTCTTTACTCAACTTTAACCCTGTTTCCACTGGTGTTGGAGTTGCCTTGCATTTTAACATATTAAATATTTTCAAGATATCATTAGTATATTTTTGTGAAATAAATATGCCATCTTCAGATTGTTGGACTTCAATGCCCAGAAAGTATCTCATGAGGCCTAAATCTGTCATCTCAAATTCACTTTTCATAGCAGCCTTAAAAGAATCTATGGAAAGATCACCAGTGAAAATTAAATCATCCACATACAAGCATACGATCATAATTTTACCTTGTTCATTGATTCTGATATATAAAGTGGGCTCACTGCTACTTCTTTATAAACCATTCTGTATCAGGAAGGAATCAATTCGGTTGTACCAAGCTCTAGGAGCTTGCTTGAGTCCATAGAGGGCCTTATTCAACTTGTAGACCTTGTCTTCATGTCCTGGAATTTTATATCCTTGTGGCTAGTCCACATACACTTCCTCATCAAGAAAACCATTCAAAAATGTAGACTTAACATCCATTTGATATACATGCCATTTGTTTTGAGCAGCTATGGCCAAAACAATCCTTACGGTGTCTAACCGTGCAACTGGAGAAAAATTTTCATTGTAATCTACTCCAGGTTGTTGAGTGAAACCTCTAGCAACTAACCTTGCCTTGTGCTTTTGAATTTTTCCATCAGCACTATGTTTTGTTTTGTAAATCCATTTCACACTGATTGCATCCTTTCCTTCAGGCAAGTAAACCAAATCCCAAGTTTGATTCTTTTCAATAGAATCAATTTCTTCATTTATAGCTTGTACCCAAATCTCATCATTTACAGCCTCTTCAAATGATGATGGATCATCTACTTGAGAAAATAATGCAAAAACAAGGAATGCATTTGAAGTATCGACATTATACTCATTACCATATATTTCACTTAGGCTCCTTGTTTTCTGCTGCATTGGACTTGGTGAAGTGCTATCATCCGGTGAGGTAGATGGACTTGCTCCAGGTATCTCTGCTGAAGAAGTTGATGTTGGTGTCCTTTGTGGTGTCTGTTGTAACCTTGGTGTGGACTGAAGTTTTGAAGATCTCCTACCTACAGATTGAGGTGTAGCTTGAGCTACAACTTGTGTTGCTCCTTGTGTTACAATTTCTTCATCCACCATGTCATCATGTGGAGCAGTTGTTGTTATACTCACTGTATTTTCTATGCTACCATCCCATGCCTCATCTTCAACAAACTGAACATCTCTACTGATTATGAATTTCTTTGTAATAGGATTGAACAACTTGTATGCTTTTGTATCTTCAGAATAACCAACAAAAATGCATTTCTCACCTTTTTTGTCCAATTTCTTCCTCAGCTCATCAGGTACGTGTGCATATGCCACACAACCAAATACTTTGAAGTGTGAAACATTGTGCTTTCTATGTGTCCATGCTTCTTGAGGAATCTTGTTTCTGACACTCTTCGTTGGGCACCTATTAATGATGTAGACAACAGTTGCTACTGCCTCAGCCCAGTACTCATTTGGAAGATGCTTTGCTTTCAACATACTTTGAGCCATTTCCATAATGGTTCGATTCTTTCTCTTTGTGATGCCATTTTGTTGTGGTGTATATCTAGCAGTGAATTCCATGTTGTCTGCAAAAATTTGGAAATGTATTTGAAATATACTCACCACCTCTGTCAGTTATAAGAACCTTGATGTAATAACCACTTTGTTTTTCCATAAGAGCTTTAAACTATTGAAAGTATGCAAAAGCATCAGACTTGTGTCTCAAAAAATATACCCATGTCTTTCTTGTGAAATCATCAATGAAAGTCAAGAAATATGTGCAACCTCCTATTGTAGGTGTCTGCATTGGTCCACATAAATCTGAATGCATGATTTCAAGTGGTGCTTTTGCTCTTATTGATTTTCCTACAGGAAATCTCTCTCTATGTTGCTTTCCCAAAATGCAACCTTCACATATTCTTTCTGGTTTTTCAATTACTGGAGAACCTTTCACCATATTCCTTTTATGCAACAAATTTAATGCTCCAAAATTCAAATGCCCAAATCTAAAATGCCAAAGCCATGATTCATCTTTAACAACTAACTGAAACATTGTTTTTGGTTTTTCAATTCTTACCTCTGCTACTTTGGACATACCTTCAGAATGTGCCTTGGAGATAGGATGATTTTCTTTGAAGGTTACTCTAGAGCTTTCTTCAGAGCTGAACTACATGGCTGCTCTAGACTGTGCCAAACTAGTCCCTTGAACATCTTGGGATGTTTTTCTTCTCATAACCGGTCTTATCTTCAAAGGAAACATTCGATTGCTAGTCATCTGTACTTTAGCAATTAGTTGTTCACTTGGAAATATATCAAAAATAACACATTCATTGTTTTCAAGATAAACTTTGTAGCCCTTCTGAACTAATTGACCAATACTCATTAGATTGTGTTTCAGACCAGTAACATAATAAACATCATTAATTACCATCTGCTCCCCCATTTTAGATAGAATATCAACTGTCCCTTTGCCCAAAATAGTAACTTTGTTGTTATTTCCAAGAGTAACATCAGTTTGTACTGACTCATCCAAATTGGAAAACAAATCCATATTTCCTGTCATATGATTGCTACAACCAGAATCTAAGTACCAGATATCACAAGGGCTTTCTTGGATAACATTACATTCAACAGGGGAATTTGTAACTAATGTTTCAGGAATATTAGTACACGCAATAAACATGGGCCTTATTGGGGTGCTCACTGAATGATTATGTTTGTATTTGTTTTGATCAAATTGATTTTTCCTGCATTCATGTGCATAATGCCCAAAAAAATTACAATAGTGGCATTGAATATGAGACTTATCAACTCTTTGACCACTAGTGTTCTGATATTGACCTCTTCCAGCTGGATTTCCTGGACTGTTACTGTGTCCAATTGTAGGATAATTTCTTCCTCTGCCTCTAGGATTGAACTTACCTCTTCCTCTTCCATGACTTACAGAAGCTTGGGATGAAAATGTATGATCTAGTGAGGTTTGTGACCTATTCAACCTATTCTCATGATTTATTAGAGATGCATGTAACTCATCAACAGAAAAATGGTTCAGATCTTTGGTTTCTTCTATGGCCACAACTACAGGGTCAAATTTTGTAGGGAGACTCCTGAGTATTTTCTCAACTACCCTCTTGTCTTCAATATTCTCTCCATGAGATTTTATCTGATTTACTAACCCAACTATATATGTGAAAAATGATTCTACAGAATCTGATTCTTTCATTGACATAGTTTCAAAATCTCTTCTAAGTAATTGTAGTTTAGCAGTTTTAACTTTTTCCATACCTTGATAAACCACTTGAAGGGTATCCCATGCCTCCTTTTCTTGCTTGGTTATTGCCACTCTAGGAAGAATGATTTCATGCATAGCTTGATGTATGTAGAAGAGGGATTTTCCATCCTTCTTCCTCTGCTCCCTCAAGAAATCCTTCTCAGCTTGTGAGAGAGCATTGTAAGTTGCCTGATCAGCTGGCTCCACATACCCATTCTCTACAATTTCCCACACATCCTGTGATCTAAACAGGGATTTCATGGTTAATGACCAATATTCATAATTTTTACCTATGAAAATGGGGGTTTGTAAACTTGACAAGGATGCACCAGATGTGGAAGCCATGGTTGTCAAAAGAAAACACAATTTCACAAAATATTAACTCAAGAGAGTATGCCAATAGCCTCTTTCAAATTTTATGTAAAGTTATTAAAATCCACAAAACACCAAAAACATGCACTGTAAGGTAAATAAACTCAAACCAAGCCTAAAATTTCCCCAAATCAATACCAATTCAACACCAAAAATACATACCAGAAAAATAACCAAAAGCCACTCAAATTGATTGTCTTAGAGATTAGGTTCTCACTGCTCCTGAGATCTCCATACTTTGCTTCAAATTGATCTTCCCAGCTCTGATACCACTTTGTAGAATCAAGCTACAACTTGAATAAAATAGAACAAATATGAGGCAAACAAAATAGAGCATTAAAAAAATATTGGAGAATAGAACACCCAAGAGGAGAGAAGAAGCTTGAACTTCACTTCTTGTTACTTGCCAAACAAATTACAAATGCCTCACATATATAGAGGACTTAGAAACATGTAGAGAAAGAATACAATAATGAAATTACAAATGTCCAACCATTATTGAATATACATCACTTTTTCTAGATCATGCTTTAATAAAGTTTAGCTTTAATAAAGTAGAAATAATGACTCTAGATCCTCACTTTTTCTAAAGTGATAATAAAACAAATTTAATAAAGTCACTTTTATTTAAAGTAGAAATTATTTCCAATAAGCATGTGTTAGGTTGTGCACTCTGCAAGGTTGATTAAACTTATAGATACATAGTGTTCATTCTTACAAAATTTCTACCTACAGCTGCACGGGACAGTCCAATTCCTAAAAACATATGATATTCACTCTTAATGTATTTGAGAAAATTTTCTCTTCCTCCCTAGATGGGGATTATCTCAAGAAAAATATAGAAATGAATGGTATAACAAATAATGATTAAAAAGGATGCAACTTCTCAATTTTTACCCTAATTTTCCTCCTGCTATATTAAAGGTATGAATATTTCTTGGCCGCTGATTGAATGAATGGTACTTGTTTTTGTAATATAGCCTCAAATAGTAGTTCAAAAATTTAAAACTTGTACAATATACTTGTCACAAACAACTCTTCTAAGTCACACAATGCCCACAATGAGTAAATGATCTTCTGCAGTTTCATTACCCTCTTGCCAGTCTCCAATAGGCTTCTTGTCAACCTCCTCATATCTTCTCTAGTTGTAAAAACTCACTTTCCGAATTGATGTACACATAACTGAAAATGCTTAAGAGCCTTTTAATTATTGCTTGACATCCACACACTCAAAATCACCACTAAATCTTGTAAATGTCCTGATAACCAAAAGAAGAAATCCTTTTAATCTAAATTTCTGAAACATAGTACTAAGTGAACTTGATTCATCTTCTGAACTTGTATACTTTGTTGTTTTAACGAACCTGCTACTATTTGGGTTCGGATTCTAGGTATGCATTATAATTTCTACAATCTTGTAATCTGGGTGTCTTTGAAGTTTGTAAAAAGTGTATTCACCTCGACGAAAGTAGTATCGGAGCTAGATTTTTGTGTTTGATGTTTTAAGTTGGGAATCCATGGCAAGTGTGGAAACATACAAAAACACAAAAAACTATTTGAGCAAACTAATGTGTATGTAGATGAACAAAAATATTTTTTGAAGATATAAAAATATCAAATAGACACTACAAAAATTAAAATGAAGATCCATATTTTTAAGTATTTAGCAAAGTTTTAAAGCTAATTTTATGTAATTAATTAAGGATAATTTATTTGATATGTGAAAGATAATGTTTCTTTATATGATCCTTAAGTTATTTATATCTAAAAATTCATGATTATTCTTTATGTTAACCAAGATTCATTTTCATGTCCACACAATATAACGTGTTGGGTTTAACAACTAGTTCTCAAGAAATTTTTATAGCATCATCACTTGATACCTCTAACACTCTGTCAAGGATATCCATGTCCAAAAAGAGATGTACGGTCTAATGAAGCTAAGAAGTTATATATATTTTATTTTTATTTTGGGTTACAATGATATAATAATTTCAACATATATATAATTGGATGTATTCATAGAAACTCTGTATTTCAACACATAGATCTGGTTAGTAGGTTATACTAGTTATTTGCATATATTCATAAATTGTAGGTTGGAATCTCTTCAGGAGCTAATATAGTTGCAACACTGCAGTTGGCAAGAAGATCAGAGAATTGTGAAAAAATCATTGTGAGATGATTCTTGAGATGATTCGGTAACACTATAAAAGGATAGTTCCTGACTTTGATAATGCCTTTCCACAAGAGAGATATAGTCCATGAGGATTTCACTCCTTGTGCCCCAAATCCAATGCTAACGACTAATGTTTTATACTACCCAAATGGGCATCGCTACAACCAGCTCTAGGGTTCTATTTACCATTTTTGCAGAGTCTCTGATGCCAATTCAACAAACACAATAGTGTAGACCCAATTTGAAAACATAAAAAATCACTTTTAACATTATATGGATTGAGGAAGCTTGAAGTATTTTAACTATCTCCCTAAATCAAATAACATATACCATTCGGCGTTCACATTACATTGTACACATGCGATTGCTAGTAAAATATAAATTTCCTCTATCACACTTCCATGTCAATCAGTTTGTCATTTGAAACTCATTAAAATGCTTCTCTATGTGTCCCTAGATTTCTATTATTCTTGAATCTTGTTGGGAATTCAATTCTATCTATCATCTCTAGCACTTCTACCATGCCTTCCATGATGTTCATAACATTATTGATATGCTTTTTCATCAAAGTTTGGATTTTGCAAATGAATCTGCTTTATCACAAATTGCAATGCCTTTGAAAATATTGTATTCTTTCCAAATCTCCCCATATCCACCTGTTGAATATCTAACCACTTCCCTTCTACAAGCTATTATATATACACCATATTATTATCCAATGAATTAGAATTGAATACTCTATAAACATAATAAATCTTCGGCGAGATTATTAGAATATAGATTACATAAATGGATGTCACTAATGTTTGAGCATGCATGAGATATAAATAATATAAAATTTCTCCCTTACAATTTAAACTTTCATATATAATAGGTTGTTTCTCATCAAGATTCATAACATGATGAAAAAATTGGAAAAATTAACTCTCTTCCCTTGCAGTGTGTAATTCACTAATGTCAGAATATATAATCTTTAATTAACTCTTATTAGAATATGTTAATATGAAGTATAATTTTTTTTACATAATATAAAAATCTTTAAAATTATGGTATGATCATGTATCACTCACATATATTTGTATTTAGAATATCTTAATTTCACACCCTATTTTATATAGATGTAATAATCACCCAACAACCTATTCACTTGACTAATTTGAAAATAATTTAGACTAACCACAAACAAATATGATAATTTTGACTAATATAAAATTAAAATATCAAATTATAGCGTACTAACTTAGATATATCATATAAAAACTAATAAATGAAATTAAAAGAGCATTCATTGAAAGGAAAAAAAGTTTAAAATGACAATTCAATAACTTAGAAACCTCAATCAATAAAAGTAATAACCCAACGAATATTTACAAACACCATAAAAAATTAACATTTTTTAAACACCCACAATGAAAGTAAAAGCAATAGGATTCCAAAAACAATAAAAAATAATTCTACTACAACTTAAATATCCCTATTAATTAGGAAAATAAATTTAGTTCTAATTATCATGAAACGATAATGCTTTATTATAGTAGGAAAAAGGAATTAAACTTGCATAAAGAACATCAAAAAACCCTTCAACATATATAAATGTTATAACACAACATATACTTATAAATAATTGGGAAATTTAAGTATGATTTGCTAACTTGCAATGAAAAATTATTTTGGAAGATACCTTTGATGGTTTAGAAATTTTGCGTTCTTGAGAACCTTACATTCAAAATATTTATCACCATTTTATGGGGTTTCATGTATAGGTTGGTGTGTGGTTCAAAACAATAGCAGGTAGTTGTGAGTTTGATTTGTATTAGGTAACAGAGATAGAACATGACTATTAAAAATAAGGCATATATTTGGATAAACATAAGAATAGAATTTAACAATTGTTTCATACTATGCACTCACACCCAAGATAATACATACATTACAATTTGAGTATCCTAGATAATATGCATATAAGCTTCCTTCTTTTGAATATGACATTGCCATAAAAGGGAAAAATGAGATGAAATTGACATATGTTTGGGGGAAATTTAGTATGATTAACAATCTTGCTTATGTTTAGGTGTGCAACACATGCAATATTGAGGTGGCGATTCAAATAATTATTACGCCGAAGGCGTTCCCCCTATGGGAAATGCTCTTCTGAACGTTTCCGCGACTATGTTAAATTTGACGGTTTGACAACCGTCTAGACGTTTTCGTGTTTACCTACTATTTTTAGCAGTTTTTGGGGGGCTATTTTTAATAGTTGCATGTTGCTTTGTATACTCATTTTACTCAGTCGATTGAGCTCACGCAAGACGTTTTCCCTTTTTAAACCCTAAAAAATCAGTTCACGATAGATTTGGGGGACTTGATTTTCTGTTTCCCTAATTTTGTAGATGTTACTGCATTAACCAAGCCCACAAATATTGTATTTACGAGCTTGTAAAATATGGCATCTCGCACTACAAGGCTAGAATGAGCTCAAATTTGTGTCCAGGGATAGAGGAATCTCCTCAAGGATCGATTCCGCTTCTCCCACCACATCATTTCCATTATGGATATTTCCTTGAAAACGTCAAGAAAAGCTTAGCAGATATCTATCTTTTATCTCCTCCTTGACCAGATTTGACACTGAGAACTCAGGATCATTGATGGTATTTTAGGTTAGTAATTTACAGTTACCTCTTTTGGTTCCTTAGATGATTTTTTTTATAGGGTTTTAATTTTGGTCAAAATAATTTGTGTAATGGTTTTGGTAAAAGCGCAAGAATAAACATAGACTCCTTTATTCTTATCTGCAAAGTTGGAGACACAACCAGTTATTGGAATGGTGGAGCATGGCCTGATCTCACAAGTTATGGATCTTCAGTAAATTCACTAATATAGAAGGATGGACCATGGTTTGATATGAGCTTATATTTGTTTCAGTCCGAGTGATAGACACAACCAGTTATTGGAATGGTGGAGCATGGCCTGATCTCACAAGTTATGGATCTTCAGGAAATTCAATAATATAGAAGGAAGGACCATGGTTTGATATGAGCTAATATTTGTTTCAGTCCAAGTGACAGAAAAAATGTCACTCAAATTTGTAAGTTGCTGCAAGTCTGTGGAATTTTCCATGTAGTTTTACTGTATACACAGTTGTTTTTCAAATAGGTGATGGTATGTGTAGGTGTTTAGAAACTTTCTTTTGGAAGGGTCTATGAATGAATCTTACAACAGGGAATATGTTCACCATTACATTATTTCAATAGAATATGTTATTAAACAATGTTACATCCCATACAAACCCAGAAAATAGCATAGCTCCCCCAAAATTCTTGATCCCTATCGCTGAAATTTATGGAAGAGTTTATATACTGGGTATGCTAACTAATTTAAAAACATTGCATATTTAGTACTTTTTGGTGTTAATTTAATTTATGCTAATTAGTAGACCATTAAAAGGAGTATGTTACTTTGTTCCCCAACACATGGGTTGTTTAAGTGGGGTTAACTATAGCTTCTCCTAAAAATCAAAATTTTGCATATGATGTGCTTCAGATTTAAACATAACAAATTTTAGTAATTGACGGTCTGACTACTTTGAATCTGTCTGAGGTTGGATTCAAACAACCCACTTAACATCAGTTGTGAATGTTAGTACTTTATTTTTAAGTTGATCACTATTTTTTCTGAACCATGTTTAGCCCAATCTTGGGTCAAAACATCATTAGACATTTTTATGTGTATAAAAAATAAATAATTACAATATTGTCTCAAGAATAATAACATTTAACAAGATGAAATAATGTGTTGTCCATCCTGCCATGGTCTAGTGATATAGGAGCAACAACTTTCAGCTAACCATGGTCAATGATATTGAAGCAATTGCTATCAGATGGCTAGCCATGGTTTAGCTATACAAGAGCAATGGTCTAGATATGAGCAATTACTATCAGCTAGCCATGCTCTAGATAACTGCTATCAGCTTCAGAAGCATGGTCAAAGGTCTAATGCTAGGGCATGAGAAAATGAAATGATGATTAGTAATGCACTACTTAGCTAAATGAAGTCTTGAAGGGATAATTTTAACTATATGTCTATAATGCAAATTAAATAATAGTCAATTCAGTATCAATACACTTTTTGTAATTATTTACTTAAAGTAGAATGAATCAGGATCACCCTGTTGTTTGTTGGGATATGCATGAACCCATTTCACTGTACTCATTATATGGTTTCAATCTTTCTTCTTATAGTTAAATTTCAAGACCACTCTGGTTGGACAAAGATCTGGAATAGTATTGTGGAAATATTGGCAACATACTCTTGCATCTTCTTTGGGGTCTGTGGAATTATCAACTCCTCAAACCTGTGATCAGATACAAAATATCAAGTATTATAAGACTTATAAATATGTTTATAATTCCCTCTATATGTAAGAACTAAAAGTAGATAAAATTTGTCTGGTTCACCTAGCATTTAACTTTTTAGCTATTGTATGACTTTTCATATTATGGTAGGTAAATCTTCTTTTGTGTCCAGGGATAGAGGGCTCTCCTCAGGGATCGATTCCACTTCTCCCACCACATCGTTTCCATTATGGATATTTCCCTGAAAAATGTCGAGAAAAGCTTAGCAGATATATGTCTTTTATCTCCTCCTTGACCAGATTCAACACTCAGGCCTGACTCGGGATCACTGATGGTATTTTAGGTTAGTAATTTACAGTTACCTCTTTTCGTTCCTTGGATGATTTTTTTTGCTAGGGTTTTAATTTTGGTCAAAATAATTTGTGTAATGGTTTTGGTAAAAGTGCAAGAATAAACATAGACTCCTTTATTCTTATCTACAAAATGAAAAATTGTTGAATCAGTTGGAGACACAACCAGTTATTGGAATGGTGGAGCATGGCCTAATCTCACAAGTTATGGATCTTCGGTAAATTCACTAATATAGAAGGATGGACCATGGTTTGATATGAGCTTATATTTGTTTCAAGTCTGAGTGATAAACACAACCAGTTATTGGAATGGTGGAGCATGGCCTGATCTCACAAGTTATGGATCTTCAGTAAATTCAATAATATAGAAGGAAGGACCATGGTTTTCCCTGATATGAGCTAATATTTGTTTCAGTCCAAGTGACTGAAAAAATGTCACTCGCTTGTAACTTGCTCCATGTTTGTGGAATTTTCCATGTAGTTTTACTGTATACACAATTGTTTTTCAAATAGGTGATGGTATGTGTAGGTGTTTCAAAAATTTCTTCTTTTGGAAGGGTATATGAATGGCTCTTACAATAGAGTTTAGTAGCTCATGTCACTCTTGAAGATGTAGTGACATTCCTATTATATTTCTTGTTTTCAGAGCACAAGTTTGTTTGTTTCAGGGAAATGAGTGCATAAAGACCTGACTATACAAAGAAAAATCTTCAAAAGGATGGAAAGATAGAAAAGGAAAAATGATCTTCATTTTAGGCCTTCAACACATTGTTTTAGAAGCTAAAACTTTCTTTGAGCTGACAACTTGAAGTAAGTTTAAATTCATGGTTTTATTAGCCACATTCCCTGTTACTATGTGTAAATTATGCTTTAAAACAATGCTTATGTGTGTTGATGTTGCATACTTCCATCATTTCTTAGACATCCTATGTTGGTCTAATTGGCATTAAAATTGTGGGATTTTAGGTATGTTTATGTTTGGCATGCTATTACTGGTTATTGGGGAGGATTTAAGCATGATGTTATGGACCAAAAGTCCAAAAACCTTTGTCAACAGTTATCTTACACACGTTCTCAAACAGCTAGATGATAAACAACACTTCAATGTTATGATATTGGCATTAGTTCATTACCAAAAAGCTTTTTTTATAATGATCTTCACTCATATCTAGCAAGTTTTGGGGATGATGGTGTCAAAGAGATTTGTTAAAAACATTTTCTTTTCATTATTTATATGCCATGGTTCTTCAAACCTTCTGATACACTTCATGCTTTTCATTCAAGACTTCATGCATAACAAGGATCACTACTTCTTAATCCCTTCCAAGATAATCAAAAACCTACACGTTTCTTGGTCTCACCAGTCAATGGTCAATTACATATCTTTGTAGTGTCATCCTACTGATTTTACCAATAGCTTCAAAAACACTTTCACCAGCTGCCGCATAAATGGCATTTTTTGTCAAGCTCTTCAGTTGGCCTGTGGTATGCACAAATAAATTCAAACACCAGCTGATTGCATAAATGGCATTTTTTCAAACACTTTCCAGTTGGCCTTGCTATGCACAAATAAATGTCCCTCTGATCAACTCACCATGCATGAAGTTACCAGAGTTCTAAAGTCGATGTTGCTAGTGCCTGCTCTTAAGCAATTTCCTAGCATCCCAATGAACCAATTGACCCCTAGTAATAATTACAAGAGGTAGTTGGATGAATATGCAGATGGTAAGCACATAGATTTTACAGGGAGCATAAACAATACTTCTGATGGGCATTTGTTTGTGAGATTTGGTGAGCTGATTTCACAAAATACTGTTTGACTAGAATGAGATGGGGATGGTGTTGTGTCGGAAAACAAATGCATCCCCATGAGTCCTCTCTATCCTGGGGTCTACTTTTCTCAATGGATGAGCCAATTTTCAAGTAAACAATGACCAATTTTTCCTCTAATAGCCCAATTTTTTTTCATATTAATTCAGTCCACTCGGAACCCTTAAAACAAATAAAAGTGTACTCACATTTCTTTTTGAAGGGGAAAAATTAGCTTTTGGGATTTTTTTCCTTTTCCACTTCTGATACTAGTAGTAGTACACTCTTATTATGTTGTTGCCTACTTTAATTGTATAATGTTCCACAAGAAAAATAGATGGATTAAACGACATCTAGCGAGGTCGTGTTGATATAATTTTTGCTACATTGGACGAAGAGCATCGTGTGTAGTTCAGACCAAAATAAACTTAATTGTAGATATAATTACAGATAAATGACAAGAATAATATTATTAGTTGGATCTAATCACTTTAATGCAACTTCCTTGAGAGTGTCATAAATACCAAATAATCGAATAAATATGCAGGGGCACATATTTGATTATGTATATGTGTAAATGTCTCACAAATGGAAAGTCAAACATCACTGGTTTTCTAGATTTAATCTAGATAATGAAAACATTCAATTATGGTAGCCAATAAATTAATACTCCTCTCCCATCCATTACTTTCATGACATTCATCTCTTTCATCACCTTTGGAAATTTATGCCCTTCATTGTCGGGTATTCTTGAAAAATTATAATTTTACAAACTGAATACCACACCGGATTAGAAAATTCCATTATTATAACTATTTTCAAGGCTCTAGAATACTTTCAAAAGAAAAGCTACATCCAAATGAATGTCAAGGCTAGGAATATTTATCTGAGAGTAATTTCCCTGATAATGGCATCATTGCCTGTATGACTCACAACACTGATGGCCTTTACAGGTAATTAATTAGAAGATTAAATACATTTTTCTTGCAGCTAAAGTAGAGAGAGAGATTCTTAGATCATTTGGAACTTATATAAGAATTTGCTTTCATTATTTACAGTGATTTTACAAGCCCAAGGAAAGTGGTTGATTATTTATATGGATTTTACATGTCAAAACAAATAACTGTTATAAGAGCATCTGATGATTTCTGGCCAAGGGATCCTGCACGACATACCATTCATATTGCTTCTGTTGCTTACAACAGTGTTTTCTTAGGAGAATTTATGCAGCCTAATTGGGATATGTTTCATGTAAATACCCCTTGTAATTTTTCCTTTCAATATGAGATTTCTATTTTAATACATTAAAACTCATATCTTAGGCTTCAAGGCATGGCAAAGTAGCTTATTTGTCTTTTTTAATTGACAGTCTTCATCCGATGGCTGAATACCATGTTGCTGGACAAGCTGTTGGAGGATACTCAGTTTATGTTAGGTTAATTCTTAACTGATTATCATCTTAGTCAAACCATAGGATACACATTTTCATTGAGACACATTTTGCTTAGCAGAAAGGAGCTGATAATAATTGTGAGACAAGAAATCCTTATAAGGCATTATATGTTCCAAAAGCTTTTACCAATCTGAAAGAGTCTTTGGGATGAAAGTCTCTTTTTGATTTGTTTGTATCCTCCTCTCCATTATTCATCATGTAGAGATGTGTCTTCTTTTAGCAGGTCCCTTGCCTTTGTGATTATTACTGATGTACATGAGTGAAAGGTCATAGTAAATGTTTACTCATGGGAAATAGGTCACGAAGGATACTCCATGTGGCTAAAAATTCCATAAAATTAAAATATATCCAAATAAAAGTAGACTGCGAAAACTAATTAAAAATATATCTGAAAGAAAACTAAATTATATAGAACTACAAATAAGATCACTTTATAGTATGCTTTGCTCCTCTTCTCTTTTTCAAAAACAATTTTCTCTGGGTGGCTAATCAGTTTCTTCCATCTTGGACTGGGATTGGCAGTGATAAGCCTGGACACCATGATTTCGATGTGTTGAAGAAACTTGTTCTTCCATATGCATCAGTATTGCGTGAAGAGCTTCCTGGAAGACGTACAAAAGATTGTCTCTTTTTTGATCTAGCCCATGATGGAAAGAAGTGAGTTTGAATCTATTTTTTTCCCAATTTTAAGCTAATTTTTTTTGCCAAATACTCTCTTTTGGTTTAGCCTTATTACAGAAGTTGATAGATAGCCATTATCATTTATGTAATTTGTTGTAGTATGTCTTTGTGATTAGGTGCCTCAGAGTAATATTCAATGTTGTCTTCTTTGGGGACATTCAAGATTTATTGTGTTCTCTGGTGTGTGCATTTCCTTGTAGCTTACTAAAAATTTGGAATTTGAAAAGTACACTGGAGTTCTTGGCATCTTTAATTGTCAAGGTGTTGGATGGTGTTGGGTTAACAAGAAGAATTTGATTCATGACTTCCAATCCAAAACTAATACTGCTACCATTTGCCCAAAGGATGTGGATTATTTACCAAAGATTGCAGATGAAAATTGGAATGGTGATTTTGTCGTATACTCTCACAAAGGAAGTAAGATATCCATTTGAAAAAAATTGAGTTCTTATTCACTTTAAGTTGCAGGTTCTCCAAACCCTTATGTCAAGCTTGATGTGTGTTGTACACTTATTGTATGAGATCTTGTCCTTCTTCCAAGAGGTGTTGCTTCACTAATCACTCTTAAATCGCGAGATTTCGAAGTTTTCACAACAATTCCTCTTAAGGTTAGTATGTTATGATGCATTATTGAGTGTAATCTACCTTATTGCTTTGATTTAAAATAAACAACGATGTAGGAAATGCTTACAGGGCATTTCCTATGGGAAGTATTTTGGAAGTGAAACATTAATATGAAACACATTGGAAATGTCTTGGACTCACCAAAACCTCTTGGGAAATTTGTTTCCAGCATGTGCGAGGATTTCTTGAAGCAGATTCTTAAAAAAATTGGAATAAATCTTCCAAAAAAATCTTCAAAAATTAAAAAATAAAACCTAATACTACCTTACATGTCCTTACCTTAACCCACCCCCTACCAATAGTTAAACGCAAAATGAAAGTTAAAAACCTAATCAAAGCAAAAAACATTTTTAACATTGTAAATTTTTTCAACACACTACATCAATTTGTTATTTTGAATATTTTACATTTCAGCCTCTTTGAACTCTATAAAACATGATATGTCACACAGATAAGTGAAATTTTAAGTATGTTGAATATTTTGAACTTTTGTTATAACTATATTTTTCAAGTGTTTTTAAAACTTTATCGACTAAAATGATTATTATGTATGCATTTTTAAATGTATATTTATAATTTATAATTTATTATATGGATGTTTATGTGCTGTTCCATTTCCAAGAGATTTTGGAAAAGAAACATTTCTGCATGTTGGACCTATTTCTATTTTGATGTTTATTGTCCTGTAAGAATGCCAATCCAATGTGGTATACCAAAACATAGTTGTTTTGTTTTCAGGGGTAGACCAATAACAAGTTCAGTGAAGGTTTCACTATTTGTATTAATATGAAAAGCTATGTTTTGAGTCCTAAAATATTGATATTTATTTTCCATATGATTTTTTGTTTTTGTTGTTAGCATTCAAACACAACATGATATCTTCAACTGAAGCGTGTCAATTTAACTTAATGCAGGAGTTGGACAATGACATTACTTTTGCTCCTATTGGGATGATTCAAATGTTCAATCACACCCCTTATCAACATCAACTATAAAACTAATAATTATCCCTTTAAATAAAATCACATATAACGTTCGGCGTTCACATTGCATTGTACACATGCGATCTAAATAACATATACCATTCGGTAAGGAACTCACATTACATGTACACATGTGATTGCTAGTTATACTAACTATTTATTTAAGGATGGAAAGTAGAGAGTTGAAATATATATGGCGTATTTTTATATTAAAAATTTAATATAAATAGCAATTGCATGTGTACAATGCAATGTGAATGTTGAACGGTATATGTTATTTGATTTAGAGGGATAATCATTACTTTTGTAGCTGATGTTGATAAGGGGTGTGATTGACAATACTTGATTTTCTATTAAAGTCAGAACAAATGTTTCTGAAATACATTAGAAGGGATGTTAGATAAAACTTAGTTGTGTAATGATTTGAATACAAATAACAAGTGAGACATGTAAGTTTGAATATAATACTTCATATGTTTAAGAATTGTACCGTGAATGTGAAGTGTTGTAGTCAAAGTAGATTGAAAGAATGTAACTATTTGCTTTAACACCTATTATCTCTCCATGAAACAATAAAATGAGACAGAATATGCAATTATATATAAACAAATTTGAAATGGTTATGGTACATTCCAAATTTCTTTATTACCTCAATGAGTTTTGAGTGCATCATTGTTAGAGCTATTTCGTGCATATCTTTGTAATCATAGCATTCCATGAGACCACATTTCTATTCCTGAGGCTTGTATTTGCAAAAAAAAAAATGGTATATGTCATTTGTGTTATAGGGATAGTTTTTACTTTTATAGTTGTGTTTGTTTAAACTATGGGTGATTGATTTTGTATGTGTAGAAATATAGATGAGTCACTTCATTTAAAAAGCGCATACATGAGGTCTAACCCTTTAAACTATTTGAAATGCAAAAAAGTGATATAATGTACAAAGCTTTGGATGGAAACAACTATAATTTGCATTGTCCTTTCTCAGCATTTTAAATTTGTAGGTATTTGTGTACAGATGAAAACATTAAAAATGTGTTGTTGTTGGTTAACATAAAGAAACATGCAACAATAAAAAGATAAAATCGAACATGTATGTTGAAACGTGTAATTTTGTAATTGTAGATATATAGACGAACCACTTCATTTAAAAGTTTCATCTCTTCATTTCAAAGTTGTTACAAATTCATACATATACATTTAAAAATCTCATATCATGAGTGGTATCGTTTTGTGAACTATTTTATTTGAACTTAACATACAGAAGAATTATATTTTGAATGGCAGCCCTTTTGAGGGAAATTTAATTTTCGGGGTAAACATGAGTACATTTGATACCCCTTGAATAGAAATGGTTTCTTTTGGGTAGATAGAAGTATTGAGTAAAATATGTAGCGGAGTTTTCTATCAAAGCATAGTGTAGTATTTAATTGAAGGGTTGAGTGATAGTAGTCCTTGCTTCCTGCATTTACTTCAAAATGCTAATAAGTGTTATTGAAACATGCGCCATTTTTCAGTACCTTTCGAATGAAAAAGGAGGTGAAATGCATAGATTTGCTTGAAGCGAGGGAACTCTGGAGAAAGCTGTGACTGCATGTCAGACACTGTCTTTCAGTGATTCCAATGGTCAACGGTTGATCTGTGCATAACTTGTAGAGTCCTTGTGACTTGTGGATAGTTAATCCCCATGCCATTTTAATCGGTAATTGTCTTCGATTCCCTCTCAAAATAAGTTGGTATGGGAATATGTAACGGCCATTGGAGGGATCCCAACATGGGTCCGTTGTATCTATCCAAAATTTGACAACAACACATTTTTTACTTGTTGCTTTCATGAATATCTAGGCATTGATGCGCTTCTAGACAATTTTTGTCAGTGATTGTTCCTGAATAACACCATTTACGATGAGCCTGCATCAACCCATAAATTGAGCAATAAGCATGATTTTTTGTTGTTTTCATAGTATAACTTTGTGTTCCATGAATATTTGATCATCATCAGAATCTCCTGGTCCATTAACCTCCCTGTTACTTTCAACAATGGATTGGACGATAAGAATGTTCAATGCCTTCAGCATAAGAAATCTTTCCTCTGCATAATCAGAGAAAAGGAAAGTAGAGAATAGGTTTGAAGTGTTTGGCTGCATAAGTAAATTAATGTCCAATATTAAAAATTATCAATCCATGGATGTACACTAAATTTGAGATGAATTAGTAGAATGAATTTGAGTAACCTAACAGTAATAAGTACAAAGTAGTGTCTAGAAAAGAAAATTTGTTGGCGTAAGAAATGGAAATCTCTCTAATTCTAGACCTGAGAATACTAGGTATAACAAACAAAATACATCAATGATTTGCAATTCGCAAAGCACAAAGGAGAGGTGAAAATTCCAAAGCCACTAATACCCAAGTTTTCCCCAATCCTGCTTAACAATAAAATACCTTTATTTGTTTATAAATATTAGGCGATGTCATATTGGTTAGATCCATAGGAATTTGTTCGAGAGGTATCGAGTTTGACCCTTGGCCTTATTCTTTTGTTATAATTTTAAATTTGGTCTATAGTTGAAAACTGGCCGGGAAAACATAATTAATCAATGATTATTGAAAGGTTAGGGTTTGGCCGAATAGCTAACAAGTACTCAAGAGGGAGAGGTCACATGTTCGACTCTCTCAACCCCCTGTTACGCTTTTATCAACATATGGGCTTTTCTATCAATTAGGTTTATTTATTTAATTACACCAGAAGCTGTATCTCAGTTGAAGGCCTCCTTGCAAAATCTGACAGTTTTCAGAAAATAGACGGTTCAGATTACTGTAATATTGTTCGCAATGTAATGGAATGTTGAAATCCCTTCCAAAGGGTTGCTCCGTAGGAATTGCTTGCGTAAAGAGGACTGTCCAAAACCGGCGGTAATTGCCCGAGGTCACCGAGGAGGATGACTGATCTGTTCCCAAATTTAGATGTTCTTGAGTGTGGAAAAGCTTCGCGGAGAATATTGAGGCGCGTTAGGGGAAAAGTGGTTTTACAGATTATTCTCACGGGACATTTAGCGCATGGTTTTAGCAATTTTATGGAGGCATCACTTTATACATGCGTTATTAAGTAGATGTAACTTTTTAAGCTCTTGACTCTCTGTCAATATATACTGAAAATATTGTAATATTCGAACTAAATAGCCAATAAGATGATATCTGATTTATTATTGATAGGTTTTAAGGTTGTTAAAGACTGAGTTTTTTTATCTGATTTGACATGTGTTTAATAGTTAATTATGTTTCAGATCATCTCATTTCAAAATGTTGTAACTATCGTTGTGAGCATTGTTTCTCACTAATCCATTGCATGTTTATGATTATGTACATGTTTTAACGTCTGACTAAAAAATGCAGTTCATGCCCGGCATTGTGCATCTTATGTTTTACATTTATGTTCTTCTAAGGTTTTGTCTGCAAATTCCAATGGAGCTTAAGGGGTCTGGTCCAGTCGAGAACTAATTGGATTATATGCCTTGCATGGCAATAAATTTCCCATGTTTTGTGGATGGATATTCAATGACATTAAAGGATTTGTACTATATTTAATGATTTTCAAGATACTTATGAGATCCAGGCTCAATTTTTTTCGTAAATATAAGTTTTTTTGGATGGGTTCAATTTTCAAGTGTAAAGTGTCAGTATTTTTAAAACTAAAAAAGAATTGTTTTTAATTAACATTCAGGGAGAGGGGATGCCCATTTCAAGTTGTCCCCCATCCCCAAATTGCTCAGGATGTCACTAAATTCTTGGGGAATTGTTTCCATGTGAGACCGGTTTAACTCTTATCATTTATGCCTTTGTTTGGGTTACATTTGCTTATTTTTACTCTAATCAAATTTTAATTTCGAACGCCTCCTACACACTTGGTAGTTATTTGAACTAAATTATTATTCATATAGTTCCAATGGTTCGAGATGAACATATGAAACTCTTGGTAGCAGTCTAAAACTTGTGTTGTAGTTTAATGATTTAGAATATTTATAGTGTCACTTTCAATCATTCTATATAATGGTTAGGTGTGCATATTGTATATGCAACATAGACTGTAGGATCCTTTTAAAGAGATTTTTTCCTATAGATTTATGAAATGGAGGTAGTGAAAAATGATATATGTTTGAAATGTAATTATAGAAGTCACAAAGTCTGTATTCAAGGAATAGGGCACTCATATTTTTATAGCTTGCCTTGAATAATGTATTAATAATTGTTTTATAAATATAAAGAACCAAATCTTTTAGGAAATCATGGCTATTTTTTATGTGAAATATCGAGTACTAAGCTTGCATGTTCACAGTCTTTAGTTTCTATTCCTGTGGGTTTGACATTTTAAGGTCCCTTTACTCTTACAATGATGTTTGGTTTTAGGACTTGTGCAAATGTTTGATTTGACCCCGGACCTAGTGTTGCAGGTTCTACTTTTCTCCCTTCAAAGATTTAAATGGTTCTGTAAAGTAGTTGTGCAACAACCTAGCACTATTTCTCTAGAGGGTTGATCAAACTCTTTCTTTAGTAGATTGTATTCCAAGTACATCTCCTCGGCCAAAACCCACACCTCTACCTATGTTATGGGTATTATTGGTTACATTGACCCTGACTATGCAAGAACATCAAGGCTTAATGAGAAATCTGGTGTATACAGTTATGGAATTGTTCTTCTAGAGTTGCTGATAGGAAGGAAAGTTGGGGACAATGACTCAAATTTGCTTTAGATGGTAAGATTTTTGTCTGTTAATTTTCCCTATATCTAATAAAAAATTGTAATGTATTATTTTTTTCTCATATGTATATTATATAACATTCTTCTCGACACTTACGTTTTTATTAATATATTTCTCATTTACATTGTTATTCATAACATATTTTAATTTGTAAAAATATCTTTTTAATTAACATATATTAAAATTGTAAATTATTATTTTTTACATATATTAAATAATAAATAATAAATAAAAACTAAATATTAATATTTATTAAAAATTTAAAAGACTGAAAAGAATATGACATAAATCAAATACATAAACACTATTTCAAACATATTCATTTTAATAAAAAAACATATAAATAATGATATAACCACGGTTGACATTAAATGAAAATCATGAAATTTAGAAGTACTGAGAATATTTAAGTATTTTCAATCCTAAAAAAAAGTATAGAAAATATTTAAGTAAAAAAGTGAATATTCATTAAGATACCTACTGGTACTTGTCATGTGTTAAACAGGAGTAAGTTTATTTAATGTATTGATTGCTACGGCTGAATTTGCTCCTGAAATATGTGAAGATTATTTACCACCAAAAATATGTCAATCAATTGCATTCAAGATGAGATATTTTTCAACAGGTTAGGTACTACGAAAATCAAACAAATATTTCTTTAGGACAAAAAAATCACTTCTTCCACAATTTTAATTATTTGGAAATTTATTTTTAGTGAAATCTTTTTTTTAATAAGTTGTGTCTAATTTTTTAAATCAAATTATTTCTGATTTATCTATTATTTTTTAAGAAAATTAAATTGATCCGAATATTAGAAAAAGAGAAACGATCTCACACTAACACTAACACACTGACAATTTACACTCAGCCCTTTAGACTCTTCAAACCCCAAACAAAGAAAGCACTTAAATTAACTAATTGTTAAATCAAGAAAATCACATTTTAAAAAGAAATTCGCAACCGCAACTATTATGAACCAGACAAAACCAGATCATGTAATACAAACCCAGAAATATACAAGAAAACACTCACATTTGGTGGCGCTTTTTTCCGTTTTGAGCACAGTGGTGGGCTGGTAAGAAGCCTTATTGACACCAACGCCAGCAACATGTGCAGAAACCTTGTCAATTTTCCCCATGAGAGCCTTTCCATGGGAAACATACCAGTAAATATTTGCGAATTCCGAACCCCTGAGAAACCCCACAAGCTGATCCTCCAACCCTGAATCATCCTCCAGACTCAATGAAACAGAGCGTTTGAACATCGGCTGCAGTGCAAACGTTATCTGCGAGATCGCGCCCAAAGTTCCGAGCGAAAATCTCGCAGCTTTCAAATCTGCATCGGCTTCTGTCAACTGGATAACCTTAGCGTAACCCTGAGAAGCAGGCGCGGGGACGACGATTCTCAATCCGACGACGTATTCATTAATGGCGGAACCCTTGCCGACCAGGCCGCTGCCATGGGCGCCTGTGCTCACCGATCCGGCGGCGGAGACGCCGTCCCACGAAGTCGAAGTGGGGAAAGCCAAGCCTTTCTTCGCGGCCTCGTCGAGGAGATCCCGTAAAATGACGCCAGGATCGATTGTAATAGTTTTTGCAGCGGCGTTAACAAGCGGAGTCGATGCGAAATCTCTGGTGCTGATAATTAACCCACCCTCGCCCACGCAGGCGACCCTAGTTGTACTGTGAGCCCATGGCCCGATCACATTGATCTTTTGCTTCGGACTGTTAAAAATTGCCCAAGGAATTTAAAGCCTATGAAAAAGCACTATTAAAAATAGCCCCGCAAAAACAAAAACTCCTATTAAAAATAGCCGTCGCACTCAGCATGCACCCAAAAAAACAACCATTAAAAATAGGCAAAAAAGAACAAAACAACTATTAAAAATAGGTGAAAAAGAACAAACGTCCAGACGGCCGTCAAACTGTCAAAATTAGGACAGTCGTAGAAACGTCCGGAGGTGCCTTTCCCATAGGGGGAATGCCTTCGGCGTAATAATGGGAAAGCAAACGAAAGAGGATTAATTTGAGAGAACATGTAGGAGTGGCAGTAGGCCCTCAGTTAGAATCAACAAGCCACACTAACAAATTCTACAAACGCAGTTACAATTTAGAGTTGATTATTAATTTTTATCCAAAAACAACAACACAGTTATTATCCACAAATATCAATATATACAGCTTTCACAAAATATAAGTTTCTTTTATAAACACAATATTATTTATCTAAAATATTGAATGCTCTTTGTTAATACACAATATTCTACCCAAAATAGTTTCCCCAAGCCAAATCTATAAGTGGGGGACTATAACATTATTTCGTAGTATATCTTTCTATTGAAACACATCAATATATTACCAATAAGATAGTTACAATATATTCATAATATATATTTCTTTGTAATTCCATTGAAGACATTAATATATAAACTAAATTAAATTACAGTTTCATGTATTTGGCCGCTTCAATGCCCTCAGTAAATGGACACATCACTGTATGGCCGGAGATACAGAAAATATTAAGAATAGACATGAGTACCATACATTCTCTCTAACATTTTATTTATTTCTAGTGCTGGTTGCCGGACTAGAGTTTTTAGATTTATTGACATAAGTATATCCAAAGATTTTATGGTAAACTCCGTCCGAAATTTGATCATTGGTTTTTATTTAGTTTTTCCTGTGTTTGTCTGTGTTATATATGCCTTCCATTATCGAAAATAATGTCGATTACTCGAGGTAAAAAACAAGTCTGGAACAAGCCTAAAACAAGAACCAAATAATGGATAATATACCACAGCTAAAAACAAATATGCCGAACTTCGTGAATGACGATAAAAATGCTCTTTCACTAAAGATTCGCGTGGATGATGATTGATACCATATTTTATTTTTTGGGGTCAACCACATTATTAATAAAATACATTTTCAGATTTATATGGGTTTATTTTGTAACATTATGTATATATTCAATTAAAAAGGGTTTATTCTTAACATTATGTACATTAAATTAAAATTTATAAAATTTATTTATATTTTCTAAAGATTAATTTTTTAAAACTATAATAAGGAATATTAGGTTTTATGTGTCTTGTTAATCACATTTGGATTAATTTCCTAAATGTATGAGAATTTGTAAATTGATAGAAACAATTATAAGACATATTTATGTAGTGTAATAATTTGTGGAGTTTTTTTTCCACATTAAACAAGGTAGAGAGGGATAATTAAGTTTTGGCAGTGAAATAATAGGCCCACTTCTCCATCGAAGACACCGATACGATTGATGGAATATTTTGTGTCTCATTGGACACTATCACCATCGTCAACATGTGGTTGATTATGCATGATGTGTAGATTTGAGCATAGTTTCGAGAAAAGAGATTCCTTGCCATGTTTTATGGTTATCAAATTCAACGATTACATCCACGTGACATGGGATGCCAAGTCCCTCCAATAGGTCCTTATTTGTATAGTTTCCTGCCACAAGGACAAACAAATTCCTTTAAACATGGTGTGGCCTCTATCCACAAAACACAAAAGGCTAACACTAGAAAAAATAATTGTATCTCCTGAGTACATTTCCTTAAGGGTAAATGTATCGCACCCCTTTTTCCTTTGAGCGGTTCCTATGTGACTTCTCAAAAGAAAGAATAGGATTGCCTATATTCCCTCTAATTGTTTTCTCAACCCTACAATTATCCTCCCTCAATCCTCTTCTTCACCATAACTTCTCCCCCCTCTAATATTTCACAATTCTTCAACTTTAACTTCTTCAACACCTCTATATAAACATCTCCATAACATCCCTCAAATATAATTAGTGGTAAAAATAATTTATGATAAATTTTCACCCTTACCATATTAAATACTCTTAAAAAAATTGATACTTCAGTGCACGGATCTCCCGTATGTATAAAGTGTAACATAATGCATGCACTATAAAAATCACCCAAGAATCCAACACGCCTTTGTAATATAAATGTATGCCTCAAAAGATTGTGAAAATTTAATGGCATAAAACCATTGTCACTACTACCAGTGAAACTATCCTCCAATTTGCTTGTAATTATTGAATATTAAACGCCTGAATTATACGTGATTTGTAAATAATACTACTTGCACATATTATCGTTTTAATAATTTGTCCGTTTGCATTATAGTCAGTGGAACCACATAATGCCAATTACACAAAGTTAATAATAATGATTCCGACTTTACGTTATAAATTAGGCAGATAAGGTCACCTGGTTTTACTTTTCCAATGGAAACCCGAACTGCAAAACCAAAGAGAAGGAACGTATTCCATGAGAAAAAGCCTTAAAAGAATAGGGTCCCCTCTTTGTTTTATCAACATAGAAGCGATTATCTTTCTTAATAGGCTGAGCTGTACAGGAGGTTAGAAATGGTGACACAGAGCGTTGCAAAAAATGGTCTGAATTGGGGAAAGTCTTTACCAGTACAAAGCGTCCAGGAGATGGTACGCAATGATCCTCAAATTCTGCCACAGCGATACATTCGAACAGGAGATGAGACGCCCTCACCAACCACATTCTCCTCTGGTTTTGACATTCCTGTTATTGACATGGCTCTCATTTCCCTACAGCAAGAAAAGACCAAGCTTCACATGGCTTGCCAAGACTGGGGATTTTTCCAGGTATAATATACATGATTGTCTTCTTCCATATTATATTGTTTAGGTTTTAGTTGGCATGTTCTATCAATGTCTGATGTGGGTATTATTCAGATAGTGAACCATGGAATTCCTGAATCTCTGCTAAAGAGAACGAAGAAAGCAGTTGGAGAGTTCTTTGAGCTTCCATTGAAAGAAAAGAAGAAATATGCACAACCACCTGATGATGTGGAAGGCTACGGCCAGGCTTATGTTGTAACTGAAGATCAGAAGCTCGATTGGGGAGACCTCATGTTTTTGAATTTGTTGCCATTGATTTTTAGAAATTATAAGATGTGGCCTTCTACACCTGCGGATTTCAGGTACTTTCTCTTCTTCATTCACGAGCTCTTGTTCTGAATCCACACCACCATAGTAACAAAATAAAGATAAAAAGAATAAATAGAGATAGAAGTAGGAGGAATCTTATAGAAAGGTGAAAGGACATTATTTTGTGGAAAAGCTTATCTAGCTGGCGTGTTCAAGGGAAATACATAGTACACGCAGCATAATTATCATTTTTGCGTGTGAATGAGTGGTAATTTACGGAAAGACGAGTTCACCTAGCACTCACAAACATGAGGGAGTCCATGCTCTCCTCCAATAAAAAAACCAATACCAAAAATGTAAAACATTATTAATTTTTTGATTAGTGGAGAGACATAAACACTACTAGTTTGTGCGTACTAGATAAGAATCGACCCAGCGACTTGCATTCTTTCCCATTTTGAGCATTTTGACTTAGTTTACCTTACTTTTGACAGGGTAACAATGGAAGAATATGCCATTGAAGTCCAAAAGGTTGCCAAAACGTTGCTGAGTGTGATGTCAGAAAACATGAATTTTGAGGACGACTTGAATGACATAATTGGGGAGCCTATGGAGGGAATACGAATGAATTATTACCCCCCTTGTTGTCGACCTGATCTGGTTATGGGCGTAAGCCCACATTCTGATGGTGGTGTCATCACATTGCTGCTTCAAGATGATCATATACAGGGCCTCCAAATTCGTAAGGATAAGAACTGGATCACAGTTAATCCCATTCCAAATGCTTTAGTTATTAACGTTGGAGACATTTTGCAGGTAAATGCTTAAATGCTATATATATCACTTGTTATAACATGTTTAATGTATCCTGTAAATCTGATAATTATATTGTATGGCAGATAATTAGTAATGGGATATACAAAAGCATTGAGCATAGAGCCGTGACAAACCAATACATTGCAAGAATGTCACTTGCAACGTTCTACATCCCTGAAAACGACACAGAAGTTTTTCCTCGGCCTGAAGCTATAGACGAAGCGCATCCATGCTTGTACAGAAAGATCAAATTTTGTGACTATCTTCGCCATACACTGGCTAATAAAATGGAAGGAAAGAAAAACATCGACTTTGTTAAACTTCCATCGATTGATTGAAATGTTACTGGGGATAAGAATTTCACAACACTCTTGGCAATGGGAGACGACTAGTTTGCGTTCTAATGGATTGGTCGTGTTTTTCCTCTATCATGATTAACAATATTAGTAGGTCTTTTAAATACACATATATGGAAAACATCGAGAGATAGTAATTTCAAGGTTTTTATTTTGAATTTATAGTATAATTTTATTATTCTCTTTAATTTTTTTTATTATTGAATAGTACTAAATAGGATTAATTTAACTATATCAATGTTTAAGGTTCAAAATAATTTTTTTGAAACAAAAGGGGTTCCAAAATTCTACCATATATGTTTGAAAGGAAAAGGAGTTCCAAACACCACCATATATTTGAAAGGAAAAGGGGTTCTAAACTCCACTATATAATCAAGTGATTAAGATTGAACACACTCATAGACTTACAACCCATCGACACTGACAACATTGTATGCCTATGGTTGACAACTTGCAACCAAAAATTTAAATGTTGTCCCTGTTGGGATTTGAGCGCTATACCTTACCTTATCAATTATACAACTTTCAACAATCCACCCATGCATGTTGCATGTGACAAAATTGACTGATTTTATTTAATTTATTACTTTTTGATAGCTGCCCCGAACTGTTTTGTAACTTTTATTTTAACAACTTCTAATAGTTTTATCCATGTTGGTTAAGACTTGCCGATCTATAATATATACAAATTTAAAAACACCTCCCACAATATTATGTTTATACACTAAAATAAGAAAGAGAAGTAACTACAACACAACTCTCAGTACCCAATACCTATAACCTCATATTTGATGTATGCATATTTAAAACATAGCACACACTTTATGTTTATAGACAAAAAAACAAGGATGAGAGGCAATTTGGAGAGAAAAATGAACAAACATGTTAGGAGGAGTTTGTAGAATACAAAACCAATATTCATATTGATTCCTTATATCCATCACACACGTTCGTGATGGAGGGCACTAAAATTGAACTCGAGACCTCTAGGTTCTAATTTTGCCACCCACCACTATGCCACAACTAGCTGATTTAGTGGATGTTTTTCAAAAAGTTAGTTATATCTTTGATTGGGAACGTGCGTGACATTTAGGATGAGAGATTACAACCCCTCGGTCTTCCTTCCAATCCTTAAATAATTATCCTAAATATAGTTGAAGGCATTAGTGAGCGAAAAAACTCATGTTTTGACTAACCAACTGTGATAATAGTTAACAAGGTCATGATATGGAAAATCTTGCCGAAGCTTGTGTTTTTTGAGTGAGAAATTAGAAAATAAAAATGTGAGTGTAATTAAAACAAGCAGAAGTTGAGAACACATCATCTATAGTTAAAATTTTATATGATATATTTTCATATCTATAATACATATATTAATCTTCAGATGTGAAAAAATATGGTAGCATGCAGATTCAATTCCAATAGAAAAATGGGCTAAAGCTAGTGCACATATTTATAACACTAAAATAAAATCATTTTTTATAAACTAAGCAAATAGTTTAAATATATGTGCATTAAAATAAATAATATAATATCGTTGAGGTACCGTAAGAATACAGTGGAAACATAATGATCAAAATTGAAATACAATATTTGTATTGCAAATGTAATTGAAAAGAAACATAGACACGCTGAAATAGTGATGTATTGGAAGTTCCACCTGTATCCTACACTACAAAAGAAATTATAACATTCTTCTAAGAATGCTTTCATTGAAAACATGATGTAAACACACACATGAGCAGGAAAAGTAAATGAACATAATTTATCCAAGCAGCACAACACAGAGCTATTTGTACCCTTATCTTTGGCTGAGGTGGAGTTTATTGGCCCTGAAGCACTGCTGGAGGATTTCCCCGCGGGTGCTGGTCAGTGGATTGTTCTCAGACAGTGTTGTAATGGCCTTGGAAAACCTATTGAAGAAATAGTTATGTTTTTTGGTCATTTTCTTCTCATAGAGCTTAGTTTGCGGATCTGCATACAATTATTGATCCAAAATGAGAAGCCCCTTATTGTCCATGAGATTGTGGTAGTATTTATTATCAATCTTCATAGGGGTGCCGCGGTCATTGGGAACATACCAGGTAAATTGCGGCTGGACTCCCATTCCATTTTGAATGACAACACTTGGGGCTTGTTTATACATAACACAGTAACACTATAAATTTGATATGAAAGCCTTTCAAATAATATATTCATTTACCGTGACTGCACAAAGTATATTAGGACCACCTATTTCATGGCTTCCAAGGAGCTCGAGGTGGAGGTGGAGTTGGGAACATGGGGGAACTGTATAGAACATTGTGTTTTTGTCTATTCCTAGAGCGTCTCCACCTGATATTGACTCCAAAGCAACAACTAGTCCAACATTTCCTAGAAGTGTTGGTTCTGTGTAGTTGTATTTAGTGTGCACATCACAGAACCTATCAAATTTATTCATGTCTGTAGATCAAGAATTTCGCGCTTGTTACCTGTCCAAGTTAATGTACCAAACTAAACACAAAAACCTTGAAAAACTCAAATGAAATTGATACCTGATGGACAAGATCCGAAGATGTAGACGGATAAGGAAGCCGATGTAAATAAGACGGGCGCACACGAGCAATTCGGCACAGTAGATCCAAGAAACCTGCAAGACACCAGTGCTTGACAGAAAAAGACCACGTTAAAAGATATTTTGGTGGACTGCCCGAGAAGCGGGTCCGGGAAGCGATAAGCTCCCTCGGCGGATGTCAGTCCACGTTTTTAATTAAGCAAAGAAGCAAACATGATAAAAGATGTACGTACAGGACTAGATTTTCTGATCACAGTAATAAAACAGAATCTAAACAGCAGACAGAAAGCAACAGAAAACAGGAAACTGTGCAAACAAAACTGGATCTATGTTACCCGGGTCCTTTTACCTGTCTGCAGTATGATCGGCGTCGACTGATGTGGATCGGCGTCGACTTATGTGGATCGGCGTCGACTGATGTGGATCGGCGTCGATCCGGGGCAGCGTGTGAAAAGGTTTGAGAATCAGAAAACAGAGGCAAGATCGTCAACGTCTGCAGGATCTGCAAATGCCGGAGAGACACTGGCCAGGGTCCACCTGTGCTGGATGCAGGAACACAGTCACCAGAGAATCAATGGAGACGTGCAATGCTGATGTGATAAGAGCAGAGTAACGGTGCTCCTCTCAGGGATTGATTTGGACAAGATTCACTTTCACTCGATAGATTAAACTCAAAATTGATGTTCGGAACTCTCTCGTTCTCTCTCTTACAATCTGTGTCTAACCAGAACTGAGTTCTGGGCTTCTATTTGTAATCGGCGCCGACCGAGATTAAATCGGCGCCGTTCCGAAAAATCGGCGTCGACCGAGTACCGGTCGGCGCCGATCGGGGAACAGACTCCCGAAATGGCCAAACGGGGTGATTTCTGGGAAGATGAGAATGATCCTATCATCCCTAGTACGGGAGATATCCCGCGACTCGGTTTGGGAGGAGGAGAAATAGGGGGGATATATGGATAAAATAGATATGGGGTAGATAAGTGGTTAGGATATATGTAAAAAGGTGTAATTAAATAGTTAATATTTAATTACTCATGGGTGAAACAAAATGGGGTGAATTAAACTTAGGATAGGTGTTTAAATCACAAATTGATTAATACTCCAAGGGGGTAGTGGTGATATAAACGTGCCCCAGGTTACCTGAGAAGATAAACGAATGCGAGGGACACTAAATTGAGTAACCAATTTTAAGTGTCTACATTTTGCCCCTTTTTGTCAAGTAACTTGCGATAAGCAAAGTTGTGAGACAAAAACAAGGAGGTGGAAGAAAGGAAGAAAAAGTGATGATGTGATCCCCCTCAAACTAGGGATGGGATGGGTGATAGAACAAACGATCCCAAGTTTGAAAGAGGTAGATGAAAACGCAGGATGCCCCAGCTGGATGTCTGGAGTAGATCTGATCATTAATGATGCACAAAAATAAATAAAAAGGCAGCAACCTAAAGAACTCACATTGGTAGGGCAATCTAGACGGTCTCCTCATGAGACGACGTTAGTACCTACAGACCCATGAGTGTAAGGAGGGCTGCAAAATAGTCAGCCTCTAAAGAGAGACACATTGGTAGGGACAATTAGACGGTCTGCAAAGCAGACGACGTTAGTGCCTACAGACCCGTGAACCCTAAGCGGCCAAAAAAAAAGTGAGTGTTCCACGCAAAGGGAACAAACTCGAAATGGACGGTAATATCGAAAAGATGTGCCAAAAGGCAACATTCAGTGCACAATAATGATCAGATAAATAAGGCCAAGCATCAACACTATGGCAAGCAGATATGGAAAATCGGCGGCGATCACACTAATCGGCGCCGACCCAAGTAAACGGCGCCGACCCGAAAAATCGGCGCCGACCGTTTATAGCACATATAAATATGCGAACGGAAAACGTAAACGATTTATTTACACCGTGACGATTGATTCAGAGAGAGTCAAAAATTGGATTTGAGCATCATGGAAGCCTCTGGAAGCGGTCAGAAGCGGAGGAGGACACGACCTGGGGTAAGTGGTTTCTCCTGACTCGTGATTATCGTTATTTTATTTTTTTTTTTTTTTTTTTTTTTTTTTGGGGGGAGGCCAGAGTCTGATTTAAGTCCGGCCCCGCAATCGGCGTCGATTGGTATAATCGGCGTCGATTTTTATTAGAGCGGCGCCGATTGAATTCAATCGGCGTCGACTTTAGTAGATCGACGTCGATTGTATATAATCGACGCCGATTGAACAGAAGTGTTAAATGAAGATGATAAATTTTTTTTTGGATGTTCAGATTTAGGTAAATATGAAGCTAACATCGCTCTTGATGTCGTGAATGCAGGCACGAGAGGTACTACACATGAGGGATGCGATTCCCGAGCTACTGGAGACCATTCTCCCTGACGTCACTGATGCAGATTGGCGCCACTTAGAGTTAGCCGGGCTCGGGGGTTTCCGGTATTACAGACGAGTGCCGCGAGATGTAGAGTTGATGCGGGCATTAGTGCGACGATGGGATAGCCAGACTTGCACTTTTTGGTTCAGGACGGGTGAGATGACCATCACCCACGAGGACATATACAGGATTTTGAGGCTGCCGATCACTGGGGATCCGATAGAGATCACGCCACGAGAGCAGCAGCAGAGGGCCCTAGTTCGATTGTATGGAGACAGGGCAGATGATTCAGAGATAGCGTCCGGCGGGGTGAGGATAGCCTCGCAGTACAGACAGGATGTGCCCAGGAGCAGACGGATAGCATTGATTCAGATGGCGATCTCTTATTTTGCTTTACCAGATTCGGGAGGTGGGAGATTCCCATTGTTATTATTAGATTGCGTGTGTGACATCTTGCAGTTCAGACAGGTATTCGCATTTGCTGATGCCTTGATAGCTCAGATATATCATGAGCTATGGATGTATACCACTGGCCGGAGGACAGGTATCGATGTCAGTTTTGTGCTCCATTGCTGGGCATATGAGCATATAGCAGTGATCAGGCCATCCGGGCTTCCTTGGATGCCAGCAGCAGTGGGGTCTATTGACTATGGATTCCGGCGATGGCGGGCCGATATGGCCCCGGGAGATACAGGGAGATCCGCAGATTGGTATACTGAGCGTTTCAGGACGCTGACACCGGATCAGGTTATCTGGAGGCCATATCGGGTATTTCCGACATGGGCTGGTCAGGATAAAGTAGGATGCTCACTTGGTGGCATTGAGACGGAGCAGGGTGGTTAGGGGCCGCAGGCCTGATATGTGGGAGCGAGTCCCGTTTGTGCGGGTACTGAGACAGTTCGGCCTAGTGCAGACAGTGCCGACTACTTACAGGCCTTATAGGCGAGATAGCAGGGAGACTGATCTGCCGATTTTGATCCCGGCAGATCCATTGAGAGAGGCCCCACCCTCCACAGACAGTGATGATGACGCAGGGGTGGATGATGGTTATGCGGCATGGTATGCTACAGAGCTACCACGACACCTTCCGGCATCTATAGATGCCGATGAGGAGGATATGGCTACACTGCTAGAGAGATTGGAGGGAGAGCATGCCACCTTGACGCAGACACACCAGGTGGCTCTTGAGGAGATCAGAGCTCTGACAGAGGAGAGGGATGCCCTAATTTTGGAGAGAGACACCGCTCGCCAGGAGTGAGATATAGCGATCCAGCAGAGGGATCGCTACCTTCGACATAGGGAGGCCCTCAGGGCCAAATATGGGGAGACAGGTACCATGTCAGAGTCGGGTACACAGGGTACGACCCTAGGAGCACCACCAGCAGCACCAGCAGCCCCAGCAGCAGCACATTACGAGCACCGGGTACCGTGAGCTTGAGTACCTATCAGTCTCTCCTCGCTGAGGTGAGATATTACGAGGATGCCCTAGCACAGCATGCCCCAGATGTGCCCCGTTACGGGGCAAGGAGGAGATCAGCGACAGCCACCGCGAGCGGGGCATCAGAGGGAGGGAGCACCGGGAGAGACCGAGGTGTGCAGAGGCCTCCAGCAGCAGGTGCGTCTAGCTCGATAGGCGGCGGCCAGGGGAGACAGCCTGGTCCAGAGGAGGGTGGAGGAGATAGTGTCCTCCACGCATCAGATTTCACGATATAGAGATTGATGTAGTGATGTAGCCTCGATTGGAAGGCATTTTATAGATGGCTTGATTGAAAGCCACCCATTTTTTGTTGTACAGACACACATGTATATATAGATTCATCATTTCATTTGTCATATAATTGTTCTCATGCTTTTGATTTTGATATACATGGATAGATGGATATAGATAGAGACTGATAGATGATGAATAGATGTGATTGGATAGATATAGACTTGATAGAGGATATAAATAGATGTGATTTGATGTGATTGGATAGATATAGACTGATAGAGGATATAAATAGATGTGATTTGATGTGTTTGAATAGATATAGACTGATAGAGGATAAAAATAGATGTAATTTGATGTGATTGGTATGTGGATTTAATTTGGATGAGAAAATAGATATAGATAGATGTAATGTGACATGGATAGACAAGTGATTAGACGATGTGATAGATAGATAGGAGGTAATAGCTGGAATGGATTTGATATTTTTGAGATTTTAATTATATTTTGATGAAAATAGATAGAGGCGATGAGATATGTATTGGACAAAGTAGATCAGATGAATTTTAGATAAATGATAGAGTTTGATTAACATGTTAAATGTTAAGTTAACTGGATGAAATAATTGGAAAGACCCTTGGTGAGAGTCAAGGACGTAGTGAGAACGACCTTGATTAGAAATAAAGGGAATACACCCAAATATGAAGAAAAATGATAAATCAGACTCCCAACCGACCATAAATAGAATCTGGATAGGAAACCAAAAGACCATGCATACAAGGCCCTATATGAGGTTAAAATAAACCTGACACTAACTAGCCGCAAACCAGATTTAGGATGGAAACGGAAAGAGCAGTAAGTAAGTATCTTGTCGAAATTTACAAGGGACAGAATACATGTTCATACTGGGAAAATAGGATTCTCCATATGATCGACAAAAGGTCTTAAATCTCAGCTTCATGATTTTGGCAGAAAAGCAAACTGATCAATGCGGGAAGTTTGCTAGATATGGAAAGACTGATCAATACGGGAAGTCTTTCAGCGATGCTAGAAAGTGTACAAACTGACTGAAAGGCTGATCAATGCAAGAAGCCTTGAGTGGTGCTTTGAGAAACAGCCGTCCTTCAAGGGAGCGGTCTGTATTTTGAATTTTAATGATAGCCATCCTTCGAGGGCATGGTCTATATTTTTTTGATTCAGTTCATAATATATGGATAGCTGTCCTTCAAGGGATCAGTCTATCTTTTTTTTTGGATAACATCTCTTTTTTTTTTTTTTTTTTTTTTTGAAAATCCTTTTGGAAGAAGCTGAGTTTAGACCTAGATAGATCAGATAGAGGGAAAGAAAACATAAAAGAACATGCACGCATGCCCCGAGTAGATCCGATTAAGATAAGCACTTGGGACAGATGAAACGGTGATTAAGGTATTCCTACCATGAGGAGGAACATATCCAAAAGAAAAATGCAATGAGTAGAGCCGCGATACTCATATTTAAGGAAAAAGAGGCAATAGGCGGAGAACCACATAGTTCCGAATCACCATGAAAGTATATGACTAGTTGTTAGATGGATGAAAGATCTGTCTTGCGACTAAATTTGTGTAAGATAGATTTTAACAGTAGAAGGGCCGTAGATGCAAAGCATTAAGAGGTTCCACTTCAGGTATACCATCCATGGAAGATAAACGATAAGCCCCAGACCCATATTTATGAGTGATAATGTACGGGCCCATCCAGTTGGGAGCAAACTTACCACGTTGACTCCTTTCGAGTGTAGTGACATTTTGGTTTTCTTTAAGAACAAGATCACCAATTTTGAAGTCACGGTGCTGCAAGTGCTTGTTATAAGCACGTTTGACACGCTCAAGATAGACTTGATGATGTTCAAGAGCGTTGAGACGCCGCTCATCTAATAATTCAAGTTGTGCTAGACGATTTTGACGATAGTCCTCATCAGAGACGAATTCTCTGAGAGAAACACGGAGAGATGGGATTTGGACTTCCAAAGGAAGAACAGCCTCAGACCCATAGACGAGAGAGAAGGGAGTAGCACCCGTAGGAGTACGAATACTAGTCCGATAAGCCCAGAGAGCAAAAGGGATATGTAAATGCCAATCCCTACCAGCTCGACTAGTTACCTTTGCGAGGATATTACGCAAAGTTTTATTGGAAGCTTCGGCCTGGCCATTAGCTTGCGGATAGTATGGAGAGGAAAAGCTGAGCTTGATATTGAAAGCATCGCAGAGGTTCTGCAAATCAACGTTCTTGAAAGACTTACCGTTATCTGTGATGAGTTTGTGTGGAACGCCAAAGCGACAAATGATGTGTTGATAGACAAAATCAACTATGGGTTTAGCCTTTGTTGAAGAAAGAGGGATAGCCTCCACCCACTTAGTAAAGTATTCCGTGGCAGTAATGATAGAATGATGACGCTGTGAAGAATGGGGATTGATGAGACCAATGAGATCAAGACCCCATTGCGAAAAAGGCCACAAATCCGTTGCAGGTTGTAAAGCTTGACTAGGGATATGTGTGAGATTGGAATGTTGTTGACACTTGACACATTTCTTAGTGTATTCACAGCAATCTCGATTAAGAGAAGGCCAATAATATCCCAAACGTAAGATGCGTTTAGCCACAGCCAAGCCACTAAAATGTCCACCACAGATACCGTCATGGACCTCCTGGATAGCTTTAGATGATTCACGGGTTTTGAGGCATCGAAGCAAAATACCATCAAAGCTGCGTTTGTAGAGGATCCCGCCTAGAATAGTATAGCGATTAGCGCGTTGGATAAAAGATCTTCTACCATTGGTAGTCAGATCTGGAGGCAGGACCGAATGAGACAGATAATCAACGATCTGTTGATACCACTCATCCTGAGTATCGGTTGTGACAGCATGGATTAAAGTTAGTTGCCGAAGATGAGATGGTTGATCTAATCGTTGCACAGCCACATAAAGTCGCGAGTCGTCGGTAAAAGGTGGGATAAGTGAAGCTAACGAAGCCATTGTATCCGCGAATCGATTCGCAGTGCGAGGAATGGCTTGGATAGTGAATTTATCGAAAGATTGGAGTTGAACAAGAACGATATCACGATATTTTTGAAGGACATCATTCTTGCATTGATAGACGCCTGTGACTTGATTAACGATGAGTTCAGAATCACCAAAGATGTCAATATGACGAGCGCCGAGATTAATGGCATTTTGAAGACCCAAGACAAGAGCTTCATATTCAGCCATATTATTGGTGCACTCAAAGTTTAATTTGTGTGCGACAGGGATAGGCGTACCCCAAGGAGGAATCATCACGAAACCTGCACCTCCCCCTTGCTGACATTTGGATCCATCAAAGAAGAGCTTTACTTTAAATGGAGATAGACCAAAATCAATTTGTTGGATATATTCATCGGGGAATTGAGCAAGGGGGTCTTGAGTGTCCGGAAGAGGAGCATCAGCTAATTGATCTGCAATAACCTGACCCTTGATAGACTTTTGCGGGATAAACTCGAGGTCAAATTCTGTCATAAGCATGAGCCAACGAGTGATACGATCATTGTGATAAGGCTTCGCATGAATTGTCTTGAGTGGATTGACACTTGTGACAATGTAAGTTTTGTGATTAAGGAGGTAATGACGAAGCTTAGAAGTTGCGAAGAAGAGAGCACAACACAGCTTTTCAGCTTCGGAATAACGTGTTTCATAATCATGGAGGGTGCGACTGATGTAATAGACAGCTTGTTCTCTACCGCAAGTGTCCCGATGCGAGATCATGGCTCCCAGAGCATGGTCAGTCACAGAGATATAAAGATAGAAAGGCTCCCCCTCGCGTGGAGGTGTAAGCACAGGTGGAGAAAGAAGATAAGCTTTGAGATCATCAAAGGCCTTTTGGCAATGCTCATCCCATTCAAAATGAACATTCTTACGGAGGAGATGATGAAAAGGTTGACAACGGTCCGACAATTGTGAAATAAAACGACGCACTGATTGAAGACGTCCTTGGAGACTGCGGAGTTGCTTTAAGTTAGAAGGGGAAGGCATCTCAAGGATAGCTTTTATTTTTGCGGGGTCCACTTCAATACCCCTAATGGAAATGATAAAGCCTAAAAGTTTACCAGTGAGAACGCCAAACACACACTTAGATGGATTTAGACGAAGACAAAAGCGAATAAGCCTCTCAAAGAGAGGTGCAAGAATGAAAAGATGATCCTGACGACGTTTTGATTTACCGAGGAGATCGTCGACGTAATCTTCCACAGTTTTGTGTAAGAGATCATGGAAGATGTAGGTCATTGCTCGTTGATAGGTTGCTCCTGCGTTCTTAAGACCGAAGGGCATGACACGATAACAAAAGGTCCCCCAAGGAGTTATGAAAGAAGTCTTATGTTGGTCTTCTGGCGCGATGAGAATTTGATTATACCCAGAGAAACCATCCATAAGAGAAAGCATCTCATGACCCGCAGTTAAATCCACGAGTTGGTCGATATTAGGTAGAGGAAAATCATCTTTTGGACAAGCAAGATTGAGATCCCGGAAGTCGGTACAAATTCAAATTTTCCCAGTGGCTTTAGTTACTGGTACTACATTGGAAACCCATTGTGGATAATCGATGGGTTGGATGAAATTAGCCGAGAGCAAGCGCTGTAACTCTTCTTTAACAAGCAGGGCTACTCTAGGGTGCATTTTACGCAATTTTTGTTTAACCGGTTTAATGTCGGGAAGAGTAACGATATTGTGAACCACGATATCGGGATCGAGTCCGGGCATATCCTCATATGACCAAGCAAAGGCTTGACGATGGTTGGAAAGAAAAGTGGTAAAATCTCCTAACTCCTGTGGATTAAGGGATTGGCCGACCTTAATGATGCGAGGGTCTTTAGAAGTCCCTATATTAAGGTCGACAGTGGCTTCGTTGAGAAGCGTAGACGTGTCAGAAGGAATGGTCTTAGGAAGATAAGAATCCTCTGCCCCCAGATAGGTGAGAACAGAATCATCATCCGCACAGTGGATAGTGTTGATAGTAGGAGAGTCGTCTCCAACTATTTCAGGGAAAACTAACGGTATGGAAGTGGACGTGTCATTAGTCTTATAGGTTAGTGGTCCTAAGGAAATGGTATTGACTAAAAAAAAAAGTTAGACGGGATGGAAATGGCGTCGTCCACATCGAGTGATGCTTCTGACCTAGCGGGAGAAGATGGTTCCTCAATAGGAAGAGGCTCATCGAGAACAGTGACGGTGGCTTTTGAAAGAGGTTTAAATCCTAAACCAAATTTTTGATGTGGCATGAGAGTTGGAATGGATGCGAGGTCATGCACACCTTGTTCATATTTTCCCAGGCCAAAGCCCTTCCACGCGCATCGATATAAATAAGTTTTTGCAAACGTGGGATTCTGTAGACAATCGAACCCTGTTAAATAAGGTTTGGCCCTAGGAGGAGAATCCGGGCGATAGTGAGGCGTATCAAGACCACCGTAGATGAAATTAGTCTGTTGATTGGGCAGACCAATGGTGACGATGCGACCGAGACCTGGCTGATATTCAGGTTGTTTGTCTGGTCTACCATACTCACTAGGTTTGAGATGGGCGTCAAAAGAAAGGAGAGGAAGCTCTCCCAGTGAGAAACGCTGCAATGTCTCTTCTAGATTTTGTAAATCCGGTAGTTTGGTTGCAGGTATGGAAGAAGATGAGGCCCCATCAGGAGAACAAGCATTTTCCTTTAGAGGGGCAGACCCTGTGGTCATGTCACATTGTGCGGAAGGAAAAGGATCTCCTGGATGAGTATAGATTTTGCCCTCATATTGATATTTTAAGCATCGATGGAGGGTGGATGGGACACAATGCATTGCACGAATCCAGGAGCGTCCGAGGATCATATTATAGTGGAATTTCCCTTCAACAATGTAAAAGAGTTCGTGAAGCAGCTTCTTACCTACTCGAATGGGTAGGACCACAGTTCCTAAAGTAACTGCTAGCTGATCGTTAAATGATCGAAGAGCGAAAGGCGGGGGTGACACTACGTTCTTTGGTAACTTAAGCTGTTCGAATGTGTGTGAGGAGATGACATTAAGTGCAGCTCCACTGTCGATCATAATGCGTTTTAATGTAGTGTTGTCGATCTGGACTGTGATAAAGAGGGGAGCCTCTAAATCCTCGGAAGAAAGGGAAGGAATTTCTGAGTCTTCAAAAGAAATGGTGGTTGATGGTCTATTCAATCCAACAACCATCTCGAAAGGCTGGGGCTCATCTGAATTCACTGCGATGCGACGCAGATTATCAATCAGAGCCTGGCGATGTTGCGGAGAGGATTGAATGAGGTCAAAAAGAGACATTTTGACCGGAGCCTGGGTGAGTTGTTTCATAACACTCTCCTCAACTGATACGGGAACTTGAGCCCGAGGTGCAGCACGAATAGAGACTCGGGGTCTCGAGGCTAATGAGGAAGGAGAAATTCCTTCGGGGGCTGCAGAAATGACAACCCGTGGTCGAGATGCTGTTGATGAGGATGGATTATCATACTGTTGGGTTCTAGTGGCGATATGAATTGTGTCGATTTGAGAAGGTGGAAGGTCATTTGGAGTGGAATCACTAGAAGTAGAGGTCTGAGTAGATCGTTGGGACTCAGATGGAGCTATGATGACAGGAGATACTTGTTCCTCATCCTCCAGCAAAAGATCACTTTCTTCCAAAAGGCTGTTGACAACAGATTGAAGGGCTTTACACCTCTCAGTATCATGACCCGGGGTACGGTGGTAGGCGCAAATCAAATCAGAGTTAAACCAGGCAGGTTTAACTCCTTTAGGGTTATAGGGTTTAATCGGAGGAAGAGATATGGATGAAGATTGGATAAGTTGGCGAAGGATTTCAGTATAGAATCCGTTAGACAAAGATGAGGACAGGGATGATGAAGGCACCTCTTCCACTTTAACAGACTGCCGAGGTAAAAGGACTTGCATGTTAGGTTTGACAGTCTTTTTAGGGATCATCTTATTTTTTTGGACATCTGGAGGAGCAGCCCTGGGCACTTGAGGTGGAAGTAAGTGAGACATGATTGATTTCGATGGAGGAGGAGCCCCTAAAATAGATTTTGAAGATGGTGGAGATGTAACAGGTGTCGTGGTCTTCAGAAGTAAAGGAGGCTGCTTGGTCGAAACTACTGATGATTTAGATAATGTCGATCTAGATGAGGAAGAAGCTCCCAAAGTAGGTCTAATCGGAGGAACAAAGGGTGTCCTGGTTTTTGGTAATGAAGATGATGATTTTGATAAAGGAGGTGACGTCCTTTTAATAGGTAAGTCCACTTTTCGAGGTGCTGGTGAAGAATGTGTTGTAGAAGAAGATGATGGTTTTGATAAGTTTGCAGGAGAAGACGCCTTCTCAGTGGATAAATCCAATCTTTTATGAGGCGTAGATAGAGATTTTTGCGGGAAAGCACCCAGATTCTTGAACACGTGAACTATAGGCTTTCCCTTTTCAGGGATGGTGACAATTTCAACCGCATAAGGGGATTGTAACCTTTCCGGAGAAAACAAAGGGGGAGATGCTGATGATGCAATGTTAGATTTTGGTTGTCTCGGTCTAAGTTCGGGAACCGAGTGTATAGGTGTCGGTGCTACTTCTTTAGATTTTCCTTTAATGGGCGAAGCAGCATTGGTGATGGAAGAAGTGAGTGATGAAGAAGCAGCTCCTTGCAAAGGAACTACTTCTGGTACAGTAATTGTGGGTGAAACTACTGTAGGAAAGGAAACAGGAAGAGTCAAAATCGAAGACGCTTCCGTTGAAGTTGGTACAACTATAGGTACGTTTACCAATGGCATAGTCGCAGCAAAAATGGGAGAAACAGAAGTAGGTGTATCCGCAGTGGAAACTCGAAGGGATGTAATTGCCTCGAGCACTGAAAGAATGTCTGACGATGAGACAGATGAGGATGACACTGTCTCGGGTATGGATGGAAGGTCAGACAAGGAAGCGGAGAGAGATGAATCCGTATCTAGCAATGTAGGAATATTCGAAGACGAGCTATTTGAAGATGGTGGAATCCCAGCGATTAGCGAAGTAGAAGGAGGTTCTGATTCGGTCGATGTGTTCGCAGATGGCTTAGTTTCAGAAGAAGATTCTTCAGTAGAGATGAAGCTGATAGTATGAGTGTTTGGTTTTTGAGACTCTGAAGCATTATGGTTCGGGGAATGATTAGGAAAAGGTTGTTTAAAAACATCCAGTGCCTGATTTGGGGGAGCATTTGGGTTATCCAGAATGAGCTCACCTCTATCAATGAATTTCTGGACAAGATTTTTGAAGGTCTGACATCGTTCAATGTCATGACCTTTGGTTCTATGATAATGACAGAAATCATTTTCCCTATACCAGAATGGACGTTCTTGGCTTTCATCAATATTCCTAATGGGGGGAAGTTCGATCATACAAACTTCCAACATTTTCTCTAAGATAGAAGCATATGATTCTCCCAACGAAGTGAAAGATCGAGATGACGAGGACCCTTTTTGAGAATATGAGGAGTCTCTCCGTGGTGTTTGATTAGAAGTATTATCAGCTCGTGATGTTTTTAATACGATAGCGTTGGTGGATCCCTGGTTCTTGTCTTTAGAAGTGGAAGGATTTGATTTGGTAAACCGAGAAAAATCTGGTTTAGACTTAGAGCGAAGTTTTAACTTCCCTTGTTCAATGGCGCGAGACTCAAGTTTGCGTGCCATCGTAAAGGCTTCTTCAAATGTATGAAAGGTCTGGATCCTTAAAGTGGAAGAAATATGATTAGCACAAGATCGAGTAAACAACTCGATCTGTTGGGGTTGAGGAAGGGAGAAAGACAACTGATTTACTATCCCTCTCCAACGAGCGACAAAGTCTGCAATAGACTCATCATCGAATTGACGAATGTTATAAAGATCTGTGATCGAGATCTTATGCGCGATATTTATTGAAAAGTTTTCAACAAACATCTGAGCCAATTGAGAGAAAGAAAACAAGGAATGTTGAGGAATGTTATTGTACCAGTCTAAAGCAGGGCCTGCCAGAGACATAGGAAAAGTACGGAGCATAAGCTCCTGATCTTGGACTATGAGGTAGCAAGAATGTTTGAATGCTCGCAAATGCTATTGAGGGTCCTCCCGACTATGGAATTTTGAAAATTTAGGAAGTTCCCATTGGGGAGGATAAGGCTTAAAAGCCACTGAGGGGTGAATGGGTTCATTACACACTTCTTCAAAAGAGTATGAAGGACGAGCCCCTTTGGTGGAGGCTTCCAAGTCTGTGATTTTCTTGAAAAGAATTTGAACCACGTCAGATTGAGGAGGAGGCACAGTGGCATGTCCTACATAGGAAGCAGATGGTGGATGTTGTTGAGGTGTCAACGGGGGATTCATCTGTTGATTGATAGGATGATAAGAGGAATAACCAGGCGTTCTGGGTGACGCCTGGTGAGGTATTTGCTGTGAAGGAGCCTGTGTATAGGCAGGCTGTGGGATAATAAGTGGTTGAGAAAATGAAGGTTGGATGACGGACGGAGCCTGTGATTGGTGGACTCCTATGCTTGTTGACTGAATCGGAATAGATTGAGGAACATGGGTGTTGATTTGATTGGACATGGTGGGGAACAAGACCTGAAAGAGGCTTTTTACTGCCGGATTAGTTATTAAGGGCGCCGATGCTAGAGGATGGGCGAAGGTCACTGTTGCCGGAACATTGGAAGAAAAACCCACTGGAGGACGAGAAGCAGGAACCAACTGACTAGTCGAAGGGGGTTGACTCATGAAGAGGTACTGACCCTGGGATACAATGGATGGCATAGATGAATTAACAGCAATATGTGGGTGCGCAGACGCACCCATGATAGCCAGAGAAGAGGACTTCTCAGAAGTAGGTTGTGGAATAGTCGAGGTAACTGTGGCATTAGGAATAGGTAAGACTATTTGAGAACTAGTCGATACGGTCGGTGGAAGAGAAAAAGGAGGCACAGGTGCACCACCCTCTTCTGTGGCTCGAGGCGAGAAAAATGATGCTAACTGTTCTACAAAAGCCTGGGATGGTTCACGAGGATAATCGTACACTTGTTGGATTGGTGGTCCTTGATCAGATATTTGAATAGATTTGTGTACTAGGTAGTCCATGAGGGCTACCGGATTACGATCAAGGAGTGCCTGAAATTCAGGATCCCCGCGAGGAACATACTCTAAGTCAGAAGCAGATGATATTTCTGAAGGACTAGGGGAAGCTGGACATGATGGGGTTGCTTTGGCTTGATAGAAAGGATTATATGACCAGGATGGGGAACCAACTAACAGCGGTCCCGAGGAAGATTTGGGGGGTGCCGAAACATCCACACTAGTGGTAATCTCGGAAGAAGAAGGGGCCAATTGAGCCATTCTTCTAGATTGTAACCGAGTGATGACCGTCATAAACACACAGAAAAGAAGATTGACCTAACTAATGCACAGACAATTCAAGCAGCGCAGGTGATTATCTCCTTTAAATTTTGATGCTTTTAAGAAAGAAAATATTAGGGAAGGCTTTTTAGAACAGGAACTACTCAGATAGCCAAACTAAGGATGGTTTGGGGAATGTTTGGTGAGGAGTCCCGAAGGCACTTCAGTAAAAGACCGGTACGTGGCTTGATATAGGGGCCTACCCCCGCACTTCACACACCGCTGCGATAAGGGAGTCGGGTGCTTTGCCAATATATACCAGAACTTCCGTGAATTTATAGCGCGGCCCGAGTACCGCGTAGGCTCTTCCTCTTGGATGTCACTTCCAAGTAGGCGAGGCCAGGGAAGGAATTTTTGTTTAAATGCTTTATACCTAGTGATTTTGGCTTTGTGTGCAAGGGTGAAAAATAAAAATCAAATGGTGTCACTACCGATTTTGATCAATTTTCCAGCCTAATTAAAACTAGATGAGAAACATACAACAGCAATGACAAAAAAAGAGTTCTTTTTAAGCACTTAAAAATGAAGTGTTTGATTTCGATGAAGACAAGTCAAACAGATTCTTTCCCAAATGCGATTAAATTCCTTTTAAGCACCAAAAATTGAAATGTTTGGATGTGATAAAAAACAAACAAATTTTTTCTTTATTTATTTTTTTTTTTTTAGTTCCTAAAAAGAGAAAACACCGTAAAAGAGAAATACCTGTAGATTTAGCTCTCCAAGGTGTGTGGACTTCAAAAAGCGCGTTGTTGAGCTCTTCCCCTCGAACAATCCCACGAACAAGCAAATTGCTCCGCAAGAAAAGGTTAAGCAAACACCAAACAAGATCCAGAAAGATATATCCAGATAATGGTGAAAACGAAAAATTTCTATTTTAAGGAACTAGAAAAATTTCAAGATAATGATTTCGCATAAAAAGCAAGATTGAAATGATGAAAGGAAATGCTCAAACAAACTGATAAAAATCAGCGAGGAAAAAGAACAAAGCTCAAAACTGGAAAAGAGATGAACTTACCAATAAGGGACTTTGGTTCGGTCCCACCGGGCGTGCCAGAATGTAGATCAAGAATTTCGCGCTTGTTACCTGTCCAAGTTAATGTACCAAACTAAACACAAAAACCTTGAAAAACTCAAATGAAATTGATACCTGATGGACAAGATCTGAAGATGTAGACGGATAAGGAAGCCGATGTAGATAAGACGGGCGCACACGAGCAATTCGGCACAGTAGATCCAAGAAACCTGCAAGACACCAGTGCTTGACAGAAAAAGACCACGTTAAAAGGTATTTTGGTGGACTGCCCGAGAAGCGGGTCCGGGAAGCGATAAGCTCCCTCGGCGGATGTCAGTCCATGTTTTTAATTAAGCAAAGAAGCATACATGATAAAAGATGTACGTACAGGACTAGATTTTCTGATCACAGTAATAAAACAGAATCTAAACAGCAGACAGAAAGCAACAGAAAATAGGAAACTGTGCAAACAAAACTGGATCTATGTTACCTGGGTCCTTTTACCTGTCTGCAGTATGATCGGCGTCGACTGATGTGGATCGGCGTCGACTTATGTGGATCGGCGTCGACTGATGTGGATCGGCGTCGACTGATGTGGATCGGCGTCGATCCGGGCAGCGTGCGAAAAGGTTTGAGAATCAGAAAACAGAGGCAAGATCGTCAACGTCTGCAGGATCTGTAAATGCCGGAGAGACACTGGCCAGGGTCCACCTGTGCTGGATGCAGGAACACAGTCACCAGAGAATCAATGGAGACGTGCAATGCTGATGTGATAAGAGCAGAGTAACGGTGCTCCTCTCAGGGATTGATTTGGACAAGATTCACTTTCACTCGATAGATTAAACTCAAAATTGATGTTCGGAACTCTCTCGTTCTCTCTCTTACAATCTGTGTCTAACCAGAACTGAGTTCTGGGCTTCTATTTGTAATCGGCGCCGACCGAGATTAAATCGGCGCCGTTCCGAAAAATCGGCGTCGACCGAGTACCGGTCGGCGCCGATCGGGGAACAGACTCCCGAAATGGCCAAACGGAGTGATTTCTGGGAAGATGAGAATGACCCTATCATCCCAAGTATGGGAGATATCCCGCGACTCGGTTTGGGAGGAGGAGAAATAGGGGGGATATATGGATAAAATAGATATGGGGTAGATAAGTGGTTAGGATATATGTAAAAAGGTGTAATTAAATAGTTAATATTTAATTACTCATGGGTGAAACAAAATGGGGTGAATTAAACTTAGGATAGGTGTTTTAAATCACAAATTGATTAATACTCCAAGGGGGTAGTGGTGATATAAACGTGCTCCAAGTTACCTGAGAAGATAAACGAATGCGAGGGACACTAAATTGAGTAACCAATTTTAAGTGTCTACAAATCCATAGAGCATCACCTCTTGTTCTATTAAAGGAATAGAATAATGGGAGAAAGGAACACATCACAATGTTTGTTTGGTTGTGATAAATCTTCAAAATTTCTTCGTATGGATATCCTGGGCTTAAGAACATAGTCACCTGAATAAAGTTATGAGCTGGTTTCATCAGAAAATCCTGGATCATTGTCGCCATTAATGCAGAATAGTAACAATCTAATGTGTTCTTATATTTTTCCAAAAATCCCCATTATTACTTTGTTAAAAAAAAGGTACCAGACAAAAACAAAAACAAATGCATCCGTGGATGATAAGATTGAACACTAACAACATGCTAAATGGAATTTCCGTGTTATTCCTGTAGCTGTATTTTTAAAACTCCACGGGAGATGCGAGTTATTTTTATTTTGGTTTTATGGATTTATTTTGCTACAAAAGAGATAAACATTACTTCATTTCCAGAAAGAAAACTCATTCCAAAAATCAAATCCGTCTATTGAAGTTTGACTCTATCCTATCTCAAGCACTTAAGAAATCATAAAACTAAAACAAACAGTAGTATTGCCAGTCTGGATTAGAAAAATCATAAAAGCAAAAAATAAAAAAAACAACAAATTTATTTGGTTTTTCTTGGAAACAACAAACGTGTATTAAATTTTTAATATTTATTCCGTCTCCCATTGAGAATAACTCCTTACCCAATGAAATTTAAGAATTTTTTTTTTTTAATTTTAATTTTTAGAAGTTTAGTATCAGACTTTATAGGAAAAAAAATCAAATTCCATATGTCAATGTTTGATTGGTTTAAACAAAATTGCATATTGTTATTGTTGAAGCCTAAATACCAAAGTACCATTGTTCCCCTTATCCCACTAAAATAGACCAGATAATTTCTATAATTAGCAATGAAACTTACCCTCAAATTCTGAAACATGCTAACACTACAGGAATAATTCTTTTGCCATTCCTGATTTGATGAGAATCATTAGATGATCTACATCATTGTTCTCTTCTTTTCAAAATTTCGAACCTCCTGGTTTAGATCTAGTTTATCCAAAATCAATTTTCAAGCAAATTAAAATGCTAAGAAACTCAAGAAATTGATTATTTGACAATGAGGATTTATTTTATCCCATGGTGTTAGTGCATCAAACATTCAGATAGGAGTTTGTGACGTAGTGAGTGCCCACAAGTATAGGTTAGATGATGGAACCATATTTTTGACCCACCACTACACATTCACACCACTAATTTGTATGAGATATGTAGGATTATCTTGGGTGACAAGATCATGGATTTTGGGATCTTGAAGTTCAAGAGTTATGATGTTGTTGTTAATAATTTCGATGCACATGTAGCCTCATTGAAGAGGCGACGTTAAAAATAAAGAGAAACAAATTCATAAGAAACCAGTCCAAGAAGAAAGTGTAATTACTATGGTGGTTGGTGAGAAGGTGAATGCAGATGTGAATGTAGAGGAAAATGTGATTTTTCTATTGACGAAACTGTGATTTATATATGGTTATGGAGACTCAGGATGAGAGAACATTATGGTATTACATAGTAGATTTGGAGAAGAATAATGGTGCTGGTGTTGTTACAAAGGAATGTAAGGTCAAGGATTAAACTGCAGACTACAAGAGTAAAAATTAATTCTGTTTTAAGATTAGCGTTTCTCAGGGTTATACTAATAAGGTTTGTTTGACGTTTAAAGAGAAACTTGCAATACAAGAGTGTAGTCAATGTCCATAATATGAAAATATGAACTCTAATTATAAAACTTGAAATTGAATTTCAAAAGAGTAAGGAGTACACCTATTTTTGTATAAATTTTTTTTTCCTTATGAATATTGCGGTTTTTTGGTGAAGCACTTGGAGTAGATTGTGCCCCCTCACTAAAGTACATGGAAAAGAAGATTCTTATTGAATGAATGCGGAATTAGGGGTGGTCGATCCCTAATTTGTAAAACAAAAAATAGCCAATGAGGATGAAGACGTAGCATATCCTCTACCTATCCTAATGCTAACACTACTCCTAATACTGAAAGTAAATCCTAACCTAAACATGCCAAGGGACCAGGGATAGAAGGAGATGCAGAAAAGGGGAAATCCTAAGCTAAGGGTGGTGATAACACTAGAAAAAGGGGTGGTTGAGATCTCTCCATGAGGGGAAGGAAAGGGGAGAAAACAAGGGAGAGAGGGTAGACAAAACATGCCACAGATCAAGAACCCAACATCCTCCACTCACCCACATGCATTGACAACACTGTAAAAATGGAACATGTAAGTAGGAAATGCACAAACATGCCAAAAATGAATAGAAAGACAAGGATGCAAAATAAAATTAACTAGGGTAGACAAAAGTGCCACAAAACACACTTTAAATTGCTTAAAATATGCACAATTCCACTATATTCATGGCAGAAGGCACAAAATTACATTGCAGAGGCCAAATTCGAGGTCTGGAACTCATGGGAAATTGGTCACCATTTGGGCATGGTGTCGTTACAAAGAAAACTTGACCCTTCAAATGAGGGGTTTTTTACATATATATAGGAATTTGTCTCACCTACCCTCAATAAATCCCTGACAGGTGGTTGAACAACCCCAACTACCACCATCAATGTGGTAGTTGAGTTGTCTTTTCATGCCTGATTTTGCTTGATCTGTGACCCATGAGCCATCCAACCAGGTTGGGTTGGATGGTCATCTAACTGCATTGGGCCATACAACCCTGAAGTAACCACAACCACTAGACCTGCTGAACCTTTCACTATGGACCATCCAACCTGTGAGGTTGGATGGTCATCTAACCTCCATCTACTACCAGCCAGTAGGCCACCCATCCAACCAAGTGACCCAACCATCTTGCGACCTCTCCAACCATGTTGGTTAGATGACCATCTATCCTCCATCTGTACAACTATGTCAGTTGGAACCTTATGTTTACCCATCGCAACATGGGTTCATACAACCTATTGTATCCAACCTTTGAGTAACCCATCTAACCTTCTTGAACTATCCAACTCTAGGTTGGATGTTCATCCAACACCCATCCAACTACCCTATATCCAACCCAGTCATCCAACCCCTTGGGGCCAACTTCCAAAGGTGATATCTCGAGCTCCTGGATGAGTTTTGGGGTGAAATTTTATATGATTCCACCTATAAAACAACCCAATTGAATCCAATGGGGGGTATCAAGATCCAATTTTGACCTTTCCAACCTCCAAATGGCCCCTTCATTTCTCATGAATTTAGTTGTGCACCATTCGAATGAGTTGCCTCAGAAATTGTATGATGTTTCAAGATGTCTCGTCTTTTCCACCATGTAGGGGATGGAAAATGATTTCCATATGAAATTTTTTGGGCTTATAATTCCTCATGTGGATAACTTTCTTTGAAGATCTCAGGTCCTCTTTCACATGGTATGCTCCTCAAGGCCCGAAAGTGTGCTTCTGATGAATCGCTCCAAAACCTCTGAAACTTTCCATGGAATCACTTGCAATGCTTTCCAAAACCTTGAAATTGGCATCAGTTGTATCCCTCTATATCACTTCATGAAGCCCTTATATTTCTCAAACCCATTCTGAACTACCTTTCTCTTCTGATACCCAGGACTGAAATTTGATGGTTGTTTGGGTGTCTTCAATTTTGAATGGTTAAGTCCACTTATAATGAGTTATCCAAATTAACCTGGGGGTGTAAATTTGGGATAACAGTTTGGAAACCTCCAAGGGACATCTACCTACTAGATGAAGAGACCAGTAGCCTTGAAGCATCCATTGGGCATGGAGTCAAGCCTAACCTTGAAGAAACTGATCTTTTGAAAACTTGTCCCCTAGACTCACGTGAACTTAGCACCTGGACTGAAACTACCTTGGTTGCTCTTAAAGCTGATTTTTGGGATTTTCTGATTACACCTTTAGCTCCTCCCAAAACTTAATTTTTACGAAGGAAGGTAGAGGATAATCCAAACCTACAACTGATCTATTGGGATTGAAAATATGCACTGTGAAATTTGGCACAAAATCTAATACGACTATGATCCACAAAACTTATGTACAAATGGGGAGAAATCATACATACCCCAAGTTGAACATGTAGAGTGTGCACAAGCACTTCATCTACTGAAATCAAACCTACCTACCCTACTCTAACCAGAGGCAAAGAGAAGCTAAACAAAACCCACAACAGGTAGGGAGAAATAACTTTGCTTCTTTACAAAGTGCGGCCATGTGATTAATTTGGCAATGAAAAGATGGCATAATAAATGAAAACATGCCTTGCACTCCCCAAGTTCCTCAAAGTATCAACATAAAAAAATGAATACCTCCTCTGAGTTCTGCACATTTGGTTGGAGGTGTTGTTGCTGACCTTTGGTGCATTGAAACTCATGCTCATGCTTTGAAGTGAGCATGATCGGGGAAAATTCTATTTTTGGCTCCAAGCTAGCCAAATACCTGATTGGGAAAGGGGCTTTGGGAACCAATGGGCTGATCCTTGTGATTTTCCCACTCTTTTGAAGCTCATCCCCATGGATGGGGACATCCTGTAGACTTTTCAGAGCATGGTTTCTTGCAACCTGATGCGTATTTTTTTCTGCTTCTACAAACAACCCTGCGAAATATTTTGCCTCCTCCATGATGAATTCTTATTTTGTAATGATGTCATCATCTTCCTCTTCCTCCTCCATGGATGGCTGATGAGGAATTCTTACAGCAAGAGGCTCATTGTGTTGGAAGACAAATGGTGGGGCTGCAAAAGTGGTGAGCTCAATGGGTTCCTCTTCACCAATGCAATCTTCCAAGTCTGATAGAAAATCAGCCTCTTCATGATCAAGCACTGCAAGATGCTCCTCTTGGATCTCAGCTTCCATGTGCTCCTCTTCTTGCAGATTTGGAGTTGATTCTTCCTTCACTTCTGATTTTGTGAGCTGAGATGAATCAACAACTTCCATGAACACAGTGCCATCATGCACACTACATTCAGAGTAGAGATACTGTTGATCATCTTCTTTGGCTTCATTTGTTGCAAAATCAGCTTCCACCTTTTGTTCTTCATCCCCAACCTCTGTTGAGGGCTTAGCCAGTAGTGGCATTTGATCAGACTCAAAATTTAAATCCCAATCCTTCAAACTTTGTATGAACTCTCTTATGCTTGGCTCTTCAACTGATTTTTGTGGTGGAGGGGAAGGAGTAGGATCTTCTTGTGGAGGAGATGGAGAATTGGAAGGAAAGAGGGTAGAAAAATGAAGGTGGGATGGGAGGGAAGAAGATGGAGAAGGGGAATCCTCAATGGGGGTGGGCAGACAAAAAACAGAAGCATGGGAAACTCAGGATGAGATGGTGTAAGTTAGGGAGGGGGAATGGGAGGGTTATAGGATGAAAGTGTAGGGTTACCCCATTGACAGGGTTTCCCAACACTAGATTGGTAAGCCTCCATTTCTTCAACCCAGTCTGTAATTTGTGGCATTATTTCAACCAAAAACTGTAGCTTCTGCTGAGGGATGAACCAGTTTGGTGCAAATCCTGTCCATGGGTAGGGATTTCTGAAACCAATCATGGTTGCCTTCACCATGCATGTAACTCTGGCTTATCCATGTTCATCTCCATCTCTTTAATCTGCCTCTGTAAATCAACATTTTCCATAAAATTTCCACCATCACCTGCATAAATTTGTTCTTGATAAATATTTTGGTTAGATGAATAACCATATGGGTCATTGGAGGGTGGGTTATGCACATATTCTTGATGATAGGGCTCATAAAACTGATTTAGAGGAGGATTTTGAAACTATGGGGATGGAGGGGAATGGTTTTTCTGCTGCAAATGAGAATCCCAACAAGCGAATGAAGCCATGATTGCACAACTTCATGAATGAATGAAAATGGAAAGATATGGAAGGAAAATGGAAATGAATGGAAAGAAAAGGGAAAGGTCTGCAACCTAGATAATGGGTTGGTCAGATCTGTGGAGTCACCAATTGTGCTTGAACATGCCTCCAAAGGCTGAAATTCCACCAAGAGCACAAAAAACTTGATGAAATGAAAAATGAACCAAAGCACACACCTATCAAATGTATAGCTTTGAATTCTTCATCTGACCAGGCATGCCAAAATTGTTGGAGCTCAAATGTGCACCCATGCCTGAGTCATAGACAACTCAGGATTTGAGACAACATGGGACTGTCTCTCAGTTGTGGGACCTGAAACTGAGACAGACCTCCAGAGAAGGCTGACTTCCTCTACCTATCCTAATGCTAACACTACTCCTAATACTGAAAGAAAATCCTAACCTAAATGTGCCAAGGGACCAGGGATAGAAGGAGATGTAGAAAAGGGGAAATCCTAAGCTAAGGGTGGTGATAGCACCAGAAAAAGGGGTGGTTGAGCTCTCTCCATGAGGGGAAGGAAAGGGGAGAAAGAAAGGGAGAGAGGGTAGACAAAACATGTGCCATAGATCAAGAACCCAACATCCTCCACTCACCCACACATTGACAACACTGCAAAATGGAACCTGTAAGTAGGAAATGCACAAACATGCCAAAAAAGAATGGAAAATAAAGGATGCAAAATAAAATTAGCTAGGGAAAACAAAAATGTGCCACAAAACACACTTTAAATTTCTTGAAATATGCACAATTCCACTATATTCATGGCAGAAGGCACAAAATTACTTTTCAGAGGCCAGATTTGAGGTCTGGAACTTATGGGAAATTGGTCACCATTTGGGCATGGTGTCGTTACAAAGAAAACTTGACCCTTCAAATGAGGTGATTTTTTACATATATATAGGAATTTGTCTCACCTACCTCCATTAAATTCTTGATAGGTGGTTGAACAACCCCGTGACCCATGAGCCATCCAACCAGGTTGGGTTGGATGACAGTCTAACTATATTGGGTCATACAACCCTAAAGCAACTGCCCAACTAGACGACCACTGACCTTTCACTGTGGGTTGTCTAACTTGTGAGGTTGGATGACCGTCTAACCTCCATCCGTACTACCAGACCTGAGGGGGTTAGATGACCTTCTGACCTTCGTCTAACCCTACTTCATCTTCACCTTCAGCCTCTTGCCACCCGTGATGGATCGTCCACCGAGTCCGCTGTTCCATTCCCCGAGCCTACCCCCAGGTTGTTCGCTATGAGCTGCCCAACCTAGGTTGGATGAACATCTAACCTTGGGTTGTCCAACCTGTTGGGTTGGAAGGCCCTCTAACTGCTGTCCAACCTAGCCATTTTCTCAATTGCTTGCCCAGGCTTCATAATGAATCATCTGCCTCACTCTGCAACTCATCCATCATCCAACTCATTTCCAACTCGCCAAAAAACCCAACCATCCTGGTTCATTGCGGCTCGCTAGCTCGCTGCGCATGAAGATTAACTCAGCCGAGCCATCCTTAGTTGTCTTTCTTTTCTGATATCTAGGGATGAATTTGACAGTCATCCACATGTCCCAAAATCTGAATGGCTAAGTCCATTTATAATGATTTATCCAAATTAACCCTGGGGGCTGAATTTGGAATAACAATACCAATTGAAAAGGCAAAACCACCATGGTTTTTCTAGGTAATGTTAAGGATAATGGGCTTCACTAAACCAATTGTACATTTCCCATTGCAACTAAGTCATAACGTTTTAGATGGATCTAGATTCTATGTTTATTTGATAGAAAATAATAAAGTATACTCATACCACCACCAGTACAATATTGTGATAAAATCATAATTTACATAATAGAAAGGCAACAAAATATATCATATAATATTTGTAAAATGTATATCTAATTGAATTGAACCATGAAATAACATCATGCCCCTACACTTGTAACCAAATACACTTTAACCGTAAGGAATTATATATAATTGTGCATGGTTTATTCTTTGAACCACTATACATTATTATGTATTTTTTTGGTAAAATAATTAAATTTAATAGCCAAACTATACTAGACAAAATCAACAGATAGAGGAAAAAATTAAACTTATATTTCTATGATAAGACCATTGAATGTCGTCATTTTTTAGATAAAGGAGACATAGTGCAGATCATTCTTTTCAAAAGAAAGATGAAATGTGCCATGTATACCATATGAAATCATGTAAAGATTAGCCATAGACTGTCAAGTTGATAGAAATATGTAATTCCTATAATCAATAATGTAGATGGAATGCATGATATATATCATAACACCAAATGTAACAAACAAAACGAACATACAAACTCAACCCATAAAAAAATACAAAAAATTCCACATAGAAGGCTAGGAGGCCACACACAATGGAAAAAAGAGTTTTGCACAAAAAACCAAGGGTTAGAACTACACAATACATACTACTAAGGTCATAAGCAAGGGACACCAATGTGTCACAAACAAAAATAAAACCAAGGGCCACACAAAAGAGACAAGTAATAATGAATCCATAATTGTGTAATAAAATAAACATTAGTGAGAGTGCATAGAACAAGATAAAATATTCTATAAAATCCATATGTGTTAGTATCAAATCCTGGTAGAAGCATGTCACAATGTAAGACATGAACATTAATAAGATGTGTTAGAAATAAAAATAGATGTGAAATAATATTGAAAGACATAACCTTGTATAGCGTGATTTTTATAAAAATATGCCCCCAGTGAGGAAAGGTCACCAAGAAAAGGGAAAGTTCAATATATAAAATCCATATATGATCTTGTATGTCATACACATGCTCACATACCACATGAAAAACATATATATGTATAAAAAAGAGTATGCTATCTAAAAATTCATGTGATAAATAACATACATAAAGTAGAAATTTAGTAAGTCAAATCTTGCTAATATCCTAGTTTTTGAATTTTTTATATTTTTGAATATTGAACATTGGACTTGTAAAATCAAACATCAAGTAAAGCATCAACATTAGGATTGTACTGTATTGGTCCAGAATCAACCATGTGGTCAGTATTTCTAAGGAACAAGGTATTTGAGTAGTTTTCTACTTGAAAATGGAATAAACTGATATTTAGACATTATTTAGTCCTAGTCTCATACTACTATTTAGAAGGTTTTTGAGTGAAGAAAGTACTAATTAACCCTCATCTTTTGGCCATCTTACTTTATTTTCTTTCGTCATTCCCGACCTCTTGCACCCACATGCCCAGTCAAATTTCATCATTTTACATCATTTTAGCTTTGATGAAGTACTAGGGCACCCATGGGCCCCTGGTCCCACTAGGGGTGCCCTGATCCTTTTTGAACTTTCCCACCACTTTTTGGGCACTTTCTAGTCATTTTAGCTTCTTATCTTTTTGGTGGTCGGCCATTTTGGGGTTAATTACAAAATTAGATCAAGAGAACCCTATAAATATAAAGTTATGAGACCATAATGAGGGACCAAGCACTAGTCACTACTATCATCCACCTAGAGTTGCATCCATTTGGAGATCATTTACATCCATTAGCTCCATCACAAGGACAAGGTTGGTTCATCTACATCACACAAGCATAGGGGGAGGGATTCTATTCTATTCCATGCACCATTCTACTACATTTTTTACATCTAGTTATTGCTCACTACTTCACAAAGTGTGACTGGCACAAGAGCACCTAGGGCACATGATGCACACACACACACACACAACTACATTTGGGTCTAAAATGTAGTGCAACGCTCAGTTAGTAAGCCCACTGTTGTGGCAGTTGAGGTTAGTCTAAACTATTCATTTGCATTCTTATTTTTTAGGGTTTTGATACTTCTCATGGTCTTTTACAGGTCTTTATTTCATCTTGGATTATCAGCGACACCTGGCATAGTGCAGCGAATCTGATGTGACACACAACGAGGGTTTCAGACCACCTTCTGAACCTATGAAACTCAGTTCCAGAACTTTTACACAGACTAGGGCACCCATTTTACATACCAGAGCACCGTAGGTGCCCCTAGTCCCTCTCTAGGTGCTCTAGTCTAGCTAGAATAGCTCATAGATCCATCCTTTTTGGGGCCTCTGCATAGTCATTCTTGACTTCCTTATTTCTCCAGTCACTTCAGCAACACATTCCAATGAGCTCCATCTAATCAGTTGAGTTCATTTCCATACTTCTCTTGCACTATTAGGGTTTAGCATTTTTCATTAGATAGTTGTTTGGGTCATTTTCCATACTTATTTATTACATTTATTTACTGTATTTACATGTCATTCTAGATTAGATTAACTACACATATTCCATTTTTAGTTAATCATTTTGGTGAACCCAACATTTTAACACTTCCTTTTGACCATGTCATCTCCTTATCAAGTTATGGCTCAATCTTCTTATCCTACCTTTGCACCAACTAAGGTCTCAAGCATAGTTACTACTGCTGCTGATTTCATGCGCGTGCGTACCCAACATCCTCCTCACTTTGTCACGCCTAGCACCTGATCCATCTATTAATGTAGTTACTATTCATCATACTCATCCTAATCCACTTATGGCTCCACCTACATCTATCCCTCCACCCATTACTCCAAAGCTCCTTCCACTGCTTCTAAGGGATATGACATCATTGAACAACTTAAAAATATGCCCGCTAAGATCTCTCTTTATGACTTGTTGCGTAATGCACCAGATTGTCGTAACACACTAGAAGCTTCCCTTTGTGCCATTCATATTGAAAGTGATAATTCCACAGTGGCCTTTGCACATCTTATACAATCCCTTCGTAATTTACCATATGTTATATCTTTCACTGATGAGGATATGTCACCTTTTGCTAAAAGTAATCTGTGTGCTCCTTTGCTCATTACTGTCCGTTATTAGCACTACTTGCATTAAACGAGTCCTCATTGATAATGGATCAGCTATCAATTTATGTGCTCATTCTCTTTTAAAGAAATTGGGTATTAATGATAATTTAATTTCTAATAATTCTACCCTCATTCAAGGTTATGATTCTACCACTCGCACATGCCTAGGGACTATCTCATTACATATTCAGGTTGGGCCTAAGACTGTTCACACTGATTTCTATGTTATCAATGCCTCCTTTCAGTTTAATCTCTTGTTAGGTAGGCCTTGGATTCACGCAATGCATGCACGCGGTTCCATCTACTCTTCACCAATGTGTCAAGTTCTTATATGATGGCTATGAACATACTATCACCGCCAATCCAGAGCCATTCAAATATTGTCGCATAGATCCCATTAATTCTATGCCCATACCACCTTCACAATGTATTCCATATAGCAGCCTTGACACATATGACATTGGTCAGTTTAGTGCTTCACAATCTCCTATTACCACTATAAATGCTCCAGCTATCTCTACTCACACTATAACTATTATTTCACCTATGATATCAACTCCTATTAATGTCCCTTCTCCACCCATCACGGAACCCTCTATTACTCCATCTACGGTGCCACCTACCAACATACTTGATAGTACGATACAACATGATGATGCTCACACCGATGGTTCTGAGGATTCTGATGATGAAGTTGACACTATCAAACTTACGGATGAAGCATTAGGACAACTCAATTTTACTCCTCTTGGTAGATGAATTCTTATTTTGAAGAAACCTTTTGTGGCCGATGGCCCAAGTGAATATAGGTTCAAGACCCCTCCCTCTACTAATGCTATGGTACTATACTGGGGGTCTGTAAATAGTGTAGACACTATTTCATCTTCTCCTCCATGGGTTGTAGCTCCGCTACCTCCTTTTACATGCACACTATTTATCAACAGGTCCTTTTGGAAACACATCCCTATCGATTCTACTTGCTTAGAAACTATTTGTACACGTGATAGTTTGGTTAGGTTTGGCATGACACTTAATGACATCTTACCACCTCTCCATTCGCCACATCTTTATCATGGCTATTTTCACATTACAAGCTTATGGCTTGTGTGTCTTTCATTTGATGGTATTTGTTGTGTGTACCCCTCGTGACTCTCCACTCACACTTGGACAATCCTGGCTTGACTATATTGGTGGTACAATAGATGCTCATCACTCTTTGCTTACATTTCCTATGCCTTTTGGAAATATCTCTATTCATAATGATTCTTCTCCTACTTACGCTCCAAATATCTCTCGTTGGCATGCTCACGGTTGTCCCACAATTGCCTTTTACTGATGAAGAATATGCAATGAATGTGTACACATTCCACCACAATGGGTCCCTATATGACCCTCCTCATTCTATATCTTTTCAGGTTTCCGATGCTGCTCCAGTAGGTTTCGATCATGAAAACGATGATCTCCTTGATAGTGGCACATAAGTCATCTTCTCTATCATACACTTGGGGGGCATAACATTTAACACACTCCCCCATTCTAGCATATTTTATAATACTACATCATCACTCTTAGCATTTACACTACATCATCATAGCATCTACTCATATCTAATCTTTGCATTCTCATACATCAATTACCTAACATACACATATTCATTCATACTTTAGCGTCATCATTACCCGATGACACACTCTTGTGCTTTAGTTCACACTTGACTATTGAGGGCTTACTACACATGAACCCCACACACTGCACTATAGACACCCACTCATCTTTACACATCTAGGATACATTCTACATTTAGTCCATACTATTTACAATATTTGCATATTATACATCATACAAATCATACATTCACATTCATCATACATGTGTCACACTGCATCTAGCATACATACATACTCCTCATGCATATGGAAGACATACTTACATCATTTCACACTATTATTTATCTATACATTTTTGCATTACATCCTATACATTGCATATCCAACATCCTACACATCAGATGGTCACTTATTATCATCACACATACTACATCATCTTCTACATGCTGCACTCACTACCCTATGATGCACTTTAGTTCCTCGGTCCATATTCGACTATAAGGGTTTAAAAATCAAATGGACCTTACATTCATCATATCTGTGTTTATCATTTGACACCTTTCATCATGCAACATTTCTAGGATAGTGACATATGCTATAGGCTAAATCACCAAATGGTCACTCTAATCTTGTATCGGTATATCAAACTCATCTTATAGTGGTATATTTTTAGGCTACATCACTATTCATCTTGTAGTGGTCCCTTTAGGCTACATTCACCACTCCCAATTCATTGTAGTGATATACGCTTTAGGCTAAATCATCACTCATACATTCATTTGTCATGATATACACTTCAACCTATAAGGTTCACACACATCTCATCTATATGTCGCATATCATCATCAATACACATACATACTCATCACAACGTTTAGACACAACACACATTTCACCATTTCCCGATGACACACTCTCGTTTACGGTTCATTCTTGACTGCTAAGGGGGAAAACCAAATGAACCTCATTGCATACATTTCCATTCACTCGGGGGGCACGCGACTCCTATCACTCCATTTTGCATTCCATTCCATCCATCCACAACATACTGCATATTATGGTTGCTTTTACTCTTGCTTACTTTTGCTTGTTCATGGTCACTTTATTACACATGCTAGTTAGATTACTTGTATGTCATTTATCTATATCATCCACACATGCACGTTCACATCTTTTTCTAGTTGTGATCGCAGATACAAGTCTCTTACACATAACATGGATGCTCACCTTCTACCCTTCCTACACTGGTCGTTGGGGGCATCCACATTCGTCTCTTCATAGTGTTATTGTTACATTTTGTACTTAACAATTCACATTACTTGGTTATACACGCTTTTGACATACTAGTTATCTTTCTAACATGCTAACATGGGTGCTTCATGTGCAACATTTGTTATGCACCCATTTGCTTCCATACTTGTTTGTTATATTGTCTTGTCTATTGTTTGCTTCTTATATGCCTTTGCCCTTTGTTTGGTGTGCACACTTGTTTGTTTATTGGCCATGATGGCCTTGCGTGTCTTGCACATCATGAGTGATGTCCCATGTTTACAACCCACTTTTTGTGACTTACTTGTCTTCTTGCATGTTTTACATACTACTTTTTTGGTAGCTTATACACTATTTGCATATATTTATCACATTATCTTTATAAATATTATGCTTGCTTGTACTAACACTTGTCTTTGGCTAGCATTTTGTTTGTGCCCCTTGGTTTCTACCAAGCTTGGACAATTCTTTGGCTTGAACCAGTTATCATTGGTAGAATGTAGCTTGGTCCTCTTTTGGGGCCCATTTCCTATGCCTTTGAGCATATCATATCATTCCCATAATAATTTTATCATCATTATCAAGTTTTGGGCTTTGACATTCTCATTTTGGCTTCTACATAGTTTAGTTTTCACTTTCTACCACATTTCCTTTATCTATGAAGATATCCATTCACTTTTTACACACTCCACTTCACAACTTTCCATCATTTTGGAGATCACATACACACATTCATATTTCCTGATGACCTTACACACACTCTGAGTTTACAGTTCATTTTTGACTGCTGAGGAAAACAAAATTCCTCATTGCATACATTTCATCATCACTTGTGGGGCATGCGATCATTTCACTCCATCTTGCATTTAAGTCCATCCATCCACATCATACTGAATATTATGGTTGGGATTTTACTCTTGCTTACTTTTACTTTATCATGGTGGAAAAGTATTAACATGCAGTAAAACTTAGAGTATCTTAGCATGTCAATCTATCTATACCATACATTGCACGGTACTCATTCCCATTGTGATCGCAGATGACAAGTCTCTTACAGTGAAATCATGGATGCATTTACACTTCCTACCATGGTCAGGGTAAATAATCCACATTGTCTCAAATCAAAGTGCTATTATTTTTTTGTACTTCATTGCACTTTACATTAAAAATTCCATTAATAGTCAATACTTTTGATCATACTAGTTTTACCTTTTCTAATAACATGATAATGGGTGCTTACATGTAAAGAACATTTGTTATCAGATATTTACATCATACTATTTGACATCATTACATTATTTGTTATTATTCATCATTGTCACATACAGGGAAGAAAGTCCCTACTTTAGTGGGAATACACCCCCTTCAAATAGATATTGCATTGATTCCTAAAATTTATGTCTTGTGACATAGTGAGTGATGTCATTCCATGTTTCGTACATCACCACTTTTGTGACATTACTTTGTCTTAATTGCACTTTGAATACATTACTACATACTGACTTACAACTACCCTTTAAACATTTCATTAGTTTACATGTTAAGCAACTGAAGTGAGGGAGCTTGGATCAAATGGAACATTCATAATTTTTGGCTCATCATGAAATTGTTTTAGGATATTTGGTCACACTACCAGGATTAATCATTTCCTACTCTATGTTCATTCATCATTGTAGTGGTATACATTTTAGGAACATCACCACTCCCTACTATTCATCTTGTAGTGATATGTCGCTTTAGGGCTAAATCATCACTCATACATTCATTTTTTCATGATATATGTTAGGATATAGAAATCAAGCACATCATCTTCTTATATGTCACATATCAATCACTACACATACAAGCTCATCACAACGCTAGACACAATACACACACTTTGACCATTTCCAATGATGCACTCTCATTTACAGTTCATTCTTGACAGGTGCTGAGGGGGGTAAAAATGAACCTCACTGCATACATTTCCATTCACTCAAGGGTACATGCAGACTATATCATCCATATTTTGTGATTCCATTCACATCCATCCACAACATACTGCATATTATGGTTGCTTTTACTTTGCTTAGGAGTTGTTCATGGTCGCTTTATTACACATGCTAGTTAGATTACTTATGCTCATTTATCTATACATCCAAGGCACATGCTCCATTCACATTTTTTCTAGTTGTGATCCAGATATAGGTCTCTTACATGTAACATGGATGCACCTTCTACCCTTCCTACACTGGTCGCTGGGGGATCCACATTCATCTCTTTTAGGTGTATTGTTTCATTTTGTACTTAGACTTTACATTACTTGGTTATACACATTTTGACATACTAGTTATCTTTCTAACATGCTAATGGAGTGCTTCATCAGTGCAAATTTGGTTATGTAGGGATATTTACTTGCATACTTGTTTGTTACATTGATTTCTATTGTTTTTCTTATTTGCAGGCATTTACCTTTGTTTGGTGTGCACACTTTTTTGTTTTTATGCAGCCATGATGGCCTTGCATGTCTTGTATGTCATGAGTGATGTCCCATGTTTGCAAAATTTGTGCGGCTTACTTCATCTTCTTGTATGTTTACAATTTTTTCTTTACTTGTGTAGCTTTCAATAAGCATGCATAAACTTAATGCAGATTTGCTTTAAAATTTGCTGTGCATAAAGTGTACACTAACACTTGTCTTTGGCTAGCCTTTTGTTAAGTGCATGCCTTGGTTTCTACCAAGCGCTTTGTGCAAATGCTTCCCCCATATTGAAGATATAATTTTGATTCATGCAAGTTGGTCCTCTTTTGGGGCCACATTCTCCTATTGTGACGTCCTGGATGATACTGCCCCAAAGAGGGGGGATCATTTGGGGTTACTGGAGAAGAACTACAAAAGCTTCAAGGATATGAGTTCAGCTAGTGACAAGGCGAATCGTGCAGAGTGATTCCAATAGATTTTCTTGTCGCTTCTAGATCCAGTCTTGTGATTTCTACAACTTACCTCTAATTCTTGAAGTTGGTACACTCCAGAAAACATTCTTCCAAATCCATGACTCCCAGATCCATTTTAAGAGATAAAGTTACAAGAATCTCCAACCCCCTGAGAATGCATTATGACAAATTGATCTTCAAGACTGCACTATCTTCACTCTTCCTTGTAAATGAGATGAGATGTGAAAGTAACTTGAGCGATCAATATAATTATACATTAAATTTGAAGAAGTCAAGATTTTGGAGTACAGAAGTCAACAATTGACTTCCAAGTCACTACTTGGCCTAGATAGGTGCATCTTACCGGATGTTCAAAAAAAGGTTCATTTATCAATTGCAAATCATATTTGTCATGCAAAGAGTGCCATAATTCATTGCACTTGATTTTTGTTTGCTTTCCTCCGACTTCCACATGTGCCAGTTCCACTACAAGCTCTTTTGCATGTAATTGCTTATCTCCCTCTACATTCTACTAATTAGTAGGAAGTAATCCTTCTTCATTAATGACCAAGGGCTAAATTTTAATGCATGCAATTCTCTTCCCATTTCTAGATAGATTTGTACAATGAAAACCCTTGTTGAGCCAAAAATGTAGCAAAGGAATATTGCGAGCAGCATCGAAGATTTCTGGAAACTTACATTATGCAAAGTGTATTGTGTTTCTTACTTTTTTATCTTAGGGTCTTGTCAGCATCAATAGACTTTGTATTATTTTAATCTTGCAACCTAGAGCTACTTTGCGCTTTGTGTTTTCTCTTATTGGTTTCTTCTATGTGCATGTAACCAACTTTGTTATCATTGATTGGGATGCAATCTTCCAATTTCTTCTCTAATTTAATAATGATCTGCCTTCTATAAATCAGTTCATTTCACTTGGATCTTAAACATTTCCTTACTTGCTATCCAATGGAACTTTCTTTATGGTTCATGAACTGATGTAGTTAAATACGATTTTAACCCCATTTAATCTATCATATACTTTAATTGATTATTTATAAAAAGCCTCAACCGGTAAATGACGATATTTATCTTATGCCATACCTCCATTTATGTGCTGATGCATGAAAATCTAGCCAACACAACTCACTTCTATGCCAAGATTACTTTGTACTTCTGTGTAATTTTACATTACTCTTTAAGCTTTTATTTTCCCATACATAGAGAATTGCATATCACCTACATTGCTTTATAAATGCATGAAAATTTGTATTATTTTGGCTCAATTTTTGTTTGCCCGGAGATTTGTGCCTTGACAACCTTTTAGCACAAGAAATTCACTATTTAAGGGACCATTTTTCAAAGTTTATATGCCTCAAGCCAAAATCATTTAAGGTGGATCATTTCCTATCAAACAACTTTCGCATGTGTCCCCATAGATTTAGGGGAAAGACATCATTTGTTATGCTAGTCATACTACAATTGTAACCTGGTTTAGTTAGTGCACTTACCATAGTTCTTAGTAATTATGGGTTAATATATCGGTTTGTTCAACCATTCTAACGTGGCCCTAAGGTTCCAAAATTTTGGTGACATGACATGGTGTCCTTTTCATTGTGATATAGGATTCCTAATTGTAATACACTTGAGGTTACATTGGGTGTAGCTCCCTACACTACTTCTGCTAATGGTGTCAGATCACCCAAAAAACTAGGACGTACAAGATATATCTTCACACACATTTAGGGAAGCAGTTACAGGAAGGAGGATAAACGGAATTCCTCCCTACGCTTCTTTGGCATATGGCATCAGATCACCCAAAAAACCTCGATAGTACAGGATATCCTTCTACACTCTCTTTCTCAACATGGATCAGGTGCACATGTTCCATTTACACTTTTTCATTTGCGTATTTTACATTCACATGCTTCTTATATTCATATACACACATCTTTTACATTACATTTTTACACATACATACATACATATTTGACTACTTGATCATTTTCTCCTTGTAGGTCTGACCATATGAGAAACAAGCAGTCAAATGGGGGCAACAACAACAACAACAATGATGTCAATAATAACATTTCACCACAACACATACCATACTAACCATGTAGGTACATCACACACATCGGTAACTACACACACATTTCCTCCCTAGGTTCACTCTCATCACTTTTTTTGTGCTTTTACATATTTAGCTTGCATGCTCCATCATCTTTTTGTCATTCCACGCTTTGTCTATTCCTTCAACATTATTTTTACTATCAATATTCATGGACATCAGGTACACATCTCTATCTACTTTATGTTACCGAGATTTCCGCTCACCAACATAAAGTGGGGGCAAATGTAGACACAAAATCGCATGCACTTTAGACATTATTTAGTCCCGGTCTCATACTACTATTTAGAAGGTTTTTGAGTGAAGAAAGTACTAATTAACCCCCGTCTTTTGGCCATCTTACTTTATTTTATTTCGTCATTTCCGACCTCTTGCACCCACATGCCCAGTTAGCTTTCATCATTTTGCATCATTTTAGATTTGACTGGGGAACTCAGGCTAGTACTATGGGGCCCATGGGTGCCTTGGTCCCACCAGGGGCACCCCGATCCTTTTTGAACTTTCCTGCCACTTTTTGGGCTCTTTCTAGTCATTTGAGATCTCTATCTTTTTGGTGGTTGGCCATTTTGGGGTTAATTACAAAATTAGATCAAGAAAACCCTATAAATATAAATTTATGAGACCATAATGAGGGACCAAACACTAGTCACTACTATCATCCACCTAGAGTTGCATCCATTTGGAGATCATTTGCATCCATTAGCTCCATCACAAGGACAAGATTGGTTCATCTGCATCACACAAGCATAGGGGGGGGGATTCTATTCTATTCCATGCACCATTCTACTACATTTTTACATCTAGTTATTTCTCGCTACTTCACAAAGTGTGAATGATGACAAGAGCACCTAGGGCACAACATGCACACACACACACACACACACACACACACACACACACACTAGAACTACATTTGGGTCTGAAATGTAGTGAATACTCAGTTAGTAAGCCCACTGTTGTGGCAGATGAGGTTAGTCTGACCCATTCATTTGCATTCTTCTTTTTTTAGGGTTTTGATACTTCTTATGGTCTTTGCAGGTCTTTCTATTCATCTTGGATTATCAGCGACACCTGATGTAGTGTAGCGAATCTGATGCGACACACAAGCAAGGGTTTCAGACACCTGATGAACCTGTGAAACTCATTTCTGACCTTTCGTATAGACCAGGGCGCCCATTCTATAGACCAAAGCACTCTATGAACCCTAGTCCCTCTCTAGACACTCCAGTCTAGCCAGAATCAGTCTAGATCTATCCTTTTTAGGACCTCTGCATAGTCGTTCCTACTTCTTATTTCTCCATTCATTTATCTGCGACACAGTCCAACGAGCTCATCAAATCAGCTGAGTTCATTCCAACTCTCTCTTGCATATTAGGGTTTAGCATTTCATTTCTCATTAGTTGCTTGGGTCATTTTCCATACTTCTTTACTACATTTATTTACTGCATTTACATGTCATTCTAGATTAGATTAATCTAGGATTGTACATGGAAATTATACTTGAGCATTTGAAGATTTAATAGAAATATTTGACATAGATTAGTGTTATGACTATGATGTGGTGCAATCACGATAAGGTTTTCCTCATTTATTTGAGAGTATATCAACTGTGCAATGGTGTGTAGATGGCAATACTAATAAGTCATGATCAAATAGTAGTAAAAATATGTACTTTGGTGTATCTTTCTTCTCTAATATGTGCATAAATATGAGCACATCAAGAAATTTGATATTGTTAAGTGAGTAATGCATTATTGTTCTGTTCAAAGAAACAATCTATAGTTTTTTTTCTCTCTAGTCATACATGATTTAATATAGAATCAATTTAGTTATGCTGGAAGGTGAGAAGAAAATTTAGTATAATTATGATCACAATTTTGGGAAGATGTGACTTATTTTTATTTATTTGTAACCTCCTTAGTATGGAAGGATTTTGTAGAATCAACCAAAAAATATTTATCTTGATGTTTCCTTGTCTCAGTAGAGGTGAAAAAAGAGCAGAAAGAGAATAATCGTCGTTGAATAGGATTAGAATTTAATTTTCACATGACCTCGTTTGACATATCTTGTACATCATTAATTTTGTACCAATCCATTATCGTGTAGTCTTTCTATTCTGAATTGGCTAATAATGGTAAATCTAGGATGACCTCGAGTGATTTATTCATTTGTTATCCTAATTGTAATTGTTGATTGATCTCTTGTACTAATTAATGTGTTTGTGAAAAATATTGATTTTTTTGTTGTTTTTGCAAAATTTCCATGTTTAATTGTTGTTGTGATAATTATACACACACCTGCTTAAAGTGTTCCTTTGTGAGTCTTAATTTCTCTAGCTAATTTATCACTAGATTTTTTATAGTAGTTACTTTTTTTATTACATGAGTGCTTCATAATCATTTGTTTTTCTTTAAATTACCACCTCATAGGTGTGTACCTTATCAATTATAATAGGTTGTGTTGGAGGTATAATAAAGGGATCTTATAATGATAATATTTTTCAACTTTGAAATACTTAAAAGGCTCATCACCATTTCTAATAGTGTACTCATGTCCACCATGTATGAATTTAACCATCAAATTTATTGCTTTGTTAATTTATTACACATTCAAAGTACATATATAGGAGTATACATTTTCACCAAAACCTAATTCATCTCTCCAAAAATTTCTCAAATGTTATGAATTGAGTTGGTTAGACAGACACATATCTCACTTAAGGTCTTATTATAAGTGAGTTGTTATCACAACTCACATACATTTCTATTTGTAAATATATTTTCACGCTTATATTAAAAATATAATAGCATATACAAATAATCACTCACACATTTATATCGACCCAAATAATATAATTAAATCCCAAATATTTATACTAATGTGATTACTAATTCTCAACATCTCCCTCTTAATATAAAAATTGGAAGAAACACCACCCCTCTAACTAAGTAACATGTTGCTATGGAACTTGCACATGTGGTTATGTGCTGTATTCGTGCTTGCACTTGATTTAGGAACACATCAAATATGAAAGGTAAGATCATTAACCAATTCATGGAAACATCAACCTAACCAATTAAAATTAGTGGGAATAAATCTACCACCTATATTGTCAAGAATATATTTGTCTTCAATGCTCATAGTCTTGATCTTCACATCATCATCACATTAGGGGAAAATGATGAATTTCACATTAAAATTACATCACACAAAAACTAAAAATGAAAATTGAGGACTACATCCCCATTTTGGAATATATATGCCACTATACATGATTATTACCACTTTATACTATATAAAATATGTATAACCACTACCAATAGATGCCCCTCTTAGAGTTTAGTCATTTTGGCATAGATGGTTTGCCACTAATGCAATTTATCACCCTTGTTACTTGTGACTTCCAAGCTGAAACTGATTGGACACCTCTTCCCTCATTGCCTCCATCATTCATTTGAATAAGATGATTACTTAGCTAGTCGTATCATGAAAATAAACTGTTTTAATGAGAAAGTGAACTTCCAAAATATTGAAAAATCCATTCTAAGTGGACATCATGTTCACCAAAAATTCACTTGCTACAAGAGGATTTTGAAAATTTGACAATTGTGACATATAATAGCAACATAAATTATTCAAAATGACAAGACATGTGAGATGATATACTTATTTTAAAAGGATAAAATTAAAAATAAACCACACAACTAATTACAATTTTACATATACTTAATTAAGAAGTATTGATACTATAATTTTTTTTATTATTATTGGAAAATAGTTTTTTGAAAGGGACTATACCCTTGTATAGCAAGGCTCTGCAAACCAGATTTGAACATTTAAGGCCCACACGGTAGAAAAGAAACCAATCTACCGTTAGAAGTTCCAAAAACCAACAGAACAACAACAAAAAACAGCAAAAGAACAACAAACAAACAGCTACTGTCCAACTAAGAGATAGCCAAACAACATTGGAGAACTATCTCAAAGGATAGGTAGTTTTCCTGGAAAAGGAATTTTTCTTTTTCCTAACTGTGATCCAAGCATCTGAAATTTCATGCAAAGGAATAAGAACCTCAAGGTCAGTAATCGGTTGATAATTATTGTTGAAACCAGGGGGACCACAGTCGCTAAATTGACACATTTGGTTCAATGTTTCTGGACTCATAGTTGGGTATCTTTTGAGTTAAAGGGGTCATTTCCCGCATGTCATCCATGTCAGTATCAATCATTAGTATCAGGGACAATTTCCTCACCTCCTCATCTGCATCAGGAATGTCATTTGGTTCAATTACACCAAATGTTCCGGGAGGGCATTTTTCCACCAGTTGGCCTTGTCATTTTTCTGTTTTACTATCTCGTAATTAGTGGCCGAATGTCCTAAAGAGAAACATCTCCTGCATCTAAAAGGCAGGCCTTCATAGTCTAGAGGCTGAGTCCAAGATCTATCTTGCACTTTTAGCTCAATATGAGTTGGAAGATCCTTTGAAGTATCAATCTCAACAAGAATTCTTGCATAGGTTGTATGGGTAAAATCAGAGGTTTGGGAGTCAATGTTAATGATACTGCCCAAGGCATTACCTATGGATATCAGACACTTTTGATCCCAGAATTGTAGAGGAAGGTGGGGTAATCGAATCCAGATCGGTTTACGGGAGAAGGATTCAGTGAGTGGGTTAAATGATGGGAACCAGGGTTTTAAAATAAGGTATTTTTGCTGACAAGTCCAGAGTTGCTTAGCAATGATATTCTTATCAGAAATGGATTTGAAAGCAATAATAAAAATGCCCTTAGCACATTGGGTAAAGATCTAACCTTCCTTCTAGGAGTGGGATCCAATGTTTGGAGATCCATGCATGTAAGATAGGTAGACTAGGCACAGAGTTTTACAAATCGACAAATCAAGGCATGAGATTGATAAAATGCTTCTGTTTCGAGGACTTCATCTCCAAAGCTTATACATGGGTTGGTCTTAGAAGGCTTCATGCTTGCAAACTCTGGATTTTGTTGTACAACCTCCCTGAATGATCTTGTAATAGGGGACGAAGTTACAAATGGCGCCTCCAGTGGAATCTTAGGAAATAGGTCTGCAAACCTTCTTTATTTAGGGTTTGATGCATCTTGTTTTTTATTATATCCATGGCCTTGAAAAATATTTAGATCAATATTCTCTTGGTGATCCCGGCAGCCCCTAGGATTATAGTCAGAGATACCAGTGGATCCATGTCCCCCCAAAGCTGTTTCCCCTCTTGAAAATCTGTGGCCTCCATTATTCACGCAGCTCAGAGATTCGTTGGGATTTTCGAAGCTTGCAGTCGCCCCTTAAATCTCAGGAAAAAGATCTACAGATCCCTGCACATTCCCAGAACCATGGCCATGTCCAAAGTACAGTTTATCATTTTTTTTATGAGCTTCTACATTTTTGTGTGGATCTCTCCCACCCGATGCCTTATTGTCACCCTGCACATTTGGAGGAGAGCGCCAAGTATTTCTGGAAGCTGCAAGGAGGCGTTTAGGGCAAGGAACCATCACTAGGGTAGAGTAATCGCTAGGGCAGAGTAATGGTTCCAAAAAAATTGCTAGGGCAAGGAATCAATGTATTGATACTATAATTAAGTTATGCTTACACATAGAGTATAAATACTATCTAAGACACTTTCATTAAGAGTCTTATAACCACATAAACAAATATACTACTAGTTTTATAATTTTGACTCAACCAATAATGAAATTTATGGATTACTCAATCTGAAGTTGATACATTAATCAAACTTTGGACATGAGTCTGAATTAAACTCATAGTGAAATCCCCTAAGGGTACAATAAAGGATCACTAATATCTGATTTCCTCATCAAAAACCCAATTGCTAACGTGAACTTTGTGATCACTTCCTACTCTGGGTTGTCTGAAATGTGGATACACCTTTTCTACCATATGTAGACCATAAGGTTGATAAGAGACACTGTCTATGGGGAATGGGAGAGGACCACTAGAACCAAAGTGTTCCCTCATGTATTATGTAATCTTCTCAACTGTTCATTACTAGGCTCCCATTATTGAATGTAAACTAACTAAAAGTTGTGGGTGGCCATTAGGTTGGGGATCACACAAGAATACTCCACTAAACCTGTGGAAAAGTGCTTGTACAAGGTACAAGGGAGGAATTTGCAGTGAAGAGAGGTAAAGGGGAGTTGGGGAAATAAGGAGAGAGAGGGTTAATGTTGTGAGTAGGCTTACAAAATTCACATACAATAACCAGAGTAGGTCCACATTCAATTAGAAGAACACAACAATGCTAACAATGATAAGACTAACAAATCATAGACACAAAATTCTATTGATTCATTTATCAAAGGCACAACACCTTTCTTGGTTTTACAAGATTATCATGTTTACAAAGTTAGAAAGTAGAGAGAGAGAGAGAGAGAGAGGAACATAAGAAAAGAAATAGAAGAAATGCAACTTTTATTGCTTGATGTAGTAGTGGTAAATCTCAACAACATACAATCAATCAACAATTTCCAACCCTTTGGAATGGAGAATCCATTCCAATTTATAGCATACAAAAATGTCTCTTTCATCTACCCCCACATGAATTTTCACCTATCCCCATCACTTGTGACCTTTCATATTCCTAGGAGGTGAGTCTTTTTCTTATTAGTGAAAAAGGACTCTTACAATGTTAATGTTGGAGGTCACTTAAGTGAATAGGATGAAATAGAAAAAGTACATTCTTAATGGAAAATTAGAATATGGAGAGAGAGGGAGATAGAGAGAGAAGGGTTGACTAATCTGATGAAGATGAAGCCTTTGTTGATGAAGAACTAGCCATTCATGATCCTTGAGGGAGAGTTCCCGGAATGAGCTCTTGTCCTTTGAATTCTCTACTGAACCAGACTGCCGCAGGTGCCACCTTTTCTTCTTCTAGAATACGGATGTAGCTCAACACTTTGATCCATGTCTTGGGAACATCATTAATAGCCTTGCACTGATTAAACCATTCCTTGTGATCTCTTGCAATGTTAGAAATAGAGCCTCTGATGTTGGCAAGGGACTCCAAAGTATCCTCGTTGAAGGAGAGAGGATCACTTGCCTCCTTTTTGACTAACTCTTGGAAAGAACTGATGAGTTCCTCTAATGATGAATTCTCAGTGAGTGGAAGGGATCCAAGTTTGTGAACACAGTTACTGACATCATCCAAAATATCGAAGGCATTTTGTTCACTAGATTCAAGTTTAGAGATGACATCTTTTATCATGTCATATTTAGCATTCATAGTGCGGATCCAAACTGGGGAAAAGTTCTCAGCAACATATGTGAACACATTCCTACTCACGAGAGTGTGGGAGTCAAGGAAACTCATCTCGAACACAAGTGGGAACACCTCATCCCAATGGATCTTCTCTTTTTCAATCTCTTCCCTTATTTTCTTCACTTCTGAAATGGTGGCAAGAACATATTTGAACATAGAGAGAACCTCTAGGAGAAATGCCTTTCCTTTCTCAAGGATCTTCTCAATCTATTTGTCACTAGCCTTCCCTTGTATTATATGCCCTTGTGCACATTCTTGATCATCTCTGACTCAAAACTACTAATCAAATAAATATCTTCCATATGAGGAGGAGGCATTGTATTGATCTCCAAGAAAGGTTGAATGTAGGCAGTGAGAGTTCTCACATGCTCCTCTAATTGCTCAATTGTTCATTTGTATTCTTGGTTTCGAGTGAGCATGCTAGAGGCAGATTCCTTGAATAAATGAGCATCACCTTCATGTGTAGCTTGACCCAAAGAGATGTGGGTCAACTCATAGTCCTCCTGAATCATTTCCTCTATAATTTTTGTAACTTTCAGTCGGGTAACCTCTCCATACTGATTACCAAAAACTCCACTGAAAAAGTGAGAAGTTACCTGTGCCTTCTTACCTCATTTGGTCTTCAAGATCTTTGTGATGGCCCCAAATTCATGCATTACATATTGTTGTATCATTCTTGGTTCACTCATGAGTAACTCTTGAATCCATGGGAATGGATCTTCTGGAGTAGACATGATGTTAGTCACAGGAACACTTTCAGGAGCTTGGTGAGGGATCATATTTTTCTCATTATGGGAAGGTTCCACCACCAAGGAAGACATACTTGAATGTCGATGAAGGACGAGAGGAAGTGATGGATCAATCTCACATGGCTCAAGAGGCTCTACAGGGTCTTCGATGAATCTGACCTTCTTATGAAGTTTCCTAGAATAGGGAACCTTTGCTTGCCCTCTTTTCATCCTCTTTCTTTTCAAAGGTTCTTATTCAATGGCCCTCAGTTGCACTGAAATGAGGTTTGGTTGTAATGTTTCTTCCTTTGAGGTGATCACATTACCAAGTTTTGAATGAGTGTTTAAGAACACTACCATGTGAGTGACATCAAATGAAATTTAGATGGTTTCTCATTCTTGCATACATGGTGCCCCACATGAAGATCACCTATTTACCTTTCTTGACTCCAGAGTACTTCTTGAATGAAATCAGATTTGGGATGCTTACATACCTTCTTGCTCATATGCCTCCCATGGGAAAAGATGATTTCTTGATCCTTCACATATGATGGCTTTGAGTACCTTGATAGCTTGATTAGCTCACTTTGACTTGCTTCTCGGAGAGATTTGGGAAGATTCAGGATATGATGACCTCAACTTGCTCCATGAGCTTCCCATTTCACTTTTTGAACATGATGACACCCTTTTTCACTTCACAATTCACTTCCTTGACCAAGATGTCACCTGAGTGAAAACATGCCTACAACATCTGAACACCCTTTTGATCAATTTTCTCCTCATGGAAATGGAACTTGAAGATGAATCACATGTTTTTGACCTCCAAATTGCATTGAGCTCATCACCAAGAATTGATTAAGTGTTTAGAAACACTCTCAGGAGGTATGCATTGTTTGGGATCCTGAGATGATTGCTAGCATCACTCATGGTGGTCTTTTCTCGTCATTCCAACTCCTTGCATCAAGTTGTGCTTTGCAGAGATCACTTCAGAACTGATACTTTGAGAGCATGTGGAGGGTATCCTTTCTTGTTTGGGCCACAAACAACTTCTTGACCTTGCGATGATGGAAAAAAGAAAAAATATAAGCAAAATGGTTTGAGCTACCACAACTTTCTGGGCTCAATTTCAAGACTTACTATTTTTAGCAGGTCCTATCAAGGACTGTTATTTTTAGCAAATTTTCACTATTCTTGTCTCTGATGTCTTTAGATCATTTGGATTATTTAAATTGATGAAGGTTTCCCACTTTAGAAACTTTCTATTTTTAGATGCCCCTTTTCCCGAATACTACTATTTTTAGAAAGTTTCCCGAATTACCCTTTTTTGATGTTTCTTACTTTTTCAGGATATTTCGAATGCTGAGAATTCATCACTTTGGGAAACTTACTATTTTTAGAACCTATTGTTCAGAACACCTGCTATTTTTAGAAACTAGACTTACCAGTGTCAAATTGCAATGAAACCACCATCAAAATGTTTTGTTTTGCACCAGGATCTTCTGCTCCAAATTTCATCATTTTTCATCCAATGGATCTATAGAAAATTGAAAAGGTGGGTTATAGGGTTTGAAATCTCAGTTTTCTGTTGTAAAAAATCTAAGGAATCAATGAGTTTTATTTTAAAATACTCTCAAAGGCATTTTGGATATGAAGATCTTGACAAAATTTCATGGCAATCTGACTTCCAGATGAAAGTTATGAGCAAATCCTCATTTTTGGTGGCCATGGATGTTTGGAGAGATTTTGACAACACCTCTGTAAAAATGGAGTTCTTGGGGGTGTTGCAGAAGCAATTTCACGAAAAATGGTCAAGTGATGGGTAAATGGAGAGTTAATGAAGTTTTTTTGTGTTTTTAACTCACCTTTAACTACACACTTGAACCTGGGTTAAAATGGAGTTTGAGTGAGAGTTTGAAAATGGTGGAAATGGGGAAAATTGGGACAATAAGGACAGAGAAATTGTGCACCTTGGAGCAAGATTCTGACATGTGGAATGGTGGAAATTTGGCTCAGTATGGATTTTAAGCTTCTCGGGGCTCTCAAAATGCACTTGCGAAGCTGTGTGAGGTTAACCAGTCATGTGGGGGGTCCAAGGAGCTTCAACTTATCATGGGGCACATTTTTTGTCCCCCTTATCCCCTTGGGGAGAGGGGACAATTGGACATAAAATTGCACCCATGGTGAGGGAGTGAGGGCACTTTTGTGTCCCCCTTGTCCCCCTTGCACTATGGGTGCAAAAGGACACACAAATGGGACACTACAAGGCTCCAAAGTGCACTTTGGGAGGAGGATGAGGGTGCACTTTTGTGTCCCTCATTTTCCCAAGGGGACAATTGGGACACAAAGAAGTGAAAAGTGCACCTGGGCCAAGAATGGAAAGCCATATTTGCACTAGAAGTCCAGAAATAACTAGAAAACTTGTTTTTTTCACCATGGAGGCTTAGGATAATGTTTTGGGGTCAAATCTTATATGATTTTGACTCCAAAACACATTCTAAGATCAATGGAACAACTTTTAGAACTTGAATCTGCCTGCAATTGAAAATTAGGCCCTTTTTTGTCCAGAACAAAGAGAGGCAATTGCATGTTTGGAATTTTCATGAAACCTTCAACCTTAGATCAAAATGGATGTTCCCAACTTGTAGAGAATTCTCATAGCTTTCCATGCCTATTTTGTTTTCCTTCCTAACTCCTTATAGAGCTCCCGAATCATCCAGAGAAGTTAGGATTCACCATTAGAGTGCTTTTTCCTTGCACAGGAAGACTAGTATTTCATTGAACTTCACTAAATTACCTCATGAATCTTATGTAGACACTGCCCCTAGGTGACATAATGAAAATAAAATAAAATTATCATTACCTACTATTAGTATCTCTATCCTAAGTATCTTGTAATTCACCTTCATAAATCATATTTACCTATGTAAAAAGCCATTTACCCTCCCCTAACCACTCAAGACAACCCAAACATATTTTACTATACCCATCCCAATCCCCTAACCTCTGACAATCCTAATCCTCAACCTCCCAACATTTTCCAACAACATAATATACCAGATGGCAAGTAGTTTTAACCATTTTACATTCTTCCTTTTGTTGGCTTTATCCTCTGCGGTAAAATCAATGGCAATCCGTGATCGACGACGATCATTGCTGACATCATCGACTATATTTAGAAAACCTTTGTCTCCCTTCTCCAATTAGTCAGAACCTGTGTATAAGGATGAATTTTTTCCCCTGTAAACGACATCATCATGTTCAAATCTATCAACACACTATTGTTAAAGCTATCATGACCCCAAGAACTTCATCAAATCACCATTCAAACTCTTTGGGATCTTTGTTATCATTCAATCCACTACCAAGGTTAGTATTATCATTTCTATCACTTTTTATCTTATTCTATAAAAAGTTACAGTCCATAGTTTTTCATTATTATCATCTTACATAGGCTTCCTATATTGTGGCTCATGTCTAATTATTTAGACCACCCATCAAATATTTTTGATTTCCACAAGGTTCGTCGTTGACCCCGGATCATCATCAATCGATCGTTTGGCCTTTACTCCTCCCATTAAGCTTCACAAAAAATTCTAATACCTCGTTCTCATAATCTTAAAGGTTCCCAAATTATTTCTAGTTGACTTTATTGTTATCAAACATGTCCGTGTCTAATCATTGTTTGTTTTATCAACTGTTTTGTTAAAGAAAACACTTTCTACCTAATCGCCGTCGATACCAATCACCATCAATTAACATCCAAAATATTTAGTGTTATCATTTACCTTATAAATATATCTAAATATCTATTTTTCTAGATTTCACAGATTTATAGATTCTCCACAGCCTGTCTTAATAACATTTATCTCTCTCTTGCATTATTTATTGTCTATTTTATCAATTATTCTATCAAAAAAATATTTTTTTATCTTATCGTCGTCGATCCCTGATCTTCATCAATCCCTATGTTTTCCTATCATTTCTAGCATATACCACATATTTATTAGTCTAATTTTTATCTAACAAGTTATTTTCGAGATGTATGTTCCGTAGATGATTGTTCCAAGTCTGTCACATCCCATCACTAGAATATACGATCTTCTGATCGTTCACCAACTGTTAGTGTAGGAAATATTTGATATCCTCCATGAACTTACCTTGTGTGCCATCATATTCACACCAAATGTTGAAGACAATGAATACAAGTTCAAAATTATCCAAGAAGAGTGAGAAGAAACAAAGGAATATTGGTACAACTACTTCAAGGAATTTGAGCTTACCACCACCCTTATCCTCCTTGAATTATAGCTTTGTTATCATTTATCTATCTCATCATATAAAAATAACTCAATCATATCAAACGAGTTAAAACCCTTCAAGGAAGTCCCTTTGGATTCCTGGGATTAGCCTTTTCCAAGCAATCATTATCTTATTCATCTCATATCATTTGTTTAGCTGTATTTTCTTTTAGGTCTTCTCACTTAGAAAAAGGAGGAATTTTCACATTGTTTGCACATTCCATAATACTGACATTGTGATTTTTAGTGAAGGTATCGATAAACTCTGCTCATTTGAGTTTTTAGTTACTTTCTACATTTAATAGCACTTAACCGAAAACTACCTTAAACACCTTATTACACTCCTTTGCACACTAGCAAATGTTTCAATACTACATTAGCACCATCTTTAGGGCCAGGATGATGATGTCACAGGAGGCAGGTTGGCCAGGAGAGGGATTCAAGAAGACCGGAAGGAAAAATTTTACAGTGTGGCTTAGTTGTTGAATGCTTTGAATATTAAATTTTTGTGCTAATAATTTTTCATGACAATAGTTAGAAACATTGATTTCTATTCTTTTATGATTAGAACTTCCAAAAATATTATAAATATTCTTCTAATTTTTTCCTTATCTCCTCATATATTTATCAAGGCTATACATCCTTCTTGTGACACCCTTTTTATTATTACTAGCAATCACATAGAAGGGGTGTAATGTGAATACCGAAAGGCATAAAATAATTAATTGTTTCCTATGTAAATGAGGATCCAAAAATGAAGTATTATATGGAAATGTATCATTTAGTGTAATGAAGTGAAGATATAGATTAAAGTGCAATGTACCATTTTCTTGAGATGAAGGAAATATCAGTCATTGAATTAAGAGAAAGAATAAATTGTTGAAGAACATGAGAAATATAAATTTATATGACCTAAAGTTAGGAGGAAGCATTGACTTGGATATAAAAGCATTTCAATAAGTAAATAATGTTTTCACAAAAATGAGGTGATTGATCCTATTTTTTTCCCAAGGTTGATACAGATCCCTAGAGATATATGGAACCACATTTTGATAAAATAAACCAATTATATACAGAATTTATTTTTTCTTTATACTCTTGAGAAATTTGTGAGTGTAAGATCCATTTCCTTCTTTATCTTCACTTTAAATATATAGTTTCTCATATATCATGAATAAGGTGAGTGGGATGAAAACACTATAATTGGTCATAGGTTTTGTTTTTCCATTTTCATTGTGTCACAAAATGTTTAGACAAGACAAAAAAACACTAACATGATGTTAATATAATAACTTGCAGTTTTGGTTATGCCTATTACAGAAGTAACCTTTTCAAATAGAATAAATGAAGATGTGGCGGGAGATATCACTTCCATGAGGTCTAGAGACTAGTAGGTAGAAGGAAAGGGAGATGGAATTTCCATCACAGTGAGATATTATAGGAGGTAAGGCATGTGCATACAATACCTGTCTTGGGATAGAATTCAAGAGTGGCAGGAAGAAGCCGGTGGGAGATTTATCATCCCATGCCACCTCCTTAATAGCCATGAAAATAATGTGAAGTGATAGATTTCTCAAGTTGATGAAACCTCAACACTAGGAGTACGAATGAAATAACAAGGAATGTATCAGTCGCACAAGACTTTACTAAAATTGGAATTTAACTTTGATTTCCTTCCCCATGATCAATAAGGTAGCATACATATCACCTGCTACAAATAAACCATTCAATATAATATGCATGTCAATATGGACCACAATTAATTGTTGAATTTGAACATAAATTTGATAACTTAAAATATTATAAATAAAACATATGCCCCATACATTAGAACATAGGGGAAATTAACTCCTGACACACAATCAATAAAAAATTCTCTAACTATTATAGAAGCTAAAATCCTAGAACAATAATTATAATTTTCTTACTTCAACATTTACGAAATATTTAAATAGAAAAACATGTGTATAATGATGCGATGCCAAAAGGTGAATTCTATAGAATCCAAAGACATTCTATTGTATGCGTTGGTGTCCTAGGTGGAGAGACGGAGTCATCATAATAATTTATTTATTTTGTATATGGATTATTATTAAAATAGAAGAACCAATTAAATTTTTTCATATATTTAAATTGAGAAGACACACATTATTGTAGAAGCTCTTGATGAAACATCACATGTTGATGTAGTCTTGTTCAAGTGGGAGGATACAAGTAAACATTCCTAATATTTATGGTGGTAAAATGCAAGGCATAATTATTTCCTAGGTTCTAGATCATTTGGAATATATTCATTTGCCAACACCTGTATTGTAGGGATAATGATGAATAATATATTTCTAACAATGATATGCAAAATAGAGGAGTTTTATCTCATTAGAAAAAAAGAGGACCTCAACCAAATCCACAAGATTATATGAATGAGATATCTAACATTCCTACTAGAAAGCATAACCATTCACATAATGCACATGCAAAGTGGAGGAGGTAACACAATTAAAATTTCTTACCCGATTTCAAATAGGACCTCCTAACACCGATGGGCCATAATGAGCCATTCCTAAGGGGGAAAGATTCAAGTCATTAACCTTGACAACCACATTCTTCCCACCCTTAGAGGCTTCAAAGAGTCTACTTCACCATTGTTTACATGTATATGAGAAGACTTGCAAATGTTGATTTTCGTCATGATTTTTCCCCTTTCCTAGTCATGCCCTCCAGCTCATCATTCATCGTCGAGACTTATGCTCTCTGTTAAGAGACAACATATCATCCATAAAATCAATCAATGTTGTTGTTGGAACTGTACGAATGTTCACACCCTGTTGAGTCAATTCTCTTGCCCAAAGGAGAACGTTTCATGTCGAAGTCTGCTCCCTTGGCTTACTCACCAACATTCCTCACTCGAAAGCATAATCAAGAACCCAACCGCCAAGAACTAAGAGACACAAGTATATGTATATCCTGAAGTGGTCCTTGATTTCAAATTTCACATGTTTAAATTAAATATAATATATCTACCCTTTGCCACACTTTGCAACTTACCACTTAGGGTTTTTCACGTGAAAGCACGAGGATATATTTCAATGGATGTTGAAAACCCTTATATTCAATCTTGTGAAGAAGTTATTTCTTATTGAGGACCGTGCTCACAATATTTTTTCGACAAGGAAATGACCTAACACAAGTTTCTTTCTAGCATAACTTTTGCTTGAAATACGAAACCCAAGAGGTTGTTTTGATGTAACCCTTAAAATATGTATCAAAATTTATTCTTAATGTCTCATGATTTTCATTTGTGTTCACCATTTTGTTTCTAAATTGGATTTGAACATGTTTTCTTGACATGAAATCATTTTTTGAGTAAGATTAGGACATCATAAATCATCATTTTATTTATTGAAAAGGAATACCCAAAGCAAGAAAATTTCATTTTTTATTTTCTTCAAAGGATTTTGGGTGTGAGTCAACATCAATAATAATACATTATAGTGGGCCCATTCGCCAAAATATTTTAGGGGATGAAAGAAGATGTTTGAAATTGTATGAATAGAAAGGTAATAATGAAGTTGGTCATGAGACATCCCCGTCGCACAAAATAAGGAACAATTTATATGCGTTATGAGTATGAATGAGATGATAAAGATTATGAAGCTAAATGTGGGAAATGAATTAATGTCAAGAATTTCCTTTTCATAGTAGCCAAAGAGAATCATACTAATTTTCCAAAAATGAAATTATTCATAAGTGGATGGATATGATGGACTTTGCATGGTCTAGAAAGGGTTTTTTTATTTCCAATGTTGGAAGAACCATGATACTTTTTAATATTCTAACTTTAATGGGTTGTTTTAATTATATATATATATTTCCAAGAGGTGATAAATTTGGGAGGATATTTTGACATATATCTAGATGGTATGATTAAAATATTTTCCATATTGAGGAGGAAACAAGGGTAAAATATTTTGGGGGTGGAGATGATATGATGAAATAAATATTGAGTAACATGATGATGAGTCCACTTAATCAATAATGGTATGAAGCTTAAGAATAACATTGTACTTACTCTTTTTTAGCCATATGGAGGGGCCACCCACTTAGCACCATTAACCTAAATTCAAGTCTTGGGTGCCAAAAAGTGGCCTTGCCCCTTACACAACTGAAAGAAATAGAAAATTTTGAAAAATATATGGAGAAAAAGGGATTAGCTATTTTTTTCTTTTTTTATGACATTAATGTTTTTTTATTGGATGACAATTAATTTTAGATAAAGTGAAGACATGGATGGAAATTTGGAGCTAAAAAGTTGGGAATTAAATACGCACATGTCACACACCTGTTACTCATGTCACTTTCATGTACCAAACCTATTCCATGGCTCATATTGTACCTACCTAAATAATATATGCCATCGATGATCCAATTTATCATCTCAATCTTGTCCGTATTATTATCAAAAGTGTTATAATTTATGTTCAAATGGGAAAAAAAAATGGGGAAAATACAATAAGTTCCAAGTTTAAAATCCAACCATGATTTTTTCTTGCTGTATAACATTGTATTCAGCATTTTCAATTTTAAGATCAAGTAATTTTAGGAAGATAGGAGATGTGCAAATGATCATCGATAATTGAGACCCTCTAATAAATGGCCATATGAGCGATACATAGATTTTATCTATGGGATCAAAAAATTTATATTGAGAGTGCATATGATTTCTTATGTTTTGAAGAGAAAATTTCTCTTTGATCTATAACTTGAGGTATTTTTACTAATAAAAGCATCAAAGTTCATTGGGTAATGTACATGTATGAATAAGATAATTAGAGGAGATATGTCATGTTATATTTAGATACTAAGCATGATAAGTACACATGCCACTTATCATCAATATAACCATTGGAAAAGAAAAGGATATATTCCATTTGGAATAGTGAGGTCTGGCACATGGAATTTCCACATTATAGTGTTATATTGATATTTTTTGAGGGCATGAATATGAATGGCTATCAAAGAATCACATATACATTATGAAGTAGCAATACCAAAGTAAGATAAAATAGGGTTAGTTTTCACTTCCACCTCCCTCTCCTATATACAAACACAAGGCCAATGAGTTAACCTAATTATTATCAAAGTTCCATATTTTTTGTTTCAAGGTCTCCACATCATAGGATATACAACACTCCATTGACATACATAATGTGGTTTGGGTAAAGAGAATAAGATCATATTCTTCATTGAATCATTTAATCACTCTAGGCTATCCTTTCCATGATAAATTTCCTTCAGATCCCTACATAAGCAAGTTACACTCACCTCATTTACTAACTCGACATTATCATGAAATCCTATTGAAAAAACTATCATTAAAGGTACCTAAGGCTCATTAAATCTCACAAAATATTATGCACTTGATAATTATGGTAGAAATCACTTTTAAGAGGGGTATAGCTTGCCCCATTTACAAGCACTCAAACATCCCCATCTCAAATTTATAGCAAGAGCCAAATTTGATCCAAGTATTGTTAAAGAGGTTATAAATACCAAATCATAGTTTCATTCATTTAGATATCACATACTATGTGGAGAATGATATTTTTCTTGAGGCCTCTTTAGTGTATTACCAATGTCAATGGTGCAAGAATTACACTTCAACCCAACTAATGTTTTGTGCATGATCTCCTACCCATATTTAGGGTTTGAGGTCTTACTCAAAATGTTATGACGATTCACATAATGAGTGATAACTAGGGTTTGACATCAAGATACATTTCCAGGTAGGAAAAAATATTATAAAGTTACAAAGAAAGGTCTAGAGTAGACCTCCAACATTTTACAACATGTGAAAAAACATAGGAATAGTTTTGATAGATCTGTATAGTCCTGCACCAGGTCACTTTCTGGCTAAGTTGCTAGATATGAAGCACATATATATTTAAATCTCCTAGTTCCAACAATATAACACCTAAAACTTATTAGATCCATTTTTAATCAGCTAAGTGCATTCATTCTCATTTTTAAGCTCATAACGTATTATATACAATATTTTTAAGAATTAATGTGTTGTTTTGATATTATATAAATAAATTTAGAAGTTAATTAATCAAAATAACCTCTAGAAACTCCCTTTACATACTCTTATTAACTCACTAATATATTAATTTTAATAATGATGTAAAAATTTGGTGAACTTGATGCTTGAATTGAAGATCGTGCTCAAAACCCTAGTTACCCTAGGGTTCATTTTTCTCTTTTGATGTATGATTCTTATTTTCGACTAGTTTATTCTAATTATAGTTGAAATAATATATTCCTCTCATGATAAAACCATATCATTCCTTGAATATTTAAAGTGTGACATTATATGCAAGGATGCAATCATTAACCTCCTTCACAGTCACATTCATCCTAAGACATATCCTAAACTTATGTGTTGGAAGTCATGCTAGGGAATTTTTATTTTCAAGAAGATCCAATAAATTTTAATATTTTAAGTGTACAATACTCGTGGTGTGGTGCTATAACCTCCCTCTTGTGATCACCCTTTAGATGCAATAATTGGCACTATTACACATATCATCTCTTACACTAATTATCACTTTTGATGACTCTGATATAGATGAAATTCTTATTTATGATACTCCATCAATTCCTATCTCTATTAATCAATTACTTGTATGCGGGGTTTTTGTTTATCCATCAAGGATAACTACAACTCTTTAGAGCTACTTCACTCTCTTGGAATTTATACAAAGTGACTTACATTCGATTCTAATCATCGTTATTGACACATTACTTTACCTATTGTAGTTGGTTCTCTTACTGCGCCAATTTTATTCTTGGTTGATGTTAGTATTATCTTTGGTGCATTGAATTTATGTCTCCCTTGGATATTTTATCTTATAGATATTACATTGGTCATTTAATTACATCGAAAATTTTCATATGGACATATTTGACTACCTTTTCGCTCTTATTTTATAATTTTATCCTTAATAAGAAAAAATAATTAGCCCTTCAATCAAGCACGATAACAACGAAAATAGGTACAACGCGATGCAACACATATGCTTCACCCAAAGGGTCACTATTCCACTTTCTCTTCCCTACCTTCCACACTTCAAATTATTCACTTCACGCTTTTTCTTGTCTCCTCAGTATATTTTCACCATAGATCTACATGGTTATCAGGTATGCATCTCTCATCTACTTTATGTTATCGAGAACTCACTCAACAACATAAAGTGGGGGAAAATATAAACACAAAAATCACACACCTTGGGTCAAATTTCTAGGTCCTTAATCAGTATACTTGCATTCATATGATTCCTACAAGTGAAAAGTACTAATTGACCACTATCTTTGGCCTCTTTGACTTTATTTCTGGTGTTCTTTCTTTGTCATTATACACCCTATAGCCTAGTATGAATTTTGTTACTTCACCTTTCTTTAGTCTGAATACCAGTGCCCAATCTAGACGTCAGTGCCCAGGTGCACCCTCATCCCCTCTTGGTGCCCTTGACCTCTTTCCAGTCTTACTCACACTCTTTTTGGCTTCATTTAGCTATTTTGGGCATATTGATTTCTTATGGGTCAGCCTTTCAGTTGTTAATTACAAAATTTAACCAAGGGAATCATACAAATACAAAGCTATGTGACCAAAATAAAGGACCACTCTCTAAACATCTAGTTATCATCACCTAAGATTGCATCTAAAGGAATCTTAAGATAGCATTAAAGGCATCCATCTAACACTCATACGAGGGACAAGGTACTGCTATTTTTTGCATACATTTCATAGGAAGGGGAAGTTCATTTTGTTTCATCCACACATCTATTTACATTGCTACATCTAAATATCTCCTGCTATTAAGTGCATATTACACAAGAGCTTCCTAGGGAATGATTCTTACTCGTACACACACACACACTCACAAGAACTACATGGGGTTCTCAAATTTAGTGTCGTCGCTTGAATCATAAGTTCCACTTAATCGGGTGACCGACGGGGTCAGACTGACTCCCTATATTGCATCTTATAATTTTTGTGATTTGATGCTATATTTAGGGTTTCGTAGGATCAAAATTATCTTTATAGGTTACAGGTGCATTCATATAGATCATATTATGACATACATAGATGATTAAAAACAACTATCAGCAATAACCTTGCGACACCAAAAAAATTAGGTTCCGAGCATTTGAGCTGTCACAGATGAAAAGCACCTAGGCGTCCCTAGACCCTAGAAGCCATGGTGCCATCCCTAGATCCCTAGTCCAACCTATCCTGATAGAAATCCAACAATTTATTGTGAACAATGGTGATGATACGGTATGTACCCTTCCTTTTTCATCTATTTTCCAGCTCCATGAATAGCTTCTAGGATCACTTGCACAAACCAAATAAGTCTTCTTTACTCTCTCTATTACACTTAGGGTTTCACATTTATCATTTACTTGTTACTTGTGTCATGCATTTGTACTTTAACTATTTTATCTGTCATACATGTGACTCTACAATATCCTCTAGGGTTTTATACATAAATTCCATATTTTTGTAATCAGAATCAATATGAATCCTTTCCAGACATAATGATAGTAGAAGCTACAAAAACTATTCCATTTCTCTCCTATGTGGAGTACATTCATAAATAACACCATATGCTTCTTATTGTAAATCACGTTTGGATCTTAGCACTACTAAATCGGGTTTTCCCCTCACCAAACTGTTAGAGATTTTCAGCATGAGGATCAAGCTCTTGCATTGTACACACATGTTCTATGCTAGTTGCTAATTCCACAACAATGTGACATGGTATCTCTTGCATCAGTCAGTATAGCATATCCGAAATCAACTACACCACACTTACGCATGTAAAATCAAAGGTGTACATCCCCTCCATAGATCACATAAATATAAGTACAAATAAGTTTTCTATCCATATTATTCACATATGCATGGAATAATACAATTACTCTTTTCAAGGGACAAATGTATGTTAATCTTTCATAAATGCAATCTACATTTCTCATATCTACACACTACTGGGCACATGCCAAATTGTATGACAGAATCTGCTCTATGCCTCCTAATGCTACTCCATATGCATTTCTGACTCATGCTTACTTATATGAATCACTTCTATGTCATGGTACACATACTAACTTAATATATACAATATTCATACTTTTCACGCACTATACATACTCTGACTCATTCTTATCTTATGATGATCATATCTATTTTACAACAACTCTGATATACGCACTTGGGTCTTGGCATGTAAGACTGATGAGGTACCCATCTCCATCACTATCAGTATCTCTTGTAATGGAGTAATTCTTATCCTCTTTACCATATTTCATGCATCTGAGCTTACATGTCTATATTTTTCATCATTCTAAACATCTAATAAAGATGTATCACACATGGGTACCATGACATTACCCAATGATTGCACTCTAGTTACCACATGTTCATACTCAACTATTTATACAAGAAGTCCATATCATTAGAATAAGAGACCTTATATCCCTTACTCCTAAGCTTCTTTGTTATATCCTACTGTAAGCCACCCTTTACGATGGGAATATTTTACAACATTCTCACAGTCCCAAGGTGTCTGGTATACACATCTAAGTAACATCCTCTACCTAATGATACACTCTGGAAGTTTCGATGGTTCCATGACTTGACTATGGTGAGGGTCCAATTATTAACTGAAGAAGGACATCATCTAAGTATCCTATGTCGTTGGGGTTAGATCACACTCAATGTTGTACATATCTATATTCAAAATTAAGCATGCAATAAATAAACACAAAAATGTAAACCAGAAGAAAATAAACATAGAGGAGAGTGAGTAACACAAGATATAACGTGGTTCACCCAATGTGGGCTACGTCCACCAAGAAACATACCATCTATTATTCAATGCTTCACAGAGGAAATACAATGAATATTTTCAATCTTCCACCACCTCCCATAGATGTAAAATAATTTTTCCTCAACAATGCTTGTTTGTGCTCTCCTCCAAGAATTCCTTCTTATAATAATAATCAAATCTATACTATTCTAACCCTATATTTTCTTTCTTATATAAGCATATACAAACTTTAGGGGAAACTTTAGCTATGCATTTACAACCCTCTGGATCACCTTTATAATCAACGGGTCAGATTTAATTCCCATGACTGTCAAATACAAAGAATATGATCACATAAATAACTAATGTCGATTACCAAACTTATCGATACATGTTCCTACTTGTTTGACCGATGCTGGTCCCCAAGCGACCGATGACAATCACCTGACTGATGCAAGTTACTGTGTATTCTAGCAACCTCGTAAATGCAATGCCATTTGTGAATCTATTGAGTTACACAACTTACAAATCTCCCACTTGGGATATAAATTATTGCATTGTACTATACAACTCCATCCTTAGGAACCTTTCCTTGGCTGGTTTCTTCCTCTTCAAGTCTCAAGCTTGAATACCGAATAGAAGTGGAGTGAAGCTCCAACTTCTCCTTTGCCAATAGACTTCATTAGCATATCCGCAGGGTTCTTATTTGTATGATTTTTCTAGTTTCAGTTTCCCATCCTCTTAACACCTATCATATGAAGTGATATATCAACTGAATGTGTTTTGTTCTAGAATGAAATACTGAATTCTTTTCCAGATGAATCACACTTTGACTATCAATGTACAATCTACAATCCTCTTACTCCTTTCCCAACTCTTCCATGAACCTTCTCATCCATATCATCTCCTTGCTAGCTTCTGTAGCTGTAACTTACTTCATCCTTTGTAGTAGACAAGGCCACAACCTTATGTAATCTCAAAATTTAGCTAACTGTCATACCACCTACTGTGAATACATATACATTGGTACTCCTTCTACCATCCAAATCTCCCAGCCATATCTTAATCAACATAGCCGAACATAAAGAAGTATCTGACCCTCCATAACATAAATGCATGTTGGATGTCCCTCTCAAATATCATAAGTATCCATTAGACTGATTTCCAATGTTCTTTACCTGGATTGGCCATAAATATGCTCACAACCCTCACTTCCTGTGCAATGCCTAGTCTAGTATAAACCATAACATACATAAGGATTCTAAACTGCTGAAGCATATGGAACCTGTGCCATGTACTTGACCTCCTCATGTGATGTAGGACACTGATATTTACTCAATTTAAAGTGTCTAGCCATAGGTGTACTTACAGGTTTTGAATTCTACATATTAAACCTTTCCAACACCTTATTGATATAATGTTCTTGAGACAAATACAATTTCTTGTTCTTCCTATCTCTATGAATTTACATGTCAAGGATTTTATTTGTAGCTCCTAAATCCTTCATTACAAATGTATGAGCTAAATTTTCTTTAAGCTCAACAATGTCCTGCATACTAGATATTTGTAATAAGCATATCATCTATGTACATTAACAAAATAATATAGCTTCCATTTTCAAGGTTCTATAAATAAACACAATGGTTAGATTCACATCTCATATAACCATGCTCATGCATGAAACTATCAAACCTCATATACCATTTCCTTGGGGATTTCTTGAGCCCATACAAGCTCTTTTTCAACCTGCACATAAGTTTCTCCTTACCCTTGAATTCATAACCAAGCGACTATTACATATATATCTCTTCCTCTAAATCACCATGAAGGAAATCTGTCTTAACATCAAGTTCTTCTAAGTGAAAATATTCTACTGCAACTAAACTCAAAACAATATGAATGGAAGTAATTTTTACTATAGGAGAAAATATCTCAGCCAAAATCAATACCTTATTTTTGTGCAAATACTTTTACTACAAGCCTTGCCTTGTATCTTTTTTTTCCACCCTCTTCTTCCTTGATCCTATAAACCCATTTGTTCTACAATGTTCTTTTACCTGCTAACAACTTAACCAAATCCCATGTCTGGTTATATTCTAAGGAGTCCATCTCCTCATCCATGTCATGCTCCCACTACTTGTGGGTCTCATCCTACATTGATTCTTCAAAAATTTCTGGTTCACCACTATCAGTCAATAATAGATAAAATAAGGAAGGTGAAAATATTTCTCGGAGGTCTACTTACCCTTTGTGACCTTCTCACTGAAAATATGGGGTGTTTGAGGCTCAATCTATACATCACTGTATATTAGTATCCACCTCTGACAGTGACTGATGCATCAGTCACCTACTTGCTATGGCAGGTCCATCTAAATGACATTTGGTCATTTGCTACCAATGTTGGTCCTAGCTGTCGACTGATCAGTCATGTTTATTGTCTCAGACTAGTCCTGGGTACCGAGTTTAGGTTGACTCACAAACATTGGTACCTATAGATTCTTATTTTTAAATCTGAGAATGAGTTTTCTTCCACAAAACTTTCCAACCAGTTCATCTTTGGGTATTCAAAACTTGATCCCTGTACATTCTCTTTTCATTCCATTTAATGTCATGACTCCTAACAATCTTAGAATCTTCTAAATCCCAAAAATAGAATCTGAAATCACCAAAGCCATAACCAATAAAAGTGACATCTCTTGGATTTAGCATCCAACTTCTTTCTATTTTCTTTATCAACATGTACAAAATATTATGAACCAAATACTCTAAGAAAAGAAAGATCTACCTCTTTTCCAATCCAAGCTTCTTCTGGTATTCCACCATCTAGTGCACTTGAAGGCCCACAGTTGATTAAATAAATTGACGTGTCTACTACTTCTGCCCAAAAATGCAAGGGTAATCCAACATGTATCCTCATGCTTCTTGCACATTCCATGATAGTCTTGTTCATTCTTTCAGCAACACCATTCTCCTGTGGTGTTCTAGGAACCATTCTTTCTCTGTGTATTCCATTCACTGAATAATAATCATTGAAAGCCTTGTTACAGTACTCACCACCATTGTCAGATCTAAGGAATTTTAACTTTAAATTTGATTCATTTTCCACAAGGGCTTTCCATATTTTAAAATTCTCAAAAACATCAGATTTACGTTTTATACAATAAACCCATACCTTTCTTGTGGCATCATCAATGAAAGTCACATAATATTGGGATCCTCCATGAGAAGCTACCTGGGCTGGTCCCCACACATCTAAGTGCACAAGATCCAATTTTTTCTCCTTCTTTGTTGCCCCAACTTTGAGAAATCTCACTCTCTTTTGCTTTCCAAATATACAATGCTCACAAAAATCAAGATATACATATTTCAAATTTGATAACTTACCCTTTTCCTTTAGGATCTGCATTCCTTTTTGACTCATATGGACTAGCCAATTATGCCACATGTTTGCATTTGAATCTAAAGTAGATAACACAAAAAGGGAATCAAGTAATATAGGTAGAAAAATAAAATGTTCCTACCTTCTTACCTCTTGCTACAACAAGAGATCCCTTGGTAACTTTCCAAGAGTTGGCTATGAATGTAACCATGCAACCAGATTCACCTAGTTGTCCTATAGAAATAAGATTTCTCCGGAGGCTTGGCACATGCCTCACATATTTTAATATCCATGTATTTCCATTATACAATTTTAGATGAACTTCCCCTTTACCAGTAATATTACATGGTTCATTATCTCCTAAATAAACATGCCAAAAATTATCCTGGACATAATTTCTAAAATAAACCTTATTAGGGGTAGCATGAAAAGAAGCTCCTAAATCTAAACCCATGATTCTATTTTATCATCCAAGGAGATAATAAGGGCATCTTTCATTACCTTAGAATATGAAACATTTTCCTCTTTACCTTTCTTTGGCACATTCTCTTTGTTTTCCTTGAACCAATAATCCTTCTTTACATGTCCTTTCTTTCCACAATTCCAATAGGTTATTCCTCTACCTCTATATTTAGATATGCCATTTCTTGAATTTGATTTCCCATTACTATTGATCTTGGATCTCTCCTTCTACCTTCCCTACTTTCTACATTCAAAGAATTTCTAGATGATGATTCTCCTGTACTTTTCTTGCGTATTTATTTATTTAGGATTATACTGAACAACATCATCAAAATTGAAAATATTAGTAGCACAACACTGTTGTATTACTAACAACCATAAGCAAGTTATCCTAGCTATCTAGACAAAGAGCATAATGAATAAAATTTCTTTCACTTCATCATCAAATGGAATTTTAACTGATTTTAGTTGATTCACTGTGATAGACCATAAATAATTTAAATGGTTTGATATAGACCCACCTTCTTGAATTTTATAATTAAATAATTTCTTCATCAAATTAAATTTTATTGGAAACATTTGGTTTTTCATATAAATTAGCTAAATATTTCATCAAATCTACCGTAGTTACTGCTTCGGTAATATTCAGAAGTCACAAATACTGCCAAGATCAATCATATAGACCCCAAAGCTTTTCTGTCACGAATCTTCCATTTTTTATTAGTCATCTTTGTAGGTCTTGGTTTCTCATCTAACGATAAATATAAATATTTCTAATATAAATAATCTTCCACCTGTATCTTCCATAATTGATAATTACAACCATCAAATTTCTCAACTCTATATTTGCCATCTTCTACCATTGATGTGGCTCCCACTCAATTAGAAATCCCTTTATGAGTTAATATATCAACACACAAAACCCTCAAAAAAAAAAAATATTTGATACCTGTTATTGGTGGTTAATCACACACTAGTTGTATATATCTATATTAATAGATATAAGACATTCAAACAATAAAACATGAAAATATACCAGAAGATACAATACAAAAGATATAACGTGGCTCACGTAGTATGGGCTATGTCCACCAAGAAATAGCCAATATATTAATCATTGGATTTACGAGAGGAAATACAATGAAGATCTACAATATTACACACCTTCTTTAGATGTATAGTACTTTCTTCCTCACAAGATTCTCTTTTCTCTCTCTCCAAGAATTTTTTCTTGCAATTCTTCTAATTTTACCTTATAACCCTATCTTTCTAGCTTATATAAGCATATACAGACTTAGGGAAATTTTAGCAATGCAGTTGCAACCATCAGATGAACTTTATATCAAAGGTTAGATCTAATCCCGTGACATAAATAAAAACATTTCATGCACAAAAGACCGACGCTGATTAGCCTAACTGATGTCGATTCCCACTAGCTGACTGACGTCAGTCAGTCGACCAATGTCAATTATTGTGTAAACCTGCAAGTTGTAAAAAATGCTATTTGTGAAGCAATTAAGTTCCACAACTCAACATCCTGTAACTGTATAAAAGAGTGTTCAATATTTGATGGGTCTTGAATCAAAGTGCCTACACCCTAAAAATTTTAAAGAGGTCCAGTAGTAGGTGGATTAAGAAATAACTCCTCAATATATGGAAGGTGATAATTTTATGGTGGAGGTGGGTCCTCATCACCAATGCATTCATTCATGCTAAAAGAGAAGTTCTCATCATAAGTGTTCTTGAGCTCAGAAGCATCATCAAGTATAGGTGAATCAAATGAATAATATGAAGGAGGGAAAAAGTGAGAGAAGGAATATATCTGAGTATGATGATCAACTAAACCAACTACAATGATAATGTCACTATGTAGCTTTCTAACATATACAGAATCCGAAGTGAACTTAATCTACATGTACTGACCAAGATGGGTAATATCATAAATTGATAGGAGATTATTTGTAAGTGAAAAAAATACTTAGAACATGTTGTTAAATGTTCCACCATCCACTTCAACATACCCTCTCCCAAAAACCATAGTAGAAGTGTTTGCTGGAGCTCAAAAATTACACTCTACCGTGAATCAAGAAGACTTAGGATACAATAATAATACAATGTATGCCCTCTTGTGTGAAATTGATTACATATTATTTTTTTATTGATAATAGTTTAATAGGATCCAAGCGGCATTAAAAACAGTGTTCAGTGAAGTTGATAAAGAACCAAAAAAACCATAATAACAGGAGGAGTAAAAAATTAATTGACTCACAAAACCCAGGAACATGACAAAAGAGTAGAAGATAAAAACAAAAACAACAACAAGAAATAGAGGAAGTGCTGAAAAAACATAATTACATAATAACACCATTTTGTAAAAAGTCTGCACTTGAGCCGCTTATAAAGATTTTTTACTAGTTTTAAAACTAGGTCCTGCTTTCATAGTAAGGCTTTGCAAGGGAGTGTCTTCATCTTTAGAAATTCTTATAACTAGTCTCATATTTTTTCCTTTAGATTTTTCATCAACATCTCGGTCTTGAAGAATATCCAACCTCTAGCCATAGGTGATCATCTTAGCATTCATCCTCTTAACAGTTCTCACCATATTACAACAATCAACCTTCAACATTTCCACCATGTTTTCCAAAGTATCCAGCCTTTAGTGTAGGAAATTGAGAATATTATTATCATCACATGAAGACTTCTTAACAGATCCACCTACAAGAATTTGGAGGGCCAATGCAGCATTGAAGTCCTTATGTGCCCTATTTTTCATCTTCAACATTTCATTCTTTCAGAAAGTGGCAATTAATCTCCCCATTCTTCTCCTAATCTATCACCAAAAACCCTAGGCCCCATGACATGGGTTCTTGCCTTAAACAGAAGAAGTATGAGACCTTGGTGTAGTGGAGCCACCACTTTTTCATCTTGAAAATCCTAAACAAAAGCCCTCAAAGAACTAAAAAGATAGAACATAATACTCATTTTCATGTTATGGCAAAAGTGATTCAATAAGGAGAAATTGTGGGTATGTAATTTTCTAAAACTTCCATTAAAATTCAAAAAATTCATAATGTGGAAACACACTTTGGGCCACCTTCCAAGAAAATCTAACCTAGCTATGCCATCCTTCGAAAAATGTATTTTCTCCTCAACATTAAAAAAAGCATACAATTTGTCTAATCTTCTAGTCCTATTTTTGAAAATTTTTAAGCCCACTTTAGTCATACCTGAAACCTTTGCAATAAAATCCTCAGATACATGCATTTTGAATCCCCTACTTGTAACCATCCCATTGTCCCAAGACATAGCAAAATCATAGGAAAAAGTTGAATCATGACCTTTTAACTTGACCAGATAATTGGTAATTCCCCCTTTTTTGAAAATCTCCCATATGACAATGTCTCTTTACAATACCATACAAGATGAAGGCTCCACCCTGACCCGATCACCACTCATGGACAAACTATAATCTTGAACCTACAAAAATAAAAGAAAAAGAAGACAAAAAATGGAGGTGGAGTGCCCTTGCTTAACCCAAAGAAATATTATGCTTGAAAACTATGAGAAAAACCTCCCAAATATCCTCTGCACTTGGCCAATAAATTTTATCTTTCTTCATTAATTGTAATTAAAATCTCAGTTGGGAGAGCCACCTCACTCTACCATGATGAATTTTCATAACATCACACCCCATAATTTGCAAGCCTATCAGCACAAAGGTCACCCTCTCGAAAAGTGTGCTTGACACTTTACTCTTTAAACTTAGCAAGCAATCTAAATATATCTTCCATTATATTTCTTATGTTGTTCTTAAACCTAATATCCTTTTTAATTTCTTGTACACTATAGAGTGAATCAATTTCAATTTGAAGTTTATTGATGTTGAGAGAAGCTGCCAAAGTTAAGCCCCATAATGTTGAAGAAGCTTCAACGTAATTACTAGTCTTTGAGCCCAAAGGACTTGCATAAGTCATAATTAAAGCTCTCGAACTATCCCTAAAGATGCCACGTGCTCCAGCATGTTTGGGATTTCCTTTTGATGCCCCATCAAATTTGAGTTTAACCCAACTCAAAGGAGGCTTATACCATTTAATTGATTGTCGTATAGTTTGCTTATGATTATTCTGGAAACTCAAATTTTTGAGCAATCCAAAGGAATTAATTAAAATATTTTCATGAGGAGGAATTACCTTAATTTATTTAAAATTCACATTCGAGAGGTTATTTCTTATAGCCCATAACATAATACCTCTAACTCTAGATGCTGAATTTTGTTTTCCTTGAATATTCCATTATTTCTTTCTATCCAAATATCCCATAAGAAATGAGGAAAAGCCAACTTCCATGCGTTTGAAAGACATTGAGAAGAGAAATGAGATATCCATTGGTTGAAAAAGTATGCAAGCGATTCCAGATAAATCCAAGCAATATTAAAGGATTTAAGAATGGAGCTGAAGACTTTTTGAGAAAAAATGACAATCTTTGAAGAGATGGAAAATTGATTCATTATCTTTTTGGCATAGAACACATTTGTTGGGAATAATCATACCTCTTTTTTTCATGTTGTCAATGGTAAGAATTTTGTTTTTAATAACATGCCAAGGAAAGAGGTTGAATTTAGGAATTACAACTTTTTCCCAAACACCCTTCCAAAGGGATTATTTGGAGGAAGATCATAGATAACTAGATATCCTAACTTAAGAGAAAAGTTACCATCATTTGACCATGCCCAAACAATTGAGTCCTCTTTAGGAAAGGGTGGAATATGAAAACCACCAATATCTAAGTTTAAGGAAATTAAGGATGCCATTGATGTTTGCATACTATTGAATCTAACTTCAATTTTGTTATCTCTCCATATGTAGTTTCTTATACATGCATTATTACTACTATTTAAATATATTTCTATTGTTGTTATTGTTTTATACCATGGTTTCTAAGATGCACTTCCATTTTACATGTTTGGGATCCCATAATCAATGATCAATGCTATAGCCTTCCATGTGTTTCTACATAGATTATCATACTCACGAAACAAAGTTATACATTTATTTTTTGATCTATGCAATCAAAGTTTTTATCATGCATGCCTCAAAAGTGGGGCATTAATCCAAGTATATTCTATACCTATAGAATACATAGATATTTTTTTTTGGATTAAACACATGTTTATATAGGGTACAAATACTTAAAAACAACATCAAATGTAGAAATTTATAAAATTATGCATAGGTTCAAAAATGTATAGCTTGGTCAATACCATATTGATAGTTTTCACCTCTTCACACATTTTTGACCAAGGGGAAGTTACACCAACTTTCTTAGTAGTTTAAAATTTCCACTTATATGTATAGTTTCTTGACACAATATCAGACTCATTTGACTCAGTATATATTGGTTATTGGGGCATGAAATAATTCATTCCTTTTTAGTTACAATTTTAGTGATCTTGGGGGCATGGGTATCCTTTCTCCATCCACATTTCAATACACTTAATTTGCATTTAAATTTTAATTTAGTTTTGTAGAACATGGGAAGGGAATGGGGGCACTCATTTTATTTTCTACAGTGTGTCCTTATTTACAGAATTAGGCATATTAAATTTACTTATAATTAATTAATTCGGCTAATTTAATTAGGTTTAATAGGGTAAGGTTCAGAGACTGATGAATATTCTAATTAATTAAATTCCAACATTAATTATGAAATATTAAAATAGTGTTCTAGATCATGCAACATAAGATATAACTTTGAAAACATAATTAAATAAGTGCACTTAGCTAGTTATAGATGATTCTGGAAAGATCTAAAAGTGAACACTACTAGAATATGGTGATTTAAACTTGAAAGTTCCTTAGAACTAAGAGTGTAATTGAAAAACACCTTGTGTTAGGACCATACCATTCTGTTAGGATCATAATGTACGATTTATCTCCTTATATGCAGTTTATAACTACCATACTTCCTCTCCTATAAATTTTTGTGTTAGTCAGATCTACTTAGATTTATTTATTGATGTCAAATCCTAGTTATCACATATGAAATTTGGATCTTTAAATGGAATGGACATCACCTCAAACCCTATCCATGGATGAAGAGTCCTACAAAATAAATTATTTTTAGAAGGGTTGTAGGCACCCTTGTGCACTATTTATTTTGGGAAGATGCATCAAACCGAAATTCCTTCTCCAACTAGCATGTGATATCTATATATATTAATCAAATTTGGTAATCACTTTGATCATGTTTGTTTTGACTTAGATCTTTATAAAGCACTTGGAAAGATGATGTTCGAGTGCGAGTAATTGATGTATAAATTTTAGGTGACCAGATCTAGGTGTCACCCATGACTATGTAAAAGCTCTGATCTTCTTTTTGTTGTGTCACAAGGTGTCACAATTATTCTTTATTGATCACCTGATGTCACTCTTGATCACCGAAGGTACCTGTAACCTACAAAAGATAAGTTCACCTGCACAAGCCCACAAACCACATCAAACCTAAAAAGGAAAATTTAGAATGTGGATTCAGACTAACCCTGACGGTCACCCCGAGAGTGAACATATAACCAAACACTGCACTACATCTCAGAATCCATGTAGTTCTTGTGAGTGTGTGTAGAAATTGTGCCCTAGGATGCCCTTGTGCAAGTTGCACTTGATAGCGGGTTGTAGCTAGAATGTAGCAATGTAGTAGAATGTGTGGATGGAATAGAATGAACTTCCCCTTCCTATGTTGTGTATGCAGAGTATGCAGTCCCTTGTCCCTTGAATGGATGCTAGATGGATGCCTTGAAGTGCTTTAGGTGCCTTTTGAATGCAAGCTTAGGTGATGATAGTAATGCTTAGTGCTTGGTCCTTTATTTTGAACACATAACTATGTATTTATATGATTCCCTTGTTTGAATTTTGTAATTGACAACTGGAAGGCCAACCCATAAGTGAAAAATATGCCCAAAAGATAAAAGAGACCCAAAAGGAGTGAGTAAGGTGAGAAAGGGTCAGGGGCACCCAGAGGGGACAGGAGCACATTGGGCACTATTGTCCTGGCTGGGCGCTGGTGTCTGAAGCCATAAAAGATAAATCAGTAAAGTTCTGACTGGGCTGTAGGGTGTGTAAGACCAAATAGAAAACAAGAGACAAAGAAAAGAGGCCAAAGATAGTTGTCAACCACTAGTTTTCTTGCTTAGGAATCATGTAAATGCTAGTATGCTTTTAGGACCTAGAAATGTACCCAAGTGCATGATTTTGTGTCTACATTTTCCCCCACTTTATGTTGTTGAGTGAATACTCGATAACATAAAGTAGATAAGAGATGCGTACCTTATGATCCTGTAGAGTGTGTGACGAATAATGTGTCGAGTGGACAAGTGAAGCATGGAATGATGCAAAGTGAAGCGTGGAGACTAGGAAAGGAAAGTGACCCTAGGGGTGAAGCGTATGCATTAGTTGTACCTATTGTTGTGTTTGTATTTGGTGGTGTAGGTTGTTTCTTGTTGAGTATTAAGGATGGACCTACAAAAGAAGAGTGAAAGAGTAGTCAAAGTCATGTATATGAAAAATGTGTATGTAAAAGTTAAAAAAGTATGTAAAAGTATGTAAAAAAGTGTAAAAAGTAGTGTAAAGGAAAGTGTGCACCTATGTAAAAGAAAGGTAAAGGATTTTTTGAAAATGTTGTGAAGAGTGAGTTTTTTGGGTGATCTCATGCCAATAGTGATGAGTTTTTTTGGGATATCTCATGCAAAGTGAGATTTTTTTGGGTGATCTCACACCAAAGAGCAAGTGTTGGGGAGAGAGGTCTAGTGTTACTCTCCTTCCATGACTCTTCCCAATAAGCACCACTATAGATGGTACATCCCTGATTTGTTCCTGTTGTCTCGATTATTCTAAATTAGTTCTAATTTATACCAATTGAAGGAGTGATAGGAGATAGAATGCATTTGTGACTGGAGGACTGTGCCTGTAACTGTAGAACTGCTCTGAAGACTTCTGTGAACTATGTTGATCTGATAAGATGATTGTATGTGCCCCCAGGACATTAGCACCCAGGGGAGGACACAGGCACCCAAGCACTACTGTCTGATGTTGGGTGCTGGTGTCTTTGTTGTGCTGAGGACCTAGGTCAGATTTTGGGTCCATTTTGTGACTGTGTTCTTGTGTTGTTTATGTACTGTGCTAGATCTGTGTTGTAGCTCTGAGCTTGAGTTGTTGTAGGGGTGATTTGTTCACCCAGTGTATGCCCCCCTCATTTGGGGTGCATGTGACATTTGTAGCAGAATGTGGCCCAAAGGAGAGAACCTGATGTTGAGTTGAAGTGGATACATGCAGGGGGTAGGGGATGTGTATAGTAGAAACCAAGGCATATGCAAACAAAGTGGCTAGTAACATGTGTTAGTAGAAAAAGTAGAAGCATGCAATAGAAGACAATGTAATCAAAAAGTGTGCAAACAAAGTGGACCACAAAAGTGGGTTTCAAACATGGGACATCACTCACAATGTCACAAGACAATCAGGGCAAAAGTGGCCAAAAACATACAATGATCAAACAAGACATAGGGCATAGCCCACAAACAATAACATACAATAAAAACAATGGCAAACAAAGTGTATCAGATAACCATGGTGGCATATAGTCCTGCAAAGAAAATGCTACACATGAAGCACCCATTAGCATGTTAGAAAGATAAAAAGTATGTCAAGGCATGTATGTATCAATGGAAAGTAATGTGCTAGTAAGTAGAAGTAGTAAATGATGAAATAATAACACCTGTAATGTGTGAGAGTAGTAAAGGTAGATGCCCCCAGGAGCCTCGGTGGGACTGGTAAAAGGATACAGTGTCAAGCATCATTGCAGCATGTGAAAATATGTAAGAGATCTGCATTCACTCCAAAATACCAAGTGAACACACATGTGTGTATATAGAAAGATAATGACATACTGAGTATCTGACTAGCATAGTAAGAAAAGTGCATCATGTAAGTAGTATAAGCAAGCAAGAGTAAGTGCAACCAAGATATGCAAATGTAGTGTATGAGTGTGATGGAATGGTATGCAATGTGTGAATGTGATAGGAGCAACATGCCCCCAATGGATGTGTATGAGATGAGGTTCATTTATAAAATACCCCTCAACAATCAAGAATGAACCATAGAATAAGAGTGCATCATCAGGAAATGGTTTGAGAATGTGTGCTAGAAAGATAGATCATGAAGCATAGAGCATGAAAAGTGAATGTGGTGAGGTTCATTTCAGATTTAGACCCTCAACAGTCAAGTATGAACCATGGAACTAGAGTGCATCATAGGGTAATGACGATACAAGGTGTGTATCAAGATGTGTAAGAGTACTGAGAAAGATTAAGTGTGAAGCACAAAGCATGATGGTAGATATTATAGACAACTTATGATGCTAGGAGGGGGAAAGAAAGCATGATGCCCCGAAGTGTGAGAAGGATAGAAGGCTATCCAATGATAGTGAAGGGAAAGGGCCCTCCACCCAATATCTAAGGAGATAAAGGCATGTGACGATGCTCTAAGATCAGGTGGAGTATGAGAGTAATGACATACATGTGAAGGAGACCTATGTGGTGAAGGAGGTGGTGAACACCTATGTGAAGGGGTTGCCCGAGTAGGGGACTTAGGCCAACAAGGTGGACTAGTGGACCGATGAAAAAGTCATGAAGTAGGTCATGTGTGAATAGGAGAACTAGGTGTAGAGTGTGCCTTAGATTTTAGAGGCCCAGGAGGCCTAGATGTTGTAACTATTGTAAAGATGTCATCAAGACCAGGCTTAGGCAAATGGTGTGCATGGTGGATCATCAAGCCTTTAAGAGTGACAAATTGCTTATTGTGAATGAACTTGAGACACAAATGATTCATGGAGGGAATGGCTTGGGTGGCATGGAGCCAAGGAAATACCTAAGAGCATGTCACAACCTTTGATTGAAGATGCCACAATGAATGACACAAGCATGGTAAGAGGCCCAACTGTAACAGGAAGCCTGATGTAGCCAAAATAATTAGGAACTGGATATGTGATATTAGATAGTGGACATTTGATAGCCATGAGAAGTGCAATGGAGCACACACTGATAGGAGCCATTGGATAGATCATGGTGTTATTGACATTATATGAACCAATAGAAGCATTGATATGTAATGAATCAGAAGTGAATGTAGCATGATAATCATGATCTGAAAATGAAATGACTGGTGGTGATGCATCAACAGAAGTGACAAGGAAGTCAAGGGGCCCTGATGAAGGAGGGGGCACAACTCGATATGTATGATTAGCAGAAGAATCAGGAGCTTGTGTGTCATGCTTGGGAAAAGGGTCATTAAATATTTTTAGCTTTTTATTATCATTGACTGACTTAGAAGTAGATGGCTCAGGGAGCTCAAGTGAATTATTGTCAATAAGATCTTGAATGAGATGCCTGAGTTTGAAGCAATGATCAGTAGAATGCCCAATGCATTGGTGATAGTCACATTTAGCATTTTCATCATAATTACGGCCACGGGGGCGAGATGGATCAAGATTGAGTGGTGGTGGAAGAGTGATTAGATTTCTTTCATGAGTTGAGGCAATAGAAACTGAGGTGCATAGGGTAATTTGGTGAAAGTACGCTTTGGAGGTTGTCATTGAAATTTTTTCAGGTGGAGAGATGACATTAACAATTTCCTTTGCTTCAGTGGGCTTAGGAGATGGCTTGAATGTTGATTTAGCTTGAAACCTATTAGAAGAGGATGAAGGATAATCATGATATTTTAATTTTCCCATAGAGAGGAGTTTGACTTCACACATTTTAAGCATATGGCATAATTGATCAAATGAAGGAGAGGTCTCAAAGATAACACTCTCCTGAAGTGGTGGTAAGAGGCTTTGAACAAAAATATCTTGTAATTCTGAATCGACAAGGACATTGGTCATCTTAGCTAGGTTGTTCTTGTAACACAAAACATAGTCAGCTAGATGCTCATTAGATCTTTGTTTGATTTGAACAAGTTGTGCATAAGAGATCTTGGTGCCGATATTGATGGAAAAGTGAGCAAGAAAAGCATCGGCTAGATGCGTAAAAGAAGTTACCGAATGAACAGGTAGATCATAAAACCAATGCATGGCATAATCTTGAAGACTTCTAGGAAATAGCTTAGCTAGCAATGTATGATCATCTGCATAATCAAGACATGCCACATGAAAATATCAGAGATGCTCTTGAGGGTCACCATGGCCATTGAAGGTGGGCAACTTAGGGGTGACAAAGTTAGGAGGAAGTGGATAAGCAGAAATGGCAGGTGTGAAAGGGGTATGAAGAGTAATGAGGAATCAAGAGATGGAGAGGAGCGTGAAGTAGCTTGTTGTAGTTGACGGATTTGAATTTGTAGATCCTGATATAAAGAAGCTAGGTCATGGGTGTCTAGAAGAGGAACCAAGTTGTGTATTAGAAGCATTGGGATGAAGGAGGGGAGCGGTAGAAATAGGAATGGAAGTAGGAATGTTAAGGGGTTGGGTGGAGGCCATGACAGCCGAAGAAGAACCTACAAGAGGCACAAAAGCAACATCTCAAGAGTGTTTGGAAGCAAGTAAAGCATTGAGAACATGCAGAATATGTAAAGGGTTGGCACATAAAGCTTGACGGAAATTAGTGAGCTTGTCTAATTGTTCTTGATCAACATTAGTGTCCTCATCATAGGATTGTTTGCTATCAGAGGTTTCAATGTTTTCCAGAGGAACATTCTATGAGTTAGAAAAGGGGTTATCAGATTCAACCATTGACTTAGAGGACTTACAAATAGAGGGAGGAAGCTCAATGTACTCAAAGGAACCAAAACGACCACTACGGGTGACAGGCATAAAAGGAAAAATCCTAGAGGGAAGGTTGGATTTGAGTGATGGGTTCACCAAATGATTTAATTTAATTTGAATTAAATCTAATAAAGTCTAAGTATTGCAAGTAAGTGATGTATAAATGATAAAATACAGAAATGACACAAGCAAACTAAGATTTAAGATATGAAACCCTAAGCAAGAGATAGAGAGAAGAAGATGACTTAGCTTGATATCTGCATGCATCTGGAACTGATCTGAGGTAGGGAGAAGTGATGAACAAGATGTAAGAGTGTCATAATTCATCTCTGTAAATTCTAGAACTCACAACAAGGCCAGACAGGGTGCCCACTGGCAGGACAAGGGTGCCTGGGCACTGATGACTAGATCTAGGCACCCATGACTGTGCAAAAGCTCAGATCTATTTTTGTTGTGTCACAAGGGTGTCACAAGTATCCCTTGTTGATCACCTAATGTTGTTCGCACTATGATCAGCGAAGGTACCTGTAACCTGCAAAAGAGAATGTTCACCTACACAAGCCCACAAACCACATCAAACCTAAAAAGGAAAATGTAGAATGGGGAGTCAGACTGACCCCGACAGTCACCCCGAGAGTGAACTTACAACCGATAATTGCACTACATCTCAGAATCCATGTAGTTCTTGTGAGTGTGTGTAGAAATTGTGCCCTAGGATGCCCTTGTGCAAGTTGCACTTGATAGCGGGTTGTAGCTAGAATGTAGCAATGTAGTAGAATGTGTGGATGGAATAGAATGAACTTCCCCTTCCTATGTTGTGTATGCAGAAGTATGCAGCCCTTGTCCCTTGAATGGATGCTAGATGGATTCCTTTGGAGTGCTTTAGGTGCCTTTTGAATGCAAGCTTAGGTGATGATAGTAATGCTTAGTGTTTGGTCCTTCATTTTGAACACATAACTATGTATTTATATGATTCCCTTGTTTGAATTTCATAATTGACAACTGGAAGGCCGACCCATAAGTGAAAAAATGCCCAAAAGATAAAAGAGACCCAAAAGGAGTGAGTAAGGTAAGAAAGGGTCAGGGGTGCCCAGAGGGGACAGGAGCACCTGGGCACTTGTTGTCCTGGCTGGGCACTGGTGTCTGAAGCCATAAAAGATAAATAAGTAAAGTTTTGACTGGGTTGTAGGGTGTGTAAGACCAAATAGAAAACAAGAGACAAAGAAAAGAGGCCAAAGATAGTAATGAAGTGCTCTCCAAGGCCTATTTATCCATAGACTAAGCTCATCTATGTTCAAGAAAAACACCACTCATCTTTATGATTCTTCCTTGTTAATGGCTGCTTTCTGCATGAAATTCCTCCTAACACCTCAGTAAAATTCATATAATAGACTTCTCTATAACTCTTGGTTGGTGTGCGAGGTCTCCCTGGTTGACTCTTGATCAAAACCTCGTTGGAGTACTATTGCAGAATCTTTCTTAATAGATGCCTCTATTTCACCTTGATGGAATGGAGACCCTTTCACCATGCCCTATACTAGTAACACCATTGCCCTTGGCGTGATGTTGTGTATGCTCTAAGCCCTTCTTGCCTATTTTTTAAATTAAAAGTATCTTGAAATTCTGCTCAAATAACATCGCATAATTGCTTTAATTGTGTGTGCATTGATATTCAATTCTTCAACTAGTACCATAGTAGTAAGTGCATGGAAATGGGGGGCCAAAAGGGGGTCTTTTCCCTAGGACCTTTGCACAATTTTTGGAGTGAAAAATAAAAATTTCAACTTGTATGAGTTATTTGAGATAGTTACACTCAAAATTTGAAGATGTTATAAGAACATGAATTGTAGCATTTTGAGTCTAGTTTCTAAACTACTAAAAATTTGAAAATGGTTAAGTGTAAGTAGGGTTAAAGATCTAAAATTTCTCAATAATTGCTCCTATTTTGTAGGAAAAAATAGTAAGACAATATTCGTATACCCCCCCCCCCCCCCAAATTTTTAGCACTATTTAGTATTTTTGAAAACCCTTTGGTAGAAAGATAGATAGGAGCATCTCAGTTTGGGATATAATTTTTTAAATATTTTAGTGAGTAGTTTTTTTTATGATTTTCTTCAAGTAACAGCGATTTTGAAAATTAAAAAATAATGGATAGTCCGACCTATGCCCACCCCTAACTACCTCAAAAAATATCGAAAATTAGAACTTGTTTTTGTAATATGTATAGCAATTAGTCCTAGTTTAGGACTGTATAATTTTTTTTCAATTTGGAGAAAGTGAAACAAAAGATACATGGAAAATATAAGCACACACCTTTACAATCACTAAAAATAGAGGTATAAAAGATATCATTTGAAATAAATATAAATGGTTAAACCTTAAATAATACTCAGTAAAAATATATAAAAATATATATATTTAAAATAGGATAGTTTTCTTGATGTTGTAAGGTAATTTTAAGAAATATTACAATTGATTTTTGTAGGATTTATCATGGTGAAAGGTAAGTGTTTATGTTTTTTTGTCAAAAACACACATTGATTTTGTGTTGTAACAGATCTAAGGCTTAGTTCAGTTCGGGAAACCAAAGAAATTCCTAAGCCTAGTAAAAAGATTGGTTTGTGTGCATAATTAAAGGATTGCATTACATAATGTGTATGCACTATAAGTGTCCTAATGTCTACGAGTAGGTATTTATGTTGATGTGACAAGCCTTGTATTTACAAAAATAAATAAGTTTTTAGATTATTCATTATTATTAATACTTTATTATTTCTTTATAAGGTTAAAAAAAAATTAGTAAATATAATAAATTAGGGTCACTCTACACCTTATGGAACTAGGCTTCAACCAGCTCCATGAAGTCAGATTTATGAGGATAAGGTTTTTAAAAACTAATATGGTCCAGTACTATAGGTAGTTTTAAGATTTCAACCCCATATTCAGCCTTGATTTTTAGGGTTTAAATATCGACAATCACATGTCTATTTTGGGAAAGAATATAATCATTGTTTTAGGTTTTGGGGCCTTTTGGGATTGTTTACTGGCTATTTGTAGGAGTGTTAGATGTGTCAATAATTCAAGTAGATTTTACAAACCTCACAACTCTCAAAGAAAACAACAGCTGCTCAAATATATGACTATGAAATGTCTTATAATACATAACAAATAAAACACATGTACATGTTTTTAATCATTTGAAAATAATTTAGACGAAATCTTTACAAATACTACTCCCATTATTAGGATTAGTTATAAAAATCAACAAAAATCTATAAAGCTATTACAATGGTGTTTCTATCATGACCCTTGAAAAGTTTCACTTGTTTCGTGCGACTAAGATTGTCTCTCATACTTTTTGTCACTCTAGCCCTTTAATCATGGTTTTTTTGACTCACTTCATGCACACATTATGTTCTTTCACTTTTTCGTAATCAATGTACATTATACAATTCAACTATTGCACAAAGCATACTCGTGAAAGCATGTGTAATTGTCACCATCACCCAACTTTTGTGTTCACAAGTTCCTTTCTCATTATAAGGGTATCTCAGAATCCAATTGTGTGTGCATGTACTTAACTAATATAATAAAAATTATGTAAAAATTCAATTCCCTCTGTGATATCTATGCATTAAGAAAAATTGTATAGATTCAATTTCAAATCAATTGACTGATTCCCATTCATGCCTAGATTTTTAATTATCCCTAAGATGAAGTAAAAAATGTGAGACATTAAATCATATAGTTCCAATAAGTGTTTTTGGCTCAATTGTGTAATTGAATCTTTATTAACTTATGTGAACTGTCAATTCAAACTAAAAATATTAGAAATACATGATATAATTAGGTTGGGTATAATCAGAGTTTGAATTCACTGTTTTCATGTAAAATATCTAGTACGAAAATTAAAAATCCTTAATCATGACAACTAGACCCCTATTTGAAAATTAGGTTTCCTAGGAACTATGTGCATCCTTCCTCTAGAGTGCCAACTTACGTTGAATTCAACCTTCACCCTAGTCACAGGATATTCCTAACAAGTTTTTAAAATTTTTTTTAGTGTGCATGGATGATCGTATCCCTAAGGTGATAAATTAATTCAAAAGATTTAGTGAAAGAGGACTTCCTCTAGAGGCCTAAAAAGGCCATTTTTCCATTTTGCAACTGGTAAACACCCTCTTAATGAATGTTCAATCAGAAATTATAAAGCATATGAGGGTTTTTTGGATAACAATCTTTGATTTTTGAATAATTTAGGAAAAATTAGGAAATAAAATATCATTTAGGATCCATTTGCTCAACAATGGGTATTCAAGGTGTAGGGAACGAGAGCTTCAATGGTGAATGTTGTCTTCTATAGAAGATTTTGGGAGTTCCTGAATGAGTTAAGAGGAAATAAAATATACATTGGAAAGCTATTGGAATCCTATATAATGGAGAAATATAAAATTTTATTCCGAGGCTTAATTATTTCCTGATATATTGCAATATTGTTCACCCCCCTCTTAGTTTAAGAAGGAATAGGCCCTAAATTTTGAGTTTTTTGGAAGGAATTTAATTTTGGAAATGCTTCCAAATATTTTAAATTTCTCCCATATATTTTCAATGAATATTATTTGAAATTGAACCATTATTCCTTAAGCTTTCCAAATGTAAGTGAAAAATTCAAGATTTGTCTACAAAAGAGTAACCACATTCCATAGAGCAAACTTGGTTATTGAGTATCATTGTCACATTTAAATGAGACAACCTCTTTTAAATCATCCTAAATACTCCAAGGGGACCCTTCAAAGAAATCCCATGAACATTCACATCCAAAATTTTAATCCATTCCAAATCTTAAGTCAAGATATTTTTGATTACCTCCAGCATGGCCAAAATAACTAGTATGAAAATTGAAAATTTTGAAGCATCACAACTAAGTACTTAATTGAAAAATTAGGATTTTCATTCACTTTGCATCCTTCCTCTGGCTAGTATTCCCTTAGTTCAACATTTACCAAAACCTAGGATAAATTCTTAGTAATATCATTCAATGTGTTTCATTGTGTAAGGGTCGATGTGTATAACATACAATGATTAACAACAGGTTCAATCAAGAGATTACTTCCTCTAGAGGTGTCTAAAGGCCATTTGTGGACATTCTATAGATCTAATTTAAACACCCTGTATCAATTCATGTTTATGGAAACATGCATCAGTCATCTAGGTGTGATTCAGAAAGATAACTTATGATTTATGGTGGAAGTATAGATTTAGGAAATGAAAATATCATATTAGGAGAAATGTGTTCTAAGAACAGGTTAATCAATGTTTGTGCATGGTCTGAAATCTTGTAATTCAGGTGAAAGGATTTTAAGTACTTATTCAACTATTATTATAGGAGGTCAAGAACATGGATTTACCCTGCAAAAATTGCATTAAGAAATTATTAGAATAATCCTATAAGTTTCAAAATTAACATTGTCATTACAATATCTCAAATGACTTCTTGAATGGTCTTCCAAACTTGAAGCTTCTAGTTTAGAAGGAACAAAGAAACTAAAGTTTTGAATTGTGTCATAAAATTATCCTTTTAGTATTTCATTGATCGTCCAATGTCATTATTAAGTGATATGTCCCTGAAGGGGGATATGCTTGAATAAATGTAATCATCCTTATCTATCTATGGATTGTATCCTATTTGAAGAAGGTTTGAACATAATTTCCATCAGGATAACTTGAGCAATGAAATGTGTCTACTTAGTATCAATGTCTTCCACCTTTAAATCTTGATCATAAAGGAAACATTGTGAATAGTCATCATGTGCATCAAAGGTGAAATTCTTAGATCAATGGAATAACTTCCATTGGAGATTATGAATCTGTCATTGTATCCAAATATCTTACGGCCCATTTTGAGCTAGTCATGGAACCGAAAGGTATCAATTGACCATTGTGTTGAAATTTCATAACTGGAACCTGAAAAATCTAGGAAAGTACATGGAAATTTAGGGACCACATAGATTTAACAAAATTGGACACATTTTTAACTTGAAATCAGCAAAATCTCCAGAAAGTTAACTTTCACTAAGAATTTGGCTTGTATATGCCCTAAATGATGAAAACCTTTGATAAGAATAAGTATGTATGCTTGGAATCTAGAAAACCTACTAATTTATCTTCCTAAATTACCTCTCAAGATTAAATATTTCCTGTACGTGCACACATTTATGTCTTATTTTTGTGTGATAACAACCTATTGTAGTGGCCCCCCCCCCCCCCATTTTTTGAGTTCTATAATGGCCAAATCCCTTAGGATGAAAAGTTAGCTAAGACTGTGTACGAGGCAACCCCATAATTTTTCATAATTTTTAGATGAATATATAATGTGTTACTAATTTTCAAAGTGCACGCATCCTGAAAATGAAATATTTGTGCTTACACCCCTGTAACTTTGAGAAAAATAGTTGATTTTCTATTTTTTTAATACGTGTAGAATGGAAGAGTTTAGAAGGTGATTGATCAACTTTTTTAAATTTAATGAAAACATCATAAATTGTGTACAAAAAGGCATGTTATGTTGGCATTATGAAGAAAATAAGAAATCTAAAATTAAATTAAGGATGAAATCCTTAAACATATGATTGTGATTTTAGAAAGAATTAAGATCTACCAAGGTAAAACTAGGAGCTTGATGTCATAGAATATTTTGTAATTTATTGAAAGTATGTTTCAAGCATGAGATATCGGGGTGTACACATGAAATTTTATGTTTTTTCCAAATACATGGATTTAAAAGATTACAGGATGTCCAAAAAATAGGCATTGGAAATCCAATTGGCAAATCCAAGCATATGGATTGGGAATTTCAAACCCAAAGAATATGAAATGTGCTCAAATTATAACGAGAGAACTTTCCTATTTGGAATGTTGTATATGTGGTTTTGGGAGGGATATATTCACTAAAATAAAGTTACAAGTATATTATATTTTTATAATTATTAATCTTGTATATTTATTATTTTTTATACATTAAATTTATTTTAGTAAATATAAGAAAATTAACGGTCATCTCATTTCACCTTATGGATTAGTCTCACTATCTCCAGGAAACAGTCACGGGATTTGAGAAAAACAATTTTTCATATTCCATAAGAATGGTCAGCACATAGGTATCATTTTCATGAAAATTTAAGAAGGATTCAACCTAAGTTTTAGGGGTTTAAATGTATACATTAGAATGTGTGATTTTGGGAAAGAATATAGTCATCTTTAGGTTTTAATCTAATCTAGAATTACACTAATATGCAGTATGATGTGGAGTGTTCCAAGATAAGCTATGTAAAATTACTATTAAACCTAATTTACAATGTGAGATAAAGTAAATATATAATCTGACCAAGGAACTATGTGGGACTATGTTATCCTAAAATGTACTGTAAGAGAGAAGAATGAAATAAGAAGCTGAATAGAAGAGGTCTCGTGAGGATTGTGTAGACAGATTATCTGGACTGGAGAATCTAGAAGTAGGAACAACCACCTACAGAATTTGCTCTGAAAAGGACCTGGATTTGGAGTATCTAGCTTTGAAACTGGAGTTTCTGGAGAGGTTCTAAAGGTGGTATGTAGGTCACTCATGTATCTACAAATTCGATACACTATAAAACATTTTTTAAACTAGTCAGGTCGTGATAATCCAAACTTAAATTAATACTATAGGTTGTCCTATATTTATCTAGAAGCCAAAGATGAGTATCAAAACCCTTAAAAAAAGAATAATTCAAATGAATGGGTCAGACTGACCTCAACTTCCACAATAGTTGACTTACTAACTGAGTGTTGTACTACATTTTGGAGCCAAATGTAGTTTTGGTGAGTGTGTGCATGTTGTGCCCTAAGTGCTCTTGTGTCAGTCACACTTTGTGAAGTAGCAAGTAATAACTAGATGTATAAAATGTAATAGAATGTGTGCATGGAATAGAATAAAATCCCCCCCCCTATGCTTGTGTGATGCAAACGAACCAGCCTTATCCTTGTGATGGAGCTAATGGATGCAAATGATTTCCAAATGGATGTAAATCTAGTTGGATGATAGCAGTGACTAGTTCTTGGTCTCTCATTATGGTCTCATAACTTTATATTTATAGGGTTCTCTTGATCTAATTTTGTAATTAACCCCGAAATGGATGACCACCAAAATGATAAAGAAGGTAAAATGGCTAGAAAGATCCCAAAAAGTGGCAGGAAAGTGTAAAAAGGATCGAGACGCCCCTGGTGGGACTAGGGTGCCTATGGGTGCCCCAGTCTAATCTGGGCACCCCCAGTCGAGGCTAAAATAATGCGAGATGATAGAAATTTAACGTGGGAATGTACGTGTAAAAGGTTAGGGAATGATGAAATAAAATAAAAAAGATGGCCAAAATATGGGTTTAATTAGTACTTTCTTCACTCAAAAACCTTCTAAATAATAGTATGAGACCAAGACTAAATAATGTCTAAATTGCATGATTTTGTGACTACATTTTCCCCCCACTTTATGTTGGTGAGTGGAAAAATCAGTAACATAAATTAGATAGATATGCGTACTTGATGTCCATTAAGATTATAGTAGAAAGCATGTTGATGGACTAGAAAAAGCGTGGAATGACAAAAAATATGATGGAGCCAGTGGAAACTAAAGATGAAAAATATGCAAAAAAAGTGATGAGAGTTCCCTTTGACACCTTTTGATACTGATCTTGATACTGTTGATTACATTATGGACATTATTATGGTTTTGATTTAGTATGATGTTAGATGTTGGACCATGGATTATTGTTGATCTTGATTTAGTTATGATGCATGATGATTATTAGAGACACTTCATATGTGGATGATGATATACTATTTGACATGGATATATTATGAATGTTGTTCGAACATGTGATTTTTGGATATGGTGAGTAGACCTAGAAAATGGACATTATATGATGATGATATAGTTGTTGATATAAATTGTAAGTGATATTGTTGATTGCCTTGATGTTGTTGTGATTCATATGTATAGATGATTTTGTGATTATATTTATATCATGTTGGATGTTCTGATATGGCCACGAGGCCGAAGGAGGTATTTGTGTTTTGCAGGTTAAAATATCACAACAAACATCGGGGGATTGGAGACCAACCACATTGGAATTCTAGATGAATTCAACAAGGTCACCATGGCAACATGTTTTGTGTGTGTGTGTGTTGTTTTTGTTAGGGATTCCCATGGGGGGATTACCTTTGAATGTGACCAAGGGGTTTATTTATTTATTAATGTGGTTTCTTTTAGTAATGTTTGCATGTGTTTATTTTGTGGTGCTTTTACCCTTTTTCATTAGTTATTAAATGTTGTGTTAATTAATGTGAATAATCATATTGTTAAAGTAAATTAATCAATATGTCATAAGAAAGTAATTAGTAGAAGTGGTTGGCTTTTGTATTAAATGTTGTAAGTATGTGTAAGTGACTTGTGTAAGTGATGTGTAAGTTGTAAGTCTTTTGAGTGTGAAACACTCCACCTTCTTGGAAATTCGAATTTGTCCTTGGAGGCTGATTTTGGAGGCTTGTGGGACAAGTAAAACTTGTCCCATACCTCTTAATTTTATTTACCAACCATACCTATGGTTGGAGGGTTGAATTTAGACCTTCTTTATGCATTTTGATATGACTAATTGTAAGTTTTAATTGCACTCTTCTTACATTTTATTAAATTCAGTCCTTATGGGGTGTGGGCTTTTTGGAGTGTGTAAGTTTATTGTCATATTATTCACCCACCTCTTTATTGTGCATTGGAGAATGAATTTGAATTTTGTGTTGGAGTTGAGGATGTGTGATGTGGGATCCTACATGGATCCACCTCATCCTATCCTCTTCCCTCTTCTATAAAATTAGAACTCCTTGCTTTGTTTTGGGTTGTTGAACATTTTGCATACTTCCTTTTGGGTGAATTTTTGCTGTGTGGAGCTCTTGCTTTTGGAAGGAGATTGGAGACCTTTGCATGCTTGTTGGTTGTTGATTTTGGACTATATTTTGGCATTGGAAAGCTTGTTGTTTTGGAACTTAGACAACTCCTTCATGGAGAGGTAAGAGCTTGGCTCTTGAAATACTCTTTTTCTTTATGAATGTACATGTTATTGTGTGAATGTTTTAGCATGTTTGTGGGTTGTTTGGGTAAACTGCCTAGGAATGGTGTAGGATAAGGCTATGGGGAATCCATGTGGGGGGCATAAGGGAATGTTAGTGACATCAGAATTTGTGTGGAGGGAGTTGGGATTGCGTTTCTACCTTGGAAAAGAAATGGCTTTGCATTTCTTACTTTATGGGGGGCATAAGAGGGAAATTGTGAGGGGGGTATAAGGAGGGATTGTGGGGGAAATGCATAAGGATATATGGGAGATGTTTTATATTGGTATATTTGTTACAGGTGGATACCCAATTCCCATTGGGAGGCATAAGAAAGCTTCCCCCATAGTTCCTTGCTCCTTTGGCTTGCTTGATGAAGCCTTAGTATTGTTTGTATGTTTTAATGTAGTTGTAAAAATACATTCTATTTTGAACTTGTGTTTAATGTGAAAATGTTGCATATGTGTTGTGGAAGCCTTGTTGCCATGAGTTGAATCACATCTTTTATTGCATTATGGTTGGGGCTCAGGGGCCAATGAAGAAGGATGGATTCTCCTTTTCATTGGATGTCTTGGTTGGGTGGATAGCATTTCCTTTCCCTTGCCTTTGTTGTGATCCAAAAGGAGAAATTTATGTTGTTGTTCTAGAGCAGAGGAGAAAGACAGTTTGACAGTACCTTGTGAAATAAAATCTCATTGTAACCTTTCCCACTTTGAAGTGGATGATCTGTATATTATTTGTAATGGAAAGATACTTTGTATTAAGCTATGAAAGTTATGTATTCCAAGTTGTGAAAGAGATATACTCTGTTCTGATCATTTGAAAGAAAGAAATTGGAAATCTGTTATTTGCATTCAAGGAATTGAAAGATGTAAAGTTATATTGTTTTTTTTAATCAATAAAGGATTGCAATACTTTTATTCAATTTACATTGTTGTATTGAAATTGATCATCAATTTGTGATTTGAAACCTCTGTTTGGAAAATTGAAAGAGGAATACGTATGAAGGAAATATATGTAACTCTGTTCTTTTGAAATATGTTAAAATTGGAAATCAGACTTGCATTTTATCTATTAAATGGTTTGTTTGTATCAAATAAATGTATTAGACTAGAATGGAAATGAATCTCCATATTTGGAAGATGAAAAATGATAAATAGACCCTTTTAGAAATTGATCTCTGTTTTAAATTTTAAAACTGGCAAATACTTCTCTAAAATGCACAGTTCAAACCTGCAAACAATAAATCAACATTGAAACATTAAAATTTAACATGTTATGATATAAATGAACTCAATTGGACTAAAACACTTAAGGAAAAATCCTTCAAACATTGCAAAATCGGGCCCAAACCTTTCACAGTTATTTTGTTGTCAAGAAGTTGTAAAAATTTAAATTGTAAATCAATCAAGAAAAATTGAATCTTCCAAATGCATCCTAAATACATCTTAGAATAATTCTCCATGTCTGTTTGGCATGTTGAGTGAAGGAGAAGATAAAATTGAACAAAATTTATAAGTTAAAATTTACCAGTTTGCTCTGTAAAAACCTGCAGAACATTTTCTTAAAATTTACCCCTTAAACTTTATCAAAATCTAAAATTAATGATCTCTATGCAAAGAGGACGTTGAGATCTTTCTAGAAAGTCCTTGTTTTCCCAAAACTGAGCTTTCTATCAAAATTTATGGCCTTTTGAAGTTTTCTTCACTTGGCGTTAAAATTTTGGGAAAAAAAATTTCCTTGGCGGGCCCACAGCCTGAATTTTTCCCTTGGGGCTTAGGAAAAATTTGGGAAAATTTTCAAAAAATTTTCCACCCCCGCATCTCTGTCATCCATAGCCAATCAGAAGCTGCCACATGGCACTTGAGGTGCAATGGCGGAGGCGCGGAATCCTTTTTGAACCTTAGCGCTTTTAGAAAATTTTTCTTGGGAAAATTTTCTAATTTTCCTCCCGACCCCCAACCAATCAGAATGGCCATGTGGCCAATAGGGTGTTGACACGTGGCATCCCTTTATGGGCTTGGTACTTTGGCAAACTTTTTGAAAAATTCCAAACTTTTCCCCCTCTTGTTTCCAAACCCAAAATCTAAAATTTTCCATGTGGCCCCAGGAGCCCAAGGCGCACGGGTCATTTTACCCTCATGCCCTTCAGGATCTTGACACATGGCACCAGATCCTTGGGCATCGGCAGAGGCACATGATCAATTTGATCCCTTAGCACTTTTGAAGACCCAAAAGGCTTAAATGCCTTAAATCTCTCTTGCCTGACTTCCTGCCAACTGCCTTTCTCAAGCTGACACATGTCCTCTTTGGGCCCACGGGCATGTGAAGGAAAATCACTGCTTTTTCCCTTGAAAAGGGAAAAAAATTCCAAAACTCTTCCCCGCTCCGCCGACCCGCGCAAGGGAAAATTTTCTCCCCTAGGCCCGCAGGCTCACTCTTGGGAAAATTTTCCTCCCAAGGCCCGCCGGCCCATAACTTGAGTTTTATGAGGAGTTAGGAGGACTTATTTATATCAATGGAAAGGTGAGAAAATTTCCTATCCAATGGGAGTGATTTAGGAAAATTTTTGAATGCATTAAGTTTGGGAAAAATCAAGTTGAAACTTTAAGCCTGTTAGAGAGTGGGTATGGTGAGGAATTTCCCTCTGAACCTAATTGAAACTTCTAACCCTAAATTTTGGACCTTGTGACCTCTAATAATTATTAATAAAAGAAAAGTATACTCTAGTAGATTAGAATTGTTCTAGAACCTGTTAGTGACAATTGTTGTCTTGTAACATGGTTGTAGATTCTTTTAATAAAAAAAAATTATTCCATAATTTTCCTAACTAATCCTAGGTTGTTCTTGGGTCTCAAGTGGGTTGTTTTAATGGCGTTACACTTGGTATCAGAGCAGTGGTTCAAAATCTTGGACCATTGGGCACACTAGAAAACTTGAGACATGAAACTTAAACCTAACACACTTTTAAATCTAGAAAACAACTTAGTTTAGAAATTACATATTTTAGTAAACATGGAAATTGAATAAAACTTAGAAAAATGAACTAACTCTCACCTTGGTCTGTGCAGGAGGCGCAGATGGGATGAGGGGAATTTTCACATAGACCCAGACTTACCACCACTAGATCATGTTGTAGCAGCCATCCTACCCCAGATTTTGTAGACTCTTCAGGATGTTAATGCCGCTCTACGTAGAGGATCAGTAGGAGGACATGCAGCCAGACATGACAGAGTCCCTTCCATTGAGGGTCAGGTATCTCCTCGACCTAGCGAGGAGCATGGAGGAGAGAACTCCCATGCAGAGTCAGCCAGGGTAGAGTCACCATAGAGGGGACAGGGTGACCGAGTTTTAGAGCATAGAGAGAGGTCTCGGAGCCCTAGGCTTAGGGATGAGCATGTAGAGAGACCTAGAGGCCGTCAGACCACAGTTGTAGATCACATCAGGGAGATCCTGAAGCTTTGACCATCACATTATTCTGGTGACATAGGTGGATTTCAGGTAGAGGCCTGGTTGGTGAGCTTGAGTGGATGCTTCAAGCTTTTTCCTTGTTCTAGCAACATGAAAGTATCGTGTTGTGATCCATCTACTGAGGGATGGAGCTGGTGTCTGGTGGAGGACAGAGGAGCAGAAGCTCCATGTTGATTCTGAGACAGTTACCTGGGAGCTCTTTGAGGAGTGTTTCAGAGATAGATATTTGTCACGGAGGTTCATACAACAGCGGATAGATGAGTTTCATGACCTCCGACAGGCATCTCTTATAGTGGCTGAGTATGAGAGTAGATTTTTGGATCTACTCCAGTATGTTGATTACATGTAGGATGAGCAGGTGTGGATCCACAGGTTCATCTGGGGCCTGAATCTAGACATTGGAGGTGTAGTGTGGATCCATCATCCACAGACATTAGCTAGAGGCCATTGAGAAGGCCTATATAGCATAGGAGACTCAGGGAAAGACCCAGTAGGCTAGAGACCAAGTTCGGAGCCACATCCAACAGATCAGGACAGTAGATCGAGTGGGTTAGTACCTCCTCCTCTTGGTGGATAGGGTTCAGCACTGTCATCATTTAGACCACAGTAGTAGCAGAAACAGTAGTCCCACCCACTTATAGACCTCCACAAAGATTTTATGCACAGAGAAGTCGGAGTATGGGGCCTCCTCCTAGGGGTCCCATCAGGACACAGGGTGCCTAGAGAGCTCACTCAACAGGAGCTTGCTAGTAGAGACCTCAGTAGACCACATTGGGTCATTGAGATCCACACCACAGACCTCTAGAGTACCTCGACTGGACCTACTACACATTGGAGAGGATTAGGTGGTTGTTTTGGTTGTGGTGTTACTTAAATTTTTGGAGAGATTACCCACATAACCCTAACAACAAGGGTAAGACACAGATCTCAGAGCCTAACTGTTGGTGATATGGGATGTAGTCATAGGATGTATACAGCAGTCAAGAACCATCAGGAAGAGTATCATAGTATAATCATTGATACTACAGGTAGCATTGGTGGTATTCCTACCTCCATCTTATTTGATTATGGTTCTTCTAGATTCTTTCATTGCACCATCTTTAGTAGAGTGATGTAGGCTAGTGGCAGTTAGACAGGGTCATAGTTGGGATGTTGAGATAGGTTCTGGAGCCAAGATCTCTGTAGACTCCTTAGTTAAGGAGTGTGTGGTGGATTTGGGACCTTTCACCACTACCATCAGATCTCTGTATCCTTCCTTTGGGATCTTATGGAGTCATCTTGGGTATGGATTGGTTGTCTACACACAAGGCCAGAGTGGATTGTTACCACAAGATTATATCTTGTGTGGATGATTTGGGAGTTGATTCAGTGATTTCAGGGGTCAAGAGACCCATTTCTATTCGCACCATCTCTGTTATGTAGCTTAAGTAGTGTATGACGGGGTTGCCAAATGTATGTTTTTACAGTCAGTGACATATTAGAGGATGGGTCTAGTGGACCATCACTAGATTATCACCCCATTTTGAGAGAGTTTTGCAGATGTCTTTCTAGGGGAGCTACTGAGGTTACCACCCCCACGTGAGATTGATTTTCATATAGACCTGGTTCCGGAGTAGAGCCTATCTCACGAGCACCTTATCAGATGACCACCCCAGAGCTCTGTGAGCTCAAGTTGTAGCTTGAGGGCCTTTTGGAGAAAGGCCTTATCTGTCCTAGTGTATCCCCTTGGGGTGCACTGGTGATTTTTGTGAAGAAAAAGGATGGATCTATGTAGTTGTGTATTGATTACCGCCAGCTAAATAAGGTAACGATCAAGAATCATTATCCCCTTCCACGCATTGATGATTTGTTTTGATCAGATGAAGGGAGCCTCAGTTTTCTCTAAGATTGATCTTAAGTCAAGTTACCATTAGCTAAGGATTTCGGAGGTGGATATTCATAAGACCGTCTTTCATATGAGATATGGCCACTATGAGTTCACAGTGGTGCCTTTTGGTTTGACTAATGCCCCCACAGTGTTTATGAGTTTGATGAATGGGGTATTCAGGACCTTCTTAGATCACTTCGTGCTCATCTTCCTTGATGACATTTTGATTTACTCATGTATGCATGAGGAGCATGAGGGGCACCTTCACCAGGTTCTTTAGTGTCTTCAAGAGAAGTAGCTTTACGAGAACTTGGAGAAGTGTGCATTCTTTCAGACGGAGGTGTAGTATTTGGGTCATATCATTTCTGGGAAGGTATCATCATCAATCCTTCCAAGATTAGAGATATTATGGATTGGCCAGCACCCACTACTGTGACTGAGGTGCGCAGCTTCATGGGATTAGCAGGTTACTACCAGAGATTTGTTCAGGACTTCTCTCAGATTGCACACCCTATCACTTCCCTTCAGTAGAAAGGGAAGAAGTTTGTTTGGTTGGATAGGTGCGAGCAGGCCTTCAGTACACTGAAGGAGTGTCTCACTATAACACCTATTCTTATAGTTATGGATCCACAGGGTGAGTTTTTCATTTGCACGGATGCTTCTTTAGCAGGGCTTGGAGGCGTGTTGATACAGGAGGGCAGAGTAATAGCTTTTGAGTCTTGAAAACTCAAGGATTATGAGCTCAATTATCTGACTCATGATCTTGAGCTTATGGTAGTTATGCACACTTTGGTTTGATGGAGGCACTTTATGCTTTGGTCAGGAGATTCACACTTAGGATAGATCACTTGAGTCTTCACCACCTCTTCACACAGCCCAATCTCAACGCTCATCAGCGGCATTGGATGGAGTTGCTTTGTGAGTATGATATGGAGATAGAGCATGTGAAAGGGAAGGAGAATGTGGTGGCAGATGCTCTTAGCAGATGGAGACATGTGGCTATGGCCACCTCAGTGAGCACAAATTTATGGAGCAGGATTCTTCAGCAGCTTCCTCTTGACAGCTTCTACATTATAGTTTGAGCAGAGATCGAGTCTCAGAGACCCCTTGAGGGGAATTTTGATGGTTTTTCTTTAGAGGTAGATGGTCTTCTCAGCATAGAGGCTGGATTTATGTTCCCAGAGATGGAGGCTTGAGGCAGGACATCTTGGTAGAGGCACATCGTGCACCCTATTCAACTCATCCTAGGGTGAAGAAGATGCACGCCACCTTGAGACAGTTATATCATTGGAGAGGACTTCATAGAGACATGGCCCAGTTCGTGTCACGATGTTTAGAGTGCCAAAAAGTAAAGGATGAGCATCAGCATCCAGCTGGCCTTCTTTTCCCTCATGCTATACCAGAATGGAAGTGGGACACCATTTCCATGGATTTCATTGTTGGGCTACCAATGTCGAGATATCACCATGACACCATCATGGTCACGGTTGATAAATTGAAAAAAGTGGCTCACTTTTCTCTGGTGAAGACCACTTATATAGCTAGAGCAGTGGCACGGGTATATTTGGATGAGATTGTCAGGTTGCACGGGATTCCATGGAAGATCATTTGTGATCACGATCCTTTGTACACTTCACATTTTTGGACTACTATGTAGTATGTCCTCGGGATGAGAATCAACTTCAGCACAACATATCACCCTGAGATAAGATGGATAAACTGAGCAGGTGAATCAGATTTTAGAGGACATGCTTAGGATGTATGTGATGGATCAGCAGTCTAGATGGGAGGAGTACATGTACTTGGTGGAGTTTTCCTACAATAATAGTTTTCAGAGTTCCATAGGCATGGCTCCTTTTCAGGATTTGTATGGCAGAGAGTGCATGACACCTCTTAGCTGGGACAAGTTAGAGGACAAAATATCTCTTGGACCAGCTCTTCTACAAGACATAGAGCAGTAGGTGGCGTTGATCAGGCAGAGATTGTAGGAGGCACAAGATAGGCAGAAGAAGTATGTAGATCAACATAGGACCGACCGTAGTTTTGATGTGGGCATGACGGTGTTCCTTCATGTCAGACCACATAAGAGCCCTATCTATTATGGAAAAGGTTCTAAGTTATCTCCTAGATTTTTGGGTCCTTTTGAGATCTTGGAGCGTATTGGCCCTTTGGCCTAGCATCTATCCTTACCACCTAGCTTGTCTCGCATACATGATGTGTATCATGTTTCAGTTCTTAGGAGATATATTGCAAATCCTTCTCATGTGCTGGATTGGACCTCATTGCATATGCAGTATTAGGGGTAAATGACGGTGGATCCTGTTCACATTATAGATCGCAGGACCTTGGGCCTTTGAGGAAGAGAGATTGATCAGGTCCAGGTGCAGTGGGACAGATATGATGAGACTATAGCTACATGGGAGGATGTAACATTATTGCGGGTTCATTTTCCACATTTGTTCCAGTGATTTCCAGGAGGAAGTTGAGTCTAAGGGGAGGGGGATGTAGTGTCCACTTCCCCTTGACACCTTTTTATACTAATCTTGATACTGTTGATTGCATTATGGACATTATTATGGTTTTGATTTAGTAAGATGTTGGATGTTGGACCATGGATTATTTTTGATCTAATTTATTTATGATGCATGATGATTATTAGAGACACTTCATATGTGGATGATGATATACTATTTGACATGGATATATTATGAATGTTGTTCAGACATGTTGAAAGAGGAATACGTATGAAGGAAATATATGGAACTCTGTTCTTTTGAAATATGTTAAAATTAGAAATCAGATCTTGCATTTTATCTATTAAATGGTTTGTTTGTATCAACTAAATGTCTTAGGCTAGAATGGAAATGAATCCCCATATTTGGAAGATAAAAAATGATAAATAATCTTTTTAAATCTGATCTTTGTTTTAAATTTTAAAACTAGCAAATACTTCTCTAAAATGCACAGTTTGAACTTACAAACAATAATCAACATTAAAACATTAAAATCGAGCATGCTATGTTATCAATGTACTCAATTGGGCTAAAACACTTAGGGAAATATCCTTCAAACATTGCAAAATCAGGTCAAAACCTCTTACAGTCATTTTGTTGTCAAGAGATGTAAAACTTTAATTTGAAACTCAATTAAACCAATTGAATCTTGAAAATTTCCTAAAATACATCTAAGAACATTTCCCCTTGTCTATTTGACATGTTGAAAGTGAATGAACTATAAAATTGAACAGATCTAACAAGTTAAAATTTACCAGTTTGCACTGTAAAATCCTACAGGCCGTTTTCTTAAAATTGACCCCTTAAACTTTGTCAAAATCAAAAATTAATGATCATTGATTAAAGAGGACGTCGAGAGCTTTCCAAAAAGTCCTTGTTTTCCCAAAACCAAGATCTCTATCAAAATTTATGGCCTTCTGAAGTTTTCTTCACTTGGCGTTAAAATTTTGGGAAAAATTACCTTAGCGGGCCCGCGACCAAAAAAAATTTCCTTGCAACTTTGAAAAAATTTTGGGAAAATTTTCCAAATTTTCCCCGCCGCCCTGCTAGCACCGCAACTAATAAGAGGTTGCCACATGGCACCATGAGGTGTCAATGAAGGGGCGGATCCCCTTTTTAACTTAGCGCTATCAGAAAATTTTGGGAAATTTTCTAAATTTTCCCCGCTGGCCCGCAACCAATCAGGTGATGCCACATGGTGTCATGAGGCATTGACGGAGGAGCAGGTCCCTTTTTGTCTTTTGTGTCTGAGGTGCTAGCGGAGGTACGCATCTATGTACCCTCATAGCCTTGAGGGCGTTAAGCCAATTTTCTCCCCGTCGCCCTGCCTTCCCCGCATTGGTTTAAGAGATCCCACGTGTCCTTTGCGGACTCGCGGGAGCGTGGACGCAAAGCCAAATTTTCACCCCGCACGGGAGAATTTGTAAAATGTCTCCTGCCACCCCGCCTTTCCTTGCTTTTCCCTGCATTGCCTTAAGGAGTGTCACGTGTCCCTGGTGGACTTGAGGACCCACAGAAGCACGGGTGCAAATGTATTTTTCTCGCCCCTGCATGAAATTTTTTCCAAAGGTCTCCCCATAGCCCGCCAACCTGCCCTTTGTGTAATTCTTTTTTCCCTTGGGCCCGCAGGCCTGCCCTTGGGGAAAATTTTCACCCCAAGGCTCATTGACCCATAACTTGTAAAATATGAGGAGTTAGGAGGACTTCTTTATTTCAATGGACAGGTGAGGAAATTTCCTATCGAATGGGAGTGATTTAGGGAAATTTTGAATACGTTAAGTGTGACAAAAAATTCAAGTTGAAACTTTAAGCCTGTTAGAGAGTGGGTATGGCAAGGAATTTCCCTCTGAACCTAATTGAAACTTCTAACCCTAAATTTTGGACCTTATGACCTCTAATAATTATTAATAAAAGAAAAATATACTCTAGCAGATTGGAATTGTTCCGGAACCTATTAGTGTCAACTATTGTCTTGTAACCTAGTTGTAGATTCTTTTAAACAAAAAAAATTATTCCATAATTTTCCTAACTAATCTTAGGTTGTTCTTGGGTCTCAAGTGAATTGTTTTTACGGGCGTTAGAAAACCCCTGACAAAAGGAGCATATCCTTGATAAATGTCATCCCTGAAAAATATATTACAAGGCTTACTACCTTTAAGAACCATAACAATACATTTAATACACATAAAAAAAGCCCCTTGAAACTTACTATCAAATAGACCAAACACCCCACCTTTTAACATATGCAACCAATCCATGAACGTTGATGATAAGCCTATGATACCTTTAGAATTATATCCATAGTAAATCTTTCAAGATTCTTTCCACCTTGAAATACGTAGCTTTAAGAGGGGTCGGAGAAGAGGAATAATTAATATGGGTTACATCATTTGAAGTGGAAGAAGACCCACCGCTACATGGAATCCGTTCAAAGGGTTTCAATAGAAATGAATCCAAAAAAGGCCCTTCAAATTCTTTTTGGCCTTTTTAAACTTCTCCAATTCAATACAAAATTACTAAATAGACTTTTTAATTTGACTATGCATGATCCCTATAAGTTATTTAAAAATAAAAAATTAAAAAAAACCGCTCGAAAATAACTTTCAGCCGCTTAAAAATATCTTGAAAATAACATTGTGAGTGTACAAATTACAAAACCATCTACATTCCAACCACAAGGCCGAGAAAAGTCCCGGGACGGCCCGGTTTGGAAAACGTCGGGGCCCTCAATATAGGTTGTGTGGTATGTACTACGTGGCGACAAACCGCGGGCGGGACCGGGAATTGCCGCAAACAGGGTTGGCCATGTTAACTGCAGTTAGTCGAACTAGAGTCAGTTATCACTTAATAAAGATTAAGCACAGAGCAAGTGGATACGAAGACACAGACAATACAGTACCGGGAGGGCGAAAAAAGAATGGCGGAACCCCACAGTGAGATGATTCAGCAACTGCTACGGTTCCTGCCGATTCATTTTTCTGTCAGTTTATTTTATTCCTGAAAATGGAAGCGACTACCGAATACGATTCTGGCGCTGATTATGGTCTTTCGTTCGGAATGGAAATGTGGACGATCTGGTGACTTTTTCGATAGGATTGGACTGGATCTTCATGACTGGAAAAAACTGCCAGATTTAAAGGTAAAAAAACAATGGAAGTAAAAATTTATGAGGTCGTGGGATGTTGAAGAGCATTGCTTTTGAGTATTTACTTCTTCTGACGAGAAGCGAGAAAGATGATGAGAGGTGGCCCGGCAAATTCAATAAGATGTTGTTTTCCTCGTTGTTGTGTACGAGGAAATTTGTTATCCGCGTATTCAATGAGGTTCACCTGTAACAGAAGGTTTAGTTGAGAGAAAAGGACGGCAAATGCTTTAAATGACTGATTGTAGCTATAATACCTTAAAAGAGAGTTTTCTTGTTTTTGCCTGTTAGGTACGACTACGACTGTATGCGTATAACAAATCATATGCGGCGCCATTGATGTGAAAATCTTGGGATCGGTGAACGTTTTGAGGGAATAATATAGATTTTCTAGAATTGAATCGGTAGTTGTTTCTGTGAGAGCCGAATCAGAATTGGAAATCTGAAGCTCTGCCCCCTCAGCAATGGCAATGTTGCATTTGCTTGAAGACTGCAAGTTGTGGAAGGATTTTCCCAAAGGTTATACATGTACTTTTAGTTGATAAGGATGCAGAAACGCTTAATGACATTAAAGTCAGATTGGAAGAATGTAAATATAGAAGGTAAGAGAAATCTTGGAATCCTTTGGCTTTTTAATAGATGTCTTTGTGGTGGTGAAACTAGTTATCAGAAGTGTCCAGGGTCAGATATATTTATAGGTAAAGATGATACATTTCTTACGAGCTTCAATAATTTACAGTGACTGCGTTTGAAAGAAGCGAGGATGCAGTATCAGCGCTTGGGAATCCTTGTAGCTCTTTTCATGTAGCCTTAGTAGAGGTAATATTTTCTTATCCTAAACAAATTATTTCATAAATTTCATAAAACAAAGGGTGTTTACAGCAGAATTTGCATCTTTTTACTTAGCTCGGCAAATCTTTGTCATGTTTGGTCAGGCAGCAATAGGCGACGGACTGGACGGATTCAGCGTCCTTGGTGCCAAGAAACACAACAATATTCCCACAATAAGTGAGTCCAAAAGCATTACTTTCCTGGTTCTGCTGTTCCTTTTCCTCGATTGCCGAAAAAAATTAGATGCAGCTGTAAGGATTTTTTCTACAGTGTTATCTCTAAGCAAATTATATAAGGCTAGTCATTGAAGTTTGTGCTAAGAATAACTAAAAATGGACTTAAAAAAGGGATAAAACAAATGTTTTCATTAAAATATTTGTTTGTCCTTGTTTCGCTACAGTGATGTCCGACAACGAGAACAGATGTAGATCGTATGTATAATGATCGAGAGATGTGCTACGAGTTTCGCTGAGTCTAACAGCATAATAAATACTTTAGTAATGTACCTAAGTGAAGTTGTGTTCGTTAAAATCTGAGGTAGAAAATGAACAATCCTTGCAGCTAGGAGCGGTGGAATTTATGCAGAAACCTCTTTCTGATGAAAAACTAAGGAATGTATGGCAACATGCTGTCCGCAAGGTCAGTAAATGGATCCATTAAAATAAAGTTCGGTTCTTTATTGGTTTGTTTGCCACTCATCTGTTATAAATTAAATTCATGAACACTTTTGTAGTGCTGGATGAAGGGGAAAAGACACTTCCGCATATCTGAGTAAAATCTTTAGAAACAGAGCCGATGAATTCGTCAATTTCAGATGAAATTGCCAAAGGCGATGAGGAAGTAGTAATGTCTAAGATAAGGAAGATCCGGGCTTTATAATCAAGAATGAAAATCCTCATGTAAGTGAAATTTCTGCTCCTTCAACTCCTCAACAAGGACTGTGCAGATAAACTCAACTGCAAGACCATAAATAATGCTGAAGATTCCTCCATAATAAACATTGTCATGTGGTTAGGAAAGAGGTCCTCGAAAGAAAATCCCTAATACTCAGACTGCATGTGTGTAAGCAGCAGCAGCAGGATAAATGAAATTGCTCCTAACGACATAATTATGAAGAGTTGCAGACATCATCAGAATGTGCTGCAAACGGAGGTGGTAAAATCCCTGCTATTCGAGATAGAGGATGATCCATAGACTCGACGGATAAGGAATCTATCTAGCATGTAGCGAAATGGATCTAGAAGAAAATTTCAGATCCTGGAAATAGATCCTCAAGTGGTTTAAATGAGGTGGTTCTTTTCAAGATCACGGGGAACTCGATATGGATCTTTACAGTACATGAACATGGAATAGTGAAGTATTGGGAAAGATCTCACAAGAGGAGGCCTTGGAAAGGATCGCTGAAGTCTCAAAGAATGAGTGTGCTTAACAGCTTTCATTGTAAGCATCGCTGTCAATACACCAATTCTTAACAGTAGAGAAATGTTATCGGATGAAGCCATGTTTTATCCAAAGAGACAATTGTAAGAGATAGCGAAAAATCAACATGGCAAAAAAAGGTATTTGGTAATATGCTTAGGAAACAGTGATTAGTTCTGTAATTTGACTTTAAACATGGAAAAACATTTAAGACCATTGTAGAATCACATGTAATCCTAGAGGGACAATTTCACGACCTGAAAAACCTAAATCTTTAAGAAGAATTGCATAAGTTAAGTTCAAATCACCGAATAACATCAAAGTTGCTTCAAAGAACTTACATTATAATATGAATATGATACAATTAAATTTGGGTCTGTTATGCAAAATTTCATCAGGTTGGGAAGGTCTATACTATAAATTGCCAATCTATTGTTAGAAAATGCATTCGGAAAAGGCTTTATTAATCTTTCTCTGGATGTATATCAGTTCATTAATACAAGTAGTAGCAAGAAAATGTTGCTTGTTATGTTAAATCAGTTTGAAGTTAATCATAATTTGAGTTTCCCATACTCATGATGACCATTTCTAGCGCTGTTTTGAGAAAGTGCATGAATTTGAGTTAGGTTCACCAAAATGATTAACTAAAAATAACTAGTGATGAAATATGGACCCTAGTTCAATGGAAGTTATGAACTATTATAAATAAAATAAATAAATACAGTAAAAGAAGATGTAAATAAGTTTAAAAGTATTTAAAAGGAAATTCTAACCCTAATGTGTAAGAGAGAAGAGGAGATTGAAAACTAATTAACGATTTTATATATGTATATTGAGATTTGGTGGATTGGAAAATTTAAAGGCTGGAAACCAAGAAGTCCAAAAGGGATGGATCTAGACTTCATAACCTAGATTGAAGTTCTGGAGATGGATTATCCTACAACAGTGCTCTGGTCTGCCAATTTTGGTCAAATTATGTAGTAAACTGATCTCATTTTTAAGATGGTATGACAACCTTTGGTCAATAATAAGATGAGTAAGTATTGATTGTATGTCAATGTCGCCAATAATATGATTGGAAGAAAGACTGAAACCCAATTCCTCAATAAATAAAGAAAGACTTGAAGAAATCAAATGTAGCCATTTTCTTCTATGACCTCAGTTGGTACAATAGTGGAAAACTAACTGTCTGTTGCAAAATTTTAAACCCAAATGTAGTTCTATGTGTGTGTGTACAATAATGTGCCCTAGGTAGCTCTTATGCTGCCACACTTTGTGAAGTAGCGAGAAATAACTATAAAATGTAGAAAATGTAATAGAATGTATGCATGGAATAAAATAAAATCCTTCCCCCTATGAAGTGTGATACAAATTATCCTAGCCTTGTGCCTTGTGATGAGACTATATGGATTTAAGTGATCTTTAATGCAATAACATGGATGCAACTCTAGATGGATGATGCAGTGACTAGTTTTGGTCCCTCATTATGGTCTCATAACTTTATATTTATAGGGCTGTCTCTTGATCTAATTTTGTAATTAATGGGTGTAAACTGTTTGACCCGCCAAAAAGATAAGCAAGTCAAACACAGAAAGAGATTTTAAATGGTGAAATTAATTCTCATAAGGCACCCCAAACAATGGGAACAGTATGCCTATTTCTGTAGTCTTAATTCTTTTTTTAAAATAATTAAATTTGACCGAAAGAAGTACTGGGAATATGGTTGTGGTAGGTCAATGAGGATATAAAATAAAATAAGATGGCCAAAAGATAGGGGTTAATTAGTAGCTTTCTTCACTCAAGAACCTTCTAAATAGTAGTAAGAAACTGGATAAATAATATCTAAAGTGCATGATTTTGTGACTACACAGTTGTGTACTAGAATTTTTGATTGCATTGGTGAATATTATGATAGGATAGGGTAGAATGTACATATGGTGGGTGAAATATAAGTTTCACAACTCCCATTGGGTATGCAAATTGGTCAAATGTATGGACTCATTAAATGTGATGACACGATGGAGTAAATGAGTATGATGTTCATTTATCACCTTGGGTAGAGTTTTACTATTTTTGTACCTCATTTAAATGTGGGATTATTTGCAATATTTAAGAGACCACAGGGATGGATTAATGAGTAAAAATGGTAACAGGATAAAAGGGAGACCTTTATGTGCAAGATGCATATAAATAGTGTTTGAATAACCTTCATCAAATGGAGATCAAGAGATAGGACCATGTGTAGGAACTAGTGGGATGAATGTAGCTAAGGAAAATGATGTATTTGTATGATCAAATAAAAGATATCTTGCTACCAAAGATTTATGAATGATGAAAAGAAGTGCCATCAAATCAATAAGATTTATCTAGATTCAAAAGTTAGTGATAAGAGTAAGGACCTGGAAATCCTTTACCCTAAAATGATTCCACAATATTCATTTACTTTCATGGAAAAATTTTAAACTAATGAGTTTCCAATATTTATGCTAAGAAATTAGTTAATTCTTTACCTAAATGTAGGAGTAGGACGAGTTGATTCAAAATACACATACTTCATAAGAAATCAAATCTACATCAACATTAAGAGAAATGATTTTCAAAGTATCCTATTGAAGTTGTGCTAAGATTTTCATTGAAAAAATACCCATGTATGGACTCAAACTACAAGGAAATAATTTAGAGCATTACAAAAGGAATTTGTGAAAGGGTAAGAGGGTGTTGTCATGAAAAATATATTGCAATCAGAAATTGAAACTTGGAGCTATGAGAAACTAAGCCCACATTTGAATTTTAGTTTCCATGATCAAAAAATTCCTAAGTTTTAATGGCCAACCTGGGTCAATGACTCTGAAGATTTGATTAAATATATTGGATCTAGGATTTAAGGTTTTATTTTTGAAGTGTTTGGATTATTGGAAAAATACAAAGGATTAATTTCTAATGTAAATAATATGATGGAACTTAATTCTTGGAGGAATTATAGTGTGCACAAAGACATTTCCTCTATGTTAGAGTTCAAGTAATATATTAAGCATCTTGGATAATATGATTTTTATGTAATATGTGAGAGTTGTTGGTATAGTTAAAACAATCTGCATATTTAAGAAAGGTTTTCTCATTCAAGTTTAAATCTACTCAACAATTTTAATAGATTAAATGAACCATGTTAGGCTTCCTAATGGTGAAATGACATTCTCCTATATGATTTTAAGCTACTGTGAGGAGTTAGGAGGGAATAAATACATGCACTAAAATTCTATGTGAATCCTATACATGTTGGTAACATCCTATTTTTCTCACATCAAGAATTGACATTAATTTCATGAATAATTTCAAAATATGCAGCTTTCCCTTCCTGGTGGTTCCAGATTTTGATGGCCCTAAATTTGAGTCTCTAGAGAGATGGTCACCATGACATATGATAGGTGATATATTGGTAAATGTGTGATAAGTACCTCTAAATCTAATCGGTAATTTGTCTGTTAATAGAAACTCATTTATTTACCATGGGTGATTTTATCTTCCAATGAGGATATGTGAAAATTTTCTGAGTTGAAAACATGCCTTCCTATACAACCTAAGTCGTGTTTTTGAGTGACTGAAACTTCTTCATGAAAATGTTATAAAAACGATTATTCATGAGTTGAAATCATGTTTATGTAACCTCAGGTGATGACTTAAGTACCATTTAGAAACATTGTTATTCACTATTCTCTCATTGTGATGGGAATAGGATTAACTCTCTTTTGAATTACAAGGCAAGGTTTCAAGGATCACTCTCTTAAAATATGTCTAAGGCCTCCACAATTAATCCTAGTGATCACAAATCAACTATGCATGATGTAAACCATTTTTTGACAATCTATCACTTACTGAAATAGGTATTCAGTGATGTAGGGGTGGAAGGATTTCTCATTGAATGATTGTTGTCATGTGGCCACCTATTTTGACCAAACTAGGTGGTGCATTCTCATTCCTCATTTGAAGAGTGATCACACTATTCAATTTGAATGAGTGTTTAAGAACATACCAACTGAGTGACATTAAGTGAAACTACAAGAACAAAAATATCATTCTTTGATACATGGTGCTCTAAATGAATATCATCCTCTTACCCCTCCCTGGCATCCAGTATATTCTCCTCTATGTTGAATGTGAACCCAAGGTCAACATATACCTCTTTTCTCATATAAATCTCATGGAGAAAATTTATTTCTTGATCCTTCACACATGATTGGTCATGTAAATAGCCTTAGTACCTTAAGAATTAGCATTTGGATTGTTCATTAAGATTTTAAACATTATGGCAAGAGTCAAGATATGATGATCTCAACTTACTTTATGAGCTTCACATTTCACCTTTGAACATGATGATAAGCCCTTTTTTGACTTCAAAATTCACTTCTTAACCAAGATGTCACATGAGTGGAAACATGATTATTAGTATAGTAGACACATCTTCAATCCATTTCATCCTCATGGAAATAGGTTTCATCCTCTATATGAAGGATATTTATTTGAATGAAAATACTTGAAGGAATGTTTGAGGGTGAGCTCCATCTGTCCTGAAAATCCAACTGTATTGAAGCACTGTGAAAGCCACTCCTTGAATTGCAATATGTGAGCACATCGCCAAGTATTGATTAAGTGTTTAGAAACAATCTCGAGAGATATGCACCATTTTTTACTCTCGAGATGACTACCATCACCACTCATGGTGATCCTTCCTCATAATTCTCATGATGATCATTCCTTTGATGAATTGAATTTCAATGAGGTTCTTAGTTGTGTTTAGATCCTGAATAAGAACTCAGCTATTCTCTTGATTCACATGTTGAGTAAGTACATCTATTTTCACATTTTGATGCATTGTTTTATGGCTTGGACTCAGGTCGTGAGACTCCTAGAATCAGTTGTATAGAGGGCAGCTAATTGCACCTTTTGTATGTTGAGATTCTCATGACCTATCAGACTTCATCGGTCGATTGGTGAATACATGGAAGTGAAAGTGGGAACTATTGAGTTCATGTTGCTGGAAGTGTGATCATTTAGTGATGGACCTTCAATTCTCTCAAAGCAGGTGATCATGATGCTTTACAAGATTTCCTTGACACATATGTAAACCTACAAGTTTGTAAAATGGCATAATTACCTTGTTTGGTGATCCTTGCACCAATTTCATCACTAAGGGAATGTTAGAATTATTATAACCTTGCATATTCATCCTTAGCAGTGTAAAAAACTATATTAAAACCTTGGATAGATAATTCCCTCTGACCCAGGGTAAAGGTTGAATTGAAGGATTTTTGGTTAGATGAAGGATGCACAGTGACTGGAAGGATGAACATATTGATGTCTATCAAGAGAAAAGGGATTGAATATTGTTACAGTTTGACTAGGAAGTGTGAACATATTGATGTCTATCAAGAGAAAATCATTGAATATTTTATGAGAGCTTATAGGAGCTATAATTTAGGCATGCTTATTTATAGGAAATAACTAACTACATTTTTGTTCTTAGTTTTGTTACTGATTGATATAACGAAGTATTATGCTAAGTAAAAGCTCATTCCAAATTCCTCAGAGGTATGTGTATGAAAGAAGCATTTACTTCCAATACTGTTTTTGTCTAATTTTACATGGTTTTTCAATATAAAGTCTTAGGTAGTTGGGAACATATCGAGGGAGACCAATTTTTGGGTTATAAAAGAATAAACTTGAGAAGAACACCATTTTAATCAATTTTATCCATGTGGAATTAGAACTTGAAGGTGAATCACATGTTCCTAACCTCCACAATGTATTGAGATCATTACCAAGCACTAATTAAGTGTTTAGAAACACTCTTTGGAGGTATGCATTACTTGAAATATGATATGATTGCTAGCATCACCTTTGGTGGACTTGGATAAAAATTGATGCTCCCAAAATGTAAAGGATTATTCAAAATTTCCAGTATCTAATTTTTTTCCTTATAAATCCTTAGGGATCTCCCAGAATTAGCTGGAGAAGTCAAGGTTCAAAATTTGACTGCTCAATCCTTGCACCAGAAAAACCCACTATTGATTAGACTATCCCTGAATGATAAAAAATTTCCTAAATCTTCCTAAAATAATTCCAACACCTTTAAGGATTTTAAATGCCACCTTTATATACTTAATAAATTTTCATAACCCTCCCAGAGAATGCACATAGGCTCCGAAATGGCCAAAATTGGCTTTTCTAGGCTTGTCAGAGAATTAGTCTTTTACTGTACTTCAATGAATGGAATAATGGACATTGTTAATTTTTTTTGAAAACTTATACATGTTCACCCAATGCATTAGGACTACCTTCAAGGATAAGGTGATCATGAAACATGAGTTAGGTTGGCTTGGAGAGGGATTCAAGAAGATTTGGGAGCAATATTTCACATTATGGCTTGGTTTTCATGGTTTAAGTTTTACATTTTTGGGTTAGTCAATTCACATGACAACGTCTCCATATGAAGATCATCATCTTACCCTTCCAGGATTCAAAATCCTCCTTGAATGGAATCATATTAAGGATGCACTCATACACTTCTTTCTCATATCCATCTCATAAGAATAGGAGACTTCTATATCGTTCACACATGATGGTCCTGGATGCCTCAGTAGCCTGACTAGCTCATTTTTATTTGTTTCTTGAAGATATTTGGACAAAATGGTAGAGTCAGGATATGATTATCATCAATTCACTCCTTGATCTTCACATTTCACCTTTTAACATGATGATCCCTTCTTAATCTCACAATTCACCTCCCTGCCTAAGATGTCACCTTAGTGGAAGCATGCCTATGCTATATGGACACCCTCTTTCTCAATTTATCCTCATGGAGATAAGTTTCCTCCTCATGATAGAAGGATTGATCCCTGAGTGAAAATTGGAGGAATTTCTAAGAATGAAATCCATATTCTTGACCTCCACAATGTATTGAAACACTGTAAATTCCATCTCCCTAACTTATAAGATGTGAGTTCATTACCAAAAATTGATTAAGTGTTTAGAAAAACTCTCATAAAATATGCATTATTTGTGAGCCTGAGATGATTCCCACCATCACTCATGGTGATATTATCTTATCATGATCCTAATGACCATTCCCTTGATGATTTGAATCTTGCTGAAGCTCTTGATGTTTCCTGATTGCACCCAATTTTCCTTGTGATGTTTTAGATCCTTCATAGAGCTCATGATGACCATTCCCTTGATTATTTGAATCAATAAAAACTTATATATGTGTTTTGATTTATTATGTGTTATAAGGAATTACATGATTTTGTATCTTTGAGAAATTTTTGCTACCTTAGGGAGTTGTGAGGTTTATAAAATATAGTTTTTACATATCTAAAACTCCTACAAATGTCAATAACCAATCATGAAGGCCCTAAAACCTACAAAATGACTATATTCTTTCACAAAACAACTATCAATTATAGAATTTAAACCCTAAAATATTTAGGCTGAATGATGAAATTCTAAAAATACCTATGTATTGACTAGATTAGAATATAAAAAACTATCTTTTAAATCGTGACTAGCTCCATAAGATGTAGAGTGACCCTAATTTCTTATATTTAGTGTTTTACAAATTTCTCGTTTGTGATGAAGTTAATACACTAACTACTAAAGAAACTAGTAACTCAAGAATGCTGGAGGGTTTATGTTATCTCAGATGTGTGATGCTTGATACTGGTGTTAAATGATGGATCTTCCCTGTGAGGTCTGTAAATAAGATAGAAAAACAATGAGATTTGATTAGATAAATAGATGTGGGGGCTTCTCAACTAAGCAGATCCATGAAGCTTTTGAATTCCTTGGAATATGTCAACCCTTGTTTATTTAGAAAGGATGAAATAAATCAAGTACTATAGGTAACATGCAAAAACAACAACACACTGAATCTATAAACTGATTGAGATGGATTTAAAGCTGATTTGATTGAAATAACTGTAAAATAATTGTTGTCTGGTTTGGGTCGATGGCATCCTAGACTATGTAAAAGCAGGTCGATGGTGACCTGGGAGGATGAATGTGAGTATGTAGATAAAATATGTAGACCTGCAAGGTTTGAGAGTGATCCGGAGGCTGATTAGGACCTGTAACTACTTTAAAAGGATTTACAGAAGAGAACCATAGGTAGAGAAGTAGGATAAAGGATGGAAAAGAGTAGTTAGGATAGGTTAATAGATAAACAAGCCTCTAATCAACATCGACTAGGGAGGATTGCCGATGAATGTATCAGGAAAGTTTAAAGACAAGGATGAAAAGATGAAAATGGTAACCTATAAGCAAAAAGACATGTAGGAGAAGGCTGCTAAGTGTTTTTAAAGCTTTTATGTACCTACAATATGTTAGAAACAAAGCATGTCCAATAATATGATAAAGATATAGAAAGGAAGAAGATAATGATAAGAAGATCTCACAAACGATGATCATGAGCAATGTAAGCATGCTGGAGGGATTTCTAAGAGATATGTGGATGTCTCATGGCTGCTCAGGCACGAAGATGTTTAGGCTGGGAGAAAGCTTGAGGATTGCATGCATTTTATTTCTTTCCTGATGGATAATGGAAAGAAAAAACTTGGTTTATATGGGGTCAATGGCGATTGGGCTTGGTCACCGTTGACTACGGGGAAAGTATCCTCAATGGGTATGATTTTCTATTTTGATTGAATTTTGGTATTTTTAAAGATTGGTCGAGTGCTTTAAAGCATTATGCGGGAAAGGAATAAGATATGGGTAGTTAGGGCATAAAAATAGATGTGATAAAATCTAGAAAAGTAAGGGGATTTATGTGTAGGAAAAAAACATCCTAATTAGATGGTTGGTTAGGGAAATGAGAATTTAAATGATTAATTAATCAAGATGAATTAATTAATTAATAAGAACAATGATTAATGTGGATGGGATAATTGGGATTGTGAGATATTAAATGATTAATTAATTAATATTGCATAATTAATTAATGAGGATTGGATGGGCATTTGATTAAATTAAATTAAAAATTAAATATGCGCATAGGGATGAATGAAGACATAGATACCATAGATGTTGAAATTTACTAAAATAAATTTCAATTATAAGAAATAATAAAGGACTTTATTATTTATTATACTTTAAACATTTATTTTAGTAAATATATCCCTCCTAAAAGAACATATACAACATTACAAATAGGAATGCGAACATTTTATAACACTCTCATGTTTTAGTATTGGTAATCACCAATCCTAGTAATTCATAACACAATCATGTTTTTGAAATCACACTCGTGTTTCACTTAAAATAAAAAATTCGGCCACTTTTGGTCCCCCATCTCCGTGCACTTACCCATCTCCATTAGAGACATATGAGAAAATACATGTATGAGAATCATGAAGTTTATTCCATGAAAGGAGGATTTTAGAGCCAAGAAAGGTGAGGGGATAATCTTCATATGGATTACCTTGTTTCTAAGAATGAGAAATCATCTCATTTCATTGAATGTCATTTACTGGGTAGTGTTGCTAAACACTCATTCAACTACTAGTAGTGTGATCATAGCTCATGGAGGAACCACATTGCAATCACCTCATTTTAGCCATAGGATAGGAATCCCATTCAAGGATCAATCCTCTATCTACAAAGTGAGGATCTCATTTTGGTAAGAAGCAGACAAGCATCATAGAGTTGATTTATGGTCACTAAAGTGAATTATAGACAAAATTTCAAACTTGGTACCAATTCAAGCAATGGTAGGGCCCCTATTTCTATATGGATAAACATAATGAACCAATTGATATACCACACACACTCATTCCCTTCCTCTCCTCATATGGCACAAAAAACTACATTGATAAAATCTCTGAGGATTCATCAACTTGTTATCCCTAACATACCTATGATTAGTTACAAGAGCTGGGGGAGGGTGGTTATGTTTTTTATATAGTCAGTTGGAAATCCCACACCCTTCTCTCTCTATCTAATGTTTATCCTGGACATATCCACCCCTATATTTACTCATTATTCCCCACCCCTATCCTCAATATAGATATGGGGTAAGCAAACATGTATATAGATATGGTGTGTGCTCCCTATATTTTATTTTCCTAAAATATCTCTCGATAAAGAGTGTCATTTTGTTGGGTTTGATTATGTTTATTCATCATCACTCCCTCATATTGTATGGAAACTATATATGGATCCCTCCTGAGATGAATGCATGGATTAGTGCATGGTGAGATAGCTAAGATCCACTTCACCTATTGGACCTATTTATATAGCCGATTAGATAGTTCCATGCTTGAAAAGTATGTACTCGTCCTTAATACGATGCTACCCTTCTTCCAAGATGAAATTAAGGATTAAAATCCACACTCATGGGGAAAATCATGAGTCCATATATTCAAGTAAATATCATTATATTTGGGTGTTGTGTAGCTTGTAAATTTTAATTTTAACACATCCAAAACTCCTATAAATGTTAATAACTAATCAAGAAGGTCAAAAAACCTATAAAACGACTATATGTTTTCCTAAAACAAAGGCTAACTACAATATATGTGCCATGAAATCTTTAGGTCCTTGCTAAAATCTTAAAAATGAGTAAGTACTAACCAAATTATATTTTGAAAAAATATCTTCTAGATTATAATTATTGGAGCTATGGGACTATTTCAATCAGGTGTAAAGTGACCCTAATTTATTATATTTACTGAAATAAATTTAAAGTATAAGGATATCTTATACCTAAAATTTATTTTAGTAAATATGTCCCCTTACCCCTTCTAAAATCTATAACACTAAAAAATGTGTACGTGTACGCATTTTAGGTTTAGAAATTACCAAACCTGACAAACAAAGACACATACACATTTGAGCTAATTTTGAGTTTTTGTCCACTTTTTGGCTCCCATTTTGGTGCACTTATCCACCCTATAAAGGAAGAAGACCATGTACCAAGCTATTTAACAACTCTAATATCTTCCACTTGAATTTAATATGAGAGTAAAACCTACCTTTGAATCCCTTAGCTACTTTGTTACCTTTTATAACCCCACAGATCAGACTATTATAGATAGATCTAGACCTGATTTTGTAAAAAAAGACATACAATACAAAAGAGAATAAGTGCCCCCAAAATCTTCCCATATTCCACACAATTGAATATGAGCTAAATAAGTGTTGAAATATGATGCAAATGTGTTAACAAATTTTAATTATGAAGGAGCTCCATGCTCCCAAGATTCCTAAAATTGATCCAGGTAAAGCTAAGTGTTGTTTTGAAGAAGGAATTAGAACTTTCATTCAACATGTACTCATATGAATTGAGTATTCTGGAAGTGAAAATTTGTATAAAAATTGTACACATAGGTGGAAATCTATTTTTTTTGAAAAATCTACCAAAATTTCCCCATGGTCAAAAATGTGTTCACGGGTTAAGACCATACATATAGTTCTAAAAAAAGTGTACAATTTTGACCTTTTGTCAATTTTATGAAAATTTTGTGTATAAATGAATTTTTAGGTTCATATACTTTTTTTCTACATGCATATGCCCACATATCTCTATCTATATCTAATAAAAATGTAGAATTAAAATGGATAAATGCCCCCTCTTTTGAGGCATGTGTAAATACTATGTTGAACGTGTGGCTCAAAATAAATGGATGTGTATTGTTGAAGGATATGTTTGAGAAGAAATATATAATGTTGAAGAGGTGGTAATCTTAAAGAACCTATATGTATAAAAGGAAAGTTTTTTTTTATATGATGAAAACCATAACATGCAACTAAAACAATGTTGGCAATTAATAATGATAGTAGAAGCTAGAGAAACTAGTAATAACAATGTATGTAGAAGAGAACACAAACAAAAAAATGCATCAAATTACAAATAATGGAATAAAAAAGGATTTGATCCTAAAAAATGTGTGAGAGATTTTTAACATGAGTATCAAGATGATATTCATGTACATCAATGAATTTGCACTCAAAAATAAATGTGACGTATCTCCAAGTAATAAGCAAGAAATAACCCACAAGAAATTGTGCATGCAAAAGAAAATGTCTATTGATCCTCATAGATCAAATAAAGAAGTAAAAATATGAGTGTTGTGTAACTCCCATGCATGAGATCATCATACCTACACAAGGTAAAAAGGATTTATAATTCAAAATTGGAATGTAACTCCTATATGAGACACATTGACACATATGACATATTTTATGACAAAATTTTTCATATAACTCCTAGTGACACCTAATGACCTATGACTCACATAAGTGAAGTGACTCACCATGTGAGGTAGAAAATAAAATAATAAACAAATAATAGTGAAAAATTATCCTTCAAACTAACACCCCTCTCATCATAGCTTAGGATGAGGCATTTTGGTAACCACAAGGGGAAAACATCCACTTATAAGATATAAAATAATCCCCTAAAAAACTAATAAAGATGTGTCAAATGGGTCCGGGAAACTAGAGGCCTGATAAGGTACCCATGTAGAAACTACAATATTTCTATAAGAAGAAGATTGATTTAAAAAAATCTGAATATTAAATCTAATTTCAGAGTCAATACAATGATATACAATGAAATACAAATGCTAAGTACTTCTAAAGATGTAACCGTGTAAGAAAATGAGAGAAAATAGGGAACTTATCTAATTTTCGCTTATCTTGAAGTATACCCAAACTGAAACAACTAATGAACAGGTTGGGAAAAGTGTTGGGAATAATTCTGAAACTCACAAACTGACCTAGAAAATGACCTTGGGTAGGGGTGAGGGTGAATGGGTGCCAAATACCTTCTATAGGAACCTGTGACTTCTCAGAGAGTCAAAATATGATTTTTCCTGTGTTGTGAAGGTTTTGTTATCCTTCGTTTTTGGTGTCCTATATGCCACTGGATGATCTCTGAATTCACTGGTAACTTTTAAAACAACTGATATCCTGTAAAAACCCCCAAACTACATCAAATCCTAAAAAATAAAGATGCAAATGGGGATTCAGACTGACCCTGTCAGTCACCCAACAGAGTGAACTTACGACTGTGCACTGCACTACATCTTAGACTCCATGTAGTTCTATGTGCTTGTGTGTGAAATCGTGTCCTTAGGTTTCCCTCGCGTCGATGACACCAAGATAGCAAGTTATAGCTAGATAAAATGTAAATGTGTGGGATGGAATTCAGAACTTCCCCTTCCTATACAAGTGTATACAGAGTAACAAGCCCAAAAGTGCACTCCCTTTGATAGTAAGTAGATAAGATAGCCCTTGATAATTTTTCCTCCCTTATAATGGTATGTATGTTGCGTATATATAGGGATTTCCTTCTTGAATTTTGACACTAGTGACACGACATGCTAACTAGGACCTCAAGATAGGAGTAAGAAAACTGAAAAGGCTGACCACAAATGTCAAAAATGTGAACAAGAACAAAGAGGACAAGAGCGCCCATGGTGGACAGGAGTGCATGGGCACTAGTGTCCATATTGGGCATTGGTGTCTTGAGATAACTGATGACAAATGTGAAGAATACTGATAGACAGGGATCCTTGTGACCTGACCAAAACTAAGTACAAAAGTGACAGAAGTGAGAGAGAAAGACAATAGAAACAATCAAAGCAAGTGGATGGACTAGGAAGTGTGTCACCAGTGAATACTTTTCTTACTTAAGATCCATACATATAACAACATACTTGGTGGTATAGTAAAATAGTAATATGTGCATGATTTTGTGTCTACATTTCCCCCCTTTATGCTATTTGAATGAAATTCAAGTAGTGTAAAGGAAGTAAGGAACATACCTATGAGAAGTTCGAATAAGCCCTATAGCATAAGTACACATAGAATATGAGAACATATAGTGTGGCAAACCATGGATCAACATGCCAATCCATGTGGCATAAATAGAGACAAAGAACCATTGTAAGGAGCACTTGGATAAACTGACGATTTGATTCGAGTAGTTTGGAGATTTCAAATTTGTTGTTAATGGAGATTTAAAGGGGTGGAGAGTGATTAGTTCCCAACCCAATTTTATATGTTTGAAAAACTGAAGGATTTGGGCACCCTCCCGCCATAGAAAGAGTGTTAGGGAGAGAGGTCTAGTTTTAACCTCTAACCATGACTATATCCTCAAAAGTTCCAATCTACAGATGGATAAAAACCAAATTGTCTTCCATTTTGATCCATGTTTATTTTTGTGTTGAATAACCCATATAAGAGCAATATAGGAAAGGAAATGACTCATTGATATCAAAGTTTCCTTTGTATAGTGCAAGGCTTCCATGTTAGATCATGTATAGTGCTATAAAAATGATACTTCCATGTTAGGTCATCTAAAAAGTAAATCAATGTAACTCCCAAGTTAGGTCATCTCGGAGAAATAATGTGATGTTATTTCATACTGGTCAATTGACTTGATTTGAATATTAAATTATTTTTTTAAAATTAAATGTATGCGATAGATTACTCACGGTGAGATTTTCCACTTTTCCCTCTAGATTAGATCATTAGGGGAAATAGATAGAAATTAGAATAAAAAATAATTCAAATGTTGTATGAGAATTCTAAATTTGCGATTTTAAAATGTATTAGGAGTGTTAGTGATCGTATAGTATCCTGAGGGGGATTATAGGGTGATCCCTATTATATGCCCCCCTTTCGGAAAACTGGGGAGTGGTAGTAAGAAAAAGTGTTGAGCTGAAAGTAGATGTGGAATGATGTAATAGTGTGAAAAATGTAATATAGTAGATGTCGCAAAAATGTGTTTATGTTGAGTTTAAAATGTTCCAAATTAAAATATAGCATTATGGAATGTGTACAATATGATGGTAGGAGAAATTCTGAATTGAGTGACGTAGATGGGGAATAAAATGGAGTAATAAAGCTCAAGATATGATAAAATCCATGTGTCGTGTATGAGTTGGAAGAACAAGTGCAAATGGAAACCATAGTCAAATGGAAAATTGAAGTTTTACTTTGTATAGTAATAGTAAAAGGTGAATAGTAACTTCATTTAGACCATGCTTGAGTAAGAATTTGAGCTTTGGGATTGTAAAGATGCCACAAATTAGGGGAGTGAGGTTGACTAGGTTCAAGATGGTGGTTACGGAAATGGCGTCATAGACGATAGATGAATTGGTTAGTATGAGTAATTTTGAAAAATTTGATGAAATTGGTTTGATTTTGTCAAATTTTTTACAAAATTTGAATTTTTGAATTTGAGATCTTTTTGATTTTGGGTGTTTTCTGACCTAGGTGGGAGTGGCCAATACGTTGACATCTTTTAGGATTCTAATGCTCAGTTCCAGGTGTTAGTGACCTACTCCTAGGCGCACACGTCTTGCTCCTGGGCACTAATAACCCAGGAGGATTTTTTTTTATAATGTGAAAATTTGATGATTTGATGGTCCACCAATATCTTAGTGGAATTGTATTTTCATTATATGAGGTGTTAATGTCACAATTTTGTTAGTGTTTGTAATGTGCAGAGGGATATTCATTTGAGAGAGTAATCAGGTGTCAACATTTGAGTACACTATTGACTTTGGGATTATCTAATGCTGAGTGGGATATACTAAACCATGCCAACCTATGGAACATAACAAGGTTGGAGGAGGTACCCCATAATATGCCAATGATCACTACATTATACAAGAGGTAGTGTACAAATACTTGTATATTTTGGTTACCTACTGGGGAGTCTATAGTGACCGTAGAGGATGTATATTTCATATTGTGACTTCCAGTTGTCTGTGAGAGAGTACAGGTGATGGCCATAATGGATTTTCAAAAGTAGATGAGGGAATCTAAATGGTACTTTATAGGCACATGGGTATAGAAAGAGACCCATATTATTCTAGACACCATACTGAGATCAGGTGTTCTGTGATTTCATAATTTCATTACAGTGATTGTTACTTAATCAGTGACAGTGGATGGTGGTGGCATGGCCATCTTGTATAAGATGCATAAAATTTTTCAGTGTATAGAGGATCACGAGATTAGGTTTGAATAGGCATGATACATATTGGTGCATTTGTATAGATATCTACGTAGGTTTACATAGGAGAACCATGATGGTGGACATGGAGCCACCACATTGTTACATGTTTGGGGTTATAAGCACATTGCAATATTGAGGTCCCTTGGTGGGCCATGTGCAGAGTGGGTGAGGCTTGATATATTTTTTTGTGAGATGGGTAGGTACACAGAGTAGGATCTTGGAAACTATGAGTTATAGATCTCTACTTGATCGCATGGGTCCAGGGCCATATATATCAATGTTAAGTTATCAAGACTACATGGTGATGGACTAATAGGATGGATAGTAAATTTAAGTACATTGTATTCATCATACTATGTGGTTGGAGGATCCACTACCTGACAGGAACTATTTATAAGAATAGCAGAACGTATCTCAAATTTCATGCATGGCTTGTGTCCCATAGAGTTATCGAGTGAGTCAAGATAAGGACCAGGCCCCACAGAGCACTAGTTTGTCACTCTACATCCCAACATGACATAGATGGATAGAACGATATAAACTGATGTTTTTGGATGCACTCATGAGGAGATAATGGGTTGGTGGTTCCATATTTTTTAGAAATTTCTGGGTGCTAAAATTTCAATTGTTGTAAATGTGGCAGGTTTAGAACTTCTTGGATGAAGATGAGGGGAATAAATAAGTATTCCCCTGATGGTGATTCCCTAAAAATGATCATTAACAAATGCATGGGAAAGTATTTTTTGGTTAAGTATTGGTAAACAAAGTTGTTTTATTTTCATAATCACGTGTATTGAACTTGCAAGTGACAGATTAGATGATTACAAGTGATTCAAATTGGTAAATCATGGGGATTCAATCTACATTTTGACATATTAAGAGAATGTTAGGAAATAAGGGATAAAATATGTGGAATAATCCCTTACAGAATCGCAACAGTAGAAACTAATATGCAGAAAATATTACAGATCTCAAATAAAAGTGCAGAATAAAATAACACAACACAAAGAGACAATATTTAACGTGGTTCACCCAATTTGGGCTACGTCCACCAAGAATCACTTGCTCAAATTTTATTACAAGCCACCACTCTCTCAATACAATACCCAGATCTGTTTGGAGCTATGCTCAACAAACTCTACAGAATTCACACCCAAATTCAAAACACATCTTGCAATACATTATTGTATCTATCTATCATATGCATAAAACCATATAAATAGACAACTGCTTAAGCAGTTTTACAAAACCATGGGTATGGGCAAAAAACAATGGGCCAAAACCATGGGTATAAACCTATGGGTACAAAAACCATGGGCCCATATGAGAACAACCCATAACGTTTACCCATTACCCATGGGTTAATAAACCACCCACAAAAATTTTTTGGGGGCTTCACCCCCAAACCCCCTCGGGGCCTGACCCGCTCACCAAGTGGGACCGCCGTGAAAATACCCGAGTGTACAGTACTCTTAGTAAGTCTTCAACACTTTAACATGAAAATAGGCTCCACAACCTAACAATCTCCCACTTGGAGACTAGTTTTCCTCTGAGAAAGCTTCTCAACCCTTCACTAGTTTCCATGAAGACCAACCAAAGCTGAACACAGCTTCAGTTTTCCCTTATGACCACCTTGGTCATCATGTCTGCAATATTTTGACTGGTATGAATCTTCTCCAACTTCAACTTCTCTTCCTCCAAAGTTGTCCTGATGAAATGGTACCTTAACTGTATATGCTTCATCCTAGAGTGGAAAGTAGAGTTCTTAGCTAGGTGTATAACACTCTGACTATCACTATGCAGCTTTCCTTCCTCCTGCTTATGCCCCAACTCCTCAAGCAATTGTTGTAACCAAATCATTTCTTTGCTTGCCTCTGTGGCAGCAACATACTCAGCCTCTGTGGTTGACAAAGCCACCATCTTCTGTAGTCATGAAATCTAGCTCACTGTTGTCCCACCTACAGTGTAAACATAACCTGTCATGGCTCCTCCTGCTGTCTACATCTCCAACCATATCTGAATCTACATAACCACACAAAGTGGCTTCTGATCTACTATCGCATAAAAATGTCCCCATGGTCCCTCTCAAATACTGAAGGATCCACTTTAATACCTTCCAGTGATCTCTACCTAGATCACTCATAAATCTACTCACAACTCCCACTAGCATGGGCAATATCAGGCCTAGTGCACACCATGGCATACATCAAACTGCCAACCACTGATGAGTAAGGTACCTTGGACATATGGTTTCTCTCCTGCTCTGTCTTGGGACACTTCTCCTTTGATAACTTGAAATGGCCTGCCAAAGGAGTCCCAACTGGTTTAGCATCCTGCATGTTAAACCTCTCCAATACCTTCTTAATGTAATCTTCCTGAGATAAAGTCAGCTTCCATTCCTTCCTATCCCAAGATATCCTCATACCAAGGATTTGTTTGGCTTCCGCCAAATCCTTCATAGCAAAGGATTCACTTAGCTATTTCTTGAGTACTTTTATTTCCTGCATGTTTTTACCTGCAACCAACATGTCATCCACATACAAACACAAAATAATATAACTTCCATCCTCAAATTTCTTTGTATACACACAATGGTTAGAATGACATCTAATATAACCTTGCTCCATCATGAAGCTATCAAATTTCTTATACCATTGACGTGGAGCTTGTTTCAAGCCATACAAGCTCTTCTTTAGTTTACACACCATCTCCTCTTTACCTTTGACCTCATAGCCCTTTGGTTGCTGCATATATAGCTCCTCCTCCAAATCACCATGGAGAAATGCAGTCTTTACATCTATTTTCTCTAAGTGTAAGTCTTCAGCTGCCACTATTCCAAGAACAGTTCTAATAGAAGTCATTTTTACTACAGGAGAAAAATCTCATCAAAATCTATACCTTTTTTCTGTGCAAACCCCTTGACCACCAACCGGGCCTTGTATCTTTTCTTTCCTCCTTCTTCCTCTTTGACTCTGAACACCCACTTGTTCTGTAATGCTCTTTTTCCTTCGGGTAGCTTCACCAAATCCCATGTCTGGTTCTCCATGAGATCCTGATGCTCCTCATCCATGGCTTGCTCCCACTTCTTCCTGGCATCTACCTGTATTGCTTCATCAAAAGCTCTCTGGCTCTCCACTATCATTAAGTAATAAATAATAAAGAGAAGGAGAAAAACATTTAGGTTCTCTTCTTACCCTAGAAGACCTCCTCAATATAGGAGTTTGGGGTTCCTGTTGAGGAGGTTCCTGAACTGATTCATGTGTCACTTTCCCATCCAGAAGATCCTCTACCACTGCATATTCTTTCTTGGATTCTTCCCTGTTTTCCTGCAACTGCTGCTTATACATGACTTTCTCATTAAAGACCACATCCCTAGATCAAATGATTTTCTTGTCCTTAATACTCCAACATTTATATCCAAATTCATCACCACCATAACCAATGAAAGTACATTTTTCTGATTTAGCCTCTAGCTTGGTCCTATCATCCTTGTCTATATGGAAAAACACCTCACATCCAAAGACTCTAAGAAATGAATAATCAAATTTCTTACCATACCAAGCCTCCTCAGGTATGCCTCCATCCAAGGCACTTGAGGGTCCTCTGTTTATCAAGTACATAATTGTGCTAACCACTTCTATCCAAAAAGAAAGAGGCAGTCCTGCATGTAACCTCATGCTCCTAGCACATTCCATTATTGTTTTGTTCATCCTTTCTGACACCCCATTCTGCTGCGGAGTTCCTGGAACTGTATTTTTCCTGCGGATTCCATTCTTAGAATAGTAATCATCAAATTCATTGTTGCAATACTCCCCTCCATTATCTGACCTGAGACATTCTAGCTTAAGACCTGTTTCATTCTCTACCAAGGCTTTCCATTTAACAAAAGTGTCAAATACATCAGATTTGTTTCTAATACAATAAACTCAAACTTTCCTTGTTGCATCATCAATAAAAGTAACATAATAACTTGAACCCCCAAGAGATGATACCTGAGCTGACCCCTACACATCAAAATGCACCAGCTCTAACTTACTCTCTTTCTTTGTAGGTCCAACCTTGAGAAACCTTACTCACTTTTGTTTCCCATATATGCATTCCTCACAGAACTCCAAACATGTTTCTGTATATCCAGGAAAATCCTTCTTTATGATCTTCATGCCCTTATGGCTCATATGACTGAGCCTATAGTGCCATAATGTTGTATCTACATTATGAAGCCACAAGCTTACAAAAATTAGTACTATAAGTGGTTAAAAACAAGGTTCCAACCTTCTTACCTCTTTCCACCACAAGAGCACCCTTGGTAACCTTCCAAGAGTTAGCTGTAAATATCACAGTACAACCATCACTTCCCAACTGGCCCGCCGATATCAAATTTTCTCCTTAATGTAGGCACATGTCTAACATCCTTCAATAGCCATGTATTCCCATTCTGCATCTTAACCTGAAAAGAACCTTTTCCAACTATACTGCAAGGCTCATCATCACCAAGAAAAACATGCCCAAAATCCCCTTGAACATAATCAATAAAATAATGCCTATGTGGAGTAACATGGAAAGAAGCCCCCGAATCTAAAACCCAAGATTCAGTAATATTATTCAAAGAAAGAATCAAAGCATCCTGACATACATTACCCGTTGCCACATTTGCCTCCTTTTTTTCTTCCTGTTGATTCTTCTTGTCCCGAAGCTCCCAACAATCCTTCTTTGCATGCCCAAATTTCCACAGTTCCAACATACAATCTTGCTCTTGGATTTTGACCTTGCCCGATCTTTCGATTTTCCACGGTTTCCTCTATTCTTCTATCTCCCTCTAGTTTCCACTGTCAAAGCATTCCCTGAAGTAGAAGATTCCCTAGAGCTTTTTCTTCACATTTCCTCGCTTAGAATCACCCCTACAACATCCTCAAACTTCAACTTTGAGTTAGCTGGAACCGAGTTGCTTACCGCCATTACCAGGCTATTCCAACTTTCAGGTAAAGAGCACAGAATTAATAAAGCCCTAACTTCTTCATCAAATTCTATTATAACCGAAGCTAGCATATTTACAACCATATTAAAATCATTTAAATGATCTGCTACTGAACCATTCTCAGACATCTTCATATTAAACAACTTTTTCATTAAAAATATCTTGTTAGAGGCAGAGGGTTTTTCATACAACTTCCCTAATGCATCCATTAGTTCTTTTGTAGTCTTTTCCTTTGAAACATTAAATAATACCGAAGATGCAAGACACAACCGGATTGTCCCAAGTGCCTTCCAATCTGAAAAATCCCATTCCACATCTGTCATACTCGAGGGTTCGCTCACCTTCTCAGACAACGGAATATAAAGATCCTTCTGATAAAGGTAATCTTCCATCTGCATCTTCCAAAGACTGAAATTCTGCCCATTGAATTTATCAACCCTAGATCTTCCATCATCTACCATAGCTCCCACTCAAGATAAAACTTTCCCTGTGATTCAACACTTCAGCAAACCAAACCAGGCTCTGATACCAATTGTTAGGAAATAAGGGATAAAATATGTGGAATAATCCCTTACAGAATCACAACAGTAGAAACTAATATGCAGAAAATATTACAGATCTCAAATAAAAGTGCAGAATAAATAACACAACACAGAGAGACAATATTTAACGTGGTTCACCCAATTTGGGCTACGTCCACCAAGAATCACTTGCTCAGATTTTATTACAAGCCTCCACTCTCTCAATACAATACCCAGATCTGTTTGGAGCTATGCTCAACAAACTCTACAGAATTCACACCCGAATTCAAAGCACATCTACAATACATTTGCTTGTATATATATATCTATCATATGCATAAGACCATATAAATAGACAATTGCTTAAGCAGTTTTACAAAACCGTGGGTATCAAAACCATGGGCAAAAAACCGTGGACTATCCCATAAACCTATGGGTAGCCAAAGAGGTGGTTTTACAAAACAATGGGTACCGAAAAAACCATGGGCACAAAAACAGCCCATAACGGCTACCCATTACCCATGGGTTAATAAACCACCCATGAAAATTTGCTTCAGGGGCTTCGCCCCCATACCCCCCTGACCCGCTCACCGGCGAGCAAGACCACTGTAAAAATACCCGAGTGTAACACATAGAAGGTGTACCACACTCTAACATGAAAATAGGCTCCACAAACATAACAAATGTACCTCCATATATTCTTGTGGGAGGTGGGATGTTGGAGTTAGTAGATTCCATTTCAAGTGAGCATACCCATTTGTTTGAGGTAGTGGCGATAACAATGGCTACATGTACCGTATTATTGAGTAAGCATGAGGAGGCGTAGTTAGAGACTCAATAAGCTAGGGAGGTTGTAGGAGGATGAGCCCTAGCACATGATGTGTTCACGAAGTATGTAGAGTTGCAGAGCCTATTCATGGAGTATTCGGGAAAGGTGGTTATATTACATAGACAAGTGGAGAGATATAGGGGTTACGACCAGTGGGGTGGATTAAGCGGTGAAGTATCTAGTTCTAGGGCTCCCGTAGTTATATGTAATGATAATGTTAATGATGTATGACATATATGGATGTAGTGATGCATAGGGGCTTGCCTCCAACTGATTGTATTTTTATAATGATGATTTTTGAATATATATGTATATATATGTGGATGATTCACATTATTGTGTTGTGTTGATGTTATTTGATATGTGATGTGATGATTGTTGTTCATATGTAGATGTTTGATTTACATTGTGTAAATGATGATATTGATAAATGGATGATGGTATAGATAGGTAATGCTTGAAAATTGGATTGTATGTACGAATAAAGATGGATAGTATGTGATAAATAGTAATGGATATATGTATGAATTAAATGGTGTGGGATAACAATGTGATTGAAATGATCATAAAAATGTATGTAATCACGTGTAAGCATGATGAAGATGGGGGAAAGAAGAGTGATTCCCAAAGCATGTATGTGTAGGAAGATGAGGTTCATTTATATAAGACCCCTCGAAAATCAAGAATGAACCATAGAACAAGAGTGCATCATCAGGAAATGGTGTGATAGTGTACACTAGATAGATAGATCAATGAAGCATATAGCACAAAGATGGAGTGGGGTTATTATTGTAACATATCCCTCAATAGTCATGTAAAAACCATAAGAACATGAGTGCATCATTAGGTAATGAGGTGAGAAAAATCACCTACCAAAGATGAAGAGGTTGATAAGGAGTGGTAGAAGCATGTGAACTGGTACCAATATGAGTGTAAGAGACAAACTAAATGTTGGATGAGATGGTTCTAATGATGGGAGATGCAGTGGTAGGAAGTACAAATGTTGATGACTTAGGAAGCCAATGTGAAGTAGTAGCACTATGAGGTGGATGAGATGATGTTGTGGTGGATGAGTGAGGTGGAGGATGCAAATGAATGATGATCTTAGGAGATGAAAAAATGACTACCTTAGAAGTGGGTGGAGGAGACAAGTGAACAAAAGTGGAAGCACACTTATGTAGAATTGGAGAAAGAGAATGCTCACGAGAGTGAGAGCCAAAGGAAATGACACCCTTGTCTTCTAATTTTTGTAATTTGTCATGAAGGGCACAACAATCATTGTCATGATGGCCATTGATGCGGTGAAAATTGCAATAAGGGAAATCACACTGGTGATGCAAGTGATGAGGAGGATGATGTTGATTAGAAGGAAAATGAATTAAGTTCTTATCAAGAAGAGCACACAAGACATCATGAGGCTTAACATCATGCGAGAAATGTAATAGATCCTTAGTATAGGTTGGAGAAGACTTAGGTAGAGAGTGATGCAGGTGGGAGATGGAGGATGATTATGTGGTGGAGGAGATGGAACATGCTTGCGAGGTGGAGGAGATGGAGACCTTAGAGGATGCTTAACATATGGAAGAGGAGAAGAAGTAGAATACACAACAATAGAATAAGTAAGAGGATCTATAACATGTGCAGTAATTAAATCTTGTTCTACATCAATGAAATTATAGTATAGAAGTGTAAACGATTCACATGTATCATATTGTAATCTTTCTTTTAATGCAGGAATCAAGCCACGAAAAAATATAAATTGCTTTTCTAGATCAATGGGATGAAATACTAAATGATGCATGCAAGAATTGAAGCATAAAATGTAATCTAGAATAGGTTATTTCTTTCCCTGATGTAAGCTAGGTAAGTGATTGTGTGTAACTCTAGGACCATTGTTAAGCATAAAGTTGCATCTAAGAAAAACATCTTCCATTTCACAATATGTACTAATAGATCCAAAAGGTAAAATGAGTGTACCATTGAAGAGCATCATCAACAAGACTATGATGGAAACGTATTTTAGTAATAATTGATCACTTGAATAAGAATACATAGCTAAACGATAATGCTTAAGATGTAAATAAGGATTGTCAGTGCCATCAAAACATGAAAATGTAGGCATGATAAAATCCTTAGGAAATGTTGAATTGTGAATTTTCTTTGGAATAGGATTGCCATGAAGAGAGTTATTATCAATAGAAGCATAATAGGATTTTATTTCAAGAGTGAGAGATTGAACTTGAGATTGCAACTTGCCAACAACATGCATGAGTGATAAAATATCATGTGAAGGAATCATAGAAGATGTGAGAGGAACATTGAGAGGTTGAAGCTTGTTGTTATGAGTGATCATGGGAATGTGAGAAGAAGAAGTGAAAGATGAAGATGTTATGGGCACACTAGATGTAGATGTAGAATAAATAAGAGGAGGTATACTAGGAGGAATAGAAGAAGAAACATGAATATCATCTAGAGAAGAAGAAGAGGAAAGAGGAGGAGAAGAACATGGAATATCAATAGAAATGCAAGAAGTAGAAGAAACCATGAGAGGTGAACTAGTAGGAGTGGTAGAATCATCATGAATGACCATTAGAAACAACCTCAGAAGTAGAAGAAAGTGGAGTGGAAAATTCACATTCAACAGTCTTAAGAGAAGTAACATCCTCACTAACATGTTCATGTTCAGAAGTATAATCAGCATCAATATCAGACAAAGTTTCACATGCAAGTATTTCATCAAGCGAGTCATCAACATATAGAGAAGTAGGAGAAGAAATATCATAAGATATATCTTTACAATCATTAGAAACATTTTCAAAAATAAAAGAAACATGAGATACAACTTTACATTCATCCTGACTAGTATGAGAAACATCATCATGCACATGTACATTTTCATCATTGGAAATAACATGATTTTTATCTACAGTATCACAATCAAGACCAAGCATATAATCGATAATAGCATCATCAAGATGTTTAGCATAAATAGAAGAAGGTGGAGTAGCCTTGGTGACTATGGAAGAACAAGGAGTACATCCAAGAAAAAAATTTTGGTCCAGAGAAACAATGATTAGAGTAGAGTTGGAGAAACTAGTAGGAACTTTGTGTTTATTAGCATCAAGAAATATTTGAACATTGTCATCAAATTGAGCATTACGATAAAGACCAAGAAGTTCATCCTCAAAAACATCATCAAGGATAGAATTGATACTATCATGATGCATAGCTTGCCTAGGAGAGGAAGATCTACTTTTAGCCATGTCGGTTTTGTGGATCCTAGGGCAAGGAGTTCTAAGAGTGGGGTTCACCAAATGATTTAATAAAATTTGAATATTAAATCTAATTTTAGAGTCACTACAATGATATACAACAAAATACAAATGCCAAACACTTTTAAAGATGTAACTATGTAAACAAATGAGCAAGATAGGGCACTTATATGATTTTCACCTATCCCAAAGTATGTCTGAACTAAAAAACTGATGAACAGGCTAGGAAGAGTGTTAGAATGCTTGATATAAATTATGGAACTACAAAGACTAACCTGGACAAGGGTGCCTAGGTAGGGGCAAGGGAACATAGGTGCCCGAGATACCTTCTATAGGTGCTGTGACTACTCAGAGAGTCAGAATATGATTTTTCTTTGTGTCGCTAGGGTTTCACTATCCTTCGTTTTTGTTCACTTATATGTCACTAGATGATTACCAAATTCACATGTAACCTACAAAATAAATGATATCCTACAAAACCCCAAAACTACATCAAATCCTAAAAAGGAAATATGAAAATGGGGAGTCAGAATGACCCCAAAGGTCACCCGACAGAGTGAACTTATGACCGAGCACTACACTACATCTCAGAATCCATGTAGTTCTATGTGTTTGTGTGTGAAATCGAGTCCTTAGGTTTCCCTCGTGTCGATGATGCCAAGATAGTAGGCTGTAGCTAGATAAAAATGTAAATGTGTGGGATGGAATTAAGAACTTCCCCTTCTAATGCAGTGTATGTAGAGTAATAAGCCTAAAAATGTAGTCCTTTTGATATTATGTAGATAAGATAGCCCTTGATAAATTACCTGCCCTTATAATGGTATGTATGTTTTTTTATAAATAGGGATCTCTTGCTTGAATTTAAACACTAGTGACAGGACATGCCGACTAGGACCTGAGATAGGAGTAAGAAAACAAAAAATGCTGACCAAAAATGTCAAAAACATGATAAAAAACAAAGAGGACATGAGTCACCCAGGGTGGACAGGAGTTACCTAGGCAACTAGTGTCCAGACTAGGCACTTGGTGTCCTAGAGATAACTGACAAAAAATGTGAAGAGACTGACAGATAAGGAACCCTGTGACTTGACCAGAACTAAGTACAAAAGTGAGAAAAATGAGAGAGAAAGATGATAGAAACAATCAAAACAAGTAGATGGACTAGGAAGTGTGTCACCAGTGAATACTTTTCTTACTTAAGATCCATACATATAACAACATACTTGGTGGTATAGTAAAATAGTAATATGTGCGGTACAAATTCCCAAGAAGATGAACCTAGCAGAAGCCACCTCGTATCATGTGAAGAAGACTCCTAGAGTGACAAGGTGTTGTTCTTATCCAAGGAACAATGCTCCATATGTAACTGGAATGCTCCATATGTTAACCGCAAAAAAACATTCAAGAAGGAAGATTGAGAAGTATAGAAGAACTAATGTCTCCATGTAAGAGATGGTAGGTGCATCAAAAAATAACTCATCAATATGTGTGTTATCCAAAATTCACCCCTCAAGGTAATTTTGATAACGTGCATCAAATTCTTTTAGTCCCAAGCAAATAGATTGATTTAAGGCCTGAAATCGTGTTTTTGGAGCCCCTTCGGCCTCTTTCTAACTCTCCCATCCAAGAAGAAAACCAAACAGGTTAGAAAAGGTGAAAAAATTGCAAAAACCAAGCTTGGGGCTGAAAAAATGAAGAAAATCAGCTAAGTCCTAGTCCAGGCAGCAGTTGGGACAGTTGGGACGTCGGGACGCGAATCGGCCGAAAAGCCACCAGGCGGTCCGCGCAGCAGTTGGGACAGTTGGAACGTTGGGATGTGAGGGACGTGAAAAGCCGAACTGGCCGAAAGTGGAAAAAAATCGCCAAGTTTTGTTATCGCGTGGTTTGGGACATCTGGGCCGTAGGTACGCGTGGGACGCGAACCGGCCGAAAAGCCGAAAAGACAGTCCATTTCGGGCGGTTCGGAGATATTTGTCCCAGGCAGTCTGGGACAGTTGGGAAAAAGGTACGCGCGGGATGCGAACCGGCCGAAAAGGTGAAAAGGCAAACAAAGAGGGACAAGGAAAGCCCAAATCAGCCGAAGCAGGAGATTTTCGTTTGGGGACAGCCGGGCCAAAAGTATGCGAGGGACGCGAAAAGCCAAAACAGACGATAGCAAAGAAGAAAAGTCAACGTTTGACCCGTAAAACTTCAAATGGCCATAACTTTTGACTTCGAGCTTTGATTTTCATAAAATTAGACTTTTTGGAACGGGCATGACGTCTTCTACGCACTCATCCATGCTAAAATATAATTAACTAGTGCACTCATCCATGCTAAAATATAAGTCCTCATCATTAGAAATGTGCCTGAGCTTAGAAGTATCATCAAGTACAGGTGAATCAGATGAAGAATATGAAGGATGGGTAAAGTGAGATATGGAATATATCCAATTATTATGATCAACTAAACAAACTAAATGATAATTTCACTATGTAGCTCTCTGACATATATAGAATCTGGAGTGAACTCGACCTACATTCCCTGACCAAGGTGAGTAATCTGATTAAGTGATAGCAAATTAGTTGTAAGTGACAAAATGCTTAGAACATTATTAAACATTCCACTATTCACTTCAACAGACCTTCTCCTAAAAACCAGAGTAGAAGTGCTTATTGGAGCTCAAAATTACACCCTTCCCTAAGAAGAATCAGGATCCAATAATAATGAAATCTAAACTATATATATTCTTCTCAATCCAAAAACAATACAAATCAAAATAACATATGGATTTGCAAACTATAATTTTTTTTTGAGGACATCATCTTCCATTTTAGTCTTAAGACCATTCCCAACCATTGAGAGTATTATAACACAACAAATAGGCATGAATACACACAAGTAAATAGAGCCAAAATAAATATAGAACACTTTATTAGGAGATTTACAACATCCATGCCTCTAATGAAATATTTCAAGAGGAGCAAAGATAAGATCCTTTTTTTCAACATTAAGATAATATGTAAAATAAGATATCCTCTTTATATAACTTGTTCGATTCAAAGTGGGTTTGTACAAGAAATAACAATGGAAATTTCATTCTAATATAAATTATTTAACCTTCCTTCTTTCATTATCTCTTACAAGAAAACTATAACTTACAATGAAATTGGAAAAGGCTCGCTAAATAGGGAACAAAAAGTCAAATTATTTAGAAAAATCACCTTTCTTCTCCAAGCAAGAAAACTCCAACAAACCTCAAGACCGTGCTCTATTTTTGAATATGATGTCTCCAAAAACAAGAGAGGTGGCTTGGTTTTCACCCAACCTATTGGCATCATTACATTCCATCTCCAAAAAAAGAGGACATGTTAGCCTCCCTCCAAGCCCATGGGATAGAGGTGTTGCATGCCTCTAAGATGTACAAAGTATGGGAGAAATGAGAGGGTTTCTTAACACCAATAAATAAAACCAACATCAAACACCAATAAGAATATACAAACTCATAATGAGGGGGAAGAGGGAAAGATTTCCAATTTGATCACATTTTTAATTTCAAATACATTTATCACTTTGCAAGAATTCTTAAGAACCTGTTTCCTTATTCCTTCCATAAATCAAAACATAATCAGGAAGCTCAATGTTTCTCAAGATGGGTTCATACCTCTTTTCAACACTCCAAAATCCATTTCAAGTAAGATGGATGGAGAAAAACCAATGAAATACAAGATTAACCATCATCAACTTACACACAAGGGAAATCCTAAGACCAAAAAACATACCAATCCAGAATTTTTTTAAACAACATAAAGCCAAACCAAGATGTGTGAGACCTACCTCATAAGTAAAGAAAACCAACTTCCAAGTACAAGACAAGCTCTCCAAACTCCTAGATCCTCCCATCTCTCCCCAAAAAACCAAATGAAAAAATGAGGCAAAAAGTCCCTACCCCCTTTAACGTGGAGGAATAAGAAGGAGAATATAAAGTATTATCACAATTAAGAGGGTGACATGTGTCACCCATATCCTTCTCAAAACAAGACACCCCCCATGTCCCCATCACATATAAGACAAAATACTTAATGGAGGAATATCCTGCAAAATTAAAAAAACAAAACAAAACAAAATCCACTCAAAATTAAAAAGTGGCTCATAAAAAAAATGGTTAATTAATTTAGATGTGGAAAGAATAGGCTCAAATGGGAGGGAAAGGCCCATTTGAACCTTAAAAAATGTCCTCCTACCCATAGGTAGGGTCCAAGGGGTCCATTTTAATGTAAATGAGACCCCATACAAGTAAAGAACCTCTTACAAATTCCATTTTTATCCCAAATTCGGGATTGGGAAAATTGGCGCACTTTGAGAGGTGGTGGGGCCCACCTAGCCCATACTTAGGAGGTCCAATACCTCATTAAATATGATTAATTAGAAAAAAAACCACTAATACAAGTATGAATCATTATACCCTTAAAAATGGATTTAAATCAAGAGGTTAAAATAATTAGCACTAAATGAGTCCAAAGACGCAACAACCCAAGGTGACCATATCAAATAACAAAACATACAAAAGGAGAATGTTTTTCTCATTTCCACTCGAAAACAAGGACAATACAAGATAAAACTCAGTCAAACAAAGGGGTGAAGATTCAACCCAGACGGCCACTTGTGCAATCTTAGAGATGCAAACCCTGAGTCCCACATTCTCCTTTGGTGAATTTGCAACCTGCACACTTGATTCACATGTCAGCATACCTTCTTGATATAATAAATCAATTGAAATGATACTACATATGTCCAAATAATCAAATCAATTATGAGCTACATCATCCAAATTAAATTTTCAATTAATATCCATAATGAGGTAAATTGCCAAAATAACATAAATCCATAGTATATCAAGATATAAACCATATAAATCACATCTCAATAGAATGTATACCAACATCACCAAAATAGGCAATAATGGTAACAATAGCAGATTGGACCGTGTGTCTCATACACAACCTGTGAAGTCAGGTTAATAAAGAGATGAAAAAATTGTGTGTGTGTGTGTGTGTGTGTGTGTGTGTAGTTTAGATTACATTATTATTGGATCAAAGTAGGTTTAAAGGAAGGGCATAATTCATTCCTTCTGGGATAAAGATACTATAACTTGTTGCAAGTATATACTCATTTATTCAATTTTGAATGTAAGAGAATTAATTGTCTTTTAATTATACAAAAATTTCAAAGTAGTGTGAGCTTTAGAACTTTGGATGCTCCGTATAATTGCTAAATGATGTAATTATTCATTAAGTTTATTGAACAAAGGGGTTTGACAGGAAGATGGAAAATTGGTTGTGATATTTTTGCTTTATATATATAAGTAATGCAAGAATATTATTTTAGAATGGAGGCACTCATATGTATGCCAATGTGTGTGTGTGTGTGTGTGTGTGTGTGTGTGTGTGTGTGTGTGTGTGTGTGTGTGTGTGTGTGTGTGTGTGTGTGTGTGTGTGTGTGTGTGTGTGTAGTTTTATACCATGTTGGCCATAAGAGGTTTGAACCCACGATTTCAACATGCTTTCGTAGGGAAATCTCTTGACAAAATAACCCATCAAAGTAAACTATTCAATCCATTTACAAGCACAAACAAATTCACAAACATGCAAAATGATATCTAAAGAAGGGGTATTTCCTCGTGGAACATCTTCATAAAATAATTGTGTTGTTGCTTCCCTAGAGGCACCATCATACTCAACCACAGTTGTAATAACTAGAATTTGAGTATGGGAAGCCATATTAAAAGTCCATTTAAGGGAGAAAGCATAATTGATGAAAAACACGAGAAGAAAATAATGTATTTACAATAAAAATGTGGTATGACAATAGGGTTCAGCAATAGACTATGATGACATGACATAAAAATCCTAGTAGACAACGCTCTCCAAACTTTCGATTATACTTGGTGTCTTTTTCTCTTCTTATTTAAAAGAGATAATCAAAAAATTGTGATATACTAATTATATGGTGTAGTTTAGAGCCCATTTTTCTCTTGGAGATATATTTATGAATATAATGGAGTTAAATTAATGTTAGTAGTTACTAATCATTAAACAATTGATAAAGAAGGTGATACAATTATTAATTAATATGCTAGTTTTCAATAAGTAAAACGATGTGAGAAATACAAAATAATGGGTCTCACGTGATATCTATCTACATATTTAAAAATAATGTATTTAAGACAATGTTCTATTTTATAATCATACTATTTTGAGACGAATATGAATGTACTATTTTTAAGACAATGTGTTGATAGATATATATGTAAAATGTGCAAGCACACATATGTATGTGAATGGTTTGACAAAAAACTGAAATAATGTGATTTTATGGACTTTTATGATTCTAAGATATGCAAAGAATAGTAGTCTAGAAGATGGTTTGAGACTTTTCAAAGCAACACCTCAAAGTAATGACACCCCACCTCTATTATTTTGGAGGTACTATCCCCTACAAAATTTGAAATTGGTGAATTTTTTTAGGGATGAATAGGAACTGGGTTGCCAATTTTTTTGGGTACAAGTTAATGTTTAGGGTTTGGTTCACCAAGGAGTTTCCATCGACAAACAACTATTATCATTCAAATCACCCTTATATTAAAATTAAAATATGTCAAATTCACTTCATATACATACACACACACACACTATTTATATATATATATATATTGTATTTATAATTCATTATTCATAGTTCTAAACATAAAACTTTGGAACCTGCCCTTCCATAAATTTGATTACCAAATATTTCATTTAGGCTTTCTACTTTCGAAATTGGAGGACTAGTCACCAGAGGCAGATATTTTCTTTCTACTTTCAAGGTACTTTAGTTTGTTCTGTAGCATGTAGGTAGCATACTGTCTGGCATTTACATGATATCTTTCAACATGAAGGATGCTATGAGTAGCATGCTCCATGCTATCTGACTAGTAGCATTCAATGATGTTGACCGGTAATAGCATGCAGTATGCTACTAGTCAGTAACATACTAGCATGCTACCAGATGACATATTAGATGCTACCAGTCCATAGCATGCAACATGCTACCCGGCAGTAGCATGTAGTATGCTACCGGCCGAGTAGATGCATGCTACTGGCCGGTAGCATGCTACATGATACCAGCTGGTAGCATGTAGACATACTACCACCTGATAGCATGCATACATGCTACTGCTACCAGTACATCATGTAGTATGCTACCACCTGATAACATTCTGATACCGGTTGGGAGCATACTGCATGCTTCCTTGCAAGAGCATGCATTATGCTACCAACCGGTAGCATCCAATATGATTTTGATTGCATTTACAAATTTTAGAACTGTTTAGATGTTGATTACATTTATCTAATTTAAATATTTTCATGGATAGGTACAATGGCTTCTCTGAACAATCAACAAAAGGTAGAAAAATAAAAAAGAAAAGGTAGCATAACAATTTTTTTCAGCCCCACAAAAAATGAAGACCCAAGTTGCTTCCACTGGAAACATTAACACGGGTACTGGTAAGTTGTAACAAATTATCATAACCTTTTCCTCTTTTTTCGTCAGTACAGTTTAATTTTTTTAATATCTTTGTAACATAGCATTTTTTTGTTTTTGAAAATAGAAACCTCTTATGTAAATTTTATTCAGAATGAAACAATAAACTAAAACATAAACCCTAAGGAAACAATTATTTCAGTAGATGAAGATTTTATTGACCCAGACATGCTAGAACTTGAAGATTGTCCCAAATGCCAAATGCATTTAATATATGAATGTTCAAATGAAAATATTCCAGCAGAAGATGATAATGACAGAAACCTTCATAAAAATAAGTCTGGGAGAAAGAAGAAAACATCCTAGACAATTGGAAGGTCATTTCAAGTAGATTGGGTAGAAAAATACCCATTTATTGAGCCTGTACAACTAGATAATGGTAGTGATACTCCCAAAGAATGTAGATGTACTATTTATACTTGGAAATTGGGTAAAGAACATAGAATGCAACTTAAATTGGACACTATAGAGAAACATTGTGGAAAAGTATATTACACAGTCACTGACAATGATGGAAAAATAACAAAGACTCATAGATGGAAAACTGCAAAAGAGTGCATGCATGTAAGATATAAGGAGGAGTATGACAATAAGATGAAACACACTCAAAAACTTCAGGAGAAAGGAGGAACCATAAATGCAAATTTTGGAAAAGCTACAAATGAAAATCTGAAGGCAAAAACCTCCTAGTTTTCTACCATATTCTTTATTTTGAAAATGGGTAGACCAATTTCAAATTTTTCAGAATATAAAAAATTGTTCAAGTTCAATGGGTTTCCAAACCTTCCAAATTCACATTGGTTAGAGATTAGTGCTTGGGAAATGGCGAGATGTCTTGTGATGATTGAACAAGAAGATCTGAAAGAAAATGTCAAGAATGCAAGTTTCATCTCCCTTTCAATTGATGAGGTTACAACTATTGATAACACTTCTTGGGTTTGCATGCATGTATATACATTCCTAGAACCACACCAGGACACCTCATCTACTATCGGTTCATAAAATGCAAGAAAACTGTAATGCTGAAAATCTTTCCAAATTGGTGATATCTAATTTGAAGGACATAACAGGAATGGATAATTATTCTATAGCCACAAAGCTGATTTGTGTTGGTGCTGATGGTGCATCAGTGATGCAGGGTCACAGAAATGGTCTATGTGTGTGTCTCCAAACATCTATTTCTCCTTACATGATTCCTATTCATTGCATGGCTCACAGGATGAATCTTGCATATAAGATAGTAAGCACATTCAAATGTGTTGAGAAATTTGAAGAGCTTATCCATGAAGTGCATGCCTATATGTCAAGCAGTCTAAAAATATTTCTAGAGTTTCAGAAGTTTTCACTTGGGGTCACAGATGGTAAGAAACTTCTTAAAGATGTTGATACTAGATGGATTTCTATGTATGAGCCTGCACGTAGAGTTTTTGAGGAATATCCATCTTTAACTAGTTTTATGCATAAGAACCATAGTAAAGTTGACAGGGAAAAATATTTGCTTTACCACCTTACAGACTTTGAAACATTGTTAACACTTTGCGGGATTCTTCCAATGTTGCATGAGATGAATTGCATAACAAAACTTGCACAAGAATGATCCATATATATAGCGGACTTCATTAGGTTCAGGAAAAGGGTGTGTTAGACTCTAGATATGTTATATAACTCTGATGACTATTTTAAAGGACATGTATTTAGTCACTGGAATCTCTAATAGATTTAAAGGATCCTAACTGCTACTTCAGATTCAATAAATGTGGTCATCTTTGTATCTTTGTTAACGGGAAGGAGATTAAAATGCACACATTCAAAAAATGAGTGGATATTGTTGGAGTAGAGCTTGAAGAAGTTCCTATTACACGTAATTTATATGATGTTATTATATCTGAAACAAGGATTTTTTTTAGAAAATCTCACAATGTTTATCCAGTGAGATCAGAGATCATTTTAAAAAAGGAGAGCTTCTTGAGGCCATGGGAGTTGTCAATCCTAACTTTTGGAATCTTGTAGGAGGCACTGTAGCTGATTCATTTAAAAGACACATGGGTACTATAATTAAACATTTTGGACAATCAGTTGAATGTAATGGATTTCAGATTAATGGTATTCTTCAAAAGGAAACTCTTGCATTGCAATCAGCTGAATTTCAGACAGGTAATGAAGGAACAATTTGAATTACTGGAAGAGCCAACAGAGAAGGGAGCAATTACACTTCTATGGAAAAGGTTGTATCCTAGTTCCATCCTTCATGAAAGCATAAGTGAGTATTTCTGATTGTATGAACTGTGTCAGACAATGATATTGGGATCAGTTGAAGACGAAAGAGTTTTCAGCGCATTAACATTTATAAAATCAAAATATCAGAACAGGCTTGATAAAAATCTTGAGACCTGCTTGAGATTGTACGTTTCACGATATGATGTGGATACCTTTCCTTATGAACGAGTAATGGTTGTATGGAATTCTCTTGTAGAGAGGAGAGGGATCAATAATACTAATACAGAGACTGCAGATAACAATGAAACTGTGACTGAAAATCACAGCAAAGATTAGATAAAAGTGTTGGGCAAAAAAGTTTTCAAGATAATTTTGCATTTGATCTAGTTGATATTGAATAAAGAAGAATGAATTGTACATTTTTATTCAAGAAAGAAAATTTCATATCAGGATTCAGATTATAATTATGTATATTGTTATTTTTGTTATACGCCTGTTCATTTTTGAATAATATTTTCAATGTTACAATGTGTTTACTATTTAGATTTTTTAAATTTGTCATACGTATTGTTTTGTTGTCTTTAGAATGAAAAAATATAGTTCTGTAATTGGATAATTTTCAAAAATTTTCAATCTTACGCATGAATATAGTACATATAAAACACCATATAATTTTTTTAGTAAATATATAGTTCACTACTATGTAGACAAATTATTTGAAAATGATGATAATGAGTAATGTACCATTTAATAAATATATTAAATACAATCGAGAATAACAGTCACATTCAGAATCAGTTTGAATAGCTCATGCACAATATAGCAAAAGTAAAAGTAAAACACCACAATCCACATTGATTAAAGTTTGAAACTTTCAATATTGTCATACAAATTGAAACAATTTTATAAAATATTCTACAACAATTCTAATTTCACAATGTTTTTTGCAGCTTCATCCTTGAGAAGATTCTTATCTATGTGATTCTTTATCCTGCACTAAAGAACTTTCTTTTACAACACCTGAATGAACCAAATCCTTTGCAGAAGCTTCAATGTTTGAAAGAATATCTTTTTCTATATTTGCCACATCACCAGCAGACAGTAAGTTAGGATCCTGTTCTATTTTATTCTTCAATAGTATCTCTGGATCCATTCCATTTTCCTTTATTATTCATCTCAAGGTATTATTCTACTTGTTTAAGATAACAAGCTTCTCTTTTAATTCAAACTGTCTGCATTTAAACTTTTCTTGGCACTTTGTAAATGCAAATCAAGCACACTAGCCTCATTTTTCAAATTTTTGTACTTTGACTGCATTAGAAAAGAGAAAATCTATTAGTAAAATTTCAAAAAATGAAAATAATACTTGAAAATTTAGTAAGACTTACCAATGCCTTATCTCGTTCCACTTTTGCAATAACTACAAGGCCTTTGTCTCTCGACCACATATTGTGGTACGCTTGTGCTTCAACATTTAAATTCTCAATTCTGTTCAACATAACATTCAACACTTCATCTTCATAATTATTTTCAAATTGTACAGAACCAGACACAACCTGATTCAACAAAATATCAATCTTTTCTGGCTCATTCTGATGTGAAGAATACAATATATTTCTTTGGTTGTGATTTTTATATCGTGAATTTATTTCTTTAATCAGAAATTTAGCCCTAAACTCCCACAATTTTAATTCTTCAACCTCCTTTGAAATAATATCAATATTGGCTTCAGTATTATCAGCCAAAAGAACATCAACTGAAAAAGTAGTTTTTTGGTCATCAGTTAAGGCAGTGCCAGTCTGTACTGGAGATGGTGTTCTTGATCTATCCTCTCTTATTAGAGTAGGCTGCCTTGCCGCATGAATCATATCTTGGGGATTGAATGTTCCATGCTCCTGAAATCCGCTTTCAATCCCAAGATACTCCTCATCCAAATCAATATTGTTCAACACCGAAACACCCTGTCCACTAGGAGCATTGCCCAATGAAAATGTTGGAAAATCAGAAGCAAAATTAAGGGTGCCCCTACTTGAAGCTGGACGAGTGAATGAAATATTCTTGCCAGGGAACCTGGTCCTCATATTTTGTGGTGGGGGTAGCAGAGGTGGCATCTGCATTTGTTGTGGACACGAAATTGGAGGCCCTGAGACATTGAATTGTAATTTTGTAAATAATATGACAAAATTCAAAATTCAAACATAATAGCAATGAAAAATAAATAAATTCATATAAGATTATAAATATTACTTTGTTGAGAGGATTGTTGCTGAGGTGCAAATGAAGCTTGTTTCTGTTGATGTGGTGGTTGTGGAGGAGTAGACTGAAAAGAATGGTAGGTGTGATCTAAAATTTAATTAAGAATTAAAGATTTATTAGAATATTGAATTTTATATCAACAAATATCAGCAAAAAAAGAAACAAGAGATTCAAACCTGGGGCAACAGAGTGAGGTATTGAAGATATTTCTACCTCCTGCATTTCAGCCCGATGATATGATCTTGTTCAGCTGGTGGTTTCTGCAAAAAAGCAATATAAATTGTAAGAAATTTTTGAAACACACAAGTTTTAAAAAATTAATTACATTTATTTTCATACATTTTGAAAGTTGAAACATATATACATCATAAATTAAAATACATGTGATTAATGCCTGTGGTATTTTGGATGATTGAGTTTGAGGGTTTAAGGAACTCCTCATCTTTTTAACAGAATGTGGAGGGGTGTCCTCCTCTATTTGTTGATCGTTAGAAATAGTAACAAAATCTCCTGAACCATAGGTGGGAAATGACCTCTGATAGCAGCTTCCCTTCGTGATGCAGCCGCAACTGCCATCTTCTGTGATAATTTAATAGTAAACTGTTAATTAATTTCAAATTTTAATTTTAAAAGATAAATATTACAATAAGAAAAATAATAATTAAAAACCATCTAATCAAAAATTGGGACTCACCTCTTGCTCTTCAACTGATAGTGTTAACGACAAAGCCTTTAGCTTTGAATGCATTGTTGTCAGAGGAGAGGTGCCACGTAAATTATAGAGAGATTCATAATATAAACCTAGAATAAAATTTGTTGAGCTGATGGTAACATTATCATTCAAATGAATATTTTCCAAATCAGATCTTATCCTTGAGGATAAGAAGTTGCACCAGTCAAATTTCTACCCACTTAAGGTGTGAATAATATACGCTAATGCCCACCACATAATATATGTATATCAACCTTGTAAAATAATTTTGGCCTGGAAGAACTACACAACAACCTGTAGAAATGGGTGACTGAAATCCTTGAGTTGAATCCCTCTTTTTGAAGGGTTTTGGGAAGTTGTAATTGTCAATAAAAGGAGAAGCATTTTGTTAGTAGTGAATTTTAAACATAATCAAATTTTGTTAAATTGAAAATAATGAAAATGTAATGTTGTAATTAGAAAATAAAATTACAAGCAGTAGCATTTGCAATTACATCAATAGATAATTGAAAACTAGACTCCAAATAATTGCATTCTTCATCCGATAAAACAACCTTCATCGTGACAGGATCCACATCTTTGTGTGGTAGTCCTGTGAGACGTTCAATGTCATCAGGTGACGTTCCAAATGACTCTGCATGAGATGGGAGTGTATAATGAAATGTGAAAGTGGAAGTGTCGTAGTTGAGTAGAAGATTGTTAAGTGTTCTGTGGTCTGTCCAAAATTAGGGCATATACACTAGCCCTGTGAAACTGGCCACTTCGATCCATTGGGAAAACACAGTAGGATCCTCTAGAAATGTGTACAGTTGAGGAAATACCAGGCTCTTGAATGAAAACTTCTTCATATTTGTTGTTGATGCACCTGGGCTCTTGGGCTCTCTTGAAGTGTTCTTTCTTGTAGGAAATTTTTTCAATCTGTTATAAAATTCCTGGTTGTAGATATCCTTTGGCGTTCTGGATTCTTCCCTTTTGTATGTCCTTTGGCATTCAAGTTTCATCTTTAGGATTTTTCCTCATATATTCTCAGATCTGGCTTCTCTCTGTTGTGTGGAGTGAAAATGACTACCTTTGGGTATTTATAGCAAGTTTAATGAGGTGGCTGACAACATATTTAATGCCACTGGCATGGTAGCATGCAAACATGTTACCGGCCAGGTAGCAAATGCTACCATCCAGTAGTATTCTAATGCTACCGACCATTTTAATGCTAGCATCATTTAATGCTACAGGTCTAGCATTCTGGCTACCAAGCAGTAGCATGCCTAGGATGCTACCAGCCTGATCATACATAATGCTATTGGATCTACCATGTAGGTCCGGTAGCATGCAGAATGCTACCAATTGGTAGCATGTAGAATGCTATCAGTCGGTAGCATTTATATGTTATTGTCTGGTGTCATATATTATTTCTACCACATCATAAGGCCAATGGATAAGGCCCAACCATTCCCACAATCATGTTAAAAAATTTCCTGCCACACGAAACAAATTTTCCTACAATTTACCATACATGCAAAAGTGGTTTTACCAATATTTGCCAAATGCCTCACTCCCAATCTGGTGTATCATTTGAGAACACCAACTATGCATCATTAGCTTGGTTAACCTCTACCTAACAGAATACCTAATAGTATGTGGGATCATTGAATAACGTCTCTCTATATTATTTATACAGTGGAACAACATTCACTACATTCAAAGTCCTAGATATAGATCTATATGTAGGCAAAGAATGATTTTAGGGGTGAACAATGTTAAATGTTCTTCTTCCTAATGTCGATAAATTAAAAGTAGGCTTACAACTTATAAAAGATGAGTTGATTTTAATCTTTATAGCTTGTTAATTTCCATTATATATTTACCCTTTTGTGAAGGATAATTAGAAACATTGATGGGCAAAGATTGGGTCTAGGGCGAACAATGTTGAATACTCTTCTTATTGTATAGATAAACGAGAAGTAACCTTTCATACAACTTAAAAAATTGAACTATTTTTTTATCTTTATTGATTTTTAACTATCATTCGTGTGTGTGCGCGCGCGCACGTGTGTGTAAACATATACACACATAAGTTTTTTGAAGGGTAACTAGTTCTAGGTGTGAACGGTGTTGAATTCTCTTCTTCCTATTGTATAGATAAACTAGAAGTATCCTTCTATATGACTTATAAAAGTTGAGCTACTTTGTAGATCAATATCACTTGTTAATTGCCATGTTATATGTATATTTTGTGAAGGGTAACTAGTTGTAGGAGTGAATAGACTCTAGTCTTGGAAATGTTATTACACGCACATGTTTGTTGAGTTGTGGGTTGTCGCCTCATAAAATTTAGTCACTCTCCTTATGAATGCATCATTTAGCATGTAACACTACAATTCCTTGGACTATTGCCATTATATGTATTGACTATACACTTGACTAACTATTACTAAGACCAGACATGTTTGTGCCTAGTTAAAGTAACTTCACATTGGAGCACATATCTAAAGTGTATCTAAATTAGTCTAGCTTAGTACAAGAGCTAGAGACATGGGTCATAATGATGTAAATAAAGTTTCAAACACACCTTCAATTTTTGAATAACTTTTATTTCATGTAAGTTAGCTATTTTTGGGTATGCACAATGTAAAGGATTTAGAAATTTTACGACTAATTTTTAACAATTGCCTCTTGATACATGTCTTATTTACCTGGGTCAGATATGCCTCTTTATTGCAACTTTGAATCATTTTAAAACCTCTAGCAAATCCTTTTGTTTTACTATCAACCTAACTGTGGCACCTCCTTTTAGTGAAAGTCTTAATTTAATCTTAGGTTTACGTTGGAAAGATCCCAAGGCACATTCGGTAGTATACCAAAATTTACTATATATAAAACCGTTCAATTTTAGGATGCACACTTCAACATGCAATTTAACAAGCAAGGGTGGTTACAAAATTTAAGTGATGTCATTGGGCCTTTCCTCCCGTATATGGAGTTCTATTAAATAGGATTCACAATACATGATAGAAATTCTAAGTTAGTGCTGAGCCCTCATTTGTTGATGTCACCAAGCCATTTTACTTGGTTTGTGCACATGAAGCATTGTAGGAAAGCTCATTCTTATTCTTAACATTTTTTGACGTGTCAAATTTTAATTAGAAATTTTGAATGAACAATTTGTTTTTGTCAGATTTATTTAAAAACTTGTACATGGCTCTTGACCAACCTAGGCTGCAGATAAACAAACAAGCAAATTGTCTACCATTGCACTCAAGTGAGCCTGGAGCACACTCAGGGTTTGATTTTTTTCATCATGCACGGGGTCTAAGTACAACTCATTGCTGTATTTATTTAATATCATAATTTTATTGAACATTTTTAAAAAAGTAGTGCACTAGGGTTGAGATTTGACGAATGGCTCTCTCCATCAAATAAATAAAATAATGGATGGGTTAGCCATTTTAATTATATCTATTATAATATTATAATATTATATCTATTTTAAATCAGATGTGGTAAGTTATATGTTTTGAATATACAAAATTAATATTTATATTTTTAATGAAATATGTATTATTTAAAATTTATCCCTTTGAAAATATAATTATGATACCACTGAATGCGAAGTAGCATAATCTTCAACAAACTAATTAATTATTTATGCTTTGTCCAATTTTATTTTGCCAAGTATCATTTACTTTGTTAATATAAAGTTTTATAAAAACAAATATTTATTTGCTTTTTACAAAATCTTTAATTCATTTTTTCGATTGGTTTGAAATATTTTTGTAAGAATATTAACTATTTTTCATTAGTAAAAACATCTATTTTTCTTATCAACCAATACAAAAATGACATATGACAAATATTTAATTTTTCTATAGTTTTAACATTAACAAATTTTCTGGAGAAGTTTTAAATGATTTTTGCATTGAATGCTCATTGGAAACATCATTGTACTTGAAAAGTGTCATTATTTTCATTATGATGGCATTATTAATTATTTTTTGCTTTGTTTAACTTTATTTTGCCAAGTGTCATTTGTTTTATTTAACATAAATTAAAGATGACATAAGAAGTACAATGCTAATCATACAAAATCGGGTGGAAAAGATCACACCCCATAAGCAGGATCAAAGTAGCCATAAAGAGGCTACGAGTAGCAAAGTGTCATATCAACAGTAGCATTTTCAATCAAAAAAGTTTAAAACAGAAGTGCAGAGAACCAGAGAAAACTCCAAACATGGAGCTAGGCAGCAGCAACAAACATGGAAGATGGTGGCGGTGGCGGTGGGCTCTTTGGACTATTACCCCAACCACCAAGAGTAGTGTCGGGGGTGTCATCAGGCTGCTCCCAGCCATCTGTCTGTTGCTGCTCCTCCTCGTTTCCCCACCGGGAGGGCGAGATAGCCAAAGAGAGCCGTGGAAAACTTTGATTGGTCGGGCGCCTGCCACCCGGAACCACCACTGCCAGAGCCCAGCCGACCAAAAACCCCGGTAGCGGGCGGAGTCCAAGACGGAGGTGGAGAAGGGACCCACCGGTGAGGAGAGGCACTACGCCACCCATGAGCCAGACCCCGGTCGAAATTGCGCCGCCCATGGGAAAGCGAGCGGCGACCTTGCGAGCGGGAGCGGCGGCGAGGGGAATCTGGCGGAACGCGACTAACAGCACAAGGGGCACTCCCCCAATGGTCCAGAAGAGTTTGCAAGTGCTCAACTTCTATGCGGACTTTCTCCACCTGCACCTGGATCTGAAGCGAAACATTGGAGATGACAACAAGCTTGTTAGAAATAGCAAAAATTCTATCCACTGTCTCCTTATTAAAAATAGCAGCATTTCTAGATTTCCAAATGTGATATAAAATAGCCGCTCTGAAAGAATGCCAAATGTTGTAAAATTTTGTAGGAATAAAGGTCGGATCCCCCAGAAGAACCATTTTCCACGTGAAGAAGGTGGGCAAAAAAGGTTGGAAAAGGGTATGAATCCAGCGCCAGGCAGACTGAGCATGAGGGCAGAACCAAAAGAGATGAAGAAGAGTCTCAATGTGGTTGCAGAAAGGGCAACGCGGCGGGGGAGCTCCCAGAAGAACAAGGTGCTTGCCCACAGGAAGCCCTTGATGAAGAATGCTCCAAAGAAAGTGCGCAACTTTGGGCTCTATAGGAATGGCCCAAACAACAGTGAAGCGTTGCTTCCACCCAAAACGAGTGGAATGCAGGCTCCAGTGAGCATTTAACTTATTGAGAGGAAGCTGCTTCTGGGTGAGAAGCTTGTAGCCCAACCGAGGTTTATAATTTCTGAAGGGGGTGGCAGAGGGCCAATGCCAATCAAACCACCATGGGCGCTGCGTAGTAACACCAATTTTATGCAAACAATCGCCAGGTATGAGATCTTGAATGATAGAAATGGCTTGTTTGTCATTGTCATTTAGAGAAAAATTAGCTTTTAGGCTATCCCATGGAAGCCAATCCCTGGTGATAGGACAAAAAAGATCCTGAATATACTGAATCCCTTTTTTGAAAATATGCAAACCCTTGAGCTGCAAGGAAAGAGCAAGAGGTTTGTCATGAAATTGAAACACCGGATTCCACCACAAACTAAGAGAGTTAAGAGAGAGCCCATTCCAGAAACCATCACCCTGCCAGAGCAGATGGGGTTTGAGAAGTTCCCAAGCTTTCCATATGCTTTTGGCCACAAAAGAGCCACCTATTTTAACAGTAGCAGGGCATAGAAGTAAGGAGTAGTAGTTCAAACCCTGCCATGCCTTTCGATTAAGCGGAGACCCTTGAGATATACAATTTCTGAGAAGAATTTTCCAAGATTCCTCACCTTCAAGGCTGCGAATAATCCATTTGGCAGTAAGAGAAAACCCCTGCATATGAATGTTGATTAGGCCAAGACCACCAATGTCCTTGGGCGTACAACATATGTCCCAAGCAACTCTGTGAAAACCATGGTTCCCTTCGGAGTTGGCCCACAGGAAATCACGCAGAATTTTCTCCAGTCTGTGGTAAGCGGCTTTAGAAGGTGCCCAACATGATGAGTAATAGACATGAGTGGCAGCCAGAACCTTGGAGCAGACTTGGAATTTTCCAGCAAGAGACAGATGCTTGGTAATCCAAAAAGAGATTTTTTTCTCAACTCGTTGAATCACATAGTTCCAAAGGTCAGCAGGGGATGCCATAAAGGCAAAAGGAATGCCTAAAAATTTGAATTGAACACCAGGTTCAATCCAAAGCCATTGGAATCCCTCTAGCCAAGGAGGTTTGGGACCCATCGCCTGTCTGTAACATTGGGTTTTCTTCCATTGGATAGCAGAACCAGAAGCAAGACAAAAAATATCAAGACATTTCATGGCATTAGTGACAGAGGCCTCTGTTTCAGCCAGAGTGAGAAAAGAGTCATCTGCAAAATGACCATTAATCAACTGCTTAGGAGAGGAAGGTAGTTGAATACCTTTAACCAAACCAGCATTGGCAGCATTAGCAAGCAAGTAGCTTAGACCTTCAGCAGCAATGACATAAAGAGAAGGAGCAAGAGGGCAACCTTGCCGGATGGAACGATGAAGAGAGAATCTCTCAGACTGCTGACCATTGATAGTAATACAGGCACCCACATTTTGAAAGAGCATATTAACAGAGCGGATGAATCTGGGTCCAAAACCGATAGCCTGCAGCATGGCCAGAATGAAAGGCCACTCAACTCTGTCATAGGCTTTTTCAAAATCAATTTTAACAAACAGAGTCAGTTGAGAAGTCTGGCGGGCATATTCCATGCCCTCCCAAACTGCAATAATGTTGTCCAAAATATATCTGTTTTTGATAAAGCTGGTTTGCTCACTCCTGATGATCAGGGGCAGTAAATTAGTGAGCCTGATAGCAAGAGCTTTGGCAATAATTTTGTACGAGACATTGAGCAGAGTTATTGGCCACCAACTGGTGATAAGCTCAGGATATCCAGATTTGGGAATGAATTTGATGTTGCCTTGGTTGATCAGATCACCCAGGGTGTTGGAGGACATAGCTTCCAGATAGACCTGATGAAGATCCGACCAACAGTCGTCCAAAGAGACTGGTAAAACTCACAGGGAAAACCATCAACACCGGGGGCTTTATCAGAGGCCATCTGCATAACAGCTTCCTTCAAATCATCAAGAGTGAGAGGTCTATCACAAGCAATGCACTGACTTTCAGAGAGCTTGCAGGGAACAACTTCAATGCATTGGAGGAGAGCAGCATCACGAGCCGGAGTAGCAGGTTGAGCAGCAAAAACAACATGATAGTGATGCACAAAAGCTTGCAGAATGTCAGGTAAGAGAGTAAGCCTTTGATTGCCATCCTTGATTGCTTTGATTTTGGTGAGAGTTTGATTAGATTTAAGGGAAGCAAAAAAATCCTTAGTAACTCTGTCACCAATGCGAAGCCAGTGCAGACGGGCTCGAACTTGGGCTCCTCTAGCCTTATAGTGCTCCTCAATTTGAAGCTTATGTTTCCAGCGAGCAGCTTGCACTTGCAGGTGGGTGTTGAAAGGAGACAGATTAAGCTCTTGAATAGCCCTCGAATATTCAATATGAGAGGCTTCATGAGCATTCTTGTGAAAAAGAGCAGCTTGTTTCCCATAGAGCCGAAGGAAAGAAGTGGTACGAGTGATGGCATGAGACCACCAGTCAATCCAGCCAATCCCATCAACAGGTCTCATGTCAAGATTCCAAATATGTCTTATATAATCCAAAGTTTTGGGATGAGAAAGGTGGGACGTATTTAAATAGAACTGGGTGGACTTGGGCTTGGGACACTGAAAGTTCCATTGAATCCCAAAGAAGATAGGCTTATGGTCAGAAACCAAAGCAGTGTCCACCACCGAGACCGGGAGGCTGTATGAAGAGTCAAAGGAAAACCATTGCTGCTCTGAAAGCAGAGCTCTGTCAAGACGCTTATAAACTCTGTCATCGCCAGCTCTAAAATTAGACCAAGTGAACCAAGGAGTGGCAGCAGAAGAGTGCTTGCGGTGGTTGGGATCAAAAAGACAAAGTTTATTGCACAAGTAAAACCAGGCTTCACGTTCACCAGTACACCAACGCATTGGAAGCCGCCCAATTTGTCTTCGGGGGATTCAACCATGTTGAAATCACCACAAAAAATCCAGGTAGCAGAGGGCAGATGATCAGCCAACCACCGCCAAAAAGAAGAACGTTCAGAGGCATCGTTGGAAGCATAGATATTGGCCAACCCAAGAATGTGGCCGTCAAAATAAAAAAGGGTCCACACCACCCGATGAGTGGGGTCAGAACCCCAAGATATGATATTGGAGGTGAGGTCAGGGCTTAAAAGAGTGACAACACCACCTCGACCATTATCATGAGCTGACATCTGGCAGAGAGAACCAGGCCAGATGGTACGCATAGCAGCAGAAAGATGGAAGCCAGAGATTTTGACTTCCTGCAAACACAACACCTGAAACTTTGTAAAATGCTTACAACTGTCTCTGACAAGATATCTGCGAGTCAGATCAGTAAGCCCCCTGACATTCCATGAGTAAACTAACATGGAGAACTATCAAGGTGCATGTTTTCCTCCTCGAGGCCGGCTAACGCTCCAAAGCGGTTAGAGAAAGTGACTTGCCGCGCATTCCCATGAATAAAATCACCGAGCTCGAACTGCCGGTGGGGTCTCTGCGAGAAATCCTCCTCGGAAGGAGGGGAAGGACTTCGGGAATGGCGTAAGGCAGCCTTTCTATCTGTCTGAGTAGCCGAACCACCGGCCGTGTTATCCAGAAAGCTTGAGGTCTCGGGAAATGAGGGGTGTGAAAGAGCAGGAGCTGAGGGGTGAGAGCTGATGACAATTGCAGCTTGCAGAGTCTGAGAGATGGCGGCACGGGCTTGGGAAGGGTCACAGCAGATGGCTTCAAAGGAGCAGAAGCAGGAAGTAACCACCGGTTTGTAAGTAGCCTGTTGGGGCTTATTTCGGGTCGAGGCCGAAGGTTTTCTACCATTGACAGTAGTCCATCCATCAGAGGAGGGAGTGTTGGATTTAGGGTCCATCGGGGTTTTCTCTGAAACCGGCGGTGGGCTTGGAGTCATGAGAGGACAATCCTTGATCATATGGTCAGCAGATTGGCACCGAAAACAAGTGTTGGGCAGATTGATGTATAGAACTTTCTGCGCAAAGCGTGTGTCTCCAACCTGGATATCGAGGGTATCTTTGAGGTCTTTTGAAAGATCAATTTCAACACAGACCCGTTTCTGGGGTCGAGCCGAGTAGAACTTATGTTGCTCATGGCAGATGAGGTGACCCAAGGGTTTGATAAGTTGATCAATGAATCCCCACAGAGGCAAAGGAAGGCCTGGAAATTTGACCCAAACAGGAATTTTGAGTTTGGCTTGCTCAGAGACTTGAAAATCTCGAGTCCAGTGGGAGAAAACCACAAGAGTATTGCGAATAAACCAAGGACCGTGGTTAACAATGGCTTTGCAATGTTCAACATTGGTAAAGTGAAACAGAAAGAAACCCTTGGTCATGTTTTGGACTCCCTCTACCTTGACTCCATGAGGTTGCCAATGATTATGAATCCATTGGCGGAGGATACCTTCAGGGGGAACTCGGCCCACAAAATAAGCAACAAGAGAAAATGATTCAAACCAGTTGCAAGCTTTGTCAAAAGCTGGTAAATCAAGAACAATATCCGGGGAAGGAGTATCAGTATCCTTACCTCGTCGAATACCTTCGGGACAAACTTCCTCGCTCGTTTCGGTGCCATTGTCCAGAGCTCCTGCGATAAGACCAGCATCAATAGATGCATGGCCCGAGGAGGTGGTCATTTTATAAGCCACCGCCCAAGGGGCAGACTGGCGATCGATACAAAATTAATGCAGATAATCCCGCCTGGATCTGCAGATCGGCGGTGTGACGTGATGGCGGCGTACGGCAAGGCCGAGCATTCACTGCGAAAATAACTCGCTGAGCCTAAACCCTAGCAGAAAATTTAAATGTGTAAATTAAGAACATATATTATGTTTACTTTCCTTACAATGCAAAAAATCGAGATTTGTGACCGAGAAATTACAAGGGTACTATGAAATTTGTATATATATCCATGCGGATCTATATCTAATTCATTAATTTTTTGTATTCATGATATTACATGACAATATTTTCCTATTAAATTTATATTCTTCTACCACGAACTTGTAGCCTTAAGACAATAGCTTCAAAAAACAGTCGTGTTTCAACAATACAAAATACTTGTTTGGTGCGCATTTTCCTTATCTTCTAAGTTTTGAAGTTGCTCCCTAGTGGGAAGCAAGAGAACCCTCTATCACATTTCTTAAAGTTTACCATGTCAATTTTTTGTGTTTATTGAACACTTCTAAAAGGCCCCCATGCAGTAGTTGAACTTATAGATTACTTTGACACCTTGGAACTCCAACATCCACTAAAAGGAATTTTGGGCACGATCTTTCATTTAAGATCTCCACTCCCAACTAAGAAGAAGCTTTTCCTTGCTTACGCATCTAAAATCTTTGCTCAACACATGTTTTTCTATAAAATTCATTGTAAAAAAAAAAAACCTTATCTTTAATACTTCTTCACTAGTATATGCCATTCATGACCTTGTTCTTAATGTTCCTATTATTTCCGTTTTGTTTAATAAGATGTATAGTAATAATATTGACAAGATGTGCGCGCACATAAGGTCTAAAAACGCACCCAGAGCGCGTCCGAGAGATCTGGGCGTCATTCGGAAGCACGCTCCACCTGCTGTTTTGTATTCAATGTGCGGGGACCAACAGTATCTACAAATACATTCACTCACTGAAGACGGGTAACTGATTTCGAAACCTGTAACATACGTTTAAGAAGCCCAAAAACGTGCCGGACGTGCTTTAAATCTCGTCTGCGGGCATCGGATGCAAAGCCATGGCCTTGTCTGAAGCGAAGGTTTTTTTAAAAAATAAAACCTTAGGAGTCGGGACTCCGGAGCGCGGCTGAGCGCGCATTCTGAACCCCTGTGCGGGCCTGTAAAGTTAATTTTTTTGAAAAGTACTTATGTATTAATTATAAAACGATGGTTGCAATAAAGGACGTAAATTGTAATTAAGTATAAAAGGTAGACACTCACTGGGCCGTCAAATCTCACCTGTCCGCACTCAATTTACTGGATTTCTTTTTATTGCTTTGTAATCTAGACGTGTACGTCATGAAAAGAGTTTTTTGTGTCATACTTTGAGTAATGTCTATATAAATGAAAGTAAATGCCAGATGATGTACGCCTAATACAAGTTGCCCTCCCGTTTAATTGGCTAAAAACCCAACAGTTCACATTCAATCCCGCAGCAGCTCTTCTTCGTTCTTGTTTATTTAAAGGACATCCCGATTCCCAAATCTGACGGAAGTGACGATGGCAAGCAGGCGTGGGATAAGAACCTCAACTTACCCGTCCTCTATTTCAAAGAAACAAATCGAAATATTGAAGGAGCACAACACAGTATTGTGCTCCAAGGTTGCAGAGCAATGGAAGCATATCAGCACAATGGCGCAAGAGATTTCATCGATGCGTGAAAAGGGAGTAAAAGATTTGGAAAATGTAGAAAGATTGAAAGAAGAAATCGCTTTTCTTAGAACAAGTCCCGCATTGGGGACTTCAGATGTTACGCTTTCTACTTTAGACGGGGCGATCTTCCCCGCGCACGCAGTCATACTCGTCAGTTCTCTATTTCTGATGTTTTTTTGAACTACTTACTGTATTTGAAATAAGTATACCACTGAAATAAGTATAACATTTGGTGCAGGCGAACGGGTCAGACGTGTTCCGTGCCGCATTCGAAGCAGGTCGAAACAGAGACATAGCGTTTAAAGGCGTGCGAGGGGAAAGCCTGCAAGTGTTTTTGAATTTTATGTACAGCGCTCAATTGAGTGAGCAAGACATAAATTCTTGTTACAAAGAACTGTTGAGGTTGGCTCATCATTACCAGGTCAAGTTGCTTCTTTCTAGATTGGATGTGTTTATCCTCAACAGTGTTCTCACGCACCACACAGCCACTAAGGTGTTAAAAATGGCTAACAGATTTTCATTGGACAAAAGTAGAGAGGCCGCTCTGCTTTTGATAGTTCAAAAACTTTGAGAACAAGCGCGCGCTGTAATCATATGTGTTTTACAGCTTTCAATCAGTCATAATTTATATTTTGGCGAGGAAAATATTAAACTAACGTATGAAATCTTGAATTATATGAAGAGCTTGAATAGCATGCATTTGTGCTCATTTTGTAGGCTTAAATCGTTTATCCTCACCTATTAATACTGTACATTACTTAAATTTCATTAAAGCTTTTTTGTTCACATTTTGTTACATATTCCATAAGATTGCTTCGTTGTTGGCGTGAAATATGTTTGTGTATGAGGTGTTCGGATAAAATTTGACGGCCATTTATGACTGTCTAGTTAATTATAGGCGATGGTATATTTTGAATGCTATCCTTAAAAAATATTAAATATATATACTAATACAATATATAAAACATTGTTTTATATCTATTTTTATAATATATGTTTTATATATTAATATATTTTATATCATTTATATTCAGAATGATATTCACATGTATTTGATTATTTTAAAATTTTTAAGTCTGAACTTATAAAAGCTATCTAAAGAGCCATCAAATTTATCTCTAAATAAAGTTTTTGTATTCCAAAGGAGTAATGTTATCCTATTAATATATAGAAAGGGTTATTAATATCATATTTACAAAATCACATTTCCACTATATAATGTTTATGTCAATAATGTTTATATAGTGTGTTTTATAATATTAAATGGAAATTAATGATAGGTCCTCTCATTTTAAAGAAAAAAAATTAAAAAATGCATATAATTTTTTATTTTTAATAAGATGAATGCACATTGAGCCAATTAATAGAGATCACTTTTTTAATGTGGTTTTGATGTGGAAAGTTTCTCAACCCATTAAATAAAGATCAAACTCTAACTAAATACAGTTTAAAAATAACAAAATACTATATACTCAACTAAGGGACATGGCTTATTATATTTGTTAGGGTTTAAATTGTCATATGAATCAAAACCATCCTAAACAAATTCAATAATTAAAAAAGGGAAAAAATGAATTACATCAAATAATAATCAAAACTATATCATAGAGAAATAATAATAGTAAATATGAATTTCACATCAAAAAATAAATTGAAATATATCATGTGCTCTTTTTAGCATCTTCTTTTGGTTTCCTTTTATTCATACTCAATCATTCATTTTATTCTCTTATCAATGAATCCTTGATTCAATTTTAGGTTGTGAGTTTTTGAAATTATTTGGAGTGCGAGATAAAAGGGGCAAGTCATTTCAATAATATACCTGAAAAGATATGTAATGACTTTAGATTATGAATTTAAAAACATAAAATATATTGAGATCTATCATGCTTTTCTTAGCATCTTATTTAAGTTCCATTTTATTATTATTCATGGAATTGTTGTATTCCCCTAATGATACAACTATTGCATGTTAGCATGCAATTACTAGTAAATGAGAGGCACATATTTATAACCCATATTACATTGAATATAAGGGTTATAAGATTCCGTCTTATAATCTACATCACATCAATGATTATACGAGAATATAAAAACTTTGATTCTGTACAATAGTTAATTGCTATGGTGTGAGAGGTATTCAAGTGTGTTCTTTATGATTTGAAGGGAGGTATATAGCCTTTAATTTTTATTTGTAATTTAATCATGTTTCACTATTTTCATAATTTAATTGTATTGGTTGGACTATTGTTCATGAATAATTTAGTTATAAATAGTATCTCACCTATGTTTGGACTTAGTAATTTTTCACAACTCTTTCACTGCGTGCTGGAATTGCCAATTGTTGTATAATCCAACCATTGCGGAATACACCTTGGGTAATGCCATGCAAAGTTGAAACATTCCCTACAATATTTACATAAGAATGAATGGGTCCAACTTATTCCTAGATTATTTTTTTGGCGACTTTATCAACATTTGTGTTATTTTTATTTTACTTTACTGCTAGGTTTGCAATTTCAAATTCTTGATTACGAACCTTTTTCATGTAATAAAATTTTGTCCAATTTTATAATTATCAGAGCGAGGTTCATGCTCTCGAACCTATGGGCCGGATTGGTTTTGTATGGTGATGTTACATGATGGTGATGGTGTTACATGATGATACTGATGATGATGATGATGTTGCATGATGGTGGTAGATATTGGAAGAGTAATGTGATATAAACGTGATGTGAACTATTGTCGTAGTTGTGTTTTTTTGAATGCACATGTTGTGTATGTCACCTTGTGTGTGTTTGTGATCATGTTGATATGTTTGTGAATGATATTATTCTCTCTCTTTTCATGTGGATTATATGAAGATTCCATTTCTGATTGTACCACCTGTATTGTGGCGTGTGAAAAATAATGTATATTGTGGATTACAGAATATCGGAGCTTTTTTGACATATATGTGCTATGAAAGTGTATTGATGTATTACATGAAAAAATTGATGTATAAAGTGAGATGAGATTTTATCTTGATATCGTTACCGTGTTGTGGAGAAATTGTGTGTGTCACCATGTTGTAATTAGCAATGGATGTATATGTTGTAAGGTTATACATTGTGTTCCTCGTATATCTAAGTTCATGAAAAAAAATGTGATGGTTCATGTCATGATTTAGGGTCATATGGTTGAGTGTATGATCCCTAATGTATTGTGATTCCACTTTCAGTGTAGAATATGGTAATGTGATGTATCATGCGCCCTATGTAAAAGTAATGATTGTGTTATACCCTGTAGATATACCATGCGTGAGACATCTATGCTAGTTAATGTGTGTAAATCACCACTTATGTTCGTGTTGTTGTTGTATATTATGTGGTGGACCCTACGCTAATTAATCCTGAGGGGAAATCGGTAGAACTTTGTATGTTTGGAGTGAGTAAATGTGTACCATTCACCAGTCACTCGAGCTGAGTATGAGATAGGAAGTGGAGGCTTACATAGGTTGGAAACCCACTTTTGTTCGTTTGGTATGTGTGGCACTTGCTAAATGGGTGTCATGTAGATTGTGTTTCGTGGACACCTTAGGCTTAGTAGATGGTGACTTGTACTCTTTCCTCTCCCCCAATATCGGTTGTCCTGTGGATGCAACCTATAGTGTATCTATGACTACGTTTAGCCTTGTCGAAGTGGTGGTGCGGATGATTCAGATAGAGGTGATAATAGTTGTAATATTTCATATGTTATTTTATGATCTGAAGTTTGATGTTCTGAGTGCCAGCAATTCGTTTAGCACCCCCTCTGGTTGCCATATAAGGCCACACAATTATTGTAATGTGACATTGTTTCTATACACCTGATTATATTTGTAAGTTGAAAACTTTTTACTTTATTCTTGCTATGGACCAGCAGCTTTTCTTGATTAACATGTTCTTATAATTTTGGGCATTTATTTAGTTGATGGCGCTAACGTACATATTTTGATCCACTAACTATGGTTATTTGGCCATTTGTTTTGATAAGATTTAAATTCTTCTTTAAAAGTTTGGAATAAATTTATAGCCTAGCCCAAGGCTTGGGATTTTTTCCACTTGGCACTTTGAAATGGATTGTTATGTTGGTTCTAATGTCGCAATCTGTTTCAATAGGGTCATTGGATTCACCATGGAGTGGTTGGAACTATGGACCCACTTCGTTGTATGGGGGTATTTGGACTCAAGGAGCACTTATGGCCATAGCGGGTTGTTGAACCACGCCACTATTATGGGGAGTTGGGTTAGGAAAATGTTCAATCTTTATTTGTATTGGACCATGAGGGAGGCATACCGAGCCTCCTTGAGGGAGACATAAGAGACTTGAGGGAGGCATAATAGACTTACAGGGAGAAATAAGAGAATTGAGGGAGGAATGAGAGATTTGTGTGTGTGTGTGTGATAAGATGCTTTAGGAGGTATATGGAGTTGTAGTGATGATTCTTGGGAGGTATACGTAATTTTTTTGTGATGCTTTCGGGAGGTATATGTTGAGTTTTTTTTTGTGATGTTTTGGGAGTGGTATTATGATGTATGTGGTATTCATGGTTTACATGGATATGTCTTGTGATGTTGTAGGTTATGTCTTGTAATGTTACTTCCATCTGTGGACACTAGGTAGCTGTAGCATTATGGTTTCGTGTTGTGTGAAACATTTGTCATTGATGCACTAATTGAGGAAATGTCCCTGTTGGATTATAGTACTGCTTTGTGTTGAGTGATTTCTATTGTGTCAGTCATACATCTGTGACAAGCACCATGTTATGTGGATTATGCCTATGTTCCATTCCATGGTTTGGTTTACCTTTCTATGATGTGATACAGTCGTGGAAGTATGTACTTGATATGTCTTATGGACCATCTAGTAGTTGAGTCTTGTGAACCATTGCGTGGAATCTTGATGTTAGCAGTTAATATTGGGCAGCCCACAATAACAAATTAAAAAAAAACTAACTAAATCAACTGACGAAAGCTTAAAATAAATACTTTACAAGAGTTGAGATTAATAAATACTTTAAAGGAATTAGAGTGAATTAATAAAGTAAAAGAGAATTACAAATCTTCAGAGAACATTGAAATTTTAAGAAATTTCTACCAAATGTTCCTAAAGCTTCTTTTTTATGTTCGTACTTGTAATCAACCAATTATTTTGTTAAGTGACCATAGTGTGTACTTTCTTGACTTTATCTTTTCTTGGTTGCAAACCATTTCAAACTTCCGCTGTATTGTATTGCATTGATGACGATGCTCTCTTAAGGGGAGGAAAATTTAATACCCGTTAAAAAAAATTCAATAAACGTTAACTAAATAAATCAGATCCTGCGAAGTGACGGTGTTGCTAAGCATTGTGTCGATTTATGCTTTTGCTCGATCGTTGGCGGTTTTGCCACTTTCCGCGTCACAGGGTTAAGGGTAGATGAGATAGTTCTCAAAGCCTATCGTGTTATGCTGGACAACAAATGCAATTTGTTAATTAGAATCCAAGTTACTGGCCACTCCAGTTAAAACCTGTTACAATTTCCATTACAACTAAGTAAAATTGGATATTCTCTTTTAAATTCGTCGACGTGATGACATGTCTTAGAACATTAGGAAATTTGATTAATAATTATAATGTTCAAGCATGGTAATAATCCTGATATATAATGGCAGATAATAATAATAATCACAATGACATTACTAATTTACTTATCGATCAACAATCTCTAACTTTGTTATTATTTTACTTATTGTCGATTGTTATCCCAACCTATGCATCCAATGGTTAGGTTTTCAGATGAACCATGCAAAACTTTTAAGCATTAGTTTGGCATGTGAGTCGCTTCGCTTGAATACGAGCACTGTGTTTTGCGCAAAGGCTATAGGATATACACTCCTATTTTGTGCCGTGGCGCAATCACTTAGGGGGTGGCGTTTCGTGTAAATATTTTTGGAAAATACTCTACCTTGTCTTGTAGTTTCCTCCCGTTATCCATAATCCTCAATCCCTCAAAACTAGGATTGATTCTTAACATATAATCATAATTCTTAAGTGGGAGTTTTTGATTTAAAGTGCTGAATCAACATTTTCTAGGGTCCCCTGCATATTGATCTGCCTCATGTACCACGATGGAGACTTTGGGTTGAAAGTTGATCATGATTTGTACAAAATGTGATTTATTTACAAAATTGGTTAGGAGCTCGGTGGCAAGAACAAATGCATTTCAAGTGTAAAGCTAAAAACTACCTATAGAAAACGTCCTCCTTAAAATATGTCGGGTCTTAGGACATCCTGGATTTGTGGCCAGCCGAAAGGCTGCCTATAAGACGGATTCCGCAATTGCATCTGCTGTCATTCCGTGGACAAATCTTGCTTGACGTGCCAGGACGCATGAGATCCGAACTGGCTGAAGTTAGAAAAATTGTGTCCCGTCTAACATGTTGAAACTGTTTTTTTTTATGCAGTACCGCTGGACGCGCGGGACAAGAGTTCTGGAGATTAGTTCCTTGGGAAATTGGAATCGGCGTAGAATTCTAGTCAAGGCAGTGAAATAGTTGCACTCGAAGGTACGCGAAGTATGCGAACTTTCCTTGGAAAATCTTCCAACTAATTGGTTGTGTTATCACCGAATCACAGCACCCTTGGATGTTTGTACAAGTGCATATACTTGAACTCACAGTGTGATTGGATAACATGGGTACTATCTCCAAGTTGTGGGACTTGCTACTTGAGATAGACCTCCAGAGAAAGCTGGTTCTTGCTCCTAAACTACCTGCCACAATCTACTCTAATGCAGGATAAGCTAACTATTCTAATCTAAAATTCCAAGGGACCAGAGAGAACGAATGCATAAAATAAAATCCTACACTAAAGCGGTGATACACCAAAAAAGGAGGGTGTGAGAGTAATCTCCAAATGTGTGAAATACAGAGGCAAAGTGCACACTAGAAGAGGTGATGACAGTTCACCATAATCCAGCAAAATGCATTCACAGCAATATTCCAAGCACACACAATGATAATGAATTCCTGCAAGAACATAATAAATAGACACAATATACTTGTAGAAAGATTAAAGGGGCAAGAAGAATGCAAGAAAACACAGCAGGGGAAGATACATCCACAAACTTGTATTTTATTGCTTCATGATATGCACAGTTCAATCTATTACAAGATAAGGGCCTGGATCACCATGCAAGGAGTCCACTACAAGGGCCTGCAACACACTGGCTTCACAAAGCAATTTTGGCAGAGCTTTGCTACCCAAAAACTCTCTCCCCATTTACAATGAGCCCAACACTCCAATTTATAGAAAAATGAGAAGGAAAAGAGAAGGGAAAATGGAAATCCCGAAATCTGTCCTTCAACCACCTGTAAGAGGCATTAAATTGAGTGGAATGGGTATACATTACTTGCAAAAGGCTCCCCATACTGTCCCATGTGCTGCAGCAGAGAAAGAATGATGACCATGCCTCTTAATTGCACTCCCAGCTACCAAATAAAACACTGTTCTGAACCCGGCCACGTTTTTAAAAAACTCAATCAATTTCTGATCAAATCTAGAATTTCTTGATTTCTGTGCATCGGGCTCGGAACCATAATTCCAACGGTACCAATTTTGTGCGATTTCGCTGAGAAATGCAAAAGTTATGGCCTTCTGAGTGCGGGCAGCTCTTTTGGGCCTGGCAGGCGTTTTCTGTCATTTGACGGGAAAGAGCATTTACTGACTGGAGCCGAACACGTTTCCTTTATTTAAATATATCTATCCTCATTAAAATTAAGAGCATCTACTGACTGGAGCGTAGAGGACGTCGTGCTCGTTCCAGAAAGTCCAATTTTATCAAAATCGGAGCTCGGAGTCAAAAGTTATGGCCGTTTGAAGTTCCACGGGTCAAATGTTGACTTTTCCTCCTGTGACCGTGTCGGCCTCAGCTCCTTCTGGACTTTTCGCGTCCCACGCGTCCCTTTGTCCCATTTGGTACAGTGCTGAAATTGTGCTGATTTCGGCCGAACCGGCCGGTTCGCGTACTTTGTCCCATGCGTCCCATTTGCCTTTCGGGCTAATGCCTCGGACAAATCTTTTCGCCCGGTTCGGCCGGTTCGCCCATTTTTGTCCCAAATGTCCCATCTTTTCTTTCGGACCAGTTCTTATTTCGGCCGAACCGGCCGGTTTAGCGTCCACTTTGTTCCACGTACCTTCGGCCCAACTGTTTTGGGCTGCCTTGAATCATTTCGGCCGAACCGGCCGGTTCGCGTACCTTTGTGACCCAGATGTCCCGGACTGTCCCTCTCAGCAGTTAGTCAATTTTTTCTCTCTGTTCGGCCGGTTCGAATTTCGCGTCCCACCGTCATACTTTTGTCCCATTTTTTCCCTGCTGCGTTTCAGACTGTTTGTGCTGATTTCACCCGGTTCGGCCGGTTCGCGCTTTTCTGTCCCACACGTCCCAGAGGCACCTTGAGCAGGACTTAGCCAATTTTCATGATTTTTCCTGGATCGACCTATTGCCTTTTTGCAACCTTTTTTTCACATTTTCTCAGAACTTACTCTCTTCCTCTTGGACAGGGGAGTTTTCATTCACCCTGGATCCACAGCAACGACCTGCATCAGGGTTTTGCCAGGCAGCAGGCATGTTGCAGTATGGTAGAAACCCTTTTGAGCGCTTCTAACAAGCAGGATGTCTAGCTATGTTGTTATCTGTTCTGTATCGAATGCATCCTCAAATTCAGGATTCTCCTTCAAGATTTTTTTTTTAATCTAAATCGACTATGTGACAGTGAGAGTGTTACCAGGAGACCTAATGAAATTTATTGCTAAGATTCTCTATTGAGACCTTACTTGTTTTACGATGTAACTCATGGAAGAGAATCTCATAGAGGCGGATCTGTTTCGTATCAGAATATTCATGAAGCACAAATTGCCTTGCTGCTTGCTCAAGCCATTCTTGGGTGTGCTTATGAGCTGCGTTTGGTAAATGAATCTTTGGATATTGTTGAAAACTTGAATTTGATAGTTTTGGTCTCTATGGCATCATTTAGGAGAACATTATCTCCTACAACACATGAACACTCTCTTCAAAATGGAGATATATTTTTTGTTTCTTCGCCTTCACACAAATTTTTATCTCCGTTGAGTCATTCCACTTCAGCTGCTCCACTGACTACGGCCTCTATTTTTCTCATCTATTGGTTTTCTGCCAGTTTGGGTTGTGTTTATTTTGTTCGTGCCTTTCTTATTGGCATTCACCCATCAAAATTATCTCGGTCTTCAGAGAGATCTAAGGCAAAAGTGCAGGTTTGGATAAGGCCATTACTTCATTTTTTTTCCTGTGTTTTGTTCTTGGGATTTTGATTGGGTTCAACCCTTTTAGCATGGAGAGTTTTTCTATAAATCTTGCCTCCAAGCACCAAGATTTTTTTGGTTTGAAATAAAACCAACAGAAGCAACAAATCCCTAGCAAGAATTCGGTCAAGTTGGAAACAGAGGAAGGACTATTGAAGCTATAAAAGTGGAGAACACAAAGAATTTGGAATTAGAGGTTCAGTAGGAGAAAGAAGCTTGCATGAGAGATCTACGTGATGAGGAAGAGAAGTTGCGCAGGTTGTGTTGCTGTTGCCCGAGCCCTGGTCGACGTGCTTGTTGGTTGGAAGAATTCTAATCAGGCATGTTAAATATACTCCTTGCAATAGTCTTCTACCTTCTTTCAGTATCTTGAAATGAATATTCTTTCCTCTTGAATGGTGCCTAGACAAATGTTTTCGTGGTTGTTTAAATCGCTGCCTGATTGTGTTGGTTGTTCCTTTTAATCTCGTTCCAATTTCGCTGGTTTTTCTTGGAATGTTCTTTTCCTCTCTTATAGCTTACTCTATTTCATATTTGTCTAAATGGGCTACTGCAATATTGAGTGATGCAGTCTAGTTCGTAGGGAAGGAAACATTATAGAGTTTTGTTTGCTTATATGACTCTCTTTTAAAAGAATTCTGTGATGGTATTTATAATTGAAGGCTTACTATATGGAAGGTTAAGCCTTCATATCTCTATTTGGTTGAATAAATACGTATTTCCTGTTTAGGGCTCTCCTGTTTTGCTAAAAGGTACATTAATAGTGACATTGTGTTCTAAAACTTGTTTAAGCCTGTGGGCATTCCTTACTTTTTGTTTAATTAGAAAATGGCATTAGGGTTTTGTTTTAGAACTGTACATGGTTGACTTTTGTACCCAGTTCTAGAGGATGAATAACCTGACATCTATTTTGGCCTCTACGTGTTGAGAGAATTACTATACCTACTTCCTGGTTCAAACTCTTGTTTGATTAAAGTAAGGGGGAAACATTGTAAGTTTTATTGAATGAAATCTCTACAATTTTTATTAAGGGTCGCAAGCAAGCTATTAATAGCTGGACTGAAACAAAAGTTGTAGGTGAATCCATGGTATTGGACTCGTGAACTCGTTTCCTGTTAGATGACAGCTGATTACAGTGATAATATAATAGGTGGCTATTATATTCATCTGTTTGATATTTGCTAGACATTTCCTTGATAAGCCCACATGGATCGGGTAAAATTTCCATCTTCTATACCATTGGCAAGGAGCTCATAGAACTTCTAGGCCTGACTGCACTGCGTAACCTTCCTGATGGATATGTGTGTTGGTTCTTATTTTTGTGCTTGCACTCGTGGTAAGGTCTTTTGAGTCTGGGGCATCGCTGGTGTATTACCCACCGTGTATCGAATCCCTTTGTTTTCGAACTCGAATATCTTATACTTCAAACTTGGTTACTAAAAGTCCCATTTTGTGGCTTTGTTAAGGAAATCAATTTTTATTTTAATTTTAAAATACTTATTGACATTGTCGGAAATATATAAAAATTATTAACGACTTTTGGGTTTAGCCTTCCCTTATATTATGTAGAGAAGTTGACGATTAGGATAAGGTTTGTTGGTAGAATAATGGCCCTTTTTGTGTCTCATTTGTATGCTTTTGGAAGAGTGGATTTGTTTTGTTAACTTGTACTACGTTTAAGAAATCCTATATGGAGGTAGTGGTAAACTCCTTGGTTAAAACTGAAACTATAAGTTGTTTTCTTTTAAGGGCGTCGAACCCATATTACTATGAAGCCTCCCCTGGGAGAATTGGATAACGTCGTTTTGTTTCGCGCCTACGATCATAATTAGTATGTTTTGTCTTCTCTTGGACCCCTTTAGATGGATGGATTGAGTATTGGATTCCAATCACGTAATCCATAGGATTACATGAAGGAAATATCAACACTCTTGACCTTCTTGTTCCTAACCCATAAGGTCTTGCCTTGATTTATGTGATTTTGTTCTTACTGGTATTTTGACTTTCTCCTTGTTGGATGGTTTAGATTTCTTTCTCATGCGAATAATTTTGGAGTTGTGGGTTGTGCTTTAATCCATTTTTGAATTAGAACATTCCTTTCTTGATATTGTTAAATGTTAGCTTACTGTTGCAATGTGTAGCCTTAACATGCTCAGTTCTCGTGAACTGATTCTAGCTAGTATTTGTGCAGATGGATTATGCAAGTAGATTAAAGAAAAGAGTTGTAAAGGTTTCATCAGTGCAATTTATGAAATTCCTTGTAAAAATGTCCAATGTGAGGTAAATTTTGTAATAGTGCCTGCAAAGGATTTTAGAAGACCTCTTGCCTTGGGTTGTTCAGAAATTGCGTGATGATGTTGTCTTGTCCTTCTGTAGGTAAATTGGTAACTTATCTTTGTGAGAAATGGTATTCAATATTTACATTGATATGAGTATTGTAAAACTTTGATCTTGAGAATAAATTGTTAAGTTAAATCTTTCTAAGACTTAGTGACAATATTTTATAAGTAAAGTAAAATGGGTCGGTTAACCCTTAAAGAAGCTAAACAAAAATAATAATTTTATATTCAACAAATAAATGTAGAGGTGATCTACTTGAAATCAAATAATTCCATGAGTGATCAAATGAAACCATCCTTGTGAAGTAAAAATTTTATAACTTGATATCCCTAGCTACACTAGCGAACATTACCCCTTTTTATGGTGAATTCTTAAATTTTCTCGATCTTAAGGTGAAACAAATTGTTAGTTGATATAAGATAATAAGATTTAATAAGGAGGAGGAATCGGTTTCGAAACCACTGCAATCTGTCTCTCAACCATTTGAAAGGTAAATTGTTTTCTTTTGTAAAAATCATCCAGTAAAGCCTAAGTAAAATATTTAATAATTTTGATAAATCCTCAAGCTTCAATAAAAACCGGGTTATTAACTAATGAGGTCATAAAGATGAATTCAATCGACCTTCTTCCTCTAACCTGTTTTTTTTTCAAGGTGCTTGGTAATTTTTCTCTTGAGTAGTTGAAAGAAATCCATATTGTAATAAGGCTATGAGCGAGTTTCCTAGCATAAGTGAGGATAGATGGCCTTGTGGAACAAATTACCTCCTTTATTAAATAATTGAATTAAACGAAATAAATGTTTAATTAGAGAAGACAATTGATTCAAAGCTCGTCGATGCTACTGTAATTCACTTGCATGATAAAATAAGTGGCTCTATTAGGGATGGCTATTTACTGTTGCTTTAAATGCATGAATATTCTTGTTTACCTTGTGTCAAGTATTTTCCAATGTTATCATTTAGGTATTTCAAAATTCATTAATTCAGGCACGCTACGTGGCCTGTCGCAAATTAGTTTAATGAATGGCTAGTTTGGTCCAAGCACTTCAACCCGGTTTAAAACAAGCTTACTTTGCTTCGTGAGTTGAATAAGAGCTCGGTGACTATACTAATAATTAAGGGTGCGTGGTCATGTGGTTGGCATTACTATCAATGAGTTGGTGATGTAATGGTTCGTGCAAATCATTTCCATAAGGCCGCATATTTCCATTGAATATTCTGGGGAGATAGGGCACGATTGGAAATCAACTATGATTGGCTTTCACAGTTCCAAATCGGTGTCCGCCCACTTCTGCACCGATGTTAATAATTGTCACCAAGGAAACCCTTTACATTCCAAATATCGATGTGGCCCAAGCCAATTCAGGCAGTGCTGTAGGACATTCAAGCCAGGAAAGGGATATTAAATGTGGCTAAGGAAAGAGAACACGGAGCAACTACGTGGAGACACTGTAACTGGAAATTAGGTTGAAGCTTTATTTAAATATCATCGATTATGGGTGATAAAGTGTCAACCAACACACCCAGAAAACATTAAAAGATTTCCTAGTATTGCGTGCCGAACATGCTCCAGGTCGATTCAGATTTGAAGCTCATTGAAGCATGTGACTCATATCAATCTGTCTTTCATTTGTTTGGTCTCGAAACCTCTGGAGGTTACTCTTCCCAAATGGAGTACGCGGTTTTAGAATTACCTGAAAAATAAAAGCCGTACAGCTTTCAGATGGCTTAAAACAAGCTTAGACGTGCATATGTTCCATGTTCCATTGGATGCTGCGAATTGTTTGTTGTCAGGTTCCATGGCCGCGTATTTACAGGGAGTCTATTGGACCATGTAGAGCTTTGCAGCAACAAACAAAGCCCCCTTTTCGTTTTTGAGCACTGATAAAACAAGTAGGTTGTCCAACTATGTTGTTATCTGTTCAGTATCGAATGCATTTTCAAATTCAGGATCTGCCTTCAAGATATTTCTATCAAAATCGATTAAAGGACAGTGAGAGTGTTACGAGGGATACCTGAATACTCCTATACATTCCATTACATGATTCTTCTACTGAGATCGCGCTCTATTGTACAAAGTGAGCCCGTGGAAGAGAACCTCAAGAGGTGGATCTGTTTCATATCAGAATATTCATGAAGCACAGTCTTGTTTTGCAATTTCAGGACAAAGGCGAGTTTGTTGCACTTCGCAACACTAGAATAACCTCATGCATAGTTGTTTTGCAACCATGATTTCTGGCGTGTATTTTGTTACAGGCTTTGCAAATTAGGACATTATGCGTAACTTTGAATATTATTTATTGGCTGTAGTATAAATATAATAATGATATACTTTTGTTAATATGCTCTTACATAAAAAAAAGTATTAATAGTACATTAATATTAATATAATTCAATAATAATAAATCCATTAGTTTTAGTATTACTTAAATATGAATAATATTTAAAATATTAGTTTCCTTATTATGCATTAAGGAGTATTGGTAATGGTCTTAATAAGTTTAAAGCTTTGCATTAAAATTTCTTCTACACAATTTAATAGACATTGCATGGGATTTCAAATAGGTTTGATTTCATTTCCTTTACAATTTGCAAATAATTTTACAATGGATTCTTAAATGAAGAAAACATAATAGAGCTAGGACATAAATTACTTCATTGGCATATTGAAAACTATTTAAAAACTTAAGTCTTTCCATCAACAATACAAGAAGAGAAATGCACTAATATTCCAACTTTTCAATACATCTCCTTTAAGTAACAAAATGAAATTCAATAATATATATTTTTTTTTGTAAATTTCCCAACATTCCTCAAGAGAGTTTTCAACAATATTTCCATTAAGTTTTAAAGCAAGAACTACTAACATTTCAACAAGATCAACATACTCATATGAGGTTCCAAGCCAAGTTAAAGGAGAATAAATAGATTGTCTTTCTTTCAACTTTTGATTCCATCCACATTACAACCTTACTAATGAAGTTCAAAAACAACTTTCCTTCAACATCTTGTTACAACATTTTCTACTTCATGTGGAAACAAATTTACAATAATGGAAGCTAAAATACAAAGCAATATTACATTTTTCCTCCACTCAAGGTGGGTAAAATACATGGTGGTTTCACATTGTCATCAACAAGGTTCCAATGCTCCAAATATCAACAAGGTGGCTCCTCCATAGTTTGCTTGATTCACAACAAAATAAGGGGAGAGGCAACGCTCTCCTCCCAACCAAGATACCCAATGGAGAAGAGAAGCCATCCTCTCCATTGGCCCCCGAGCCCCAACCACATTACAATGGGAGAAAATCCAACTCATGGCAACTACTAGCTTCCACATAACTTAACATAAAATTTCACATTCATTCCATAATCCTTCAAAACAAAATCAACAACACAACAAGAGGGAAAACAATCACAACAACAAGTCACAAGGCTTATCAAGAAAGCCATAAGAGTAAGACCTATGGGGAGGCCACTTATGCCTCCCAATGGGAATGGGTGCCACCTAAAAGCCTCCAATGCAAAACACAATACCCCTAACAACTCTTATGCCTCCCTCAAGTACCCCTTATCCCTCCATCCACTCTTATGCCTCCCTCAACTCTTATGGCTCCCTCAAAGTAAAACAAGAAGAAAATGCAAGCATTTCTCTTACTAGGTGGGCACCCAACCCAAACTCCCTCCTCAAGAAAATGATCTCTTATGCCTCCCTCAAATAAACTCCCCATAGTCTCCTCCCACTCCCAACTTAGGCATTCTACCCATTCCCAACAAGCATTTCAAACAACCACATTCAACACAACATATATACATTCATATAACAAAAAGAAGAAAACATAATACAAACAAAGGTGAAGCTCCTACCTTTCCATGGTAGAGCTTGTTCCAAGTATGAAGTCTCAAATCCCTCCAAAGATCAAGCAAGCATCCACAAGCTCCAACAAAATTCCTCAAGTATCAACAAGCTCCAAAAATCCACAAGCTCCTTCAAAATCCTCTCCTCTCCAAAATACAAAAGACTAAAAAAATGAAACTTCCAACCCCCAAAACAAACAAGAGGATCAAATAAATAGAGAAAAGAGAGGGAGGGATGATGTGGCTCCAAGTAGGATGCCACCTCCTTTTCCCTCCACTCCACATCACTTGGTCAACATCATATTCCAATGCACCATTAATAAGTGGTTGAAAGAAAGGCAAGCACCTTACACACTCCAACTAAGCCCACTCCCCCAAAGGACAAAATTAAATTTTGAAAGAAAGTGCAATTAATATTTTACCCTTTTTATCCCCCCAAAACACCTAAAAGACCCTAAATTTGGCCTTCCAACCCATAGGTAGGGTTGGCATGGGGTTTTAAGAGGTGTGGGACAAGTTTGACTTGTCCCACAAGCTTTGAAATTTGGCCTCCAAGGCCAAATTCGAGTTTCCCATGTGGGGTAGAGTGTGCTACACTCAAAACTCAAACACACATCAATCCACACAAAATCCAAAGTAAATCAAGCCTAATAAATGAACTCTCTTTTGGTCACATCTTTAATTAGTTTAGGACAAATTTCAAATTAACTTAATTAAGACACTACAACCCATGGCTAACAAAGGGGTAAACTCCAATCCAAAGAATATGAATAATAACACAAGTAAAATTTCACTTACTAAGAGCAACACATACTAACATAATAAAAGGGAAAATTAAAACAAAACAACACATGACCCCTAGGTCACAATTTTCCCTAACCAAATAATTCTAACACACACACAATTACTTGTTGCCATGGTGACCTTAGCTGGATTCTTCTCGAATTCCGATGTGGTTGGTCTCCACTCCCCAATATTGTTGTGAATATAATATACCTGCAGAACAGAGAATACCTCCTTCGGCCTGTTGGCCGCATTAAAACATTCATGCCAAATATACAATATAATCTAAAATAAACGACACATGATTTACTATCATCTATGCAAGTACGATATCACTTACACTTTCTAGCACATTTCTATTCCACATTTCATTTATGTCAAAACGATCATCACATTAGTCCAATTATCAAGTTCTACTCAATATGATTAAACATATCACATGTCATAATTAAAGATAAATAACCATGTCAAAAGTATACAAATATCATCATCAAATGTCCACAAGTAAACCATATGCATCATATAAAGATCAAATCAATAACAGTCCAATGTCTATGATATCTACTAGCATGCTAAATCAAGAAGCCATAATAAAACCATAAGTGAAGTAATCAGTCTCGAAAACAACAAAACAAAAATGGTGTCGAAGGGAAGTGGGCACTACAAGAAAAAGTGAGAATTACCTCTCTAAACCTCGTGATTGTACCTTCTAACCATAAATTCTAAATTGATGGGACTTGAGGTCATATTTAAAAAAATAATCTAAATCAAAAGTGTTTATCAAAATGGATAACCCTCAAAAAAATTCGTTGAGTTGCCTAAAACCTGAGTCTAAACTTAATTGGTTGGGCTTCAATTATGGGGATAATCCTTTCCTAAAATCTAACCTAATTGTTATGAAATCATGAACTTTCATTAAGTAGTTCCTTCAAAATGCCTCCTAGGCATAATAGTTTCCCAATAGTTGACATTTAACTTTAGTACGCCTATATTTTCCCCAATTAAAAATGTCAAATGCAAGTAAAAACATCAAAGGTTGTGTTAGTGATAGAGAACTCGGTTGGAAAACAACCTAATTACTGGAAATTTAAAAATTCCTTTCACAAAAAACTTGCCAAATTAATTAAATTTGAAAATTACTTAAGAGAATTTCCTAGTTAAATTTGCTGTGCTTAGATTTAAGAAATGGTAAACTTTAATATAACAATTCAAATTAAATTCCACCATATAACTTCTCTGTAAAAAACTTGGTAATTTACAAAAAAACGTTGTGTTTTAAATTTCCTTGGAGGTTTAATTGACTTCCTAGGTTAAATTTTTGAGAATATTTGGGAGATACTTCAAATTTTTTGATAAGTTGAAGGTAATCTCCATGGTTGGACAAGTGGTTGTGTTCTGGGCTCGAAAAAGGTTTTGTGAAAGCATTTTGTGATTATAGTTTAATGAGATAAATCGGGGACAAGTTGTCAAAGGAATCCATTTCTTTCCCATAAGAACTTAAGTCTAAAAGTTTCGGACCAATTGTACCTAGTTATAAACTAAAATTATGAGTTTCTGAAATATTTATCAGTGGGACCATTCAAAATTTGAAACATCCTAACTCGAATTGTTTTTACATTTACCATACTTTGATAATGAATTCTACCAATATTATTCTACATGTTTATTTCCTCCAGTTACATCTAGAATTGCAAGAAAGCAATTTCTGAGGATTCCAAGACTTCCAATTTGGAAAAAGAATGTTCAAGAGGTCAAGATTGAGGATGCATAAATTTTTAGATTAATACATTTTATAATTGGTGATAAAGAGATATTTTAAGCTAATTCAAATTTAAACAAGGAGGGGGACTAGGTTTCACTTCTTAGTAGATTATGATCAATTCAAATATGCTTTCTGATATTGTGAAAATTGTTATTGGTCTGGAGCATCCTTTTGAGCATAATGAATGTCCTACCCAATGAAACTTTAAATTTGTATGAATGGTTTTGGATTTCCTAAAAGAGAATGTAAGTATAGGATCTTGAGGATAAAAGGAAATTTGCATTTCCAAGGAAATAAATAACTTTCAACATCAAAGATTGCAAATTTTTTTTGGTTTAATTTATAAGTTTGCAATAAGGGTCACTTACAATGGTGTATTTAATACAATTTTCCTCCAATAATCTCACTTCACAAGTATCCAAGGTGTGGGTTAATTTGGGATGGGCCACGATTACCCCCATTTAAATCTCTAATTCTTATCTCTCCCTCATCTCTATGTTAGGTTATAAGTTTTTTTAATAAATCTTTCTTGGAATTTAATCGGTTATTGCTAAGGGACAATTAATCCAAATTTCCTTATAATTAACAATTCAAATCTCAAAAATATAATTATACTTAAGGATTTTCATTATCTTTTCATATCCATTAAGATTTCAATTCATTAAATATTAATTTTCTGAACAAAACAAGGGCCAAATGTGAAATTTGCACACCAAGGTGTTTACATAAATTAACCCATTATCATTTAAATTTATTTAAAGCTATCCATAAGATATGAAAATATATTATTGTTTAACAATTTCCAGACATTGATCCTAGCAGCTTTGGAATCTTTTGGATCATGTGGCCAAAATAGAAGTGTAGTGTAAACTAACCCTTAAAGCATGATGAATTACATTAAATGGTATCTTATAATAGTCTCCTCATTGCAAGAAAATGTAACTTTAATTTGCATTGGAAAATGGAAGCTGATTGGTTGACCATGAATTAAAACTAAATCTAAGTGAATTGGCAAAATATAGCCTTAAACATAACAAATTTTTTAAAAAACAAAAGGAAAATTACTATTTAGAATTTTAATGGTTATTCACTCCTTTGGTAATGGGTTAAGTTTGAAAACTTTGAGCATGTGATTTTCCATTTAGTAATTTAGTTCTATACAAAAAACATTGGAAAAATTAACTCCTCATATGTATAGATTATGAGTCCTTAAGAATTATCCATTTGTAAGATTTATTGCTTTGAACTTGTGAAACCCACAACAGGACCTGTCATTTACTTGCTGGAGGTTTCCTCTTTAATTTAGGAAGATTAAATTTTTTTTGATGGGAAAAATGTTGGAACAATTGTTTCTAAATCAATAGAAATTCTTAAAAGAATTCGGCAAGAGGTTAATCCTACCTCTGTGATGAATGTCCTGTTGTTTCCATTAAAATTGCTTTTTCCTGTGGTATGTTGAATTTACTTGCATCAAAATGCATAAATGTGAAAATTCAAATCATAAACTATTTTTCCTAAATGAGTGACCTCTAAAGTGAGACAGACCCTTCAAAATTAAAACTAAAATTGAGGAGTTCGGAATTTAAAATGTAAAAAACATATAAAGGGTTTAATCACATGGTCTGGGATGAGGATCCATCCATAGGAAAATACCTCATTTTAAATCAACTATTTCAATAGTAACAATAACAACAGTTCTAATAAAATTTTCAATTAATAAATTTTCTTTCATAGTCCAAAAGTAGAATTGAAACTGAAATTAATTCTAAATTTTCTTTTTTTCCTTAACAAAATTTGATTTCAACATTATAATTTAATAAAAAATTATAATATCTTTATAACATATGTTTGTTAAAATGTAACAAATAATTTTGTTCCAAATTCAATACTTTCCAAAAATCATCCAATTAGAATTTTACAACTTATAAAAAATTTAACTACAACCTGTTTACAATTTTGATAACTTAAATAAAGATAATGAACTTATAGCAAGGTAATCAAATGAGTACAATGATAGATTTCTTGTAATGTTGTCACCTTATCAAAATGTGAATTAAGTGACAGATTAGTTTATTATATTATGCAGGTCATCGTTACAACATGAATTCATATATATTAATTTAATTTACCAAATAAAGGAGAAAACCCTTATTACCGTACTTCGTTCTTATGAGTTGTGGCCTTCTTTATGAATAATAATTTTCAACTTGTTAAAATGAAACCTCAATTGCATGCATTTCTTGTTTTTAAAGATACAAAATCTAAAGCAAAATGATTAAGGAAACATAATAACAAGAAGGATATGTCAATAAATAAAGTTTCAATTTTATTACATAAACAAATGCTCCAAAGTTTAAATCATACCTACAGAGCTCCTTGAATCTCTGGTGTTCACTTTATCACAACAAAAAGAATGGGGAAGTGGCAAAATTCCACATTCAAACCAATCACGATGGATATTTAAATGTAAATTCATTATTGGCCTTAAATTCTAAATGTATTATAACTGTTGTCTACCAAGGGGAACATAACTATACAAATTTTCATTTTTCCCAAATGGTTCAATGTAAGACTAAATTTGGTTAGATTCTCAGAAATCCAACTGATCATTACACAATCAAAATGTAAAATTAATATAGCATAAAACATTGAAAATTATTGTGTCCCAATGTTAATATTAAGGAATGTTACCTTGATTATCAATGTTTGAAATTTTCATAAATATTAATCCCTCAAGATTGTAAATGCTCATTGATTAGGTGTTTCAATCTACTGTTGTATCATGTGTGTGATTCAAATGTGAAAACAAGATGTCTGTCATACAAGAATTTTCCTTGTCCAATATATATGCAAGATATACCCTCCAAAACGAATTATGAAATAGATAATGTATGCATTATGGGCTTTGGTAGATGGAAACATAAATCTATATTACTAAATAAATTAATCCTTCATGAAACATAAAGTCATAGTCAAAACACTCAATAATTATCCACATTCTACATAATAAAAAAACACTAAATCAAAAATTATAATAAATTTCCATGGTAATATTGATGTGATTATCATGGTTTCAAGATCCAAAAGTGTCCAAAAGTAAATCCCCAAGAACTCCAAAATTCCTAATACAAATGCAGAATTTTGGAAACTCAACCCTTAAAAATCAAAAGAACAAGCATATAATTTAATTAAATGGACATTAGGAAAAATTTATGCCACAAGAAACTCCATAATGGGAGTCAAATGTTTGTTTGAACAATGTTCGGTTATCTTGAGAACCCAGTAATGATTTCCTAATGCAACTTCAACAAGGAAGTCCAAGTCTAAGGGTAGGGGATGATGTAGTGCCCACTTCCTTTGACACCTTTTGATACTAATCATGATACTGCTGATTATATTATGGACATGATTATGGACTTTATTATAGTATGATGTTAGATGTTAGATCATGGATTATTGTTGACTTGATTCAGTTATGATGCATGATGATTATTAGAGACATTTTATATGTTGATGATGATATACTGTTTGACATGGTTATATAATGGATGTTGTTTGGACATGTGATATTTGGATATTGTGAGTAGACCTAGAAATGGAAATTATTGGATGATGATATAGTTGTTGATAAAATTAAATGATATTGTTAGATTGCTTTGATGTTGTTGTGATTCATATATCTAAATGATTTTGGGAATTATATTTATATTATTTTGGATGTTCTGATATGGCCACAAGGCCGAAGGAGGTATTTGTGTTTTGCAGGTTAAAATATCACAACAAACATCGGGGGATTGGAGACCAACCACATTGGAATTCTAGATGAATTCAACAAGGTCACCATGGCAACTAGTATTTGTTTGTGTGTGTTTGTGTGTGTTAGGGATTCCCATGGGGGGTTCACCTTTAAATGTGACCAAGGGGTTTTATGTATTCCTTTTATTTATTTGTCCCTTTTGTTTAATTTTGCATGTGTTTATTTTGTGATGCTTTTACCCCTTTCATTAATAATTAAATGGTGTGTAATATTGTGAGTAATCATGTTGTTAAGTTAATTAATTAAAATATGTCATAAGAAAGTAATTAATAGAGTTGTTGGCCATGATTTAAAGTGTTATAAGTAATGTGTAAGTGATGTGTGAACTGGTTTTTGAGTGTGAAACACTCCACCTTCTTGGAAATTCGAATTTGTCTTTGGAGGCTGATTTTGGAGGCTTGTGGGACAAGTTAAACTTGTCCCATACCTCTTAAATTTATTTACCAACCATACCTATGGTTGGAGAGTTGAAATTAGACTTTTATAATGCTTTTTGAGAAGGCAAATTGTAGGTTTTAATTGCACTTTTCTTACATGATTTAATTTCAGTCCTTTGGGGTGTGGGTTGGATTTGAGTGTGTAAGTAAACTGTCATATTATTCACCCACCTATTTATTGTGCATTGGAGAATGAAGTTGACTTTTGGGGTTGGGGTTGAGGATGTGTGATGTGGCATCCTACATGGATCCACCTCATCCTCTTCCCTTCCCTCTTCTATAAAATTTGAATTCCTTGCCTTGTTTTGGGTTGCTTCATTTTTGGAGACTTCATTCTTGGGTGAATTCCTTGTTGTTTTGGGAGCTCTTGTTTTGAAGAAGTTTTGGGAAGATTGTTGCATGCTTGTGCTTGGCTGTTTTGGATTGCTTGCATTGGGATAAAGCTTGTTGTTTTGGAACTTGGAACAACTCCATCATGGAGAGGTAGGAGCTTGGCTCTTGAAATGCTCTTCTTTTATAAATGTAAATGTTAATGTGTGAATGTTTTGGCATGTTTTGTGGGTTGTTGGGTAGATGGCCTAGGAATGGTGTAGGAGAAGACTATGGGGTTATTTTGTGGGAGGCACAAGTGTGTTTTAGGGAGGTATAAGGGTGGAGGGAGTTGGGATTTGGGTTCCACCTTACAAAGAAATAGCTTGCATTTCTTTACTCGTTATGGGGTGCCATAAGAGGTTGGGGAGGCATAAGGAAATGTGAGGAATAAGGGGTACTTGGGGAGGCATAAGGGCATCTCAGGGATTTGAAATGCTATATATATATACATATTTTGGTGGTTTGTTTTCAGGTGGTGATACCCATTTCCCCTTTGGGAGGCATAAGCAACATCCCCCATAGTTTCTTGCTCCTTTGGCTTGCTTGATGAAGCCTCAGTAATGTTTGTCATGCTTTAATGTAGTTGTAAACTACATTCTGTTTTGGACTGTGTTTTCTTGTGGAAATGTTGTTTGTGTGTTTGTGGAAGCCTGTTGTTGCCATGAGTTGGATCACATCTTTTATTGCATTGTGGTTGGGGCTCAGGGGCCAATGAAGAAGGATGGATTCTCCTCTTCATTGGATGTCTTGGTTGGGTGGAGAGCGTTGCCTTTCCCCTACTCTTGTTGTGATCAAATTGGAAGAATGAGAAATCTGCATGTTGTTGTTCTGGAGCAAGGAAAAAAAAAGACAGTTTGACAGTCCCTTGTGAAATGAAATCTTATTGTAGCCCTTTCCCACTTTGAAGTGGATGATCTGTATATTAATTGTAATGGAAGGATACTTTGTATTGACAATGAAAGTTGAAATTTGAAATGTAAAAGAGTTATACTCTGTTTTCTTTTTTTTTTTCGAAAAGAATGTGAAAGAATGAAACGTATTTTGTATGTTGTATTTTGAAATCAAATGGAAAGGAAGTTGTAAGAGTTTCATTTGAATTAATGGATGTGGTTTTGTCTTGTCCATATGATATTATTCCATTGGAAATCTGTGTTTAGCATGCACTATGAAATCTCTGTTTGGAAAGTGGAAAAGTGAAACACGTGAGAAGAAAATGTATTATTCTGCCCTGTATATAATATATGATTTTGGAAAGAATAAAAGAAGGAAGTTGTAAAGTTGTCTTTTGGAATAAATAAAGGATTGCATAACCTTCCTCAAATTGTATCATTGTATTGAATTTAATCATCTAGTTGTGAGTTGTAATCTCTGTTTGAAAGGAAGAAATGCATGTAAAGGAAGTGTAATACTCTGTCTTTTGAAATATGTGAAAATTGGAAATCAGAGATGTATTTTAGTTTTTGAATAGTTGGATTGAATCAACTAAATGTATTAGATTAGGATTGGAACATATTATAATACTTGGAAGAAGAAAATGGCAAATAAACCCTTTAAAAATTTGATCCCTGTCTTGTATTTTCAAACTGACAATTATTTAATCCAAAATGCACAGATCGAACCTGCAACAATGAAATAACAAACTAAACGATTAAATTGAAGTAGATTTCCCTAAACGAATCCAACTAGACAAAAATACTTAAAAGAAATCTTTCAAAACCTAGAAAAACTGAGTTCAAACCTTTCACAGTCGTTTTGCTGTCAAAATTGTAAACTTTCAAATTGGAACTCAATCAAATAGATCTACCTCACAAAATTAACCTAAATCCACCTAAGAACAATTCTCCATGTCTATTTGACATGTTGAGAGAGGGACAAGAACAAATTGAACAAACTCATAAGTTAAAATTTTACCAGTTTGCACTGTAAAAGCCTGTAGATCATTTTCATGAAATTGACCCCTTAAACTCTATCAAAATTTAAAACTAATGAATCCTGTGCAAAGAGGACATCGAGATATTTCCAGAAAGTCCTTGTTTTCCCAAAACTGAGCTCTCTATCAAAATTTATGGCCTTCTGAAGTTTTTCTTCACTTGGCATCAAAAAAAAAATTTGGGAAAAATTTCCTTGGTGGGCCCGCGGGCCCGAATTTTTCCCTTAGAGCTTCAGAAAAATTTTGGGAAAATTTTCCAAATTTTCCCCACCACCCGCAGCCAATCAGAGGCTACCACGTGGCACCACGAGGTGTTGGCGGAGGGGCGGATCACTTTTTAACTTAGCGCTTCAGAAAAATTTTGGGAAATTTTTTCAAATTTTCCCCACCGGCCCACGCAACCAATCAGGAGCTTCCGCGTGGCATCCCGAGGCTTCGGCGGAGGAGCAGGTTCCTTTTTTCCTTTGGCATTTTAGAAAAAAATTGGGAATTTTTTTCAAATTTTCCCCACCGACCTGCGGCCAATTAGGAGCCCACCGCTTTGCGAGGCTTCGGCGGAGGAGCAGGTTCCTTTTCTCCTTTGGCATTTTAGAAAACTTTTGGGAAAATTTTCAAATTTTCCCCGCCGACCCGCGGCCAATCAGGAGCTACCACGTGGCATCACGAGGCGTCAGCAGAGGTGCGGGTGAATGTGATCCTTTTTGCCCTTCGGGACATTAAAAAAAATTTCTCCCCGTCATCCCACTTTTCCCATGTTGGCTTAGGAGATGCCACATGTCCCTTGCAGACTCGCGGGAGTGTGGGTGCAAAGTGGGCTTCTCGCCCCACACGGGAAATTTTCTAAATGTTCCCGCCGCCCCGCTTTTCCCCACGTGGCTTAGGAGGCGCCACGTGTCCCTTGCAGACCCGTGGGAGCATGGGCGCAAAGGTGGTTTTTCACCCCCATGGGAAATTTTCCAAAAGTCTCCCATGCGGCCCCATAGACCCGCCCTTTGGGCAAATTTTCTCCCCTGGGCCCGCAGGCCCGCTCTTGGGGAAAATTTTCACCCCAAGGCCCGCCGGCCCATAACTTGAAAAATATGAGGAGTTAGGAGGACTTCTTTATATCATTGGAAAGGTGAGGAAATTTCCTATCCAATGGGAATGATTTAGGGAAATTTTGAATGTGTTAATTTTGAGAAAAATCAAGTTGAACCTTTAAGCCTGTTAGAGAGTGGGTATGGTGAGGAATTACCCTCTGAACCTAATTGAACCTTCTAACCCTAAATTTTGGACCTTGTGACCTCTAATATATGTTAACAAAAGAGAAGTACATTCTACTGGATTAAAATTGATTTGAAACTTGTTAATTACAATTTTTTTCTTGTAACCTGGTTGTAGACTCTTTTAAACAAAAAAATTATTCCATAATTTTCCTAACTAATCCTAGGTTGTTCTTGGGTCTCAAGTGGGTTGTTTTTAGCGGGCATCACACTTGGTATCAGAGAAGTGGTTCAAAATCTTGGGCCATTGGGCACACTAGAAAACTTGAGACATGAACCTTAAACCTAGCACACTTGTAAATCTAGAAAACAACTTAGTTTAGAAATTACATATTTTAGTAAACATGGAAACTGAATGAAACTTAGAAAGATGAACTAACTCTCACCTTGGTCTGTGTAGGAGGTGCAGATGGGATGAGGGGTATTTTCACATAGACCTAGACTTACCACCACCAGATCATGTTGTAGCAGCCATCCTACCCCAGATTTTACAGACTCTTCAGGATGTTAATGCCACTCTACGTGGAGGATCAGTAGGAGGGCATGCAGCCAGACATGATAGAGTCCCTTCCATTGAGGGTCATGTATCTCCTCGACCCAGTGAGGAGCATGGAGGAGAGAACTCCCATGCAGAGTCAGCCAGAGTAGAGTCACCACAGAGGGGACAGGGTGACCAAGTTTTAGGACATAGAGAGAGGTCTCGGAGCCCTAGGCTTAGGGATGAGCATACAGAGAGACCTAGAGGCCGTCAGACCACAGCTGCAGATCACATTAGGGAGATCCTGAAGCTTCAGCCATCCCATTATTCTAGTGACATAGGTGGATTTCAGGAAGAGGCCTGGTTGGTGAGCTTGAGTGGATGCTTCAAGCTCTGTCCTTGTTCTAGCAACATGAAAGCTCATGTTGCGATCCATCTACTGAAGGATGGAGCTGGTGTCTGGTGGCAGACAGAGGAGTAGAAGCTCCATGTTGATTTTGAGATAGTTACCTGGGATCTCTTTGAGGAGCATTTTAGGAGCAGATAATTGTCATGGAGGTTCATACAGCAGTGGATAGATGAGTTCCATGACCTCCGACAGGCATCTCTTACAGTGGCTGAGTATGAGAGTAGATTTCTGGATCTACTCCAGTATGTTGGTTACATGTAGGATGAGCAGGTGTGGATCCACAGGTTCATCTGGGGCCTGAATCTAGACATTGGAGGTGCAGTGTGGATCCATTGTCCACAGACATTAGCTGAGGCCATCGAGAAGGCCTATATAGTAGAGGAGACTCAGGGAAAGACCCAGCAGGCTAGAGACCGAGTCCAGAGCCACATACAACAGATGCAGGACAATAGATCAAGGGGGTCAGTACCTCTTCCTCATGGTGGATAGGGTTTAGCATAGTCATCTTTTAGACCACAGCAGTAGCAACATCCCACCCACCTTATAGACCTCCACAGATATTTGATGCACAGAGAGGTCGGAGTATGGGGCCTCCTCCTAGGGGTCCCATCAAGACACAGGGTGCCTAGAGAGCTCACTCAGTAGGAGCTCACCAGTAGAGACCTCAGCAGACTGCAACTAGATCATCAAGATCCACACCACAGACCTCCAGAGTACCGACCAGACCTGCTACATAGGGGAGAGGATCAGGTGGTTGTTTTGGTTGTGGTGTTACTAGACATTTTTGGAGAGACTGCCCACAAAACCCTAATAACAAGGGTAAGACATAGATCTCAGAGCCTACTATTGGTGATATGGGGCACAGTCATAGGATGTATGCAGCGGTCAAGAACCACCAGGAAGAGCATCAGAGTATAGTTATTGAGACTGCAGGTAACATTGGTGGTATTCCTACCTCCATTCTATTTGATTCTGGTTCTTCTGATTCTTTTATTGCACCATCTTTAGTAGAGCGATGCAGGCTGGTGGCAGTTAGGCAGGGTCATAGTTGGGATGTTGAGATGGCTTCTGGAGCCAAGATCTCTGTAGACTCCTTAGTTAAGGAGTGTGTGGTGGATTTGGGACCTTTCACCACTACCTCGGATCTCCGTATCCTTCCTTTGGGCTCATATGGAGTCATCTTGGGTATGGATTGGTTTTCTACACATAGGGCCAGAGTGGATTGTTACCACAAGATTATATCTTGTGTAGATGATTTGGGAGTTGAGTCGGTGATTTTAGGGGTTAGGAGACCCGTTTCTATTCACACCATCTCTGCTATGTAAACTTAAGCGGTGTGTGCAATGGGGTTGTCAGATATATGTTGTTACAGTTAGTGACAGATCAGAGGATGGGTCTAGTGGACCATCGCTAGATGACCACCCCATTTTGAGAGAGTTTGCAGATGTCTTTCCAAGGGAGCTACCAGGGTTACCACCCCCACGTGAGATTGATTTTCATATAGATCTGGTTCCTGGAGCAGAGCCTATCTCATGAGCACCTTATCAGATGACCACCCCAGAGCTCTGTGAGCTCAAGTTGCAGCTGGAGGGCCTCCTGGAGAAAGGCCTTATCCATCCTAGTGTATCCCCTTGGGGTGCACCGTGATCTTTGTAAAGAAGGATGAATCCTTGCGGTTGTGTATTGATTACCACCAGCTGAACAAAGTAATGATCAAGAATCGTTATCCCCTTCCACACATTGATGATTTGTTTGATCAGATGAAGGGAGCCACAACTTTCTCTAAGATAGACCTTAAGTCAGGTTACCATCAGCTGAGGATTTCAGAGGTGGACATTCATAAGACTGCCTTCCATATGAGATATGGCCACTATGAGTTCACAGTGGTGCCTTTTGGTTTGACGAATGCCCCCGCAGTGTTTATGAGTTTGATGAATGGGGTATTTAGGACCTTCTTAGATCACTTCATGCTCATCTTCCTTGATGACATTTTGATTTACTCACGTACGCATGAGGAGCACGAGGGGCACCTTCACCAGGTTCTTCAGTGTCTTCGTGAGCAGCAACTTTATGGGAACCTGGAGAAGTGTGCATTCTTTCAGACGGAGGTGCAATATTTGGGTCATATCATTTCTGGGGAAGGTATCACCATCAATCCTTCCAAGATTAGAGCTATTATGGATTGGCCAACACCCACTACTATGACTGAGGTGTGCAGCTTCATGGGATTAGCAGGTTACTACTGGAGATTTGTTCAGGACTTCTCTCGGATTGCGCACCCCATCACTTCCCTTCAGAGGAAAGGGAAGAAGTTTGTTTGGTCAGACAGGTGTGAGTAGGCCTTCAGTACACTGAAGGAATGTCTCACTACAACACCTATCTTGTCAGTGTCCAGATCCACAGGGTGAGTTTTTTCATTTGCACGGATGCTTCTTTAGCAGGGCTTGGAGGTGTGTTGATGCAGGAGGGCAGAGTAGTGGCTTTTGAGTCTCGCAAACTCAAGGATTATGAGCTTAATTATCCAACTCATGATCTTGAGCTTGTGGTAAGTTGTGCATGCTTTGGTTCGATGGAGGCACTTTCTGCTTGGTCAGAGATTCACACTCAGGATAGATCACCTGAGTCTTCGCCACCTCTTCACGCAGCCCAATCTCAATGCTCGTCAACGGTGTTGGATGGAGTTTCTTTGTGAGTATGATATGGAGATAGAGCATGTGAAGGGGAAGGAGAATGTGGTGGCAGACACTCTCAGTAGATGGAGACATGTGGCTATGGCCACCTCAGTGAGCACATATTTGTGGAGTAGGATTCTTCAGTAGCTTCCTCTTGATAACTTCTACATTGCAGTTCGAGAAGAGATCGAGTCTCAGAGACCCCTCGAGGGGAATTTTGATGGTTTTTCACTTAGAGGTAGATGGCCTTCTTAGGCACAGAGGCTGGATTTATGTTCCCAGAGATGGAGGCTTGAGGTAGGACATTTTGACAGAGGCACATCATGCACCCTATTCAGCCCATCCTGGGGTGAAGAAGATGCACGCTACTTTGAGACAGTTGTATCATTGGAGAGGACTTCGTAGAGACATGGCTCAGTTTGTGTCACACTGTTTAGAGTGCCAAAAAGTGAAGGCCGAGCATCAACATCCAGCTGGCCTTCTCTTTCCTCATGCTATACAGGAGTGGAAATGGGACACCATTTCCATGGACTTCATTGTTGGGCTACCAATGTCGAGATATCACCACGACGCCATCATGGTCACGGTTGAAAAATTGACAAAAGTGGCTCACTTTTCTCTAGTGAAGACCACTTATACAGCTAGTGCAGTGGCACGGGTCTATCTTGATGAGATTTTTAGGTTGCATGGGATTCCATAGAAGATCATTAGTGACCACGATCCTTTGTATACTTCCCATTTTTGGACTACCATGCAGCATGCCCTCGGGACAAAGATCAATTTCAGCACAACATATCACCCTGAGACAGATGGACAGACTGAGTGGGTGAATCAGATTTTAGAGGACATGCTCAGGATGTATGTGATGGATCAGTAGTCTAGATGGGAGGAGTACCTATACTTGGTGGAGTTTTCCTACAATAATAGTTTTCAGAGTTCTATAGGCATGGCTCCTTTTCAGGATTTGTATGGCAGAGAGTGCAGGACACCTCTTAGTTGGGACAGGTTAGAGGACAGGGTTTCTCTTGGACCAGCTTTGTTGCAGGACATGGAGCAGTAGGTGGTTTTGATCAGACAGAGACTGCAGGAGGCACATGATAGGAAAAAGAAGTATGTAGATCAGCATAGGACCGACCGTAGTTTTTATGTGGGCATGAAGGTGTTCCTTCGTGTCAGGCCACATAAGAGCCCTATCCATTATGGAAAAGGTTCTAAGTTAGCTCCTAGATTCGTGGGTCCTTTTGAGATCTTGGAGCATATTGGCCCTTTGGCCTACCATCTAGCATTACCACCAAGCTTGTCTCACATACATGATGTGTTTCATGTTTCAGTTCTTAGGAGATATGTTGCAGATCCTTCTCATGTGTTAGATTGGACATCATTGTAGGTGTAGGATCAGGGGCAGGTGATGGTGGAGCCCGTTCACATCCTAGATCACAGGACCCTAGGCCTTTGAGGTAGAGAGGTTGATCAGGTCTTGGTGTAGTGGGACAGATATGATGAGACTGCAGCTACATGGGAGGATGCTACTTTTCTACGAGTTCAGTTTCCACATTTGTTCCAGTGACTTCCAGGAGGAAGTCGAGTCTAAGGGAGGGGGATGTAGTGCCCACTTCCCTTTGACACCTTTTTTACTAATCATGATACTGCTGATTATATTATGGACATGATTATGGACTTTATTATAGTATGATGTTAAATGTTAGATCATGGATTATTGTTGACTTGATTCAGTTATGATGCATGATGATTATTAGAGACATTTTATATGTTGATGATGATATACTATTTGACATGGTTATATTATGGATGTTGTTCGGACTTGTGATATTTGGATATTGTGAGTAGACCTAGAAATGGAAATTATTGGATGATGATATAGTTGTTGAGTAAAATTACAAATGATATTGTTAGATTGCTTTGATGTTGTTGTGATTCATATATCTAGATGATTTTGGGAATTATATTTATATTATTTTGGATGTTCTGATATGGCCATGAGGCCGAAGGAGGTATTTGTGTTTTACAGGTTAAAATATCACAACAAACATCGGGGGATTGTAGACCAACCACATTGGAATTCTAGATGAATTCAACAAGGTCACCATGGCAACTAGTATTTTTTTGTGTGTGTTTGTGTGTGTTAGGGATTCCCATGGGGGGATCACCTTTAATTGTGACCATTGGGTTTTATGTATTTTTTTTATTTTTGGTCCCTTTTGTTTATGTTTGCATGTGTTTATTTTGTGGTGCTTTTACCCCTTTCATTAGTCATTAAATGGTGTGTAATATTGTGAGTAATCATGTTGTTAAGTTAATTAATTAAAATATGTCATAAGAAAGTAATTAATAGAGTTGTTGGCCATGATTTAAAGTGTTATAAGTAATGTGTAATTGATGTGTAAGAGATATGTAAGTGATGTGTGAACTGATTTTTGAGTGTGAAACACTCCAGCTTCTTGGAAATTCGAATTTGTCCTTGGAGGCTTGTGTGACAAGTTAAACTTGTCCCATACCTCTTAAATTTATTTACCAACCACACCTATGGTTGGAGATTTTAAATTTCACTTTTATAATACATTTTGAGAAGGAAAATTGTAGGTTTTAATTGCACCTTTTTTACATGATTTAATTTCAGTCCTTTGGGGTGTGGGTTGGATTTGAGTGTGTAAGTAAACTGTCATATTATTCACCCACCTATTTATTATGCATTGGAGAATGAAGTTGACTTTTGGGTTGGGGTTGAGGATGTGTGATGTGGCATCCTACATGGATCTACCTCATCCTCTTCCCTTCCCTCTTCTATAAAATTTGAATTCCTTGCCTTGTTTTGGGTTGCTTCATTTTTGGAGACTAGATTCTTGGGTGAATTCCTTGTTGTTTTGGGAGCTCTTGTTTTGAAGAAGTTTTGGGAAGATTGTTGCATGCTTGTGCTTGGATGTTCTTGGATTGCTTGCATTGGGATAAAGCTTATTGATTTTTGAACTTGGAACAACTCCATCATGGAGAGGTAAGATCTTTACTCTTGAAATGCTTTTCTTTTATAAATGTAAATGTTAATGTGTGAATGTTTTGGCATGTTTTGTTGGTTGTTGGGTAGATGGCCTAGGAATGGTGTAGGAGAAGACTATGGGGTTATTTTTTGGGAGGCACAATTGTGTTTTAGGGAGGTATAAGGGTGGAGGGAGTTGGGATTTGGGTTCCACCTTACAAAGAAATAGCTTGCATTTATTTACTTGTTATGGGGTTCCATAAGACGTTGGGGAGGTATAAGGAAATGCAAGGAATAAGGGGCATTTGAGGGAGGCATAAGGGCATGTTAGAGATTTGAAATGATAAATACACACACAGATACACAGACACACACAAATATTTTGGTGGTTTGTTCTTAGGTGGTGATCCCATTTTCCCTTTGGGAGGCATAAGAAGAATATCCCATAGTTTCTTTCTCCTTTATCTTGCTCGATAAAGCCTCAATAATGTATGTCAGCATTTAATGTAGTTGCAAACTACATTCTTTTTTGGACTGTGTTTTCTTGTGGAAATGTTGTTTGTGTGTTTATGGAAGCCTGTTGTTTCCATGAGTTGGATGACATATTTTATTGGATTTTGGTTGGGGCTCAAGGGCCAATGAAGAAGGATGACTTATCCTCTTCATTGGATGTCTTGGTTGGGTGGAGAGCTTTGTTTTTCCCCTACTTTTGTTGTGATCAAATTGGAAGAATGAGAAATCTTCATGTTGCTGTTTTGGAGCAAGAGATAAAGACAATTTGAAAATCCCTTGTGAAATGAAATGTTATTGTAGCCCCTTTCCCACTTGAAGTGGATGATCTATGTATTCATTATAATGGAAATTTTAAATGTAAAAGAATTATACTCTGTATTCTATTTTGGAAAGAATGTGAAAGAATGACACGTGTTTTATATTTTATATTTTGAAATCAAATGGAAAGGATGCTGTAATATTTTCATTTGAATTAATGGAATTATTTTACTTGTTCATATGATATTCTTCCATTAGAAATCTGTATTTAACATGTTCTATGAAATCCCTGTTTGGAAAAGAGAAAAACTGAAACACATGAGAAGAAAATGTAATATTTTGTCCTGTATTTAATATATGATTTTGGAAAGAATAAAAGAAGGATGTTACAAATTTCTCTTTTGGAATCAATAAACGATGTATCACCTTTCCAATTTACATAGTGGCATATAATCTGATCTTTTAAATGTAATTGAAATCTCTATTTGAAAGAAAGAAATGCGTATAAAGAAAATGTAATACTCTATCCTTTGAAATATGTAAAAAATGCAAATTAGAGATGTATTATAGTTTTTGAATAAGTTGATGTTGATGGCGTATCACAGCACCCATGAATGTCTGCAACTTGATGGGTTGAGACTCTAAGTGTGATTGCATAACATGAAGCTTTTCCCAAGTGTGGGACCTTGCGAATCCGGAAATCTCTCCGGATGAAGGCCAGTTCCTATTCCTCTGTCCAGATGCACACATAAAAATGCAGAGGGTTTAATCAAAAACCTAATCTAACTTGCCAAGGAGACATGGTAAGAAAATGCATAAAAATAATTTTAAACTAACAAAGGTGATACACCGAGGAATGAAGAACACCTGTCTTGCCAATAAACACAAACCATTCAAATGTAATGCAAGATCATGCACAGATAACCAAATTTGCAGTGAAAGATCAAGAGGATGCAAATGAACACAAAGAGGGTTGAGAATCATCCACATACATGCATTATTTGTCATCCAAATATTGATAGAATACACTACAAAATGCCAAGAGGAAAAGTTGCACTAAGTTTTATTTTGAATATTGAAGAATACACTACAAAATGCCAAGAGGAAAAGTTAATGAATCCACAAATTCACTTGCTATATGATATTATTCCAGGGGAAAAAAAAGAATTTCCAACCTTTAGAAAGAAGCCCCTCCTTACAATTTATAAGAAGAATGAGAGAGGGAAAAGAGAGGAATTCAAAATCTAGAAATCAACCACCTCCATATTGTATTTAATTTATCTCATTATAGCAGTAGGTGAGAACAATAGAAAACCCAAAAAATGGCTAAGTTGGAATAGAGGACCTTGTAAGCATAACCTTCCTCAAAATTGTATCGCTATTTGATTATCTGGGTCAAGGTTAATCCTGTCAGGTTTGAGTTGTAATCGCTCAAAAAGTTGCGCCTCCTAAAGGTGTGCCTAATCCATCCTCATGTCAACATTTTTAAAAATGTGAAAATGTGGTGAAACTCAGAGATGTATTTTAGTTTTTGAATGGTTGGATTGAATCAACTAAATTTATTAGATTAGGCATTCTGAACATATTATTACCAGGGGAAGAAAATGACAAATTTTCAAAATGTTGATCACCTGTCTTGTATTTTCAATACTGGCAAAATTTTTCAGGGGTGTAACATTTTCAAGTAAAGTTGCACAGATCAGGATAACCTGCAATCAATGATCATGCGGCAGGGGATTAAATTTTTCATGTTGGAGCCTTCTGATCGTGCCAAGGGCGCAACTTTTTTAATGTTGGCATCTTCTGAACTACGCCATGGGTGTAACTTTTTTCATGTTTGCGCCTTCTGATTTGTGCCAAGGGATCAACGTTTTTCATGTTGGCACGTTCTGATCTGCGCCAGGGGTGACTAGGTGGTGTAAATAAATTCGAGTTTTGAGTTTCTTTGATTTCCATATTCTTATTTTTGTCTATAAAATAGTTGAATTAAATCAAATCTTAATGTATTATATTAGGTTTGGAACACATTATAATACCTGGAAGAAGAAAATGGAAAATAGACCTTTTTAAAATTTTGAACTTTGTCGTGATTTTTTTTCCAATTGACAATTATTTAATGCCAAATGCTCAGACTGAATCTGCAACATAAAAATAACAAATGAAACATTAATTTTTTCAAAATAAGCTCTAACCGATTCATATAGAGTTAACCTTAAGAAATTCATTTCTTCAAGAAAAGGAGTTCAAGAATTTAACACTTAAGGAAATTCTTATAAAACTTAGCAAAATTGGAGTCAAACCGTTTTGCAGTCATATTGTTGTCGAGAAATATAAATGTTCAAATTATAAATCAATCACACAAATTGAATCTTGAAATCTCTCTTAAATACACCTTGGAAAAATTTTCCATTTCTATTTGACATGTTGAGAGGGACAAAAACAAATTGAAAAAATTTAACAAGTTAAAATGTTACCAGTTTGCACTATAAAAGCCTGCAGGTCGTTTTTTTGAAATTAACCCCTTAAAATTTATCAAAATCTGAAATTAGTGATCCTTGGGAAAAGAGGATGTCGAGATATTTCCAGAAAGTCCTTCTTTTCCTAAAACCAAGCACTCTATCAAAAGTTTTTGGGATGGCTTTTTCAAGTTTTTCTTCCTTGGCGTCATAAAGAAAATAATAATTGGGAAAAGGCTCCTTGGCAGGCCCAAATTTTTCCCTTAGCTCTTAGCACAAGAATTTGAATTTTTTTTCTAATTTTCCTTGCCTCCCATTGGCCCACATCCAACCAGGATCTGCCACATGGCATCGTGAGGTGCCGACAGAGGTGTGGGTGAATGCTACCTTCTTAGCCCTTTGGGGTGTTAAAATAATTTTCTCCCCACCACCCTACCTTCCCCACATTGGCTTAGGAGATGACACGTGTCTCTTGCAGAGTTGCGGGAATGTGGGTGTAATGTTGGCTTTTGGCCCACGTGGGAAGATTCTTCAAAATCTCTCCTATTGCCCCACACTCCCTACGCTGACTTGGGAGGTGCCACGTGTCCCTAGTGGACTTGCGGACCCACGGGTGCGCAGGGACAAAGTTGTTTTTTTCCCCACACGGGAAAATTTCCAAAGGTCTCTCCGGTCCTTCGACCTGCCCTTGGGGCAAGTTTTCACCCCTGAGCTTGCAGGCCTTCTCTTTAGGAAAATTTTCACCCCAAGACTCGCAGCCCATAACTCGAAAAATATGAGGAGTTAGGAGGACTTCTATATATAAATGGAAAGGTGAGGAAAGTTCCTATCCATTGGGAATAATTTAGGGAAATGTTTAATGTGTTAAGTTTTAGAAACATTAATTTGAACCTTTAATCATGTTAGAGAGTGTGTATGGTGAGGAATTACCCTCTGAACCTTATTATACCTTCTAACCATAAATTTTGGACCTTATGACCTCTAATAATTATTAATAAAGGAAAAGTATGTTCTAGTGAATTAGAATTGTTCTTGAACTTTTTAGTGACAGTTGTTGCCTTGTAACCTGGTTATTGACTCTTTTAAACAAAAAAAAATTATTCCATAATTTTTCCGTACTAATCCTAGGTTGTTCACTTTATTACAGAGGTGCCAAAGGTAATTATAGTAATACTTCCACCCCTGAATTTTTTTTGCATGATAGGTCGAGTTTTATTTATTGTGACGTTCGATTCTTGGATGTTTCACAAATCACCATTAAGTTCAATTGCGGAGCCAACAAATATCCTATCTCATTATCCCTTATTGTTCCAACTCCGGACATTTCATTAGGAAATATTGAACATGGACACCCAAGACCACCATCGCCCCAAATATGATATTTACATTTGTTAGAGAACATATACTTGTGATTCTTGTGTTATGAGATTGCGTAAAATTAACGTTGATAAACCAAGGATTCAAAAAATAATAATCTAATTAGACTAAAAGTTCTAATATATTGATTTAGTCGTGGGTTATAAACCATACTGTTTTTGGCGTGAAACCTAAGCCCATTTACAATTAGTTTAACCATTTAAATATTAAATCTCCACCCTATCTATACCATTTATAACTTTATAACATTTAACTTATATTTAAATAAATCTATTCATTAAAATATTAGGATTCCTTATTAAAAGAAAACTTAGATATCTTAATATTAAGACCTTTTTCTTTTCCAACGTGGAGGGGAGAAAAAGCTCTATTTAAGTTTTTAGAATAAACTTTTTTGACAGCTAAGGTATGAGGATTTTTTTTTATAGACGTAGGATTCTTTTAATCATAACCGCCATATTTCACCTATCCTAACATTATTTATATCCACATTCACACTTTTATACTCTCACCATTATCATTTTCCCCTTGCATTATTTATTATGCTGTATTGTATTTTTTTGTTTTCCAGGTCGAGTTCATGGAGGAGGACGCAGAGCAAGGGTTTTCTACTAGGATTTTTGTTTTTGTTTTATTTTCATTCTTCCTTCAAACTAAGCCGCGTACATAATTACCATAACAAGATCATTAGCAATATTTTTATACTCTCACATATATATGGATGTATATATGTATATATATTAAATGTTTTTTTAATTAGATACGGTAAAAATAGGTATCGGCTCCCAGGGGCCATTACAAAAAGAGAAACAAAAAACAACTAGCAAGAAGGAAACGAAAAAGTCCTAGAAAGGAGTTAAACATGCTTAACTCTTACAATGAAGGCCCAGACTTTATAGTAAGGTGGAGAAACCAGAGAGAAGGAGAAATAGTCTCCAAAATGACAAAACAACAGAAGTTCGCCAAAATTCTGCCAATAGTCTAGAAACAAACATTAATTTTTTGGGGATCCCCTACTGTTACCATCGTGGCTATCTTTGTTTACGCCACTCTCAGCACCTTTACCATTAATATCATCCTCTAGCTCGTCCTCGGAGTTGCTGATGCGCAAGTTGAAAATCCTTCTTTTGGTGCCCTCCTCCATCCTTTCTAACTTGTCGCTGAGCTTTTTGACCTGGTCCTCAAGCTCAAGAAGTTTCTGCCTGGACTTCACTTGTGCAGTGATAATTTGATATTAAACGCATTTTATTTTATTTTAATTTTCCGAAAATTTTCTTTTATAATATATATATATATATATCATTTTTTTATACAAACCGCAAAATCAAATTTTACATAGGCTGCATATAATGCAATGGCCGCTTATTTTATTGGGGAGGCAGTTTAAATTTTGCGTGGGGGGTTCAAAAGTATTGGGGTGGGATAAACACATGCCATAAAATTTTAATCGCTGCATGCATTATTTGGAGGGGGGTATGAGTTTTTGGTGATTAGGTTTAGTGTGAGGGGGGGTGGGTAGGGGGTTTATTTTATTTAGGGGGCTTACAATGTTGGGGGGAGGGGCGCCGACTCCACTCTCACCCCATATATAATATGGGTTTGGGGTGGGGTCGGCGCCCCTCCCCCCAACCTTATAATTATTTAAACCTAAAACAAAACCATATGCCACAACCCAATACTTCACAACAAAATCTTTTTGTTTTTATTTTATTACGCCGAAGGTGGTCCCCTTATGGGACACAGGCTAACTATTGTGTAGGTTTCTATGACTGTGTTAAATTTGATGGTTTGACTGACCATATTGACCAGTTTGTGTTTTTCCTCCCTATTTTAGCTTTTCTCTACTATTTTTAATAATTTTGTTCAATTTTAGCTTTTATTTTTGATAATACTTGGAACAATTTTAACTTTTGTTTTTAAACAACAATTTTAGCTTTTGCAAGTTGAAAGCGCAGGCTTGCTAGTGCAATTTTAATAGTGCATGTGCGCGGGATATTTCTGATAGTTGCTTTTGCTGGGGCTTGATTTTTAATAGTGCATTCAATTGCCTTTAAATACTCAAAGTGCGAGCCATCAATTCAATTTATAGTAGCGCAGAGTAGGTCAGGATTAGAAGTACCAGGTAATTTCCAATTCTTGATTATGTATTTCCACATTGCTCTGAGGTTTTTCCCATATATATTTTTTTCTGATTATCATGTTAGTTTTGGCATTGATCTGATAGGATTTTTCTGTAACTCTATTGTGAATATTGCTTCTATTGATATTGTTTGGATGGATTAGACTGCACACCCTTATTTACATAACCAGGAGTCTCCACTTCTAAAAGTTTCCTTTCAACAGTTCTCCAGCCTTACATTAGTAGCAAAATCATGAGGTTCTGTATTAAAGTTTGATTCTACCCTCCTTTCGTCTTTTCTCATCCCTAACCTCCAATCTGCCTGGTGGACCATGTTTAACACCAATCATGTCTATCACTTTACATTTTGGTTAAAAAAATTCAACGTGCTCCTCACCATAATAGTTAATGTGTATACCCTAAATTATAATTGAAGTCCAGGAAACCACATCAGGCATTGGCATTTCGTGAAAGAGTTTAAGAGCTTCTTTAAGATCACCATGTTGAGCATGACCTACAATCATTGGATTCCATGTTATAACATTTTGTTCTGACATTTTGTCAAACATATTATGTGCATCCTCTATCCTTCCGCATTTGACATACATATGCAGAAGGGTATTTCATATAACAACATCTAATTCAAAACCATTATCTACTATATAATTATCAATCAGTCCCTCCCTCCATAATTTGAAGCTATCTTGCTAGGAAATAATAGAGACAGGAAGAAGCACGGGCCATACAACATTATCTTCAGTCTCCACCTCAGCATTAAGCCTACAAATATGGCAACATTAGAGCTCGTTTCCATGGAAATCAGGTTCATATCCAAAATACACAAGCTAAACAGTCCCTCCTTTATCATTTGAAACATCTTTAAACAAAATAGCCCATGTGGTGAAGGGCCTAGCAACACTATGGTTTGATGTCTCTCTCATTTCCATATGTAGATCATTGTTCACAATTTTGTTTCTGTGTTTGTGCGGGCCTTCTCTCTCTCTCTCTCTCATACAAAAAACCAGTTTATGTTCTATCTTAGTTGTATTTTGATAATATCTTGTAAGTGTTCCATAGGCTATTAGGATTGAAAATTCAACTCTGCAGTCATCGCCTGATCCCCATTGCAAGTGATGTATCTCTCCTCTAACTTTTTTCTAACAAAGCTGCTTTGCACTTCCTTTTTATAATAATATCATTTTCACCTTTTTCAGAAAAAAAAAATTAGCATGCTAAACCAGAGATAGCAACAGGATGCTATGTGAAACAAACAAAATCAGGATGTCCATGCAATGTCCCTAAAACATTATCTACACTGCCTAAAACTCTAAGATTGGTAAATCCTATGCTGCCAATGTCAAACAGGTGCAAAGGAACAAAGAAAATGTTACAGTTGTAGTTTAGGAAATATTATTGAAGTGAAATTACATCATCTATACTTAGAAGAGGTAAGGGAAGATTTGGCCAGTGAGATTCAAAGGGATATTTATCTATTTTAGGTAGACTCCCATGGCTCAATTGACTATATCAGAAGACTTTCTTTCAGTATTTTCTTTGCTCACAATATCGAGTACTCTCATCACATAATCCATATCAGGTCTCTCCTCCTTGTCATTCTCAGCACATTTGAGGGCTAACTTTGCTACAACCAAAGCATTCGTTAGATCACACTCACCCCAACCTTCCTCTTTTAGCCTTTCATCCAAAGCTTCTTCAAAATGATTGTTGGCTATCATGTAGCATACATAGTCTGGAATATGGAACTTGCTTGAGCCTCGTGCATTATCAACATGCCTTTGTCCCTGTTATCACCTCCAACACTACAATACCAAAACTGTAAACATCGTGCTTGTAAGAGAGATTATGGTTGAAGCAATACTCTAGAGCCCAATAACCTCTCATACCTGTTATTCTATCAGTTGATTTGTGGGTGCCTTCCCAATCCACATGCCTTGAAAACCCAAAGTCTATAATTTTTATCTTGTTATCCTTACTGTCCACCATTAGGTTCTGAGGTTTGATATCAACATGTATGATTTTATTAAGATGTAAGTATTGTATTCCCTCAGCTATATTTTCTATTATCCTCAGATACTACTTCCAACTCAGAGAAGGGCCTAGACAATTAACATATTCATACACCAAATAAAATGTGTTTTCTTCAAAACACCATGCAATTAGGTTGGCTAGATTTTTGTGTTCGTTTCCTTCTAGAATTTTGACTTCATTCTCAACTCAGTGCTTGTTTTCTTTGCCTCTACCTTTTAGTTTCTTTATAGCCATATCTTTTATCTTTCAAGCCACATCTTTTATCTTTCAAATTTCCCTGATACACTCTTCCAAAGCTTCCTTGCCGAATTTTGTAACACTGGTTACAATATATTTTTATTTTGAATTACCTCATCACATGTAAGGTTTGTGAAGGTAGGCAATGGAAAGATGTTCATGTGATTTCTCTTCTTAAAATAGAAATAAAAAATTGGAAGGAATGTAAAATATTTTTTAAGTAGGCTAATTCTATGGGAAAACATAAGATTTAGTATAAATACATGTTATTTTTGACGTCCTAATACATTATGTGAATTTTTGATGAATATCTGGCTAATATTTTCTTAAATATTTTTTCACTTGGTTTAGAGAAATTTTGTGCACTTATGTAAATAATTCTACTCGAAGCCTTAATTAGTTTAGGTTTTTTTCACCTTGAACTATGTTTAATTGTTCAAGAGACTATTCTCATAAAATCCACGTAGCCCCTTTTACCTGCCAGGTCGTATTTTACAAAGGTGAGTCTATTTTCACCTTATTTAAATACAAATTTGTTCATTTTACATCACAAGTGCACAAACAACCTATGTGGATAGAGGAAAAACCTTGGGTGTGTGAGGTACATGGTTCGACCCCCACCCCCAATTTGATTTTCAAACAATTTTGAAATTTGGAGGCAAATTTGAAAAAAACCGCCAAATTTAGAGGAGATTTTAGCAGGAAAACCACCTCTAAACAACTAGTTACATGGTTTGTGAGGTACATGGTTCGACCTGTTTTTTCATTCTGGGCATTTTTTGCAAAAGGAAGCCTATCTAGAAATTGCATTTTCAGCTATATTTTTGCAATTTTTTGGAATTAAGGGTCATTTTGGGCCCCAGAGGCTAGTAGGGCCCGCAAAACAAATTTTTTTTGCCTACCATTCAAGTTTTCTAGTTTTTTGAATGTAATTGCATGCTTCAGTATATTATACTAATTTACAGGTTTTCAAACAATTTTGAAATTTGGAGGCAATAAAAAAAAATAGACACACTAAGAAGTGTTTCACCAGTGAATATTTATCTTACTCAAGATCCACACATAAGACAACATACTTGGCAGTCTAGTAGAATAGTAGTATGATTGTGATTTTGTGTCTACACAACTATAGTTGCCTTCTCCATCTTAAAGAATATGAATCTTTCTCAAGATATCTATCGCATAATTAGTCTCAAAAACTAAAATCATCATAAAGATAAAATTCCCATTTCTAAATGATTATATACAAATACGAAACTCATCTATATTTTCCATCTTACATGATAAAATGCATTCCTAAAAGATTTCCATCTTACATAATATAATGTATTCCTTAAAGATTGTAATACATTGAATATTTCAATGAAAATTAAGGCCTAATGTTGATAACATTGATTGATTCACTTATGCAATACTATAATTCGCTGAAGGCATTCCCCTTATGGGAAAGGCCCTTGTAGATGTTTCAGCGACTGTGTTAAATTTTACGGTTTGACGGCCATCTGGACATTTTCACATTTTTTCATCTATTTTTAACAGTTTTTATATCCTTTCATGCTCGGTTTTGTTCATGGTATGTTTGGCCTAGTTTGCTGCTATTTAAATTCCATCAGAAAGTGTACCTCTATACACTATCCTGAACCCTCCCTCACCGATGAGATTCGATTCGGAGAAATTTCACAAATTTCAAATTTGCGGCGATTCCAAAGAAGCCATGAAAATTATCGATTATTCCATAAAACATCTGATAAGTCACGTTGTTGTGAGCAAATGCTATAGATATTTAGGAACTTCTCTGCCAAAATTTGTTAATAGGACAATTTTTCAATGCATGCTCTCAAAAGGTCATTATAGATCTCAAGCTTCACCTGTAAAAGCTACACTATGTCAAGGTCTCCTTCCACAAAAAATTTAGCATTCATGTTGTAGATCAGGAAGAGAAGCGGATTTGGAAAGTTCAATATTTTTGTGAATTGCATGAGGAATGAGGGGTTTGTGCACAATAGTGAAGTGCAATGAATTATTTCCTCCCAAGACTATTTCTAGGTACAAATCTCAGATCCTAAATATGTTCTAAAGGTAAGGTACTAAAATTGAAGATCTTGAAAGAAAATAGTTAATTTTGCAGGTTTTGGGTGTGGATATCAAAGAAGCACTCAAGTTTAGTGATTTGATGTCCACTTTATTCACGTGATGTCCCGCATTTTCTTTGATTAAACTACTTTGTTAATAGCATTCACTGAATCACTCCTCTATGCCCATTTGGTGTTTTTTTTGTTGGACTTTTTAAATGACTCTTATATGGGATATTTGTTTATAAAAAACTTATAAGATTAGATTCATTTATTACCTGTGTGACTTCCATTATAATCTCACATGGGACTATTCAATGACTGTATTCATATTTTCAGAAAAAGGGGAATTGGATAATAATGATCCCAGGTCAGCATGTACCTATTGCTGAGTATATAAGACACCTTCATATATTGAAGACTTCTTGCCCACTAGTCTTCAAGTGTTTCATCCATGTCAATTTTTTGATCTCTTGGTCAAGTGTTTGAAGTATCGGGATTGCCTAATCAACACATTACCAGCCATAGACAGTGGTATTACCTCAATATGGAACACAACCCAATTGAAAACCTAATCATGTATTCATATCGGTAAATTGACTGACTTCCATATACTAATTCACTCCTCAATTATTACCATTGTGGAATCTAACCCTTGACTACAACCCAACTGTAGATGTGTTTTATGTCTAATATGTCCCTGGTTTGACACGAGTAATCTACGTTCAATCAGTCAACTCCTAGATCAACACCTAAAAATTGAAATGGATACTCATTCTGGCCAGAAAACGTGTTTGATTCAGTGTCAAATCATGACGCTCAAAAATAGTTGGATCCATTTTTCTAAGTCGCCCATTTACATTTGTACGGCCATTTTGATAGTTTCAGGACACACCATTTTTTTTTATTTCACTAAACATTAGTTCATATAACTTAGGAACCATAGCCCAGTTCCTTGGAAAGTTTAGAGATAGTTCCTCATACATTAGTGAAGCATCTAATAGGAAAACCAATCATGTGATTTTTTGATCAGTAGATATTGTGTTTGTATAGCTTGTGGATTATAAAATCCAACACTGCTTACCTTGGATTACAAAGATGTATTAATCTTTACTGTTAACGACCTATCATGTCTGAATCTATCCGAAACCCTTAAAGGTTTCCTCCATCTTTTAATGCGACCACATTTGAACTGCCCCCATATGCAAAGTGCCTCTACAACTCATGGTATTGATGTTCCCAGTTAGTTTGAGGGAAATCCATGTTAATATTTTTTTATCTTTTCTGTTAACACCTCACAATACGGGAATAAAAGTAGAGGAACATAATAACCGTAAACTACTCATAGACTTAAGAAATCACATGGTAACAATTGTGCTCCAATTAGCCATGCATATTGGAAACTACCCAATATTTTGGTGCATGTCTCTCTGACACTTTCTTATTAGGTTTATCAATAAGATACGTAGCTTAGTGTGCTTGAGTTCATGACTATGGATATTCCCAACTTTCAAATCCTGTCAACATAGCATACCGTAATGTGGCAACAATTATTGCATAAAAGAAGGTATTTTGATGCCCATGAATAGACAAGTAAATTGATGCATTACCAACATGGGTAATTCGGTTCCCATCCAATATTGAGTTTTTACTTTTTTCTTTAACCTCATAATGGGACACAGTATCCCATCCACAACAACAGGGGTTCATCTTACTCAAACAGAAGCTCACATCTTAAAAAGCCTCCGAAAATTAGAGATCATTTTTTTTACCATACAACTATCATGGACTGCACCTGCATTAGTCATGTACCTGCCCAGACAGTCTCCATGCATTTTGGATTGAGCCTGCGAGGAGGACAAGGGTTCAATATAGGAAAGCATCAATTCAGTAAATTTCGATTTGCAGATATGATGTATCTATGTTAGGACATGAGGGAGGTTATTCATTGGACTTTGCATGTGATGGTACTTAAACAATAAAAAGAAAGAACTTCAATCAACCATATCAAATGTCAAATGAAAGGTCAAAGGATCTGAGTTGATCCTCGAGCCAGATAGTGCCCGTAGGACACTACTAAAAGTGTCTAAAAACATCATCGAGTATCAGCACCCCATAGGATCATAGATTCAGAATATTTCACAACATGTTTATATTGCAGAAGGAACTTGGGGCAGTGGACTTTTGGTACAGGTAATAAAATCTACTTTTTTCAAAAAAATTTCCAAACTACATAGCTAGTATTTGTGTTCCCCTCATCTCAAATGTATGAATGGAAAAATAAAGGCTCCGCACATGTCCACAGTTTATTATGGCTTGAGAATGCCCCTAAAGTTAATGCAATAGGACTGGGAGGATACAACAGTTATTGAGGAGAAAAAAACAATACTTTAATAAGTTCATGTCTACCTGGAACCCCCCGCCTGGCTTGTAACTACATTGGATTTTGTTCACAGGTCACTCTTAGAAAACCCTTGCTATGTTAGGTATAACAAAAATTATATCATCCTCGCCACATGCAGACGTTGAAGAACCGCTTAATCGTGTTCAACACCACACTTAATGTTCAAAGAAGACGTGCTTGCATAAAAAGCAATCATAGTTACAGTTTATGGTGCAATGCCCCCTCAGCCCATGCAACCTACTTCATCCTTTCCCATTGAAAGTGATGGGAAAATTAATTACCTCCCTTCGAGAAATGATGACATATTGAACATCCACAATTGAAGCTATGATATCCATATGGAGAGCAAATGTTAATTGCCAAGAGAAGATTGTGAGAGTACTCAATTCCATGCCATGTAGTTCTTAAGTATATTGAAAATATGTTTTGAAAGCTAGAGCAACAATTTAGAAACATATCACCAAATGCTATCTGGCTTTTCAAGAGATGGTAAACGTGGATTCCATCACATATCTTCATCTGTAAAATTCTTGCATTAAACCTTGTCTAATTGAACATGACATAAGCACAATAAGAAACATGCCACATGCTGCAAACATTACAACTTTTTATGTGCAACCGTCCATTTGTATCATTAAATTATTGGCAAAAAAAATTCATGAGACGTGTTGTTGAAAGTGACTTGCCGATGCACAACAAACAACCACTTTCTTGGATGTATATATTAAATTCGTGTCTTGACAACCATGGAACACCTACCTCTTATTCAAGTTGTCTTGAGATTGAAGCTACAACTAGAACTTGTAAAGGTGATAAATGGAAAGATTGACTGATCAAGTCAAGCAATTGTTTCAGGTCCACCCTAAGATTTGTGGATTTCCCAGCTCAGGATTCAACGTCATATGACCTTTTTCTATTGGTCATAACTCCTTTTATACAAGCCTTTCAGAAATATTACGTCCAAATTTGGCTCAACCCCACATGACATCAATGACACTTGGGACATGTTCAAGCACAACTATAGACCGTGGCATGTTTTATGCACTACAACAGACACATTGACTTGCTACAGATGTTAGTTCTAACTCTAAGGCCGAATGTAATATTCAACACGAACCATTGCAAGAATGGCAGGTCTTCGCACAACTTCGTTCGGAAAATAACACAGATGTCTTGACAATCTTGAAATGTTGGGGAAATGAGATTTCGACATACACAATAATTGGAACATACATGACATTTCACCAGATTTTCAGATAACTAGTTCATCATTCATCAAGAGAGAAAAGGAAGACACAATTAACACCAACATGCAGGCCACACCACCATCTTCCACACTGTCTTTGTCTTCGTAGAACAATAACTAGCTCTTGATACCATACTACACCATTTAGAAAAAAAACCCTTCTACCTCCACTAAGATTGATAATTCAAGGAACATCTGGCATCAGAAAATAATTCCTGATAAATAAAATTTGGAATTCATTCACTGCATCATCAACCACATCTACCTCACCTCTCCTTCTAGTCGCCCCTACCGGTGTTTCAACATTCAACATCTCTGCATCCACAATCCAAGTAGCCCTCTCATATTCCAATCAAAGAATTAAAACCCCTTGAAGGTAGTGCATTATCATCTTTTCAAGAGTCCTTGAAACATATAGAATATGTTCTTATTGATGAAATGAGTTTCATTGGGCCAAAGTTTCTAAGAAAAATTGATAGTAGGCTCCACGAAGCTTTCCCACACTCAAAAACATCTGAATTTGGGAACAGATCAGTCATCCTCCTCAGGCGACCTCAGCCAATTACCACCGGTTTTGGATAGTCCTCTTTATGCAAGTAATTCCTATGGAGCAACCCTTTGGAAGGGATTTCATTCTTCCATTACATTGCAAACAATATTTCAGCAACAAGGAACAACCAATGCACAAGTTTCATTCCAGAATTTACTGCTCCAACATGCGAGATTCAACCCCTCTTATTGAGTGATTAGGAAACTCCTAATGTCTTGCACAAACACACACCTAACTCAACAAGAGCTCAACAATTTTAAGGATGCACCACATTTTTTTGCAAAAAATGAACTCGTGGACTACCACAACCTTCAGATGCTGAAGGCATTGAACGTTCTGATCACCTAATCCATTGTTCAAAGTAACAGGTGGGCTAGACCAGGAGATCCTGATGATGATCAGTTGGAACACAAAGTTCTATTGTGCAAACAACAAAAAATCATGCTTATTGCAAATTTATGGGTTGACGCAGGCCTCATGAATGGTGCTACAGGAACAATCACCGACATTGTCTACGACGCATCAATGCCACCACCAACATTACCTTTATTTGTTGTTGTCAAATTTGATAGATACAATGGCCCATGTTGGGATCCCTCCAACCCGTTACATATTCCCATACCCCCTATTTCGAGAGGGAATCGAAGACAATTGCTAATTAAAATGGCCTGGGGATTAACTATCCACAAGTCCTAGGGACTTACTTTGCATAGAGCAACTATCGACATTGGAACCACTGAAAGGAAGGGTCTGACATTCACAACTTTCTCCAGAGTTCCCTCGCTTGCAAATCTACGCATTTCACCTCCTTTTTCATTCGAAAGATACTCAAAAATGGCGCATGTACCAACACTTGGAGCAAGAAGAAAGGAGGAAGCAAGACTACTATCACTCAACCCATCGTAAATACTACCCTCTACTTTGATAGCACCTCCACTACTACTATACTCAACACTTCTTGTATCCAAAGCGGCACTGTCGTTCAAGGGGTATCAAATGTAATCATGTTTATGAAATAAAATTGCCCACAAAAGGCTACCATTCATGATATAAATATCTGCAAATGTATACATGTCTCATTATGTGCATGTAAATGTACATTTATTTGATGTCTCCTGATATAAGATTTGCAACTTTAAATGTACGAATCTGTAACAAATTAAATGTACACATACAACATTTCAATGTAATGTTTCAACTATATTCCTACACTACAACTATCAATCACACACATTATCAATTGTACAATAAAAGGTTTTTCCAACAAAACACCAACAAAACAACCGATGCAAAACTAACACAATTACCCCCGAATTAAATACATGCAAACATCAACTATAAAATAAATTAACTATCCAAAAACGTATCAAATGTATTCATGTACGAATTTTTAACAAAAAAATGGCCACAAACAACCTTCATGATTAAGTGGCAAATCTATATTTCTACACTTACAAAATCAATCACCCCTTATCAACATCAACTACAAAAGTAATAACTATACCTCTAAATCAAATAACATATATTGTTTGGTGTTCACATTGCATTGTACACATGCGATTGCTAGTTATATATAATACACTATCGTTCTTGTGTGGTGAACATTTCAATATTTTAATATTAATAAAGTTGCAATATAAATGGGTTTGGGAAATAAAAGTTTGGTGGTGTTTATATTATATAATGATATTATGGGTGTGTGGTATTTATGCATATATGAATAGGGAGGCATTGAAGGCATTTGGAATACATTTATGGTGTTACTAAAAACTTTGAAGTGAAATTGAAGAATAGTTGCCAAAATTGTGATGCCAAGAATGTTTATCTCAATAATACATGGTTTTTTTGAAGTACCAGGAAGAGGTCCACGAAAGACCAAGAAATTTCTAGGAGGATCTATTTCAAAAGGTGGGGTTGTTAATCAACTATTACAGGACCCATATTTACTTGTGGCGTAACATTTACTTTGAAGTAAGGAAACATAATATTTCAATTTATCAACTACCATTAACCAAATTATCAGCCACACTGTGCTTTTTTCAATAATTTGTGAGCTTAAGTACACCTTTGTGATGTTTGATTAAACATTTACAATAAATAAACGTGACAATTATGGTCGACAATGAAGCAATTTGGTAAATTTGTTTCTGCTTCACCCACAAAAAAATTTGGATACCATCAAGATAAACTATTGTTGTATCTAAATAAATCTTCAATATTCAAAGTTTATTTTCTAAAAATCAAATTTCAAGTTTAGTTCCCATTTGGAAAGCACTAGACCCTGATTTTAAAATCAAACAACATTTCTATGGCAATTCGGTATATTTTAAACCATTCATTTTATGTATTCCAATAATCTTTTAGATTTGTGTTGATACAAATCATTTTGTTGTTGTGCTTTCTCATGGATGTTATTAAAAAAGCGTTTCATACCTTAAACCATTTCAATCAAACATTATAAAAAAATGTGCTAACTAAAAGATGTTAGGTGGTCAAAAAAGTTAAGACACACTAATTGATATGGCATATTTCAGATGAGTGAGTAGGTCATGACAAGTATTAGTGTAATGCATATAAGACCTTTTTTGGCGCACCTACACTGAGATTCATGAGCATAAGTTGAAGGGAAAGTTAGCACCAAAAAAAGTTTAAGTAGGCAACAAGAATCCAAAAAACCAAAACTCTTGATGAGGAAGTGAAGCCTCTTCCTCATTGGCCCCAACACCCCAACAATCGACATAGTTATATATTGACAATATGGCAATTATTTAAATGTTATATTATCTTTCTATTAATTTTTTGAATTTAATATTCAACAAGTGATATTGTTATAACCAAAAAATTACGCTTCAACAACTTTAATTTTTTTTAAAATAAAGGATTTAAACAAAAGAGGTAAGAGAGAATGGAACATAAGGATTTTGTCTTCCCAAGAGTTTAAGATGAGGACCTCCAAACATACATCACAAAACACAAAATTGCCTCCAATTAGAAATCTTATCCTCCCTAAAGAAAAAGAGACCTCTTATGTCCCTCATCTAATGCATAAAAGGAAAACCAAATTACAAATCATGGATTTTATCAATTTTTGGTGGAGAGGAGGTCCAGATTCAAAGCCCTATTTATATGACATGCCTTGGGAAATGTTTATGCCTAGGATAATATTTCATGAAGAAGGAAAGGGTTTTTCTAATGATTTCCATTGGGCAAAATTATTTCCAACTACATATAATCAATGTTGAAATACAATAATATATTGAATATGTTGACAATACAACTTATAAGTGTCAATAGATATGAAAAGAAATAGGTTAAGTTTCCACCCTTCCTTCATGTCAAGTTGAAAATGTCATTAAAATCAAGGAAAAATAATAAAGCAAAGGTATATGAATAAATTGTTAAGAATCAATATGCGTGGTCAAAATTTGTGGCAAGGTGTTATTGATAAAATTTAAGATGAGTGATAATGTCATCATTAAAGTTTAATTTCCAATAACATGCCTTATGACATAACAAACCTACATTGGAAAATGGGAAGAAAGGGAAGGTTATGTTGGACATAAGGAGGGACATCATTTCTGTTCATAAGCATCCCTTAAACCCATACCCATTTATGTAATAAATTAAGATTTGAAATGACAACCCTCTTACACACACAACCTCAATTCAATAGTGTTGTTAAAGGATTAAAATTAATTACCCATGTAAGAAGAAATTCAATAATTGCACTTTTTCTTCATTTAAACACAAAATAAGGGTTAAATATTCCCTCACATTTTTAAAATAAATATGTTTAAGATTGTTCAACCTTCCCATTCTCCTTTTTGGCTCGTGATCCAAACGATCCGAAAACATTTTATTTCCTCTAAATACACTCTTTGAGTACCCCTTCAATGCATCTTATAATTCCTTTACGAATTTGAAAGTTGTGTGTAGTAAAACATATTAATTGTGAATCATTTGGTATGTTTGTCTTTGCAACAATATAGAGTAAACCCTACTATATATTATCCTCATTAGTAAAAGTGATAGAAAACTTAGATAAATGCAACAAACTTTGGCACCTCATGATAGCTTCCCATGGTCAAACTCTTTCAAAAAAAAATTATTACATTTTCAACAAGACAAAACCCATAAACTCCCAAGGTCTTATTAATGCATTGACCTAAACACTTTACTTTCCACATGTATATTTGAAACAACATTCAATAATGGTTTGACATTTTGATATTGATCATGATACTGCTGACTATATTATGGACATTATTATAGTTTTGATTTAGTATGGTGTTAGATGTCAGATCATGGATTATTGTTGACTCTGATTCATATATGATGCATGATGATTGTTAGAGACATTTTATATAGATGTTGACATGTTGTTGGACATGGTTATATATATATTTATGGATGTTGTTAGGACATGTGATATTTGGATATATTGAGTAGACCGAGAAAATTGAATTTAAAATTGATGATTATATAGTTGTTGATGAAATTGTAAGTGATATTGTTGATTGTCTGGATGTTGTTGTGATTCATATATATATTGATGATTTTGAAATTATATTATATTCATTTGGATGTTCTGATATGGCCACGAGGCCGAAGGGGTATTTGTATTTTGCAGGTTAAAAATATCACAACAAACATCAGGGTATTGGAGACCAACCACATTGGAATTCTAGATGACTTCAACAAGGTCACCATGGCAAGTGTAATTGTTTGTGTGTGTTATTTGTGTTAGGGATTCCCATGGGGGTGATCACCTTTAAATGTGACCAAGGGTTATGTGTATTTATTTATTTGGTTCCTTTTTATTGATGTTTGTATGTGTTTATTTTGTGATGTGTTTACCCCTTTCATTATTTATTAATTGTGGTAAATTAATGTGAGTAATCATGTTGTTAAAATTAATTAATCAAATTGGGTCATAAGAAAGTAATTATTAGAGTTGTTGGCCTTGAATTAAAGTGTTGTAAGTGTAAGTGATGTGTAAGTGATGTGTAAGTTAATTTTGGAGTATGAAACACTCCACCTTCTTTTGAAATTCGAATTTGTCCTTGGAGGCTGATTTTGGAGGCTTGTGGGACAAGTTAAACTTTTCCCATACCTCTTAAATTTCTATACCAACCTTACCTATGGTTAGAGAGTTAAATTTAGACTTCTTTATGCATTTTTGTAAGTCAAGTTGTATGTTTTAATTGCACTTTTCTTACGTGTTTTAATTTCAGTCCTTTGGGGTGTGGGTTTGTTTGAGTGTGTAAGTAAACTGTCATATTATTCACCCACCTATTTATTATGCATTGGAGAATGAAGTTGACTTTTGGGGTTGGGGTTGAGGATGTGTGATGTGGCATCCTACATGGATCCACCTCATCCTCTTCTCTTCCCTCTTCTATAAAATTTGAATTTCTTGCCTTGTTTTGGGTTGCTTCACTTTGGATACTTCATTTTAGGTGAATTCCTTTTGTTTTTGGGAGCTCTTGCTTTGGAGAAGTTTGGAAGATTGTTGCATGCTTGTTGTTGGTGATTTTTGGATTTTTGCATTGGAAAAACTTGTTGTTTTGAACTTGGAACAACTCCATCATGGAGAGGTAAGAGCTTGGCTCTTGAAATGCTCTTCTTTTATTTGCAATGTAAATGTTAATGTGTGAATGTTTTGGCATGTTTGTTGGGTTGTTGGGTAGATGGCCTAGGAATGGTGTAGGAGAAGACTATGGGGTTTTTTTGTGGGAGGCATAAGTGTTTTGGGGAGGTATAAGTGTGGAGGGAGTTGGGATTTGGGTTCCACCTTACAAAGAAATAGCTTGCATTTCTTTACTCGTTATGGGGTGCCATAAGAGGTTGGGGAGGCATAAGGAAATGTGAGGAATAAGGGGTACTTGGGGGAGGCATAAGGGCATGTCAGGGATTTGATATATATATTTTGGTGGTTTGTAATTCAGGTGGTGATACCCATTTCCCCTTTGGGAGGCATAAGAAGCATCCCCCATAGTTTCTTGCTCCTTTGGCTTGCATGATGAAGCCTGAGTAATGTTTGTCATGTTTTAATGTAGTTGTAAACTACATTATGTTTCTGACTGTGTTTTAATGTGAAAATGTTGCTTATGTGTTTGTGGAAGCCTGTTGTTGCCATGAGTTGGATCACTTCTTTTATTGCATTGTGGTTGGGGATCGAGGACCAATGAAGGAGGATGGATTCTCCTCTTCATTGGATGTCTTGGTTGGGTGGAGAGCGTTGCCTTTCCCCTGTTCTTGTGGTGATCAAATTAAGAAGAATGAGGAATTCATGTTGTTGTTCTGGAGCTGAGAAAAAGACAAGTTTGACAGTCCTTGTTGAGATTATTCTTATTGTAACCCTTTCCCACTTTGAAGTGGATGACCTTGTACATTATTTGTGATGGAAAGATGTGTTGTATTGGCTATGAAAGTTGTAAATTGAATTGTGAAAGAGATATACTCTGTTCTCTATTTTTGAATAAATGTGGAAGAAATTGTATTCTGTATATTGTAATTGAGGAAGAAGACAAAGTTCTGACAGTCCCTTGTGAAACTAATTTTGTAAACCATTTCCCCACTTGATGTGGATGACAATTTAATATACATTTTGTGTTGAAGAGTTACTATGTTTTGGAAATGAAATCCCCTTTGAATGTGAAAGAAATATACTCTGTATTCTATTTGTAAAAAGGAATGTAATGAGAAAGAGTTGTGATTGTAAAGTTGTATTTGATCTAATAAAAGAAATGGTTACTTTGTAAAATGAAATTTTTTCAATTGAATAGATTGTTGTTTTAAATCTCTTTGGAAAGATGAAAATGAATACGTATGATTATTGTTTGAAATCTTTTGAAAATGAAACTCTTTGTTCGAATGTGGAAAATGTATTTAGAATTATTAATTCTGTTTTGAAAACGTTGATTTGAATCAAAATTAATGTTTTAGATTTTGATTGAAGGAATGAATTCTAATACTTTAGAATGAAATCATATTAAATGGAAAATAATGGATCAATTTCGAATTAGATCTCTTGTTAGATGATTTTCAAAACTGGCAAATAATTATCATCAAAACGTACAGAACGACCCTGCAGACTAGGAAAGACATTTGAAACATTAATACAAGCTAAGAAAGATCAAAATGATCCCAAACAAACTATAATACTTAAGAAATTTTCATAGAACCTTTCAAAATCGAGCTCAAACAATTTCTTAGTCATTTTTGCTGTTAAATTGGGGAAATTTGAATTGAAATTCAATCAAACCATTTAATCCTTGAAATATATCCTAAATTCTTCCAAGTGAAATCCTCCATGTCTGTTTGGCATGTTGAGAAAGAATTAATGATCAATTTGAACAAATATTGATAAGTTAAAAATACCAGTTCACTTTCTAAGTGACAGAAAGACATTTTCTCAAAATTGACCCCTTAAAATTTATCAAAATCAAAATTCCTAAGGTGATTTTGTGTAAAGAGGACATTGAGAGATTTCCAGAAAGTCCTCGTTTGCAAAAAACCGAGTTCCCTATCAAAAGTTATGGCCTTCTGAAGTTTTTACTTCATTTGGCTTCAAAAATTTTCTAACTGTCAAATTTAATTATTAAAATCTTGTTGGGTGGACCCGAAAAATTTCCTTGGCGGACCCGGACGATTTTTGTCCAAAAGGGGTCATGAATTTTCCCTTACTCCGCTTTGAAAAAGCCTTTTTTTTCAAAAATTTCTAAGTCCAAAAAGTTTTTCCAATTTTTCCCCACCGCCCCACCACCCCAGCCAATCAGATTTGATGCTACACATGGCTTCACGAGGCATTGGCGGAGGAGCAGGATTGATTTTTAACCTTAGCACTTTCAAAAATAAAATTTGGAAAATTTTCTAAGTTTTCCCACAACCCCACCGGCCCGCAGCCAATCAGGTGCTGCCACGTGGCATCACGAGGCATCGATGGAGGAGCAGGTTCCTTTTTAAACTTAACATTTCAAAAAATTTTTTGGGAAAATTTTCTAAATTTTCCCGCCGCCCACCAACCCATAGCCAATGGGCTGACACGTGGCATCTTCTGGCATCGGCGGAGGCATGGGTGAATTTTAACCTTTTTTCCCTTTTTGTTAAAAGTCAAATTTTCTAAAGTTCCCCGCCACCCTGCTTTCCCCATGCAGGCTTAGGAGAGCAACATGTGTCCCTTGTCCCTTGGGACTGTTGAAATTCACTCAAAGGTCCCCAGCACGGTGCAAAATTCTTTTCGCTCCCCCTGCGGGGAAAAATTCCAAAATTTTTCCCACGGCCCCGCCAGGAAGCAAAATCCTCTAGGTGAAATATTTCTCTCCCCGCAGGCCCGCAGTTGGGGAAATTTTCTCCCTTAGGCCCGCAGGCCCGCTCTTGGGAAAATTTTCACCCCAAGGCCTGCCGGCCCATAACTTGAGAAATATGAGGAGTTAGGAGGACTTCTTTATATCACCAGAAAGGTGAGGAAATTTCCTATCTATTGGGAATGATTTAGGAAAATTTTGAATGCATTAATTTTGAGAAAAATCAAATTGAATCTTTAACCGAGTTCTGGGAGTGGGTAAGTAAGAATTTACTCTGATGATTTTAAATATGTATTCTTTTCCCCCACTATAATTAAACCTTGCTCTTGTCTTAAATCTTGTGGAATTAAATACCTTGGGTATTTAATTGTTTTGGTCCCTTAACCCTAAAATTTTAATCAGGGAATATTTAGCTAAAATGTCAATGTAATCAGTGATTAAATTAATCCCTAAGGAGATTTGAGCTAGGTGTGGACTTATTACACTTGTTGCTTTATAATGTGGAATTAGTAATTATTATAATGGGAAAAGTTATCAGTTGAATTTAATTGTCCTTGAGACTTTGGTTGTTAACACCTTTAAAAAAAATGTAAAAAAAAAAAAATATTCCATAATTTTATAACTAAACCTAGGTTTTTCATAGGTCTCAAGTGGGAGATTTTAGCGGGCGTTACACTTGGTATCAGAGCCGTGGGTTCAAAGCTTGGACCCTTGGGCACACTAGAAAACTTGAGACATGAACTGTAAACCTAGCACACTTTTGAATCTAAGAAAACAAACTTGTTTGAAAATTGAAAAAGAAATGCGTATGAAGAAATATTACATTACTCTGTTCATTTGAACTACCAAAATTAAAATAATAATAAAATAATAAGTTGTTTGAATTGTTGTACTTGCTTAGTGGCATTTTTTCTAAACCCGGGTAACTAAGAATGTCAAATTAAATTGATTTTTGTGAACTTCTAGTGTAGTGGAAACTTGGTTCCCCTTTGAAAATGTGTTGTTTTACAAGTCCTAAATCTTGATTTAATTGTATGATGCGTTAAGCCCTTTTGAGACCCTTCCTTATTGGAGTTGTTGGAATGATAAATTGTATGGTGTGATTCTTGTGGTTGGACATTAGTGGTTGTGTTTGGGGGTCGGGAAGAGTTAATTAGAAGCTGTTTAGAGCTTCCTTCCTTCAGTAGTTAGGAAAGTTGGTCTGGTTGTCAGTTTTTCATTTTGTTACCCATATGGGAGAGTGGACATTAAGTCTGGGTGTCGTTTATGACCCAATCCTGCGTATGTGTCCTTGGAACTGACCTCGAGGTAGAGTACCCCTATTGGCGGCCATGAAGGGCTGCGAAGTGAATGTGGTGTTAACATTTTGTATTTTACATTCGTAAACTTGTGTTATTTTATCAAGGACCAACATCTTATTTTATGATTGGATTGAGAAGCTCTGAGGCTCTTTTAGTTATTTATATTTTTGTGAGAATTTTCAGACTTTGCAATGCGGCTACTTAGCCACTTTCCTTGATTGTCGATATTTCTTGGATTTTATTTTGATTGGTGACTCGGAGCTCATTATGTTGTTGGCTACTTAGCTAAACGTTACATGGATTCCTCCTTGCATGATGATGAGCTGGTCTTATGCTTTTTGTATTCATGACATTTCATTCATATGGGGGTACACCCTAGGTGTCTTGAATGTCTTCTTAGGTGATTAAAGTTATGCCTTGGTTTTGGATGCACGGAACCTTGAGTGTGTCTAGGATCTTAGAGTGATTTCATTGCTCGACCTTGCTAGATAGAGAGTTCGTTGTGTTGTGCATTCTAGTTGGCAGTCTGTTAGCGGTGGTGGTGATTCTCTTACAATCCGATAAGAGCTTAAACCTCGTCAGAGTAGAGGTGTTTAATTGTGGGTTGATGAATTATGTTGGGATCGGTTTGCTTTTGGCTGGCTGTGGATGTTAGTGGAAAAGTGTTTGTCTGGTAGTGGCTTCTCTTCGATGGCATGCTAAGTTTTATCAAGATTTCCTTATTTCATTATATAAAGTAGTGACTTGAGGATTGTATGCATCTTGGTAATTATGGTTAGAATTAATCCCATTCGAGTATTGTGTGTAAATTAAGTGTGTTTGTTTTCCCTCTTGACCTATAAATAAGTCTACCCTTTCCTTAACTTTTTTTAGTTACTATGAATAACACTCTATAACCTATTAATTTTGGATTACGTGGAGACACTTATGGATGCTTTGAGTCTTTTGGACCATGACACTGATGATGTTAGTGTAATTAGACCTTGATAATTTAATCTCAATGGTATTTTATAATGTGATTCTTCTTGCGAAACTGTAACTCTTGGTCGTAAAGCCATGTTGAATAGATAGCTGATTGGCTGCTTACATTTGATGCTTTCTAGTGAGTATGTGGTGTTCTTATAGTTAAAATATTTCCTTGTCATTTTGATTGCTTGGTTGGTGGTATCTTGTGGTAATATGGGTGTAGATTTGAAAACTTTCCTTGTCTTATCATGTGAGTAAAATGTTTTCACCAAAACAACAAACATTGTTAAACCCTAGTAGATCAGTAAAATTAATTATGCTTCGCTAATGGGTCTTCCTCGTAACTTCTTTTGATAACTTGTAGAAACCCACTAGGATTGTTTTATGATACTTGTAATTAGTGGAAAAAAAAATCTCAAAATATTGTTGTGATCCATGTTGGTTGATTGTTTCCTAGTTCTTACAAAATTAATAATGTGTTTTCTATGTTGAATGTCCCTTGTTTCCTTAGAATTAAAAATATGGTGTGTTGATTTACCTCTCTCCCCCATAAAAGTAATAGTGTGATATGTTTACCCTTCCTTCTCATTAAATTTTTAATTGACAAGTTGACTCACCCAAACATCATAAAGCTATAATTGAGGAGATTTGGCCTTGAAGCTTAACAAATAAACTGGAACATAGAAAGAGAAAATGGTCCTTGCTTTAACCTTGGTAGATTAATAGAAGAAATAAAAACCATGTAGAAGAACAGAAAGGGAAAAAAATTGTCCATCTACCTCCCCTAGGAGTAAAATAAATACTTTTTCTCTTTTCCACCTTTACAGAATGGCGAGATATCATGCCCCCTTAGTGGTCCTTATAACACAAACTTGTGATGTCATAATAGGAGGAAGTTTAATTAAGAAAACTCGTAAAGGAATGTGCTTAGCAAACGAAACTACAACTTTTGACTTAATTAGTTGAGTTATAAAATAAGTAAGATTTATGTGTATTGAGTGCAATGTATAGTTGAACCTGTAGTTCTGTCACCTACCCAGAATTGTGAAACACCTGGTGGATAGTAATGTGTTCTAGTTGCTTAGTACCTTCTTGTTCATAGATGTATGTGCCTTTCTTTGTGGGATTTTTGGGTCATCATACCCTTATCGTCCCATAGCTCGACGAGTGTGAGTGGTGGTCCTTTTTGGATTGAGACTTATCTCTTGTTTAAGAAGCAACCTCCTTGCGTGTTGTCTTGTCCTTGGAGACCTAAGTTATTGTAATTTTAAGGAAACATATGTTAAGGATATAAAATAACTTTGGGAAGTCTTCTTTTCTTCATATTTTCTTGAGTCACCTTATTCTTGTTGCCCTTTTCCATTAGGATGGAAAGTGCAAGATGATATTATTCACTTTTGATACGATGCACCCTTGGATTATAGTTGGACCCCATGTTACTTGTTCTTCTCCCTAGCTGACTTGAGTGCTCCTTGGTGTTTCTTGTGCTCTCTTTATGGTTATTCCGAGCTTGAGTAGGAAATAAGATAAATAAATCCCATTGTGTTATTAAGAATGGTACTTCTTGTATAGATTTGTTAGTTTCTAAGGGAGATATATATATTATTGCTAAATGGTTGACTTCTCTAGAGTTGGTTGGTGTAGTGTGTTCGATTCTTAAAACAAAAGTGTAAAAATCAGACTATAGGAAACCTTGTGGTCATGAAATTTCTTAATATTACCATGAAAAGTTAATTGTACCCTCTCGAGTTATAGAAGTGTTTTCCTTGAATAGTTCCTTGATTTTAAATGTTTTGCTGATTTAGGTGTCCTTCCTTGTTGATTAACCTCATCTTGTGTGACCTCAAATTGTGGGACCTTGAGTAAACATGTCTCTCATACAAATTTTGGCCATGGTTGATTCTGCTAGCCTTGTCTAAACCACGAACTATGAAATCATAATTTAACCTTAGTGGAAACCTTAATTTTTGTTATTGTAGTATGTTGTATTCCTTGGGAAACTATGTGGTCTTTCTCAAACTCATGGAATTCTCCTTATTATTCCTCTACTTGGTGGTTACTCTTAAGACTCTTTTGAACTCTTCATGTTATATTGTTATGTGTTGTATCTTGGTTGATAGCGTAAATTTACTCTCTAGATTTAAATGTTCATAGCCTTGCATGCAGAAAGTTTAGAACTCATCCCTTGCAATCTCCCTTCTTCTTGCTGAATTGCATTGGACCAAACTTAGGTTCTGTAGACCCACACTTGTTTGAAGCAAGCAATCTCATAATGGAGTGATCCTTTTTCTATTGCATTTGTTCCTATCTCTCTTTCCAGTGACTTCCAGGAGGAAGTCGAGTCTAAGGGGAGGGGGATGTAGTGCCCACTTCCCTTCGACACTTTTGATATTGATCATGATACTGTTGACTATATTATGGACATTATTATAGTTTTGATTTAGTATGGTGTTAGATGTCAGATCATGGATTATTGTTGACTCTGATTCATATATGATGCATGATGATTGTTAGAGACATTTTATATAGATGTTGACATGTTGTTGGACATGGTTATATATATATTATATGGATGTTGTTAGGACATGTGATATTTGGATATATTGAGTAGACCGAGAAAATTGAATTTAAAATTGATGATTATATAGTTGTTGATGAAATTGTAAGTGATATTGTTGATTGTCTGGATGTTGTTGTGATTCATATATATATTGATGATTTTGAAATTATATTATATTCATTTGGATGTTCTGATATGGCCACGAGGCCGAAGGGGTATTTGTATTGTGCAGGTTAAAAATATCACAACAAACATCGGGGGATTGGAGACCAACCACATTGGAATTCTAGATGAATTCAACAAGGTCACCATGGCAACTTGTATTTGTTTGTGTGTGTGTGATTGTTGTTAGGGATTCCCATGGGGGGATCACCTTTAAATGTGACCAAGGGTTATGTGTATTTATTTATTTGGTTCCTTTTTATTGATGTTTGTATGTGTTTATTAAGTGATGTGTTTACCCCTTTCATTATTTATTAATTGTGGTAAATTAATGTGAGTAATCATGTTGTTAAAATTAATTAATCAAATTGGGATAAGAAAGTAATTATTAGAGTTGTTGGCCTAAAATTAAAGTGTTGTAAGAAATGTGTAAGTGATGTGTAAGTTGTGTAATTTTGGAGTATGAAACACTCCGCCTTCTTTTGAAATTCGAATTTGTCCTTGCAGGCTGATTATGGAGGCTTGTGGGACAAGTTAAACTTGTCCCATACCTCTTAAATTTATTTACCAACCTTACCTATGGTTGGAGGGTTGATTTTAGACCTTCTTTATGCATTTTTGTAAGTCAAGTTGTATGTTTTAATTGCACTTTCTTACATGCTTTTAATTTCAGTCCTTTGGGGTGTGGGCTTGTTTTGGAGTGTGTAAGTAATCTGTCATATTATTCACCCACCTATTTATTATGCATTGGAGAATGAAGTTGACTTTTGGTTTGGAGTTGAGGATGTGTGATGTGGCATCCTACTTGGATCCACCTCATCCTCTTCTCTTCCTTCTTCTATAAAATTTGGATTCCTTTCCTTGTTTTGAGTTGCTTCACCTTGTAGACTTCATTTTGGGTGAATTCCTTGCTGTTTTGGGAGCTCTTGCTTTGGAGAAGTTTGAAGATTGTTGCATGCTTGTTGTTTGGTGATTTTTGGATTGTTTTGCATTGGAAAGCTTGTTGTTTTGGAACTTGGAACAAACTCCATCATGGAGAGGTAAGAGCTTGGCTCTTGAAATGCTCTTTTTTTTTATGAGTGTAAATGTTATTGTGTGAATGTTTGGAATGTTTGTGGGTTTTTGGGTAGATGGCCTAAGTATGGTGTAGGAGAAGACTATGGGGTTTTTTTGTGGGAGGAACAAGTGTTTTGGGGAGGTATAAGTGTGGAGGGAGTTGGGATTTGGGTTCCACCTTACAAAGAAATAGCTTGCATTTCTTTACTCGTTATGGGGTGCCATAAGAGGTTGGGGAGGCATAAGGAAATGTGAGGAATAAGGGGTACTTGGGGGAGGCATAAGGGCATGTCAGGGATTTGAAATGATATATATTTTGGTGGTTTGTTTCAGGTGGTGATACCCATTTCCCCTTTGGGAGGCATAAGAAGCATCCCCCATAGTTTCTTGCTCCTTTGGCTTGCATGATGAAGCCTGAGTAATGTTTGTTGTTTTAATGTGGTTGTAAACTACATTTGTTTTGGACTGTGTTTTGAATGTGAAAATGTTGCTTGTGTGTTGTGGAAGCCTGTTGTTGCCATGAGTTGGAAAACATCTTCTTATTGCATTGTGGTTGGGGCTCGGGGGCCAATGAAGAAGGATGGATTCTCCTTTTCATTGGATGTCTTGGTTGGGTGGAGAGCATTGCCTTTCCCCTGTTCTCTTGTGGTGATCAAATTAGAAAATGGAAATCTTCATGTTGTTGTTCTGGAGCTGAGAAAAAGACAAGTTTGACAGTCCTTGTTGAGATTATTCTTATTGTAACCCCTTCCCACTTTGAAGTGGATGACCTTGTACATTATTTGTGATGGAAAGATGTGTTGTATTGGCTATGAAAGTTGTAAATTGAATTGTGAAAGAGATATACTCTGTTCTCTATTTTTGAATAAATGTGGAAGAAATTGTATTATGTATATTGTAATTGAGGAAGAAGACAAAGTTCTGACAGTCCCTTGTGAAACTACTTTTGTAAACCATTTCCCCACTTGATGTGGATGACAATTTAATATACATTTTGTGCTGAAGAGTTACTATGTTTTGGAAATGAAATCCCCTTTGAATGTGAAAGAAATATACTCGGTATTTTGTTTGTAAAAAGGAATGTAATGAGAAGGAGTTGTGATTGTAAAGTTGTATTTGATAAAATAGAAGTTGTAAAAGAAATCTTTTCAATTGAATAGATGTTTTTTTACCTTATACAATGAAGTTATTATTGTTTTAAATCTAAAAATGTTGTACAACTCTTTGTTCGAATGTGGAAAATGTATTCAGAATTATTGCATCCTCTGTGTTTGAAAAGCATAATGCTTTTTTTTTAGAAAGGAAATAGAAATTGCTTTCTTGTTTCTACATTTTGATTGAAGGAAATAGAACATTGTAATATTAGATTAGAATGAAATCATATTTTAAAGTTTGGTAAATGTAATGGATCAATTCGAGTTGGAAGTTGTAGAGCTCTGTTAGATGATTTTCAAACTGGCAAATAATTATCAGAAAATGTACAGAATGACCCTGCAGACTAGGAAAGACATTTGAAACATTAATACAAGCTAAGAAAGATCAAAATGATCCCAAAAAAACTATAATACTTAAGAAATTTTCATAGAACCTTTCAAAATCGAGCTCAAACAATTTCTTAGTCATTTTTGTTGTTAAATTGGGGAAATTTGAATTGATCTTCAATCAAACAATTTAATCCTTGAAATCTATCCTAAATTCTTCCAAGTGAAATCCTCCATGTCTGTTTGGCATGTTGAGAAAGAATAAATGGTGGATTTGAACAAATAATTGATAAGTTAAAAATACCAGTTCACTTTCTAAGTGATAGAAAGACATTTTCTCAAAATTGACCCCTTAAAATTTATCAAAATCAAAATTTAATGATTCTTGTGTAAAGAGGACATCGAGAGCTTTCCAAAAAGTCCTTGTTTTCCCAAAACTGAGTTCTCTATCAAAAGTTATGGCCTTCTGAATTTTTTCTTCATTTGGCTTCAAAAATAATCTAACTGTCAAATTTAATTAATAAAATATTCTTGGGCAACCCGTGGGCTAAAAATTTCCTTTTTCATTTTTTTCCAAAAGGGAAAAAAGTTTCCTTCCGCTAAGCCCACAAGCCTTCATTTTGTCAAAAATGATCTAAGTCCAAAAAGTTAATTTGGGTCCAAAAACCTTAGCACTTCAAAAAAAATTTTCCCCCACAGCCCCACGCTACCCGCAGCCAATCAGAGATCTGCCACATGGCTTCATGAGGCATGGCGGAGGAGCAGGATCCTTTTTAACCTTAACGCTTTCAAAAAAAATTTGGGAAAATTTTCTAAATTTTCCCCGCAGCCCCGCCAGCCCGCAGCCAATCAGTTGCTACCACGTGGCTTCACGAGGCAATCGGCGGAGGAGCGGGTTCCTTTTTAGCCTTAACGCTTTTTAGGAAAATTTTGGGAAAATTTTTCTAAAGTTTCCCCGTCGCCTACCCGCCAAATCCCAGCCAATCAGGCTGACACGTGGCATCACAAGGCATTGGCAGAGGCGTGGGGTGATTTTTAAAAATTTTTTCCTTTCCTGCTAAAAATTTAAAATTTTATCCCCGTTCCACCCCTGACTTTCCCCGCACTGGCTTAAAGGAGGCACCACATGTCCCTTGTGGACTTGGGACGGGAGGCCCCAGGGTGTAAAATTGGTAAATTTTTTCCCAAAAGGGGAAAAAGCCTAAATGTCCTTCCCCACTCCGCCGACCCGCCGTACTTGGAAAATTTTTCTTCCCCACTTGCCAGTCTCTTTTCTCCTCTGGGAAAATTTTCTCTCCGAAGTCCGCAGGCCCGCCTTGGGGAAAATTTTCTCCCCTGGCCCGCAGGCCCGCTCTTGGGAAAATTTTCACCCCAAGGCCCCGTCGGCCCATAACTTGAGAAATATGAGGAGTTAGGAGGACTTCTTTATATCACTGGAAAGGTGAGGAAATTTCCTATATAATGGGAATGTTTTCAGGAAATTTTGAGTGCATTAATTTTGAGAAAAATCACGTTGAATATTTTAAGAGAGTTCTGGGAGTGGGTAAGTAAGAATTTACTCTGATGATTTTAAATATGTATTCTTTTCCCCCACTATAATTAAACCTTGCTCTTGTCTTAGATCTTGTGGAATTAAATACCTTGGGTATTTAATTGTTTTGGTCCCTTAACCCTAAAATTTTAATCAGGGAATATTTAGCTAAAATGTCAATATAATCAGTGATTAAATTAATCCCTAAGGAGATTTGAGCTAGGTGTGGACTTATTACACTTGTTGCTTTATAATGTGGAATTAGTAATTGTTATAATGGGAAAAGTTATCAGTTGAATTTAATTGTCCTTGAGACTTTGGTTGTTAACACTTTAAAAAAAAAAAATTATTCCATAATTTTCTAACTAAACCCAGGTTGTTCATGGGTCTCAAGTGGGAGATTTTATTCGATTCTACCAATCCATCAATTTGTATTAAGATCACAACATCAACAATCATCCAGAAATATCTGTAAATCACGTTCCTTATGTCAATACTGTAGTAATAGTTAGATCATCGAATACTAATATATAAATCAAACATATAAAATTCATCGCAATAGTCATATCATGTCATAAGTATAACACATATGTATTCTCTAACAATTAGGTGAAACAAGTGTATTAATGCCCATCTAGCAATGTCTAATGTCTAATACGATATCAAGGTCTACGGATCCAATATAGAGTGAGCAGAGACATAAAAATATACAATTAGTAACGATATTACAATCAGTCTGAAACAAGACAACCATTCCATATCATCATCATCATCATATCCTTAAATTCCCATCAATGTCCACAATTACCACCATACAATCAAAATAATAATCAAAACACAGTGGAGTCATGATGTCCCGCACATCTTATTAGCATGCTAACTAGAATAAAGCAACAAGGTTTAAGAATAAAAATCAATTCAAAATTGATAACACAGTTTAATCAGTGTTGAAGAGGAGTGAGCATTACACCCTAACTCTGCAAACCCCAAAGTTCCTCCATAAACTTGTCTTGTTAGGAAAATATGGAAAATTCCATACAGATAAGGATAAATCAACAATGACTATCACTTACAAATTATAAAATTTCATTGTCATATCAAGGAAATATTGATTAAAAATATGTACATGTGTAGCTGAGATTTATTTGCTATGAAATCTCCCAACACCATTACAATGTGTGCAAGGGAGCTTCCTTATTTTTCAATGATAACATTATAAATTTATTTCTATTACTGAAAGTGAATGAAAGTAATAATTACAACAAACTTACCTTTCACAAACTAATATTTACTTTATCATACTTCCAGACTTCATTATACAATCATAAGACAATGTAATAATGATAAATTTCTATTGTTTTTGTACATAAACTTATAAGAGAGTCAAGAGGGTAATAATATTTACATTTCTTTTCTACATTAGGATTTGAGGGAAGTAGGCAGTCTATTTCTTATATATGCTTATCATGTCTATTTTTAATTCATAGCAGCATATTCTTCTATTTACACAAGAGTGGCACAAGAGATATAAGGAATTTTTTAAATCTAATGTAAATTCTCTTATATTTCTTATATAAGCACAAGATAAATCCTTATTTTCAAATTATATTTCTACAATACTCAACTCCTTTATCCCACTATCATAAAAAATTACAATAAGATACCAGTTCTTCCCAATAATCATGAGGACTATCTAGTTTACAAAGTTATAGATCTTCCCCTTAAGATGGAAAATAGAAACAAATATGTCTATACCCATTACAAGACAACACTTGAAATGCAAGAGGACAAGCCTCCCGAATATGGGGAACAACATGCGAAATTTAAAACTTTTTCTTCCATGCTCCAAGCATAATTTCCAAGCTTCCAATCCATATGAAAGTATTCAATGCACAAGAGAAAGAGGCTTGGTTTCCACCCAACCAAATGAAACCATCACTTTGCATCTCCACAAATAGAGGACATGTTAGCCTCCCTTTAACCCCATAAGAGAGAGAGAATGCATGAATCATGATTGCACAAGTCAGGGAAGATAAAAAGTGATAACAAAAACACAACACTTTAGTGCAAAATAACCAAAAGAACACCAAAATAGCAAGAGGAGAACTCCATGTTTTCCTCAAAGAGGAAGAGTGAAAATGAGCTCATCGTAAGCCATATTGTGATCCAACCATAGGAACAATAAAGAATCTTCATAATCATCATACATCCCACCTTATCACTCCATTCCAAAATCCAAGCCCCATCGAAGTAAGTATTTTCAAACCATTTTCAACCATGAGATGGTTTTCTTCACAAGGATGGAAGATGAGGTTCAAAACATATGCACAATCATCTTCCACATCAAACCATATGAGGGGAGGAAATAATAAAATAGACCATCATGGCTTGTCCATAAAGCCATGTGGTGTAAGAGGGGAAACCCTCCCTTTCCCCCCTACAATTCCAAAATCCACCATAACCATAGGATGGATGGAGAAAAATAGGAACAAAAAATATTTACAAAGACACCCACAATAACATGTAAGCAAACAATATTCAAACAACCACCATTTTTCTTTTCACAATATAATAACACAAGTAAAAATGATAGGTATGTAGGCCTACCTCAAACAAGCCATCCCTCTCTCAAATAATCCATGCACTTTAAGCTCCAAGATTTTAGCTCGAAGCTCTCTCCAACTCCCGATAGTAAAACTGACAAGCCAAAAGCCCATACCCCTCTCCATGAGGAGGTATAAAAAGAACAATAAAACTCCAACCCTCACCAATGAGAGGTTGACATGTGTCACCCATATCATTCTCCAACAAAATATTCTAAAAATCCCAATAAAATATAAAACAAAACACTTTTAGGAAGTAGTCTCCCAAATTTCTTAAAAGCCAATATGCCAACACACTTCAACTTTTGATAAAGCACAAGAATCAAACACACTTACAAGATGTAGACATGAGAGGAGTCAAATGGCAAGGAAAATCTCGTTTGACCTTGAAAAGAGCCCCCTTACCCATAGGTAGGGTCCAAGGGGTCCATTTTAATGTAAGGGAGACCCACAAAGTGAAATGAGACCCTTACAAATGCCATATTTAGTCCAAATTCGAGATTGGCTAAAATGGCTCAAAGGAAGAGGTGGTGGGGCCCACCCACATGTTGATTAGGTGGTCCCAAACCACTAACAACAAGATTACTAACATAATAACATAACTAATGCAAGAGGGGACCATTAGGTCCTTAAACAAGTTTAATATAAGGCTTAATTAATTAACAGTAACATAGATAAATTAGGAATCACCAAAAGTTTCCCGAAAATGAATACACCACATACACATAAGGCTACACATCGATCATACATTGCTAAAGGACGTGGCCCAATTAGCCGCTTGTACAACCTGAGGTGTAACTCTGCATCATCTCTCCTATTGAGAGAACTGGTGGGTTAGGCATCATCTTTCAATCTTCTTCCAATTTTGCTCAATTTATTGAAGACCGTGAGTTGGTTGACACTCCTAAAAATGGGAACTTCACATGGATGAATAGAAGACTTGGAGGAAACTATTTTTCTGAGAAACTGGATATATTTTTCCTCAATGAAGACTGGATTCAAACAATTTTTTTTTTGAATATAAAATCTTTTGGAATGTGGGCTCTGATCACTGACCCATTTAATTAACTATCTCTCCTTCTCCACCTGCTAGAAGACCTTTCAAATTATAACTAATGTGGCTTAAGGATCCCAACCTTAAACCTCTTTTGCTGGACTAGTGGAATACTCCTATTGATGGCTCTAAGATGTACAAACTTGCTAGCAAGCTAAAGTATGTAAAAATCAATTAAAGGAATGAAATAAAAAAAATTTTGGGAATATTTTTAAGAAAAAGCAGAAATCCAAGACATAATTGCTCATATTGAAAAAAATATTGAAGAGGATGGTCTACATGATGAGATTAAAGAGGAAGAAGAATCATTAGTGGATTTGTTAAACTAAACTCTTCTTTAGGAAGAAATTCACTGGAAGTAACAATCCAGAATAAAATGGCTCAAGGAAGGAGACCGAAATACTGGCTTCTTCCATAAAAAAACCATAACAAGAAGAAATTTGAATAGGATTTCCATCATCTCTCTCCCCTCGGGAGAAATTGTGTCTGATCCCAAAAGAATTGGGGTTGAAGCTAAAAGGTTTTTCAAATATCTTCTTTCTGATTCTGGAATTGACGGATCTGCGGCTAGACTTCAAATCCTCAATCAAATCCTTAGGCTGATAAATGATGAGGAGAATAATTTGCTTACTGCTCTAGTCTCTATGGATGAGGTTAAATTTGTTGTTTTCTCTTTCAAACCTGATAAAGCCCCTGGCCCGGATGGCTTTCCTGTTGGGTTCTATCAAGCCTTCTAGGAAATTGTGGGATCTGATGTGGTCGAAGTTGTCCAAGAATCTTTCTCCTCATAGGATGTTCTCAAACAAATCAACACTACCTTCATTTCTCTTATTCCCAAATTCAGAAGATTTAAGGTAATTTAATTCATATAGACCTATCTCTCTGTGTAATGTTTCTTACAAAATCATTGCAAAATTTATGGCCAATCATCTAAAAAATATCCTTCCGAAGATCATATTGCTTAAACAAAGGGGATTTGTGAATGACAGAAAAATTCTTGATGGAATCATAATTTCTCATGAATTAATTAATCCATCTAAAAGGAAAAACTTTAGAAATATGCTCATCAAACTGGACATGGGCAAAGCCTTTGACAGAGCGAATTGGGAATTCATTATGGCTATTCTGGATAAATTTTAGTTTTGCTTCTTCTTGGAGGGATTGGATTTATGTTTGCATTAGCTCACCTAAATTCTCATTCCTATTCAATTGTGAACCAGTTGGTTTCTTTAGCTCTTCCAAGGGGTCTGCGTCAGGGTGACCCTCTTTCACCATATCTCTTCATTATCATGGTTGATTCTTTCATTAGATGGATTTCGCACTTTCGAGATTCTAGAGCTTTGTTTGGTGTGCTTATAGCCAATGGTGCTCCCAGAATTACTCACCTCCAGTTTGTTGATGACATTGGACTTGTTGGAGATAGCTTCTATTGAAGAGGCTCATCTTTCAAGCAAGCTTTAGATCTGTATGAAGCTTCCTCTGATCAATTGGTTAATAAAAGAAAATAAAAAAATTCTTCTTTAACACCAGCAAAGCTTCTCAAACTATGATTTACAAAATTCTTGAAATCAGCTCGGGATCTTTTCCCTGTTCTTGCTTGGGCATCCCTATTTTCCTAGAAAAAATATCCTATGTTCTCTGGAAATCCACCATTGATAAAATCTTAAGAAACTAGATAGCTGGAAAGGTAAGTGGCTCTCCTTTGATGGAAGGATTCAACTGATATCTTCTTTCACCCAAGCCATTCCTATTTACATGATGTCAGTTCTTCATATGCCTTCTAAAGTCATAAACTGTATAATTCAATCCAAACTAAATTTTTGTGGAGTGGAACAAGTTACATCAAGAAGCTTCTGCTTGTTAAATGGGATAACCTTTTCTTGTTGAAAGATTGAGGTGGTTTGGGCTTCATAATAAATAAAATAATGAACAAGGCTCTTGGGGCTAAGCTTGTTTGGAGACTATACAAAGAAAATGATGCTCTCTGGAGTATCATTCTCAGGAGAAAATACTTGGATAATATGAAAGCCTGAACGTATCTTCAGTTCATAACCACATCACTGGTTCACATATTTGGAACTTCATGACTAGTTATTTGGGAATCATCAAACCAATGCTAAGATGGAATGTTGGAAAAGGCACTTTGACCCACTTTTGGATGGATGCTTGGATTCTTCACAAGCCTCTGGACAAAATGTAATCTTAACAATCTTATGGATTGGTGCAAGAGCAATATTGGGTCATGGTCAGAGATTATTTTAATCCCTACCATGAATGGTGGAAGGATTTTCAGGTCCTGCGCACATTGGTTGATGGACAAGCAGACATTAATGGATCTCCTCTTGCCTTTTCACTTCAACAACAAATGTGATGAGTTGGTTTGGATGGGTGCTAAAACTAGAAACTACAATGTCAGAGATGGCTACATTACAGCTTTGCTTGTCGATGGGAGGGAACCTACCTCTTTCCCTCATCAACAAGTTTGGTTTAAACACGAGCTCCCCAAAGCTAATACTTTCCTTTGGACTTCATATTGGGATAAAATTTTGACGCAAAATAACTTAAGCAGAAAAAAGGCTTTCAAGGTCCCTCCTGGTGTGTTCTATGTCTAAAGGCATAGGAATATAACAATCAGCTCTTGATTCATTGTGACTTTGCTAGCCAACTTTGGAGACATTTTCTACGTAAATTCAATATCAGCTTTGTCTTGCTTGAATCCCTTAAGCATCTTTTGGCTAGATGGTTTTGTTGCTCACGCTCAAAACCACTAATCCAAATTTGGCATTCTATTCTGCTTCGATTTGTTGGAATGTTTGGCTGGAAAGAAATGCAGGATTTTCTCCAATGAGAAAAGAGGATTTGATGCAGGTCCTTTCTCAAACTCTCAATTTTATCAGAGAACTCCTCCAAGTTTGGCCCCTTAAGGATGGTAAGATCTTTCCTACTTATAATTTTGTTCTTCTAAATTGGAATGCTACTCTGGCCGGCATCCCTGATAAAGGGGTTGGTTCTAAAAGTCTCAAGCGCAGTGCCTCTTCTTGGGAGGCTCCATGTGAGGATTACATCAAACTTAATTTTGACGGAGCTGCCAAGTGCAATCCTGGATGGGCTGGGGCTGGGAGGAATTTTTCGAAACTCCTCCGGAACAGCCTATCTTGGGTTTTGCTGAAGCTCTTGGGAAGTGTTCAAACAACATGGCTGAAGCCAAGGTGCTATCGTGGTCTCACAATTGCAAAGCAGAGAAAATGGGAAAAACTCCTTATTGAAGGCGATTCACAGGTCATAATTAATGCAGTCTAGAAAAACCAGCTTAACAACTGGAAACTCTCTAGTATTGTGGTGGATTGTCGTGCCTTGTGCGAGCACCTTCCTATCTCACACATCCTTCATAGTGGTAATGAAGTGGCTAATAAAATTGCCAACTTTGGTTTTGATAGAAGCATTAGAAAAGACCCCTAAAGCCTAATCATATTTCAACCCAATGAATTATTTAGGCTTATGGGGAATTTAATTAATCAAGATATTAAGAGGCCACCGACGGTGGAAAGGACAGGACAGCCAGTTGTCCGCAGTTTTAACTCACCCACCCCGTGATTTATTGGCATGTTGCCAATTGTGTCGCGCATTGTCACATAATAGCTCACACATGCGAATGAAGATTAAAGGGGCTCTGCATTTTTGGTGGAGCATGATTGTTGTTCTTTGCAGTGTTATTTCGGGTTTGCTCTACAGTATGGAGAAAGGGAAAGGGATTTCGGGACCTGCTAAGCGCACTAGGCATAATTTGGGGAAATCGAATGCGGGAAAAACTGTGAAAGCCATGGACGATGAGCTGGTGCATCGTTTCTCCTTGGATGATGTGCATCATTCCTTCTTGGGTCTGGTTAACGATATGAAGCTAAAGGAGTTGTTGAATGTTGGGCATCTGCTAGATAAAGGGACTCGTGTCACTGCCAAAGAGGCCATGGAATTCTGGCAGAGCACACTTATCGAGGGTGTTGAAGACCCTCGGCTCCTACGCTGGATGGCGACCAATTTACTGCGTGCTCATCTCTTGGCACGTCTTGGGGATAATGCAGAGGTGGAGGAAGTGGTTAGAGTGATGGGTGGGCAATCCAATTCCAGGCTGGATACCTTGAAAGTTACACATATCATCGACATCCAAACTGTGCTTGCTTGGTGTCAGATAATTCCTTTGCTTTGCGTGAAGAAATTGAAGCAATTGGATTTGATTTAGGTCTTGCCCTGGAGCAAATTTGGACCCTTCTCCAAAGCTCAGGCCCTGGAAAGCATCAATCAAGGGCGTAAATTAGATGCTATCTGTTATGTATTGGGGATACCGGCTCAACAAGTTTGAGAGTTAGAAGCTCGAGGAGTCACTTGTTGCTCTAGTTATGGAAGAAAATGCTCATGCCAAGGATGAATCTACTGCCGCTCCTGATATGGTGATTTCTAGCTCCTCTGAGGAGGCTGTCTAGTTTCTTTAGTATTTATAGCTCTCGAATATTATGTAATTTTTGGTAATATGTAAGCAACATCAGCTGGGTTGCTTGAACTTTGAAACTATAAGCCAATTTTCAAGTTTTTTATTATATATTAATATAACTAGGTGTTTTACCCCTTTTTTTACTTATAAAAAGATGATGTATAATAAAATTTAAGATGGGTAATGATGTGAAGTTGATATAAAAAGTCTAAAATATATGAGGTTGATAAATTTAATATGATTATTATGAATAATATGAGTGAAAAATATTTAATTTGATAATACAGATTTGACCCATTGCATTGTCTAAAAACCATTTTTTTCATAAAAGTGATTGCCAAAGATAATAAAATCATCTTTGTATATGTATATTTAAAAGAGAATTGTATCAATAACACATGAAATATGTCTAGAGTTTTGTAGAAGCGAGTTAAGATCAAATCCCGTCTTATCTATTTAACCATTAGATAATTTAGGATTGGGAATTTGAATATGCATTTGGATATGCTAAGAATTTGTTTGGGTGTCAACTTATGTTGAAGAGTGAAATAAAGAATGTGATATAATTTTCGAAATGGAAATTCTTCAGCTCTGGAAATGAAAATAAGAAAATCAGTAGCTAATGGATATGGTACATACATTTCTAAGAAGGATGACAGGGAGTTGAGATTTAAGGGGGATTTTCTTCAGTTTGAGATGATAATCTCAACCCAATCATTTAACTCTGACCTTTGATAGTGTGTTGATGCTTCTGATAGATGTAGATTTTGAAAAAAAAGGAAAAACATCTTCATTTAGTGAATGCTCATATTTGAAACCTCTGACATTCTCTCTACATGATATGGGAAACGTCATTAATGTTTGTATCTTACCTCTACGATGAAGCTGTGTGGAATTAATCATCTGCATTGAATTTGGTATAATTATGTATGTGTTGAATTTTTTATGATAAGAAAAAGAAGATTTAGAAGAGATGTAAGTAGAGGGATCAAAATCACTCATGAATGCAGTGATAGCTCTACTAAATACTAGCAATCGCACGTGATGTGTGCGATGTTAACGCCGAAAGCGAGACATTTGTTGAGTGGAAAAGGAAATTGAAATGTTCAATAAATCATTGTATTTGTTTGGATCAAATTCGACGTAATGGAGAAGTGGAAACGGCAATTATAAGCCTGATTGTAGATTCCAGAATCCCCTTCATGAAAGGGAAGCGTTGTCAATGATAGACTCTAGTAGCACATGCATTTACAAGACATGTTTCAACCCACCAAATTTATGGAAAGTAAGAGGAATTTCTAGTTGACGTAGAGAATATTTTTAATGTTGTAATTGGAACCATCTCAATCACCCTATCATGAGTCAATCTCCTTGTTTAGATAAAATAAAATAACTTGGAGTATCTTTTTCATCTATAAAATTTTAATGCTCAAGCTGCTACGTCCATTCAACTAGGATGTCATCTGCCATGATCCATTAGAGATACAGATATTCACATGCTTCAGAGTGACTGTGTTTCAAAACATCTATGCACCAGCTAAAGAGTAAGCCCTCATAGTCAAAAACTTGAGACCAAGAGTGATCGCTCAACTTTCAGTTTAATATTATCCAATAAATCTTTGGAAATATCAATATCTGAAAAAAATATGCATGCGAAGGTGTTATGAAAGGATGTCTTTTTAGTTGGATCCATTCAGTAAATATCGGATTCACCCAAGGCATTTCCATTAAATAGCCACTTGGATGTGACAGTGCTCATAACTAATTTGCTTGTTCTTAATGTGATGAGGAGTGTTAGCAGAAATGTGTGATCTTCAAAGGTATATTTTGATTCAAAATTTCATATTACACAAAGTTGTTGATGTTAAATAAAGGGTTCAAAATATTAGAGAAAGATCTCTAGTTAAATAACTTAAGCTAAAATTTTAGGTTCCTCAGAAACTACATGCGAGGCCCTCTTACGGGTATAAGTGGATTTAAAATTTATCCTTCACTCTTTTCCTATATATGTTCCAATTTCTTTACCTCTTAAGGTTTGAAGCTTTGCAACCAACCTCACGAATAAATAGACCCTTGCCTTTCCACCTATTTCTCCAATAATTATATAGGCCAATGTCTGGGGTGTATTTATTGTTGCTAATATTACATAGTTATCAGGAAACTCGATTGTCATGTACTTACATTTTCTGGTGACAAGTTTTTATACAATATAGGCATACCTTATTTATTTACTCATTTACCTTGAAACTATGGTATATTTTTCTATTCAAAGTTTATAGTATTATTTTGCCATTCCCATGCTTCTTTAACTAAATAATTACCTTAATCATTTATTATAATTCCCTTATTTATTTACTCGTTTACCCCAAAACTATGGTGAATTATTCTATTAAAAATTTGTTTTCTTTTGTCATACTCCATACATTTTTCACTACATAATTCTATAGTGAATTCATGCTTCTTTTACAACACAATTATATAGTGAATTCAATGCCCAACCTTTGGGTGGAATGGTGAGGTCTACATTGTTTCTTTTGGTATATGTAGTGGCATGGAGAATGCGTAGAGGATGCTTGTGGATTACCAAGGTCATTTAGAAGCATATTTGATGCTCTTTATTTCTTCTTTTCTAAAAAATTCACGTTTCTTCTTGGTGACCCCATCATTTGCTGCAGGTAGAGTGTTGTAGACTTCATTGTAGCCTCTAATATTAAACAATGTAGTCATTATGGTAATTGAAAATTTGTGCTATTCATTTCTGGTAGGTTTTCACAGTTTTATCATCCATGCCGAGTACACAGAAAATCTCTTTATGTCATATCTATTTGATAAAAAGCATAGGTACTAAATCAGTCCTAATATTTATTTGATAAAAATCATAGTTGGTAAATTTGTCCTAATCTATATATGCAGGAAATTATTCTCATTTTAAATGTATATAAGGACCTAAGGACACATTTTAAGTTCACAAGTATAAGATTATGAATAATATTAGTGACTCCTTTTATTTATACACTATGATTCTTAAGGTAGCTTAACAACCTCTGCCACTTGTATAGCCTATGCAGCCATCAAAGTGCACTTCATCAGTGGTGTAAATTCCATCCTACACATGCATATCAAACTTGTACAATTGGTGACATTCGTTTTGTTGGCTGCAGAGACTATGTTTCCTCTTGTTTATCAGTTGGTATATGTAAAGGTTTTGTAAATCTGAATCATTATTTTCATTGTTTTGTAAATCCGAATCATTATTTTTATTTTGAAGATTGCAGGTTGTAGTCGATCCTATAAAAAATAAGGAGACATTACATTTATATAGTAGTCATACAACAATCTAACACATGTGAATTACTGTTAAATATGTATAGTTATTTACGTGTGTTAGTTCAACCAAAATGCTCCCTACACTGAATCCTGACAAAATTAAAAAATATATATGTTTCAAGGTCTGGAAAACCATTTAGAGACATTTGGGAATGGCTCCAAATTCAGGAATTTGGATGTATTATACATTTGTGTCTACCTCGTTTCTACACTGAGTTACTCAAGGTAGCTTTGGAAGCTCCATTCTTTGTTGGAAGATCCACAGTGTAACGGCCTACCATAGTAATCAGCCAGGTACGACAGGTCAGGTCGTGGACGAAAATGAAACCAAGTTTTGAGTTGTTTTCACATGGCTCGATGAGTTTAGTTTAAATATATCGCCAATCAAAGTAATACACTGGCCGATCCACACCAAGCGAGCCATTCAAAAATATATGCCATTGCCACACTTCAAATGCCCAAGTTTATATTTTCCAAGGTTCAAGGTTAAGCCAATGTGCAACTTGGCAAGTCGACAATAACCGACTCAACAATTACTACAGTTGTAGCCACTACGTGGCATTCAAATTCAATGTAAACAGGTCAGGCAAGCCGTTTAACGAGAGCTCTATTGCAAATCAACGTGGGCATTAAAACAAACGTTATACACACGTGGCCTCAGCCACTACGTGGAGACACATTAAAAAAATTTAGGTTGGAAATTATGTTTGGGGGGCGTGGGTAGCTCAACAAGCACCTGCCCTATCATTTAAACCCTATCCCCTTGCGTGTTGACTAACTCCCGGGCCGCATCAAAAAATTATTCACTTAGATTTGCAAATCTCATATTCCACACAGTTGGCCCACTATTTTTTTATTGTCCTGGCTACGTGGAAATAGGGAATGGGGTATAGAAGGAGCTTCGGTGCGTGAGACAGGCTGGAGACTCGTTTTATCTGCTCCTGGCCGCGCGTGCTGCTGATAGGAGGGTTGAAGACGGTGGTTAGGCGGAGCTGCAGGCAGTGAAAATGGCGAGTTACCTCCACTTTCATTGGGTGCTGCAAGGTGTGAGCATGGCGGGGATCCTCAGTCACGCCTGTACAGTGGGACAGTCAGGTAGGGAGGGCATTTAAACAAGTAGTCTGTCCAACTATGTTGCTATCTGTTCAGTATCGAATACAACCTCAAAATTCCCAATACATAGTTTTAGACAATAATTCACTCGTTTTAGACAATAATGTCTTGAAGGTGGGTAAAATACATGGTGGTTCCACATTGTCATCAACAAGGTTCCAATGCTCCAAATATCAACAAGGTGGCTCCTCCATAGTTTGCTTGATTCACAACAAAATAAGGGGAGAGGCAACGCTCTCCTCCCAACCAAGATACCCAATGGAGAAGAGAAGCCATCCTCTCCATTGGCCCCCAAGCCCCAACCACATCACAATGGGAGAAAATCCAACTCATGGCAACTACTAGCTTCCACATAACTAAACATAACATTTCACATTCATTCCATAATCCTTCAAAACAAGATCTACAACACAACAAGAGGGAAAACAATCACAACAACAAGTCACAAGGCTTATCATGAAAGCCATAAGAGTAAGACCTATGGGGAGGCCAATTATGCCTCCCAATGAGAATGGGTGCCACCTAAAAGCCTCCAATGCAAAACACAATACCCCTAACAACTCTTATGCCTTCCTCAAGTACCCCTTATCCCTCCATTCACTCTTATGCCTCCCTCAACTCTTATGGCTCCCCCCAAATTAAGAACAATAAGAAAATGCAAGCATTTCTCATACTAGGTGGGCACCCAACCCAAACTCCCTCCTCAAGAACATGATCTCTTATGCCTCCCTCAATTAAACTCCCCATAGTCTCCTCCCACTCCCAACGTAGGCATTCTACCCATTCCCAACAAGCATTGCAACAACAAAATTCAACACAACATATGTACTCATTCATATAACAAAAAGAAGAAAACATAATACAACAAAGATGAAGCTCCTACCTTTCCATGGTAGAGCTTGTTCCAAGTATGAAGTCTCAAATCCCTCCAAAGGTCAAGCAAGCATCCACAAGCTCCAACAAAATTCCCACAAGTATCAACAAGCTCCAAAATCCACAAACTCTTTCCAAATCCTCTCCTCTCCAAAAATACAAAAGACTAAAATAAAACTTCCAACCCCCAAAACAAACAAGAGGATCAAATAAATAGAGAAAATAGAGGGAGGGATGATGTGGCTCCAAGTAGGATGCCACCTCCCTTTCCCTCCACTCCACATCATTTGGTCAACATCAAATTCCAATGCACCATTAATAAGTGGTTGAAAGAAAGGCAAGCACCTTACACACTCCAACTAAGCCCACTCCCCCAAAGGACAAAATTAAATTTTGAAAGAAGGTGCAATTAATATTTTTACCCTTTTTTCCCCCCAAAACACCTAAAAGACCCTAAATTTGGCCTTCCAACCCATAGGTAGGGTTGGCATGGGGTTTTAAGAGGTGTGGGACAAGTTTGACTTGTCCCACAAGCTTTGAAATTTGGCCTCCAAGGCCAAATTCGAGTTTCCCATGTGGGGTAGAGTGTGCTACACTCAAACTCAAACACACATCAATCCACACAAAATCCCAAGTAAATCAAATCCTAATAAATGAACTCTCTTAGGTCACATCTTTTAATTAGTTTAGGACAATTTCAAATTAACTTAATTAACCCACTACAACCCATGGCTAACAAAGGGGTAAACTCCAATCCAAAGAATATGAATAATAACACAAGTAAAATTTCACTTACTAAGAGCAACACATACTAACATAATAAAAGGGAAAAATTAAAACAAAACAACACATGATCCCTAGGTCACAATTTTCCCTTTACCAGATAATTCTAACACACACACAATTACTTGTTGCCATGGTGACCTTAGCTGGATTCTTCTCAAATTCCAATGTGGTTGGTCTCCACTCCCCAATATTGTTGTGAACATAATATACCTGCAGAACAGAAAATACCTCCTTCGGCCTGTTGGCCGCATTAAAACATTCATCAAATATACAATATAATCTAAAATAAACGACACATGATTTACTATCATCTATGCAAGTACGATATCACTAACACTTCCTAGCACATTTCTATTCCACATATCATTTATATCAAAATGATCATCACATTAGTCCAATTATCAAGTTCTACTCAATATGATTAAATATACCACATGTCATAATTAAGATAAATAACCCTGTCAAAAGTATACAAATATCGTCATCAAATGTCCACTAGTAAACCATATGCATCATATAAAGATCAAATCAATAACAGTCCAATGTCTATAATATCTACTAGCATGCTAAATCAAGAAGCCATAATAAATCCATAGTGAAGTAATCAGTCTCGAAAACAACAAAACAAAATGAGGTCGAAGGGAAGTGGGCACTACAGAAAGATTTCATGAATTTCATTTACTCTTTTCTACGTCAAAGATTGCAATCTCAAAGAAGCCATTCCAAAAAACCAACCTTTATAAAATTATAAGATTTTATAAATGTATAGTAATTATATACTGCTTGCAGGTATATGTTAATCAATCATGTTATGTAATTCTTTATTCATGTTGTGGGCATATATTTATCTATACGTGTCAAGCACATGTAGCAGATATTATTTGTGTGGGAACAATTTGATCTATCGAATAGGTGCAAGACATGATGCAAGTATTTGATTCCCACCTTTTAATTTCCAAGATTTCATTCACATCTACCTCTTACCTATCAAATTAAATGTTTTCCAATCATAACCTTGGAGCTATGAAATAAAAAAAAGTAGCAAGCTTGATTGAAAAATAAAATTTTTCCTTTTAATAATATATCCAATAATTTGAAGGCCTCAATTATCGATGGTTGTTCGCACATAACCTATTTTCCCTACAATTACTTGAGCTTGCAAACTCAATACAAAGGCTACAAATTGCTACAAAGACTCAAGCATTCGTATTGTGCTTCGAACCCTCAACCTTATCGACTTTCCCCCATTTTTTCCCCTCATTGTGACATTGACATTGCTTAAATAGAGAACAAATCGTAGATAATATTTGGGTGAGAATAATATGATCCATGAAATGGATGCGGTACATGCAAGTATTTAATTCACACCTTTTAATTTTCAACATTCCATTTATGTCTACATCTTATCCATAGAATTAAAAAATGTCCAATTGAGAACCTTCGATGCTATGAAATAAAAAAATACCGAAACTTGATTGGAAGATAAAATCTACTTAGAAGTTGCACTCATGTGATTAATGCGAATGAATACCACACTATAAAAGTGGAATTGATGGATTTTTGTACATCAATTATTTTCTTGTATTTACTAGAACTCGCAACAAAAAAGGAGGGCTGCAAAATGCTACAAGAAGAAAGCTTCGTAGCTAAAGTTTTGAACCTGAAACCTATTGTTATTCCCCCAATTTTTATTTTTAACCCTTTAAGCTTATGTGATTAGTCCAAGCAATATCACAACTACAAAGTTAGGGCACATGCACTGTATTGTTATTGGGTTGAATTTCACATTGTTTCCCTGTTCCATTTTTCCCACTCTCACACTTCCTCCACGCTCAAACCCCTTCTTCAATCTTCTTTTTCTCCCGTTGTTTCTCTACCTCCAATTTGACTTCTTTAAAAGTTCCCCTTCAATTCCATCGTATATTTCACATGCGCTTGTTAGCATATAATGGGGGCCAAATTAAATTATGTATCTAGAACCACTTTCCACATCTTTTAGGGGTTCCCTGGGCTTTTAGGCTATCATACGTGGGCTTCAAATATAATTTCAAATATCATTTTTATTTAAGATTACAACGAAAATTAAAAAGCACATGCAAATCTACAACTCCATTGCTACAATCAACAGAAGAAATCACAAAACTTCTATAAACAAAGACATGCCATGTCGAACGAACTGAAATATAAATGCAGGAATGCTAAGATCAGAATATATCCAGAGTAAATAAAGGAAATCAGTAAACATATGGCAAAACTAATACTCACACTTTAATTCATATTGACAAGTAAATTCAGTCACAGCAAGTTAGTTTTTTTGCATTGAAGATTGATACAAAAACAACATTGCAAACCATTATTAAGATATATGAATTTACAAATGTCAACAAAAGCCATGGAAGGTGCTTTGATGCACAATGATATTTTATTAGGTTATATTTACATATCTGAAATGCATCAGAGTAATTTCATTTAAATAGCAAATATCTTAGCAAGAAATGAAAACTCATAATGCAGGTGGCAATTGTGTTACTGCAGCCGGAATACCAAACAAGCAAATGAGATTATTCTCAAAAAAAATAACTGTTCCGTAGGAAAGGCCGCACAGATTCAAGTGACACTCCAGCCAATAAAAGGTTGAATCTTTTCAAGATTGCCACTTTCCAGGAAAGAAGCAACTAGAAACATTAATGTTACAATCCAAGGATCATCGTCATCGTGCAATTAGACATTGGCTGGTATAGTTGCTTCCCTGTAGCCATCATGTTTGCATTTGCCGGGTACAAACCTCTTTCTTGAATCCTGTATTTTTCCAGATTTTACGTTGGCCCAGCTGCTTGAAGGCATCCTATGGAACCATAGGATCTTGGAGATTGATTACTTACACTTTATTCTGATGATTGCGATCTCTCAAGTTTTTTGATGTGCGTCCACTGCTGTCTGGATACTTATCTTCATCCCATTCCTCACTTATTTCACACCTGTGAGAAGTTATTTTCCGCTTGAAATTTTGTTCATTGTCACTCAGATCATCATCATACATATATCTCCTCCCATTCACAATCCTTTTAACAGGATTGCCATCATCATAATGTGCCTTGCTACTGTTCAAAAGCCTTACTGTGCTGTCACGTTCCCTGAAACCATTTGCAGCATCTTGAGAACCGATATTTCTTTTCTTTACTTGGACATCTTCTGGAAAACTTATCCATGAAAATACATCCTACTTTTTATCTTCACGTTCCCTTCTACTTTTTATCCATCCTTGCCATAAAGCCTGGCTTAATTGTTTTGTTCACTTCAACATCAGAGATGACTTGGGAATCCAATTTTCCATCTGTAGGGTACCGACCATCCTTCATTTGAAAGTCGTCTCTATCAGCTTTTCTCTTTGCCTGAGCTCTAGGAGATAAATGTGATGGTTCAGATTCTCGATGCCGTTCAGTACTCATTCCTCTGTCCTCTCTTGCGAGGGCTGGTGCGAGTGATGACCCTCTCTGCATATACCATAAACTTATTCCTGTCAGGAATGTGCCCAAAATGTTGAAAATGGCAATTTAAAGCTTGAAAAAATGTGCATGTGCATAAGACACTTATTCCATAGATATTCCCAACCACAACTTCATCTCCTAAATTACAGGATTAAAAAAACAACATACCATTTTATGCTTTTGCAGCACTATGTCACCACCATTGCCAAGCATATCTCTGGTCTGATCCTTGTAAAGACATTTAAGAGATAGTTGTGGTGAGGAAGATCCCTGCCCAACAAAATAAACTTGCAAATGTATTCTAAACACACCAAACAGATGCTCAAAACAAATATTACAGGCCAAGAATAAATGCATACATACAGAGTTTCTACTAAATTTTAATATTCATCATTTAACAGTCTCATTGGAAGTGAGAAATATAAGATTTTTCAGATCTCTGAATGAGTATTTTGGCACAAGATTGCAGGTGACAGTCAATATGCAAGTAAATCTGGGTATGAAATACAAACTCCAAGGTTCTTCGGTTTAAAAAGTTGTAACAGAGTAAAACTTAAGGAAATCTGGCTTACCCCAAAGACTGGCCGAGCAAGTGAAGCTCACAACGAGCTGGGAAGGGTCGAGTTGGAGAGTGAAGGCCACAAACAACGGCCAAGCTGGGTGTAAAGGGTTGGCTGAGCCAGTGAGGTTCACAATGATCCAATGCAGCTGGGCTATGCAAAACAACTCCCAGGCACACAACCAGCGAGCTCCCAAGAGGCCTCAACTTAAACCCACTAAAGAACATGGCACACCCCAACTCGTCTTTTATAGGCAAAGCAAAAATGCACAAATGGCAAGTTGAGCTCCCTACAGTGAAACCCCAATCGGGCCATACACGAATCAACCAAGCTCAAGCTCTGGATGCAACAAAATTTTGTAAGGGACGAGCCAACAAACCCTGGTAAACAATGCAAAGGCAAACCCTTGGCGAGCTGCTTGAAAAACTTGAGCAACTGTGTCAAGCTAGAGTTGAAGATCCGACTCAAACCCAACAAGCTGGGTTAACCACAAGCGAGTTATTTAAGAGTGCAGCCTCGGCGAGTCAAGCAAAGCTCGCTCCAAGCAAGTTAAACATATATATAACCCTGACCGAGATATAAACAAAAGAAAAGCTCAAACAACGAGCTATGGTATCACGTTGGCGAGCCATTGAACAAATAGACGAGCCCAAGCTCGAGCCATAGCAATGGCCGACCTAACACATGTAACAGGGCACAACAAAATTAAAGAACAGAGCAACCGAGTTGCTACAAACCCTTAGCGAGTTGTGGAGGTTAAATCTCACAAGCTCAACCCAGCTATGAAACCCACAACGGCCAATAATGAAGACTCGAGTAGGAACCTTTAGCTCTACCGAGGAAAGGAAAAACGCAGAGCCATGGAACATAATAGAGCAGAATGGTGCAAACCCAGAACAACAACCAGTAGAGCTTAAGAAAACAGGCATGGCGGCTAACCACAACCCAAAATGAATAATGCCATAGCTCGTATCTAAGCACAGTAAACCCAAAAACTCATCCATGGCAACTCAATGAAATTTGATTCAGACAGATGAAATAGAGTCTCCCTTACCGAACATTGGGAGAAAAAATGAGTAAACATGTGGACGAATCAAACAGGTTCCTCTATCTGTCAGGACAGGCCAGGCCATGCTTCTGGCAGTTTTCAGACACCCACCACTCCTACCTAACTGTTCGACACCATGAACGGCAGATATAAGTCCGTATTTCGTCGACCAAAAATTTTCACTCGTTGATGCCTCTGTCGTTTGTCAGAAAGGGCTGGGCTTTCTAACGTAGAACACGCCTTTCCATGATGTGTGTGATAAATGAGAATTAAATGTGGGATGTGGATGATATGCGAGAGGTCATATACATGTTCAATTTATTTAATTTTTGACGTATGTTGTGAGAAATCTAAGATTTACAACTCATATGAAATGTGTGTGATGTAAGATCTAAGATGTAGTTTATATAACTTTATTTCATTTTTGAACTATGTTATAAAAAATCTAAGATCTACAAACTCATATGGAAAATGTGTGATATGTAAGATTAAATGGAAAATGTGTGATATGTGAGATCTAAGATGTAGATTATATAATTTTATTTGATTTTTGAACTATGTTGTGAGAAACATAAGATCTACAAGTCATATGGAATGTGTGTAATATGTAAGATCTAAGATCTAACTTATATAATTTTTGAAATAGAATGTGTGTGGTATGTTAGATCTAAGATCTAGCTTATATAATTTTTGAAATGTTAAAAACTTATATGATTATGAAATAGAATAATTTTTTTAAAAGAATAATAATTAAAACTCTAAAAATTAATAATATATTATGAAATAAAAAACTACTTTTAGAAAAAATAACAATAACAATAATAATTAGAACTCTTACAACTTATATAGAATACAATAGTAATTACAACTCTTGCAACTTATATAGGATACAATAATAATTAGAACTCTTCCAACTTATATAAGATACATATCACAAGATATCAATTTATTTGATTTTAGAAATAATTGAAACATCAATATTTTTTTAATAGTATGTAAAAATAATAATAATTAAAAAATATTATATTTTAAATATAAAATAATATAACCTAAAAAAACATAAAAGAACAATGATCCAAAAATTAATTTTAATTTACAAATCTATATGTAAAATAATAATAATTAAAAAATAATATTATATTTTAAATATAAAAACAATGTATCCGGAAAACATAAAAGAACAATGATCTGAAAATTGGTTTTAATTTACAAATTTGGAAAGAATAATTTATTAAAAGGACAATTTAATTAGCTAACTAATTTATATTTTAATAAAAGAACAATTTGTAACGGCCTTTGAAATCTTATCAATCAAAAAAAAAAGAAAAGAGAACAATTTAATTTGGTAACTAATTTAGTTCAGCCCTATGGAGTCTGTAGAGTTTTTAATGCGCCTTAAAAAGCATTGTCATATTAGGATCCCCGAAGCTTGTATCTTACAAACTACAACACCACCACCTTTTTTTTGGGGAGCAAAAATTGCAATACCATAATTTTGGAGAAAATTTTAAACAATCGAAATACATGAGGCATAGTGACATGTTTGTCTTCTCAATGTGGATTAAATATATACAACACCCATGCAATTTTAATTGCATTATTATTATTATAATTCCCCACATTACAACCTCAAAACACACAAACTCGTATGCACACCCAAAAAAGAAGCAGCTAATTACTGATCATTAGCCAACTATTTAGTCGGCTTGTGATTTCTGTTAAGCCTTTGCACTAGATGCTTTGACAAGTGCAGAGCCATCCAGGGATAATGGCTTTCCAACTCCTCCACACACACATTATATAATTCATTGTCTTCCTCCTCGGTAATCATCTCATATGCCCTCTCTTTACATTTTTCCAATTCGTATGTATACGCCATTTTCAGCAGCTTGCCCACCGTCTGTTTCGTGAGGATATTTTCGACTATAAATATATCAAGCTTCTGGAGGAGCGACGTCACCTGGTAAAGATGAGCAAGTTTCACAAGTTCCCTGTGGTTGCCATGGAATTCTTCATTTGTAAGTTGAGCGGTGTACAGAAACTTCAAAAAGGCTTTAACACTTTCGCCTCCCACCTCTTTGATCAGGACTTCTCCTGATCTTTTCTCCACCAGCTCCACCTCAAACATGCGTCCAAAAACATCAGACCGATTCGCCTGCAAGAAAATGGTTGATATTATTTTTTGAAGCGACATTTTCGATTAAATGAAATATTATTAAACGCTTACCAAAATGAGACGGTGTGCATAAAAACGGGATCCATCAGAAGTAGAGAGGATAACATCGGAATTGGGAGAAGGGTCTCCTGGATCGAAACACCATTTCCGGAGGAAACCATTGTCATCTTCTAAACCTTTCTTTTCTGATCGCAGGGCATCGATTTCCCTTTCTTTATTCAAAGTTTCCTGATCATATTGGTGTTGGAGGAGACTAGATTGAGTGTTATGACCATGACCAAATTTTATGCTCTTACAGAAGAGAATCGAGAGGAAGCATTTGCAAAACACCATGGCAGTGGCACTTTTGTTAGATTCATGGTAAGGTGATAAACGATTGTATCTTTTATAGCAGATGACTTATCTTTCATTTAACATTTGTTGACACCTATATTTTAACGTGTCAGCGTAATGCTCATTGTGAATTATAGCTGTTAAAAAAGGAAATTAGCACCTATAATCGTAATTATTAGTCACTAAATTTTGAGGAATAATTAGCGAACTCCCATGTACCAATATAAATTAATGTTTTTTGGTGTCCAAATAGTGAAGGTATGTTTTAGCATTACCTGTTATCTACGATGTTTCAAAATTATATGTGGACTTCCACATAATCCATATAATGCATGTGCATCGATAACTTGTTAGTGTTTATTGTCCTGAGACAGGCATTTAGGCGAGCAATAACAATATACAATTTTTGTTCAAAATTTTATTAGGTGATGGGTTATTCTCAATGGGGACGCAATTAATTAAAAAAAAATAATACAAATTTATTTCCTGAAAAAACTTACAGATTTGTAGCAGTTTTTCTGATTTTTACTTTTGTGGTCTTTTTATATCGAGAGTGGAAAAGTATTTGGCAGAAACAAATACTACAGACAGTTTAAGCTAGAAAAAACGCTTCAAAGATTTGATTTTTTCAATGATACGGTTTATCCTTGCAATCATTTGCATAATACAACGTTTTTAGGTGGCCCCGACAATATTCATTGTATTTATATGCTTATATCAATTTCAAACTCCTCACCAAACAAAGGTTATAATAGAAAAATTATGGAATAATTTTTTTTTTTAAAGGAAATGAAAGCGATGATAAGATTAACCTTTGGTTTTAAAAATTCATCACAAAATTACTTAAATAATAATATTAAATAAAATAATTGATTTAATCTATGGTTAGGTTTAAAATATTTCATTCAAATAATCCTAAATTAATTTAATACAGTGGTTCCTAATGTCATACAATAATTAAAATTAAATTCCAAGTCTAAAACAACCCTTCCATTTACACAAATCTATTAATTTAATTTTCCAATATAAAAGGGGTCTAAACTATTAAGGAAGAGAGTTTACTTAAATTACCCTAGGTCATGGTCTTATTATCTTTGAAGTTGCAAAAGAAAATAATAAAAAGGAAATACCAAATTTTAATTAACTTTCAAACCACATAAGTGGCCCCATTCAAAACATGACCCATGTGATCAAATGATCATCTCACCAACCCCCACCTAACATTTGTAGGAGACAATTTGGGCCATTGGATGAAACCAATCTAGGCCATTGGATGGGAAAATTTCAAACCAACCCTAATATCTCTAATGGAAGGATTTTATTCATCTCTTTCATTTATCATTTCACTCATTTTTGGTTTTGCAGGTTAAGGGAAGATGGAAGAGGAGGAAGCCATGGGAGAAGGAGGAAGCTTGGGATGGATACACACAATCCCAAACATTATTTTTTTTTTTTTTACTTTTATTCCTATTCTACCCTATTCAAGGGTTTGTAATTTCATTATTTTTATAAATTTATTTCCAAAAATACCCATTTGGGTATTTTTCATTTCCCAATAAATCTATTTTCCTTTTTTGAAATAAATATTTCTTTAATTTTTTTGTAAGAAATACACTCTTTTATAAGTATAGAATATATAAATATATATATATATCCATACATTTATATATATATATATATATATATACATATATATACATGGATATATATACATACAATACACACACATACAAATATATTTATATATATATATATATATATGACGATAACACAACAATCAATAAATATAAAAATTTATACACAAACCGTTAAACATATGAACATAAAGCCAAAGAAAAAGGGGTTACGTAAACATTGGCCGTTTTATTTGTTTTGTTTATGAAATAAAATTTGGTGGGAGGGTCTCGGCCCCCACCGCTATCCCATATTATAAAAATGAAAAAGGGGTGGGGAGGGGTGGGGGTTCCCCACCCCACCCCCCATCCCTTATAATTAATGGGGTGGGGGTGGGGTAGAAAAACCCCATGTCCCCACCTAAAAAAAAATACCCAATTCCACAGTACAAATAATCTTAACGTTGTCTTTTTTTTTTTATGAAATTTTATTAAAACATATTTATTAATATTAAGATAGATATAATAAGTATATATATATTAATATTATATATATTATATATAATAATATATAATAATAATATATATATATTAATAATTTAATTTTATTATTATTATTAATATTTAAGTAATAATATTATTATATATTATAATATTAATAAATATAATAATTTTTAAATTAATTTTTTCAATTTTATTAAAGATAGTACTACTTAGTTAAATATATAAAAAAATTTGTAAGGATATTAAATATGTATAAAAATTGCAAACATAGTTATGTTACATATAAGTAGGAAAGTATACATAATTTCTATTCACTTATGAAATTAATATGGAAGGTCAATTTTTTTGTGTTTTAAAATTCATCTAAGGATAAGTTGACTAAGGAGATTGTAAGATTTTATTTTTACAACTATATACATTTAATAAAGAAAAATATTTTTCATTTAAAAGAGTATGGTTTTCCAATACACTATTTCCTTCAATTTAAATAGATATTATCTATATGTTTACAATTTTCAATTTGACTAATTTTTCAAGGAAAAAGGGAATCTATTCTATTTCATTTCACAAATTTTCAAACTAACAAGATACTTATTTCAAAAAGTGAAGTTATCATGAACTTTACAAGATTTTTAAAATGAAAGAAACATTCACAAATTGAAAAACAATGAAACTACATGGAATTTAAAAGGAGATATATGTTATTTCACCCATTTTAACTTATTCAAATCTTTTTTCACAAAACAATGTAAAACTTGATAATTTCCAAAACAAAACTAACATTTTGAAATTATAAGTTCTTAAACAAGCACTCTTAAAGAGGAGTTTACAAGATAAAAAGATTTCCAAGTATAATAACAACTTTCTCCCAAGCTTACAAATTTACAATCATCCACACAAGTGGGAATATAAATTTGAATAAATTACAACAAAAGGGCTTTCCACAAGGCCAATTTAAAAGATTTCAATATGCATGTCTTCATCAAAATGGTAGATCCAAATCTTGCTTTCTTCAAACTTCACAATGGGATCACAAAACAAGGAAGGGGGAGTAGGAAATGCTCTCCACCCAACCTTAAATCCATTAAGAGGAGAATCCATCCCCTTAATGGCCCCCAAGCCCCAACCAAAGAACCATGAGGGGTATTGAGAAATAATGACAACTTTCAACAAAGTGGCTTCACAACAAACATACATACAAGACATTCAACTCAACCAAGATAACATATCCAACAAGTTTACACATTCACAACAATACAAAGGTTTGAGATTCAAACCAAATAGAGAAAGGGCTATGGGAAACCACCTCCTTATGCCTCCCAAGTGAAGTGGGAGTCTCACCCTAAGCCTCCAAGTGCACAAAACAATCAACACAAAATCCTTATCTCTCCCTTGCAAGTATGCAACAAATAACCATGATTTCCTTTTCACTCCCCATAGGTAAGACTCCCATTCACACTCCCACCAAATGCATGCCTCAAAAAAATCCATTTTCCCTCCCCAATGGTCCCATAAGCCCTTCTCCCACACCCAACTTAAGGCCTACTACCCAACCAACACACAAACACATTCACAAGACAAAAACAATTTTAACAAGCACAACATTGCATACAAACAAGATAATAACATAATAATAAATGTGGAGAGCCTACCTCTCCATCAAGCTCCAAGAAAATTTCACAAGTCTTCTTCAATTCCAAGCCAATGAATTTCCCAAAAGCACTCCAACAAGCTCCAATTCCAAAAGTGCACAAGAAGAGAAAATAACAAGTAACCCCCATTCCAACCAAAAATCACCAATAAATAGAAATGGAATGTGAGGATGATGAGGTGGCTCCATGTAGGATGCCACTTCATCATTCCTCCATCCCCACACTCAATTCAACACACCAAGACCAAGAAAATCAATGCACTTGCAAGGACTATGACAACCCACATGGCTCACAAACTTGCACACCATGCTTTCAAAGGACACAATAAATTGGGTAGAAAGAAAGTGCAATAATTTTCTCTCTTTTACACTCAAAAAATGGATAAAAAGTCAAAAATAATCTTCCCAACCCATAGGTAGGGTTGTTGGGTAAATTTAAGAGGCATGGGACAAGCCTTTCTTGTCCCACAAGCCTCCAAAAATGCCCCCAAGTCAAAATCCGAATTTTGAAGTTGGGGTGGAGTAAAACACTTACAAATCAACATAAATTTTACTTACAACAAGGACCACCAAACCTCATCATAACTATTTGTCACATCCCAAATTTAGTTAACTAAAATAAGAAGGGTTTAGCTTAATTAAAACACATTTACAACATGTTAATAAAGTGACAAAAATTCCAAATTTTAAATACATAAAACATAAATAAAGCACATACAAAAATTAAAGAAAGGGAACACAATTCACCCCATGGCCACACATGTGAAGTCACCCCCATGGGAGACCTCCAAACTAGACATGAAAAAAACCACACTAAACAACATTACACAAGTTGTCAAATTTGGCCTCGTTGCTCAACACCCAACATCCTTCCATGGTTGGTCCCCTATCCCCTTTGATGTATGTGATAAAATTCCTACACACAAAAAAATACCTCTCTGGCCTTTTGGTTGTATTAACAACATCGAGACAATATACATATAAGAATCAATAATCATCATTCGACATTAGCAATTCTATTATCCATCAACATATCAAAATATAACCCTAACATCCATGAGATTAAAATTCTACTCAAAACATCCCAAAATATAACTGTGTCAGTATAAAATCCACATCATGAAAATCAACATATATCAAATTATCTAACATCACTATCTAGTGCATCATAATAAAACATAAACATCATAATGTCAATAGTCCAAATATCAGTGAAATGCATCATCATCTATTGATCATATGTATTAATCATGATCTCCCCATTTCATGTTGGCCAACCCTCTTGGAACAATCGTTTAATTATGGACAATTATTTTCAAAGATTGGATGATCACCTTACCTTCACATTTTAGAGATTATTTCAAATTATGATTTGCACTCCTTCACATTGCAAACCTCCAGTAGACATATTGCCATTATTGACATGTTAAGGTGGCTTGAATATTTTAATGATTCCAATAGGTGCGATGGTATGTTAAATGCAGACCCCATTGTTTGAACATGAGTCGGTTTACTTGCAAAACATATAATTTGACCCTCAATCATGGACAATTTGAATGTCTATGTCATGGTGGAAACATCCAGGGAGTAAGTACTTTAGTACTTGTGTCATATGATTGGCAAGAGCATCTATATATTGAGTTAAATTGGAAATCAGATTAACTACCATTTACAAGTTACGTAATAACATCGTCAAAGGGTACTTGAAAAACCACATCAATGCAAACCCGTTGACAAATAAATTTCAACCTTGTATGGTTTTCCTTGTTAAGGTTTACTCAAGAAGACTCATGCAAGTTAGCTCAACCTCGTAATAAATATCAACCATTTCCCTTTGACACCTTTTTTGATACTAATCATGATACTGCTGATTATATTATGGACTTGATTATGGACCTTATTATAGTATGATGTTAGATGTTAGATCATGGATTATTGTTGACTTGATTCAGTTATGATGCATGATGATTATTAGAGACATTTTGGATATTGATGTTGATATACTGTTTGACATGGTTATATTATGGATGTTGTTCGGACATGTGATATTTGGATATTGTGAGTAGACCTAGAAATGGAAATTATTTGATGATGATATAGTTGTTGAGTAAAATTGCAAATGATCTTGTTGGTTGCTTGGATGTTGTTGTGATTCATATATCTAGATGATTTTGGAATTTTATTTATATTATTTTGGATGTTCTGATATGGGCACGAGGCCGAAGGAGGTATTTGTGTTTTGCAGGTTAAAATATCACAACAAACATCGGGGGATTGGAGACCAACCACATTGGAATTCTAGATGAATTCAACAAGGTCACCATGGCAACTAGTATTTGTTTGTGCATGTTTGTGTGTGTTAGGGATTCCCATGGGGGGGATCACCTTTAAATGTGACCAAGGGGTTATGTGTATTTATTTATTTGACCCTTTTGTTTAATGTTGCATGTGTTTATTTTGTGATGCATTTGCCCCTTTCTTTATTTATTAAATGTTGTATTAATATTGTGGGTAAGCATGTTGTTAATATTAATTAATTAAAATATGTCATAAGAAAGTAATTAATAGAGTTGTTGGCCTTGATTTAAAGTGTTGTAAGAGATGTGTAAGTGATGTGTAAGTTAACTTTTGAGTGTGAAACACTCCACCTTCTTGGAAATTCGAAATTGTCCTTGGAGGCTGATTTTGGAGGCTTGTGGGACAAGTTAAACTTGTCCCATACCTCTTAAATTTAATTACCAACCATACCTATGGTTGGAGAGTTGAAATTAGACTTTTATAATGCTTTTTGAGAAGGCAAATTGTAGGTTTTAATTGCACTTTTATTACATGATTTAATTTCAGTCCTTTGGGGTGTGGGTTGGATTTGAGTATATAAGTAAACTGTCATATTATTCACCCACCTATTTATTATGCATTGGAGAATGAAGTTGACTTTTGGGGTTGGGGTTGAGGATGTGTGATGTGGCATCCTACATGGATCCACCTCATCCTCTTCCCTTCCCTCTTCTATAAAATTTGAATTCCTTGCCTTGTTTTGGGTTGCTTCACCTTGGAGACTTCATTCTTGGGTGAATTCTTTTGTTGTTTTGGAGCTCTTGCTTTGAAGAATATTTGGAAGATTGTTGCATGTTTGTGCTTGGCTGATTTGGGATTGCCTACATTGGGATAAAGCTTGTTGTTTTGGAACTTGGAACAACTCCATCATGGAGAGGTAGGAGCTTGGCTCTTGAAATGCTTCTTTTTTATGAAAATGTTAATGTCTAAATGTTTTGGCATGTTTGTAGGCTGTTGGGTGGATGGCCTAGGAATGGTGTAGGAGAAGACTATGCGGTTTATTTTTTGGGAGGCACAAGTGTGTTTTAGGGAGGTATAAGGGTGGAGGGAGTTGGGATTTGGGTTCCACCTTACAAAGAAATAGCTTGCATTTCTTTACTCATTATGGGGTGCCATAAGAGGTTGGGGAGGCATAAGGAAATGTGAGGAATAAGGGGTACTTGGGGAGGCATAAGGAATGTCAGGGTTTTGATATACTATATTTTGACGGTTTGTAATTCAGGTGGTGATACCCATTTCCCCTTTTGGGAGGCATAAGAAGCATCCCCCATAGTTTCTTGCTCCTTTGGCTTGCTTGATGAAGCCTTAGTATTGTTTGTCATGCTTTAATGTAGTTGTAAACTACATTCTATTTTGGACTGTGTTTTTATTGTGAAAATGTTGCTTGTGTGTTTGTGGAAGCCTGTTGTTGCCATGAGTTGGATCACATATTTTATTGCATTGTGGTTGGGGCTCGGGGGCCAATGAAGAAGGATGGATTCTCCTCTTCATTGGATGTCTTGGTTGGGTGGAGAGCGTTGCCTTTCCCCTACTCTTGTTGTGATACAAATTTGGAAGAATGAGAAATATGCATGTTGCTGTTCTGGAACTGAGATAAAGATAGTTTGACAGTCCCTTGTGAAATGAAATCTTATTGTAACCTTTCCCACTTGAAGTGGATGAACTTGTATATGTTTGTAATGGAAAGATACTGTTGTATTGACAATGAAAGTTGAAATTTGAAATGTAAAAGTTATACTCTGTTGGGAATGTGAAAGAATGATACGTATTTTGTATGTTGTATTTTGAAATCAAATGGAAAGGAAGTTGTAAGAGTTTCATTTGAATTAATGGAAGTGTTTTGTCTTGTCCATATGATATTATTTCCATTGGAAATCTGTGTTTAACATGCACTATGAAATCCCTGTTTGGAAAGTGGAAAAGTGAAACACGTGAGAAGAAAATGTATTATTCTGCCCTGTATATAATATATGTTTTTGGAAAGAATAAAAGAAGGAAGTTGTAAAGTTGTCTTTTGGAATAAATAAAGGATTGCATAACCTTCCTCAAATTGATCATTGTATTGAATTTAATCATCTAATGTGAGTTGTAGCCTATGTTTGAAAGGAAGAAATGCGTATAAAGGAAGTGTAATACTCTGTCTTTTGAAATATGTGAAAATTGGAAATAAGAGATGTATTTTAGTTTTTGAATAGTTGAATTGAATCAAAAAAATGTATTAGATTAGAATTGGAACATATTATAATACTTGGAAGAAGAAAATGGCAAATAAACCCTTTAAAATTTGATCTTTGTTCTTGTATTTTCAAACTGGCAATTATTTAATCCAAAATGCACAGACCAACCTGCAACAATGAAATAACAAATAAACATTAAATTGAAGTAGTTTTCCCTAAATGAATCCAATTGGACAAAAATACTTAAAGGAAATCTTTCAAAACCTGGCAAAACTGAGTTCAAAGTTTTCATAGTCGTTTTGCTGTCAAAATTGTAAATTTCAAATTGGAATCAATCAATCAAATAGATCTACCTCAAAAACTTATCCTAAATCCACCTAAGAACAATTCTCCATGTCTATTTGACATGTTGAGAGAGGAAGAAGATCAAATTGAACAAATTTTATAAGTTAAAATTTACCAGTTTGCACTGTAAAAGCCTGCAGATCATTTTCTTGAAATTGACCCCTTAAACTTTATCAAAATAAAAATTTAATGATTCCTGAGTAAAGAGGACATCGAGATATTTCCAGAAAGTCCTTGTTTTCCCAAAACTGAGCTCTCTATCAAAAGTTATGGCCTTCTGAAGTTTTTCTTCACTTGGCGTCAAAAAAAAAATTGGGAAAAATTTCCTTGGCGGGCCCGCGGGCCCGAATTTTTCCCTTAGAGCTTCAGAAAATTTTTGGGAAAATTTTCCCTGCCACCCTACAGCCAATCAGAGGCTGCCACATGGCACCATGAGGTGTTGGCAGAGGGGCGGATCCCTTTTTAACTTAGCACTTCAAAAAAAATTTGGGAAAATTTTCCAAATTTTCCCCGCCCCCCGGCCCGCAGCCAATCAGGAGCTGCCACCATGTGGCATCGCGAGGCATCACGGAGGAGTGGGTCCCTTTTTACCTTTGTACATTTTTGGAAAATTTTGGGAAAATTTTCTAAATTCTCCCCGCCACCGCCCCACCCAGCCAATCAGGAGCTGCCCCACGTGGCATCGCGAGGTGCCGGCGGAGGCGCGGGTGAATTTTACCCTTTTTTCCCTTCAGGCGTTAAACAAAATTTTCCCCCTGCCCCACTTTCCCCGCATTGGCTTAGGAGATGCCACGTGTCCCTTGTGGACTTGCGCATGGGAGCACAGGGTGCAAAGGTGGTTTTTGGCTTTTTTCTCCCGCCCCCCCGACTCTTCCCCTGAAAAATTCCCCATGGCCCGCAGACCCACTCATGGGGAAATATTTCTCCCCACGGCCCACAGACCCGCCCTTGGGGAAAATTTTCTCCCCTGGGCCCACAGGCCCGCTCTTGGGGAAAATTTTCACCCCAAGGCCCGCCGGCCCATAACTTGAGAAATATGAGGAGTTAGGAGGACTTCTTTATATCAATGGAAAGGTGAGGAAATTTCCTATCCAATGGGAATGATTTAGGGAAATTTTGAATGCATTAATTTTTAGAAAAATCAAGTTGAATCTTTAAATCCTGTTAGAGAGTGGGTATGGTGAGGAATTACCCTCTGAACCTAATTGAACTTTCTAATCCTAAATTTTGGACCTTGTGACCTCTAATAATTGTTAATAAAAAGGAAAGTATATTCGAGTAGATTAGAGTTGATCTGGAACTTGTTAGTGACAACTGTTGTCTTGTAACCTGGTTGTAGACTCTTTTAAACAAAAAAAAATTATTCCATAATTTTCCTAACTAATCCTAGGTTGTTCTTGGGTCTCAAGTGGGTTGTTTTAGTGGGCATCACACTTGGTATCAGAGTAGTGGTTCAAAATCTTGGGCCATTGGGCACACTAGAAAACTTGAGACATGAACCTTAAACCTAGCACACTTTTAAATCTAGAAAACAACTTAGTTTAGAAATTACATATTTTAGTAAACATGGAAACTAAGTAAAACCTAGAATAAGGAACTAACTCTCATCTTGCTCTGTGCAGGAGGCACAGACAAGATGAGGAGCCTTTTCACATAGACCTAGGCATACCACCTCCAGATCATGTTGTAGCAGCCATCCTACCACAGATTTTGTAGATTCTTCAGGATGTTAATGCCACTCTACGAAGAGGATCAGTAGGAGGGCATGCAGCCAGACATGATAGAGTCACTTCCATTGAGGGTCATGTATCTCCTCGACCCAGCGAGGAGCATGGAGGAGAGAACTTCCATGCAGAGTCAGCCAGAGTAGAGTCACCACAGAGGGGACAGGGTGACCAAGTTTCAGGACATAGAGAGAGGTCTCGGAGCCCTAGGCTTAGGGATGAGCATACAGAGAGGCCTAGAGGCCATCAGACCACAGCTGCAGATCACATCAGGGAGATCCTGAAGCTTCAGCCATCACATTATTCTGGTGACATAGGTGGATTTCAGGAAGAGGCCTGGTTGGTGAGCTTGAGCGGATGCTTCAAGCTCTGTCCTTGTTCTAGCAACATGAAAGCTCATGTTGTGATCCATCTACTGAGGGATGGAGCTGGTGTCTGGTGGTGGACAGAGGAAAAAAATATCCATATTGATTCTGAGATAGTTACTTAGGAGATCTTTGAGGAGCGATTCAGGAGTAGATATTTGTCACAGGAGGTTCATACAGCAGTGGATAGATGAGTTCCATGACCTCCGACAGGCATCTCTTACAGTGGTTGAGTATGAGAGTAGATTTCTGGATCTACTCCAGTATGTTGATTACATGCAGGATGAGCAGGTGTGGATCCACAGGTTCATCTGGGGCCTGAATCTAGACATTGGAGGTGCAGTGTGGATCCATTGTCCATAGACATTAGCTGAGGCCATCGAGAAGGCCTATATAACAGAGGAAACTTAGGGAAAGACCCAACAGACTAGAGACCGAGTCTGGAGCCGCATACAGTAGATGCAGGACAACAGATCGAGGGGGTCAGTACCTCTTCCTTATGGTGGACAGGGTTCAACACAACCATTTTTTAGACCACAGCAGTAGCAGCAATAGTATTCCCACCCACCTTATAGACCTCCACAGAGGTTTGATGCACAGAGAGGTCAGAGTATGGGGCCTCCTCCTAGGGGTCCCATCAGGACACAGGGTGCCCAGAGAGCTCACTCAGTAGGAGCTCACCAGTAGAGACCTCAGCAGACCACAGCTGGATCATCAGGATCCACACCACAGACCTCCAGAGTACCGACTGGACCTGCTACACAAGGGAGAGGATCAGGTGGTTGTTTTGGGTGTGGTGTTACTGGACATTTTTGGAGAGACTACCCACAGAACCCTAATAACAAGGGTAAGACACAGATCTCAGAGCCTACTATTGGTGATATGGGGCACAGTCATAGGATGTACGCAGTGGTCAAGAACCACCAGGTAGAGCATCAGAGTATAGTTATTGAGACTACAGGTAACATTGGAGGCATTCCTACCTCCATTTTGTTTGATTCTGGTTCTTCTGATTCTTTTATTGCACCATCTTTAGTAGAGCGATGCAGGCTGGTGGCAGTTAGGCAGGGTCATAGTTGGGATGTTGAGATGGCTTCTGGAGCCAAGATCTCTGTAGACTCCTTAGTTAAGGAGTGTGTGGTGGATTTGGGACCTTTCACCACTACCTCAGATCTTCGTATCCTTCCGTTGGGCTCTTATGGAGTCATCTTGGGCATGGACTGGTTGTCTACTCACAGGGCCAGGATGGATTGTTACCACAAGATTATATCTTGTGCAGATGATTTGGGAGTTGAGTCAGTGATATCAGGGGTCAGGAGACCCATTTCTATTCACACCATCTCTGCTATGCAGCTTAAGCGGTGTGTGCGACGGGGTTGTCAGATGTATGTTGTTACAGTCAGTGACAGATCAGAGGATGGGTCTAGTGGACCATCGCTAGATGATCATCCCATTTTGAGAGAGTTTGCAGATGTCTTTCCAGGGGAGCTACTAGGGTTACCACCCCCACGTGAGATTGATTTTCATATAGATCTGGTTCCGGGAGCAGAGCCTATCTCACGAGCACCTTATCGGATGACCACCCCAGAGCTCTGCGAGCTCAAGTTGTAGCTTGAGGGCCTTCTAGAGAAGGGCCTAATTCATCCTAGTGTATCTCTTTGGGGTGCACCAGTGATCTTTGTAAAGAAGAAGGATGGATCCTTGTGGTTGTGTATTGATTACCACCAGCTGAATAAGGTAACGATCAAGAATCGTTATCCCCTTCCACATTGATGATTTATTTGATCAGATGAAGGGAGCCACAACTTTCTCTAAGATAGACCTTAAGTCAGGCTACCATCAGCTAAGGATTTCAGAGGTATACATTCATAAGACCACCTTCCGTATGAGATATGGCCACTATGAGTTCACAGTGGTACCTTTTGGTTTGACTAATGCCCCCGCAGTATTTATGAGTTTGATGAATGGGGTATTTAGGAATTTCTTAGATCACTTCATGCTCATCTTCCTTGATGACATTTTGATTTACTCACGTACACATGAGGAGCATGAGGGGCACCTTCGCCAGGTTCTTTCAGTGTCTTCGAGAGCAGCAGCTTTACGGGAACTTGGAGAAGTGTGCATTCTTTCAGACGGAGGTGCAGTATTTGGGTCATATCATTTCTGGGGAAGGTATCACCATCGATCCTTCCAAGATTAGAGCTATTATGGATTGGCCAGCACCCACTACTATGACTAAGGTGCGTAGCTTCATGGGATTAGCAGGTTACTATAGGAGATTTGTTCAGGACTTCTCTCAGATTACCCACCCCATCACTTCCCTTCAAAGGAAAGGGAAGAAGTTTGTTTGGTCAGACAGGTGCGAGCAGGCCTTCAGTACACTGAAGGAATGTCTCACTACAACACCTATTCTTGTAGTGCCAGATCCACAGGGTGAGTTTTTCATTTGCACAGATGCTTCTTTAGCAGGGCTTGGAGGTGTGTTGATGCAGGAGGGCAGAGTAGTGGCTTTTGAGTCTCACAAACTCAAATATTATGAGCTTAATTATCCAACTCATGATCTTGAGCTTGCGGTAGTTGTGCACACTTTGGTTTGATGGAGGCACTTTCTTCTTGGTCAGAGATTCACACTCAGGACAGATCACTTGAGTCTTCGCCACCTCTTCACGCAGCCCAATCTCAATGCTCGTCAGCGGCATTGGATGGAGTTGCTTTGTGAGTATGATATGGAGATAGAGCATGTGAAAGGGAATGAGAATGTGGTGGTAGATGCTCTCTCAGTAGATGGAGACATGTGGCTATGGCCACCTTCAGTGGGCACAGATTTACGGAGTAGGATTCTTCAGCAGCTTCCTCTTGACAGCTTCTACATTACAGTTCGAGCAGAGATCGAGTCTCAGAGACCCCTCGAGGGGAAGTTTGATGGTTTCTCACTAGAGGTAGATGGCCTTCTCAGGCACAGAGGTTGGATTTATGTTCCCAGAGATGGAGGATTGAGGTAGGACATATTGACAGAGGCACATCATGCACCCTATTCAGCCCATCCTGGGGTGAAGAAGATGCACGCTACTTTGAGACAGTTGTATCACTGGAGAGGACTTCGCAGAGACGTGGCTCAGTTTGTGTCACAATGTTTAGAGTGCCAGAAAGTGAAGGCCAAGCATCAACATCCAGCTGGCCTTCTCTTTCCTCATGCTATACCAGAATGGAAGTGGGACACCATTTCCATGGACTTCATTGTTGGGCTACCGATGTCGAGATATCACCACGACGCCATCATGGTCACGGTTGATAAATTGACAAAAGTGGCTCACTTTTCTCTGGTGAAGACCACTTATACAGCTAGTGCAGTGGCACGGGTATATCTTGATGAGATTGTCAGGTTGCACGGGATTCCATGGAAGATCATTAGTGACCGCGATCCTTTGTATACTTCCCATTTTTGGACTACCATGCAGCACGCCCTCGGGATGAGAATCAACTTCAGCACAACATATCACCCCGAGACAGATGGACAGACTGAGTGGGTGAATCAAATTTTAGAGGATATGCTCAGGATGTATGTGATGGATCAGTAGTCTAGATGGGAGGAGTACCTGTACTTGGTGGAGTTTTCCTACAATAATAGTTTTCAGAGTTCTATAAGCATGGCTTCTTTTCAGGATTTGTATGGTAGAGAGTGCAGGACACCTCTTAGTTGGGACAGGTTAGAGGACAGGGTTTCTCTTGGACCAGCTTTGTTGCAGGACATGGAGCAGCAGGTGGTTTTGATCAGACAGAGATTGCAGGAGGCACAGGACAGGCAGAAGAAGTATGCAGATCAGCATAGGACCGACCATAGTTTTGATGTGGGCATGAAGGTGTTCCTTCATGTCAGGCCACATAAGAGCCCTATCCATTATGGAAAAGGTTCTAAGTTAGCTCCTAGATTCATGGGTCCTTTTGAGATCTTGGAGTGTATTGGCCCTTTGGCCTACCATCTAGCATTGCCACCTAGCTTGTCTCACGTACATGATGTGTTTCATGTTTCAGTTCTTAGGAGATATGTTGCAGATCCTTCTCATGTGTTAGATTGGACATCATTGCAGGTGCAGGATCAGGGGCAGGTGATGGTGGAGCCCATTCACATCCTAGATCATAGGACCCTGGGCCTTCGAGGCAGAGAGGTTGATCAGGTCTGGGTGCAGTGGGACAGATATGATGAGACTGCAGCTACATGGGAGGATGCTACTTTGCTACGAGTTCAGTTTCCACATTTGTTCTAGTGACTTCCAGGAGGAAGTCGAGTCTAAGGGGAGGGGGATGTAGTGCCCACTTCCCTTTGACACCTTTTTGATACTAATCATGATACTGCTGATTATATTATGGACATGATTATGGACTTTATTATAGTATGATGTTAGATGTTAGATCATGGATTATCGTTGACTTGATTCAGTTATGATGCATGATGATTATTAGAGACATTTTGGATATTGATGTTGATATACTGTTTGACATGGTTATATTATGGATGTTGTTCAGACATGTGATATTTGGATATTGTGAGTAGACCTAGAAATGGAAATTATTTGATGATGATATAGTTGTTGAGTAAAATTGTAAATGATCTTGTTGGTTGCTTGGATGTTGTTGTGATTCATATATCTAGATGATTTTGGAATTTTATTTATATTATTTTGGATGTTCTGATATGGCCACGAGGCCGAAGGAGGTATTTTTGTTTTGCAGGTTAAAATATCACAACAAACATCGGGGGATTGGAGACCAACCACATTGGAATTCTAGATGAATTCAACAAGGTCACCATGGCAACTAGTGTTTGTTTGTGTGTGTTTGTGTGTGTTAGGGATTCCCATGGGGGGATCACCTTTAAATGTGACCAAGGGGTTATGTGTATTTATTTATTTGACCCTTTTGTTTAATGTTGCATGTGTTTATTTTGTGATGCATTTTCCCCTTTCTTTATTTATTAAATGTTGTATTAATATTGTGGGTAAGCATGTTGTTAATATTAATTAAATAAAATATGTCATAAGAAAGTAATTAATAGAGTTGTTGGCCTTGATTTAAAGTGTTGTAAGAGATGTGTAAGTGATGTGTAAGTTAACTTTTGAGTGTGAAACACTCCACCTTCTTGGAAATTCGAAATTTTCCTTGGAGGCTGATTTTGGAGGCTTGTGGGACAAGTTAAACTTGTCCCATACCTCTTAAATTTAATTACCAACCATACCTATGGTTGGAGAGTTGAGATTAGACTTTTATAATGCTTTTTGAGAAGGCAAATTGTAGGTTTTAATTGCACTTTTCTTACATGATTTAATTTCAGTCCTTTGGGGTGTGGGTTGGATTTGAGTGTGTAAGTAAACTGTCATATTATTCACCCACCTATTTATTATGCATTGGAGAATGAAGTTGACTTTTGGGGTTGGGGTTGAGGATGTGTGATGTGGCATCCTACATGGATCCACCTCATCCTCTTCCCTTCCCTCTTCTATAAAATTTGAATTCCTTGCCTTGTTTTGGGTTGCTTCACTTTGGAGACTTCATTCTTGGGTGAATTCTTGTTGTTTTGGAGCTCTTGCTTTGAAGAAGTTTTTGGAAGATTGTTGCATGCTTGTGCTTGGCTGATTTTTGGATTGCTTGCATTGGGATAAAGCTTGTTGTTTTGGAACTTGGAACAACTCCATCATGGAGAGGTAGGAGCTTGGCTCTTGAAATGCTCTTCTTTTATGAATGTAAATGTTAATGTGTGAATGTTTTGGCATGTTTGTGGGTTGTTGGGTAGATGGCCTAGGAATGGTGTAGGAGAAGACTATGGGGTTTATTTTGTGGGAGGCACAAGTGTGTTTTAGGGAGGTATAAGGGTGGAGGGAGTTGGGATTTGGGTTCCACCTTACAAAGAAATAGCTTGCATTTCTTTACTCGTTATGGGGTGCCATAAGAGGTTGGGGAGGCATAAGGAAATGTGAGGAATAAGGGGTACTTGGGGAGGCATAAGGAATGTCAGGGTTTTGATATACTATATTTTGGTGGTTGTAATTCAGGTGGTGATACCCATTTCCCCTTTTGGGAGGCATAAGAAGCATCCCCCATAGTTTCTTGCTCCTTTGGCTTGCTTGATGAAGCCTTAGTATTGTTTGTCATGCTTTAATGTAGTTGTAAACTACATTCTGTTTTGGACTGTGTTTTTATTGTGAAAATGTTGCTTGTGTGTTTGTGGAAGCCTGTTGTTGCCATGAGTTGGATCACATCTTTTATTGCATTGTGGTGGGGCTCGGGGGCCAATGAAGAAGGATAACTTCTCCTCTTCATTGGATGTCTTGGTTGGGTGGAGAGCATTGCCTTTCCCCTACTCTTGTTGTGATCAAATTGGAAGAATGAGAAATATGCATGTTGTTGTTCTGGAGCTGAGAAAAAGACAGTTTGACAGTCCCTTGTGAAATGAAATCTTATTGTAACCTTTCCCACTTGAAGTGGATGAACTTGTATATGTTTGTAATGGAAAGATACCTTTTATTGACAATGAAAGTGAAATTTGAAATGTAAAAGAGTTATACTCTGTATTCTATTTTTTTTGGAAAGAATGTGAAAGAATGATACGTATTTTGTATGTTGTATTTTGAAATCAAATGGAAAGGAAGTTGTAAGAGTTTCATTTGAATTAATGGAAGTGGTTTTCCTTGTTCATATGATATTATTTCCATTGGAAATCTGTGTTTAACATGCACTATGAAATCCCTGTTTGGAAAGTGGAAAAGTGAAACACGTGAGAAGAAAATGTATTATTCTGCCCTGTATATAATATATGATTTTGGAAAGAATAAAAGAAGGAAGTTGTAAAGTTGTCTTTTGGAATAAATAAAGGATTGCATAACCTTCCTCAAATTGTATCATTGTATTGAATTTAATCATCTAATGTGAGTTGTAATCTTTGTTTGAAAGGAAGAAATGCGTATAAAGGAAGTGTAATACTCTGTCTTTTGAAATATGTGAAAATTGGAAATCAGAGATGTATTTTAGTTTTGAATAGTTGAATTGAATCAACAAAATGTTTATATTAGAATTGGAATGAATTATAATACTTGGAAGAAGAAAATGGAAAATAAACCCTTTAAAAATTTGATCTCATGTTTTGTATTTTCAAACTGGTAAATATTTAATCCAAAATGCACAGACTAAACCTGCAACAATGAAATAACAAACTGAAACATTAAATTGAAGTAGTATTTCCCTAAATGAATCCAATTAGACAAAAATACTTAAGGAAATCTTTCAAAACCTGGCAAAAACCGAGTTCAAAGCTTTCACAGTCGTTTTGCTGTCAAAATTGTAAAATTTCAATTGGAAATCAATCAAATAGATTGAACCTCAAAATCTTTCCTAAATCCACTAAGAACAATTCTCCATGTCTATTTGACATGTTGAGAGAGGAAGAAGATCAAATTGAACAAAATCTTTATAAGTTAAAATTTACCAGTTTGCACTGTAAAAGCCTGCAGATCATTTTCTTGAAATTGACCCCTTAAACTTATCAAAATAAAAAAATTAATGATTCCTGTGTAAAGAGAACATCGAGATATTTCCAGAAAGTCCTTGTTTTCCCAAAACTGAGCTCTCTATCAAAAGTTATGGCCTTCTGAAGTTTTTCTTCACTTGGCATCAAAAAAAAAAAAAAAAAAAAAATTGGGAAAAATTTCCTTGGCAGGCCCGTGGGCCCGAATTTTTCCCTTAGAGCTTCAGAAAAAATTTTGGGAAAATTTTCCAAATTTTCCCCTTTACCCCACTAACCCCCAGCCAATCAGAGGCTGCCACGTGGCACCACGAGGTGTTGGCAGAGGGGCGGATCCCTTTTAACTTAGCGCTTCAAAAAAAAATTGGGAAAATTTTCTAAATTTTCCCCACCGCCCCACCGGCCGCAGCCAATCAGGAGCTGCCACATGGCATCACGAGGCATCGGCAGAGGAGCGGGTTCCTTTTTGCCTTTGGCATTTTCGGAAAAATTTGGGAAAATTTTCTAAATTTTCCCCACCGTCCCGCAGCCCCAATCAGGAGCTGCCACATGGCATCGTGAGGTGTCAGTAGATGCACGGGTGAATTTTACCCTTTTTTCCTTCGGGGGTGTTAAAAAAATTTTATCCCCACCACCCCATTTTCCCCATGTTGGCTTAGGAGATGCCACGTGTCCCTTGCAGGACTTGCAGACTCATTGCAAAGGTGGCTTTTCGCCCCCGCGGGAAATTTTCCAAAATGTCCCCATGGCTTTTCCCCGCCGAGACCCACGTGTCCCTCCTCCTGGGAAAAAATTTTCCCCCCCACAGACCCACCCATGGGGAAATTTTCTCTCTGGCCCGCCAGACTCGCCCTTGGGGAAATTTTCTCCGCTGGGCCCGCAGGCCCGCTCTTGGGGAAAATTTTCACCCCAAGGCCCGCCGGCCCATAACTTGAGAAATATGAGGAGTTAGGAGGACTTCTTTATATCAATGGAAAGGTGAGGAAATTTCCTATCCAATGGGAATGATTTAGGGAAATTTTGAATGCATTAATTTTGAGAAAAATCAAGTTGAATCTTTAAATTCTGTTAGAGAGTGGGTATGGTGAGGAATTACCCTCTGAACCTAATTGAACTTTCTAACCCTAAATTTTGGACCTTGTGACCTCTAATAATTGTTAATAAAAGAAAATATATTATAGTGGATTAGAATTGATCTGGAACTGGTTAGTGACAACTGTTGTCTTATAACCTGGTTGTAGACTCTTTTAAACAAAAAAGAAAATAACTCCATAATTTTCCTAACTAATCCTAGGTTGTTGAATCCATTTTGTGACAATTGTCAACTAAGGACCTTTCTTAACTACTTACAAGATTTGTACATTATATAAAGATTTGAATAAACAATCTTGAGCTAGAATTTACTCATTTCTCACCACTCATAATTCATTGAGGTAGGGTGTAGCCCAAAAATTTACTCCTAGAATTTTATATAGTTGGCTCTTCATCTAATAGTATATTTGTTCCTTCTAAATACTATGATAGATTTGGAACTTTTGGATACTCTCTTCATGTACCAATTATCATGAATTGGAAATAGGCATCTATAATTGGTATTTTGACCCTTGTATATCTATTTAGTATAGTGTCTTCCAATAGTTATGTCCCTTACCTTTCCTTGTAGGATCATTAAGATGATTTCCTTGAGTCATCTTTAAGGTGGAAATTGCACTACTGGTCTTAAATATGCACTGTGATACATTTTATAGGGTGTGAGGTCTGTGGATTTAAGATGATTTGGAGGAATAAGAACTATAGGGAACATTTTTACAACTTTTTTATAATTTATTTTATTGATTCCTATGGATACTAATCTCATAATGAACAAACATTAATGGAATATATGTACTGCATTCCCTCAACGTGCCTATATTTAAATCCATTCTGAATATGTTAACATATTTTAGTTTTGATCATTTTTTTTGCACTGAAAACTTATGATGCCATCTAAATATATTCTAGTGTGTTTATTTTAATGCACATAAATAATATAACTACTTGATCATATTTGTATAAAAAATGGTTTAATTATGTTATGCAATGTTTACACTAGTTTAATAGCCCATTAATGTCTATTGAATTGTCTAGTGTACTACCATGTCTTTTTGTCTCATCTAAGATAAATATATGGTATTATGGATATAAAATATGTAATATAAATGTTTTAATTGTGGTTGTACATCAAACCAACTACCTTGATTCAATTGCAATTGATTAATGTGAATTGATTTTCTCATTGCATTTAGTTGACTTTCTAAGTTGTCTCCTAAAAAATCAATGTCGGCAAAGATTCCATGCTACTGTCATGGACCTTGTTTATTATAGTGTAGGTTTTTTAAATGATCATATATCATGACTATTAGTGTGTTATAGTTTAACCATTTATAATGTATTAAATCAGTAACCATCCTAAATGTTTCACTTGGGATAACATGTCTTTGACATACAAATAGATCTATTCAGTCCTCGACTAAAATACCTATGGGCATAGACCTTATTAAATAGATCATGCAACATGAGCATACACTTAATAGTTAGTACATTTTTATTTTCTTGAAGCAACACACTATTTAAGTTTTTAGGACTAACATTCCTTTGCCTAAAAAGCTCGCACATATGGGGATTTTTTTTATTTATCCAGAAAGGAAAGATCGGTACCGCATTAACATATGGATCTCACCTCATCTAACATTTCAAACTAGGCTGCCTTGCCACTATGACCATTAGGTCAAAACTCTACATTTAGAAAATTCAAACCCCCCACATAACAATGATCACAGGGCCCACAAATGCATCTATCTTATGTCTTGCAATTTCTCCAATTCCCCTTTATAGGTGAATATCTTAAGGAGTGGATATTAGTCGTTTTATTTATTCCCACTCAAATTACTATTTGACCAATCCTTTGTACTGTGTTTTGAGTAAAATGCATTAGCCTGAAAGGATGGAATCATCTTCAATCCTCAAATTGCATTTCGGGTACCCTCATAAAGAATTCATTGCAGTAAACATGTTCCATGATTTAAAGCATTTTCCAATCATTTTCCGTGTTGGGATATAGATGGAGGAGGATAGCACTTCCTCCTTTTTTAGCATAAAGATTCGATTTCTCATACGTGTAAGAGTTTCAAACTCTAATTCTATTTGCCTCATTATAACCAAGGCTATGTAGATTAGTATAACCATTATAGGATTCTGCTTTCATAGTTTTCTTTGCAAATACATTATGAAGCTAAATTATCAAAAGAAAAATCATGTTTTCAGTCACCTAGAGGGGACTGTGATGGGTTTTATTTCACGGCCATATGGTTGGAAAAGTTCTATGAGGGGATGTGTTGAGTTGCAACTAGATAGCCGGAAATCAGACAAAGGTATTCATATTAGGGAATTTAAGATTTCTGCATACATTGTGGCTAAATGAACTCAAGCTATGGGTACACATATGCCAACAAAATTTCTTGCACAAAACCACAAGACAGTTTTTCCTGCTGAATAGGTAGATTGAAAAATTACATAATAATTTTTTTGTTAAACACACTCGCACAACAATACACTTAAACTAGGTTTACATTTAGCTTCACGTATTAATATTTTATTCATTTTAATTAGAATCAACCTAATTAAAATCTATTTACCTCCCAGTTTTGTGTGATAAAAATATTGCTTTAATAATCTTTGGTTAATAACTTAGTAACTAAAGTTATAATTTCATTTATTAATTTATTATAACTAGGGCTAATTCTAAACTTACCCTCCTATTAAGTTAAATCTCACACAAATTTAATCCCAAGACCCCTTAATACGTTTCTAGCTATCTTGAATAAATTTGTTATTAATTATGAAGGCACACAAGGGTCTAAGGGTCAACTTTTCCATAAAAAGGCTAAAAAAGTCACCAAATCCATTTAAGGTTACAATTAGTAGTTCACTAACAGCTTTAAAATAAACTTGAAGTGACCCCATTCATAAGTGAGGTCTACACATGGATTTAGGCTTAAAACATAATTTCTATCACCCAATTCTCACCTAAGCTTTTTTAGGGATGAATCTCAAACCATTAGATGGATTCAATTGAGGGCCATAGGATCTTAGGGATTCAACTAACCCTAAAATCTTATGAAAATGTCCCATTTATTCATTCATTTGACTTATTTTCTCATTTTTGTTTTGCAGGATTTTAGGGGAGGAGAAGGAGGAAGCCATGAGAGGAGTAGATGTAAGAACAATGCTCATAGAAACCCTAAATTCACATCATTTTCATAGCATTGTATTTTATTTAACTCTTCACAATTGTAAATTTGCCAACATTTTCTTTATCTAATTTTAATATTTTCCTATAATGGGCATCTGGGTTTTGCCTCATTTTAGTATAAACCTTTTTGTCATATTGATTTTAAAAAATGGGTAAAAGACCCCATATTCTGTATAATCTGTAATACATATTACACATTTGGGTGTACACTTCACAAAACAATGATTTGAGAGTAATACCTGCACAGCTTAATTTCAAATCATTTTTAATTCTGGAAGTTACCTTTTTATGGCTTTAGGCTTAGGTTTTAATCTAAATTCCATGCAAGAGGGGGTAAATTAAAATTTTTGACCCTACAGATTTTATTTATTGGGGGGGGAAAGTTGCCGACCTCCATCCATCCCATATGCATCGGCTGGGGGTAGATCCTGCGACCTCCCCCCCATTTCATACCTCTAAAAAGTCAACACAGGTTCGTGGCTTTATCAAGCGCCTTAACATGTAATCAATGTCTTTTTTTAATTTGTTTTGTATTACTTAATACTTATATATATAAACAATTATGTATATATATAAAATATATCTATAGTATATAATACATGCATTTTGTATATATTAATTACATCTTTATTATTGGGTTTTAAAGCAATAATTTTTACCATTATTCCATTTAACTAAAATTTAGTTATATTTCATTATATAACCCAATTATTTTAGAAGGGATAACATTTTTACACTTAAAGTTTTCATACTCAATTTGACACATAATATAGAATGTAACTCAAAATTAATTCTTTCCCTTATATAAAATAGAATGTAAATTATTTGTTCAACTTCAAATGAGACTAATTCTAATATAGCCTTCAATTTCTTCAATAATAAAAGAAACTATTTCCTTTCTTGCACAACAATAACTAAATGACAACCCATTTTCAAAGCAACATGTTTATTTTAACAAGATGAACTCATATATTTTTGAAATGTTACAACATATCCACTTTGGAGACAATAAAATAACTTAGGTTGAAGAACCTATTTCCATTTCATTTCCATTTCAAAGTCACTTTCTAAGATTTTCTACTTCATTTAAAACAATGAATAAATATTTCTCAAGAACCTGACTTCATTCTTAAAATATAATAGTATCTCTTTTCAACATATACATAGGGAATAAATTTCAAGCTCTCCACTTTCATTTCCAACAAGGACTAACATCACAAATCTTATATAACAAAATAAACAAGAACTTTCACTTTCAAAAACAATTTTACAAGCTCTTCCACTTTAAGTGAGACAACATGATAAGAAGGTTTACAAAGAGGAATCTTTCTTAGTTTCTATCCAAGGTGCTACAAAGAAAAAATCTTCACTTGCACTCCACCATCTTCCCAAAGTCTGAACACAACAATCAAAATAGGGGAGTAGGAAACACTCTCCACCCAACCAATAATCCAATGAGGAAGAGAAGCCTTCTTCCTCATTAGCCCCCGAGCCCCAATAATGAAGCAATGAGGGGTATAAGAAAACCATTGAAAACTTAACAAGGCTTCTACATTCACATTCAAACAAAACATTCAACACAACAAGAACAAAAAAAAAATCTCATCAACACACACAAGTTTCCCAACACAAAGGCTCTAAACTCAAGCCAAGAAAGAGAAAGGAACATGGGTATCTACTTATGCCTCCCAAGGGTTTGGGTTCCCACCTTAAAACCTCCAAGAACTCAATCAAAACCCACAAAAATATTATGTCTTTCTTAAAGAACAACAACTATTATGCCTCTCTCAAAGAAAAACAACTCTTATGCCTCCCACAATAAGATGACAAGATAAACTCAAATTTAACCTATCACAAGGCGGGGCACCCCAACCCAATTCCCTTCTAAAATTCCCAATAAATTTTTATGCCTCCTTCCAAAATACACCCATTTCCATTTTCTCGTACATAACCTAAGGTTATTCTACTTCCCAAAATCACACATGCAATAAACATTCATTCACAAACATATGCAAACCAAAATAGTAAAATAAAACTAGTGTGAAGACTCTACCTTGCCATTGCAAGAGTTAAAATCCAAAAGCAAGTTCCAACCTGTAGTGCCCACCGCTCTTCGACACTATTACATTATGATGTTATCGTTGTTGGAATGATACTTAGACATTTTAAGTATTATATTTTGATCAGTAGATGATGGAATATGTAGATATTTGGACTATTTACATCATGCAATTTACATGTTTATTATGATGCACTATGATAGAAAATTATATATATGTTGATTTGTAATATTATGATTTTATACTAACATGTCATATTTTGGATGCATAGCCTATGTTGGATGTTTGGGTAGGATTATGATTTTATGAAGGCCAAAATCGAATTAGTTATATGATGCTAGGTGATAGAATTTTTAATTTCAGATGATGATTATTGATTGTTATATATTGTCTCGATGTTGTTGATAAGGTCAAAAGGCTAGAGAGGTATTGTGTTGTGTTGCATGAGATTTTATCACTTACATCGGAAGGGGACAGGGGACCAACCACAGAGGATGTTGGGTGTTGAGCAACATGGCAAAAATTTGACAACTTGTGTAATGTTATGTCATATTGTTTTTGCATGCCTAGTTGTAGGTTTCCCATTGGGGGGTTACTTCACATGTGTGGCCATGGGGTGATATGTTTTCACTTATTTTAATTTGTGTGTGCTTTAATTTGTGTCATATGTATTTTTTTTTGGAAATTATTTTCACCTTATTAACAATTATAATTGTGTCTTAATTAGCTAATCCAACTTAATTTATTTACTAAAATAAATATGTGACAATTAAATAATTAAGAGGGTAGATAACCCTTCAAATATTTTGAATGTAAGTGAGATTTATGTTGGTTTGTGTATGATGTACTCCACTCCAACTTAAAAATTTGGATTTTGACTTGGGAGACCTTTTTGGAGGCTTGTAGGACAAGCTAATCTTGTCTCATGCCTCTTAAATTCACCCAAAAACCCTACCTATGGGTTTGGGACTTAATTTTTGACTTATTTATCCTTTTTGGAACTTGTAAAGGGGTGAAAATAATTGCACCTTCTTACTTTTCACAATAAATTTGTATCTGGGAGACTTAGTGTGTAAGTTTGAGTGCCATGTGAGTTTTTCATAGTTATTACATGCTCATTTATTGTCTTGGGCATGATGTTTGAATTATGTGTTGGAATGATGAAGTGACATCCTACATGGAGCCACATCATAATACCCACATCTCATTTCTATTTATTTATGTCCAATTTGTTGGAATTGGGGTAACTTGTTCATTTTCTTCCTTTTGCATTTTTGAAATTGGGATATTGTTGGAGTTGCCTTTTGAATTTGCTTGGCTTGGAGGTGTAAAACACTTGTGGAGTGAATTTTTATTGGAATCATGATGGAGGGGTAGGATTTCCATCCTTGTATTTTTCTTATTTATGTTTTAAATGTTAAAATGGTGCTTATTAAATATTGTATGAGTGTTGTGATGGTTTTGTTTGTGTGGTTGGGTAGTATGCCTTATGTTGAGTGTATGGAGATGGATTATGGGACCATTGAGGAGGGAAAATGGATTTTTTGAGGCATGCATTTGGTTGGAGTATGATTGGGAGTTTCACCTATGGGGAGAGAAAAAGAAATCATGGTCAAATTGTTGCATACTTACATGGGAGAGATAAAGTTGTTTTGTTATATTGTGCACATGGAGGCTTAGGTGAAACTCCCACTTCACTTAAGAGGTAAAAGTAGGTGGTTTCCCATAGTCCTTGTTCCATTTGGTTTGATTTAAAACCTTTTTTTTATTTGAGAAAGTAGTAAAATTGTGGAGTATGTGATTTTAGTTGTGTTGACGTTTTTGAAATGTATGTTGTTTGTGGAAACGATGTTTGTTTAAAGAAGTTGTAAAATGTTTCTCAAGATCCCTCATTGTTCTATGGTTGGGGGTGAGGGGCCATTAACAGTATGGCTTGTTCTCTTAATGGATTACAGTTTGGGTGGAGAGCATTTCTTATTCTCCCTTCCCTTGTATTGTGATTTTTGTTGTGAAAGATTGAAGAGTGCATGATTGTCACCACCTTTGGAATGAGAAACAAATGGAGACTTGTATTTTGGTGTTGTTGAAATATTTTATGTTGTAATTTGTTCATGTAATTATTCCCACCTTGAGTGGAAGATTGTAAATTTGTGTGCTTAAGAGGAAGTTGTATATTCTTTTGGAAATCTCTATAATTTGTAAGAAGAGGGTATACTCTTTTAATGGGAGTATTTGATTTAGAAACTTTGTAATGTTGTAGGATGACATGTTAGTTTTGTGAAATGAAAAAATTTGAAATTTTCATGATTTTGGAAAGAATTCTTTGACCTTCATTTGTATGGTTATTATATTCAAATTGTAGATATAGATGAATGGTAAGAAGAAAGTTTGAAATGGGTTGACAATTAGGATGTAAATGCATTTGTTTTGTGTATAAAATGTTTTATTATTTGCTTAAGGTGACCTATTTTTCATTTTAGAAACATGAGTAATGCATTTCCAAAATTTGATTTTATGGTAATTACAATAGGTTGATCAATTAATAATTATACAAGCCGATTTATCATTGGAGGATAGAAATGGAAGGATGACAAGGTTGAGAAACGATTAGCCAAAATTTGACAACTTGTGTAATGTTATGTTATTGTTTTTGAAATGCCTAGTTAGGAGGTTTCCCATTGGGGGGTGACCTCACATGTGTGGCCATATAATGGGTGATATGTTTTGCCTTCTTTTAATTTGTGTGTGATTTATTTTGTGTTATATGTATTTAATTTTTGGAAATTTTTGTCACCTTATTAACAATTATAATTGTGTCTTAAATAACTAATCCAACTTAATTTATTTACTAAAATAAATATGTGACAATTGAATAATTAAGAGGGTAGATAGTCCTTGAAATCTTGTGAATGATAAAAATTTTGTGTTGGTTTGTGTGTGATGTACTCTTAAAACAAAAATTTTTGGATTTAGACTTGGGAGGCTTTTTTGGAGGCTTATGGGACAAGCTAAGCTTGTCCCATGCCTCTTAAATTCACCCAACAACCCTACCTATGGGTTGGGGAGTTAATTTTGAATTATTTATCCTTTTTGGAGTGTAAAAGAGTGAAAATAATTACACTTTCCTACTTACCTCAATTAATTTTGTCCTTAGAAGACTTGGTGTGCAAGTTTGAGTTTCTTTTGGGTTGTCATAGTCTTAAATGCTCATTTATTGTCTTAGGCATGGTGTTTGACTTAAGTATGGGAATGAAGGAATGATGAAGTGGCATCCTACATGGAGCCACCTCATCATCCTCACATTCCATTTTCTATTTATTGATGGAATGTGATGGAATTGGGGTTACTTGTTCATTTTCTTCCTTTTACATTTTGGGAATTGGGATCTTGTTGGAGTTGCTTTTGGAGTTTACATGCCTTGGAGGTGTAAAATACTTGTGGAGTGAAGTTTTTCGTGGAATCTTGATGGAGAGGTAGGATCTCAATCCTTGTATTTTTTCTTCTTTATGTTGTAAATGTGAAATGGTGCTTGTTAAATATTGTATGAGTTTTGTGAATGTGTTTTTGTGTGCTTGGGTAGAATTCTTTAAGAAGGGAGTGAGAGATGTATTTATGGGACCATGGGGGAGGGAAAAGGGAGTTTGTGAGGCATGCATTTGGTTGGGAGTGTGATTGGGAGTTTTCACCTATGGGGAGTGAAAAGGAAATCATGGTCATATTTTGCATACTTGCAAGGGAGAGATAAGGATATGATTTGTTGTTTATTTTGTGCACTTGGAGGCTAAGGGTGAAACTCCCACTTCACTTTGGAGGCAAAAGGATGTGGTTTCCCATAGTCCTTACTCCCTTTTGTTTGGTATCAAACCTATTTTATTTCTTTGAGAAAGTTGTAAAATTGTTAAGTATGTAATTTTTGTTGTGTTGAGTGTTTTGAAATGTATGTTGTTTGTGGAAGCCATGTTTATTTAAAAAGTTGTCAAATGTTGCTCAAGATCCCTCATGGTTCCTTGGTTGGGGCTTGGGGGCCATTAAGGGGATGGCTTCTCCTCTTAATGGATTAAAGGTTGGGTGGAGAGTGTTGCCTATTCCCCCTTCCTTTGTATTGTGATCCTTGTTGTGAAAGATTGAAGAATGCAAGATTGAAGCTACATTTGGGAGAAGACATGCAAATGGAGACGTGTATTTTGGCCTTGTTGAAAGATTTAATGTTGTATTTTGTTCATGTATTTATTCCCACTTTGAGTGGAAGATTGTAAATGTTTATGTGCTTGAAAGAAAGTTGTAATATTCATTTGGAAATCCTATAATTTGTAATCTCTTATAAGAATTTAGAAAGAAATGGTTGCATTTTAAAATGTTTAGTTTTTAGTGAAAGGAAAATTAAAATTTTACATTTTGGTAAATAAAATTTTTTTGCTATTTAAAGTTGTTTATCTTTTAAATGTTAATAAAAAATTGCATAGTTTCTAAATTTACTATCTAGTTGAAAATCTCTTAAAGTTTAAGCATTTGTTAGAATCAAATTGTTCCCATATATATTTAAAAAGTAAATATTCAATTAGATATGAAATTCTTGTATTTTTTTGTAAGGAAATAGAGATTATGAATAAGAAAATGTTATCGTAATGCCCATACTTAAATCATACTTTTATTGCTAAAAGGGTAGAATAAAAAAGTTTCCCTTAAAAATTTATTTGGAATTAAAAAATATTCCTACTTAAAATACTAAGTTAAATCTACCAATTAAAGAATAGTAAGAAACCTCATAATAAATTCAAATTTTTTTAAATTATCAACTCAAGAAGAAACAAAAAAAAAATCATGTATTAAGGTTCTATACATGAATAAAACCGTACCCTTAGATAGTTTTAGACAACACCCAGCTCAGAATAGTATAACCACCCCTATATTGAGGTTAAGGATTAATAGTGAAATGTATTTACATATATTTTATAAATATTAAATAATTATAGTTTTCAACCCATAAAAAGTTAAGGAGGAATTTAAATAAGTTTGATGCAACTAGGTACCATTATTAATATATTAATATTATTACAATTTAATAGCCCTAAATGAAATTTATATGACCCCATATATATATATATATATTGAATATATATTAATATTTCCCCAATATTATATTATATATATGATCCTATTAATAATAGCAAATTAGATCCAAAATAGATCTTTCAAATGGGTAAAAACAATTAAAATTTTTCAAAATGAGAAAAATTGTCCAAAATGATTTGGGAATTCATGGATCTCCCTCTTCCTCCTCTTCCAAACCCAAATGAAAAGTTGAATTTGTTTAAAAAAATATGAATTAAAAGGGGACCATAAGGGGGGCATGGGGTTAATCCCCGACCCCACCCCCATGGCCCAAATTAAATTGGGGTATGTTGGTTGGGGACCCAGCCCCCCCAAACTTTTTTAGGAATCAACTAATTTAAAATTTGACAAAAATAACATGGGTAATTGAGGTGAATCCCCTTCATGGCTAGGTAAGAAATTGAATATTTTGAGTTAGAGAATATTTAAACCTTGGTCCTTAGATATAACCAAATTAACTTATGAGAATTAAAAATATTTTAAAATGTAAATGTAACTTTAATAAATTATAATATATTATATTAAATTAATTCCTATATGTCAGAATCTTGTTAGAATGACCCTCCAAGAATTTATATAAGTATGAAAATGAACATAACTTTTTTGGAATAATCTATTAAACATTTTTAAATGTGCACCATGGAAAGTGGAATATAACTTATTTAATAATTGTTTTAAGGGTTAAAATATTGTGGGCGACATAGAAATCAGTTTTTAAAAGGGGAAAATAAAATTGTACCCATATAAAGGGGTAAAGACATTTGAAATAGATTAACATATACAAAGAAAATTGAAATAATATAAGAGAATTTTGTACAAAAAATAAATAAGGGTTGTGTGTATCCATCCCAAGCTCCTTTTTCCTCTTCGGTGGTAAATCCTCTCCTTCCCTTAAACCTATAAAATACAAATGAGAAATTAAGTCAAATGAAAAAATAAAAGCTTTACAAAGAAGTGATTAGGGTGGATTTTGAAATCCTAATAGATTCAAACTAGCTTAAATAAAAATCTAATCCAATTTGCCCAAAAATTTATAATAGTGTCAAAACTTTAAATTAGAGTCAATAGGTGTTCCAAAGTTAATTAAATTTAAATGTTATATTCAAAATGGGAATTCATACAATTCCCTTGATTTAATGTTAACTTGAGGATAGGATAAAAACACCACTTATAGTTGTAAAGTAGGTGACATAAAGGTGCCAATTTATAATGTAAATGAAACACATTTATCATCAATGAGAGCTACATAGAGGAGAAATAAGAAGAGATAGATTTATCTCATATTATTCTGAAGAGAACAAAGCACACGTACAGTTTATATAGGACAGAAAACTGAACTGACTCCCTAACTATGCTGGGAAGATCCACAAAAGTGGCAGAGAATAATGTGATAAGAGATAACAAGATAAGAATAACAGCTAAGAATAAAAACGTATCCTATAGCTAGACAACGTATCCTAACATTCCCCCCCTTATTACATTATTCTTGCAAATGTGACCTCTGAAAGATTCAAATTTCACTTTTCCAAGAGATTTAGTGAGAATGTCAGCAACTTGTGCTTCAGTAGGACAGTACTGGAGCTGAATTTGATGGTTCAAGACGTGCTCTCGAATGAAATGGCAGTCAATTTCAATATGCTTTGTTCGTTCATGAAAGACTGGATTCTGCACGAGCTTCAACACACTCTGATTGTCGCAATAGAGAATAGGTGACTGTTTTTCAGGAATTCCTAGGTCATCCATAATGCGACGTATCCATATCACTTCGCACACAGCTCCTCGTGCGGCGCGATATTCTGCCTCTGTGGATGAGATAGAAACAACATTCTGCTTCTTGCTTATCCACGAGATAGGTCCAGATCCGAGATGAAATATGTATCCTGTAGTTGACTTCCTATCATCAACAGATCCAGCATGGTCCGAGTCGACATATCCCTGTAGGAAGAATTGATCATTCTTTTTATATTCCAGACCATAATTAGTTGTTCCTCGGACATATCTCAAAACATGCTTTGCTGCATTCCAGTGACATTTCTTTGGCTCTTGCATGAACCTGGAAAGATAGCTGACAGCATAGCAGAGATCTGGTCTGGTGTATGTCAAATAGATGAGCCCTCCAATCAATTACCTGTAGAGAGTAGCATCTACTTGAGGTGAGTCCTGGAATCTTGAAAGTTGCAAGCCTTTTTCCATGGGAGTGGATATAGGTTTACAATCAGACATTCTATACTTTTCCAGGAGTGTCTTGGCGTACTTTGTCTGGGAGACAAAGATGTGATGCTCCTTTTGCCATATTTCCAAGCCAAGACAGTAATGTAGTAGCCCCAAATCTGTCATGTCGAAGGTTCTTTTGAGATCATTCTTTACAATATCAACCTGATCTTCTGAACTACCAGTGATCACAAGATCATCTACATAAACAACCAGAATGATAATTTCTTTGCCTACCTTCTTTATATACAAATTTGAATCTGAGGGACTACGAGTGAACCCATGCTGCAAAAGGTGATCGTTGATCTTGATATACCATGCCCTGGGAGCTTGTTTCAGTCCGTAAAGAGATTTGATGAGACGACATACCTTTTTAGGCTGATTTTCATCAACAAATCCTTCAGGTTGGGTCATGTATACTTCTTCTTTCAGATCACCATTTAGGAAAGCACTCTTGACGTCCATCTGCTGAAGTCTCCATCCTTTCTGTGCTGCAAGTGCGCAAACTACCCTGATGGTCTTCATCTTCGCAGTGGGTGCAAAGGTTTCTTCATAGTCGATGCCTTCTTTCTGAGCATATCCTTTGGCTACAAGTCGTGCTTTATGTTTGTCGATGGATCCATCTGCCTTATATTTTGTCTTGAAGACCCATTTGCAGCCTATGGGTTTCTTTCCTGTAGGCAGATCGACAAGTTCCCATGTCTGATTTTTCATGAGTGAGTCATATTCTGTTTCCATAGCTTCCTTCCACTGAGTTTGACTGAGTGCTTCACGAACATTATCTGGCTCGGAGCTATTCATCAGTGAACTCATGAGTGCAAAGTTTACCTCATTTCTTGTTTGACTCCTTGTTTTGACTCCGGATGATGTATCTGGGAGTTGTTGCAAATTTGAGTCCTTGATAGTTCTTTGTACCCACTTCGGATGAGAACTTGACTGCTTTTGAGAAGAACTGTGTCGTTGCCGTGAGGATTGATGTGGAGTCACATTCTGCAGTTCTCCAAGGTCAACAAATAGTTCTCCTGGTAGCATTTCTTTTCTCTGAGTAGTCTCCTCTAGCTCATCATCTGATTCAGAGACTAATCGGTGAGATGTGTTTGGAAGTGGATCTTCTGTTGATACTATTGAGTCAAAGGATGACTCGTCACAAACCACATCCCGACTCTCGTATACTTTCTTTGTCTCAGGATCCATGAGACGATACGCCTTCGAGGTAGTACTGTAGCCAAGAAGGATACACGGGAGTGTTTTTGGCTCTACCTTCTTTCTCTTCTGAGCTGGAACATGCATGTATGCTGTGCAACCAAATACTCGCAAATGAGAAATTGATGGCTTTTTACCACTCCATACCTCTTCTGGCGTCTTGTTCAGTAGAATCTTTGTTGGTGCCCTGTTGAGAAGATATACAGCCGTTTGTACTGCTTCAGCCCAATAGCGTTCTCCTAGCTTTGCAGTTGATAGCATGCAGCGAGCCATCTCCATCACTGTGCGATTGCGACGCTCAACAATGCCATTTTGCTGGGGCGTGTAGGGAGCAGTCAGGTGCTGCTTAATGCCGTGATGGTTTAGGAAGGCCAAGAACTTCTTTGATGTGAATTCCCCCCCTCGATCTGAGCGGAGTAGAAGAAGTGGTTGTCCAGATTCTTTGACAACACGATGATAGAAGTTCTGAAAGTGTTGAAGAGCCTCACTTTTCTGCTTTAGGAAATATACCCACATCTTGCGAGAGTGGTCATCCACGAACAACTGGAAGTATTTGTATCCTGAAAACGAAGCAGGCAATGGGCCGTTCAGATCGGTATGAACTATCTCCAGACACTTCTTGGCATGGAAGGTGCTCGCTTGAAACGGATCTCTATGTTGTTTTCCTGCAAGACAACCAGGGAAAATAGGCAAGGAACTGGACAATTTGGGTAGTCCACGGACCATTGCTTTTGAACTCATCTGGTGCAGTGAACCGACCGACAAGTGTCCATATCTATAATGCCATAAGGCAGTTGATTCTATTGTTGAAGCAGATAAAGCTACTGCAGAAGATGAAACAGTATCTAAAGCAAATAACTTATCTTTTACAAAGGCTTTAGCAAGAACCGTACCTTGTCGGGAGATTAAGCATGATTTAATGCCATTTTGAACAAGAAATTCAACCTTAAGGTGATGATTCAAGAGCTGAGTAACTGACAAAAGATTGCTAGTCAAGCCAGGAACATATAGTACCTTTGTAAGTGTACATTTTCGTGGCCCCAGAGGAATGGTCACATTCCCTATTCCTTCTGCAATGTACTCTTTGTCATCCGCTATCCGAACTCGATCTCCAGTTGGCTCTTCGCGTAGTGAATCAAACAGCTTCTTGTCACCTGACATATGCTTGCTTGCACCAGAGTCTATCAACCAGACTTTCTTCGTGGGCTGAGAAGTTTGAGAGACGAGTACAAGATTCTTACTACAATGGGCTCCTTCTGATGTCTCCTCATCAGATTCATCATCCTCTTGTTGGGCTGCAAGATGTCCTTTTTGCTTTCTCCAGCGGGGACGTCGTTTAGACTTTTGAAAATCTTCGCGCCCGGATGTGCTTGTATGGCTTGAAGACCCTTGTTTCAGGCTGTTGTGCCAACAGTGATCAGTGTCGTGAGTATTGGTTCTGCAAATGTGACACCATCTCTTTGACTTTTGATCTTTCTGTTTGGATTGCACTGGATTTGGCTTCTCTGGGGGACCTTTCCAATTCTTCTGGCCACGATTAGGCTTTGAGAACAAGGCTTTGTCCTGAGTCTCCCCATGCGATGAAGTGATAGCTTCTTCCTGCTGCAGCAAATTCACAAGCTCTTCGAATGTCACTGTTTGTTTGGACACATTCAGTGTTGTAACAAACACTCGAAATTGAGAAGGGAGTGCTCTCAAGGTGATTGGGACGAGTAGTTTATCGTCTACCGTTTCACCGAGCGCCAATAACTCCGATCTCAACTCAGCCACGCGACGCAGGAATTCCTCCACTTTCTCGTCAGACCCCATAGAGAGGGTGTGCAGCTTCGACTGAAGATGAAGAATCTTTGTCTGATTTTTGGCTTCATAAATGGTTTCCAACTTGTCCCAGGCCTCCTTGGGTTTCTCCGCATTCCGAACATGCGGTTGCACGTCATCACTGATACTGAGCATTATCAGCATCAAGGCTTTAGCACTAGCCATGTCATATTTTACTAGTTCATCGGGGGCTGTGGGAGCAGGGATTGATCCTGTGACAATTCCCCATAATCCTTCAAACTGAAGGATTGTCTTCATTTTTGTCTTCCAGGCCGCAAAATTAGGCCCTTTGAGCAGCTGAGCATCAGACAGAAGTAACTTCGGAGCAGACATTGTAATAATAATAAAATATTTATTTATTTGAAAACAATTTGGACTCACTGTCGAGAATGACTGGCTTGTAGATGCTCGCGATATTCACGTGCTGTGAGACGGCGACGCTTTGCAGGGCGTTCTTCTTCGTCGTCACAATCTACGTCGTATCCGGCTTCTAATTCTTCCCGTACTCGCTTTGCTTGGCAGCTGACGTCGAAAAGAAAGTACTCAAGGAGCCCTTCTCGAACAAGTTTGTCGAATGCAAGATTGCCGCAATTTTTAAGCTCGTTCAGCAAGGCAAAGTAGAACCTGGAGCTCTCAGGAGCTTCTCCACGGTGTTCTCTGGCTGGCGAGTTGATGTTGTGGCTTTCAGCTGTGGCGACTGTGTTGTTGACGCTTTCAATCGAGTTGTCTACACTCGACATTCGATGTAGTGTAGAAGAGACTGTTGTAGACTCAAAATTACCTCGAAAAATGTGCACGTGCTGCCTTCCTTTAGCAGGTGACTGAGTAACTCTCCACGTCTGGCTGCAGCAAGATTGTTTTCGCAGCACACTCTTCCACGCAGCAGCAACTGTCTCCACGCAACAACAGCTGTCTACGCTGTAAAAGCTTCAGGCTTTGGCTCCAAGTTCTGGATTGATCTTCAGCTGGATCAATCACACCGGCTGCATCTTCTTCAGCCTCGACCTCCTTTGAACAAATCAGACACCCGTTCTCAGATCTCTGGCTCTGCTGCTAAATTAATTAAAGATGGTAACTAGGGAATTCTAACCCGAACTGGAAATTAAATAATACTAATTAAATGATAATGAAAATGATAGGATGCTAACCGAGAAGTAAGCTAAACGTTGCAACCAACCTTAACAAAAAATTTTTTTAGTAATTTTTCTAGTTTTATTTTCGTGTTGTCTTGGGTTCCATGTGGAAAATTTGTGGGCATTACACAAATTTTCCAAGCCCAAGAAAACACAATCCAACTACAAGCTCCAAGCAACACTAAAAAATAATCCCCTCCAAAAGTAAAATTCTCAAAATAAAACAATTAAACCCCAAATCCTCAAACAAATTAGAATAAATAGAAAAGAGAGAAGAGAGAGGTGATGTGGCTCCATGTAGGATGCCACATCATTTCTCCTCCAATCCAAATCACATGGTCAAACCCAATCTCCAAAGCACAATAAATTGGTGGTTGAGGGAATGACAACCCTTTTACATACTCAAATCCAAACCCACACCCCTAAAGCATACAATTAAAGACTCTTGTAAGAAAGGTTCAATTGATTGCTCTTTTTCTCCATTAAAACACACAAAAAGGCCTAAAATAAATCCCCCACATCATAGGTATACAGGGTGGGTGAATTTAAATAATCCAAAATTTGCATGCAACGTTGAGTGCACAACACTCAAAAGTAATTAAATTCTTTCAAATCCAACACAAACCAAGAACTATCAACTCACATTAATTACCTCCTTTTTGTCACATCCTAAGTTACACTAGTTAATCAAGTTTAATTTACTTAAAAAGGAGTACTTAACAAAAATAATAAAAGTGACTCATAATACTAACAAAATATAATTACTTACAAATAAAAAAAAAGAAAAGGGAACACCACAATTACCCAAGGTCACATTTGAGGCCACCCCCAATGGGGACCTCCTAACAAACTAACAAGAATAACATCATACATTTACACTAGTTGTCATGGTGACTTGTTGCCAATACACCAAATTGCTTCACTGTTGGTCTCCTATTCCCTTTAGTTTGTTGTGTTGCAAATGCCTGCAAGAATCAAAACAATACCTTTCTGGCCTTGTGGCCATATTAATGACATCGAGATAATAAAATGCCCACATATAAATATCAATTCACATCACCAATATCATAAGTAAACCATCGATAATATTAAGTAATTCACCAATTGTTCACAATTCTAAATATTTCAATTTTATTAATTTACCAATTGGTAATAAGATCACAAAACCAACTAAATCATCTAGAAACATCTATATATAGAAACCAATTGTTGTCCACTCAAAATTCCCTGCTCTTAAAGAAGTGAATTTCCAAAATTTTGAGTTTAAGTATCTTCTCTAATATACCGAAGTCGTGAAATTGAAAAAATCTGCAGTTTTGGGTCATTTTGTATGTTTTTCGGGCCTGTCGGACATTTTTGTCCCGCATGTCCCAGGTTCAAAAGTGCATTCTGTTCCCCGATCGGCCGATTTCCCCGAAGTTGTTCCATTTTCGGGCCCGTCGGAACTTTTCGTCCCAAATGTCCCAAAGTTAATCGGGCAAGTTGTTCCATTTTCGGCCGAAACACCCGAACCGCGTACTTCGCACTTTCATGTCCCAAATGTCCCAAGTCAAATTGTGCAAGTTGTTCCATTTTCGGCCGATTCACCTGAACCGCGTACTTCGCGCACTTTTGTCCCAAATGTCCCAAACTTTTCCGGACCCATTGTAACCTTTTCACCCGATCCACCCAAATCGCGTACTTCGCGCACTCATGTCCCACGTGTCCCAAAAGGCATTTGTGCGTCTTTTCCCCGCTTCGCCCGAATCGGCCGAGCCGCGTGTTTCGCGCATTCACGTCTCACATGTCCCTAATGAACCAAGTGCCATTCGTGCTAGTTTTTGCCACTCTACCTGAATATCTGGCTTATTTAAATTGGTGGGTATGTATTAAATGCGCATTCATGGCCTTTCTCTCTCCTAAACGGCTATATAACGAGCAAACCCCCTTTGCATTTTTCACATTGTTTCCATGCTATCCTTGCTCGAACCCTTGCAATCTAATTCCCTGCGCGTGTATCCCTTTTCTCTGTAATTCCTTCCCGAGTTTAGGTTGCGGCTCTGTTACTATCAATATGAAGATCAAATTCCAGGGACAGGAACAAATTTCGCCACTAGAATCTGCCGTTCCCAATATTGGGGACAGTGAAGCTCGGCATCTTGACTTCGGGGATTTTTGGGCGAGGGTGGCAGATGCAAACCCTACACCAATGGCACAAATGATTCACGATAGCGGTTTGGCTTTTGCTGGAGGTTTCCCGATCTCGGTACAGTGCGCTGATACTGTGCTTTCGTGCGGATCTCACTTCGAACCTGATTCGAGTGAATTAACCAATATACACGGGGAACTCATCGCCAAGCTGGACGCTGCCGCCATTAGTACCGCACTGAGAATCCCAGAGATGGATAATGCCATAGTCGTTTCTCAGGATCAAGCACAGGCTCTGTTCAATCAAGACAGTGACAAATACAAGGCGCGGGTGGCGAAGTCCTAGCTGAAGAACCCTAAGAAGGGAGCCTCTCGCCTGTCCAAAACTCTTTTCCGGGTAGATTTTAATGAAGAATTGTCTGACTTTATAATTCTACTGGCTCAGGTTATGGGTTTTCCCTCTACCAACGAATTTCACTTCTGGATGTGCCCGCTCATCAGCATGGTATGCGAGGGAACGCAGAATATCAACTGGGTAGAGATCATCAGCATGAATTTGGCAGAGCAGCTGTCTAATGTACATCAAACGAAGAAGTTCTACATGACTTCTTACCTGATGTATACCCTGGCAGCGTCACGGCAATGGTTTGGTTTTTCCTACATTGACGCTCACAAGGATGACCCTATATATGCCTACTGCCCGCAGTTCACCCTAGAGACCGGCAATCACAATTTCAGAAGGGTAAATGATGCTTTCACCATGTACGTGGTCAGGCTGCTCGAAGGTGATACTGCCAGGAGATTTTCTGATGAAGCCATGAATCTGATATCACGCTACGGTGCTTATTTCATACAATTCAGAAAATTCTCCTATATCAGGCTTGCCGGCTATGAGAGCACCCCTCTGAGGCTTCCCATGTTCTGCAATGATAAGATGGCTTTGATTGAAGTATGCAGGCAATTAGACAAACTGCACAGAACCTGCAGAGACAAGAAGATTTCTGGTTTGCACTTTCCCATCTCTTTGGGAAATTACACTTGTAAAACAGCCCTGGACGCACAGAACATAGAGAGAGCCCTGGTCCCTATCACCGTTCATTTCTTCAAGCCAAGAACCTGCTTCGACTTGAAGAAGTTCATTGAACAGAACATCAAGATAATCTACCATCATAGGGCAGATACAGAAGACTACTGGGCTGACTGTGCAGATGATTTTGAGGCCAGGAGAAGGCATTGTGGCAGGTTTTCCCTGCAATTGATCCAAGAACTCGGCTTGTACCAAGTTCCTGAAGGACTCCAGGATGAAAATTATGATCTATACTCATATGAGTATGACAGTGTGATTAAGCACACCCCCTTGGAGGACTTGGATTGGAACAGGAAAGAAAAAGATGATCTGGCTGAGATCCTTGCTCCAGTCTTAGTCAAGACTAAGGTCTGGTTTGACAGGAAAGTTCGAGAGCTCAGAAGGCACTCAGGAGAATCCTCTTCCAAGGATGTTTCAACACCAAGGAGAGAGGCATCGATTCCCAGGTCAGAAACACCAGTGCAAACCCCACCTGCCTCATCAATACAAGGACCTGCAACTTCCACTCCTTCTTCATCCACTCAAGTGTACCAGAAGAAACTCAAGGAGGTTAAGAAGGAGCCTGTGGAAAATGATCCTCAAAGAAAGCAGGTAGAAGTGCCTATGGGACCGAAGAACATCATTGTTCTCAGTGAAAATGAAGAGAGTGAAGTGCCAGCCCCTACGAATGCTCCTGAAGGTCTAGCAGATAAAGATAAGGAAGTCCAGAGCACTGAACTTCCAAGTGCTATTGATTCTTCAGCAGCAATTGTATCCAGCGCCCTACTCACATCTCAACTTGAGACCACAGCTGTGAAAACCTTGAGCATCATGAGCTCTATGTCTCTTGGTCCTCTTGCCCCTCCTGCTTCTTCCTCTTCCTCTTTTGCATGGGTTCAACCTCTTGTTGACAGTAGAAAGAGGAAATCTTCCTCTCGGAGCTCAGGGCCAAATTTTGATGCTGTCGCAGCCTTGTTGGGCACCACTCCTTCTCGTGCCAAGAAAGCCAGAACCACCTCCAGAATAGTGTCTGATGCTCAAGGTCAGCAATTCCTGGAGATTGCTAAGCCTACAGTGGACAAGTCAGAGCAGGACTTGCAGGCATCTGACTTAGAGCTCTCGAGAATTCCAATGGGAGAGTCTACCCCTGAAGGTGAGATTCACAACCTCCAAGAAACAGTCACAAGAGTCATTGGGAGGGTAGAGAAAGGGCAGCAAACTATTGAACAGTTGGAAGAACAGGCCCAAATTCTCACAGGTTTCATCAAGTCTCTTTTGTCTAAGGACAAAGTTTTGGACCCTACTCCGTTGACCACTCTTCCACCACCTGTAATTTTGAGCCAAGATGAAGTACAGAGTATCAAAGACATGCACAAGTATTCCGTCTATGGCAGAGCTATGGAAGCCATGGTGGATGATATGCTTGTTGCAGGGTTGAACTTCATCGATGAAGCTTTCAAACTCCATGGAAAAGTGAACAATTTGCAACAGAAGCTCTCCTCTACTATTGGGATCATGGATAAAGAGCTCAAACTCTGGAGCAGTTGCATAGTAGACCTCCACCTTATGGGACAGACAGATGAGAACATCTTACTGGCGAATAAGGTTTTTGATGATGCAAAGGATAATCTGTCAAAATCCTGGGTTTACAGCATGGAGTGGAAGATCAAAGTCTTGGAGGAGGCTTTGGGAGAACTGAAGAACAGCTGGCAGAAGGGTGAAGCTTTCAAGACACTGGTTGTCTCTGCTTTCAAAGAAATACATTTTCATCTTTAGGATGAAACTTCTGGGGTTCCCCTTTCGTTGCAAGAAATCAAAGCTCAATTCAGAGCTTTTGTCAAAGATAATTTGTTCAAGGAAAGCTCCATCTCCAAAGAGAAAATGAAGGAGATCTACTCTCTTCAATCTGCCATTGAAGAAGCAAATAAAGATTATCATACTCATGTCGAGTTTGATAAAGAGATGGAGAAGTGTCTTGGATTTTGGACTCAGTCTACGGCCAACACGTCAGTCCCTCGTGGCAGAGACATAGCTGAGGCGTTAAAGAAATTTAGGCAGTGGATTTTGAAGTCAGTGGGTCCCTCCCAGTAACCGGCCACCTGTCTTCTTCTCGTTATTCTTTTCTCTTCTTCCCATTCTTTTTCCGTTTTCTTTGTAATAAGTTGAGGTATTGCGATTGGCAGTCCTTAACTATTCTTTAGTTAAAAGAAACGGTTATGAAGAGTAACTGATTTGTAAGCTATATAATGGTGTCTCTACGCCATTCTTAAGGGGAGGAAGAACTCGGCATATTTTCTGAAAGTGTAAATAGATCACAAAGAAATCAATACAAAAGGGCTTTCCATTCTTTGTCTATCTAATCTCTGTTATCTCTGAGCTTTCGGTTAATTTTTGTGAAGATCATTTGTTTTTAGTTTGTTAGTCTCACTGATTGCATACTCTTCAACTTTGCAATACATGGTGATCTTGTACAACCAAGAAGGAACTTTGTGTCCTTGATTAATGAACCATTGCGTTCTGACATATGTTATTTGCAGAACTTTGTGTCTTTAAATTTCATCTTATTCATGTGATGCAAATGATCTTGTTTCAATTCACTGTAACTTTGCATACATAAAGAATTACTCTGTTATCTATAATTCTACATGTTTCCTTTCTTCTCATTCTCGCACTCTCATTCCTCAGTCCTTTTGTAATTGATGATCTTTATAAAAGACACTTTCGTAATATCCAAGTTTAACCAGAAAATCATATTTTGTATATTTGTAAATAAGTTTGTTTCTGAATAAGGGAACCTCTCCCATTAAAGAGGAGGGACTTCTTGTCCCCTAACTATTGCTCTTTGTAAAGTCCTATTTGATGACCAATAAGGGTCAATAGTCAAACATTTCCCTAAAGTGTTACCTATAGAGGTTAAGCATCTCTCCATCCAAAATTGGAAGGGAAAATAAGGTAGACGGATCCAAACCGACTTAACTTGGAATGTATCACATACCGAGTCAAACAAAGGGAACCACAATTTCATCAATCATAAAGGGGATTCAAAATCCCAAACTTTCCAAAAAATCAAATCCCTGTCTGAAGTTTCAACAAATGAAACTATGAAAAAACCACAAGCATTAGGGTAAATATCTAACCTACCTTCCATAATGGGAACCCATTGACTAGACCTCCAAGCATGGATTGAGGGAAGGCCCAGAATGAAGCTATTGAATCTACAAATCAAACCATTCTTCATGTACAAGGCTTTATATTCTACTAGCTCTACTCCAAAACTAACTGAAGGGGTGGCTTTTGTATAATCTATAGGTTTATAAGTTTTCCGTGTAGAGGAAATACCCTTAGAGGCAAAATTTTCCCTATTATTTTTACAACAAGAAGGGGATTGGGTCCCTTATTTATTTTCATAGCCTCTTCGAAAGAATTATTTGTCTTCTTAGTCTAATTGAGTCTCAGCTAAGTCACAATATCACTATCAGCCCCCTAGGTAGTGGCATGAAGAACAAGGTGAACAAAGGAAGAAATCTCTTTCCCTACATTTACAGTACTCACAACCCCTTCGGCTCAAAATCCACTTGGTGGAGCAAAAACAACCAAACCACCCTTATTATTCCTAGAATTTCCCTTGCCAACCCCTGATCTAGCCGCACCCATACCCACATCCCAAAAAGAGCCTCCTGCAGAAGACCCCAAAAAAACTAATTCTAGGGACCAAACACCCAATACTAGCCATGAAGACAGAGGGAAACTGAGGCATGGATAAGTTCTACAATAGTCTCGCCCCATTTGTGCCTTTGAAAACTTACTGATTTACGGCCTCTGTCATTTTCTCCTTCCCCGTGTTGTGCCTGGTTGATCCTTGTGGCCATTTTTAATTGGTTCCTGGGTTGTAAATCTCTTAGGGGTCTGTATTTTGAGTCTCCCGTGCTCTGTTCAATTAGAAACTCAATTTCCCCCATGTTTTATGTTCTCCACGGTTGGGATTCATCTTCCCTGTCTTTTCTACCCTAAGTACTTGAAGAAGAATGAATTGATGTGTCCCTGAGGAACGTATTTGAGCCTTGTAACATTCCTAAACTTTCTGTCCTCGAAGAAAATTTCATTCCCTGGCTCAAATAATCATTTTTCTATTTTTTACGGTTTGACGGGCATTTCTCTCCCGGTCAAATTTGCATCCTAGCATCGGCAGGGGACGTGGCATCTTTTGGTTGGACGCGGCTCAGTTGGATACTTAGAAAAATTCATAAAAAATCCTCAACTCAAAATGTGTCCACGTGGAGGCACGACGCTCATTTGAAGATCTACTTTTGGGTTTTGCCTTGGAGTAGCACCAGGAGGACACGTGGAGGCTTCCACTGCTTGGCCCGGACTTAGACAAATTTTTATGCAGTTGGAGCAGTTTGGCGGAACGGGACACGTGGCAAGCTTGCACTCATTTAGGGTCTCCACTTTGGACACCATCTTGAAGTTGCGCCATGGAGACACGTGGAGGAACCACGCATGTTCGGGGACCGGCCCTTGAGTTTCATTCTAAAGAAGTGCCAGGATGACACGTGGAGGCCTCCACTCACTTTGCATTTTACTTAGACTTTTCAATGGCCAAAAGGAGACTGCCTCAGAGCATGACATGTGGCACCTTCCACTGAGCTTCAAGCATTCAGGAAAACCTTGTCGGAACAGGACACGTGGCGAGCCCGCACTCATTCAAGGTATCAAATTTTTGGGACCACCTCAAGGTGCGCCATGGTGACACGTGGTAGTTTGAAAAGTCAAAGAGGCGGGCCATCGGAGGCAACTTGGATTTTTTTCCCCTTAAGGATTAAAATTTCAAAATGGCCCACAAGCCCGATGAAGGAAAAAGGTCAATGTTTTGCCCCGGTCAACGGTGGAGGTGTGGGCTCTCGGGGGAAATTTGGAAAAATTTCCTTTTGGGAAAAAGGGGTCAAAAGTAAAAAAGGAAGCACGGTTCCACTCCAATCATATTGGGACACGTGTCAGGCTCGTTCCCAAGGGCGGAGCTGCGGGGAAAATTTGGAAAATTTTCCCTTTTCCAAAAAGAGAGTAAAATGGTAGAATTTGAGCGTGGTTCCACTCCAATCATATTTGGGCATGTGTCAGGCTCATTTTATGAGGGTGGAGGTGTGGGGAAAAATGGAAAATTTTCCATTTTTTCAAAAGGTTGTAAAAAGTCAGAGGAAGCCCCCAGGTCTGTTCTAGAGTTTGAATCTGCCACGTGGATGGCTCAAATTCAAAGTAAAGATCAACGGCTGCTGTGAGTCTAAATCTGATTTTCCCCCCTTTTTCTCTGAAACACATCTGGAAGTGCGAGTCTCCATGATTTCTTGGTCTTTTCTACACGCCAAGCAGAGAAGGAAGTTAATGTTGATATCTGAAGTTTGGTGGGAAGATCTGGAGGACGTCTTTCACCATTAAAATGGTCTGACTTTCGTGCCTGATCGGATTTTCCATTTTTCCTCTCCCGAGCATGCAAGGGGCCAGATTTGACAGATTAGGGGTGGAAGTGGTTGGAAAATTGAAGGAAGAGTGATCTACCAGAGCAAGGAGTTGAATGCGGGAGGCATTCGATGAAATCTACCCCCTCGAGCACCTAGAGACTTCTTGCAGATTTGATTATGAGAATCACAAAAAAATCATGGCGAGCACTGGTGCATTTAACATTTTTGTCTTTTGGGGAGAGGGGACTCTATTGTAAATGCTATAAATGGCACAAATTTTTCATGCAAATGGTTGGGAGTTGTTGGAGTGTGAGGGGTCTGGACTGATTTTTCTAATCGAAAGCTTGATAGAGCCCATCCCTTTTGAGAAACCATTCAAGAAGCTTGTATATCTCTTTTGTATTAAAATTTGATCATGTCAAGGTGGTTGCAAGTGTATAGCCATTGACAAGCTCTGAGACTATTCTAGAAACTTTCCCCTGCTGATAGATTTAATCAAATTCGAGTTATTTCTGTGTTGTCTTGAGAAAAATGTGTTGATTTTACTTTTGAATGTATGCAAATAGTTTTTCTTGTTTCTGTTGCAATCTTGTGTTGAAATCTGATTCAATCACACAGGCCTCAATCCTTATGATAGTTTAGTGGCATCTGCAATTCCATTTCTCAGAAGAGCTTTCATTTGGGATTGGAATAAATGATTTAAAATCACTTTTCTCTCATCTGTTGACAGAGATTGTCTGTAAGCCTTTGGGTGTACCTTAGGCATGATTTGGCTTAGACCTTGATGCTTTGTTGGGTTTTCTAACTCGAGCCTTCATGATAGAATCTCAGAGATTGTGTGAAAGAGTGCAAATCTGGGCCTCCATTGAAGCACATATTCTAGTTGAAGAAACATTTTAGCTATTTTGTGGCATTCTGTTGGTCTGACTTTCCATTTTGTAAGGTTCCTCAAGGATTTGGTGAATCTAGTTTCACCCTGCCCCACCTCCCACCAAAATTTCATTCAAAAACAACTAATCTTACCCATCCTACCCCTGTTTGTCATGTGTGTATGCCAATGCACAATCCTCATCACCTAAACATGCAGAAGCAAGCAGGGTCTCAAATGTCTCTAGTAACCTTTGCCTTGTTGTGAAGATATCTCCATGATCTGGAAGTGACAACTCATGAGAGTCAGATCTGGTGTGTTGATCATATTTTCCCCAAGGTCTTCTCTACAAAATTTATGCAAAAGAAAGGTACCTATATCTCCTTTCAAAATAATAGAGGTTACAAAATAGGTTCTCTTACCTTGGTTGAAAGGCACAACCTAAAATAGTTAGGATAAGATCATATCCTTTTAAGGTGCTACCCATCTCTCCACAAACCAAGTAACAAAGGGACAGTCAGATCTCCTCCCCAGCTACAAAATGACATATATTTATGATCTAGCTACCTCTAAGCTCCATGTTGAATCAGTGTTGCTGCTTGGCTTGAAAAGGAGAACAAATTTGGGTACCAACACTTGTGGCGTCATTGCCAGGGGATATTGTGATTGCATATTCATTTTCAAACCATTGGTAAAACATTTCTTGTATGCTCCAAGTGCCATGTGCAATTCTTTCAATGTTCACACCTAATGCACTAGCTTTCATTTGATGCATCTGGGTAAAGAAAGGTCAGAATCTTTTCATTTCCAGTTCCTAGCATTGACAGACATTTGACAGATCATATTTAGTGCATTTGCACAACTAAGGTGGAAATCCTTAGTGGCGACTCCCTGTTGATCTGATTCTTAATAAGTACCAGTGTCTTAAAACTCTGTCATAGTCAGATTTGTTACTAATATTTGCCAAGCTGGAAGGAAGAAGGTCTTTCTTTGCTAGGGATCCTACTAGGACATTGTTTCCAGAGCTAGGAAGAGAAAAATCAGAAGGAAGAAAATCTTGGAGAGCTGTTGGGGATCAGCAGACAAGGAGAGGGATCTCCATTGATGAAAGTGATCAGCCTATCATTGAAGACTGCCATTCAAGTGATTCTGAATCAGGTAGCCTCTTTGTGGAATTGAACTCTCTAGCTGGAGAGGGGCCTTCATTTGATTTTGAAAGGTTTGCTTCACACTCTGCACCTGTCTTCTCTGAGGTTGATAGAGATTTCCAAGAGACAAGGCCTTTGGGAGACTTCCATTTTGAAAATTATACTCCTGTGTTCCAAGGACCTTCAGCCCCTCATCAATTTTTCACCCCTCCAGGGTCACCTCCTCAAAGAAACATGGCCCAACCTCCACCCAGACCCCCTTTTGTTGTAAACACTTTTGGACCTATAAATTTTGTGGGAATGGCTGGATATCCAAATGCAGTGCCTCAAGATGTAAGGAACAAAATGCCAAAGTTCCAGGGAAATAATGCTATTACTGGAGATCAACATCTAAAGCTTTTTATCAATATGATGGAAGACTTTGAGATTGAACATGAAGATGTATATATCAAGCTATTTATCCATACCTTGGAAGAGGATGCTAGGGACTGGTATAAAGCATTGCCAGATAACTCTATTGACTCCTGGACTGAGATGAGAAATGCATTTAGATTGCAGTATGGTGATAGAACTGACCCTAGGTTTCTTTTGACAGAATTTGAAAACATCAAAAAGAATCCTAATGAGTCAGTACATGATTTCAACACAAGGTTTAATAAGACCTTGAGAAGATTTCCTGTTAGAATAAGGCCTTGTGATGAGTCATGTTTGATCAAATATACTGATGCATTTGATAAAAAGGCTGCATATTATTTAAGAGACAAAAACCCCACAAATTTAAGGCAGGCCTTCACCATGGCTTTGCAAATAGAGAACAATATCAAGGCAATTGGGAAGCCTCCAAAGAGGGAAGGTGTAAAGCTGGTTAACCCAGAAAAACCTCAGACAAGCAAGGCTGCTGATTTAGAAGAAGTTGTGAAAACTTTGGCAGGGGCTGTCAAAGAGATTTCCTACAAGCTAGCCCGAGCTGAGAAAGGAATTGGGCAGAGCTCACAAGGTCAACACAAGCAGCAAGGCCAAGACAGGTTCACAAATCACCAAAGAGCTGATGACAGAGGCAAGGGACCTGTTGGATTTGGAAATAGACAGCCCCAAGGTAGAGAAAATAGAATGGTGCCTGATCCTTTGGCTGCTAGAGTTGTTGTGGTGGAGGAGACAGATGTCATTGATTGGTGTGACAAATGTTTCATGCCTCATGCTCCTTGTGAAGAAGATCAACAAGAAGAAGAAGAACCTGATGATAATGATAATGATGTCTGCATGATGGGTTGTTCCACCAGCTCACAACAAGGGGCAACCTCAACTGAGGTGATAAGTGCTAGAACTGCTGCCACCTTTTGGGACTGCATTCATAGGGTACCTATTCTTCCTCCCTATCATACTTTAGAAGTAGATAATGTACAAGATTTTGAATTTCCCAATAATGAATTTGAATATTTAAGGGCTTTGATGATAAAAAAGTATGATGGAGGAATCCCATCTGAGGAAGATAGACAGTTGTTGATGAATGTTGTTGTGGCCCAAGAGAAGGAATATAACACAAGAAGTAAGGCTGTCAAAGGAGCAGGACCTCAAGTCAAGCCTAAAGCTCCCTTACTTTCAAACATTCCTAAAGAGGCCCCTAAGAAAGATACATCTGTCAAAATCCCTACAGTTCCAAACAAGAATCATACTCCTCCCCATGCCCAAATTGTCAAGAATCCTGTGCCATCTAATGAGTGTGTTGGCTTTCCTTCCAATACTACCTTGCCAAGGAATGTCCCATATGATATTTCCCAAGTGTTGAGTCAAATCAAAGTCTCTGTCCCAATTGTTGAGTTGCTTAGGATTCCTGAGCACAAAAGGAGAGCATTTGAATACTTGGGGTTGAAAGAAGAGAAGACTGCCCTATGTAGAAATATAAATATTGTGGAGACTCCTCCAATTATTGAAGAACCAGAAGCACCACCAGCATCAGAAGAGCTAGATGAACCACCTGAGGTCTATTTGGGAACATCCTTGGTGGACTCTCAGATGAATGTGGATCCATTCTTCACCACTCTGGTTATCAAAGATAGGCTGCTCCATAACTGTATGTTTGACTCAGGGGCATCATGCAATGTCATGCCTCTGGAAGTCATGAATGAGCTAAATATTAAGGTAACAACAGCATATGGGAAGTGCACTACCATGGACTCCAGAGAAGTGCCAGTGGTAGGATGTGTGAAGGGTTTGGTGGTGCAGCTTGCAGCATACCCAGGTAAAAATTTAAAACTTGATGTTGTCATAGTTGATTGCCCAGCCAAGTGGGGCATGCTACTGTCAAGAAAATGGGCTGCAAGTGTTGGTGGGAGTGTCCAAATGGATATGTCCTATGCTACCATTCCAATTGAGGGCAGCCTTGTCAGGTTGTATGGAGAAAAGAAAATGTTGCATCTTATTGAGGATCCCAACAATGCTTCCTATGAGGTATTGTACACAAATGTGGATGCAGACAACTTTGTGGGATTTGCTGATGGAAGGGAGCACAAGATTGAAGAATGCAAATTCCTTGAACAAGTGGGTTCTCCTTGGACCCTATTGTTTGATGGAGCTTGCTCTAGGTTTGGGAATGGTGTTGGTGTTGTTTTGCTTTCTCCAAGCCAGGAAAGATTTGTTTTCTCCTTCAAGCTGAACTTTGAATGCACTAACAACATTGCTGAGTATGAGGCACTGTTGCTAGGTTTAAGAATTGCTTGGAAATATGGTGTCAAGGACATTATTGTCAAAGGAGATTCAGAGTTAATTGTCAAACAAGTCAGAAGACTGTATGCTACAAGGAATCAGTGAATGAAACAGTATAAACATGCAGTTTGGGATCTTATTGAGATGTTTGACTCCTTCAACATTGTGCATCATGATAGGAAATTTAATGACTTGGCTGACAAGCTTGCAATGTTGGGGTCTCGGTTTGACAATTGCACAATGTCCCCATATTGTGAATATGAGGTTGAGGTTTTGACAAGACCTTCTGTTCCTGACAATATCAAGCATTGGCAGGTTTTTGATGATGATGCTCAGATCAGAAGATTCCTGCAAAACAAGGGAGAATTTTCTGATCAAAGTATTGATTGGGAGCCAATGGTATGTGCAACAGAAGGAAAGGAGACCTTGTTTGGCAAGGGTATCATCCAGCTGAAGACCAACACTATTCCTAGAGGGCTAGTGGCTCTTGAATCCAATTTTGATAATGTTGATCACATTGTTAATAGATGTATGGCAGCCTTAAGGGATATTGAGGAGCATGATCTTGGTACAGAGGAGAAGCCAAGGAAAATTTGGTTAGGCAGTAATCTCAGCAAGGAGGAGAAACAGTCATACATCCAATTGTTGAAAAAATACCAAGATTGCATGGCTTGGACCTACTCTGAACTAAAGGCATACAGAGAGGACCTTTTTCAGCATGAGATCCCCTTAGAATCTAATGCAAGACCATTCAGGAAGAAGTAGAGGCCAATCAATCCACTTCTATCTCTAAAATGCAAGAGGAATTGAAGAAACTAAGAGATGGAGGGATTATCCAGTCAACAAGATATTCCTCTTGGGTGGCAAACCTAGTACCAGTCAGAAAGAAAAATGGTGACATCAGGTTGTGTGTGGACTTCAGGAATCTGAACAAAGCTTCAATGAAGGACAACTATCCTTTACCAAACATGGAGCACATGCTGCAGTTAGTGACTGGTTCTGAGTTGCTTTCCACCTTGGATGGCTTCTCTGGTTATAACCAAGTTGTGGTGAAGGAATCAGAAAGGATCAAGACAACCTTCACTACTCCTTGGGGGACCTATGTTTATGTCAGGATGCCCTTTGGTCTGATGAATGTTGGAGCCACCTTTCAAAGAGCAATGGATGTTGCTTTTGTTGGTTACATCAATGAATTTATTGCAGTCTATCAAGATGATGTAACTGTATTTTCTAGACAAAGAAGTGATCACCTGCTGCACTTGGAGAAGATGCTGATAAGATGTAGAGAATATGGCATCTCACTCAATCCAAAGAAATGCCATTTTGGAGTGCAGAAGGAAAAGTTTCTTGGTCACATAGTGTCACAAGAAGGAGTGATGATTGATCCAGAAAGAGTAGAAGCCATCAGCAAGGTCCCAATCCCAAAGACTAAGAAAGGAATTCAGTCCTTTTTTGGGAAAATAAATTTCATTAGAAGATTCATATCAAACTTTGTTGAGCTGACCATTCCAATTACTTCCATGCTGAAGAAAGACCAGGTCATCAAATGGGAGGAGGCTGTCATCCAAGCTTTCAATGGGATTAAAGAGGCACTCAAGCATGCACCTGTGCTGGCAGCTCCAGATTATAAGAAGCCCTTTCAACTGTTCTCTTTTGCTTCAGAGAACACTATTGGTTCTGTCTTGCTGCAGAAGGATGATGAAGGGGCTGAAAGGCCCATTGCCTTTTTTAGTAAGGCCTTGCAGGGGTCTGAGCTGAAGTACACTATCATGGAAAAGTAGGCATTTTCCTTGGTAAAAGCAACAAAGGTTTTCAGGCCTTATATTCTAAGTTCAAAGGTTGTTGCTTATGTTCCCCATACCATGGTAAAAGACATCTTGTCAGAGATGGAAGTCTCAAGAAAAAGATGTAGATGGGTGAACAAATTGCAAGAATATGATATGGACATCCAAACCACGAAGTTGGTGAGAGGTTTGGGCTTGGCTAAGCTTATGGCTGAGAGAAACTTGCAAACTATTGAGGTAAATGAGGTAGAAGAAGAAAGGGCAGGTGTTTTTGAAAATTTGATGAATTCTGAGTGGTACAAGGATGTGATGTTTTATCTCAGACATTTAAACTACCCTGAGCATTTAAGTAAGAACCAAAAAAGAGCCCTTAAGTTGGCTTCCCAGAAATATGTCATCACTGATTATGGGTTAGCTTGGAAGAACCCAGAGGGAGTCCTCTTAAGGTGCATTACTGAAGAAGAAGCCCCCAGGATAATTTTGACCTCCACGGAGGAGTTTGTGGGGGGCACTTTCCAGTAAGAGTCATAACACATAAGATCATGAGGGTTGGTTATTGGTGGCCAAATATTTTCAAGGATGTAACCTTGTTGGTTAGAAGATGTGAAAGTTGCCAACACTTCTCTGGTAGACTGAAAGCTTCAGGCTCCCTCCCTTTGCAGCCTGTGTCAATTGAAGCTCCATTCAAGCAATGGGGAATGGATTTCATTGGTGAAATTTCAGACCCTTCAAGTGCTGGCCACAAGTGGATTCTTGTAGCAACTGATTATTTTACTAAATGGGTGGAGGAAATCCCCACCAAGAAGGAAACACACCAAGTTGTCATGGACTTTGTGTTGAACAACATCATCTACAGGTTTGGGGTGCCAGTCAAGATTGTAACTGATAATGCCATGAGCTTTAGAGCTAAACCTTTAGTGGTAATGTGCAGGGAGTATGGAATCAACTTGACATATGCCTCCAATTACAATCCCCAAGGAAATGGACAAGCTGAGTCCAGTAATAAAAATTTGTTGAAGATCATCAGAAGAACATTGGAGCAGAACAAGAGAAAGTGGGGTGAACAGTTGAAGTTTGTTGTTTGGGCCGATAGGATCACTATCAAGAGGGTCACTGGAAAGAGTCCATTTGAGTTGGTGTATGGGACTCAGGCCCTGCTGCCCCTTCATATGCAATTATCTTCTTATCAGTTCATCCAGCAGCTAGAAGATCAAGAGGTAGGTCCTTATGATGCTCGTATTAACCAGATTGTTGAGCTTGATGAAGAGAGGAGGGCATCCCACCAGAGGCATATAAAGTTTAGAGAGAAACTGAAGAAGTTGTTTGACAAGAAGGTCACTCCCAGAGCCTTCAATATTGGAGATCTTGTGCTACTATGGGATAGCAGACATGAGGATAAGGGCAAGCATGGCAAGTTTGACTCATTATGGATGGGCCCTTACTCTATTGATATCAGGATTGGTGAACACACCTTCTTCCTCAAGGACTTAGATGGTGAACTACTCGAATTTTCTATTAATGGTAGGCATTTGAAGCATTTCTTGGATTGATTCCCCTGAATCAAGGCAAAATCTTCTGTACAGTGTATAGTTTGTTGTTTGTTCCTTGTTTTTGTGTTTTTGCTCGTTCTGGTCCTCGGTGACCTATTTTTGCTTGGTTTCTCTATCTATTTTTGAAGGTGGCTCTATTTCTATGCTCTGCAAAATGACTTTGTTGCCCAATGGATATTTTTGGCACTTGGTCTACTTTTGTTCTTGTGGCACTCGCAGGGAGTGCCCATCCCCGAGTCGGAGCCGGTGTTGGTGCTCAAAATAGTCTCGCCCCATTTGTGCCTTTGAAAAACTTACTGATTTACGACCTCTATCATTTTCTCCTTCCCCATGTTGTGCTTGGTTGATCCTTGTGGCCATTTTTAATTGGTTCCTGGGTTGTAAATCTCTTAGGGGTCTGTATTTTGAGTCTCCCGTGCTCTGTTCAATTAGAAACTCAGTTTCCCCCATGTTTTCTATTCTCCACGGTCAGGATTCATCTTCCCTATCTTTTCTGCCCTAAGTACTTGAAGAAGAATGAATTGATGTGTCCCTGAGGAATGTATTTGAGCCTTGTAACATTCCTAAACTTTCTGTCCTTGAAGAAAATTTCATTCCCTGGCTCAAATAATCATTTTTCTATTTTTTACGGTTTGACGGGTGTTTCTCCTGGTCAAATTTGCATCCTAGCATCGGCAGGGGACGTGGCATCTTTTGGTTGGATGTGGCTCAGTTGGATACTTAGAAAAATTCATAAAAATCCTCAACTCAAAATGTGTCCACGTGGAGGCACGACGCTCATTTGAAGATCTACTTTTGGGTTTTGCCTTGGAGTAGCACCGGGAGGACACGTGGAGGCTTCCACTGCTTGGCCCAGACTTAGACAAATTTTTATGCAGTTGGAGCAGTTTGGTAGAACGAGACATGTGGCGAGCTTGCGCTCATTTAGGGTCTCCACTTTGGACACCATCTTGAAGTTGCGCCATGGAGACACGTGGAGGAACCGCGCATGTTCGGGGACCGACCCTTGAGTTTCATTCTAAAGAAGTGTCAGGCTGACACGTGGAGGCCTCTGCTCACTTTGCATTTTACTTAGACTTTTCAATGGCCAAAAGGAGACTGCCTCAGAGCATGACATGTGGTGCCTTCCACTGAGCTTCAAGCATTCAGGAAAACCTTGCCAGAACAGGACATGTGGCGAGCCTGCGCTCGTTCAAGGTATCAAATTTTTGGGACCGCCTCAAGGTGCACCATGGTGACACATGGTAGTTTGAAAAGTCAAAAAGGTGGGCCATCAGAGGCAACTTGGATTTTTTCCCCTTAAGGATTAAAATTTCAAAATTGCCCGCAAGCCCAATGAAGGAAAAAGGTCAATGTTTTGCCCCGGTCAATGGCAGAGGTGCGGGCTCTCGGGGGAAATTTGGAAAAATTTCCTTTTGGGAAAAGGGGTCAAAAGTAAAAAAGGAAGTGCGGGTCCACTCCAATCATATTGGGACACGTGTCAGGCTCATTCCCAAGGGTGGAGCTGTGGAGAAAATTTGGAAAATTTTCCCTTTTCCAAAAAGAGAGTAAAATGGCAGAATTTGAGCGTGGTTCCACTCCAATCATATTTGGGCACGTGTCAGGCTCATTTTCCGAGGGTGGAGGTGCGGGGAAAAATGGAATTTTTTTCCATTTTTTCAAAAGGTTGTAAAAATTCAGAGGAAGCCCCTGGGTCTGTTCTAGAGTTTGAATCTGCCACGTGGACGTCTCAAATTCAAAGTAAAGATCAACGGTTGTTGTGAGTCTAAATCTGATTTTCCCCCCTTTTTCTCTGAAACACATCTGGAAGTGCGAGTCTCCATGATTTCTTGGTCTTTTCTACACACCAAGTAGAGAAGGAAGTTAATGTTGATATCTGAAGTTTGGTGGGAAGATCTGGAGGACGTTTTTTGCCATTAAAATGGTCTGACTTTCGTGCCTGATCGAATTTTCCATTTTTTCCTCTCCCGAGCACGCAAGGGGCCAGATTTGATAGATTAGGGGTGGAAGTGGTTGGAAAATTGAAGGAAGAGTGATCTACTAGAGCAAGGAGTTGAATGTGGGAGGCATTCAATGAAATCTACCCCCTCGAGCACCTGGAGACTTCTTGCAGATTTGATTATGAGAATCACGAAAGAATCATGGTGAGCACTGGTGCATTTAACATTTTTGTCTTTTGGGGAGAGGGGAATCTATTGTAAATGCTATAAATGGCACAAATTTTTTGTGCAAATGGTTGGGAGTTATTGGAGTGTGAGGGTTCAGGACTAATTTTTCTAATCAAAAGCTTGATAGAGCCCATCCCTTTTGAGAAACCATTCAAGAAGCTTGTATATCTCTTTTGTATTAAAATTTGATCATGTCAAGGTGGTTGCAAGTGTACAACCATTGACAAGCTCTGAGATTGTTCTAGAAACTTTCCCCTACTGATAGATTTAATCGAATTCAAGTTATTTTTGTGTTGTCTTGAGTAAAATGTGTTGATTTTAATTTTGAATGTATGCAAATAGTTTTTCTTGTTTCTGTTGCAATCTTGTGTTGAAATATGATTCAATCACACATGCCTCAATCCTTATGACAGTTTAGTGGCATCTACAATTCCATTTCTCAGAAGAGCTTTCATTTGGGATTGGAATAAATGATTTAAAATCACTTTTCTCTCATCTGTTGATAGAGATTGTCTGTAAGCCTTTGGGTGTACCTTAGGCATGATTTGGATTAGACCTTGATGCTTTGTTGGGTTTTATAACTTGAGCCTTCATGATAGAATCTCATAGATTGTGTGAAAGAGTGAAAATTTGGGCCTCCATTGAAGCACATATTCTAGTTGAAGAAACATTTTAGCTATTTTGTGGCATTCTGTTGGTCTGACTTTCCATTTTGTAAGGTTCCTCAAGGATCTGGTGAATCTAGTTTCACCCTGCCCCACCTCCCACCAAAATTTCATTCAAAAACAACTAATCTTACCCATCCTACCCCTGTTTTTCATGTGTGTATGCCAATGCACAATCCTCATCACCTAAACATGCAGAAGCAAACAAGGTCTCAAATGTCTCTAGTAACCTTTGCCTTGTTGTGAAGATATCTCCATGATCTGGAAGTGACAACTCGTGAGAGTTAGATCTGGTGTGTTGATCATATTTTCCCTGAGGTCTTCTCTACAAAATTTATGCAAAAGAAAGGTACCTAATTCTCCTTCCAAAATAACATAGGATACAAAATAGGTTCTGTTACCTTGGTTGAAAGGCACAACCTAAAATACTTAGGATAAGATCATATCCTTGTAAGGTGCTACCCATATCTCCACAAACCCAAGTAATAAAGGGATAGTCAAATCTCCTCCTTGGCTACAAAATGACATATATTTATGATCTGGATGAAATCTGGACATATTCCAGTGAATTGGGACTCTAGTATTACAAGTATTCGAAGAAATCCATCTCCAATTTTGTGTATAATGGATTCCATTTATGGCTATAATGGATTCCATTAGTAGTAATATTGGATTCCAATATTGTCATTATAAGACTTATTTGAGTTCTAATTTTTTTATTATTGGATTCCAATTTCCCTATTATTGGACTCCAATTTCGTTATTACTGGATTCTAATAATGCTATTATTGGATTCCAATTTTTCCACTATTATTAGACTCTAATTTTAAATATTTTTGGATTCCAATAATTTGTATTTTGTTTTTATTTGATTCCCCCAGATAAGCCTGACGTCCTCCCACTTACATAAGCCTAGTGGTTGCTAGCTTACATAACCCAAGAGGTTGCTAACTTACATAAGCCAAGCGATTACTAACTTACATAACCCAAGTGGTTACAAACTTACATAAGCCAAGTGACCGCTAACTTACATCAGCCAAGCGGTCACTAACTTCAAGATAGTGAGTAAGTTATCGTTGTCATTTATGCCACATCTCAATCTTAATATCATCATACATATACGACTATTCATGCATACCTTATTCAAATCAATAAATGTTGACATTGAAAATACCTTCTTCTTCCTTGAATGGTGGTTAAATTTGACGGCTATTTAGACGTGTGACTCGCATGTTTAAAATTTGAACTGACATGTGTGACTCGCATATTTATATAATATACATTTAATTTATTCGTATATATTAAACATAGTTAAAAAAATTGGAATTGTCATTTATAAGTTTTGTAAGTAGTGTATAAGTGTGAGTGATTGCACTTATAAGTGCGATTGGTTGCATGTCTAGGTGCGAGCCTTGAGACGCACATTTATCGACTCACACTTTAAGTGTGAGTCTTGACTGACACTTTTAAGTGTGAGTATTGACTCACACTTATAAGTGTCAGTCTTGACTCACACTTGTAAGTGTGAGTCTTGATTTGCACCGCTAAGTGTGATAACTCTTGATTCAAACAATTTTGTGAGTAATTCGCATAACTCAACATTGTCAAACAATTTTTGGGTAACGGTAATTTTTCAACACTTATACCCTTCAAAAATATAAAACAATGTTTATTTATACCAATTATTTTGTATAAATTTCATTATTTTTAATATATATTGATGTAAATTTTTATAATTTATATATAAATCTATATTAATAATTGACGGTTAAATATTAAATATGCAATTCACGTGTGATGTTTATTACAAATATTTGCAAGTATTTTACAGATACAATCAACAAAAACATCTAAACATGTGTCAAGAGTCACACGTCGAAGTGCAAGCACAAGAATTAAGGGCTTTATTTTACATGAATTATATAAGGGATTTTATTTACAGTACAAAAATTATAATATTAAATTCTTACATTAATTCTTTACAATACCAAATGCAGTATTAATGATAACCATTTTGTAAGGAAAAATGTTAATTAATGTTGCGTTTTCCTCAACATTAATTAGCCATTAATTCAAGCTATGTAAAATTCACCATTTAAAAGTACATGCGCCATTTGAAATATGTGCACCTTTTGGAGCATGTAACTGTTGTCAACCATTAATTAGCCATTTAATGAAAAGAAATGTAAAATCATACGCATGCCCTCTTAAATTTGTGCGCCAATGAAATTGGCGGTTGGATTTGTCAGTTACATATCACTATAAGTAGACAACTTTTGATTTTATATTTTTAACATTTGCCTTTCTATTCTCTTTGTCAAAGCATAAGCTTATTCATCAATAGAAAAATATCACAAGGGAAAGTGTCAAAAATTTTGTGCTTCAGTTCTAGAAACGTTTTGATTTCTTCTTCGTGCCAAAAATTGGTATGCATTATCACCTTCAGTCCCTCCAAAATTATGAAATTTTGTTAATGTAAAATTTTCCATAACTGATAAGAGCTTATGTCCATGTAAAATTTTCCATAACTGATTAAGGCTTATATCCATGTAGGGATTTTGTAGATAATTAAACGGAAGCAAGTTTGTTATTTAATATTTTGTAGAAGGTAGTTTTTTTTATCAAATAAATAATTTCGTAATATAGTAAACATTTGTTAGAGTAGTGAAAGAGGATGGAATGGAGCACATCTTGACAGAGAAATGATGCCAATTAATATGTAATAACATGAGAGGAAGATTTGTAGAATTTTAAAAAACCCATAACACTTGCTAAGAACTTATTTCGTCATGTCTTAAAAAAGAAGCCTGATGTTATGGATGGTGGCTCAATTTTCACAATAAAAAAGTGAATATCAAAATCGATTTATGGTCATGGTGGTGCGCAGGAATAGAAGAGTAGATGTATTTTATAAAATTTATATTATTTTGTTGGCCTTATTGTTGTCCACAAATAGTCCTCCGCTGCACATACTCAGCAAAATTCAATGGCTATGACATCATTGACATTGTCAATGACAATATTTTAGAAGATATTCATGTTAAGAATGAGTTGCCATTGAATGTGTTGGTGATGGATTACAGTGACCTATTTGCAAAAAAATATGGTAATGCAAGAGTAGGAGAACCAAACAGATTTTGGAGAACAAAAGAACGAATACAGATTTGTGAAAGGAGAATTCGAGGAAACAAGGAAAATCTAAGATGCTGCTACTATGGAAGCAGTAGCTATCCTCAAAACTTTTCACAAAATGTAAATTTTCTCTCTTTGTGTTGTGGTCATGTGGTTTTTTGTCTTTGTTGTCTATGGGATTTCTCTCTTCTATGCTTCAATGTCATATTCTGCCTTAAGGACCTTTTTGTAAAAAGATGCAGGTCCTTTCAAAACCCCCATATTAACCCTTATACAAAAAATGGACATAGTTTTTGTACATTGAAATATGTTGTTGTGGCATAACCTAGTAGACTCTATGATGACAATATCTTACTTTATTTTGTTAATTCCTATTGATCGATAATATCCAATTACTATGGTGTCACATAAGCTAGCGGATGCTAAACTAAAAATAATATTCTTTGAATTGTTAAATGCTAGCGATCCATAAGCTCAACATTTTATATTGTGGAATTATTAGGTTACCTTACTGAATGATAAGCTCAAAACAACTTACTTAAAATTTCTCATCAATCCACTAATCAAAATAAAAAAAATTCTATAACTTTTCAACTTTCTAATGTTTATAATTTATTGAAATAAATTTGTAAACTACAAAACTTATTTATATTTTTCTTTATTTGCTAGTTTGTATTGATTTGAAAAATATGATGCCTTGTTGCAACATTGATTTATTCTATTTAATAAAAATCATAATTCTAAGAAAACAATCACACAACTAGCACATCTAGCACAATCACACAACTAGCACATCTCCCATCCGTGAGGCATGAACTTGCTACTCTATCTTGTTTAATTTAAAATGTCATTAAAAAAATTACTATTAACAAGGTTTATTAAATATACATGAACATAATGATTGGCTACTTTATACATGGATTAAGGCACCCAAAAACTTACAATACAATGCATCGTGAGTATCACAAAGAGTTGAACAAAAAAAAACAGGACAAAAAGGGCTAAAATAACTTATCCCAAACTACAGTCCAATAGATCAATACAAGGAAAAATTTTAAAACATGGAGGGGAAAACATCCCAAATGATACAGTCCACAAATAGTCAAACAAAATCTCCAAGAGCCAACAGACTAGTTAGTCTTTAAACAATTGTTTCATTGATTATCATCTTTCATCACCTGCTCGTCATGATAGGATTGTCATCTTCAACCTGACTCTTCCTCATCAGAACTACTGAGGTGGAGATTATACCTGCAAACTTTGTGTCCCTGCTCCAGCTTGACCACATGCCCCTGTAACTCCAAAACCAAACTTTTGATCTCTACCATATCAGCCCTGATAGAGTTTTGGGTGATGTAAATTTTCTTAGAGGCATCGATGCAATGCATGAAACTATTTCCCATATCCATTCCAACTTCACCTAAGGCCTCCATATCCATTTCCACCTGAATCACCCTGAGAGTTATTTTATCAAAAGCCACATTCCAACCCAAATCCTCTCTCTCTTTCCCTTTAGATGACTCCCCTTTCATATCAATCAGAAAACCTACCACCCCAGTACCAAGATTGCCCTTCCCCTGAGGTTCCTTACTCTTATTTCTCCTCAGTTTATTCATATGGTCTGCAAGAGTACAATTTTCATGTGAATCCCTGAATTCAAGCTCTAATTCCTTTTCCACCACTAGTTTACCATGCTTAAAAAGTAAAATAATTAGTCCATAGTGTATTAGGGTATCAATATTTACCTGTTGAAAATCATGCATCGACGCAAAGAGCAACATAAAAAATAAAAAGGGAAGGATCATAGCAATCTTATGCCTAAACATATTAAAAATAGTCAGATGGTGAGTAAATATATTTCTATAATTAGCTTCAAGAGTAATGTACCTCATAAGGTGGAGGTAAACCGTATTTCAAATATAAGGGATGTAGAAACTAGATACATTGTCTACCAGTAGCTAAACCATTATTTATCGTGAAAGAAAGTCTCAATTTTGTTCTTGCATCTGATATAGTATTTGAATATATTTAAGCTTTCCATCTCCATTCCAGTCATGTGCACTATCAAATGTTATGAAAACTGAATTTCCATGCCATGGATTACCATGCTACCATTTTTCCATGCTTTGATCAAAAGATTCGTTGGTCTCCATTTCATGTGATTGACTTGGTTCTAGTATATGATTCAAGATACAAAAAAAGAAGGCAGAGAAATTTTCTTCCCAAATGGATGGGTCCCTAAAAAATAGCAGCTGCGCATGAAAATGGTACATATCGACTAGAGGAATTGGATGACACTCCCATTATGAAATGGGTCAACCATGACAAGTTAAAGATTTTCCAAGCCCTAGAATAGTCTACTTCGAGGATAGAGTAGAAGCTAGGAAGGGGGAAGATGTCGACACTAAAATTTTCCTTCGTAATTTCTATTTCATTAATGTATGTATTAGGAATAGGATGTTGTTAAGTATAATTAGTAGTAGCATCCGATAGAAGATAACGATGCTATTGGTATGATGCCGCCAATAATGTATAGTACGGTAACAATCAAAGTACAATAGGAATGTTGTGGTAAAAAGTAAATATTTTTTGTAAGTGGTTTGGTAATGTTAAAATGTAAAAGTTAGGGTAAGTAGAGAAGTAGGGTCTACATGATTAGGAATTATAAATATTATATTAGTAATAAGGACAAGGAGTGATGTCATAAATATTTTATGTATTTTATTTGTAAAAAGCCTAAAAAGGTGGAACCCATGTAAAATGATAAGGTTTATCTTATCTTAAAAGATAAGCTTACATGTAAAGATAAAAGTTAAGGTATGGAATATGATTCGTCAGAGTATATTTCTTATCCTATCTTAGAGATAAGGTGGATAAATCTGAAAGTTCTATAAATAGATAGGCCACCCCCTCATTTAGCATAGAAGGAAGTAGTGAGAAATATTGATGAGTAAGTGTGCCATTAAGAGGTGTAATTGTGAAGTTTCTCCCATAGTTATTGTTGGAAGGCAAGTGAGGTTAGTAACACTTGAAGTACCTCATGGGTGAGATTATAACAATTTCATGTTGATATTATAATTTACACTTATATTTCAGAGTTGTCATCATTCGTTCGTATCATAGTCTATGGTATTCTTGTGTTATGTTTCTTGTAGTGTTTTCAGATTACATCCACCAAACTAAAAGTTGTTCATTAGTAAATAATCATAGCATGAGGAGTTCTCAGTGGAGAATTATCATAGTGCTGGATTGGTGATGACATTTTGGTTTCGTTGGTGGGACCATTCCTCGTTGGTAGATTTTTTGGAGAGATATTTCCACTTAGTCAGAAATCATTTGAAGGGTAACCTTGTTTTTACTATGCATAGTAGTTACCATGGTAAAGTCACTTTTTACCATGAATAGTATTTACCATAGTAACTTCACTTTTTACCATGAATTGTGTTTACCATAGTAAAGTTAGTTTTTACTGTAGTAAGTCAAGTTTTACCATAGTTTACCATGGTCATTCCTATTTTACTGTAGGAAGGTGTAAAGTCACTTTCTATTATAGTGATTCCAATTATTTGTGCACATAAGTCTTGTTGATTGTACTTGTGGGTTGGTATTTCACTGTGGTTAATTTTCAAAATGGGGAAGATTCTTATTTTTTCAACCCAATCTAATGAAGATGCTTCCTCTTTCATTCAAGAGTTTAAACGATCTTGTATTTGTAATGGCCTCATACGAATGGAACAATGGACTGAATTTTTTCCTACCTTTTTAGATGGTTTAGCCCTTAGGTGGTTTGAAACACTAGGTGATAATGTGAAAAACTCATGGGATTTATTAACTAAAATTTTTCTTGAAGAATTTGGTGAACAACAGAAATATGCAGATCTCATGATCGATATCACAAAGCTATCCTAAGGAGAGAAGGAGAAGATAAGGGATTATCATGCTCGTGTTCTAGAGCTAAGGAGGAAGCTCGATGCCCAGATCCGAAAGGAAGGATTAGCAGATGGGTTGATGAATGGTATGGATAATATCCTCTCTAAGCACTTCATTCTTAGGATGAAGCTAGAGATCAGACAAGGAGTGAAGTATGACCACCCAACGACCCTCGAACAAGCAAAGGAGATTGCAAGAAGGCAATAAGAAAGCATGGAAGAAGAGCCCAAAGAAATTGTTTCTAAGGTAGAGCCTACACCAACACCTTTAGTTCAGAATCCACAAATACTCTTGGTGAGCACAAATATTTCTCCTAGTACATCTACTTAGTATGAAGATCTGCTCAGGAAGATGGGCTAGTTAACTATTAATCTTCTTCAAGGAAAAGAATTTAGTTCTCATGGAGGAGATAGAGGTCCAAAATGAAATATTTTTAAAGTTGCATGTTATGATTGTCATAAAAAGGGTCATTATAAGTATAATTGTCTAGACAGAGCTTCTACATCTGGTACAAGAGATAATGATAAAGGAAAAGCACCTGTGAATTCTTTTGATGTAGTAGATATGAGCATAAATAATGAAGTAGATGTGTTTGTAACAAAAAGAAAGAATGAAAAAGATAACCAAGATGGAAATGATCCTAAGAAGATGAAAGGAGAAACTAGTAAGAAACATAAGAGAATAAAGTTGGATGTGCAGGATTTTCTAATTTCACAAGGAAAAGGACCATACTCCATCTTAGAAGATCTATCCAAAAGGCCTGCAAATATTACATATGGTCAAATTTTGGCTATGTCTTCTGAGAAGAGGAGGGAGCTGCGAAGTGGACTCAATACTTAATGAAGAAAGGAGGTTGAGGTCCCTATTTTTGAGGTAGAGGAAGATCCCTATGCTCCACAAGCTGAGGTATTATGTAATGGTATTTCAATTCATGAAGTCTTAGTTGATGGAGGTGCTGCAGTTAATGTAATGACCGATTTTGTAATGAATATGTTGGGTTTAAAAATTGATCACCCTTAACACTTATGTTAAGGTCATTAAATAAGGGAAAAACTAAACCAGAAGGTGTTGTTTCAAATGTGGCAATATCTATTATGGGTGTTTTATGTGTGGTAGAATTTAAGGTGATGAAAAATGGTATTGTTGTGTACCCAATGTTGTTAGGAAGGCCATGGCTAACGAGAGTTCATGCAAAAAACTACTGGAATGAAGGCTTCATGACACTTGGACGTGACAGAGAGAGGGTGAAGATAAACGTGATCCCTCGGCATCATAAGGTAGAACCTGTGGATTTAAGTGATGAAACTGATGATTAGATATCCTCTGATTACTCTAGTACCAGTGAAGTGGACACAAAAGATGAAGAAAGTGAGGTTGCTATTTTAGTCATGGATATCCTTCTAGTCACATCGACTCATGAATCCATAAAATTATCTGAAGAAGAAATTGATGATTGTCTCCAACAAATAAAGATTGGTGATGCTGTGATGGAGAGTGAGAAGGAATCCTCCCTCCATCTCTTTCAAAGATACATATACCTATTAAGTTTTGATTACAAGGAACTCCGTCAAGTAAGTTGGGTAGAACATTCTATTGAGTTGGTAGATGGTGCTAAACCCATAAAGTAAATGCCAAATAGAATGAATCCTAATTTTTCTAAGAATGTAAAAGAAGAAATAAATAATTTGCTTGATGTAGGATTCATATTTGATGTGGAGAATTCAGAATGGGTTTCTCCCATTGTGATATCAATAAAAAAGAATGGGAAACTACGCATTTGTGTTGATTATAGGAAGCTCAACAAGGCAACAAAGAAGGATCATTACCCTCTTCCATTCTCAGATTAGATGTTGGACAAAGTAGCTAGCCAGGAGTGCTATTGTTTTTCTGATGGCTATAGTGGATACAACCAAGTTCGTATAGCAGAGAAAGATCAGCTAAAAACTACATTCACCACTCCTTGGGGAAAGTTTTCTTATAGAGTTATGCCTTTTGGGTTGTGTAATGCTCTAGAAACGTTCCAGCATTTGATGAATAGGGTGTTTAAACCCTACATTAGGAACTTCATCAGAGTATTTCTGGATGATTTTTACATCTATGTGAGTAAGATGGACCACCTGCACCAGATGGAGACAACATTTCAAAGGTTAGATGAAGCACAAGCCTCACTAAACCCTAAAAAGTGTGTCTTTGGATGTTCTAAAGGCGTTTTGTTAGGGCATGTTGTATCCTGAGATGGTAATGGTATTGATCCTGATAAAGTTTCAAAAATCAAAGAATTACCATTTCCTATGAATAGAAGTAAGTTGAGATCATTTTTTAGGTCATGTGGGTTATTATAGAAGGTTCATCAAGAATTTCTCAAAGATTGCACAGCCACTAACCCAGTTCTTGAAGAAGGATGTTATTTATGAACCAGAAAATAAAGTGCATGAAACTTTTAAACAACTGAAGGAAGATTTGGTGTCTTCACCTGTTTTAAAGAATCCAAATTGGAGAAATCCATTCATTATGTATACTGATGCCTCAGATGTAGCAATAGGAAGTACTCTAAGCCAAAAGGATGAAAATGAGAATGATCATCTAGTTTACTCTAGGTGTAGACAAATGAGCAGTGTTGACGTAAATCATACTGTAACTTAAAAGGAGGCTCTAGCTATCATTTTTGTTGTAAAAAAGTTTAGAAATTACTTGCTAGGGAAGAAATTTATAGTTGTAACAGATCATCAGGCTCTAAAATATATTGTAAATAAGTCTAACCCATCAGGGAGGATAGCAAGATGGATAATTTTGCTACGAGAATTTGAATTTGATATTATAGATTGGCCAGGAAAGAAGCATGTCAATGCAGATGCACTCTCTTGAGCGTATGATGGTTTAGGTCCATCTTGTGATGATGATGATTTCCCAGATGCAACATTGTTATCCCTTGACACAATCCCTAGTGAATACATAGATATTTGGAATTATCTGAATGAATTCAAGTTTCCTGATGGTGCTAATGCAAATACTAAGAGGAAAATTACTCAAGCAAGTCATCCATATTCTATTCTGCATAGAGTATTATTTTGAATAGGACTTGATGGATAGTACAAGAGGTTCGTTGGATTTAATCAAGGGAAGGAGATAATAAAAGAATTCCATAATGGTACATGTGGAGGACACTTCTCTGGACAACTTATAACAAGAAAGATCTTGGATGCAGGTTATCACTGGCCCATTCTTTTTAGAGATTATTATAATTATTGTAAGACATGTGATATTTGTCAAACACATGGTAACCATAAGACTTCATCAGCTCCATTATGCCCTATTATTCCACTTGGTCCCTTTGAAAAGTGGGGAATAGATATTGTAGGTCCACTTCCAACTACCCCACACCAAAATAAGTATATTGTAGTTGCCACAGATTATTTAACTAAGTGGGTTGAAGCTAGGCCATTGAAAACAACTTCCATGGATGAAGTGACAAGGTTCATATATGAATGCATTGTCATCAAATTTGGTTGTCCATTAGATATTGTAATAGATCAAGGAAGCCACTTCATTAATGAGGTGGTAGAATCCCTAGTCAACAAGTATTCTATTAAGCACAGGAAGGAAACAACATACAAGCCAAGCACAAATGGATAGGTGGAACGAACAATTTTTGTGTTGTGTCAAATTCTAGCAAAAGATGCAGCTTTGCAGTACATAAGTGGGATAAAAGGATTCATGCAACAATGTGTGCATATAGGGCAACATCAAAGTCAGCAACAAGATACTCCCCATTTCAGTTGGCTTATGGCATTGATCCAGTTCTTCCTATTGAGTTTGATATTCTCACTGTGAGTGTTATGAAAAATGAAAGGATGGATGAAAGTCATTAAGTAAAATAAAGGTTGGTACATCTTCATTTGCTAGATGAAATGAGAGAAATAGCGAAGGATATAAGCTATAAGAAGAAAATGAAGCAGAAGGAATAATTTGATCAATAGATCCATTGGTCTCCATTTCATGTGAATGACTTGGTTCTAGTATATGATTCCAGATAAAAAAAAGAAGGCAAAGAAAATTTCTTTCCAAATGGATGGGTCCCTATAAAATAGTAGTTGTGTATGAAAATGGTATATATCGACTGGAGGAATTGGATGGCACTCCCATTACTTGGAAATGGGTCAACCACATAAGTTAAATATTTTCCAAGCACCAGAATAGTCTACTCTGAGGACAGAGTAGAAGCTAGGAAGGGGGAAGATGTCGAAACTAAAATTTTCCTCTGTAATTTCTATTTCATTAATGTATGTATTAGGAATAGGATGTTGTTAAGTATAATTATAGTGGCATTCAATAGAAGATAACGGCATTGGTGCGGTATGAAATACGCTAAATAATGTATAGTATGAGTAACATCAAAGTACAATAGGAATGTTGTGGTAAAAAGTAAATAATTATCGTAAGTGGTTCCTGTAATGTTAAAATGTCAAAGTTAGGGTAAGTAGAGAATTAGGGTCTATATGATTAGGAATTAGAAATATTATATTGTAATAAGGACAAGGAGTGACAAGTCATAAATATTTTATGTATTTTATTTGTAAAAATTCTAAAAAGGTGAGAACCCATGTGAAAACATGATAAGGTTTATCTTATCTTAAAAGATAAGCTTACATGTACTAAGATAAGAGTTAAGGTATGGAATATGATTCGTCAGAGTAGATTTCTTACCCTATCTTAGAGATAAGGTGTATAAGCCTGAAAGTTCTATAAATAGAGAGGCCACCCCCCTCATTTAGCATAGAAGGAAGTAGTGATAAATATTGTATGAGTAAGTGTGCCATTAAGAGGTGTAAAATCTATTTCTCCCATAGTTATTGTTGGAAGGTGAAGTTAACTTAGTAACACTTGAAGTAGACTGTTATCACCGAATCACAGCACCCCTGTGTTTATCAAGTGCATATACTTGAGCATCACAGTGTGATTGGATAACATGGGTACTATCTCCAAGTTGTGGGACTTGCTACTTGAGATAGACCTCCAGAGAAAGCTGGTTCTTGCTCCTAAACTACCTGCCACAATCTACTCTAATGCAGGATAAGCTAACTATTCTAATCTAAATTTCCAAGGGACCAGGGAGAGAGAATGCATAAAATGAAAGCCTACACTAAAGCGGTGATACACCAGAAAAGGAGGGTGTGAGAGTAGTCTCCAAATGTGTGAAATACAGAGGCAAAGTGCACACTAGAAGAGGTGATGACAGTTCTCCATAATCTAGCAAAATGCATTCACAACAATATTCCAAGCATACACAATGATAATGAATCCCTGCAAGAACATAATAATAGACACAATATTCTTGTAGAAAGATTAAAGGGGCAAGAAGAATGCAAGAAAACACAGCAGGGGAAGATACATCCACAAACTTGTATTTTATTGCTTCATGATATGCACAGTTCAATCTATTACAAGATAAGGGCCTGGATCACCATGCAAGGAGTCCACTACAAGGGCCTGCAACACACTGGCTTCACAAAGCAATTTTGACAGAGCTTTGCTACCCAAAAACTCTCCTCCTTTACAATGAGCCCAACACTTCAATTTATAGAAAAAATGAGAAGGAGAGAGAAGGGGAAAATGGAAATCCTGAAATCTGTCCTTCAACCACTTGTAAGAGGCATTAAATGGAGTGAAATGATTATATATTACTTGAAAAAGGCTCCCTATACTGTCCCAGGTGCTGCAACAGAGAAAGAATGATGACCATGCCTCTTAATTGCACTCCCAACTACCAAATAAAACACTGTTCTGAACCCGGCCACGTTTTATGAAAAATATCAATCAATTTCTCATCAAATCCAGAATTTCTTGATTTCTATGTGCATCGGGCTCGGAACCATGATTCCAACAGTACCAATTTTGTGCGATTTCGTTGAGAAATGCAAAAGTTATGGCCTTCTGAGTGCGGGCAGCTATTTTGGGTCTGGCAGGCGTTTTCTGTCATTTGACGGGAATGAGCATTAACTGACTGGAGCCGAATATGTTTCCTTTATTTAAATATATCTACCCTCATTAAAAATAAGAAATCCAGTTTTTGTGGCGTAGAGGACGTCGTGCTCATTCCAGAAAGTCCAATTTTATGAAAATCGGAGCTCGGAGTCAAAAGTTATGGCCGTTTGAAGTTTCCGGTCAAACTTTTTTCTTTGCTGTTTTCTTTTCTGTCCCTCATGTCCCACGTATACCTTTATCCCTGATTTCATTGGTCCCGGCTTCAGCCGATTCGGGCTTTTGTCCCTGCTTGTCCCGAACGACCCTTTGCCCATTCGTTACAGCTACTTTTGCTGATCGGCTTTCGCCGTCCCACGCGTACTTTTGTCCCATGCTGTCCCAACAAAGCTTTGTTTCGGCCATTTGTGCTATTTCGGCCGATCCGGCACGTACTTTTGGCCCAAATGTCCCAAACTGTCCCACTTGGCCCAACTTTGTTTTGGACTGCCTTTGACTGAATTTCGGCTGATCCGTCCCGCGCTACTTTTGTCCCATGTCCCAAACTGTCCCAGAAAGCAGTTAGTCGATTTTCTTCTGTCGAACCGGCATTTTCGCGCCCTGCCGCGTACTTTTGTCCCAACGTCCCAACTGCTTTGTGGGCCGATTGTGACTGATTTCGGCTTTTCGCGATAACTTTGGGCCCAACGTCCCAAATGTCTCGGAACCTGGACAGGACTTAGCCGATTTTCACATTTTTTCTGGCCAAAATTAGCTTGCCTTCTGCAATTTTTTCCGCATTTTCTCTAATCGCTTGGTCCTTCCTTCTTGGCCATGGGGAGTTAGAAAGAAGCCGAGGGGACCCCAGAAACATGAATTTTGGGCTCTTAAATCAATCAATTTGCTTGGGACTTGGATATTTGATGCATGTTATCAAAATTACCTTGAGGGGTGAATTTTGGATAACAATTGGATCTCATGCTGAAATTTGGTTCCTATTTGGGTTGGAATATGGTTAGAGCAATAGTTACTTTATATTTTATTTGGATTTAAGTCATTTCCTAGAATATCATAAGAGCCTGATGGTATTCTTGTGAGGTGGATCCGAAGGATTTTGTCACTATGTTTCATATTCCCTAAGATTAACATAAATCATAATGCTATTATGAGCTGTGAACATTTCTAAATAATCATAGCTTGAGGAAAGGGGCTATGGTCATATGGTAAGAATTATGTGTCAAATTGACCGGTCATGACAGGTTAAGGTCTTAAATGAGGTAACCCAGTCATATTTTTCCCATTTTAATCAATTGTATTATTCATTTAAGCACATGCATTAAGAAAAATAAATGAAAAGGAGTGCTGTTGATGGCAGAATCACAACACCCCTGGATGTTCAACTCGATGGGTTGAGGCTCTCAGTGCGATTGCATAACATGGAGCTTTTCCCAAGTGTGGGACCTTGCGAAATCGGAGAAATCTCCGGATGAAGGCCGGTTCCTATTCCTCTGTTCAGATGCACACGTAAAAATGTAGAGGGCTTACTCAAAAACCTAATCTAACTTTGCCAAGGAGACAGGGTAGAGAAGATGCATAAAATAGCAAACCTAAACTAACAAAGGTGATGCATCGAGAAGGAATGAAGAACATCTATCTTGCCAATAAACACAAAACCATTAAAATGTAATCACAAGATCATGCACAGATAATGTCCAAATTTGCAGTGAAAGATCAGGAGGATGAAAATGAAATACATAGAGAGGGTTATTCATCCAAAGGCATGGAATTATTTGCTCCAAATTTTGATACAATACACTTTGCATAAACATCACCAAGAGGAAAAGTTGCATTACAGTTTTAGATGGGAGGTTTGAACTCCACAAATTCACCTGCCAAAGAGAAGAAGGGAGGGGGATAAAACAAGAATGTCCAACCTTTAGAAAGAAGCCCCTCCTTACAATTTATAGGAAGAATGAGAGAGGGAGAGAGAGGAATTCGAAATCTACCCCAACCACCTCCAGATTTAATTCATCTCATTATGGTGGTAGGTGAGAACCCTAGCAAACCCAAAAAGTGGCAAACTGTATTTTGCATTTTTAAGAAATTTTTCTCACCCAATTAAAGATATCCAGTCGTAGTTGGACAGAGGACCTTGTAAGGCTTTACGAAAAGTCCAACCTTGCGTGAATCCGAGCTCCCTGTGAAAAGTTATGGCCATTTGAATATCTAGGTCAGGGTCTGCTTGTCAAGGTGTCAGCAAAATGTTGCGCCAAGGTGCGACTAGGTGAATCACATTTTCGTGGTCACATACAATCTTACGTGCAGCCAAGGTGAATCGATTTGATGTCACTCCTCAAATGTGCGCCTCAGACAACAAGCTCGCCATGTATTCTAACTTTGAGCACTATCGCACTCTGTGTACGTGGGCCAGAGGCACATCCGTTTTGGCATGCCGACACCTCATATGAGTGTCTTACCTGTGCCAGGCACATCCATTTTCAAATGACAAACTACACTTGATTTCATGTTGCCTCTTACCTATGCCAATGACTTGAAATTTTACATGTCGACACCTGGTTGTTTTCACTCTTACCTGCAAGAAGTGCATCCATTTGTCGTGTCGACATCCTGATTTTCCATCGCCTGACCACCTAGTTGCACCTAACAGACATGAGGAACCAACAGAGATATGAATTTTCCAAGCACTTCTGGTCCGAACTAGGCCATGGAGTATACAACAGGGAAGTTGTTCATCCAATTTTCAGAAAATTTTCAAATATATAATTTTTTTCATGAAGTGTTCATAAGATCTCCAGTTTTAGACATTTTTTAGTCACATTTGCAAGGGGAACACTGTGGAAGCACTGTAGGAGCCATGAATCATTCTTGGGACAATTTCTGCTATTTAGTTCAAGTAGTTCCACCGACTTGGGACACTGATCAACTCATTTGCAGGTATAAAGATATTATAGTCATTATTGAAGGGTTATTAACTTCATTGGACGTTGAATATGATCGATTCACACTGGAGATAATAGAGGAAATAGCCAATAGGTGAACTCCATTATCAATTCACCATTAAATGATAGTGACTCTTTTTGATTTTATATTCTTCAGATAGCATTCGACCAGCTAAAAATTCAAACTTTTGATTTAATTTTCTTAATCCTAAAATAATCACTAAACTCAGTAAATAGATTGAAGGAAATTTCAGTATCCATGAAATATCTGATACTACTAAGATCCAAATATTATGTTGTTGATAAGCTAGAATTTGGATTAAGTTCAAAATATCATTCAATAACTTGTTAAATGAAAGTTATCCACTACGCTTGAAGTAATATAATCAACCAACTTTACTTAAGTTGGAAAAATCAATTAATTGAGTCAAGTTAAGATTTTATGTCTACACCAGGCTTCAAGTCACATAAATTGGTTCAATATAAGAACTCATTTTCACATCCACGAGGTTAGTTAAAATTTGTTCCATCTGAAAATTTCATATTATTCTTATCATGTACCTATAATTGTGAATGTACCATTGTAGATATAAGAGAACACAAACCCAATAAGCATATTACATCTTTCCACATACATGTAACTGTATCTACATTTAAATTTATTGTGGTCTGAACTAAACACGCTGCTCCCCATTCAAAAAATCAGACCCTAGGATGGAGAGGACTCGAGGGGATGCAATTTTCTCAAGACAACACCATCCCCATCTCATTCCAATCAAACATTTATGTTTTGTGAAATCACCTCACCAAATCTCATGTTTCAAATTCCCATCGCAAGTTCTTCTTGTGCTCCCTGTAACATCTCTATGCTTACCCAGTTCATTTCCATGTGTAGAATGAACAACCCTGAAGAACCTAAATGTAATAAATAGATGTGTCAATAAAGAAATTATAATAAGATATTTCTTTATGATTTGTTGTTTGATAATCTATACAATATGAAATCATGTATATCAATGCTAGTTATTTCACCTTGCTTCATTTTATTTCTAGATTCATCCTTTATAATATATATTAACTAAATATATATAATATCACTAACATTCAAACATCAAACCTCCAACCTCCACTAAATTTAGTAACTGTAAGAACATTAACTAATTAATGTTATGGTTGACTCGACATTAATTAACATTACAATAAAATTTGTTAGGTTATATTGAGGCATAACCTCTTTCGACAGTGATAAGAGTATACGAAAATTGTGGGGTTTTTGGGAATTTATGGCATTCATAGATTACGTTCGTGTGATGGGTGGGACCAATTAATGAATATTACTAATTACGTCAGATTTCAATTAGAAATGTTGGAGACATGTGTTGAAGATTGGAATGAAGGTGATTGACATCTTTATTTAAGCATCGTCTATATCGGGCCTTTGGAAATCACTGTCACAATAGCCCTGTTCACTATGGGTGGCACCATCAAATGCATTGAGCCTTCTTCATGTGAAGAGGTCCAGGATGACCTGGTAGTAAGGAATATTTTGCATGATGGTGGTGTTACATCGTTCTCATTTATGGAAAGACTGTTTGGTCACTTTGTCCAAGTGACCAATAGTGTGCTAATAACTTGGAAGAAAGGAAGAGTCAAAGTGGGCAAGATGAATTTTTTGATTTTGAAAGAATCCATTGTAGCTACAACAGGGCTTCCCATGGAGGGAGACATTTATTTTAAACGCTCGCTTCAAGAGGAGATGGATGATTTCCTACATCCTGGTGAAAATGTAACAATGTATCACTTGGGATATGAACGGAACTCACTTCCACAACCTTGGGATAGGGTTGCTAAGCAATTGAGGAGGAACTTCATGCTGCAACAATGTTATAAAGTGATATATTGACCTCATCTTTTTCTTCTTGTGCATCTTCGACATGATTAGAAGGTAAACTTTACAGATTTTCTATTTCAATCACTTGAGAGGTCCCTTAAACTAGCTAGAGAAGATGAAGGTCCTTTCCTACACCAAGGCCTTTTGTATTTGTTCTTTAAAATGGAAGCTTCTGAAAAAGAAATAACATGCTTTCCCTCTAATCTAGGAAATAAGATTCATTTCCCCCCTCCTCTTCCACAACCAAGCTCCCTCTTTCCACCATTGCCACCGCTCACCTTCGTCTCCCTTCTGACTCCAATTTGGACATCATGATCATTAGCCAGAGCGGTCTGGTGGTCTCCCCCCATTATTTCACTCTTGGGTCTCCCTCATCTTCTCTGGTGGCTCATAACCCTTTGGAAACCTCAGAGAACTCTCCTAAGGTCTCTGAACCACTTTCTCTACTTCCTCTCCACCTCTTGCAAACATTTCTATGGCTTCTCCTCTCATCTCCACTAACATTGTAATGGCTACAACCAACTCAACTCACCTGATCATGGAAGCATGTGTGGCTTCCCTCCCACCTTTTTGTATGGAAGTTAGCATGGAATCAGAAATTCTAGATGTGTTGTGGGATCTCTCCTCGGTTTACCCTGATTCTCCTCTGTCAGAGAAAATGGGCTCCCCCACTACAGCTTCAGAACACAAGGAGCATTTAGAGAAGATCTCTCCTGATCCACATGAGGCCATTGAAGATTATGTTACACTCAATATCTGCTATCAAGGAATGGAAAAGTCACATGGACATGACTTGGATGAAAATCAATGAAGACTTCCTAGAACACATTAAGTTAGTGGACGTGCTGGTTCAAGGAATCCCTACTGCTGATGCTAAGGATGAAGCAACTACTCTCATGAATATCCATAAAATGTAATTTGGCTTTGTTTCAGTTTGGGAATTTTTGGTTTTTTGTTTTTTTTTGCATATGGATTTGTTCTCTTCTTGTTTCACTATAATATCTAGTTGTGAGGGATTTTTTGTGCAAGTATGCGGGTCATTTGGGAAAACCCACTTTTACTCTAATTCCAAATAGTTTTATGTTTTGGCATATCGTAGTCGCGGCTAAGCTCCTAATATCTTAATGAGTTTTCTTACATCCTTAAGATCGCTATGCTCCAAATTTTATGTCTTGGTATAACCTAGCGGCTTCTCAGATCACAGTATCCTACTTTATTTTGATAAAACCTGGTGACCACCAAGCTCCAAAAATTTATGGTGTGGCATAACGTACCGTTGTCTAATATCAAAATATAATTCTCTTACTAGTTAGGTGCTAGCAAAAACTAAGCTTGGAATATTATATTGTGGGTTTAACACCAGAAAAGTTATGAATATCTTCCTCTAATTTGTTAGATGCTGTAAAATATCTTAATTATGAATTATTAAACCCTAGTGATGAAATCACCAAATAACATGTTGTGGCAAAACCTAGCGGCCGTGAAGATCAAAATAATATATTGTTTAAGTACCTAATGGCCGCTAAGCTCAAACTATGTTGATTCAAATTTGCTAAATCCCAGTCACCATTAAGATCCAAATATTATGTTTTGGCGTAACCCACCGGTAGCCAAGCTAATAATATCTTATTTCTTTTGTTTAAACCTAGTGAGCACTAAGCACCAAATATTATGTTGTGTCATAATCTAGCGGATGCTAAGCTCAAAATATCATTCAGTAACATGTTAAATGATAGCAACCACTATGCTCAAAATAATATATTATGGAAGTACCTAGTCTCCACTTAGTTCAAAATATGTTAATTTAATTTGTTTAATCCTATCGACCGTAACCTCCATATATTATGTCATTGTTTAAACTAGCGTCAGCTAAGTTCAAAATATCTTCCTGTAATTTGTTAACTGCTGTAAAATATCGTAACTATGAATTATTGAACCCTAGCAAATTCAATCTCCAAATAATATGTTGTGGCATAGGCTACTGGCTGCTAAGCTCAAAGTATCTGAAACCACTGGTAGTCTCCAAATATTATGTGGTGGCATAACCTAGCGGGCGCTAAGCTCAAAATATCTTAATTCCAAATCTTAAATGCATACAAAAAATTCAACTAATTTATACTGGTCTTGATTGCTATAAAGATCTCCAAAGTCAATGTCTTTCTTTTGTTTGTTAAATACTATTAATTTTTTAGCTCAAAATATTATATTCTTAAGTTCTTACTTTCTTTTGTTGAAACCTAGAGACTGCTAAGATCCTAATATTATGTTGTGGCATAACCTAGTGGCCACTAAGTTGAAAATATCTTAATTTAATTTATTAAATCCTAACCACCGATAGGCTACAAAGATTGTGTGGTGGCATAAACTAGCGGGCGCTATGCTCGAAATATCTTAATTTGAAATCTTAAAATCATACAATAAAGTCAACTAATTTATATAGATCTTGATTGTTATACATTTCTCCAAAGTTAACGTGGTTGATTAACTTAGAGGTCGATAAGCTCAAAACAACTTACTTTAATTTGTCAAAATGTAGCGACTTATAAGATTTTAATAAAAATTGTTAGATTATTCTAAGGGGTAACCTTTTTTGGCTGTGACAAGAGGATATGGCATCTGCAGATTTAATGGTCATTTATGACATCGATAGATTGCATTCATGCGATAGAAAAAATTGATTAAGGGTTATACACATGCGAGATGTAAGATGGCATTGGGAATTTAAGAGTTTTAATGGGAAGCATGATATTTATGATTAGGATATCTAATCGATGATCTTTAGTACTATCACACTTACCTCCTTTCTTGTGTTGTGTGATAGTGGATTTATATCTCTGGGCTGGTTGGACATTCACTACCCCTTTCCTCTTTTCATTTTTGGTCATTGTGCTTCCTGTCTCTCTGTGATGGTGACAGGGGTGTTGGTGGTTTCTTGGGTAGCATGGAGTGTGGTCCTAGTAGGAAGAGGTGGAGAGCTATGACAGGAAAGGATGTTGGGGAATCATTTACTTCTTGGATGGATGGGAAAATTTGGAATGCATCTATGTGAAATTAGCTCGAGAAGGTCTGGTCAATCATGAAGTGATTTGAAAGAAGAAGATGATGGTGATATTTGTGAGATGCATGTGTAAGTTAATGCTTGACCCAAACCAGTCCAAAGGGTGGAGGAACATTTTTGACATGGCGTAAGGGTTGAGCATGGAAAACATATTGTCCAACTCTTCAGGGAAGTTTATCTTGCATAAGGAGAATGAGAAGTTGGAAGAGAGTCTAGTCAGCCTTCAGTATCATGTTTATGCCTTAATGCGGGGATGTAGGAGATTTCACGTGGTCTAGAGGAAGTTGTAGAAAAGTAGTGTATAGAACTCCTTGTTGGTGCTAAAGTGAAAATTATGAAATATTGTGTCAATTTGTCCTCCTCCTCTGATCCGAGTAAAGGGGATGTACATGTCGAGATCATCAATGTGGAGGATTTGAGAGTTTGAACAAACTAATATTTCTTGGATGCATTTTTCTTTAGTTTTATATTAAGGAACGAAATGGCTATCTGTATAGATATAGGAAGTATTAGTGGGTGAAGTGAATTTTATTACAACTCTTCCCCATATTTTGGCATATATTTAGTATGATAAGTTGCTTGTAATCATCATGAGAGTCCACTTTTGGAAGACTTATCATGGACTGGTTCCTCATGTACTTTTTTTTGAAGACTTATCATCAAAATATCCTAGTTTAAAATCTTAAAATCATAGAATGAATTCAACTAATTTATATATATCTTCTTTGCGATACATATAATGTTTGTGATGTACATAAGATAGAAAATTGAATTCAACAAATACATATGTATCATGTGGCATGAGTGGCATAACCTAGTGGCCGCTAAGCTCTTAATACCTCAATTTAGTTTTTAAATCCTAACTACCGCTAGGTTCCAATGATTATGTGGTAGCATAACCTAGCGGGTGCTAAGCTCAAAATATCTTAATTTAAAATCTTAAAATCATATGATAAATTCAACTAATTTAAACACATCTTGTTTGCATCCTCTTTTAATACCTCAATTTAGTGATACATATCATGTTTGCTACATAACCAAGCGAATTGAATACCACAATAATATGTTGTTACATAACCTAGTGGATGCTAAGCTCTTAATACCTTAATTTAGTTTATTAAATCCTAACCACCACTAGGTTCCAACAAGTATGTGGTAGCATAACCTAGTGGGCACTAAGCTTGAAATATCTTAATTTAAAATCTTAAAATCATACAATAAATTCAACTAATTTAAACACATCTTGTTTGCATCTTCTTTGCGATACATATCATGTTTGTGATACATAACCTAGCGAATTGAATACCCAAATAATATGTTGTGGCATAACCTAGCGGCCACTAAGCTCTTAATACCTTAATTTAGTTTATTAAATCCTAACCACCGCTAGGTTCCAATGATTATGTGGTAGCATAACCTAGCGGGTGCTAAGCTCGAAATATCTTAATTTAAAATCTTAAAATCATATGATAAATTCAAATAATTTAAACACATCTTGTTTGCATCTTCTTTGAATACATATCATGTTTGTGATACATAACCTAGCAAATTAAATACTATGTTGAAACCTAGTGGCCAGCTACCTTAATACAAATTTTTAAATATGTTGTGGCATAACCTAGTGGCACTAAGCTAAATATCTTATTTAAAATTAATACCAGTATTCACTAAGATCATATTATTATGTTTTATGGCATAACCTACCCAACTACGTTTATGCTTATAATATATTACTTTCTTTTACTGAAACCTAGAGACTTCTAAGATCCAAATATTATGTTATGTCTAAGCTAGCGGATAACTCAAAATATAATTGGGTAACTTTGATAGATTATAGTTTTCCCACTAAGCTCAAAATATTATAGTGTGTAAGTAACTAACGCCCACTTAGCTCAAACTATTTTAATCCAACCCACCGTAAGGTCTTAATGTTATATATTGGGCTAACCTAGTGAATTTTACAACAAGTAGACACAACGTGATATACTCGATGAAGCCTAGTGACTGCTAAGCTATTCTTAAAAGTAAATATATTATTTTTATAATGTAGTTGTGTTATGAATTTAATTGTTAGTCTTTGTGTATTTAACACGAGACAAATAACAAAGTGATCGCTTGACCCAAAAAAGTGTGTTTCCTATAAAAAAATCCACTTATCCTTGAGTCCACAAAGGTAAACGAAGACTCCATCCAAATAAGAATTATAGCCAAGCATTCACTAGAATAGGCAAATTTTTTTCATGTAGATTGTATTCAAAAAGGAGTTTATATAAATGGTAAAAAATAAATCTGGAATTTATATAATAGTATACGTATAGACTTGTACTCGTTGTACCCTAGCGGCCCTTAAGTTATCCTTAAAGGAAAATATATCATGTTCATAATGAATATGTGTATGTTTAGAATCATGTTTTTCTTGTGTTACACAACCACAAATCTAGAATTTTATATTTTTATGAAATTTTGGTAGAATATTTTTACATTTAGGACAAGAAAAGAAACTTGGAACAATGACCAAGAAGTTATACTACAAGTTTTTAAATACAACATGATCTACTTTTACACCCTAGTGGCTGCTAAGCTATTCCTAAAGGTGAATATATCATGTTCATAATGAAGTTATGTTATAAATCTAAATTCTTAATCTTTCCTAGAAATCATATTAAAAAGCTATAAAAGATAAAATAAATAAATTTGGCATTTATATAATGAATACATAAATATACGTGTAAAATCGTATCTTTAATATGTTATACAGGTATACGTATAGTTTTATCTACTTCTTACAAGATTTTGGCAGAATTATTTTACATTTATGAAAAAATATGGAAACTCAGAATTGTGACTGAGAATCTATAAAACAAGTTTTTACATACGACACCATCTACTCGTTGCATCCTAGCGGCCGCTAATCTATTCTTAAAGGTAAATATATCATGTTCATAATGAAGTTGTTTTATAAATCTAAATTGTTAATCTTTGTGAATATAACAACAGACAAACAACAAAAGTGATCATCAAGACTAAAAAACACTGTGTTGCCTATATAAAAACAACTGATCCGTGAGGGGCCAAGGAAAATGAATGCTTTTTTCCAAATTAGAATTATAGCCTAGTGGATGCTAGGGTAGACAACTTTTCCTATGGTAGAGTTTATTCATAGAAAAGAAATCATATTGAAAAGATACAAACGATAACAAATAAATATAGAATTTATATAATGGATATATAAATATACGCGTCGTTACATACGTGTAATTTGAAATAGAATTTGGGTTTCGTAAATAGGTTGTCGAAATAACCAATTATATCATGGAAGCCTCAAAGCTATGTTAATTTTTGGCATAGATTAGCGGGCTCAAAAGGAAGAATATATTAATTATAAAATGCATATTGATTAAAATTAGATTTAATAATATTATTGCATATAAAATGTGTTTAACTTCCAATGTACATAACATAAAAATGATGAAGACATTACATTTGGTTAATTCTACATGGAAACACATATATAATTGGAAATAATTATCATACAATTGAATTCTTAATATAGTTTTATAGTTTTGAATCAATTTTTTAACCTCGTATATTTTCCTAAAATATCTAAGTGGCAACCATGTAAAAAATATAAATTAGCGACATTTATTTGCATCATCTTAATGAACAACATTAAACTATTTTTGGTTCTCCCGACCAAAATAAAATTAAAAATAAGGTGACTATGCTAGAAGCTATCATTATCCTAAAAAACAATCGCAGGAACAAGAACGAAAAATTCAAAATGAAAATAGCCAAAGAGAGACATAGAATGGCAGAAATGGGAAAGCATTAAACAGAGATAAATACTAGAGCAGAAAAGTGATTAAAATTTCTTTCATTAACGCACAAAAAAAGTGAGTTTTCATGAAGAACAAGGCAATTTGGCACAGAGATCAAAAGCAACTAGAAAGCAAGGCTTGACTGTGGAGCACGATTCAGTAGGACAAAGCAGGGCTTGTGTGGATCATGATTGGACTATCGTGTAAAACACAAGAACCAGTCGACTACAGAGAAACTAATAGATCCCGTAATAAAAAAGGTACACCTTTACTATAAATAGCTAGTTTAGTAATATCAGGGATTATTTCGTGATGTTGTTTGTGAAACCTCCATCTGCTACCTCAATCAAACAATATGTGCAATTATTTTCGAAACCTCTGTTTGTATCCTCCTTCGTGTGCATCCTTTATGTGTGTCTTTTGTGTGCCTTATCTGTAAACAAGATTATAATCGCATGTAAAAAAATCTGGGATTCAAACACTCAGCCCTGTAATCTACAACCTGCGCGTATTTTTTTATTTTGAAGACATGCTTTTCTGATTGACCGAAAAAATTAGAAACCCTACTCAATATTTCTCTGAGGTATTTAATAATTTTTTTAGCACATTCCACAAAAGAAATTTCAAAAATAGAAAAAGAGTAGGATACAAAAATTTGAAATTTTCACTTTCCCCCTCTAAAAGCAAAAGGGCAGGCTATTGAAATTTCAAATATCCAAAAATGTGGGGGAATTTGAATTTCCCTATTTTTATTTTTCCATGGTTTAAAAATTAAAAACTAAACATTTTTCATTTTCTATAGCCTATAATAATATAAACATAATAAAAAATATATTATACAACATATATTAAAACAAGCATAGTAAAAAAATATATTATAAGAAAACAGAAGAAATAAATCCTAAACATAGTTTTGAAGTTTATTAGAATAATATACAGACATTTACGTTCCATTCTTTATCAAAATCAATTTCTACAATGTTAGATATAGTGTGCCCTAATTTAAATTAATTATCCAATTAAAATGTGCCACGTGGCAAGTTTGAACAAGCTATTTGGGATACATAATAAGGCTAGCGATCCAAGACTGTACATTAGTGTTACTGTATGGCTATTTTCAAAATAAGAAACATTTGAGCCTAGGCTCTGATATGCCATTTCTGTCAATAAGTTAAGGAGCATAGCGGGCTAAGCATTTTCTTTGTTAAGAAACGATGTGAAATATGTCTTGAAAACCATGTATCTTATGGCAACTACATACTAAGCCTAACGATCCACAACTTTACAGATAGTGTTTAAAATGAGAAGAGGTAAAGGTAGGATCCTAGTGGCCACTAAGCTAAACCATGATTTATTATTTTATGGCTACTTTCAAAATAAGAAACTTTTGAGCCTATGGTCTGATATGTCATTTCTGTCAATAAGTAAAGGAGCTTAGCGGGCACTAAGCATTTTATTTGATAGGAAATGATGTGAAGTATGAGTTGAAAACCATGTATCTCATTGGAACTACATACCAAGGCTAGGGATCCAAAACTATAAAGATAGTGTTTAAAATGAGAAGAGGTAAAGGTAGGAGCCTAGCAGCCGCTAAGCTATACCATGATTTGTTATTTTATGGCTATTTTCAAAATAAGAAACTTTTGAGACTAGGGTCTAATATGTCATTTCTTTCAATAAGTAAAGGAGCTTAGCAGTTACTAAGATTTTTCTTTTATAGTAAACGATGTAAAATATGAGTTAAAAACCATGTATCTTATGGGAACTACATATTAAGGCTAGTGATCCAAAACTGTAAAGATAGTGTTTATATTGATAAGAGGTAAAGGTAGGAGCTTAGCAGCCGCTAAGCTATACCATGGGTTGTTATTTTATGGCTATTTTCAAAAATAAGAAAATTTTGAGTCTATGGGAAACACATAATACATCTCGATCCATTTAGAGGGTATGTAATGCAAGACTTTCTCTCCGCCACACATAGCCTAGAAAATATGGTACAATTAAAATAAATGGATAACACTATCGTTCAAAATCCATGCACATAGTGTTGAAATAAAAAATAGTTGATCCTAGTGGTCATTATGGCGTTCCATTCAATACATACAAAAGCTTAGTGGTCACTAAGCATTTTCTCTCATACGAACAGATGTGAATTATATGTTACAAACAATACATCTTGTGAGTACTACATAATCCATGAAAACACAGTAGCAACCCAAAGCTATATACATATGGTATTTATAATGACTGGTAGTAATGGTGGGAGCCTAGCGACCACTAAACTAGAGCATGATATTTTATTTTATCGATTGTTTTCAAATTATTAAACTGTTGAACCTAGCATCCACTATGCCATTACTTTCGATAAGGAAAAAATGCTTAGCATTCACTAAGAATTTTCTCCCATAAGATCCGATGTGAATTATGTGTTTCAAACAATATACCTTATGGGAACTACGTAAGGTTTGATCCCTCTATCTTGTATGCAGTGTACAACTATTGTCTCAGGTACATTCCATCCAACATGATATAATAATAATCAATGAAAAACACTAGTGATCAAAAGTTGTATAGATAGTGTTTACAATGACCGTAATGGTAGGAGCCTCACGGTCACTCAGCTAGGTCACAATTTATCATATTACCACAATTTTCAATAAAATAAACTATTGAAACTAGCATCCATTGTGATGTTACTTTCGATAAGTAATGAAACTAAGTGTTAGGTAAACAATTTTTCTGATACGAAACATTGTGAATTATATGTTACAAACAATATATTTTATGGACAATACATATGGCTTGATCCCTATCAAGGATTTGTAGTGTATCACTTGTTTCCGCCATGGATAGTCTATCGAATATGATAGAATTATAATCAATGAAAATCACTAATGAGCCAAAAGTGTACAGACAATGATTACAATGGCACGATGAAATAGTGAGACCCTAGCTTGTGCTAAGCTAGGTCGTGATTTTTTATTTTATCACTATTTTTAAATTCTTAGTGCTTTTTACCCTCAATGGATACAATGTATTAGACAGTAAATATTTGCAGCCTAAGAAGACTGACACTATAAATATGTTAACATAATTTTGAATGATTTGGAATAAATTTCTTCAATTAGTATTGTAAATCTAACTTATAGTCAGAGAAAGAGAGAATAGACCCTTGTTATAGTGGTACCCAAAAAAGATTGTTAATAATAATATATTTTCTCAAATAGGTTTAGTTCACCATGACCTTATAGATAATATTGTTTCCATGAAAACGACTATTGTGAAGTGGGATATACTTACATTTATGAAAATTCTAATCCTTCTCATTTTTTTGATAGCTTTTTGTGGAATTACCCACCAAGCTCTACGCTTAAAATATTGTAAGTACAATATTTATAGACATTTAGACATAATCAATAAAGTATGTCTGATATACATATATTTCACATTGTCCTATATCACAGGGGGTTCATTAACAAGGCAATATCCTAGCACATGCATTCATATTGAGGTAATTAAAATTAATAAAAACAAAGTCAATATATCAGTAGAAATTGGGGGTGAAAGGGTTTAATTTATTAATATTTTGAATTAGGTATTGGGGGCGGGTTAGAGAGGTGGGATAAAGAAGAGGTAGGGTCAATTTTAGTATAAAATTAAAATATTTGAACCCTAGTTTTTAAAGCTAAATACCTTAAAATTTTGATGTCACTGGGAAAAAAATATACCAACAAGGATGGACGTCATAGACAATTTTTCTTGTAAATGTGCATATCTATTCAAGCTTTCATCAACTTTATCAGCTATTCCTTTGACTAATACTTTCAATGTTGAATGTGTGATCATTGATTTTTGTAATTTGGCCTTCTTCCAATGTCATAATGGAGCTTCTAAAAGTTATTGGAACAAGTGTACTAGATTTTATTATTATTATTCTAATACCAATTGGTTATTTAAAAATGTTAAGTGAGAAAGTACAAAGATACATGGAAAAGGTTAAAGACATTGCAGTATTGATTCTTGATGGATGCTACAGACTCTATGATAGCAACGGGATATTCAAATTTTTTTGTCTTATGTACACAATATCTAGTGTGCACAACCGGGACAATAACGATGATTATAGAGAAGAGGTCGCTATGGATTGGATGGAGAAACTGCCACAAAAATTGGTAACTGCAAGTGAAATTGGCCTATAAGGAAACATCTAGCCTTTTCTTTGCGAAATGTCATATGATTTCTTGGCTGAGATGTTCACTCGATGTTGTTCCAAAAGTTATCTAGTACTAATGCTTTACGGAGGCAGTGTCATACTCCGTGCATTGGTGGATTCCAAACTATTTGTTGTTTTTATTATTAAGACACATAGTCAAGCAATGTTTCTGAAACATTACTATTCTCATATGAAGAAAGGTTCATCTTTGAAAACAACTTCAATAAGTGATTTTTTCTAATGGGTTTTAACCTAAATATGCTACTTATACAAATATTGTTTATGCATACAACCATAAAGCTATAAACGATGATGTATATCCATTTCACTGTGATGTTACACAACTGATTCAACATGGTGATTTACTTTCAATCATTTTATAAATATGTTTAATGATATCTATCTTCAATTGCTATGGTTTTCAAATTTTTTTAACAAACTTATGTTTTTTACAGTTCAGATGAAAAATGTGGAGGATGAGAGGATATCAGCCACAAATACTCCATCAGATCCAAGTATGTTAATCATGTGAATTTATAAACAAAACCGCTAATATGTAATTCCCACTCCTCTTCGACATTTATCTTGCTATGATTTTGATTATTGTGGACTAGAGACATGGACATTATTATTATATTTTGATTAGCATGTTGACATATAGTATGTGCATTTGTGATTTTCAATATGTTATGACTCATATTATAGATGGTATGGACTACTAGCAGACATTGATAGATGATGATCTAGTGTTGTTTCATTGTATACAACATTTTGAATTCTTTATGATGATGATTACATTTAGATGTTTAGACTGACCTTATGAACTTATTGATGTTATGACTTATCAAAATTGAGATGTTTAGTGATTACAAATAATTGATAGAAATTCCTAACTTTGATGATGATGATATAACTACATGTATGATGTTGTTGGATGATATGTATGTGTGTTTTATCTTTGATGTATTTGATGTGGCCTTGAGGTAAAAGGGGTGTTTGTGATTGGTTGCAAGAAATTATATCACATTAAACAAGAAGGGGTTAGGATACTAACCCTTTAGGAATATCAGATGTTTGCAATAAGACCACCTTGGTAACCTTGTGTTTGTGTGTATTGTTGTTTTATTGTTGATTTGTTTAGAGGTTCCCATGGGGGGTGACCTCATATGTGGCCATGGGTTTATTTGTTGCTTTTACCTCTTTTTTTTTTTGTGTATATGATTCTTTATTTGTAAAGTGTTCTCACTTTATTATGGCTTAAATATTGTGCTCTTGTTTAGTTAATTAATCATGTTGATTATGATAAGTTGGGAAGTGGGCATTAAATTGGTTAGATATTACTTGTTATCTTATTGATTTTAGACAGATTTCATTGATTTTGAGTGGTGTACTCATCCCCACTTTTTAAATCTCGAATTTTGGCTTTGGAGGCTTGTGGGACATCTTAAACTCATCCCATACCTCTTAAAATTTCCTACCAACCACACCTATGAAGTAAGGAACAATATTTAGCCCTCATGGTGTATTTTTGAATAAAAAAGGGAACTTAATGTCACATTTTTACTTACCCTCTTAATTATGTCCTTGGAAGCATGATGTGGAGGTTTGAGTGCAAGTTTGAGTATGTCATAACTTCACCCTACCCATTTATGAGTCTTCATCTTTGTGTTTGACTTAGTGAGGTGGATTGGAGGAGTAGTGATGTGGCATCCTACATGGAGCCACCTCACCAGATCCTCTCCACATTTTCTATTTAATTGAGTTATTTTATAGTTATGGGGGTTACTTGGTTATTTTCCACACTTGCATATTCTAGAGACTTTGCTTAGACTTGTTTTGGGAACTTGGGAGCTTTCTTTTGGATTTGACTTGGAAATAGAAGAAGCTTGAATTTTTGTCTTGAAGATTGAAGGAGTTGCAATGGTAATGTAGGGTCTATACCTTAGATTTTATTTTCCTTGTTTGTTTATTGTGTTGAAATCTGAATGTGTGTATGTATTCTTACATGGGATTGGGTAGATTTTGACCTTAAGGAAGGTGTGGGGAGAAGGAAAATGGGACCATTGGGGAGGGAAAATGGAGTTGTGAAGTATTGTGGAGGGAGTGTGAGTTGGGTGTTCCACCTATGGAGAGAGAAAATGAAAATATTACTTCATTTTGTATATTTTGAAATGAGGAGAGATAAGTATATTTTTAGTGTTGTCATGTGCACTTGGAGGCTATTGGGTGGACCCCTATTTCACTTGGGAGGTAAAAGGAGGTGGTTCCCATATTTCTCTTCTCCTTTGGATCTAAATTTCAGCTTATGTGATTGTAATGGTTGTAGAATTTATATTGGTTGTGTATGTATCGCCACCATTGTATGTGTTGCTAGTTTTGTTGGTGTGAATGTATGTATTGTTGAAGCCTATGTGAAGAGTTTCCATGGTTTTAAAAATTCCCTATTTCTCCTTTATTGGGGCTTGGGTGACAATGAAAAGGTTGGCTTCACCTTCTCATTGGAATAAGGTTGGGAGGTGAGTGTTGCCTATGCTCCCTTCATTGTTATTGTGATTTGGAGAAGAAGAAAATAAGGAGCTCTAAGTTGATGCCTTGGATGTAATTACATTGTGTAGAAGGCAAAGAAAGAGAGACTATTTTATAAATCTTATCTTGTCTCCACTTTTGAGTGGAGGGATTTTGTATGTTTGCATTTTAATTTGAAATATCCTTGTAAATGATTTTTTCAAAGCTTTTTGTGAGGTTTCCATGCCACAAAATGAGCATGTTTGGAAGTTGTATTTACTTGTATGGTATTTAGTTTGAATATACATCTTAAGAAAAGTTTGTAATTGATTAAAATCTAAAATGGTTCTTTGTAGTATAAATGTATAGATATTGAAAAGAAGCATTTGAATGTACATTTTATTGTTGTTATAGTTCATTTAAATCTACAAATTAAATCTAGTGTGCATGTTATTTGCAAGTGGATATTGTTCTTATTTCAAACTAGAAGTACAAGGAAATATATATTTTGTTTTCCTTTAAATGTTCTTGTTTTACCTTGTTTACTTATACAAAAGAAATGATTTATTTTTTAAAGTTCATATTTATTTTCCTCTCCCGAAATAAGTTGTAAAAGAGTAGTGTGTTAGTGTAGTAGTTATAAGCTATACCATTTGTAAAACCAAAACAAGTATACATTTAATTACTTTTAAATAAAAATATATATACTCTCCTTCTATTTCGTAATTGTTTTAAATGGAAGGAACAATACTTTCAATTACCTCACATCTAAATATGTATATAGATTTATATATTATTTATATTGTTTATACAAATAAATCTACCTAAGCTTATTATTTTGAAAATAAAACAAAAAAAGAGAAAATGTATGTATATATATATGATTGAATAAAATTAATATCGAGATAGCATTTGAATTGGTTGTGTTAAAATGTTAATGAAAATTTTCAAACCCCCCCACCACCCCCACCATGTTGTGTGGTATATTAATAATAAAAAAAGAAAGGGGGTGGGTGGCCATGGATGACCCACCCTGCCATATACAATATGGGGGGGTGGGTGGACCATGGCCGCCCATCCCAATACCCCAAAACCTTCCCAATGCGGTCGTGGCCCACAATAAAACACACTCAACGCCCTATATGAGTAATCAAACCTGTGAGTATACCACTTGTAAATACAAAAAAAAGGATATATACTTTGACATAAGAAATAAACCCAAATTTGTGTGTATCCATACAAATACAAAATAAACAAATCTCCCATAGCTTCTTGCAAGCTCCATGGCCTCCATCCTTCAACCTACAAAAGCCAAATGAGAAAATGAAAAGGGTTAGGGAAAATAAAAGAATAAAATAGATCATAAGGATTTTTAGGGATTTTTGGGTCAACCCTATATCTAAGGGCTTCCACTAATCCAATCCAAGGGTTGAGATTTGTTTGTACACATTTTATGTTATGGGTAATTTTATGGGAATTGGTAGTATACATAAAATGAATGGGGGCTAATCAATTAATGGGGGCACCTTGGGTTATCTAACTAGGGGGTTAGGCTATGTTGGGGCCTCTTTCTTTATGAAAAATAAATAAGTGAATGACATTGATTATGGTTTATTTGAATAAGCATTAGGGGTTTGGGTGTTTAAATGTATAAATTAATTGAAGGGCTTTTAAGGAAAATATGTAAGCATAAATTAAGTATTTAATTAAGAGTGAACATGGGTATTAATCACCTAGGTGAATATGATAAAATTTACTAAGGGAATGTCTTTTTAAATTTTAATAAGAACCTACATGAAATAAAATAACCAATATTACAATTAGCAAGTGGATCTAGCTATCACTCACTATCAAGTGCACTTCCACAAGAGCTTCCTAGGGCATGATTCTATCACACACACACAAGAACTACATGGAGCCTGAGACACAGTCAGTTGACCATCTGGGTCAGTTTCAATCCCTATATTGCATCTTGCTTATTTTGGATTTGATGTAGTTTGATGGTTTTGTAGGTGAACATCTCTTTACAAGTTACAAGTACATTTTGTGAATGATGTGTGACATATAGGTGACCAAAAATGATTATTAGTAACTCTTGTGAGACACCAGAAAAATTAGGTTCTGAAAATATAAGTAGTCACAGGCACCTTGTAGTAGATTACGATGCCCAAGCACCCCTGACCCAGTCCAGGTACCCTAGTCCAGCCACATCTGATAGCTCCAGATTTTACAGTGCACATTTACAATGGTCTGCTCTTCCTGCTCACGAGCTTTCAAATTTAGATCAGTGCTAGGAAAAGTGTGAAATCATCTAAGTCCTTTACTCTCTCTCTTGCACTCAAGATTTCATATTCATTAGCTTATTGAATTGTGTCAAATCTATACTTTAGCATTTATTTATTATACATGACTTTGAAATTAGGGTTTAAGATATTAATTCTATTTTTGGTAAATCATTTAGTAAACCCACATTAGATTCTCACTTCCTCCTACTTTTATTATTTTCGGATCCTCCCCCATGGATATTTCCATCTATGGATTTTTGTAAGCTAATCCTGAATGTAAGGCTAAAATCAAATCTCTTTTGGCTAATATTTACATTCCTTCTAATAATCCTATGTATCATATCTATTAGTTATTCGTATATGCATTTTATTAGCACCTTACTTCCCATATGATGTAGCTTACACTTTTTTTTTACGACAATGATCATCTTCTTTATATTCACGCTTGCATCTATAACATAGGCATTAGGTGATTACTAGTTGATACTAGATCTGAGCTCAATCTTTTTAATCTCACATGTATTCAATATCTTGGCCTTTCCTCAACTCATGTTAGTATAACATCAATTTTTATCCGTAGCTATGATTCCTTTTGCACGCTTGTGCATTGGCACTATCACCTTACCTCTCACATTTGGGCCTAAAACTGTTCCTACGTTATTCTTTGTTATTGATTCAAAACCCCAATATAATTTCTTACTTAGTTGGCTATGGCTTCACGTTATGTAGGCAATACCTTCCATAGTTCATCGGTGCATTAAATTCGTACATGATGGCTATGCATATACCATTCTTGCCAATTGTGACCCATTCAAATATTGTAACTTTGACCCACTCACTGCTCTCCCTACTCCAATTCTCTCTTACAATTACATTCATCCTCATAATTATCCTACATACCTCACTGATGAATATCAAATCACGGAACCTCCTTCCCCTACCAATGGTATGATACTTCTCTAAGGATCTATTTGTGCATTAGACATCGTGTTGTCTTCTTATTCTATTCAGGAACCCTCGATATTTGCATCTCCTCCTGTTATATGCACTCTTTTCATACATAAATCCTATTACCCTCATATTCCATTCAATCCCAATTTCTTTACCACTGGTTGCATGCAAGATGAATTTTACCAGCTTGGTTTCAAACTTCATGATCTTCACCCACCACCTTATTTTCCTCATCTTTATCATGGATGTGTCTTTGTTTCTACTATTTATGGCCTCCGAGTCTTCCATAATTTATTAGTATTCATTGCACATATTCCTTGTACCTCTCCACTTACACTTGGGAAGTCTTGGCTTGACTACATTGGTGGCATTTTGGATCATAATCACACTATTATCACATTCACCATACCTTTTGGCCAAATTTTTATTTGTAATGATTCATTTATTATCTACACTCAAAATATCACCCACTGGTATGCACACGGTTTTCTCTAACCACCTTTCACTAATGAAGAATATATTACAGGTATGCACAATCTACGTTGTAATGGCTCTTTATATGATCAACCCCACACTATTTCTTACCAATTCTTTGATTTGATTCCAATTGGATATGATATTGACAATGATGATCTTCTAGAAGATGTAACTTGACTCTTATATATCATAAAATTGTGAGGCATCATGCTTACTTCTCTCCCCCTTTTTAACATTGTCAAGTGTCTACCATTTCTACTCTTATGATTCGTGTTTCATACTTTTTGTTTCTAGGTAATCTAAAAAATGATGATACACATCTAGTATCTTCATTACCCTATGGAATACTCTTGTGCTAAGGTTCACACTTGACTGTTGAGGGCATACTACATCCATGAACCTCACATACTACACATTTCATGCTCTATACTTCATGATACATATTTCTACCATTCAATTCTAACACATCACACTACCCTACAACGTACTCTAGTTACAAGGTTCACAATCGAATGTTGAGGGTCTAAATCTAAAATGAACCTCACCACACTCACACTCTTCATGCTCCTTACTTTATAATCCTCTGCTTTCTAGTTCTAACTGGAAAATAGAGTGGCTTCCATGATGCACTCTATTCCATGGTTCATACTGTAGACACAAAATCATGCACTTGGGTACATTTCTAGGTCCTAATCACATACTAGTGTTCAATTGATTCCTAAGTGAGAAAACTAGAAATTGACAACTATCTTTGGCCTCTTAATTTGTCTTCTTATTTTCTATTTATTAACCTTTTAGACCCTATATGTGTACCCAGTCAGGTAAATATCACTTTTTATCTTTTATGACTTCAGACACCACTGCTTAGCCATGATCGTTAGTTCATTGGCACCACTGTCCACTATTGCAAAGGAGACCCTAATCCCTTTTCTACCTTACTCACCTTCTAGGGTTTTACTTCTCTTCGCTATCTTTTGGGCATCTTTATTTTCTTATGGGTCAGACCTCCTAGTTGTCAATTATAAAATTAAACCAAGGAAATCATATAAATGTCAAAGTTATGTGACCATAATAAAGGACCAAAGCTCTAAGCATTTATTATCATCACCTAAGGTTGCATCCAAAGGCATTCTAAGAGCATCAAAGCATCCATCTAGCATCATTCAAGGGATAAAGGGACTACATTTTTTGCATACACTTCATAGGAGGGGAAGTTCATTTTTCCATCCACACATCTATTTACATCTTCTACATCTAGTTATTGTTGGCTATCAAGTGTGTTGGCACAAGATCCAATCCTAGGGCATGATTCTTACACACACACCGAGAACAACAAGAACTATATGGAGTGTAATGACTTGGATCGTAAGTTAACTTAGTCAGGTGACCATTAGGGTTAGTTCGACTCCCCATTTGCATCCTTTCTTTTTTGGATTTGATGTGTTTTGAGGGTTTTATAGGTGCTCTTTCTCTTTACAGGTTATAGGTGAATCTTGTAGGACTTCAGGTGTGAAATACAGGCGATCAACAATAGGATTTACTAGCAAATCTTATGTGACATTGAAAAATCATTCTCTGATTTCTGAGCAGTCACAGGCATCCCAACAGTGGTCTCCAACACCCAGGTGCCCCATGACCTAGGTCTAGGTAGAAACCTATCTTAGGTCATAACATCCAATTTTTTGAGCTCGGTTGTAAACACTTCCCTCCTCTTGTTCACCAGTTCTTTAGCTCGACACAGTCTAGTTCCATTATCTACAAATCAGCTAAGTTCCCTACTTCCTCCTCTCTTACACTTAGGGTTTTACATTTATCTTAGCTTAATTATTCTTAGATCATTTTTAATCTATACTCTATTAGCTTATTTAGAGTAATTTTCCACAAAATTTATCCCTACATTGCAATATAGGGTTTAACATAAACTTATTTTTGGTAAATCATTTTGTGAATCCATCTTTCAAATACTTAAGGATACTTATACTTTCTTTCTCTCATGGCTCTTAAAATTCTCATCAAATATATTTGCATGATTTACTTGCTAATGTATATCTAATTTTTGAGGTAAAATTATCACTCTCTTGGATAATATTCGCATCCCTTCTACCATTTATCCATGACATAGTAATTCTCAGTCAAACATTTGTGGATGCATTCAAGCATCTCATAGGAGGCTCATTTTCCATCTCAAACAGTTGACAATCTATCTGTTTATGACATTTCTATCTCTTTATATATGAGTATGCATCACATAGGCCTCATTGGGGTGTTAAGAGAACTTTCAGTCCACAATGGATAGATTTATATTTATCCTTTATCATTCATTCATCCAATTTTAGGCCTTTTTGTAGCTAATATCAACCCAACATCTAGTCTCTACCATTCAAATGATTCTCATTTTGATCCATGTCTCCGCACACATTGTTATTTCCTATCACAATCTAGGCCTAACTTATTCCTAATTGATCTTTGTCATATTTCCACCTACTCATTCGTATAATTAATCTTGCTCGATCAGGTAGTGCATGAAGTTCATCCTATATTGCAATTATGCATCATTGTCTCTTACAGAATTATTAGACATAAGGAATTGAATATTTAATGCTCCAAATGCTGATTGGACCACCTTATCCCATTATGGATATTCATTTGACACAAAATTGCTACTACATGTTCATCTCCAAATTGCTACATCTCTTATACGTTCCTAAATCTGATTGTGATTCATGTCTAATGAGCATCATACCATCACTTACTAATGATACCATTCGTGTGCCTTAGACAAGTTCCATCCATTTTAGCAATTTAACCCCTTCCTCTCAAAATGCTATGGTACTCCTTATCCATGGGGTCAAGTCTATACATCCATATACCACCTTCTTTATCTCCTCATACATCAACCTAAAATCTTGATATTTTCTACCTGCACTTTTTCAGAATAAATAACGCTATATTTGGCCAACCCATCTAATAAAATAGCCTCTAACACTATTTGAGGTCCACCTGATGGATCCTGGTTCAAGTATGATTACACGCTTATCATCCTCATAGCTTTAGTCACATCTCAATTCATTTTTTCAAGAAAACTTATTCCCTAGATTTCATGGATTGGGACACATATTTAAAACACTCAAATTTCATCTCTTAACACACTTATGGGAAGTCATGGCTTAACTTCACATTTTGGCGCATGTAGGTGATCAAATCCATATTGACATTTCATTAAGCATAACTGCAAATCTTTGACTGTATGTTTTTATTTTTTTAGCATAATACCATTCCTTTAAGCATCACTAGATAATGATATATGAATATTACTCATTGGTATGATGATGAGGTTTCCACCAAAATTGTTTCACCGCATGATGAAGAATACATTGATGGGTATCACCACATTCACAATCTATGCTCTATGCTTCATGATCTTTACTTAGCACAACTTTCAATACCATTGCACAATTAGGTCTCTTGTTCTATCCATTCCATTCTTGACCATAGTTGAGGATGATATCTTAGAAATGAACTTGATCATTCATCCAATCATACACAACACTTGGGGGGCATCATGATTACTCCCCCTACAATCCTAGCATAGTCAGTTGACATACACATTTCTATTCACTCTATACTACGCATCTAGTATTTCATACACATCTTATGCAGCTTGACCAATATTCTTGTTTTCACTAACCATATGACACTTTCTTCTACTAGGTTGTGGATACCTAGTATGTCCTTATCTGTGAAAGTATATGAAGACTATACACTTTTCATTGTGTCCTCACAGGGTTGGGGGCGCAACCCCCGAATTTTTTTTTTACGTAAATTTTTTTGGCCTCGATAAAAATGCTTAGCATGACATCTTCAGTCCCACATGAGGCTCTTCTCATATGGGAAGTCTACATTTTTACCTTACACATTTATTAGATTTTTCCATTATTCGACAACCCATTTCTTTTTGTAAAACTGCTTAAGCAATTGATCTATACATATTTGGTTTTATGCATATGATAGAGAGATGAAAACATTGTAACAGTTGTTTCATGGCTGTGAATTCTTAGAGTTTCACAAGAGCTATAGCTCACAATGGATCTGGGTATCATATTAAGAGAGTGGTGGTTTGTACATAAAATCTGAGCAAGTATTCTATTATTTTGGACGTAATGTCCAAATTGTCTTCTATAAATACTATTCTTTATGTTGTTCCCTGCTTCATCCCTTGAAATTTTCCTTGTGAGATCTGTGAATAATTTCTGCATATTAAAGTTTCTATTGTTGCGATTCTGTGAGGGATTTGCATTCCGCATATTGCATGTTATGCCCTTTTTCCTAACACTCTGGGTATGCTATGGAGTTCACACTTGACTATTGAGGGTATACTACATCTCATGAACCTCACCTATCAGGTATCATGCTTCACACTGTTCACATTCATCTCATATGGAAACTAGTAGCTCGTATCACATGTACATCATACACACTTTACGTGCTAGCACACATTTATGATACCATTTGAACTTCTCGCATATATTACACATGTTGCACTTATTCCCCAATGACGCACTCTAGTTCTACGGTTCATGCTTGATCTGCTGAACATTCTCAATCTGAAATGAACCTCAACCCTGTAACTACTCACTCTCTAGCGCTTCAGCATGCTTTATTGATCATATCTCTCTATGTGCACACTAAAACCATTTACGGATGACACACTCTTATCTCCTATGGATCAGTTCCTGACTGCTGAGGCATCATTTATCAAATGAACCTCATACGCATGCATACATTTTTTCATCCACTCGAGCTAAGGATAATCCTTTCTCCTATCAAACTCACATTGCTTCACATTCCACTTCATCCACAAAATACTGCATATCTTGGTCTCATTTACTCTTCACCCATTCTTATGCTTACATGTACACAATTCAGCATCACACATGCTACCATCAGTAGGGAAATACTTTGGAATGTCATTGATATAACATCTTTCTATATAAACACGTGTGTTCAATTTCCTTATAATTGTGAACCAAATATTTTATGGACATAGATCATTACATGTAGCATGGATCATGTGGCACTATACCTATGTACTAATCCCTACCACATCCTGGGGACATCTACTTTTGTACTCATCACTAGATTGCTATTGTTTTGATTTATACTATTTCCCATTCAAGTAGCACACTACTTCATATCAAATTTTTCATACATCTTTGAACACATACATTTTATCTTCCTAACAAAAGCTAATGGTGCAAAATGAAGTGTAAGATTTTGCTTTATAGGATTATTTGTTACCATGGTTGTCTAGTTACTATGCTTACTATTGGCTGTCCTTGTTTTCCATTGTATGCCTTTGCATTTGCATTAGCTTCGTCCTTTATCTTGTGTGCACAATGTATGTGTTGTAAATATCTTCCCCTCAGGTAGATATAGACAAACAGAATATGGAAGTGTTCAAAGAAACTCAGACCCCAAAATTTATTGCAAATATGGCGAGAGGTAAGAAAGTGTCGAAATGGCAGGAAGTCGCGCCTTGGCGCACGACTTTCGGAAGGGCGCATGACACAGAAAGTGTCGACATGGAAAAATTCATGCCTTGGCCTCTTTTCATGTAAAGGGCGCACACCCTAGGACATTCGAGGTTTCGACATGGAAAAATGAGCCTTGGCGCAGATGTAGCAAGGGTCTGAAATGCATGACATAACCCTTTTCTGAATCACTTACATGGCAAAAGTTGTGCCTTGGCGCATTCGTAAAGGGCAGACACAGAGTGTCGACATGGAAAAATTCGCAACCTTGGCGCATCCAAAAGGGCATGCATGACATAGAGTGTCAACATGGAAATCTCTAAGTCAAATTTTCAATGAACACATGTTTCTTCTCAAAGGGATGTCGAAAACACAAATATGGATGCGCCTAGGTGCACCTTCAAGAGGCGACAAATTTTTGGAACATTCACCCTAAACCTAGACAGGAAGCAGACCCTAACCCAGATATTCAGATGGCCATAACTTTTCACAGGGAGCTCAGATTCATGCAAGGTTGGACTTTTCAGAAAGCTTACAAGGTCCTCTATGTCCAACTACGAAATAGATATATTTAATTGGGTGAGAACAAATTTCTTCAAAAATGCAAAATACAGTTTGTCACTTTTTGGGTTTGACCATAAGGGTTCTCACCTACCACCATAATGAGATGAATTAAATACAATCTTGGAGGTGGTTGGGGTAGATTTGGAATTCCTCTCTCTTCCCTTCTCTCATTCTTCCTATAAATTGTAAGGAGTGGCTTCTTTCTAAAGGTTGGACATTCTTGTTTTTCCCCTCCCTTCTTCTCTTTGGCAGGTGAATTTGTGGAGTTCAAACCTCCCATTTAAAACTGTAATGCAACTTTGCCTCTTGGCATTTTGTAGTGTATTGTATCAATCTTTGGAGCAAGTAATGCATGTCTGTGGATGATTCTCAACCCTCTCTGTGTTCATTTGCATCCTCCTGATCTTTCACTGTGAATTTGGTTATCTGTGCATGATCTTGCATTACATTTTTATGGTTTGTGTTTATTGGCAAGATAGGTGTTCTTCATTCCTCGGTGCATCACCTTTGTTAGGTTAGGTTTATTTTTATGCATCTTCTTACCCTATCTCCTTGGCAAGTTAGATTAGGTTTTTGATTAAACCCTCTACATTTTCTACGTGTGCATCTGAACAGAGGAATAGGAACCTGCCTTCATCTAGAGAGCTTTTCTGGGATTTCGCAAGGTCCCACACTTGGGAAAAGCTCCATGTTATGCAATCTCACTGAGAGTCTCAACCCATCGAGTTGTAGACGTCCAGGGGTGCTGTGATTCATCTTCAACACCTGGTTCTTGGAAGAGTGGACCCTTGCTCCACCTTGAATCAGGATTTGACAAAGTAATATTCTCTCAAAACGAAGTGGCTATTTTATTTCTGAAATATTCTATCTTACAAAGAAGTTATTGTATCATCTCTATATCTCTATATCAACTCTATGTATCTGTATGTATGTATATACTACCTATTATAAATCAAGATATCTCTCTACAGGTATATATATATATATATATATATATTTCATTCAATGATGCATTTATGACCATATCTCTTCTACTGATTCAGATAGAACCAAATAATACCCAAAATAGATGTTGAATTTGGAACCTTGTTGGACTTACAACTGTTTGATAAGTTATCCCTAGATCTTCGAGTACGAAGAATTGGACATCTTCTAATCTTCTCTTGATTGAAAGGCTCATTGATTTCTTCATCATCGGAGGTCATTAAAATAAATAGATTCCCATTGGTTCTGGAACTTTGGAGAAGTTTCAGAACTAAAAACTAAAGGGGAATGTTCTAGATCTAACCATGAAATTTCCAGAGCTAAATGCAAAAGTTTCAGAACTAAGTGCTGGAGTTTTGGATTTAAGTCTGAAAGTTTCAGAACTAAGTGACATATCTCATAAACTGTATGATGGAGCTCCGGAAATAAGTCTAGAAGTTCCATAACTAAGCCGTATTAAAGCCAATGCTCCTAAAAACATGTTGATCGCTTCATACTTTGTTCTTATAACTGATTGTGACCTTTTTTATTACAAAAACTGAATTTCCACACACTTTTTTATGAATTACAAAGTTTTTAGATGTTATAAATAAATTCAAAAAAAGATGGATAATTACATCCTAACTTATATTAGATCAAACAAAAGTCACAAAATGTAGTCAAACTTGGTAGAGAAGGACTGTAAAATAAGATCGTTTATCACACATTAACGAGACATATGTTGGCCTTATCATCTCCCCCATACTTACTTGTTTGTAAGTCCCCTTACAAAATTTACTCTTCAAATCTTTGGTTATGGATTCTACATTCCAATTGACTACTTAGGTCAAAGTTCAAATGGCTGAAATTGAATATCCCAGTGTTTTAGTTTAGAAGTACTATACCCTGATCCTTCTTCTACTTTCCTCTGCCATTCCTCAAATTGAGTTGGATCTTGAGGCTCTTTGTTCTACCATTGAGACATGGGGTGAGAAGGAGAGAAGGCCTTGTTCTCATTCCCATCCATATGCCCCTACATTTTTCATTGACCTGAGGGATTAGTGTACACAAGGCTTTAGCTCTTTCTAGGCTCCATATTAAGTTTGTGGGAGATATCAATTCTCTTCTTCTCAATACAACAGTGAGAAACTCCCATATTTTCAAATATCCATCATAAATCTCTTCAAAGTTTCCCTCTTCATAAGAGGTAAAGGCATCAATACTTTTATGTAAACTTGCCAGATAATGTGCCTTGAACCGACTATCAAAGGAATGGGATTTGAAATGTATAGCCCTCATGTAATCTAATTTTGAAGAAAAAAACAAATGCATTCAGATGGCTTTCCCCTACATAAAAATTGATCATCAAGCCCGTGTTCTTTTCCTGTATAAGATTGCAGATATAGAATTAGCAGAGAATATTTTTCTTCTCTGCACTGGCCAAGGAATAGGTTGTCACGAATTTAGATTCATATTTTATTTCATGTGGAAGGACACATGCAATTAGTGATAGCTTCCAGCGAATAAATTGTTCTTCCAGAAAGACACTGCATGCAGGAGAAGGTCTCCTGAATGTGAGTAATTTTTCACTCATTATGCAAACCATTTGTATTTTTACAAGACATTTAAATTTGTCTTCCCATTCCTTCCTTGATTTCTTCTTTTCTTCCATCTTGCTTCTCAGGTCCTCATTTGATGTTTTAAATGCATTAAGTTCCTTGCACGTATCATCCCACAACTTCCTGAGTGGAAAGTAAGTCAGTTCAGTCCATGTAGATATTGTTGATATAGCACTTGGTCTTCTAGAAAATTGACATTCTTATTCTTTTTCCATCATCTACTACTATTTGAGCATTGTCCATTCTTCAGTCCTATTTGTGAGCTGATTTGTTATTTTCTCAATGAGCATTTCCCTCTATTATAATTTGAGTTTGAGGAAGTTTAATTCCTCATCCTTCTCTATGATGATGAGTTCTGCTCTGGAGTAAAAAAGAGCCTATCTAACTTGCTATTTCTCCCCTTTTTCTGAAATTTCCTTGGGGAATGATCATTCCTCTTCCACAAAAGGTAATTTTCCTTTCTATTTCCAAGATGCCAATTCCTCTTCTTCATGTGACAATGTTGTTGATTCACCTAACTCTTAAAAATCTTGTTCTTCAAATCTCTCATCTTCTTTCTCCATCTCAATTTGGATTGGTCCAGGAGGAGTCATGGCCATGCTGCCTAAACTATCAACAGCTTATTTTTCTAACCCATCCTATTCCTCCATCTCCTATGGAATTTCCCTAGACCTCTTATGAAGTCTTCTTCTTTGAGGAGTTTCAAAATGTCCTAAAATGGGTTTCCTCCTAGATCTTCTTATGATTTTCACTTCATGCTCTAACTTAGGTGAATTGTCACTATCAGAGATAGATATTAGTTTTCCTATTATTGTTACAGAGAAGGATTTTCTTTTAAAGGAACAATAGGTTTTTTATCTTTAATCCTTCTTATAGATCTCCTTCTTTTTGGTAAATAACCCCCACCTATTTCGATCTTTTCCTCTGCAAGAGCATCCATCTCCAAATTATTTTTAGGAGAAAAAGGGGTTGGTATTACCCTCTTGATAATATCAGGGTTTTGCTTAAACTTAAGAAACTTTTCCCATGTTTCTTCTCCATTTTTCTTAGAAAGAAAATGGTGCCGGCATACCAAATGGATTAACCCATGATGTCTGATTGTTCCAACTCCCAAGGAATACCTCTGATTCATTGTCTAGATGGAGTCAAAAAGGAATCATCAAAGATTTACTGTATATTATGGTTTTGAATGCCCATACCTAAGATATATTAGCATCTCAAGGACCTCTCTTCCCACAGTTCCAAATTGACCATCGCAAGTTAAATACTTAAGTACTGAAAATGCTACCCTATGAAAGGGTTTGGGAAAGCTAGCTCTTTTGAACCCCTTGATGATTTTCTTAGTGCTATATATATATTGGGGCTCATATTCCACCTCTTGTATCAAGGTTTCCACTCAATCTGTAAGGGTTCCCTTGATAGGATTTGGGACATGTACAATCGGTACACCCAATACATTACTCATTATATTGACAGTAAAAGGAATTACAATGATTTTAACTTTAGTTCAGGATTCTTCTAAATTTACAATGAATTCCCTTACCAATTCATCATTATACCTCAAGAATGTTAATAGGAACTCCAACCACCCTGCTCATCCAAAAATGGCTACCACTTCTCCATCCGCATGAAGTTGCGTATCATCCTTTAGTTATGACTTCTTTTTAATCCCTATGATCAAAGAGGATCATTCAAATTATTCTTTCTTAAAGTTCAAAATTAGCTGTAAAACTACTATATTTAGATGTAGAACTATTGTGTTTAGCTGTGGAACTGCTGTGTTTATCTGCAGAATTCAAATATAATTCTTCTTCTTCTTCTTTGAAATTCTTCTGCAACTACTTCTCAACTTTGTTTATTCCACCCAAATGATAGCTAATTAAAAATACACAGCCACTTTCTTAATCCATCAACATCACCCTCATGATTACTTACTTTTAATCATAATGTGCAATAAATGACTCATCATACCGATTTTTTAAATCAAGTCTTATCACACATGCGAAATTTTAATTTCACCTTTAATGAGTTTAAGACATAATTACCATCCTTGCTGATGTAATCCCTCCATCTTGATGACTCATCATTCCTAAAAGTGAAAAAAGGAAAAATGGTTAGAAAAGACACCTAGAATTCAAACAAATTCTTTTTATTTTGCATTATCCATTTGTTGAGGAGACTAACCGCCATTGCTGGTTTTCAATTGATCTCTGAGAAATTTTTTTTTTGGGGGAAGAGAATGCCATTTACTAGTTTTCATTCCTTCCCTATTTATTTTTATTTTTTACTTTTTTTAGGGGGGAAGAGAACACCATTTTTTGGTTTTCATTCTCTTCCCTTTATTTTGGATCTATGCATTTGATTCTTTGATCATTTTGGAAGAACTAAGTTCTTCCATATGATAAAATTATTTGTTTGCTTCAATTTGCTTCAAGAATTCATTCCTAGTAGGAGGCTTCCTATGAAGTTTTAGCCTATATCCATTGACCAAAAGTGTCCTTCTACTTCCATAAATTGGAAGTAGATGAATAGAGCCATTGTCAAATATCTTCTCAATCTGATAGGGTCCTAACCATCTGGTTCTCAAGTTGCCTTTGGATTACAGGTACTTGAAATCAAACTTAACTCCCAATATCCTACCTTAAATTTCCTTTTCTTGATATGTGTGTCATGCCACTACTTCATTTAATCTTAGATTATCTTTTTCTATTGAAGTGATTCCATTCTCAACTCATCCAATTCATTGAGTTGAATATTTCTTTCCTTTTGTGCTACATCCAACTCAATACCCACTTTAGTTGTTATCCTCAATGTTTGTAGCTCAAATTCAATAGGTAATAAGGGATTTTTCCTTTAGACTAACTCATATGGTGAAAACCCTGTTGTAGTCTTCCAAGTTATATTATAAGCCAAGACAACCTCATGTAGTCTCTTTACCCAATCTCTTCTATCTGCTACAACTGTTTTGGTAAGGATGTTTTCCAATTCTCTGTTTGTTACTTCTTCTTGTCCATTTGATTGTGGGTGATAGGGAGATGAATTCGTATGATTGATCTGATAGTACATTGTGAAGGCTTGGATCATATTAGACATGAAATGTGGCCCCTGATATGGAACTATACTCCTTGGTGCACCAAACTTCATCATAATTTTGTGCCAAAGGAAATTAGCAACTACTTCTTCACTGGCATTTTTTAAAGCCTGCACCTCTTCCCACTTTGTCACATAATCAGTACACACAAGAATGTGATCCTTTCCTTGTGAAGGAGGACTAAAGGGACAAAAAAATCCAGCCCCCACCTTTCAAATGGTTCAATCACTACTTGAAGTTTTAGAGGAATTTCACTGGTAAAGGTTGGATGTCCCATCCTTTGATAGGGATCACACCACTTGATATATCTCTTCACATATTTATATAGAGATGGCCAATAATAGCCAGTTCCAAGTATCTTGTGAGATTTTATATTTATTGAAAAGTGTCCTCCACTTGGTTCATCATGACATGCCCTGAGTATGTCAAAGATTTCATCTTCTCTCACACACTTGCGTAAAAATAAATTAGGACCACATTTAAATAACATTCCATTTAACCATTTAAATTGTGCACTGGTTTTGATTAAATTCTTCATTTATTTCTTAGTGAAAGGAGGAAACTTCGTTGTTGCAAGATAATTTTCCATATTAGCAAACCATGGTGTATCAACTGAAATAGCAAATAATTGTTCATATAGAAAGTTTTCCTTATCTTGATCTTCCTCCCCTGTAGTGGTCAATATTGACAAGAAATTAGCTACCACATTATATTTTCCTAGAGTATTTACTATGGCAATATCAAATTCTTGTAAAAGTAATAACCATCTAATTATCCTACCTCCAACCAATGTTTTGTTCATTAAGTATCTAATTATTGAATGATCTGTATGTACAAATATTTTGCACCCTATAATATAATGTCTAAACTTATTAATTGCATAGATCACAACAAGAAATTCTTTTTCAGTGGTACTGTAATTTCTTTTAGTGTGAGTAAGATTTTTACTAAGGTAGTAAATAGCATACATTTTCTCTTCATCATATTTTTGTCCCAAAACTGCACTAATTGAGTTATTTGAGGCATATATTTGGATGTGAAAAGGTTTATCCCAATTAGGTCCTCTCAATATTGTGGTGATGATTAATTTTTCTTTAATTTCTTCAAAATCACGTTGTCACTTTTCATCCCAACAAAATTCACAATCCTTGGTAAGTAAACTAAACATGGGGGTAGCAGTTTTACTAAAATCCTTGATAAAACACCTATAGTATCCAACATGCCCTAAAAATGACTTGATATCTGTGGGGGTTTGAGAAACAGGTAAGTTTTAAATAATTCTAATTTCGTTTTGGTCAACCTAAATTCCTCTTTTTGAAATTTGGTGTCTTAATACAATCCCCTCATAAACCATCATCAAACATTTCTCATGACTAAGAGAAAAATGGTGTTGCTCACATCTTGTTAGTACTCTTTCCAAATTCTTCAAAGCATCATCAAATGTGTCTCCCTGCACAGTAAATTCATCCATGTATGCCTCTACACAATCATTTGTTAGGTATGTAAAAATTGCTAATACAACTCTTTGGAAGGTTGCTGGAGCATTACATAGTCCAAACTACAATAACCTATAGGAAAAGGTACCCCACGAACAAGTAAAGACAGTTCTTTCCTGATCCTTAGCAAGAAATTTGATTTTATTGTATCAACCAAAGCCATTCAGGAAAGAAACGTATTGTTTACCTACAAGGTTGTCCAAAACTTGATCTATGAATGGTAAGGGAAAATAATCTCTGAGTATGGCTTTGTTCATATTGCTATAATCAACAAAAATTCTCCATTTTCTGTTCTTTTTAGACAAAATTACAAGAGGAGACACCCACTAAATATCTAAGATAGGGTAGTTAAAACCTACTTGTAATATTTTTTCAATTTCTTTCTTGATTATGTCCCTTAAGGCTTGATTAATCCTTCTTTGAGGTTTCCTAACTAGTTTAATGTTTTCAGTATAGATGTGATGGGTGTATATACTTGGATGGATTATTTTCATGTCTTTATAGTCCTAAGTAAAATCTCTAGTATGATCTTTTAGAACATTGAAAAATTTAGCTTCTTTATCATTCTTCAACCATCTATTAATGTTCAAAATTTTACCTAGTTGAATCTCAGCATGTTTGGTTCCAACATGTGATGAACTGATTTTTTGAAAGGGTTCCATGAGGGTGTTTAGAGGACATGGATATCGTAATAACATATGATATGTAGTAATATCTCTAAAATTCCCTTGAGAAAGAACAATGGACAAAGGAAAGTAGGAAGAGTTATGATACTTATCTTGTTGTCTGTCAAACTCCTTGTCATTGCTATTTTCTAGAAATTCCTCACCATTTCCTGATATCTTAAAAAATAAAGCTACTGATTTCGTAGCTATTTCTTCTCCTCCCCAAGAGAAATATTATTCCTCCAGAGTGAAATTATTTGCATCGTAGGGAATTATTGTTGGTGTGGTTCTGGAGATAAGTGTTAATGTTCCGAAACTAAATTTGATGGTTTTGGAACTAAGTCCATAGGTTCCAGAACTATCCCAAATTTCTCCCAAGACAATTGGTATTCAGTCAAGTTGATTAATCATATCTTCCACCTCCAGTACATGATTTTGCAACGTTATCATAGCCAAAGAAGACTGATTTTGCTTATTATTATCACGATAATCAACCCATAATTGTTCTTGATTATTAATTAAAGGTCATGCAGAGGGATATAAGGAAATTTTCTTAGAATTATTACCATTTGAGTAATCATATCACTTGATCAACAATCAATTAAGGCAACAACTATAGCTAACCATGGTCTTCCCAAAATAATGGGATAACCAAGTGTTTTAACTTTTGGCTGCAATATAAGGAAGTCCATTGGATATTCCCATGACTCCACTGTAACTTCCACATCTTCAATAACTCTTTTTAGTTTTGCTACAGACTTGTCTACCATTTGCAATATGGTGTTAGTAGGTTGTATACCTGTTAATGTTAATGTTTTCAAAGTTTCCATTGTCATCACATTTATAGCATCTCCCAAATCAACCAAAACATTATGTATATCTTTATTCCCTATAGAGACAAAAATAACAGGACTTCCAGGATCTCTGTATTTGGGAAGTAAGATTTTTCCTGCTAATAAATAAGCAAGTTTCCCATCTAACTTAATAGTCATGGGTTACTTCTTCTTCCTTCTAGGTCTTCTTAAACATACCATTTTGATTAACTTGTTCCACTTTGGAATGTCCTTGATTTCTTGCAACACTAGTCTTTTAATATTTAATTTCCTCAACTCCTGCACCAACTTAGATTCCTTGGTCCCTATAACATCTTTAAATCTCTATGGAAATAGAGTTTCAATAGAGTCGCTATTTTTCTCCTTATCTTTTTCTTTTTCATTCTTTTTGGGAACAACCAAACTAGGGGTTTCAGTTTCCTCTATCATTTCAGTAATTATAACAAGTGGACTACTAATTATTTTTCAAGATCTTGTTTGAATATCTTTACAATCCATGACATTTATATCAAATGTTTTTTCTTGTTCTTCCCCACAGACAAGAGTTGTTTGTTTGTTTATGGGATTAGCAATTGGTTGTGCTGGTATTTGTGTTTGAACCACATTTTCAGTTTATGAATTTTGTGTTGTGGAACCCATTAGGGCTTGTTGATTCTGATTGGGATATGTCTTCCCCTAAGCATAGCTACTAGGGCTCCAGCTAGGTTCTGACCAATCATACGAGTTACTTTGACTAGAAAATGGTTGTTGGTGTCCTTAAGCATAACAAGATTGTCCTTCTCAATCACGAGGATTCCAAGTTGGTTGAGGGGCCCAAGGTGGTTGTCCCAAAATTTTTGGTATTGACTGAGCATCCCATGGCATCATCAAGGGATTAGGAGTTGACCTTGCCATGAATTTCCCTTGGCTAGGTTATCTCTCGATAAAGTTTACTTCTTCTAATGTGGATGGAGTGCTAGTTTCTCTAAGCTGATTTTTTATAAATGAAAAAAGAGAACAAACATTACTCTCATGGTCACTAGATTCACAGACAAGACAAATTCATGTTTTATCTAGAGGAAAATCTCTTATTGCATGCTTCTTCCTACATCTAAGACAATACATAGCTAATGGTTCAGTTTTAGCATTCGCTTTTGCTTGCAATCCATCCATGGTGGAGGTTAATTGAACTAGAATGTATGTTTTAAAGTTTTCCAGTTCATCCATCAGTTTGTTTATAGCCAGATTCAGAGTTTTAACTATTTTTCCTTTCATAGGTCCACCCCTTGTTCTTGAATAAATTCTACAAATGTCTTTAATATCATTCATTCTCAATTGATTAATGTTTTTGCCTCCTATTAAATCAAGGGCTTCCCTAGATTCATCATCTAGACCTTTCAGAAAAATGGTTTTTCTTAACTCTTCTTGAAGTACAAATCCACACATTTTACATACAAAGAGGAATTTTTCCAAATAATCTTCCATATTATCATCCTCCTCCTGCTTGATTTTGAAAAATTCTTCCTTCCTATTTCTCTCTCTACAATAGTCTTGATACTTGTCTAGGAAGGTAGTTTCCATTTTTGCCCAAGTGGTAATAGAATTAGATATTAATCCCATAAACCACCTCATTGCTGCATCCTTCAAGGTAAATGGAAACAACTTGAGCTTTTGATTATCTATTTTGTAATCATAAGTCTGACATAGTACTTTAAATTCAATTAGAAATTGGTTAGGATATTTATATGACATCCCTCTAAATGTGGGCAAGTGTACAGGTGAAATATTCTTCATAATTGTTTCATCATCCTCCAACCGAATGGATAGGTACATGCCCCATCAGGTTCTCTTTCACCTTCTCATGCCATCTCTACAGTATCTACCAGTCCTTTATCCCAATCAATGCGGTATGTGATCTTCTTTGGAGAAGGTGAAAATTCAGGAGTAGGAGGTTGACTACTCAATTGTGAATAAAAAATTCCTCTAAATAGGTCTTGGGATATAATCCTCGTTCCAAAGGTTCCACTTCCTTTTGATGACTGATCCAAGAATTCCAAAGGTGGAAGTTTAGCTTCTTGTCTAACAGGGGATAATGGTGCTTCCAATTCTTTGTCAACTTCCTTATTTGAATGAGAGGATGCTGATAATTCTTATTCAAATATTTTTGGGAGAAATCTACCCTTATAGTCTTTTGGTCTACTCATTAATTTTATGATAGCGTAGGGAAGATTTTTCAATTACCAAATGTATGATTATTGCTCTTGTTGACGCCTAATTAGACAATTCTAACTAGTTGATCCCCGAAAATGGCACCAAAAATGATGGGTGTCATTATTCCCTTCATTTAATCAACTTTTAGTTGATGTCATATTCAAACCAGGGGCGTGTCTGAAGCTATATGCAACAAGAAGAATCCTATTGATTTAGTAATTGAATGTAGGTATTTGTTATTTTTTTTTCTGGCGGTTTTTATAGTTTCCTTAGGGTTTCATGGCCAAAGCCTTATTATTATTATGCTACAAGAAACTTGCTGAAATAAACACTCATTACAGACATATAGAAGTAAATAGATTGTTGGAAATAAACACTTGATATAGAAGTAAACACACTTTTCTTGGAAATAAACACGGTTGAGAATGCTATGAAAAATCTTGTAAGGAAATAAAATTCTAGTCTATAACACCTATAGGGACAAGTATACAATAGAGTTCAACTTAAAGAATCAAAATCATTTACACAATTAATGGATCTACACTATTTTTTAAGAAATATAAATACTAATAAAATGAGGATCTAGGTTCTTCGAGGAGTGGTGTAACATCCCCACTTTAAGATACTAGAACAAGGGAATTTTTTTATTTTTATTTTTTTATATACAACGTTCCCTGTTATGAATTATATAATTCAAACACATGTTCAAGTTTTAATAATTGTTCTTTGTCCAAATAATGCAGTTTGGATCACACAATTTCCTTTTAAAACTAATGTTCTCTAATCACATATTTGCAATATGGAACATACATTCAGTGCCATTCAATCATATAACAGATTCCATATGCTGCTATAAATGACTCGAAGAACTACCGATCTCCCATTTTTATGGCTCAGAGTTTCAGCGATCTCTCATTTCATGACTCGGCAACTTACCGATCCTTCATGTTAATTCATGCATAGTATAATGTATATACAAGGTTCTCTTACCGTTTCCGGTTATCGAAGTGATCCATTTAAGAAGCCTATCTGAATATCTGTTACTGATATTCATCTAACATCCTGCATCATAGACTAGGTGATTAGGACAACGCAACCAGCACTTGCGATACTTTGGCCAAAGATTTTCACATGCTTTGCATGATCATATTCCTAGATGTGATACACACCAATGGAATACTTCCTTCACCTCACTTCGTCTGTTATCTAGAATGGTCTTTCCTGGTCTCTACCAGTCCTTCCAATTAAGGTCAAACTCTAACCCCCAACTAGCAATATGAACGAGTATAGGAAGTTACTCATGGTAACTAAAGATACGCAGACATACGGTGTCGTCCCCTATGACTCCATGTGTCTAGTTACCTTTAGTCCTCCGGAGTCACTCTGTATACGTGATCACATTCCTATCCCCAACCAAGAACTTAGTATCCAGCTTATGTAATCTTGATGATTTAATTCAGGAGGGTATTGTAATATGTCAGCTATAACATTGTCGTCATGGAGGCCCTGCCTTCATGAAGACACCATGTTGTAGCTGGTGTATGTCAATGTCCTACGGAATCCTCCCATCGAGAGTACACATCCAACTCAAGCGTGATTTGGTTATGATCTTAATATTTACGATCAACTTTCAGCAGCCATGCTGATACTTTATCCTCATTCTTGTTACAGTTGTATGTAGTTAAGAGATACTTAATCCGTCTTCTAGCTTACTACGCATCTCCTCCTTCGTACCAAAGGGTTGCATTTTCTCTACTTGGTTCTTTTCTTAATCCTTGGACTAAGCAGCCCATTACCGATAAACTTAATAAGTTTAACCTATTAAACTTAACCAAGTTTTTCCACAACTGTAAACAAATTTAGAATTCCATCTTATTAGATGTCATTTAAACGAGGTCTAATTCTAAATGAATTTATTCATTTATCCTCCTTAACCTTACATAGTTAAGGTCTGTTAACCATAGATAGGTTTTTCCCTTATCCTTATTTTCTGAATTTATCATTCTTGGCTATTAACGGAGTCCGAATACAAGGTTCGGTTGTTCCTAAATTATTTGATATTCCTTAGCTTTCAAGCTAATCCCGAATACCTTTCAATTAAGAGATCATGCTTACCTAAATCCTTTTTAATGTCAATTTAAAATTCATCCTAATCCAAGTATGAACTAATTGCACATTTCAATGTAAATGTTGCATTCAGCTAAAGAATAGATGTTATTTCCTTTTAAATTCATCCATTAACATTGGATAATTCCAAATCAAGGAAAAATGTTATATTCTCAAACTGATTCAACAATATCAAACTGATACAGTCATTAAAATATCACACTTGTATTTGTATTCATCCATCCGTTTTATAATCTATACATTTGCCAGTCCAAATGAGTGGACTTTGTTTATATTAAACAACATTACAACTCATAAAGATAGAAGAATGTAATTTCTTCTTTTCTCAATTCCTCGTAGAGGAGTAATAGCTATCAATTACAATCCATCTTCAGTCAATCAAAAGAAGTATCATAAAACAACCATGTCTTCGTTTATACTCAAGTTCCATCTGTAAAATTACTTGCAAGGGTCAGTTCATTGAACTGAGCATATTAAGCACTTGTCATTAAAATGAGGTGCTTTTAATTAACTGTCTCAATAAAAGAACCCTGCTTTTATGAAACGTTAATATGAACATCAATCAAGAATTAAGTATCAAAGGAATGAACACCATAACAACTTAATCATCAAATTACCATCCCAATCAGTCAAAGGATTACTGCCTTCTTTCCCAAATAATCATTACAAGAATTAATTTCCTTCAAACAATTCCAGATTACAACATTTGTAAGAACTAGGAACACAAATATGGATACTGCTGTTCTAACATAATGCTATCAATTTCATTCCCTTACATTAGTTATAATTACAAGGATAAAATTTGACTGAAAATATAAACCAAATTACTTTCCTTTCAGTTCATGCAACTCATTCGATTTCAAGTAATCAAATACTGATGAGAGAGTAAACAACAATAAAATGTAGATGCTTAACCAAAGCAATACAAAATTCGTTTCATAACGATTATAGATTTCCAACTATATGAGAGAAGAAATGATCATTATTTCAAATTATCCATCCACACTCCTTTTCCTTTCCTTATGACTGTACTGAAAATTTAATCCAGACGTGACACCAATCAATGGTAACAAATCAAAGGGAAATAAATAAAATTGTTAATCGAATCCAAGGGAGAAGAATCATATTACCTCTTTGCACTGTTTAACCAAATACCCGGTTATTTAGCATAGACATGATCCAACAATATGATTCATTCCTCATAATATAATTCCCTTTTTAAATAATTCATTCTACAGACATTTACATCTTTACAAATTATAGAGTGTACATCAACCACAACAAGTCACATTTTCATCTAAAAATGAGAGAATTCACTTTCTGTAACATCCCCATTTTAAGATACTAGAACAAGGGAATTTTTTTTTTTTTTTTTGATAACGTTCTCTGTTATGAATTATAAAATTCAAACACACGTTCAAGTTTTAATAATTGTTTTCTGCCCAAACAACGCAGTTTGGATCACACAATTTCTTTTTAAAACTAATGTTCCCTGTTCGCATATTTACAATATGGAACACACATTCAATGCCATTCAATCTTATAACAGATTCTATATGCTGCTGTAAATGACTCGAGGAACTGCCGATCTTCCATTTTCATGGCTCGGAGTTTCAACGATCCTTCATTTCATGACTCGGCAACAACCGATCCTTCATGTTCGTTTATGCATAGTATATTATATATACCAGTTCTCATAACCGTTTCCGGTTATCGAAGTGATCCATTTAAGAAGCCTATCTGAATATCTGTTACTGATATTCATCTGACATCCTGCATCTTAAATTAAGTGATAAGGACAACGCAACCAGCACTTGCGATACTTTGGCCAAAGATTTTCACATGCTTTGCATGATCATATTCCTGGTGTGATACACATCAATGGAATATGTCCTTCACTTCACTTCACCTGTTATCTAGAATGGTCTTTCCTGGTTCCTACCAGTCCTCTCTGTTTAAGGTCAGATTTAAACTTCCAATTTTTTTTTAACTAGTAATATGAACGAATATAGGAAGGCACTCATGGTAACTAAAGATACACAGACATACGGTGTCGTTCCCCACGACTCCGTGTGTCTAGTCATCTTTAGTATTCCGGAGTCACTCCGTATACCAGATCATACTCCTATCCCCTGCCAAGAACTTCACATTCAGCCTATGTATTCTTGATGTTTTAATTCGGGAGGGCATTGCAATATGTCAGCTGCAACATTGTGTCGTCATGAAGACCCCGTCTTCATGAAGACACCTTGCTGTGGCTGGCGTATGCCAATGTCCTACGGAATCCTCCCATCGAGAATACACATCCTACTCAAGTGATTTGGATACGATCTTAATAATTAAGAATCAACTTTCAGCAACCATGCTGATCCCTTTATCCTCGTTTCCGTTACAGTTGTATATAGCTAAGAGGGACTAAATCCATCCTTTAGCTTGCTATGCATCTTCTCCTTCATGTCGAAGGGCTGCATTTCTCTACTTGGTTCCCTTCTTAATCATTAGATTAAGCAGTCCGTTACCGACGGACGTGATAAGTTTAACCTATTAAACTTAGCCAAGATTTTCCCAACTGTAACTAAATTCAGAATTCTAGCTTATTAGACGTCACTTGTACGAGGTCTAATTCCTGAGAAATGTATTCATTTGAGTTCCTTAACATTACATAGTTAAGGTCCATTAGTTATGGATATACTTATCCTATATCCTTTATTCTGAATTTAACATACGAGATCATTAATGGAGTTCGAAAGCGAAGTTCGATTACTCTGAAATTAATTGATATTCCTTAGCTCCTAAGCTAATCCTGAATACCTATCAGTTATGGAATCATATTCTTCCTAATCCTTTTTAATGTCAATTAAAAATTCATCTTTACCCAAGTATGAACTAATTGCATATTTCAACTTAAAAGTTGTATTTAGGTAAGAATAGATATCAGTTCCCGTTTAGCATCCATCCAAGGACAATTAAACAATTCCAAATCAAGAAATAACATTATATTTCCAATTTAGTCTACAATATCAAACTGATACAATTATTAAAATATCAATCTTGTAATTGTATTCATCATTTCATGTCATAATCCATACATTTGCCAATCCAACTTATTGGACATTGTTTACATAAAAACATCATTACAACTCATAGATTGAAGAATATACTTTCTTCTTTTCACAATTCCTCGAAGAGGAATAAAAGTAAACAATTACAATTCATCTTTAACCAATCAAGAAGCATCAGAAAACAGCCATGTCCTCATTCTAATCAAATTCCATCTGCAAAATGATTTGCACGGGTCAGTTCAATGAACTGAGCATATTAAGCACTTATCATTAAAATGAGGTGCTTCGACTAACTGTCTCAATAAAAGAACCCTGCTTTTATGAAACGACAACAAAACTTCAATCAAGAAGTAGGCACAAAAGAGAGATCAACATAACAACTGAACTATCGAAATATCATCACAATCAGCCAAAGAACTGCTGTCCCAATTCCACATAACCGTTACAAGTCTCAATTTACAATATTTGTAAAGTTAGGAATACAAGTAGCTTACTGCTGATATAACATACTGTTATCCTTTCCATGCCTTTCAATAATAATAAATGCAAAGGATGAAACTAACTGAAATGTAAACCCATTACCTTCCTTTCAGTTCATGCATCATATTAGATTCCAAGCAATCAAGCACAGACAAGAAAGCGAACAGCAATGCAGATAGTTGCTCCTATCTAAGCACTACAAAATTCATTATTAACGAATTACAGATTTCCAACTGAATGAAAGAAGAAAAGATCATTTTTCCAAGTCATTCATCCATATCCCTATTTCTTTCCACATGACTGTCCTAAAAATGGAATCCAAACGAGACACAAATCAAGATAACAGTTCAGAGTGAAACTTACAAAATCCATTCGGAATTCACTTTCCGGCAGCAAGAATAATTTCATTTATAATCAGCTTTAAATGAAAACAGGGAAGAATTCATCATCCATATCCATACTTCATTTGAATCAGGCTCATATGAAAATCCGAAACAGGTTAGTACAACATTGTGTTTATCATAGATCAAATAGTATAAGGATGCATACCATATATTTACCGTACTAGAAGAAACCATATTTCTTTCACTGTATGTTAAACAGATAAACAGTTATACAATCATGCAATCAATTATTCACATGATTTCCTAATCCTATGGATGCATTCCGTTCAAAATAACATTTTATTCATTGCTGTTACCTACAGCAAGTCCAATAATCACCTGACTACGGATTTTACCAAATCAAAACAGCAGACAGAAGAAGAATTCCCTTCCCATAAATGATTCTACCCGAATCCATTTTTCAAGTTCATGATAGTATGCAGAACTCCAGAATGCAAAAATCAGATGTCATTACCTTTATCAAAGTAAACCGTACAGGGTGTCAAATACATGGATCTGATACAGTCAAGACAGACCCAAACAGCAAGACAAGTTCCCATGCATCTCTTCTTTTGCACAGCAATTCAAGGTCAAGTTCGCATTCACAAGACAGTCCGAACTAGAGATCGAACAGTCATCAATAAAACACAACAATTCATCATACCTTCTTCAGCAAGAAAACAACATATTACACTATAAGTTCAGAAGGAAAAACTATTTCTTTTCCAACTTTCACGAACTCTCGTATAAAACTCTAATGCCAATTCCTTTAAAATTACAAAATGCCATTTCCTTATAATCCCGAAACAGCAGAAGGAAGAGAAAAGTTTTTATTTCTTTTTAAGCAAGAAAAAGAAAGAAACAACAAAACGTGTTATCATTTCTTTCTCCAAAGCAAATTCGTATGCTCATACAAAACCCAAATGCTATTTTCATCAAAATCCAAAACAGCAGAAGGAAAAAGAATCTTATTTCCCTTAAAAATTTCAGTAAAGAATACAACTTCAAACAACTCGCACAGCCTGTGGAAATCTCATTCCATAAGTTCATTTAAAAAAAATTATCCAGTTCGAAGTATTGTTAACAACCATCTCAAAATCGATTCACTCTCAGCTGAGTATTCAAAACTATAATTTCCTATAGTTCCAGTAAAGAACATCCTCAATACTGTCAAACAAACCAACACAACACGACTGTATTTCAACTCCCTTTATACATGCAAAGACAGTTCCAAACACAACAGCAAGGGAACGATTACACAGTAAGGAGAACAACTCCCACAGCCTGTTCCGATTTCATACAACATGAACAGAGAAAGAAAATACTTATTTCAAATCCTCCATACTGTCAACAACCAATACAGTAATTCATATTCCAACTCGATTCGTGCAAAGACAAATCAAAGCCTAGCAACCAGAAGCGATTCTACTTAACGTTTCCAAGAAAAGAAAGCAAGAATCAACGAAATCCAAATCATATCGACTTGACAACAATCACATAATCCAAAACCCAAGAGCAGGGTTGTTTTAATGAGACACTTAAACAAAGCAAGAATTTTTAAAGCGAAGGGCTTAACATGCCTGTGATTTCTTTTCCAAACTTGAAGAAAACTGCGTTTGCCAAAGTTATTTCCTTCCACGGCGACAACAAGAACTCCTCAACACTCCTTTCCTCTTCAGGCTCAGCAACAGCCTCAAAATCTCCAAGAACAGTGACAAATCTCAAGAGCTGGTTCGACTGAACCAGACTAGAAAAACCAAATGCAGAGCAACTTTGCAAAGCCCGAATCGACAAAATGAAAAAAAATCAAATTCCCTCATACACTTTCCAAGGTGAGCTGGTCGCGAGGACCAAGGATAATTAATGCATTAAAGGCTTTGCCTTTTCCCAACTTCCCACGCCACTGCCAACTTGAGTTGGCGAACTCAAATTTTCAAATTTCACAAGCAAAAACCAAATTTAGCTCCACCTCCAAACAGATACCTCCGCCTCTTACCTGCCCCGCCAAACTGGCGCTGTCCACGTATGGACTTTCCATTAAATGCTAATAAATACCCCCCTTTCATCCTTATCCTCTCCCTCCAAGGGTCTGCGCGCCCCTTTAGATTAGGATTAGTTTAGGTTGTATGTTAGTGTTCAACCTAGGTCATAGTTTAGCCTTAGGTTATTAGGACTTAGGTTTATTTTTCCCCCCCTTTTTTTGTAATTTAAAAATCCACTTAGGATAGTAGTTTAGGATGCATGTTAGGACTTAGGATTAGCTTAGGGTTTAATTCATACTAACCACTAACACTAATCAACCCCTAACCCAATCTCTCAACTAACTCTCGTAACTATGCTGTGCAGGACGTTCAGTCCTCTGTATCTCATGCCAAGGCCACCCGTGTCCAGGAATTTCTTGCCTCATGAGGTTTTAAATTCGACAGTACAGGGTTCAAGGATCGAACCTTTGTCGTTGGCATTTACGTGCCAGCTGCTCATACCTGCAATCAGGCGCTGCACATTCATATCAACCTCTGGTTCGGTTCCAGAGTAAATCGACACAGAAATCACAAGAAGACCTCAGCATACTTTGGATCAATGAAATTGATTCAAGGTGTGCTGTCAATCAGCAACGAGAGTTTAGCAAGTATACGACAATTTGTCGTCACATCAGCAAACATGCAAGTACAATAACTGTTGTCCTATGCAATAAATCACAGCATGCAAGAATCCAAGTTAGCAACACATTCTCTTAAGATCAGAACATATCTTAACATGTTTGCCTTCATTTCAGCAGTTATAACAGTATGAAAAATATTCACCAAGTTAACTTACAAAATCAGAGTGTTACACTTTCCAATAGCAAGGAATAAATCCATTCATATTCTGCTTTTAATGAAAACAATGAAGAATTTATCATCTGTCTATTATATATATAATTATATATATAGAGTTCAGCAAGACGCAACGTATAACTTGCATGTTCTATCCAGTCCATTTTATAAACTGACTATTCTATTCTCATCCATATCAAACTTCCTTTCAATAAGGCACATACGAATACCAAAAACAAGTAGGTAAAACATCATATCCATCATAGAGAAAACAATGTAGAGATACTACTATGCTTTTACTGTACTAGAAGAATTCATACTTCTTACACTGTATTATAATAAGAGGAACAGCTATACAGCCGCTTTGTCAAATATTTACATGACTTTCTATACCCTTTAATGCACACAATTCATAAATAACAATTTGCACTTTGTTGTTACCTACAACAAGTCCAACCCGTAATGCACAGTGAAGCTCTATTGGTAATATTTCCAGAGTTCAACCAACAGGAAGAGAAAAATTCGTTCCTTTAATTATTTTAATAAGTAACCACCCATTTTCTTCAAAACACAATAAAAGATTCTCAAGTTGAGTTCATTTTAGAATGACAGCGCTAACCAGAGATCATATGAATCATTTCATCCTTCCATTTTTACAAAAAAAAAGCATAGCACTCAGAAATATTACACGCATAGCTAATAGGTTCCACCACTTAAACCCATATTGGCAATAGAATGATTGTTCAACAATGTCAAAACAACCTCACACATCATGTACAATTTCATTCAATATACCCATTTGCAAAGAAATACCCAAATCGAGTTCTTTCTCAACGGACATTTCAACCCGAAAATATCATTCTCCTATTTCACAATGATGCGCAGAACTCAGAATTTATTCATGCACAGCTAAAGTATTCATAAGCACAATTTCAAAATAAAAAGAACGAATCCCCAATATTGTCAAACAAATCAACATAACATGGGCCATATATTCAACTCAATAATTATGCAAAGAATTTTTTAAGTCGCAACAGCAAAGAAAAACGACTCTACCCAAAATCATCTCAATCATGACATCCAAATCAAATAACTGAAAGCCCTCATCAGAAGAGCAGGGTTGTTTTAATGAGACGATCAAGCAAAAGTAAGCAGTTTAAGGAGAAGGGCTTAACATGCCTATTAATCTTCCTTGAAGCTCAAAGAAAACCACGCCCACAGGAGCTATTCTTCTCCATGGCAACAGTAGTAAAGCTTCCCAACAGTCACCTACCTCTACAGGCTCAAAAATAGCCTTTGATTTGCCAAAGAATAGAGACAATGATCAAACACAGCTGGTTCAACAGAACCGTGAAGAAACAAAATGTAGAGCAACAAAATCCAAATGCACACAGTAATAAACAATTTTCCTTTTTCCTCTATCCTCTTTCCAAGGTGAGCTGGTCGCTAAGATCAAGATAATTAATGCATTAAATGCACTGCCTTTCCTCATTCCTCACGCCACCATTGACTTGGGTTGGTGAGTTTCCAAATTCAAATTTTGCATGAAATCAAAGTTTAGTCTCATAGCTAACTGGATGCCTCCATCTTTTCCATGTTCCTGCCAAACTTAGCGCTGTCCAAGCAAGGACCTCATTTACTGTCCCATTAAACTCCTACCTTCCCTCCTTATCCTTTCCATCCACATGGGTCAGTGCGTCCCCTTCCTTAGGTTAGGATTAGTTTAGGATTTTAATAGTGTCCATATCTAGGTCATTCACCTACTTCATAGGTTAATAGGATTTAGATCTATTTTCACCCTTATAAAATTTAAAAATCCATATAGGATAGTAGTTAGGGTATAAGGTAGAACTTAGGGGTAGGTTAGGGTCTTAGTCCCCTAATACTTAATTAATTAGTTTCCAATCAAGTCCTTCCGACTGACATTTATATTCAACACTATGCAGGAAGTTTTGTCCCATGTTCCACGTACCTGAGCCACCTGCATCCAGGCCTTTATCACCTTACGTGGTCTAGTGTTACAACAGTGTATGGTTCGAGAATCGAAAATTTTCCATTGGCATCTACGTGCCAGATATTCATACTTGAAATCAGGTGTTGCAACATTTATATCAACTTTCAGTCTGGTTTAAAAGTAAATCCACAAAGCAATCACAAGAAGGCCACAACACACCTTGGATCAATGGAATTGATTCAAGGTGTGTTGTCAATCAGCGAATAGAGTTCATCAAGCATACGACAAATCTGCTGTCACATCAACAAACATACAAGCAATAATAACTGCTGTCCCAAGTAAATAAATTACAGTATATAAGGGTCCAGATTAGCAACACATTCCTTTAAGATCAAAGATATATCTTAACATGTTTGTCTTCATTTCAGCAGTTACAACATTATGAAAAGTAATCACCATGATAACTTACAAAAATCAAGGCGTTACATTCCTCCCTTCTTAAAGAATCATCGTCTCGATGATCAAATTAACCAATTCAAGGAGTTTCTAGGACAAAATTCAGTTATTTTCCTTCCATTCATAAGTTCATACCAAAAATAGATTCACTCTTTAAAACAGTGTTTTAAGACAACTGTAAAATAGACCAATAAGTGTCTAAATTTGGTAGAATTATCAGTTTTTCGAATTTCAATTTCGATCAAACAAGTATGGAAAAGCATATCTCATTTCTTTGAGATTTTCCCAAGTTGCACTTTCTTCGCTAAATTGGTCCCACTGGACCTTACATTGATTCACTTCATGATTTCTTAAGTACAACTTGTGAGTTCCCAGCACTCGAATGGGCTTAACCACGATTATTTTTGGGTCTTGGACCTGCAAGGAATTCCAATTCAGCACATGTGATAAATCTGTTACATATTTCTTAAGCAAAGAAATATGAAAAACATCACGCATTTGTGATAAAGCAGGAGGTAATGCTAGACGATAAGCTACAGGGTTGATTATTTCAACAATTTCAAAAGGTCCCACGTATCGTGGCAACAACTTGGCATCCTTGCCAAAAGTTATTGAGCTCTTTTATGGCTTAAACCGAAGAAAGACCTTCTCTCCCAGTTTATAATTCCTATCAACCCACTTTAAGTCTGCATAACTCTTTTTCCTATTGGCAGCCTCCTTAAGATGTTCCCGAATCATTTTGATTTGTTGTTCCATTTCCATGAGGATTTCTGGCCCAATTACCTCTCTGTCCTCTACGGTGTCCCAGCTAACATGGGTTCTGCATTTTCTTCCATACAATGCTTCAAAAGGCGCCATTTTTAAAGAGGCATGATATGTATTATTGTAGGCAAACTCAACCAGCGGAAGGTATTCCTCCCATTTATACTGCTGGTCCATGCAATACATTCTTAACATGTCCTCTAAAAATTGATTGACCCTCTCAGTCTGTCCATCCGTCTCCAGATGATATGTAGAGCTGAAATTTAATTTAGTTCCCATGGCTACATTAAGCGTTTGCCAAAACCTTGATGTCATCCTCAGATCTCTGTCCGATATGATTAATTCAGGTATTCCATGCAATCTAAAAATTTCATGTACAAATATTCTTGCTAACACTGGTGCATCGTCTTTCAAATTACCAGAAATGAAGTGTGCCACTTTGGTTAATTTGTCGATGACAACCAGGATAATATCATGCTTATTCCTTGACATAGGCAATCCTTGAATGAAATCCATCATTATCACTTGCCATTTGTATTGTGGAATGTTGTGGGGATACAATAATCCAACGGGATGCATATGTTCCACCTTAACACGCTGACATTCTAAGCAGTGTGTTACAAATTCCACCACATCCTTTTTCATTCCCTTCCAGAAGTATTGCTGCTTAAGATCAGCAAGCATTTTCGTAATGCCAAGGTGTCAAGAAAAAGGTGAATTATGAAATTCAGTTAACAATTTCCTTCTTAAGTCATTTTCCAAAGGTATATATACCCTGTTTTCGAATCTCAGAATTCCTTCATTGTCGAAATGAAATCCCTTATACCTAACATCCTTTGGATCTGCAGCAAGTGTTGTTTTGACTTGCTAGAAATAAGGATCTGATTCCAAGGCATCTTTCACCTCATCCTTAAACTGAGTTCTTAACGTTATAAGAGAAGAGATATGCTTCCTTCGAATCAGAGCATCTGCCACTCTATTTTCCTTGCCTTTGATGTAGATTATATCAAAATCATACTCAGACAGAAATTCTAACCATCTTCGCTGCCTTGCATTCAGATTTGGCTGAGTAAAAATATACTTCAACCCCAGATGGTCAGTTTTTAACTCAAAAAGTTTGCCTAAAAGGTAATGTCTCCACATTTTAAGTGCATGTACAATGGCAGCAAGCTCTAGGTCGTGTGGAGCATAATTCTGTTCATGTAACTTAAGATTTCTGCTTTCATAAGCTATGACATGGTTATTTTGTAACAAAATACCTCCAAGGCCTTCTCCCGATGCATCTGTTACAACCGTAAAATTTCCATTTGGGTCAGGTATAGTTAAAATAGGTGCTGTAGTCAATTGTTCCTTTAAATTTTTAAAGGCAGATTCACATTTGTCAGTCCAGACAAATTTCTTATCCTTCTTTTGTAGTGAAGTGATTGGGGCAGTAATTTTTGAAAAGTCCTTAACAAACTTTCTATAATATCCTGCCAAGCTCATGAAGCTTCTTACTTCATGCACGTTCTTAGGCGCAGGCTACTCGGTTATAGCTGTGATCTTTGAAGGATCTACAGCTATTCCATTCTTTCTTATAATGTGTCCCAAATAATGCACCTTTGCATCATAAAAGAAACATTTAGATAGTTTACCATACAACTTCCTCTTTCTTAAAACTTCCAGCACTATCCTTAAATGTTCTTGGTGCTCTTCGACATTTTTAGAGTATATAAGAATGTCGTCTAAGAATACAAGCACAAACTTGTCTAGGTATTCTTGAAAAATATTGTTCATCAGATTCATGAAGGCGGCAGGTGCATTGGTCAACCCAAAAGGTAACACCATGAATTCATAATTCCCGTACCTCATTCTAAAAGTTGTTTTATGAATATCTTATTCCTTTATTCTCAGCTAATGATACCTAGATCGAAGATCTATTTTTGAATAGACTGATGCTCCTCGCATCTGGTCAAATAGATCATCAATCCTAGGAAATGGGTATCAATTCTTAATAGTTGCCTTGTTCAGCATTCTGTAATCAATGCACAACCTTAATGTGTCATCCTTTTTCTTTACAAAAATTACCGGTGCTCCCCATGGTGAGACGCTCGGTCTTATCAACCCCTTAGTTAAAAGTTCCTATAATTGAGCCTTTAGCTCTACCAACTCGAGGGTGGTCATTCTATAAGGTGCCTTAGATATGGGTTCAGTACCTGGCTTGATTTCTATTGCAAATTCAAACTCTCGTTTGGGTGGAAGACCTGGTAATTCCTCCGGAAACACATCACTAAAACCCCTTAACAATGGATATCTTTCCATGAAATCATTATCTTCCTCAGAATTTTCTGTCATTTTTACTGCATACAAGGTGCAGCCTCTATTTTTAGCCCTTTTTAGTTGCATAGCTGTCAGTTCCCTAACTGCAACTTCACGTTTTACATCTTCAATGACTGCTGCTTTCTGTAGGTCATCAAAACAATAAATTTGTTTTTCATAACATTCAACCTTTGCCTTATGTTCTGCCAACCAGTTAACTCCAATAATGATATCATATGATCCTAAAGGAGTGACATACAGGTCAACTTCGGTGGAGAAACTGGGCAAGTCAAGAATTGCCCCAAAAAGGCACATTTCGACTATATGGACAACATTATTCCCATAATGCACTGTCCATGTTTTATCCATTCGTTCAGCCTTTCTTTTTAATTTCATTGCAAGTTTAGTAGAAATAAAGCATTCAGTAGCTCCAGTATCAAAAAGTATGACTACAGGTGTACCGAATAACTTACCCAGAACTTCTATAGGCATAACTTGCTTTTCAGCTTGTCTGTTAGCCACTGCAGCGTGTATCCTATGCTGCTAATCATGATCATCCTTCTTCAGAGGAAAGTGATTCGCGTAGTGGTCCTTTCCACAGTTGAAGCATCCTCTAACTGGCCCTTTCCTAGGCTCAAATTTGTTACCAGCTTTGAAGTTATCATTCTGGCTTCCATAGGACTTTTGTCCATTGCCACTAACTTTTACGAAGCTGTTCCACACACTATTTACAGGTTTTTTCATTACAGAATTCTTGTTGTTACCTACAACAAAAAAATTTTTCACACCAAACCTTTTCCAAGGCCCCCTTTTGGGTGCAAGAGATGAAGAAGAATTGGGAATCCCCTTCCTTATCTCTTCCCTATGAGCAAAAATTTCTCTCAATTTCTGTTCGTGTCTTATTGCCTTTTCGACAACTCCTTCCATGGTGGTTGGGCCGTGGACATCCACTTCACCACCAATAATGGGATTCAGTCCCATTATGAACTTCTGTATTATGAACTTCTCGTCTGCTTGGTACTGCGGTACATACTTGAGGAGTTTAGCAAACCCTTCCCAGTATTCTGTCACCATCAGCCTTCCTTGCGACCAGTTCTGAAATTCAGTCATTTTCCTATCAAAATAGAGTTGAGGCAGCCATTGTTGCCTAAAGTAACCCTTAAATTGATCCCAAGTTATGTCTGATTCGACAATATTCATCTCAACCTTACGGTTGTCCCACCATGATGATGCTTCATGAGAAAGCTGATATGCTCCCCATATCGCTTTGGTCTCCTCAGAGAAGTTTCTTATTGCAAAGTATTTCTCCATTTCACTGAGCCAATTCTCAGCTCCGTCCCCAAGGGTTGTTCCATCAAAATTTGGAGGACTTATTCTCTTTATGTCATTTGTAAGTTCAGCTGCTAATCTTTCCCTTTTATTTTCAGGATGATTAGGAGCATTCACATTACTATTATCAACACCCGGATTCCGTCCATTGGTGTTTTCCACAAGAGCTAGCTGATCATTTATACCAGCTTCTTCCTCCTCCTCTTCATTTCCCATTGACTGTTGCTCTAGAACAGTCAAACGATTTCTCGTATCTAGTAGGGCAACAAGGATTTCATCCAGCTTTTGAGTAGTAGCTGCCTCTCCACCCAGTAACGGGTTGTTCACAGCATTCCCTCTTGTTCTGACCATTTTCTGTTCAATAAGAAAATGTAATCCTTATTAATATTGTGGACTCATTAGGTCTAAGAGTTGCAACCTTCAACTCTGATACCAAGATGTAACATCCCCACTTTAAGATACTAGAACAAGGGATTTTTTTTTTATATATACAACGTTCCCTGTTATGAATTATATAATTCAAACACACGTTCAAGTTTTAATAATTGTTCTCTGTCCAAATAATGCAGTTTGGATCACACAATTTCCTTTTAAAACTAATGTTCTTTGTTCACATATTTGCAATATGGAACACACATTCAGTGCCATTCAATCATATAACAGATTCCATATGCTGCTGTAAATGACTCGAAGAACTACCGATCTCCCATTTTTGTGGCTCGGAGTTTTAGCGATCTCTCATTTCATGACTCGACAACTTACCGATCCTTCATGTTAATTCATGCATATTATAATGTATATAAAAGGTTCTCTTACCGTTTCCAGTTATCGAAGTGATCCATTTAAGAAGCCTATCTGAATATCTGTTACTGATATTCATCTGACATCCTGCATCTTAAACTAGGTGATTAGGACAACGCAACCAGCACTTGCGATACTTTGGCCAAATATTTTCACATGCTTTACATGATCATATTCTTGGATGTGATACACACCAATGGAATACGCCATTCACCTCACTTTGTCTGTGATCTAGAATGGTCTTTCCTGGTCTCTACCAGTCCTTCCAATTAAGGTCAAACTCTAACCCCCAAATAGCAATATGAATGAGTATAGGAAGTTACTCATGGTAACTAAAGATACGCAGACATATGGTGTCATCCCCTACGAATCCGTGTGTCTAGTTACCTAAATAGTCCTCCGGAGACACTCCGTATGCATGATCACATTCCTATCCCCAGCCAAGAACTTAGTATCCAACTTATGTAATCTTGATGATTTAATTTGGGAGGGTATTGTAATATGTCAGCTATAACATTGTGTCATCATGGAGGCCCCACCTTCATGAAGACACCATGTTGTAGCTGGCATATGTCAATGTCCTACAGAATCCTCCCATTGAGAGTACACATCCAGCTCAAGTTTGATTTGGTTATGATCCTAATATTTAAGATCAACTTTCAGCAGCTGTTGTCTACTAAAAATTTCCCGCTCTGATAAGAGTAAATTTCCAAAATTTTGAGTTTAAGTGTTTTTCTCTGAAATGCCTAAGTCGTGAAATTGAAAAAATATGTGTTTTGGGTCATTTTGTGTGATTTTCGGGCCTGTCGGAACTTTTTGTCCCATCTGTCCCAAGTACGAAAATGCACTCTGTTTCCCGATCGGCCGAAATCCCCGAAGCTGTCCCATTTTCGGGCCCGTCGGAACATTTTGTCCCAAGTGTCCCAAAACTTATTTTGCGTGTTGTTCCAATTTCGGCCGAATCATCCTTCCAGCGTACTTCGCACTTTCCTGTCCCAAATGTCCCAAAGTTAAAAAGTGTGATCTTTCCCATTTTCGGCCGATTTTCCCGAACCGCATCCTTCGCGCAAGGTTGTCCCAACTGCCCCATTTTAAAAAGTGTGAGCTTTCCCATTTTCGGCCGAGCCGGTCAAGTCGCGTACTTCGGAACTTTTTGTCCCGAATGTCCCAAGTCCAAACGGGCCCGCTGTTCCAATTTCGGCCGAAACACCCGAACCGCGTACTTCGCACATTTTCATCCCATTTGTCCCAAATGCATTTGTGCGTCCTCTCCCTGTTTCACCCGAACCGGCCGAGCCGCGTGTTTCGCGCATTCGCGTCTCACATGTCCCAAGCGTACCAAGTGTCATTCACACTTAGTTTTTCCCGCTCACTCCGAGTATGATGCTTTTCAAATTGGTGGTTGTGTATTCAATGCGCATTAAAGTCATTCCTCTCTCCAAACGGCTATATAACGAGCATTACCCTTTGCATTTTTCACATTGCTTCCATGCTATCTTTTTCTCGAACCCTTGAAATTTGAAAACCTGCGCGATACCCCTCCATTTGCAAATTCCTTCCAGAAGTCTAGGTTGCAGCTCCGAGACTATCACTATGAAGATCAAGTTCCAGGGACAGGAGCAAATTTCTCCGCTTGAGTCTGCTGTTAGCAATATAGGGGACAGCGAAGCTCGTCATCTCGACTTCGGTGATTTTTGGGCAAGAATGACAGATGCAAACCCTACACCAATGGCACAGATGATTAATGATAGTGGTTTAGCTTTTGCCGGAGGATTCCCAATCTTAGTACAGTGTGCTGATACAGTGCTTTCATGTGGAGCTCACTTCGACCCCGCTTCGAGCGAATTGACAAATGTACATGGGGAACTCATTGCCAAGCTGGACGCTGCCGCCATTGGCGCTGCTCTGAGGATTCCGGAGATGGACAATGCTATAGTCGTCTCCCGGGATCAAGCACAGGCTATGTTCGACCAAGACAGTGACAAATATAAGGCGCGAGTGGCGAAGTCTTGGTTGAAGAACCCTAAGAAAGGTGCTTCTCACCTAACCAAAACCCTCTTCCGAGCAGATTTCAACAAAGAACTGTCAGACTTCATAATCCTGCTGGCTCGGGTTATGGGTTTGCCCTCCACCAATGAGTTTCATTTCTGGATGTGCCCGCTCATCAGCATGGTGTGCGAGGGAACACAAAATATCAACTGGGCAGAGATCATCAGTATGAATTTGGCGGAGCAGCTATCCAACGTCCAGCAAACAAAGAAGTTCTATATGACTTCATACCTGATGTATACCCTAGCAGCATCCAGGCAGTGGTTTGGTTTCTCCTATATAGATGCACACAAAGATGATCCAGTGTATGCCTATTGCCCGCAGTTCACCTTGGAGACCAGCAACCGCAATTTCAGAAGGGTCAATGATGCTTTCACCATGTACGTGGTCAGATTGCTCGAAGGTGATACTGCAAGAAGGTTTTCAGATGAAGCCATGAACCTGATATCGCAGTATGGAGCCTATTTCATTCAATTCAGGAAATTTTCCTATATCAGGCTTGCTGGCTATGAAAGCACTCCTCTGCGGCTTCCCATGTTCTGCAATGACAAAATGGCCTTGATTGAAATATGCAGGCAACTAGACAAGTTGCACAGAACTTGCAGAGACAAGAAGATTTCTGGCTTGCACTTTCCCATCTCTCTGGGAAACTACACATGCAAAACAGCTCTGGATGCTCAGAACATAGAAAGAGCCCTGGTCCCTATCACTGTTCATTTCTTCAAGCCAAGAACCTGTTTTGACTTGAAGAAGTTCATTGAACAGAACATCAAGATAGTCTATCATCATAGGGCAGATACAGAAGACTACTGGGCTGACTGTGCAGATGATTTTGAAGCCAGAAGAAGGCATTGTGGCAGGTTCTCCCTGCAATTGATCCAAGAACTCAGTCTGTACCAAGTTCCTGAAGGTCTCCAGGATGACAATTCTGATCTATACTCTTATGAGTATGAAAATGTGATTAAGCACACCCCTCTGGAGGACCTGGATTGGAACAGGAAAGAGAGAGATGATCTGGCTGAGATTCTTGCTCCAGTCTTAATCAGGACTAGGGTCTGGTTCAGTAAGAAGATCCGAGAATTCAAGAGGCACTCAGGAGAATCTAGCTCCAAGGATGATTCGACACCCATAAGAGAGGCATCAGTTCCAGAGTCTGGAACACCAGTGAAAACCCCTCCTGCCTCAACAGCTCAGGGACCTGTAGAATCTACTCCTTCTCCATCTACCCAGGTATACAGGAAGAAACTCAAAGAGGTAAAGAAGGAACCTGCAGAGAATGATCCTCCAAGAAAACAGGCAGAGTTGCCTATAGGGCCAGAGAACATCATTGTTCTCAGTGAAAGTGAAGAAAGTGAGATGCCAACTCCTGCAAATGTTCCTGAAGATCCAGCAGATAAGGACAAGGAGGTCCAGAGCACTGAACTTCCAGGTGCTACTGATTCTTCTACCGCCATTGCCTCCAGTGCTCTACTCACGTCTCAGCTTGAGTCAACAGCTGCGCAGACCCTGAGTGTCATGAGCTCCCTGTCTCTTGGTCCCCTTGCTTCTCCTGCAGATTCTTCTTCCTCTTTTGCTTGGGTGCAACCTCTGGTTGACAAAAGGAAGAGGAAATCCTCCTCTCAAAGCTTGGGACCAAATTTTGATGCTGTAGCAGCCTTGTTGGGCACCACTCCTTCTCGTGCCAAGAAAGCCAGAACCACCTCCAGAATTGTGTCTGATGCCCAAGGTCAGCAATTCTTGGAGATTGCTAAGCCTACAGTAGACAAATCAGAATCAGACTTGCTGACATCTGACTTAGAGCTTTCAAGGATCCCTATGGGAGAGTCTACTCCTGAAGGTGAAATTCACAACCTCCAGGAAACAGTCACAAGAGTCATTGGAAGGGTAGAGAAAGGGCAGCAGACTATTGAACAGCTGGAAGAACAAGCCCAAGTTCTCACAAGTTTTATCAAGTCACTCTTGTCTAAGGACAAAGTTTTGGACCCTACCCCCTTGACTGCTCTACCGCCTCCTGTAATTCTAAGCCAAGATGAAGTGCAAAGTATTAAAGATATGCACAAGTATTCTGTCTATGGCAGAGCTATTGAAGCCATGGTGGATGACATGCTTGTTGCTGGGCTAAACTTCATCGATGAAGCTTTTAAACTACATGGAAAGGTAGACAATTTGCAACAGAAGCTATCCTCTACTATTGGGGTTATGGATAAAGAACTTAAACTCTGGAGCAGTTGCATTGTAGACCTTCGCCTCATGGGACAGACAGATGAGAACATCTTACTGGCGAATAAGATTTTCGATGATGCCAAAGACAATCTATCAAAATCCTGGGTCTACAGCGTAGAGTGGAAAATCAAAGTCCTGGAGGAAGCTGTGGGAGAAATGAAGAACAGCTGGCAGAAGGGAGAAGCTTTCAAGACACTGGCAGCTGCTGCTTTCAAAGATATACATTGTCATCTTCAAGATGAAAACTCTGGTGTTTCCTTGTCCTTGCAAGAAATCAAAGCTCAGTTCAGAGCTTTTGTCAAAGATCATCTATTCAAGGAAAGCTCCATCTCTAAGGAAAAGATGAAGGAAATTTGTTCTCTTCAGTCTGCCATTGAAGAAGCAAACAAAGATTATCATACTCACGTCGAGTTTGATAAAGAGATGGAGAAATGTCTGGGATTTTGGACTCAGTCTGCAGCCAACACGTCAGTCCCTCGTGGCAGAGATATAGCTGAGTCATTGAAGAAATTCAGGCAGCGGATTCTGAAGACAGTGGGTCCCTCCCAGTAGCTGGCCACCTGTCTCCTTCTCCTTTCTTTTCTCTTCTTCCCTTTCTTTTCGTATTCTTTGTAATTAGTTAAGGTATTGCAACTGGCGGTCCTTAACTATTCTTTAGTTAAAAGAAACGGTTACGAAGAGTAACTGACTTGTAAGCTATATAATGGCCTTTCCACGCCATTTTGAAAAGGAGGAAGAACTTGGAATATTTGCTGAAAGTGTAAATAGATCTTAAAGAAATCAATACAAAAGGGCTTTCCATTCTTTGTCTATCTAATTCTTGTTATCTCTGTGTTTTCCTTTAATATTGTGAAGATCATTTTGTTCCTAACTCGTTAGTCTCTCTGATTGCATACTGTTCAGTTTTGCAAATACAGTGATCTTGTACAACCAAGAAGGAACTTTGTGTCCTTGATTAATAAATCTGAAGAAGGTTATTTATGGAACTTTGTGTCTTTAAATTTAATCTCATTCAGCCAACGCAAATGATCTTGTCTTAAATTCTTTGAAGCTTCGCATACACGAAGAATTATTCTGCTATCTATAATTCTGAATGTTGCTATTCTGCTCATCTCCTTATTCCCTTTCCTCAGTCCTTGTGTAATTGATGATCCTTGTGGAAAACACTTTCGTAAAATCCAAGTTTGACCATAAAACAATGTTCTGTACATTTGTAAATAAGTTCGTTTCTGAATAAGGGAACCTCTCCCATTAAAGAGGAGGGACTTCTTGTCCCCTGACTGTTGCTCTTCTAAAAAGTCCTATTTGACGACCAACAGTTTTTGGCGACTCCGCTGGGGAAAATCGCATTCCAGTACTGCAATTTTTTCGATCATCCTTTGATCTGGCGACTCCGCGTTTCACTCGAGGGAGAAGGACCCTTGGTATCGAAGATTCTCAGTTTCAGCTTTTGGAGCAACAGGGTTTTCCTTTCCCTTCAAATAGAAGAACTCGTTCGACGAGCACTCCGCCTGTTCAAGATAGAAGTCCTACGGGTGGTATTCCTTCAGAGCCTGCTAGTCCCAATCTACGAGCTTTGATCCTTGCTGGTGTTAAAGTTCCCCTCCAAGCCGTATTTCCAAGAATGGCGGCACAATTGCCATGGGGTCAACGTGTCGGGCCCCTGGCCCTTACTCAGCCTTTGCATGAGTTACCTAGAGGTAACCGAAAGAACTTCCCCAAGTTTAGAGGAGATGGCAAAGTACACCCTGATGAACACATTGCAGCCTTCATAGTTGCATGTGGAGTCTTGGGAGTTGAACATGAAGACGTCTCAGTAAGGCTGTTCGTTGAGACGTTACAGGATAATGCTGCTGACTGGTTCTATCACCTTCCGGCTGGTGCCATCACCGACTGGAATACAATGAGAACTCAGTTCGAAAGCCGTTTCAAGCCGGCAGAAGATGTGCATGCCCTGCTTGCCCAAATTTCTCAGATAAAGAAAGATCCATCAGAACCCATGAGAGAATTTGTGGCTCGGTTCAACAGACTGATCAACAAAATTCCTGTAAATACTCGACCGGTTGATCAAATTCAAAAATGTTTCTTTCTAAATGCTCAAACGCCCAAAGTCAGTTATGCTCTAAGAAGGGCTAATCTTGGAACGTTAATTCTGGATCAAGAACTGGCTGTTAGTGTCGAGGATGACCTGATCATGTCAGGGAAGTTGAAGAGAGATCCTCCCAAATCTAAATCTGCTGCTTCTTCCTCTTCCACCTCTGGACCCAATACTGATCCATTAGTCCAGAAACTTGCAAATGATCTAGTAGCTATAAAGAAACAATTGGCTCAGCATGCCCCGTATGCAGATGTTCCAAGAAGAAATTTTCAGCCCAGAAATCGTTTGCCTGCTCCTCACACAAGACTAGCACTTGAAGGTCCTCCTGTCAAAGTTCCTGTGAATGCAACCTGTGAAGTTGAAGAGCCAGATGATGATGTGGACGATGAAGCTCGTGAGGAGTTCCTGGAGGAATTTGATGATGAGGCGGAAGAACTCGAAGGATCTCGGGTTAATTTCTTTACCACCGAAGGCACTGATGATGGAGATAACTATGATGAAGTGGTAGCAGATATGAACAGTGAATCATTTGCTGTCATGACTCGAGAACAGACAAGGCAGAAGGAGAAAGTAACACAGCCCATGAAGAAATCTAAGGAGCAGCCGGCAACTATTCCTGTAATTGCCAGAAGAGGATCTCCTATCCCTACCTCATCTGCACCAAAGGTAAGTACTGTCAATCCTGCTACCAAAGTTGCTTCTTCTTCTTTTTCTCCTAAGGTTGATAAGCCTAGAATTTCAAATGATGATGGCCCATCCACCTCTGGATCCTTTGATATTGTGGATCATCTAAAAAGGACTAAGGTTTAAATTTCAGAAGCTGAATACTACCAAACCCATCCCAAAGCTTTTGCCAAGATGATCCAATTTGTAAATTCCCATTCCAAGACCACCTCTAAAGGCCTTTTGCCCACTCCTCCTTCTATACCACAGCCTAGTCTGGTAGCTGCTGTCACCTCGCCTGGTGACAAAATCAAGCCTTTTTATGTAACACTTCTTATAGCTGGCCATAGGCTCAGTAACTGTGTCATAGATTCCGGAGCCTCAGATAATGTGATGCCTGCTAAGGTAGCTCATGCTTTAGGCTTGACCCTTACTCGTACTTATGGATCTTGCTACTCCATGGAAAGTAAGGAAGTGCCTTTGGTTGGAAGGATTAAAGATGCACAAGTGGCTTTTGCTGCTTTACCTGAAAAGAAAGTCTTGGCTACCATCCTAGTAGCAGACATTCCTCCTTCTTACGGAATGTTGCTAAGTAGGAACTTCTGTAAAGATGTGGGTGGAGAGATTCAAATGGATTGGTCACACGCACTCATACCTGTCAATGGACAAATGAAGAAGTTACTCCCTGAGAAACAGTCTGAGTATATTGTGCAGAAAACAGATGATCCTAAGGCACAAATACTCTATGAAGACATAGGTCATGGTAATTACATGATTCTGTCCCCTGATGAAATCCAACCCTCCAAAGTATCACCCAAAGATCCCAATGGTGTTTGGATTTTAGAATTTGATGGAAGTTGTTCCTCGGCTGGTTCTGGAGCTGGTGTCCTGCTAGTGTCACCTGAAGGCTGCCTACACCCTTTTTCATTTAAGTTGCAGTTCGAAAACACTAACAATACAGCAGAGTATGAGGCTCTCATTCTTGGACTGCAAGTGGCCAAAGAACGAGGTGTAAAAAATCTTCTGGCTCGTGGTGATGCAGAGCTGATTGTGAAGCAAGTCAGAAGCCTTTTTCAGGTAAAAAATGGGAGGCTGAAGCATTACCGGAATCAGGTTTGGGATTCAATTGAATTCCTTGATGCTTTCTCCATTGAAGCAATACCCAGAGAAAAGAACAGCAGGGCTGATTCACTGGCTGTCTCAGGGTCATTACTGATTCCCCATCCTGAATTCTCTCAGGATAAGTTCACTATTGAAATGGTCCACCGGCCTAGTGTTCCTGACAATACTAATAACTGGCAAGTTTTCAACGATGACCAGCATTTGCTTTCCTTCCTGGAACTCAAGGGGAATTTCGAGCAACTGTATTTTGAGGGAAGTGACAACCTGCCTCGTGAGAGTGTGTCCTCTGACCAAGCTGTCACCCAAGGAGAAGAAACAGATCAGGAAGGGTGCATTAAACTCAAAGGAAACAAGATTCCCAAAGGTTTGGTGAGTTTGGAGGAGTTGTTTGATAAACATGACAGATATGTAAAATCTAAAGCTTCTACTGGACCTCAGCAATCAGCTGAGTATGATAAGATTGATATAGGGAGTTCTACTGATCCCAAGCTGGTAAATATTGGGAAATGTTGCACAACCGATGAGAGGAGAAGAGCAATTGATCTTCTAAGGAAGTATAAGGATGTTCTTGCATATTCTTATGAGGATCTAAAAGCCTTCAAGCCAAAAGACATGCAGCACTCTATCCCTCTCAAACCAGGAATCAAGCCTTTCAAGCAGAAACAAAGGCAGTATAATCCCAAAATAGCTGACACTATATTTCAGGAGATTCAGAAATTGTTGAAGGCTAAAATCATTTTTCCCATTCACCATTCAACATGGATTGCAAACATTGTGCCTGTTAGGAAGAAGAATGGTGAGATCCGCATCTGTGTTGATTTCAGGAACCTGAATCAGGCTTCTCTGAAAGATAACTACCCTCTGCCTATGATGGATCAAATATTGCAAGCAGTAACAGGATCTGAAATGTTATCTATGCTTGATGGATTCTCGGGATACAATCAGGTAGAGGTTGATACTGCAGATCAACACAAGACAGCCTTCACCACTCCTTGGGGTACCTTCGCCTACAAGAGAATGCCTTTTGGGCTGATTAATGCTGGTGCCACTTTCCAGAGAGCTATGGATTTGGCTTTTGGAAGCTTGAAAGGGAAATGTATCGTCATATACCTTGATGACCTGACAGTGTTTTCAAAGACAAGAGCAGATCACTTTGACCACCTGGAAACAGTTCTGCAGAGATGCCGAGAGCATGGGATTTCTTTAAATCCTAAAAAATCTGTCTTCTGTGTTACAGAAGGAAAACTATTAGGGCACATTGTCTCCAAGGATGGTATTAAGATTGATCCTGAACGAGTTCAAGCCATCCAGCAAATTCCTCTCCCAACCAGTAAAAAAGGCGTGCATTCCTTTTTCGGTAAGATCAATTTTTTAAGAAGATTCATCCCTGATTTTGCTGAATTAACTTTGAACATTTCTCAGATGATGAAAGGGAAGCAAACATTTGGTTGGTCTTCTGAAGGAAAGGAATCCTTTGAGGGTATCAAGAAAGCTATTGCTAAAACTCCAGTTTTGGCCTGTCCTGACTTCAGCAAAGATTTCATCATCTATTGCTATGCTACAGATAATACCCTGGCTGCTGTCTTAACCCAAGAAGACTCTGATGGACATGAGCTACCAATTGCCTTCATGAGCTATATCCTGAAGAATCATGAGCTGAAATACACCATGATGGAGAAGCATGCTTTTGCAGTAGTCAAAGCTGTCAAGCAGTTCCGTTTCTATATCCTCAACTCTCACTCTATGGTGCTGGTTCCAGATACGACTGTTAAGTCAATTCTTACACAGCAAGAATTTGGGTCCAAGAGAGGAAACTGGGTGGCTAAAGTCCAGGAGTATGACATTGATATCAAACCAACCAAGCTGGTTCGTGGAAAGGGTCTTTGTGAGCTCATTGCTGAAGGAGCCAAACATGAGTTGCTGGAGGAGAAAGCTGACATTCCTACTGTTCTATTCCTTAGTTCAGTCGATGAATGGTATTCTGACATTGCCCATTTTCTCACCTATGGGGAATGCCCCTCTCATTTAACTACCAAGGAAAAGAGGACTGTTAAATTGAGATCAGCACAATATGTACTATGGGAAAATGCCTTGTTCAAGCGTGGTTTAGATGGGAGATTTCTGAAGTGTGTGGACAAGGAGCAGCAGAGAAAGTTGCTCTCAGCTTTCCATGATCAGGCATGTGGAGGGCACTATTCATCAACAGTCACAGCTCACAAGATACTCCGGGGAGGATATTACTGGCCTTCCTTGTTCAGAGATGCATCCAAGTGGGTGGATAAATGTGAAGCTTGTCAGACCTTTGTGGGAAGACCTAAATTGGCATCTTTACCTCTCAAGCCAGTTGTGATTGAGGAACCATTTCAACAATGGGGTCTAGACTTCATTGGTGCACTGAACCCTGTTTCTAGTGCTGGTCACACGCATGTGCTAACTGCCACTGACTACTTCACCAAATGGGTGGAAGCTATTCCAGTCAAGAGCACTACTTCTGAAGTTGTATGCAACTTCATCAAAGAGAACATCTTGGTAAGGTATGGTGTACCTAACAAGATTGTAACAGATAATGCTTCGAACTTCTCCTCAACTGAGATAATGGATTTCTGCTACGGGTATGGCATCTCTCTGGCTCATTCTTCAGATTATTACCCCCAGGGAAATGGACAAGCAGAATCCACCAACAAAAATCTGGTGACTATCATAAGGAAGTTGGTCAATGAGTCTCAGCGAAACTGGCATAAGAAGCTTTATGATGCTCTTTGGGCAGACAGGATCACACCTAAAAGAGCCATTGGAATGTCTCCTTTTCAAGTGGTGTATGGAGTGGAAGCTCAATTGCCAGTGACAGTGGAACTGCCAGCCTTGCACCTGATGAAGGCCATTGAAGATACTAGTTTCAGTGATGCTCTGGATAAAAGAATCATGTACCTGCACAAACTGAACGAGGATAGATTGGAGGTTGCTGACAGGATATCTGCTCACCAGCAGAAGGTAAAGGTTCTGTTTGACAAGAAAGCTAGGTTCAGAGAGTTCCAAGTTGGAGATACCGTGCTGTTATGGGACAAAAGACATGAACCTCGTGGCAGCCATGGAAAATTTGATTCACTGTGGCTCGGACCATTCAAGATAAGACACTTTGCTGGTAAGAACTCTTTCTATCTTGATTACATGGATGGTTCTCCCCTCCCACTTCCTTATAGTGGGCAGTATTTGAAGTTGTTCAAGTCCTAGGTGACTAGGGAGTCCCTTTGTATATTCTGTACAGTGTTTTTGCTTTTCTGCTTTCGGTGTGTTTCCCTTCTGTTGTTGTGTGTGTTGCCCTCTGTGTTGGTTTGTTTTTGACTCCTTTGCCCAATGGATAAGGCACTGGTCTGCTTCACCGAGTTATCTAAGTTCTTGCCTTGTCTCATTCCATGAATTTATACCAAGTCATCCCCAGAAGGAGCCAGCTGTTGTCCACTCAAAATTCCCCGCTCTGATAAGAGTAAAATTTTCAAAATTTTGAGTTTAAGTGTTTTTCTCTGAAATGCCTAAGTCGTGAAATTGAAAAAATCTGTGTTTTGGGTCATTTTGTGTGATTTTCGGGCCTGTCGGAACTTTTTGTCCCAACTGTCCCAAGTACGAAAGTGCACTCCGTTCCCCGATCGGCTGAAATCCCCGAAGCTGTCCCATTTTCGGGCCCGTCGGAAAATTTTGTCCCAAGTGTCCCAAAACTTATTTTGCATGTTGTTCCAATTTCGGCCAAATCATCCTTCCCGCGTACTTCGCACTTTCCTGTCCCAAATGTCCCAAAGTTAAAAAGTGCGAGCTTTCCCATTTTCGGCCGATTTGCCCGAACCGCGTCCTTCGCGCAATTTTGTCCCAACTGCCCCATTTTAAAAAGTGCGAGCTTTCCCATTTTCGGCCGAGCCGGTCAAGTCGCGTACTTCGGAACTTTTTGTCCCGAATGTCCCAAGTCCAAACGGGCCCTTTGTTCCAATTTCGGCCGAAACACCCGAATCGCGTACTTCGCACATTTTCGTCCCATTTGTCCCAAATGCATTTGTGCGTCCTCTCCCTGTTTCGCCCGAACCGGCCGAGCCGCGTGTTTCGCGCATTCGCGTCTCACATGTCCCAAGCGTACCAAGTGTCATTCACACTTAGTTTTTCCCGCTCACTCCGAGTATGATGCTTTTCAAATTGGTGGTTGTGTATTCAATGCGCATTAAAGTCATTCCTCTCTCCAAACGGCTATATAACGAGCATTCCCCTTTGCATTTTTCGCATTGCTTCCATGCTATCTTTTGCTCGAACCCTTGCAATTTGAAAACCTGCGCAATCCCCCCTCCATTTGCAAATTCCTTCCAGAAGTCTAGGTTGCAGCTCCGAGACTATCAATATGAAGATCAAGTTCCAGGGACAGGAGCAAATTTCTCCGCTTGAGTCTGCTGTTAGCAATATAGGGGACAGCGAAGCTCGTCATCTCGACTTCGGTGATTTTTGGGCAAGAATGACAGATGCAAACCCTACACCAATGGCACAGATGATTAATGATAGTGGTTTAGCTTTTGCCGGAGGATTCCCAATCTCAGTACAGTGTGCTGATACAGTGCTTTCATGTGGAGCTCACTTCGACCCCGCTTCGAGCGAATTGACAAATGTACATGGGGAACTCATTGCCAAGCTGGACGCTGCCGCCATTGGCGCTGCTCTGAGGATTCCGGAGATGGACAATGCTATAGTCGTCTCCCGGGATCAAGCACAGGCTATGTTCGACCAAGACAGTGACAAATATAAGGCGCGAGTGGCGAAGTCTTGGTTGAAGAACCCTAAGAAAGGTGCTTCTCGCCTAACCAAAACCCTCTTCCGAGCAGATTTCAATGAAGAACTGTCAGACTTCATAATCCTGCTGGCTCGGGTTATGGGTTTGCCCTCCACCAATGAGTTTCATTTCTGGATGTGCCCGCTCATCAGCATGGTGTGCGAGGGAACACAAAATATCAACTGGGCAGAGATCATCAGTATGAATTTGGCGGAGCAGCTATCCAACGTCCAGCAAACAAAGAAGTTCTATATGACTTCATATCTGATGTATACCCTAGCAGCATCCAGGCAGTGGTTTGGTTTCTCCTATATAGATGCACACAAAGATGATCCAGTGTATGCCTATTGCCCGCAGTTCACCTTGGAGACCAGCAACCGCAATTTCAGAAGGGTCAATGATGCTTTCACCATGTACGTGGTCAGATTGCTCGAAGGTGATACTGCAAGAAGGTTTTCAGATGAAGCCATGAACCTGATATCGCAGTATGGAGCCTATTTCATTCAATTCAGGAAATTTTCCTATATCAGGCTTGCTGGCTATGAAAGCACTCCTCTGCGGCTTCCCATGTTCTGCAATGACAAAATGGCCTTGATTGAAATATGCAGGCAACTAGACAAGTTGCACAGAACTTGCAGAGACAAGAAGATTTCTGGCTTGCACTTTCCCATCTCTCTGGGAAACTACACATGCAAAACAGCTCTGGATGCTCAGAACATAGAAAGAGCCCTGGTCCCTATCACTGTTCATTTCTTCAAGCCAAGAACCTGTTTTGACTTGAAGAAGTTCATTGAACAGAACATCAAGATAGTCTATCATCATAGGGCAGATACAGAAGACTACTGGGCTGACTGTGCAGATGATTTTGAAGCCAGAAGAAGGCATTGTGGCAGGTTCTCCCTGCAATTGATCCAAGAACTCAGTCTGTACCAAGTTCCTGAAGGTCTCCAGGATGACAATTCTGATCTATACTCTTATGAGTATGAAAATGTGATTAAGCACACCCCTCTGGAGGACCTGGATTGGAACAGGAAAGAGAGAGATGATCTGGCTGAGATTCTTGCTCCAGTCTTAATCAGGACTAGGGTCTGGTTCAGTAAGAAGATCCGAGAATTCAAGAGGCACTCAGGAGAATCTAGCTCCAAGGATGATTCGACACCCATAAGAGAGGCATCAGTTCCAGAGTCTGGAACACCAGTGAAAACCCCTCCTGCCTCAACAGCTCAGGGACCTGTAGAATCTACTCCTTCTCCATCTACCCAGGTATACAGGAAGAAACTCAAAGAGGTAAAGAAGGAACCTGCAGAGAATGATCCTCCAAGAAAACAGGTAGAGTTGCCTATAGGGCCAGAGAACATCATTGTTCTCAGTGAAAGTGAAGAAAGTGAGATGCCAACTCCTGCAAATGTTCCTGAAGATCCAGCAGATAAGGACAAAGAGGTCCAGAGCACTGAACTTCCGGGTGCTATTGATTCTTCTACTGCCATTGCCTCCAGTGCTCTACTCACGTCTCAGCTTGAGTCAACAGCTGCGCAGACCCTGAGTGTCATGAGCTCCCTGTCTCTTGGTCCCCTTGCCCCTCCTGCAGATTCTTCTTCCTCTTTTGCTTGGGTGCAACCTCTGGTTGACAAAAGGAAGAGGAAATCCTCCTCTCAAAGCTTGGGACCAAATTTTGATGCTGTAGCAGCCTTGTTGGGCACCACTCCTTCTCGTGCCAAGAAAGCCAGAACCACCTCCAGAATTGTGTCTGATGCCCAAGGTCAGCAATTCTTGGAGATTGCTAAGCCTACAGTAGACAAATCAGAATCAGACTTGCTGACATCTGACTTAGAGCTTTCAAGGATCCCTATGGGAGAGTCTACTCCTGAAGGTGAAATTCACAACCTCCAGGAAACAGTCACAAGAGTCATTGGAAGGGTAGAGAAAGGGCAGCAGACTATTGAACAGCTGGAAGAACAAGCCCAAGTTCTCACAAGTTTTATCAAGTCACTCTTGTCTAAGGACAAAGTTTTGGACCCTACCCCCTTGACTGCTCTACCGCCTCCTGTAATTCTAAGCCAAGATGAAGTGCAAAGTATTAAAGATATGCACAAGTATTCTGTCTATGGCAGAGCTATTGAAGCCATGGTGGATGACATGCTTGTTGCTGGGCTAAACTTCATCGATGAAGCTTTTAAACTACATGGAAAGGTAGACAATTTGCAACAGAAGCTATCCTCTACTATTGGGGTTATGGATAAAGAGCTTAAACTCTGGAGCAGTTGCATTGTAGACCTTCGCCTCATGGGACAGACAGATGAGAACATCTTACTGGCGAATAAGATTTTCGATGATGCCAAAGACAATCTATCAAAATCCTGGGTCTACAGCGTAGAGTGGAAAATCAAAGTCCTGGAGGAAGCTGTGGGAGAAATGAAGAACAGCTGGCAGAAGGGAGAAGCTTTCAAGACACTGGCAGCTGCTGCTTTCAAAGATATACATTGTCATCTTCAAGATGAAAACTCTGGTGTTTCCTTGTCCTTGCAAGAAATCAAAGCTCAGTTCAGAGCTTTTGTCAAAGATCATCTATTCAAGGAAAGCTCCATCTCTAAGGAAAAGATGAAGGAAATTTGTTCTCTTCAGTCTGCCATTGAAGAAGCAAACAAAGATTATCATACTCACGTCGAGTTTGATAAAGAGATGGAGAAATGTCTGGGATTTTGGACTCAGTCTGCAGCCAACACGTCAGTCCCTCGTGGCAGAGATATAGCTGAGTCATTGAAGAAATTCAGGCAGCGGATTCTGAAGACAGTGGGCCCCTCCCAGTAGCTGGCCACCTGTCTCCTTCTCCTTTCTTTTCTCTTCTTCCCTTTCTTTTCGTATTCTTTGTAATTAGTTAAGGTATTGCAACTGGCGGTCCTTAACTATTCTTTAGTTAAAAGAAACGGTTACGAAGAGTAACTGACTTGTAAGCTATATAATGGCCTTTCCACGCCATTTTGAAAAGGAGGAAGAACTTGGAATATTTGCTGAAAGTGTAAATAGATCTTAAAGAAATCAATACAAAAGGGCTTTTCATTCTTTGTCTATCTAATTCTTGTTATCTCTGTGTTTTCCTTTAATATTGTGAAGATCATTTTGTTCCTAACTCGTTAGTCTCTCTGATTGCATACTGTTCAGTTTTGCAAATACAGTGATCTTGTACAACCAAGAAGGAACTTTGTGTCCTTGATTAATAAATCTGAAGAAGGTTATTTATGGAACTTTGTGTCTTTAAATTTAATCTCATTCAGCCAACGCAAATGATCTTGTCTTAAATTCTTTGAAGCTTCGCATACACGAAGAATTATTCTGCTATCTATAATTCTGAATGTTGCTATTCTGCTCATCTCCTTATTCCCTTTCCTCAGTCCTTGTGTAATTGATGATCCTTGTGGAAAACACTTTCGTAAAATCCAAGTTTGACCATAAAACAATGTTCTGTACATTTGTAAATAAGTTCGTTTCTGAATAAGGGAACCTCTCCCATTAAAGAGGAGGGACTTCTTGTCCCCTGACTGTTGCTCTTCTAAAAAGTCCTATTTGACGACCAACATTGTTATAGTTGTATGTAGTTAAGAGAGACTTCATCCGTCTTCTAGCTTACTACGCATCTCCTCCTTCGTACCGAAGGGTTGCATTTTCTCTACTTGGTTCTTTTCTTAATCCTTGGACTAAGCAGCCCATTACCAATAAACTTAATAAGTTTAACCTATTAAACTTAACAATGTTTTTCCACAACTGTAAAAAAATTCAGAATTCCATCTTATTAGACGTCATTTAAACGAGGTCTAATTCTAAATGAATTTATTCATTTATCCTCCTTAACCTTACATAGTTAAGGTATGCTAACCATAGATAGGTTTTTCCCTTATCCTTATTTTCTGAATTTATCATTCGAGGCTATTAACGGAGTCCAAATACAAGGTTTGGTTGTTCCTAAATTATTTGATATTCCTTAGCTTTCAAGCTAATCCCGAATACCTTTCAAGTAAGAGATCATGCTTACCTAAATCCTTTTTAATGTCAATTTAAAATTCATCCTAATCTAAGTATGAACTAATTGCACATTTCAACGTAAAAGTTGCATTCAGCTAAAGAATAGATGTTATTTCCTTTTAAATTCATCCATTAACATTGGATAATTCCAAATCAAGGAATAATGTTATATTCTCAAACTTATTCAACAATATCAAACTGATACAGTCATTAAAATATCACACTTTTATTTGTATTCATCCATCCATTTTATAATCTATACATTTTCCAGTCCAAACAAGTGGAATTTGTTTATATTAAACAACATTACAACTCATAAAGATAGAAGAATGTAATTTCTTCTTTTCTCAATTCCTCGTAGAGGAGTAATAGCTATCAATTACAATCCATCTTCAGTCAATCAAAATAAGTATCATAAAACAACCATGTCTTCGTTTATACTCAAGTTCCATCTGCAAAATTACTTGCAAGGGTCAGTTCATTGAACTGAGCATATTAAGCACTTGTCATTAAAATGAGGTGCTTTTAATTAACTATCTTAATAAAAGAACCCTGCTTTTATGAAACGTTAATATGAACATCAATCAAGAATTAAGTATCAAAGGAATGAACACCATAACAACTTAATCATCAAATTACCATCCCAATCAGTCAAAGGATTACTGCCCTCTTTCCCAAATAATCATTACAAGAAGTAATTTCCTTCAAACAGTTCCAGATTACAACATTTGTAAGAACTAGGAACATAAGTATGCATACTACTGTTCTAACATAATGCTATCAATTTCATTCCCTTACATTAGTTATAATTACAAGGATAAAATTTGACTGAAAATATAAACCAAATTACTTTCCTTTCAGTTCATGCAACTCGTTCGATTTCAAGCAATCAAATACTGATGAGAGAGTAAACAACAATAAAATATAGATGCTTAACCAAAGCAATACAAAATTCGTTTCATAACAATTACAAATTTCCAACTGTATGAGACAAGAAATGATGATTATTTCAAGTTATCCATCCACACTCCTTTTCCTTTCCTTATGATTGTACTGAAAATTTAATCCAGACGTGACACCAATCAATTGTAACAAATCAAAGGGAAATAAATAAAATCATTAATCGAATCCAAGGGAGAAGAATCATATTACCTCTTTGCACTGTTTAACCAAATACCCGCTTATTTAGCATAGACATGATCCAACAATAAGATTCATTCCTCATAATATAATTCCCTTTTTAAATAATTCATTCTATAGACATTTACGTCTTTACAACTTATAGAGTGTACAGAAACCACAAGTCACATTTTCATCTAAAAATGAGAGAATTCACTTTCCAACAGCAAGGAATAAATCCATTCATATTCTGCTTTTAATGAAAACAATGAAGAATTTATCATCCGTCTATTATGTATATAATTATATATATAGAGTTCAGCAAGACGCAGCATATAACTTGTATGTTCTATCCAGTCCATTTTATAAACTGACTATTCTATTCTCATCCATATCAAACTTCCTTTCAATCAGGCACATACGAATACCAAAAACAAGTAGGTAAAACATCGTATCCATCATAGAGCAAACAATGTAGAGATACTACTATGCTCTTACTGTACTAGAAGAATTCATACTTCTTACACTGTATTATAACCAGAGGAACAGTTATACATTCGCTTTGTCAAATATTTACACGACTTTCTATACCCTTTAACGCACATAATTCATAAATAACAATTTGCACTTTGCTGTTACCTACAACAAGTCCAACCTGTAATGCCCAGTGAAGCTCTATTGGTAATATTTCCAAAGTTCAACCAACAGGAAGAGAAAAATTCGTTCCTTTAATTATTTCAATAAGTAACCACCCATTTTCTTCAAAACACAATAAAAATTTCTCAAGTCGAGTTCATTTTAGAATGACAGTGCCAACCAGAGATCATACGAATCAATTCATCCTTCCATTTTTTCAAAAAAAAAGCACAACACTCAGAAATATTACACACATAGCTAATACGTTTCACCACTCAAACCCATATTTGCAATAGAATGATTTTTCAACAATGTCAAAACAACCTCACACAGCATGTACAATTTCATTCAATATACCCATTTGCAAAGAAATACCCAAATCCAGTTCTTTCTCAACAGACATTTCAACCCGAAAATCTCATTCTCCTATTTCACAATGATGCACAGAACTCAGAATTGATTCATGCATAGCTAAAGTATTCATAAGCACAATTTCAAAATAAAAATAACGAATCCTCGATATTGTCGAACAAATCAACACAGCATGGGCCGTATATTCAACTCAATAATTATGCAAAGAATGTTTAAGTCACAAAAACAAAGAAAACCGACTCTACCCAAAATCATCTCAATCATGACAGCCAAATCAAATAACCAAAAACCCTCATCAGAAGAGCAGGGTTGTTTTAATGAGACGATTAAGCAAAAGCAAGCAGTTTAAGGAGAAGGGCTTAACATGCCTGTTAATCTTCCTTGAAGCTCGAAGAAAACCATGCCCACCAGAGCTATTCTTCTCCACGGTGACAGTAGTAAAGCTTCCCAATAGTCACCTACCTCTACAGGCTCAAAAATAGCCTTTGATTTGCCAAAGAACAGAGACAATGATCAAACACAGCTGGTTTGACAGAACTGTGAAGAAACAAAATGCAGAGCAACAAAATCCAAATGCACATAGCAACAAACAATTTTCCTTTTTCCTCTATCCTCTTTCCAAGGCGCGCTGGTCACTAAGACCAAGATAATTAATGCATTGAATTCACTTCCTTTCCTCATTCCTCACGCCACTACCGACGCGGGTTGGTGAGTTTCCAAATTTCAAATTTTGCATGAAATCAAATTTTAGTCTCATAGCTAACTGGATGCCTCTATCGTTTCCATGTTCCCGCCAAACTTGGTGTTGTCCAAGCAAGGACCTCATTTACTGTCCCATTAAACTCCTACCTTCCCTCCTTATCCTTTCCATCCACATGGGTTTGCATCCCCTTCCTTAGGTTAGGATTAGTTTAGGATTTTAATAGTGTCCATATCTAGGTCATTCGCCTAGTTCATAGGTTAATAGGATTTAGATCTATTTTCACCCTTATAAAATTTAAAAATCCATATAGGATAGTAGTTAGGGTATAAGGTAGAACTTAGGGGTAGGTTAGAGTCTTAGTCCCCTAATACTTAATTAATTAGTTTCCAATCAAGTCCTTCCGACTGACATTTATATTCAACACTATGCAGGATGTTTTGTCCCATGTTCCACATACCTGATCCACCCTCATCTAGGCCTTTATCGCCTTACGTGGTCTAGCGTTACAACAATGTATGGTTCAAAAATCGAACCTTTTCCATTGGCATCTACGTGCCAGATATTCATACCTGAAATCAGGTGCTGCAACATTTATATCAACCTTCAGTCTGGTTTAAAAGTAAATCGACAGAGCGATCACAAGAAGGCCACAACATACCTTGGATCAATGGAATGGATTCAAGGTGTGCTATCAATCAGCGAATAGAGTTCATCAAGCATACGACAAATCTGCTGTCACATCAGCAAACATACAAGTAATAATAACAGCTGTCCCAAGTAAAAAAATTACAGTATACAAGGGTCCAGATTAGCAACACATTCCTTTAAGATCAAATATATATCTTAACATGTTTTTCTTCATTTCAGTAGTTACAAATTATGAAAATTAATCACCATGATAACTTACAAAAATCAAGGCGTTACAAGTGGGCCCTTTCTCCACCTTGAATCAGAATTTGGCAAAGTAATATTCTCTTGAAATGAAGTGGCTACTTTATTGCTTAAATGTTCTATCTTACAAAAAATTACTACATCTATCTATATCTCTATATCTCTCGATGTATCTGTATTTATGTATGTATGTGTATATATATATATATATTTCATTCAACGATGCATTTACAACCATAGTTGTTCTACCGATTTAGATGGAACCAAATAGTGCCCAAAATAGAAGTTGAATTTGGAACCTTGCTGGATGTACAATTGTCTGATAAGTTTTCCCTAGATCTTCGAGTATGAAGAATCAGAAATATTCTGATCTTCTCCTGATTGAAAGGCTCATTGATTTATTTATCATCATATGTCATTAAAATAAATAGATTCTCATTGGTTCTGTAACTTTGGAGAAGTTCCGGAACTAAAGGGGACTATTCGAGATCTAACTGTGAAAGTTCTAGAGCTAAACACAGGAGTTCTGAAACTAAGAGCTGGAGTTCTATAACTAAGTTTGAAAGTTTCAGAAATAATTGATAGAGCTCATAAAATATGTGATGGAGTTCTGGAACTAAGTCTGGAAGTTCCAGAACTAAGCCGTATTAAAGCCAATGCTCCTAAAAACATGTTGATCGCTTCATACTTTGTTCTCTAACTAATTGTAACCTGTTTTATTACAAAAACCAAATTTCCACACACTTTGTTAGGAATTAGAGATTTTTTAGAAGTTAGAACTAAATTCAACAAAATATGGACAATTTCATCCTAACTTATGTTAGACGAAACAAAAGTCACAAAATGTAGTCAAACTTGATAAAAAAGACAGTAAAATCAGATCATTTATTGCACATTAACGAGACATATTTTGGCCTTATCAGTACATTTTAGTATAGGAACTAAACATGCTTCAACTACATAAATGGCCTAGATTATGACTCGGGTCCTCAATTCAACACAGACACCAATGCCAAGATAAAGACACTAGTGACTGGGTGCTTATGACCTTTCTTAGGTGCCTATGACTAGGGATCAGTTATAACTACTTTCTCAAACATTAATTAGAATGCATTCCATCACCTTTTTTCTATTTCCTTGGATCAAACTAAAACAACACATAACAAAGCAGGATCACACCATCTACAGTGGTGTATAAATTTTGGGAAGCAATCATGGAAGGAGAATAACAATAAACCTTTGTCCTCAACACTCTTCTGTCATGGCTTGAGATCGCTAAAAAAACTCTCACTTGGCATGACATCACCCAAAAAATAGTTCTTGGTGTGAGATTTCCCAAAGAAATTTCTCTTGGCATGACATATCCCAAAAAACTCGTTCTTCTACACAATTTTAGGAAATTTAATATCCTTTTCATTCTTCACGGACCATGTGCACACTTTTTGTTTACTACTTTTTACATATTGCTACATATTTTTGCAAGATTTTTCATAATACATGACTTTGACTACTCTTTCGCACTTCTTTTTCCGCCCCGTCCTTAATACACAACAAAAAATCAACCCTACATTAGAGAACACAAGTACAACAATAGGTACAACACAATGCACTTCACCCCTAGGGTCACTTCCTCTTTCTTAGCTCCCACACTTCATTGTTATCACTCCATGCTTTCACTTGTCTCCTTGGCACACTTTCTCCATCGATCTAAGGGGAAAAAAGGTAAGCAAATTCTAAATTTCTTTATGTTATCAAATATTCACTCAACAACATGAATTAGGGGCAAATGTAGACACAAAGCCATATACTTGGATACATTCTAGGTTGTAATCACATACTACTAATATGATTCCTAAGCGAGAAAACTAGCAATTGACAGCTATCTTTGGACTTTTGGCTTTATTTCTTATTTTCTATTTGGCCTTTTAGACCCTACAACCCAGTCAGTACTTCACTGTTTTATCTTTTATGACTTTGGACTCCAGAGACCACATAGGATGCCAGTGCCCCCATCCTTCTAGGAGACACTAACCCTTTTCTAACTTACTCTCTTTTATATTTTGGGACTTTTTTTTTTCTTATGGGTCAACCTTTCAGTTTTCAATTCTGAAATTCAACCAAGGGAATCATATAAATACAAATCTATGTGATCATAATAAAGGACTAAGCTCTAAGAATTTATTATCATCACCTAAGTTTTCATCCAAAGGCATTCAAAGAGCATCAAGACATCCATATAACACTCACTCAATCGATAAGGGACTGTATTTTTTGCATACATGCATAGGAAGGGAAGTTTATTTTTCCATCCACACATCTACTTACATCGGTACATCTAGTTGTCACTTGTTATCACATGTGCTTGCATAAGGGCTTCCTAGGTTATGATTCTTGCACACACACACACACACACACACACACACACACACACACACACACACACAAAAGAACTACATGGATTCGGAAATATAGTACATTACTTCCAGTTGTAAGCTAACTCGGTTGGGTGACCACCTGGGTTAGTCTGAATCCTCATTTTGCATCTTTTCCTTTTGGGATTTGATGTAGTTTAAGGGTTTTTTAGGTCACCTTCTCTTTGCAGGTTACTAGAGAATTCGACGATCATCCAATGAAATACATGTGACTAAAAGATAAGGTTATAGGCACTTATGGGACACAACAAAAATCAGCTTCCGAGCTCCTAGGCAGTCATAGGCACCCAAAAAATTTCTCCAATGCCCAGGCACCCCTGACCCAGTCCAGGCTCATCTAGCAGTTCAGGAATTGTTTTTACATAGTTGTGAGATTCTATCTTTTTTTTTCATTAGTATTCTATATTAGATAAATCCCAACATCAGGCCAAATTAGCTAAGTCCCCATTTTTCCTCTCATATAATTAGGGTTTTATAATTCTTTATCTTATTTCTTATGTCATCTATATTTTGACAATTGTTTAGCATTTTTTATTGTACGTTAATCTACAACTAGATTTAACACTTAATTATATTTTTTAAATCACATACTCGACTACCAAGGGTTTAAATCTAAAATGAACCTCACCAGAGACACTCTTCATGTTCTACACTTCATGATCTATATTTCTAGCATATATTCTCACACCATTTCCTAATATCATACTCTTTTTTTATGGTCCATTCTTGACTATTTAGGGGTATTTTATAAATGAACCTCATCTCATACTCATACACAAATTTTGGGACATGTTGTTACTATCACATTCACACTACATAACATTCCATTATGTTTTTACACTGCACGTTGCATATATTGGTTGCACTTACTCTTGCTCACCTATACATGTTACATGTTACACTTTGTTTAGTATGTTAGTTGGATATATAGTATATCATTATCTTTATCATATACACATGCACGTTCACTTGCTCTTAAATTGTGAATGCATACTTCCTACAATTCTTAGCACTTTACCTCTTACTAGTCCCACCGAGGCATGTCGGGGCATCTACATTCACTACTCTTACACATCACAAGTTATCTTGTTTAATTATTTACTACTTCCCATTCTTACTATCACACTACTTTACATTGATTAATACAAGCTTTAACATACTTTTTATCTTTCTAACATGTTGATGGGTGCTTCATGTGCAACATTTTCCTTGCAAGAATTGTTTTCCACCATGGTTGTCTGTTACATTTTGATTGCCATTGTTTCCTATTGTATGCTATTGTTTATGGGCTATTTCATTTGTATTGTATGCACAATATATGCTTTTTTCCACTTCGGCCATGATTTTCTTGCAACATTGTGAGAGATGTCCCATGTATGAAACCCACTTTTTGTAGTCTATCTTGTATGAACCTTTTCTCGCAACATCATTTTTGTATAACACATTTTCTATCTTTTTCTACTAACACATGTATCTAGTAACATTTTTTTCATGTTCCTCAGTTTCCACCATGAACATTTCTTCCCCTTGTTGGGTTACAATTCTTAACAACATCATGTCCTCTCTATGGGCTGCATTATCCTAGTGACATCGCATGCACCCCAAACAAGGGGGGAATACATTGGGTGAAGCAGTCACCTCATATAACATCTCAGAGATAAAACTAATTTCTCATATCAACATAGATCACAAAAGTTCACAAAGTAGTTTCATAGTACAAGAACACTCCTCTAGAAAACAAAATGCATTCTTTGTCCATTTCTACATGGAACTAATATGAAACTAATACAGTACAACTTGGAACTAAACACGGATCACACCATTTGTAGTGGTGTATAATTCAGGAAGTATTCATGGAAGGAGATTAAAAATAGACCTCTCTCCCCAATACTCTTTTGTCACGGTGTGAGATTGCCCAAAAAACTCACAATTGGTGTGACATTTCCCAAAAACTTGCACTTGGTGTGAGATCGCCCAAAAACTCGTTCTTGGCTTGAGATCGCCCAAAAAACTCACTCTTGGCACGAGATCCCCCAAAAAACTTTCTCTTAGCATGGGATCACCCAAAAAATTCACTCTTATAAATCATTTCAAGATAATTTCTATCCTTTTAACTCTTCATAAATTAGTTGCACACTTTCCATTTACTACTTTTACATACTTTCACATTCTTTACATACTTATGCAAATTTTTCATATACACATCTTTGAAGTCACTTCTTTGCTCTTATTTTTAAGGTCTATCCTTAATACATAACAAGAAGCAACATTCAACAAACACAACAACAAGCTACAAAAACAACAGGGACAACATGGTACAACACATATGCTTCACCCCTAGGGCCACTTTCCTTTCCTAGTTTCCACACATCATTTTTTTGTATCATTCCGTGCTTTCACTTATCTCCTCGGCATGCTATCACCATCACACTCCACATGGCTATCTTGCATGCATCTTTTATTTAATTTGTGTTATCAAATATTTACTCAACAACATAAAGTGGCGGCATATTTAGACACAAAATCATGCATTTCGGTACATTTCTAGGTCCTAAAAACATACTTGCATTCATATGATTCCTAAGTATGAAAAATAGTATTTGATAGCTATCTTTGGCCTCTTTTCTTTGTTTCTTTTCTTCTTTCTGGCATTTTACACCATATAACACAACTTGTATTTCACTTGCTTATATTTTATGACTCTAGACACCAGCACCTAGGTGCCCCCATCCCCTATGGGTGCCCTTGACCTCTTTCCACCTTACTCACTCTTTTTGTAATGCCCGTTTGGTGGTAAACCATTTTCGAAGGTTGATTGGGCTAGTAACTTTCCTTGAAGCTATTTCCATCTTGCTCCTATTTGTTGTCGAGCCAAGGAATTTGACCCATCGACAAGGGTTGATGAGTTCAGATGTTAGTTTCATTAGTCCTAAACCCCTATTAAGCTACGTCATGTGTCAAAATTAGGTCTTGATTTCAGATTTTACTTCTTTTGAATCACCTTCACACATGCTATCTCTAAAAGAGTCATAATTTATATTTTGAGTTAAACCTCTTTCATATAATTCTATATTTTTCCTATCCACATAACTCTTATCTTCACTGTTCACACTTACGATAGAATTCATGTTATCCATTGCCCCACTAAAATTGTGATAGCATTCATTGACATTATTTTTGGAATGTCCACGTGATTCGCTTCAGATTCTCAAATGTAATCCACATATATCTGATCATTTTCCATGAGCTATCTTTCTCGTGTGCCCTGAGAAACCACCAGATGAAACATCTCCTCTGCAACCTACATACAAAATTATGTAATTCATTAACTTGAGAAAAGCCACATCTCTCATGGGTCACCTTGTGTAAAAATACAAACTAAAAAGCTTTACCATTAAATGAATATCAACTATGCTTTGGTTCATGACTGAATTGTTCCGTTTTTGTTGAGGAACATCATTCATAATTACATCAGGAATGTTAGAGATTCCGACATAAAGTTTTTGTAATGAGTCTCTTTCATGATTACATTCATTTAATCTCAATGTTTTTAGGCCACGCATCTGTGTCAATTATGGCAGGAGCGGTGGCTATATAGTTATTAAGTTTTACCATAGAAAACCCAACAAAGTGATTTCCATTGTCTGTGTACGCGAACTAATGCGCTATGAAGATGCAATGAATAATTACTTTCCATGTCTTTGATACGAAGAAGACTCCTTTTTCACCTTTTATTTGTATATGTATATCTGACATGAATTCTCTATGATCATATGAGGACCTACTGTCCCTCACCCCCCCCTTCCTGCCTTCTAGACCTGGTATGTGGCCATCCCCCACTGGCCTTACCTCTGCCAGCCACCCCACCTCCTTTAATTCCTGTGATTCACAAATTTCTTGTGCCCTGTGCTACCTGCTCCCTTTGACATGTTCTGGCCGCGTGAACAAGGAGGATTGTTTGGTTAGGATTTGAGATGCAATGGCGTGGAAACCCCAGTCCAATGGAGTCACAGGTGTTTGGGAGCTCTTCTGTTGTTGTTCCTCTCCTTGCCATGGCCGCATAGGTTGTTTTTGCAACGTTTTTCTAGTTGTCGGGTCGTGTTTAGATTGGGGCCAAATGTTTCGAAGTTAAATGATTTCGCATGGTTGCAGCCGCCTGTTCCTTCCTCCCTGCTTGTGAAGTTCAGAGAGAGTTAAGAGCGACAGATGCCGCAGGGTGATCCCAAGGAGCCATTCGTGTTTATCCTGATGTTCTTGTTGCACGTGACCACAGTCGTGATCAGTTGTTGCAAAAATCTCACAGCTGTAGTAGAAGAACGAGATAAAGTTTTAGTTGAACTATCTTGCCTTTTCATTTTGGAAAGTCACTTCCAGACCATCTTCAGGTCTCCGAAGCTGCTTGTATGGGGCTCAGTTTTGGTAGCTTTGGAGCTTTAGTTGGGACTTCTTATAGCACGGAGTTTGGTAAGAGTGGTGGTGACAAGAGTTCTTCGCCCCTTTCCGAGGCATCTGGGAAGACTGAGGATTCGAATGAAGAACCATTCTCAAGGACATCGGATCAGGAGTCAGAGTCTCTGACAGAATCCCATGAACAAGCATCTCCCAGTACGGTAGAGAACTTAGCTTCTGGTATTAATGTTAGAGATTCTATTTTTTGCAAAATGCAGTTTCCCAAACTGAGCCATCAAAGCAAGATACAGTTGTACAGTTGGACTCTCAGTATTCGATTGTCGAAACTGCTCCAAGCTATGCAAGTGTTGGTTTTTTGCCTCAGATTATCAGTAGCCATTATCCTTCATATGAACCTACTTTGACCATCCCACATGATGCTTCTCGTCAACCAAGCATTGTAATGCAACAAACGTATGATCCTTCATCAAGCATTTATAATCCATTTCTCAGACCTGGCAGTGATGGAGATGCTCACTTCCCTCCATTTGTTGGACCAACTGCAGTGAGAAAGTACAATGGGAATGCTACTTTATTATCTGGTCTAAGTGTATCAGCATCACAGGAGACTGCAACCTCTGTTGGAGTAGCCTCTGCAGCTCTTACAGCTCAAGGATCACAAATGGCTGGAATTGCACCCAGCACCATGTCTTTCCCACATCAGCAAATGTAGTTGTTTCCTCAACCTGATGGAGGAAAAGGTTTATTTATCATCACGGTAGATGCCTACCAGAGCCAGGAGTGTGGTGTAATCAGTATGTCTTGTGTCCGAGCTTCAAATCATGGGGTTGGTTTGTAGCTGTTTTTCACCCACGTGAATGTGGCGCTAGCACGAGCTCGCAGAGCACTTTGGGTTAAGGGCAAGCAGTGGCATTGAATCAATCATATGCATATGGAGATGGCGTTTTAAACCAGGCATGTTAAACCTGCCCTTGCAATCTTCTGCTACCCTTTTATTATGTCATGAATTGAATGTCCTTCTATTTTCTTTTATCTGTTATGGCATTTAGAATGGGCTTCTGCTTTTTCCTTGCTCCTCAATTAATTGCTCTCTGGCTTCGAAAATGGTATTTTGTAGCATAAAATTATTTCACAATGGACAAAATGAATGAACTAGGTAAACAGTAAAACTAAACCTTTGTTTATGTTATTAGTTACTGCAATTGTCTGATCAATAATGGTAATTTATGAAAAGCTATCTCAAACCGATTACAATTCTAATTCCAGTTTTAAAGAATTTTTTTTGGCTAGGTTGCTTTATGACTGCCTGATAATGCTTTTATTCTAAATGGATGTAATAGTGAAAGGCAGAAATTAAAATTGTAGAGTTTTCTCTTTCTTGGTAAAGTGTATGATGTTATAGACATTCTATGTAAATTATCTTCCTTGTGAATCAAACTCTGTAGTAGTGGATGTTTTCTTTGGAGCGACTATGAGGATAGGTCGAGTAGACTGTCATGGGATAGATGAGTATACCCAAGCTATTCATATGTTGTTTTTGAGACGGAAGAGAAGGCATAGTTCGTAGGAAGAGCATTTTGCCTTGTACTTTTCCTCCTTCGCTGACTGTTAACCTTGTGATTTGTGACTTGAGTCGGGTCACGGTAGAGGATCTTGTGTCGATTCACTTATATTTTCAACAGAATATCCCTTGCTTGTTTAAATTCAAGTATCAAATGAAATGGGTTTCTATTAAATCCATTTTTTAGCTTAGCAAACCTTCAATAATTCAGGTAGGGACTTTCTGAGTAAGTGTTAACTGCGGCATGTGTGAAATTAGAATGGTTATCTTTCTTCGAATCGGGTTAGACTTGTATGAAAATGGAAAAGGTATGAATCTACTCAGTTACATAGTTTTAGTGAGCTAAGTCCTTAACTCTTACAATGATCATACGAGGGGTGGATTACGGGTTTATTGCTGATTATGTGATGTAAGATAATAACAACCTTTGGTGAAAAGACTTCTTCTTGATCCTTTCGTGTGTAATCCAACTATAGTTGTTGTATGTAATTTTAGTTGGATAAAATCTAATTTATTTAACTTCTTGATGAAAAATAATTAGGTTCAGTGAGAATTGCTTGGTATATTGAACCTTCAGATAGTTAGTTATAGTGTTGTGAGTGTGATATGTATGTTGGTTTATTCAGCTGAGTGAAGTTAACTTTAATCTTTGACTGATTTGTGTTTATATATGGTTGGGGCCTATATTCTTCCTAAAACATGGATGTGCATTAATGCAATCTTGTTAACAAGTAATTTTGAATATGTTAAGTCATTTGACCGATCTTTATCGTTTTGGTTAATAATAATAGAATGATGTTTGGGTGTTAGATTTCAATCACATAATCCATAGGATTACTTGACTGAAATCTCAATACTCTCAGCCTTGTTGTCTTCACCAATATGGTCTCACCTTGATTATCTTTGGAATATCTCTCTCACTTGAATATTGGGTTTCCTCCTTGTTGGCTGGTATAAATCTCGTCATCTTGTGAAACAAGTTGATTAGTGGTTTGTGATTTGATCCATCCTTGAGTTTAGAAATTTACTTTCATGATATTATAAAATGTTAGCTTACTGTTGCAATGGGTAGTCTTAACATGATCAGTTCTCGCGAACCGATTCCAGCTAGTATTTGTGCAGATGGATTGTGCGAGTAGATTAAAGGAAAGAGTTGTAAAGGTTTCATTAGTGCAATTTATGAAATTCCTTGCAAAAATGTCGAATGTGAGGTAAATTTTGTAATAGTGATTGCAAAGGAATTTATAAGTTCTCTTGCCTTGGGTTGTTCAGAATTTGTGTGAAGATGTTATGTTGTACTTCTGTAGGTAAATTTGGTAACTCATCTTTGTGGGAAATGTTATTCAAACTTTCACTGGCATAAGCATTGTAAAACTTGGATCTTGAGAATTAAGTGTTAATTTAAATCTTTCTGAGACTCTGTATTAATGTGTTATATGTAAGTTGTAATGGGGTGGTTTTCCTTACGGAAGTTACCTAGAAGTTTTATTCAAAGAAATATGTTGTGGTTTAGATTCCCTTGAAAACAAACAATGCCTTAAGTAATCAAGAGTGAGACTATCCTTGCAGAGTGATTTTATATAGCGTGTTATCCCTAACTGAACTAGTAAAAACTACTCTGTTGGTGAACGCTTAAAACAAGCTTAAAGGAAAACAATGGTTAGCTTCTAATAAGATTTAACAAGTAAGAGAAGAAAATTTAGAAACCACTCAATTTATCTCTTAGCCTATTTGAAAGTAAGTAGTTCCCTTTTGATAAGCTCTTTCGGTGAAGCCTAAGTAAAAGCGTTAATAATTACGTATAAAACCTCAAGCTTCAGTTAAACCTTAGTAAGAACTAATGACGTCTTAAAGAGGAATTTAACTCGACCTTATCTCCTTAACTCTTTCCCAGGATACTTTGTAAGCCATCTTGATTTTGTTGAACACGAATTCTTGTTGTAGCAAGGTAATGAGTAATTTTTAGTAATGTAAGTATGGACAGATAACCTTGTGGAATTAAATAAGTCCCTTATTAAATAATGGAACTAAACAACTAATTGTCGTAAAGTGAAGACTTTTAGTGAACTTCTCTTCAGTGTATAAGAGATTAACTCTGTTGGTAAGGTGAATTTGTGCGAATCATATATTGTACCTTTCTAAAACATAAGTCATGAGTTAAAGGGTGTATATCAAAATAAGTAACCTCCAATCATTTCTTACTGTGGCTTGCCCTAGCTGTGAGTGTGTCATGTGGTTGGACTTCCATGTTGTCTTGTCAAAAAGAAAAGTAAATTGTCCTTGATAGGTGTGAACGTTTCGGTGCTGCCTTTAGGGCCATCCTTGTATGAAGTTGTTCACAGTGTTAGTTATATCCTGGGTGATGACATGTTGCGTCATGTTATGTGTCAAGCAAGTCAACAAAAATAAAGTTATCCTATTTTTCACTGGGTTGTTCGTGTGTGTGAATATTTTTGGGTTGTTACACTTTTTGGGCTTATTTTATCTTTTAGGCATCTTATTTTCTTATGGTTTAGCCTTCTAGTTTTCAATTACAAAATTCAACTAAGGGAATCATATAAATATAAATCTATGTGACCAAAATAAAGGACCAAGCTCTAAGAATCTATTATCATCACCTAAGGTTGTATCTAAAGGCATGTAAGAGCATCAATGCCATCCATCTATCACTCATACAAGGGACAATGGATTGAATTTTTGCATACACTTCATAGGAAGGGGAATTTCATTTTACCATCTGCCCATCTATTTACATTGGTACATCTAGCTATCTCTCGCAATCAAGTGCACTTGCACAAGGGCTTCCTAAGACATGATTCTATCACACACACACACAAGAGCTACATGGAGTATGAGATGTAGTGTAACACTCAGTCATATGTTGACTCATTTTGGTGACCTCCGAGGTCAGTCCAACTCCCCATATTCCATTTTTCATTTTGGGATTTGATGTAGTTTGAGGGCATTGCAGGTGAACATCTCTTTACAGGTTACAAGTACATTTTATGAACAATTTGGAAAATACAGGAGACCAACAACGACTATCAATTACACTTGTGTGACACGAGAAAAATTAGGTTTTGAACATATGCGTAGTCACAGATTCTCAATAGCACACTCTGACGCCTAGACACCCCTTCTCTAGTCTAGGTGCCCTAGTCTAGCCTCATCTAGCAACTCCATATTTTACAGTGCACATTTACAATAGTTTTCTCTTCCTTCTCATCATTTTCCAATTCAGATCAGTTACAAGAAAAATGTGAACTCATCTAAGTCCTTTACTCTCTCTCTTGCACTTAGGGTTTCATAATCATTAGCTTATTTACTTGTGTCAAATATGTACTTTAGCATTTACTTATCATACACGAATTTTCAATTAGGGTTTAACATATTAATTCTATTTTTATTAAACATTTACATCATTATACACATGTTTTTCCTTCTAAATCTTTCAAGAATCTTGAAGATTTAATTTCAATTTTTTTTTTAGGATTTTGGCTTCTATAATAGATAGAGATCATTTTTTGATTGATTTTTTATTAGAAATTAATGTACCATATGTTCTAATGTATTTGATATATCTTTTATTCATAATATTTTAAGTTAATGAATTTGTGTTCAAAATTGAAAGTCAACCACGATCGATGTGGACATACATAATATATTAAATAGTTGATTTGTGACAAGTTGTAGGTATGAAACCTTCCTGATTAGTGTGGAAGAAATGAAAGTCATATTCATTTCATAGAAGGGTATCACATGGGTGAGATCTTCCTTGCTCATTTATTTGTGCTCCTAGTGTTGAGGTCTCATGGAGGCAAGAACTACCTAATCTAGTTTTATTTTCATGGAGATTAATGACGTGTCATGGGGGTGAAAGCTCTCTTGCCTCCTATGATATATACATATATGATTAAGCTTGACCTCATATGATATATCACTTTGTCGAGAATTCTATCTTGCTTATCTTCTACCTGTCGGTGTCCAAGCCTCATGGAAAAGATATCTTCCCCCACCCCTACCTTGATTCTCTCCAAGAATGCGACTTCCAAAATAGACAACCAAATCTACAAGTGATTATAATGGCCTCATGTTTGTGTTTCTTGTCTTGTCTCAAGTTTTGGGAAATGATGAAAAAGGAAGAACCAAACCTATGGATGATTATAGTGTTTTCATCCAATTCACCTTCTTTTATAACAATTAGACCTATCAGGTTCATTATTCGAAGACATGCTCTATATCATTGTATGTTATGCCAATGCTTGTTACAAGGATATGTGAAACTATTGACTTTGGAGATAAAGAATGTCATGGGCCTTACATTCACAATTGTCTTGAAATTCTAAAGCCACAACCACATATGTATATCAAAGTCAATCTAGTTTAAAATGTAGACCAGATGTCTCCTTCCACTTGAGGAAAAAATAGGAGCAATCTCCTCCTAGCTCTGTGCTCCTTTTAGGCTTCTTCAAATATTTTTTTCCAAGTTGTTGCTTCCTCCTTTTACCTTCACATAATATAATTTTGTTTTTCATGTGCTTTAACAATTACATTTTTCTTTAGATTCAATAATTGATTTTCTATCTTTTTCAAAATAATATTACATTGCATTCCCTTCTATATCTTCACTCTGCTATATTAAAGAGTGAATTTCTATCAAATTGCACCTCTTAGATGCAATTGCTAATACATATTGCTTTTCTGTTCCTCTCCATCGATGTTGTCTCTACAATTGCATCTTACAAATTAGACACAGGTCATTGGCACATCATTTTTCTATCGTTTTCAATATTAGAATCGCCACATCATTTTAAACATTTTTGATATTATACATTTATATATATATATATATATATATATATATATATATATATATATATATATATATATATATATATATATGCAATTGCTAATACATATTGCTTTTCTGTTCCTCTCCATCGATGTTGTCTCTACAATTGCATCTTACAAATTAGACATAGGTCATTGGCACATCATTTTTCTATCGTTTTCAATATTAGAATCGCCACATCATTTTAAACATTTTTGATATTATACATTTATTTATATATATATATATATATATATATATATATATATATATATATATTTCGAATTAATTTTTATAATTAAATAAGTTAACGCTCGGGAGTAAAACTTCAGCCCTTCAAATATTTCTTTTTTGTTGTTGTTGTAAGAGATATTATTTAGTTTTTCGGAGCACAAATAAATATCGGTCTATTCCTCAATGACAACCTTTTAAACCATTTTGAAATTAAGTTGATAAGCTAACCTGTTTGACATAGGGAAAATTGAGGCGAAAGTAAGTAAAGCCATTTCTGTAGACTGAGTAAATGGTTGAGGGTTGGGGGTGATTCCAATTTGTGCACAGTCTTGAATTAAAGTATTTGGTCAGACAATAAGGAATTTCTACATAATAACTCTACAAAATGGTGAAACGGTCTAATAATCTTGAGAAAGTATAGAGATGGAAAGCGTCATGTCATCCATACACCAAAACCACTCTCGAATTCATTAAAAATGCATTAAACATTAAGATATGAAGCAGAGCATAATTCATGTATGTTCCACTTTCAGCAAGCTGTGGCGGTAAAGCTTTTGCAGACTACAACGTTCCCACTCGTAAACTTTATTTACTCATGGATCCCTTTGTTTAGGCGGTGCACTAAATATTTGGAGAAATCAAAGGACATCCATGAATGTCCTTCCATCTCCTTAACCAACTCAGAATCATCTGCAGGAATCTCGTGAGCGCCTCCCTTAGTAATCTCCATTTCATACATGTGCGCCATTATTAACAGCTCAATCACTCTCTCCTTTGTCAGCACACATTTCGCAATAAACTTATCCATTTTTAGGAGGAGCAAGTTCACCTGGTAAAGATGAGCCACCTTCAAAAGTTCCTTGTAATTGGCATGCGTGTCTTCATCACTTACTTGTGCGGTATACATAAACTTCAAAAACACTCCCAGGGTTTTTCCTACCACGTCCTCCATTAATACTTTTCCCGATCTTTTCTCTTTCAGATCCGCTTCAAACATGGCTCGAAAAACATCTGATCGGTTTGCCTTCGAAGCATAATAGTTAATGACATTGCTTTCCAAAGTTAAGTGTGAATAAAATGATAAAAAGTGAAGAGAGCACACCAGAATGAGAGTATGTGCGAAAAAAATTGACCCGTCACACGTGTAAAGCACAACGTCTGAAGAGGAAGAAGATGGGTTTCCTGGAACAAAACTCCACTTTCCCAAAAATGCAATTTCTTCTTTCAAACTTTGGTTAATTTCCATTGGTTTCTCAAATCTTTATCGTATGCCTCCATGGAACCATTACAGTAACAAACGACGCTACCATGACGGACATCTGAACACATGAATTCAACATAACGACAATCTCTGCCGTGTGCAGTGGACTTGCAACACAGATTTTGAGAGCACTCCCTGCAAAGTGCCATGGTATGACCCAGGATTGAGATTGAGAATGCGTTTCCTAGGGTAGATTAGGGTAACGCTGCAGATTATATAGCACGAATCTTACAGAAACTAATTGAAGATGGTGCGACACGTATCTTTTAGCGTGTCTATCGTCTGTTGATTTACCAAATTCCAATTAATTAACTGATTGAAACGAGGTATTAAATGACTTACAATAAAGTCCCCAATTGCATGGGTGGAATCAGCACGCAAAGAGAATGGTGCAGAAAAGCCGAAGAGGAGCTCATGATTCCAAGTTATATGAGTCCCAAAATCAACAAGTCAAGTGTCTCCCACAATTCTTTTATTTAATGGAGGATTTACGAAATCAACAACCTAGTCAATGATGCAGACGATGAAAGCCCTCGTCTCTTGTCACAAAATTGTATTTCGTTGTTCACATTTTAAGCCATCTCGTACACTATCTTCTTATAATTTATGGCCACACTCCTTGGATAGGTTATCACTTCACATCTTCTATGTTAAGCCTTCACATTAGGATGGGCTCCATCTCATTGTTTCACCTCGTCTTATGACCTCTACACTCTTCTTGTGGCTCATTTTGTCTGTTATAGTTGTTGTCCAATCTTTGGTTTAGGAGGCTCGAATATATTTGGTGTTGTGGATAAAGTAAAACTCAACACCTAAATATAGTTGAGCTTTAGTTAGCTTGGAACTTGAGTTATTACGAAAAAAAAAACATATTAGATTTAAAGCCATTTTTAAAGGCTTTGCACTTAAGAGATTTGATGTGCAAGCGAGTGTTATTTTTAAGTAGGTGCACTTCTATATAAGTGCATGTTCTCTCATTAGAAATGTTGCCTCAACGGAGACTGTAAAGCCTAGGGTTTGTAGGACTTTAGTCAAGACCATGGTTTGAATGACACGACATTTCTGGAAAAAACAATGGTTGAGAAGGGTTGATTAGCCAAAGATGGAATGGCTAGATGTTTCTATCAAGGAGATGGTGAGGTGTAGAATAGGCTTGACATGTTTAAGCTAGATGGTGACAAGCTCAATGTAGAGCTTGGACGAAAGGCCACAAGTTGTTGAAGCTAGAATGGCCAAGGTTGAATAGCTTCGAAGGATCAATGTGGTTTACCATATGAATGTTGTATTCATGGTTTTTGTTCAGTGTACAAAGAGTTAATAGGTTGAAGAATCCTAAGATGGGTCTAAATCTGGTGAAGTAGAAGGTAGTGCAGATTAGCAGTGGGAGACTCCAAGCTAGAAAATGGACGAGTGTGCATGGAAGTGTTGAAGACTGCATATTGTATCATGTTGGAGTGTTGTTTATAAGTATTGATTCAACATCTTGTTGGCTTCATATTGTATTTTTAAGATGGGTTGACGTTAATACAATTATCAAGGTTTTTTGTTGCATTTTACCCTCGAAAGATTTTTCAGAGGATAAGTAATCTCTCAATATTCTTGTGCATATATTTTCCATTTAGATGTCTATTGTTTTTCTTCTCTAGTTTAGTTTATTTCTTACATGCTAACAAAAAAAGCTAACATGTAGTATCAGAGTTATGGTTGTTTGGTGAGGGGTTATAGTTTTTTTCTTTAAATGGTAGTGAGATTTAGATTTAGCCCATGGAATCCTAATTGTGGCAGGTAGCTTCAGAATTGATATTGAACAAGTTAGTGTAAGGAAGGGAGCATTCTAATTCTGAAAATAGATATATGACTCCAACGATTAAAATGTGTTTGATTTGTGGTGATGCAGTGCATTCTGGGAAGGAGTGTAAGAATAAAAAGTCCCTTGAGGATGTGAAGTTATGAGAACAAGAAGCAAAAATAGATGGAAATTTGTACATTATTTCCTTAAGTGTGAATTCTAATGTGGTGGGAAGTACTTTCCCAATGACACCTTTATGATGGCTAGGTGAAGATTGGAAGAAGGTGACAAAGAATTTTTCACACATTCAACACCTTGGTAGTGGTAAGGTAGGAAGGTAGGTGTGAAGCAAATCTCTAGCTTGTAAGAACTTGAGGAAAATAGACGATGGATTGGAGAAACCGCATTGGTGGCTAAGGTGTTTTCTCCCTCACAAGGTCATAGGGCCAATAAATGATAGTAGGAAATAATTTTAGTAAGATCAATTTAATAGGAATACTCATTCATGTGAGGCCTTGGGATAGGTAGTCACACAAGCGTCATAGTAGGGTTGGGGAAAAAAATTCTACAGTGACATATAACATTGCTAAAATTCGGAAAAAGGAATGTTGAGGCTAGGGTTTGATGGTGGAAAGATGAGAAAATATCAACTTAGAAACATCATGGTCAAATTGGGAATCACTAAAGGGATGTTGAGGAGATGTCTCTCCAATAACATCTAGGATAGGTCTAGGAGCAATAGAGAAATTGTGGAGGTGCTACCCAAGTGAAATCTTAGAGAACTTGTAGTCCAACATGATGGGAAGAGAATAAAATATCGCCCCATATATATATCATATGAGCTAGTTTTGGGTTTGGTCATGAGAGGAGGAATATATTTTCCTAGAGGCATCTTGAGGTTGGTTAGAAACTCTTAGCCAAAAAAATCCAAGATATAAATGGTGTTGGAGGACATGGTACATGTTATATTTTTATTTTTGATGGGGGATCCAATATATGTATAATGTAATGGTCTAATGAGACCTAAGATTACACAAGAAGCGGGAGTTGTTAGAAAATGTATGTCCACTTTTGGGCATGGAAGATTGGAACACAATGAAGCAAATTTTTGGGTATCTGCAAATACTTTTGACTAATATATTTTCTATTAAGATAAGCACTTGCTACAACGAGATCTTGGTGTAAGTAGGGGATTTTCACTCTAAGTGTTGCACAATGATAGTGCAGAGCTAGCTGAAGGTATTGGATCTAGGAAGTATGTGTTGAGGGGGATTTTCGGTACAAGGAAAATATGGGCATGGTATCCCAGAGATACTAGATAATGGGTTCATGGTATCTTTGATGGAAGTATTCAACCAGTGGGATATTTTTGGAATATGTGTTTCATACTTCCATGTAACTAACTATTTAGGAGGCTAGGCTATTTTTGGTGTTGTGTATAATGCAAAAACCAACCCCTTAATATAGTGGAGATTTAATTATAATATTGGAACTTGAGTTGTTGGGAAAGGTAGTAGCTCAAATTTAAAGCCTATATGTAGGATTTTTCTTGAGGAGACTTGTAGTGTAAGATAATTTTATTATTAAGGTGTAATTCTATATAAGTGTGTGCTCTCTCTTTAGATAGGTTTCTTCAAAGGATTCAAAAAAGCTAAGGGGATATTGGGCTTCACTAAACAACATGGTTCAGAAGTCAGGGTGTTACAAGAATCAGTCATGGTTACAAAGGTTTGGACAAACAAAGTTTGAATAACAAGATGTTGTTGTCAAGGAGATAGTTTGGTGAAGAGTTGGTTTGATAGGTTGAATTTTATTGGTGACAATCTCAGTGTAGAGCTTGGTTGAAAGGACACAAGTTGTTGACATTGGAGTAGACAAAGATGAATATCTTGGAAGAATAAATGTGATTAGGTAAAGGAATGGTTTTTTCATGGATGTTTAGTGAGTTGAATGGTTGAATAATCCTAGGATATGTCTAGACTTAGTAAGGAGAAGGTAGCATGGATTAGCATTGGAATATTTCAAGCTAGAACACTGGTGAGTGTGCATGTAAGTTTTCAAGGATGCATATTGGTTCACGATAGAGTGTTGTATGTTTATATTGATTCATAACCTTGATTTATTTTTTGATTGATAATTATTGGAAAGGCTCTAAGGACCATTACAAGAAAGGTATAACAATAAATCTCACATGAATCAAAGAAACAAGCAATGAAAAGTCAAAAAAAAAACTTGACTCAAGCCGCAAATGAAGAGAAGAGATAAAAGTCATGAAACCAAATTTCAGTTCGAAGAGTGAGATCTAAGTTTCATGTGTGAAGGAACTAAATTCTATTTTGAGGATATTCTTTTCTTATTCTAAACTATTGTCCACTCCTCCTTGTTGATCTCATTGTTAGAATCTGGACCACATGAAATAATAACATCAATGGAGGAAATAGGCCTAAAAATGGGAGCTTTTTCCTCATTAGAAGATTGGCTTGAAAAATTAGGACACGGATCCTGAAAATGTTTCTCATCTGAAGTAGGGGTAGCATTGACCCTTGAGGGATACTTTTCAGAATAATCAATGGGAATTGATGGAGCTTCCACTGTATAGTGTGAAGGAAGAGAACCCATCCACCAACCCATCCTAGCCCCCATTTTGAGCTTAGTCCACCCACTATCCTTAATCAAGTGCCTAGTTTTATAGCACCTATGACATCGAAAATCCAACTTTTCATAGTCCAATATCTGCGTCCATACCCTATCACCAATATGCAAGTTAATCTTCTCTAGGATATCAATAAATATATCCAAGTCCACTAGAATCTAAGCATAAGAGGAATGCATAATATTTTCAGTAGACGCATCAACTTTAAAAAATTCCCCCAATGTATTTCCAATATCTTCAAAGCATGGATCATACGGAAGTTGTAAAGGTAGACCCAAAAGTCTGACCCTAATTAGCATCGAATCAAAATAATCAGTTAAAGGGTCAAACAATGGGTACCATAGTTTTGTCATGAGATCATGATCATCCCAAAACTAAAACCATTCATGAACAACATCATGTTCATCACCAGAATCAAAAAATAACAATAAAATAATCTTTGGAATAAATATAAAGCTCTACCTTACCCTTGATAATAGGTCCCCACTTCTCTGTAATCCATTCGGAAAGTTGAGAATACTTTAACCATAGATCTTTGAATTGAAAAATGTAGTTACCACTCCTCTTCGACACTATTTCATTTTGATGTTGTTAATGTTGGATTGATAGTTACACATTTGATTATTATATTTTGATCAGTAAATGATGGACTATGTGGATATTTGAACTATTGAAATTATGTTATTTACATTTTTACTCATGATGCACTAGATGGCGATGATAGTACATTTATATATGTTGATTTGCAATATTCTGATTTTGTATTAACATGTCATGTTCTAGGATGCATAGCCTATATTGGATATTTTTAGTAGAATTATTATTTTATGGATGCCAAAATCAAATTAATTGTATGATGAGGATAGAATAGATGATTAAATTGTATATATTTATATATGATATATTATTCGTATTTTATATGTATATTATATATATTAGTCTCAATGTTGTTTATACAGACGTAAGGCCAGAGAGGTATTTTGTTGTGTTGCAGGACATTTTATCACATACATTGAAAGGGGATAGGGGACCAACCACAAAAGGATGTCGGGTGTTGTGCAACATGGCCAAAATTTTACAACTTGTGTATAATGTTATGTTGTGTTGTTGTTTGCCTAGTTAGGAGGTTTCCCATGGGGGAGTGACCTCACATGTGTGGCCATGGGGGTAATGTTTCTCTTATTTTAATTTTGTATGTGTTTTATTTTGTGTTATGTTTTTAATTATTGGAAATTGTAGTCACTTTATTAGCAATTATTAATGTGTCTTAATTAGCTAATCCAACTTAATTTGTTAACTAAAATAAGGATGTGACAATTAAATAGTTATGAGGGTAGATGGTCCTTGAAATCTTGTGGATGTGGTTTGGATGTTTTGTTGGATTTTGTGTTATGTACCCTTTCCCCAACTTCAAAATTTGGATTTTTTATTTGGGAGACCTTTTTGGAGGCTTGTAGGACAAGCTAAGCTTGTCCCATGCCTCTTAAATTTTCGCAAAAACCCTACCTATGGTATAGTGGATTTAATTTTATGACTTATTTATGCTATTTTGGAGAGTAAAAGGGTGAAATTAATTACAATTTCTTTCATGTCACAATAAATGTATCCTTGGAAGACATGGTGTGTAAGTTTGACTGTCATGTGGGTTTGTCATAGGTCTTACATGCTCATTTATCATTTTGGGCATGGTGTTTGAATTTTTGTGATGAAATGGAGGAAGGATGAAGTGACATCCTATATAGATCCACCTCATCATCCTCACATCCCATTTATATTTATTGATGGAATTTGATGGATTTGGGGTTACTTGTTCATTTTTCTTTCTCTTCCACTTTTGGATTTGGGAGTTTGTGGGAGTTGCTTTCGGAGTGTGCTTGGCTTGCAGGTGTCAAAAAAAAATGTGGATTGAAGTTTTCTTGGAATTTTTATTAAGAGGTAGGCTCTCCACCTTTGTTGTTTTTCTTATTACATTTGCAGATGTGAAAAAATATGCTTGTTAAGTTTTGTATGAGTGTTGTGAATGCAGTAATTGTTTCTGTGTGGTTGGGTAGTTTGCCTTAAGTTGGGAGTATGGAGATGGATTTATGGGACCATTGGGGAGGGAAAAGGGAGATGTGAGGCATGCATTTTGGAGGGAGCTGTGATTGGGAGTTTCACGTATGGGGAGTGAAAAGGGAAAACATGGACATATTTTTGCATACTTGCAAGGGAGAGATAAGGTTTTTTTGTTGTTGTATTGTGGACATGGAGGCTTTGGGTGAAACTCCTACTTCACTTGGGAGGAAAAATGAGGTGGTTCCCATATTCCTTTCTCCTTTTGGTTTGATATCAAGCCTATTGTGTTGTTTGAGAAAGTTGTGAATTTTGTTGAGTATGTCCATTTAAAATGTGTTGAATGTTTTGGATTGCTTTTGTTTGTGGAAGCCATTCTTGTAAAAATTTATTAAATGTTTCTCAAGATCCCTCATTGTTCTTTAGTTGGGGCTTGGGGGCCAATAAGGGGATGGCTTCTCCCCCTTATTGGATGATAGGTTGGGCGGAGAGCATCGCTTATACCCCCTTTTTCTTGTATTGTGATCCAAGTTTTTGAACGATTAAAGAGTGCGAGATTGAAACTACATTTGGAAGAAGACATGCACATGGAGAGTTGTATTTTGGCCTTGTTGAAAGTCCTTATGTTGTAATTTGTTTATTTCATTATTCCCACTTTGAGTGGAAGAATGCAACTTTGTATGCTTGAAATGAAGTTTTCTTTATTACTTGAAAATTCCCTATAATTTGTAAACTCTTCTAAGAGTGTTTGGATGAGAAATTTATATTTTCAAACATGTGTAGTTTTGTGAAAGGAACTACCAAGTTTTTGCATTGGTTAAATGAAATAGAAAACTTTGAAATGAGTGGAAATATAAATGTATTTCTTTCAAAATAAGTTTGTTTCATTTACTCCAAAGTTTGATATTTTCCATTTTACAAACATTGAGAATCTTGTGAAATTTCACTTGTTGTTGGAAATGGATTGTCATTTAGCTATGGTGAATGAAAGTAGATGGGTTCTTGTTTTATTGAAAGGAAGACATTTTGAAAAATATTATAAGTTAAAGTTATATTATTTGCTTATGTTGAAAGAAAGAAAGTAGTATGTTAAATATTCTTTCTAGAATGTAGGAAGAATCTCCTTCTATGCTAAATGTATATAGTTGTTAAAAATTCTAGAATAGAAGAACTTCTCTCTAGTTTACATTAGCTATAGATGGAATAAACGAAAGAAAAATTGATTTATAAGTGAATCTTGTGCTATATACCCTCTTAAATTTGAACTATGGGATCAATTAATTTAATTAGGAATTGTCTTGCCTAAAATATATTTGCTAAGTATATGTGTAAACTGAATATATATATAATTATAAAACACATATAATATATAATCAAACATATTATTTTATATATATATAATATATTAGGATATACAAAATTACATAAAAATGCATAATGATATTAAAATATTATATATATATAATTATTATATATACACTTTACATAATAATAAAAATTTATATATAAAAAAATGGTGCTTGTTCGTGGGCCAAATCCCATGTTGGCCATAGTGTTGTTTTTAGTGTGTTTAAATATTGGGGAATGTGGCAGGGAGGGTCGGCGACCTACACTTCCCCCACCCCATTGTATATGGGATTAGGGGGTGGGTATTTTATGACCGCAAACCCCTCCCCCCATTATATATAAATATATATATATAGTAGTATATTAGCATATATATATATATAGTATAAACCCTCGGCATATTCATATATATATATATATATATATATATATATATATATATATATATATATTATATATACGGGGGGAACTTATAACTACCACTTCCCTTCCAAGCCATTTCTAGGTTATTTTTATACATAGTTTGTAATAAACCGCAAACAGATCTATATTATATAAATATACTATGAAATTCTATTTATATAAAAACCTTTTACGTCTCTTTTTCTATGTAAATAAAAATTTGGGGTATTTCTAAATTTAGAAAGAAATATATTTTTATTTATGTGTACATCTACATACAACATAATGAGTGTATATACACTACTTATAAACCAAATTTATTAAAAGGGGCTAAAATGCCCATTTTAGATCCAAATAGGTAAAATGTAAGAATTTCCAAGTATTGATCTACAACAATGAAATTGCTTACAACAAATAGGAGAAATTACAATCAAACCCTAACAGGGTAACCAATGGAAATAGTATGCAACAAAAATAAAATCGAATTGGGAGCATCCACCCTCGTAGCTCCATTATCTTCCATGGATTCCTTCTTCTCCTTCTCTCTCAATAAACCTACAAAACAAAAATAAGGAAATAAGTCAAATGAGAAAATAAAATCTTTCCATAGATATTATTAGGGTTGATTGGAATTCCTTAGATCTAATGGCCTAGATTCAATTTATCCAATCAAAAAAATTCATCCCTACAAAAGTTAAGTGAGAGTTAGGTGAGAATGCCTTTAAATGAAATGCATGGGTCAAATTTGAATGGGGCCACTTAAGTGGTGTAGAAGCTAAATTTATTTCGTAATCCATAATGATTAGTTGGTGACTCTTAAAATAAAAGGCCATGAACTTGTATTTAATTAAATCAAATTCACCGATTGGCAGTTAGGCAATATTTTAATCATGATTAAATTTATTTGTAATTAATTTAAGGGGAGGGTAAGTTTAAACTTAGCCCTAGATTGATAAACTATGTTACTAAATTAAATAAAGATTGTAACTAGAGGGATTTAAAACCCAAACTGGAGTCTTAAATAATATTAATTAAATGTTAATTAAAATGATAGGTTAATAGCCAAGAAAGTAAACTAAATGTTGCAACCAGTGTTAACAAAAAAAATTATTCAGTAATTTTTTCCAATTTAACTTTTAGTTTGTCTTAGGTTTTGTGCGGCATTTTTGTGGGCATTACAACAAATGATACCATGTTCATCAAATTCCTCTTCTCATCTCACCACCTATTGGAAAATGTCCTCATCTAGCTTGAGGATGGGGATTTCATAGGAAGGGTCAAGGTGCTTCCTCGTTCTATGTCTGTTGTTTCCTTTAACAATCGATGTAAAAGAGACAGGGGTTATCACAGGTTTTTGTGGGTAAGGCCGCCCCTTGCCACATAGACCATAACATCCACGGCAGTCCTCACAGCCATTGTTAGTCATCGAATCCTCCCTTGTCACTAGCAAAATAAATTTCATGGCTACCTTTGTTAGATCCATTTCCCTTCAGGCTAGGGTTAGGGTTTTGTGCAACATGGCTAGGGCTTGGAAACATGATAGCGCTAGGGCTCGACATGCTCGTTACTCCCCTTGATTCATAACCTTGATGGCTTCATATTGTATTTACAATATGGTGTGAAGTGAATACAATTATCAAGGTTTCTAGTTTGATTTTTCACCCAAAAGGGTTCTCTTGATATAAATATTGTGTCATAGTCTTGTGTATGTTTGTCCATTTTGATTTCTACTTTTATGCTTCTCTAGTTTAATTTATTTCTTGCATGTTTGTCATAAATATCAATAATATCCACCGTATGGATACCTATGGGTGAACTATGTGTTTTACTTGATTATATAAATTTTAGAAATAAATTTAAAAATTCTCATTTGGGTTAATTGGATTCATGTTCCTTTTCTTTCTTAATACATGATGACCTTATGTAGAGTCTTAATCAATAGAGATTTTATAAAGCTTTATTGTTTTGAAAAGTTATGTGAATGGTAACTACAACTTTGGAGAATGCATGATGTGATGACCTTAGGGGAGTCTTAAGTCGCCTTTTGAAAATAGTTTCTAATCCATAATGACAAGAGAAGTGAAGGGAATGTAAATAAGAATGGGAATATAAATAATAATAATAATAATAATAATAATATGTTGTATATGGCATCTTTTCCAGTTTATAATATAAGTAACTTTGGTTGTGTTGTACTTGGGAATTGAAATAACTAACACCCCCAACCAAGAGAATAGTAATAATTGAAACCATAGTGATTGATTTAACCAAAATGATCAATTCTTTAGGGGGTAGTAACTCATTGAATATTGTCCGAATTAACTAGTTTCCAAAGCTTATATAAGTAATATCATAATAATACATGAAACACATTAAATAACGATAGATAAATGAACTCAAGTAATAACAATGAGAAGGAGAGGATGAATTAGCTAAAATTTTGGTTCCTATGTTGATATGGGCTGGTCTGATGACTAGAAATTGTCAGATATTTTCTAACTGACCTTCATCCACAAAGAATTGTACTTCGAATAGTTTCCTGAGCAACCAAATTAGTATGGTATATCACCCAAAGAGTACCCCCAATATGGAAATTTTTGTATGCCCTTCTCCCTCTATATTTTTAAATTCTACAAATTTATTATGCTTGTACAGATTACTTCCTATTTTCTAATCATGTCTGGAATCTTAGACCTCTGATATTATGTAATGTCTCATTGTACAACTAATTCAATCTTCAAAACCCTAGATGGTGAGATATTCCTGATAAAATAAATATTAGGTGGGTTTTTGGACACCCATGTGCACCATATAACTATCACCACTACTTGGAAGATAGGGCTCAAACCACACGTCATCCTCTCCTAACATGTGATAATCTAAAATGTATGCAACCAAATTGATAGCCATGATCTTACAACAATAGTATTATACTCGATACTTGTCCATAGATTGACTTGAGATTGGTAATTTGCCTATTTGTGATTTACAGATTTGAGTGGATGAATAATCTTAGAATGAGTATGTGGAAAGTATGTGGAGATCTTAATGGAGTATTAGAGTATATTTTCTTGTGATTTACTCTTAGTATTTTTCTCATTAGGATACTAGGATGCCAATTATAATAGAATTCCCTCCTTAGTGTAAGGTGAATATTTTGATTGTATATATGTGTTATCAAATCTAGTAAAACTTGGGAAAGGTTGACTACAAGTGTACCAAAGAGATTTAAATCAATAAAATTACAATTGGAGGTGAAAGGGACCATAGTGGTTAGGTGGGGTCCATAACGTATGGAAGTTATGGACCTTTCTGAGGAACTTTGGTCCTTTCAGATACATGTGCATAATGATTTGGTAATTGGAATTGCAATGTGTAGGGGTATATCCTAATGTGATGGAGTAATATGACCATTATGTGAAGAACTAGGTTTTTGTGTGCAAGTAAATATGAGTGATATATAGACAATGAATAACATGATTGGCCAAATTGAGTAAGTTTGGGCCAGTGCAAGAAGTGTCAGTAAAATTTTTGTTGTTACAAGATTATGAATTACCAAAATGAGTGTTTACGTTTCTCCCCTTTAAGTATGGATTTGAAAATTATGTACTTAAAGGAAAAGTCATTTGAGTGTGTAGACACACTTTTAATTCACTTGAAGCACCTTGTGTTATGTTAGAACTTTTTCTTTGTTTTGGTTGTGTTTAAATTTCCAAGATGAGTACCTGCAAAGAAAAATGTAGTCGATCTCCATAGTATATGAAATCAACATGTAATGACCCCACCATTTGATTTGTTCTGCCAATCTATGAGGGGTTGAATAAATAAAATAAAATTAAATTAAATTAAAAAATCCTGAACCTTGGTAGAATTCTATGGGATGCATACAAGTGGGGGGAGATATTTTCAATGTTTAAATTTTTTTGTTAGTATTATCTTGGGATGAGGATGTTGCAGTGGCTTCAAATTTTGGGGATCCTCATAGGGCCTTGAAACTTTTCCCAAATGCCATGGAGTGATGTTCCAGACCAAATCACTTAACATTTGTCAATGTACTCCCTACCTGTACATATGGGCTCATTAAAAAGTGTTTTTGAAACTTTTTAAAAAAGGAAACGATAGTTGCAAATCCAAGACTCCACATCGGTATCCAATATCCACTACTTTTACCCACTTTCCTCCTTTCCAACGCTAAATATAGAGTATGGGTATCTCAATGAGGAAGTCACCATATTTTTCATTTTTTGCAACAAATAGGTTTCTAAACCAATAAGTTTTAATTTCCATCATACCATCATCCTGTACCAGAATGGGAGTCATATAGAAGGGTTCTCACATCCATAAAAGTGCATGGGACATAAATTTTGTTAGATGTTGTTATCCAATTTTGCTACCCTAGCAAAATTGAATGACTGATAAGCTTGTATTGAGGGGCCCACTATACAACATTAATGGGAAATTCAATTCTCATGCATTTTTCCCTGTGCTAGGGAGATCCATCAATTAGAAGGGGTTGAGAAAGGTTAAAAATTTTCCTTTGGGTTCCAATGGGCTGGCTGAACTTATGACTGAGCCAAAAAAAATTCCACCAAGTTTTTTCATGGGTAGCATCGAGATAAGTGAGAAATTTTTTGTCACCAAGATCCTAAAGGATTCACCAAGCCATGGAATATGAGAATTGAGCTCTTCACATGTTATTGAGATGAGCTATTTGGACCATGCAATGAGCTATTTCTGGTGGCAGAGTGAGCTCAAGTTAGTTTGAGCAGTAAAGAAGGGAAACACTAAATGCATGGTTAAGTTTTTCCATGGCTCACCAAGCCATCAAATGAGTTGAAGGATTTTAATCAGAAAAGAGAGGTCTGGATGTCCCTCAGGACACTTGTGCAAAGGATGCCGAAATTCCTGTAGGTAAGTGAAATGCAGTAAATGCGAAGAAGTTTGTCTTGAGTTGCACATGGGACATTCGGGTGTCGAAAACCTGCATTATCCAACTTAGACAGTGGTATGAAGCATTGTGGTAAAAGTGGAAAAAAAATTCCCATAGAGCCCAAGGATGAGATGGGCCCAAAATTCATGATTACACCAACACAAAAGTAATCTAGAGAACTCGGCAGTCAACGACCCTCACATCCTGGTCAACGTAGTGCAGAGAAGGCTAGATGCAGGCACGAAGGAGGTTGGAGGTTGGTTTTGTGGGTGAAGTGTCTTGGAGTGGCCGGAGTGGCCCAGGGGATGTGAGTGTAGCCTGAACCCGAAATAGCCGAAATACCCACGGACGAGTAGTGTGGAGAAGCTGGCAGTCAACGGCCCACCTGGCTCAGTAAACAGAAGATGCGTGAGGACAGAAGATCCCGAGTCATGTGATACAAAGAAAGGAGGCCCACATGGTTCAAGTACATTAGGGATGTGAGTTCCCCAAAAACCTATAATACCCGTAGTCAAAAGGGAAAGTGGAATGCATGACCCCTGAAGTTAAAACGTGCATAACATTTGACCCAGAACTCTAATTTTGACAAAATTAGATTTTTCAGAAAGGGCATGACATCCTCTATCCCAACTCCTATTTTTAATGAGGGTAGGAGGGTGAAAAAAAAAGAAACATATCCAACTCCAAAAAATTAAATGCTCATTCCCGTAAAATGTCAAAAATCCTCGGCAAACTCAAAATAGCTGCTCACACTCATAATGTCGTATCTTTTGCATTTTTCAACAAAATCATGCAAAATTGGTTCATTGGAATGATGGCTCCAAACCCACTGCACATAAATCGATAAATATAGAATTTGATGTGGATTTAATATATAATTTTTAGGAAAATAGACCAATTTCATAACAATGTTTTAATTGGTAGTTAGGAGTGCAATTAAGAAGCATGCTCATCATTTTCTCTAATTACATGTTATGAGAAAGCATGGGGAGCATTTTTCAAGAAACATACCATCATTTCACTTCATTTATTACCTCGTACAAGTGGTTGAAAGGGAGATTTTGGGATCTCAATCCCCTCTCTTCCAAATTCTATAAATTGGAATAGTGGGCTCACTGTAAAATAATATAGTTTTGAGTAGGAAAAATATGTCATTTTGGTTTTGTGAATCCAATGTGCTGCAGGACCTTGTAGTGGAGTCCTTGCATGGTGATTCAGGCCTTTACTTTGTAATATATTGAACTGTACATATCCATGAAGAAATAGATTCAATTTTGTGGATGTATCTTCCCTTGTTGTGTTTGTTTTCATTATTCTTTCCTTTTTAATGTTATTGCAAATATATTGTGTCTATTTTATGCTCTTGCAAGGATTCATTATCATTGTGTGTGTATGAAATATTTTTCTAAATGCAGTATCTAGACTATGGAGAATTGTTATCACCCTCTCTAGTATGTACTTTGCTTCCATTTTTCACACATTGGAAAGTTATTCTCATACCCTCCTTTTCTGGTGTATCACCGCTTCAGTGTAGGATTTGTTTTCATACACTATCTCTCCCTGCTCCCTTGAAAATAAATTTATGATAAGATAGTTTTTCTTGCATCAGAGTAGATTATGGTAGGAAGTTTAGGAGAAAGAACCAACTTTATCTAGAGGTATATATCAAGTAGCATGTCTCATAACTTAGAGATAATACCCATATTACCCAATGACACTATGAGCTCAAGAACACACACTTGTGAAAATCAGAGGGTGATGTGATTTGACGATAAGAGTTGTAGTTGTAGGTGGGAGAGGTTGGTGGATATTTTTAGGGTTTGGAATTTATGAAAGAACCAGACGTATTCTCATGGAATATAATTATTGTAGGTTACAAAAATCATGGTTTCCCTCAAGACAAATCAAAATTGTTTCACCAAATGCAACATACAGATGTCCAACCTAAACAATTCATATTTACCACCATACTCCGTACCTAAGCAAAAAATAAGCACTTGTGGGAGTTCAAATGGGTGACACATAGAAAATTGCATACTCCACACCTCTGCCAATATCTTTCATGCCAATGTCGAATTGGGAGCTTCTGTGGGGTGTCATGTTCTTTCTATAAAACTTTAAACTTTTTACCCACGTGCCATTTAAATATGTAAAATTTTTGTGAATGTATTTGATTGGGGTTGGGAAAATGCGTATTGGTTTTTGAAATGACATTTACAAAAAAATTTTAAGCAAATACATTTGGCATATTTCAAGAAAAATCCATAACCTTTGCAGGAATCTTACTCACCTAAGTCAAATGGGGGCATTGGAATAGGGATCAATACCCATCAAAGCATAAAAGTATTTGGAAATATTTTTTTAATCAGTTCTTATAGTTTCAAGCACCTAGGTATAAGATTATGCATAAGTGGAGGTCTTCGAACTATAAAACAAATGTAAATTATGAGCCATTTACTCTATTTTATTTCCATATTGTAGTGAGTGTTAAATAAAGATCTTTAACTTAGGGGTTTTGTTACAGGTCATTTTTTCCTTGGTCCTTTTGCATGCTATGGAGGATGAAATATGATCTTTAAAGCCAAAATCTATGACCTGTCTGAAAAACTTACAGCCCAGGAGTATTGTCCTTTCTTGGTAAAGTATATCTAAAATGGTTGAAGATATAATTTAGGATTGGGGGTTGTGTGTGTTCAACAAAAAGTGTAGTTCACGCTTACAACTAGGCCTATTTTCTTGATGTTGTTAGATTGAGATTTAGTTTTATGGTAGGAGACATCAACTATCTATAGTGATATTGAGGCATTATAATGTGCAACTATGGAGGTTTACACAAGACATGTGAGTTTCTTGACATTATGGATTAGCAAAATTTTGTCTCTTAAATACATGTACAACCTCTTAGAGGACCTTGCGTACCTTGCTTCGATGACTCATATGCATGGTTTCTCTCTCTACTTCTATCATGTTTTAACTTTGATATTTTTTCCCTTTCTTTGTAGTTGAAAATTAATATGATATATCTTTGGTATAAAATTTGGAAATGTGTTATAACTCAAAAACATTAAATTTACCTTTTTGGTTGCACATTTATAGGGATTACTTGGAGAGTTATTATTTATTGGAATCAATCCCTATAACTACTCAAAAAATGGATGATGGATCATGATAACAACAACCTCCTAAACCTCAAAATTACACTTGAGAGTTCATGATATTTTTCTTCTTGTACTCTTACCAAATTTAATAAAAAATAATTTTCTTATATGCGCAAAGTACCCATCTGAATCTTGTGGAAGGAAATTATGCATTGAATATATTAAATGATGAAGTGGAATGCCACATGAACCCATAGAAACATTGTAAATATTTGTTTGACACTCGTATAGGAGTGTGCTAGTCAAAATTGTAGCATTGGATAACTACTATGAATTAATAATCCCATTTGGTTTTGACTCATGGTTTTGGTACCGCATCAAAAAATGAAGTTCCATCACTTCATACCTCTAGTTTTTCTAGAGGACAATAATAATAAAAATTAGCTTTGATAAAATCACCTTGGAATCTTGTGTTATGAGGGGGTTTTGTAAGCCTCTAGTCATTCGATGACAAGATGATTTGGAATGATCATGATGAGCAGCTCTAGATAAGTGGCTATCATTTCAATGTTGGTCACCAAATATACGTTTTATCAACTCCTTGGACCTCCATGTAGATAACATAATAGATGAAACTTTACTCGTGGTGTGTTTGATTTGGGAAAAATGGTTTTTTCAAACTCGATTTCTAGGCCACTTTTGCTAAATTAGATGTTTATATAAACTTGTTGCAATATTAGTAAACTATCACAAAACCTTATCCTATCTAAATAACTATTGGAAATTATATAAAAAATATCACATGATGCTATATAAATCATTTTGTTTCTTGTTTGGTCAAAGTAGCTTGTAGGAAATATTATGTTTCTCTCTCTAGCTTGATAATGAAAGGAAATTGCATCTGTGATTTTTTATTCTCTTTTGTTTTGTACGAGTGTTGTAATTTTATTATAGATGGAAAATTTAATCTATGTGAAAAAATTTAGTCGTAGGAGAAACCATGCCAACGACCTTTTTTCTTACCACGTTTACACTAACGTGGCAGGTTGCAGGTAGCGTAAAAGCTACTTATTGTGTTTTATTAATTTAGGATCATTAATCGATTATTTTATTCAATTTTTCCTTAGATTTTTATAGAGTTATTTGATTTTATATTTTAGTGTGCTAGGATATTATAGGAAATTTTTATCGTAGGGTTAAACATCTTAGAATATTTCTTGCTTAAAATCACATCCTCCATTGAATGTATCTTATCAACTTATCATTAATGAGTTATGTAAGTCATTAGCCTTAATTTTCAAAGTGTGCACTTTCTACCAGAAAGTAGTTTCTCATAAAATTTGGTGTATCATCTCATCTATTTTTCTTTTTCCTTCATCTCTTAACTTCACAAATATTTATAGTTAGGATTATTAGTATAGGTGTTATTCTAGGGAAGTTGGCCCACTCCAGAGACTTACCTCGCTATTGGGAAACCCACAACCTAGAGTTATTTGCATTGTGTCTATTTGAGGGGAGTTTCAGTAGATCTCCCAAAGGGTGCACTTAAAGTTTTACAACAATATTGATCTTGCTAAAATATTTGAGTGAAAGGGAAGGGTTATCAAAAAAGAGTTACACAATTCCTATTTTGTTGCATTCTCAATGGTTAGAGGTCAATGTATCACTCGTTGGCTCCTCTGTATCGGTTTGAGGTGGAAAATGATCTCGAGGCATAAGAACCAGAGGTAATTGATACACTATCTCATTAGGTAACCTATTTTTGTTGAATTTTTTTTTCAGATCATTAGGTTTATCATCATATGAATTTTCTATTGTAATTTGGATTTCAGACCTATGACCAAAGAACTCTGGGTAGGGAATACTTTGGATCTCGAGAGCAATTGGCATTAGGAAAGGCTCATTGGGAAATACTACTAGGATATCCCAAATATTGGGATCAACATCATGCCTAAAATGTTGGTTTTTATGGATTAATTTGATACATTTAGACTCAGACAATGTGACTGCACACATGTGATGGATCCATGGTCTGCCCAATAAGAGGTTATAAGAGAGAAGACGATCTAGAACCATGATCTTGGTATAGACCATTTTGGGTCCAAGTGTGATCGGTAACTAGATACATCCTATAATTTTTTGTTTGATTTTTTCAAAGCCACGACAAGTCAAGTGGGTAGGATTGAGATCACCGATATAATAGCCAAGAGTCTTGATGAGGGGAAAAGAAGATAATTTAATTCTCTATCCTTCATCCACAAGGACCCTACGCACTTGCGCATCATGAATGATAACATTAATGAATAGGGGCGGGTCATATGCATGAAATAGGACCTTGTTAGTAATTATGTCATCCTCCACGAAATCCAAGGATAAGTACCCTAGGCATGAATTTTGGAAGGATGATCATGTAGTCTCTATGTGATGGATTTTTGGATTTGGGGATGCGGTAGGAATTTTGGGATCCATACAAGAAGGATACTCAAATTTTTGTAACTGTTGAAGGAGAAACCTTCGACGTGAAGTTGAGGTATGCATGAGTTCTATTAATGGTATCTTGCATGTAAGGGAATTTATCTCATATAAAATGTTCCAATGAGGCTTATAATAGCTTCCATATAGATACCCTAGTGGTGAAATAATGGAATATGTATCCATATGCGATGGTGATTTAGTTGGAGCGATATTATCAAAAGAAGGTGGGATAAGATCTTTACTTATTAATTCTTGTGACACCATGGGTAGAGGCTCGACTCTAGGAGTAGGATCCTCTACTGGTGTGTCCTAGGAAGTATCAAGAAATGGTGTATTATCAGAGGGTTTCTTTGGCTTGATAATTGAATCCTTATGGGTAGGTTTACATCTATAGTTTACCTTATCCACATTGATATGCTAAGAATCTAGGACACTTTGATCATATAAAGGATCTATGACACCCACAATATTATTCGTGGGGATTTTATGATGCTTATTTTCATGGTTAGAGTGACATATCTCTAAATATTTATATTTATCATAACATTCTTGTACAAGAGTAATTGAAAGAAGATATAAGGAAGAAGTCAAGGGTTTCTTTCCTAAGGTCCTTACAATAATTGTGAGTGTCTTATAGTAGCATGCCACTAACAGAATAGGCCACTCCTAAAGTTAGGAAAGGCCTTTTTTGAAGTGGAACTATCCATGTCTTGGGAAGCATTTGGAGAATTTCGACATGGGATAAAGGAGTATGAAAAGAGTGCAAGGAAATCTCAAGGTCCTCCTGCTCCTTTTTCTCTTGGAGGATTAGAAGGGTTGAATACATGTGTTTTGATTTTAAACTTATGCAATGAATCAAAAGTACATCTATAAACAAAAAATCACAAACTTGGGTACATTTATAGGTCCTAATATCATATTAGCATTTACAAGATTCCTAAGCAAAAAAACTAGTAATTTACAGATATCTTTGGCCTCTTTATTTTGTACTTTACTTTCTTTTTGGTCTTACACACCCTATAACCTAGTTGGAACTTTACTTGTTTACCTTTTATGATTGTATATACCATTTCCTAGCTAAGACAACAATGCTCAGGCATTCCTGCCCTTGTGGGTGCCCCTGACCCTTTTTTATCTTATTCTCTCCTTTCGGGTCTCTTTGATCTTTTGGACATAATTTTCACTTATGGGTGGGCCTTTCAGTTTTCAATTACCAAATTTAAACAAGGAAATCATATAAATACATAGTTATGTGTTTAAAATAAAGGAATAGTCTCTAAACATTAATACTATCACCTAAGCTTGCACTTAAAAGGCACCTAAAGTACAACATTTTCTACATACACTATATGGGAAGGGGAATTTTATATTATTCCATAAAAAAATTTACATTATCTAGAAAATATAGCCCGTTATCAAGTGCATCCTAGGGCACAATTTCTACACACACTCACAAAAACTACATGGAGTCTAAGATTTAGTGTAGCACTCAGTTATAAGTTCACTCTGTCAGGTGACCACCAGGTTCAGTATGAATCCCCATATTACATCTTCCTTTTTTGGATTTAATGTGGTTTTATGCGTTTTATAGGTGAACTTATATTTTTTAGGTTACATGTACCTTTGGCGATTAAGGAATGGGATATAGGTGATCAACAAAGAATATTTGCGATACTATAAAAATCAATTTCTAACCATTTTTGTAGTCATAGATGCCTAGTAATAGTCTCTGATTCCTAAGAACCCTTGCTCCAGTCTACATACCCATGTCCATCATTATTTGTGAACACCAAAATTTATTATGAGCATTTATGAAGCTATTCACCTCTTGTTTAGTTGTTTTCTTGGTTCAGAACACTTTAAGATCAAGCACAAATAAACTAAGCCATATTTCCTATGTATATTGATTAGGTTTTTCACTTTGTATTCTTTAGTGCTTGCATCATATTATATTTAGCAGTTTTATATCATAATAAATACATTCATTTAATTTTTAATTAGGGTTTAATAAAATTCTATTTTTGTTAAATCATTTGGTGAACCCTACTCGTGATCATAAACTCAGATCCTCATTTTTCTTATTTTTTCCAATCTTCTTTCATGGATCCTAAAACTCCTCAAATCTCTTTGCATGACTTACTTGAAATGTATTCGTATTGTAAATTTATTCTCCAAAAAACCCTAGTCACTATGTATCTCCCTCAAAATACCCCACCCTCTCAAGTATGTTCTATCTTTGATCGTCTATCTAATGAATCCATCAATCTTAATCCTCCATCACTCCTAATCCTCCATCTAATCAACCCGTATTGGATTCAATTCAAGATTTGCATTGTTTATTTCAAGACAAAATTCAAGCTATGGAAACAAAAATTACATCTCTTAAATCTGAAATCCAACATCTCAAGGATGCTTCTCAAGCCCATGTTATTCTTCTTATACATATCATTCTACTCTTATGACTTCTACATGTGTTCATATTAGTGAAACCCAAGTCTTTCCGCTACCCACAGCTCTCAAGTTTGATTTCAATGCTAAGCAACATGATATTCTTCCTCATCTCCTCACTCATCATTTGATGAACTTACCATCTATTCATTGATATCATCCTTATCGTATTGCAAAATATAAAGGGCACTCATATTTTAATTACCATCATTAATGTATATAATGAAAATGATTGTTATTCTCTAAAATGGAAAATTGTTCACCTTAAGCATTATGGTCTTATTTCATATGCTACACAAAATGCTACTACATGTTTCATCTCCAATTGATAAATCCCACTAGGTTCCTAAATCTGATCCATCTATGTCTAGTGAGCATCATTCCATAGTTAGTAATGTTCCTCCTTTGTCCAGTCAAGAGCCTCTCATCCAACCCATTCCAAATAAGAAACCTGCTGTAAAAATTAGTCCATCCCCTCCTCCTCTCAAGCATTTTACAGTGTTACCATTTCCAACTAAGCAACCTCCTCTAAAAATTGGTTCAAAAGCTCCTCCTCTCAAGCCTTTTATAGCATCATCAATCCCACATAAGCTACCACCATTTAAGATACCTTCCCACCCTACTTTTATTTTGCATCCAATTATCATTTTCAAACAAGCTAATCCTTACATTGATGGCAAAGACACATTTCAATCATCGTCACCAAAGCATGGTCCTTCTCACACCACTACATAGCTCTCCATCATTAGCACAGTTGAGGGACATTGCAATTTCCCCCCCTTATAACACTATCAATTGTCTCTATTATATAATATCACCCTTAATGCTCCAAGCTTCATGATTCATCTTTCTTAGCACTTGCAAACCCTTTGATAAATGCATTGTATTGTCATTACCCTATGATGCACTGTAGTTCCATAGTTTATACTTGACTGTTTAGGGTCTAAATCTTAAATGAACCTCACATCATTCACTCTTCATGCTTTTTGCTTCATTAGATACATACATTTTCAAACCATTTCCCGATGACACACTTTTTTTTTTCTATGGTTTATTCTTGACTGTTGAAGGGGAATTTATAAATGAACCTCATTTCATACGCATTCATTGGGGGGAATGTTGCTCCTTCCACCTTCACTTTTTGAATTTCCACTCCATTCCACTCACTCACTGTATTTGCATAACTTAGTGACATCTAATTTTTCTAGCTTATTCTACTTATGCATTGTGCTTTTCTTACTATGTTAGCTAAATACTCACTATGTCATTATCTTTATCATATACACATGTGTATTCACTTGGTCTCTAGTTGAGAATGCAGCTCTTATAGGTTCTTACATGTTGCAATGATGTTTGGCAATGTGCCTTTAACCAGTCCCACTGAGGTTCTTATGGGCATCTACATTTACGACTTTTACACAACACATGTGCTATTGTTTCATTATCTACTACTTTTTCTTTATAGCACATTGCTTTCCATTTATGCTTTGACATAAATTTTTTCTTTCTAACTTTCTAACAGGTGCTTCATGTCTAGCATTTTCTTCGCAATACTATTTTCCATAATGGTTATTTGATACATTTTGCTTTCCATTGTTTTATATTATATGTTATTATTTTTGGGCTATTTCATATGTCTTGTATGCTTATTATCTGCTTTTGGCCAACTCGGCCTTGATTGTCTTGTGACATTATGAGTGATGTCCTATGATTGAAACCTACTTTTTGTGGTATATATTATTTACACTTTCCTGATTACTAAATTGTCTTCTCATGCATACTAGATTTGATTGCACTAACACATATTTCTAGCCATATTCTTTGTTTGTGCCTTGGTTTCTACCATGCGTTAGTGCTAGTATTTTATCATTATAAATCTAGGAATTTTTGTGTAATCCATGTCGTCAATCTTGGTCTTTTCCTAGCTTGTGATCTTTTTCATTTGGGAATCCTTGGAATTGGGTATGGGTAACCCTTATAAGCATTTATGTTGTCTCCCAATCTTGTATTTCTAATATGGGTCGGGATTATTGTTATTCCCAAAAAATCAATAAATCATGAATTTTTTTCCCCTAAGATAACAATGAGGCACTTTTTTGTTGGTGGATGTAATAAGGTTTTTGTAGCTACAGGATACATTTTGGGTCCCAAAGTCGATAATAAGGAATTCCCTAAATATAAAAGACAACATATCGACGTGCACATAACATTTTGTACTTCTACATTATGTAAAGCAAAAACTAACTGCTGGGCCCAAAGCCCCTATGAAAATATTTATAAAAATAGTAGTCAGGGAACTGAATTGGAAAGAAACAAAGTCTCATGCTTATTTGAGAATTGTAACTCGTAAAACTATTCCGAGGCTTGATGACTTGGAGATGAGGAACAAGTATGTGGCACATGCTTAAATGGAAGAAGAAATGTATTTTGTATTCTACCAAGGAGGTGTGGGGGTTATCTTGCTATATTTTTCTGAACCACATTGAAAAATTAAGAAATATAATTAATGCACTAGCAATACATGATATAAATTTGTGGAAGTGGGTCGGTTAATGGGGAGTGAATCATGTGATGAAAATACATGGGTGATAGAAATTGAAAAGATTGCAATGGTTAAAAAGTGAAAAATATGGGAATTATGAAAATTTCCCATGAACACAATCTTGGGCATTAATGCATGAATCCATGAGTAGTTAATGTGATAACTTGGTATAAGTATCCATTTTATAGCTGAAAGTTAGAAACTGTGAAAGAAACTCAAGTAGCACTCAAAAAAGGTTTAAACAAGAAGTTTTTTACAAAATCAAGGATTGAATAGTGGTATTCTTCATTCAGATCTCAAATGAAAATTAGATATTTGTTGAGACATGTGAGTTAATTAGTTCTCTAATTTTATGTCAATATTCAAGGAATAATTTTAAGGATCTATTTGTTAGAAAAATAGGGGGGATATTTAAAACTATTTTGATACCATGAGTGTTCATGTACACTCCACAAAAAAAACTTCCAATCTCAATTCCCCTGGACAAAATTATAGATTCTGACATTGCTAGTGCTAACTTGGATGATTTTAGGAAGAGGTTTTATTCCCCAGAAATAAGTAGTACCATGGCCCTTGTGGAAAATATTTATATCAATCTTGTTGATGTTTTCCCTCTTGCTACAATGTGCAAAAAAAATTTATGCCTGTGTGATCAATATTATAACCCTATTACTAGAGAGGTTCGTATTGGGAAAGGGACCCTGATTTTATCTTTCTAGGAGTAGGAATTTGATATAATGTTGGGTTTTCCTCCTACATGGTAAGAAGGTGTTATTAACAAATATTCAACAAAGGCGTATTGGAATTCACAGGAAAAGAAATGGACAAATTTTATGAATAGTCATTAGTTGGTTAATTCCCGGGGTTCCGTCTACAGAATGACTAAGAATCTTAACAAGGTCAAATTCATTGAGGAAGTTGGAGATGTGATTATGTTGTTGAACCAGTTGATGGGTATGAAATCCACTGATATTTTTCATGAATGGATCTTTCAGTTCATGAAGGTAATACTCACGAATAAAAAACCTCTACTTTGGGATGAGATAATAAGTAGCCAAATTCATGAACAAATCATAGGGGTTTCTCAAATTGTGAAAGGAGAAAAGGTTGACATGAAAGAGTTCTTTATGACTTCTTATTTGGTTTACAACATTGCTTTCCACATAAATTTCCCAAGATTGATGATGGATGGTGATCTCGGCAACGCTAAAGTATATGATGTCTTCTTTCAGCTGAAATTAGAGAATTATATGACAAACTACATGAATGTTGATAATATCTTCTTTACGCATGTAGTTTTCCTATTCCACCCTGATTGGGAAAATTAAATATTTTCTCAGGATGTCAAGCAAGTTATTACCCAGTATGAGTGTTATTTTATCCATTTTTGGACTTTTTATTAGACAAGGGTTAATGGTTTTGATGGGAGTCCCTATTTCCTCCCTAGGTTCATGGATGATAAGTGGGCACCACTGGAATTGGTCAAGTAATTATTACCAGTACATCAGATCATCTCCAACCAACAACTCACATCCCCTATTAACTTTCCCATTATTATTGGGAATTACATCTACCCAAATATCCAAAAGGCAAGAACATAGGAGGCAGAGATGGGTAGATGTATGTTGGAAATATTTTAGGCTAGACTTCAATATGATAAAAAAAAAATTATACATAGTATAACACCCACTCACATGGAGCATGATGTTCACCATGAAGATTTATTGATGAATTGTGAGGATGAGTGTGAAGTCTGACTAATGGATTATTCAAAGATGAAGTTGTCTCAAATGATTGATTTTGGGATTATTCAATCCCCTGAGGAATTATAAGATGATAGTAATATAATCATTGATGATTACATCAAGGGGAATATTGCCTCTCATCCTTTGTTGTAAGTCAATTAAGAGGCTAATGAAAGAAGAAATAATGAGAAAAGGACAAAAAATATCATCAAACTCTCTTGGAAGTGGTTATTCTCAAAGGGTGTGAATATAAGTTACTAGAATACCCCAGTTTTAAGAGACTACATGGAAATTAACTTACCTAATGATGTCCTTCCCCCATACCGGAAGGTATACACTACTAGGGATGTTTTAGGGAAGTAAAGGATTAAGGTCTCTTTTAAACATTTGACATCTACGTCAATAAGGGATGATGTGAGTGCCCAAATTAGCAAGACTGGGACATCCCTTACTTAGTTGACAAAAATAACTGAAGAAGTACTCCAGGGAAGTATGGTTAAGGCCCTTATTGTTCATGCATTTGTTTCTAGGTCGAAGGGGAAATAAAAAGTAATGGAATACAGTCCAAGGAAGCCTATGGAAATGAGTTTATCTGAAACACCTCATGATGTACAAACAACAGAGATGGGTCTACAAGAATCTGAAGATAAGGAGGAATGATTCCATCTCCGAAGGAGAAAGTGGAATAAGGTATTTGAATGGGTTTATTTAGAGGAAGTAGAGATAATAAAGTAAGTAGTATTTTCTAATGTCCATATCCCTTCACCTGTTATTTCCCAGTCTCCAGTGACTCCACTTGTTGAAAAATTAACAATTGTTAACCAAAATGTTATTTTTCCACTAGCTCAAGTTGTTTCACCCACTTAGGAACAACCCATTATGAATTATCATATACGTAATGTCCCACCTAGTCCATAAAAGAGTACTGAGACACCAATAGTAGGGAAATATATAAAGGAACCCGATGCATCTGAAGTTGGGGTAGGAGAAAAGATCATCCCAGAGCAGGTTCCAAATATTTCGGTGACAGGAGAGGAGCAATACTTTGAGCATGAAGTTCAAGATACTGACAGGATGGTTAAGGATGCAAAAGTATAACCTCACATAAAAGGGATTACAATATAAATAGCAAAAGGGGAGACTTTGGGTGTCATAGTTCCACCAAAAGCTTAGGAAAGTGAAGTGGTTGCAGAAATTCTTGAAACCTAGTTCCCAATGACCAATTTTTTTACCCAAGAACGTTGTGAGATGGTCCTTGTTCCCAGTAAGAAAACAGATGAGGGATTAGTACAAACATAAGGAGTGAGTGATAGACAGTCCCCAAGAGGTGAAGAACTAAAGGATCAATCTGAATCTATTGATAAAACAAATGGTCAAAGTGGACTTGTGGAGTAATGTACTCAGGAGGAATAAATATGTGTAACCATGAAAGGTATCTATGTACCTCCTTCATATTTCAATGACCTTATATTTATTCATATAGATTCGGTATTACAATCAGTCAATGAACATGGGTCACCCATGGGGAATTTGATAGAGGGTTCTCTCCCGAAGAAGAAAAATGTATAAATACAATTGGATGATGATGATATAAAATTTTGGCTCTCCTCAATCCCACTAGGCCACCCAAGAGAGAAAAGGTCATTTCCATAGTACTCTTGAACAATAAGGGAGAAAGATTCATAGAAGTTACACATCCCAAAACTGATGTGCTCTAAGGTGAAGCGTCTCAATAAGATTTTTAGGTCGTAAATATACCATTGGGTAATCCCTCCACCAAATAAATAAAACATGCTTTCTCCATGGCAGTAGAGAGATTCTTCCATAAGATTGATGAATTTAGAGAGGCTAAGAAGGATTTGAAGGCCAAGAATAAAGCATTGTCTAATCTAGTTAGAAAATTATCTAGAACCCACAGGGAAAGGAAGGTTAGAATCCTTGAGATCACCAATGAGGATATGAAAATAGTAAGTGATATGGGAGAGAGAGGGGATTCCACCATTCACTGGGAAAATTATTTGGTCACTAGAGGTGAAGAAGTTATTAGGGAGTCTGTAAAGTGTTATTCCCACATTTCTGATAAAGAAAAAACAATCAAGGCACTAATGGACAAGTGTGATGCTAAAAAAAAAAGATGTGGTATGATATGTTTCCAAAAGTGGAATTCCTTATGTATTGTTAAGGAAGGAATTATGTCTATCGATCTATGGGAAGCCATCATGAAAAATATGAAGCTATAAAAGTAAGGGTAGAGATTATAGTAAAATCTATCCAAAAAATTGGTCAGGTGAGGGATAAAGCAATTGAATACATTGATAGTGTCCATTCTTTGATTGAAAATTTTATTGGGACATGTATTGGAGAAAGGATCCAAATAGAAAATACATAAAATGTGATTATACTCTTCAGGTATAATGCTCTTGGTAAGCCCGGATAGTATAGGAATTTCAGTTTATTCACCATGCAATGATGGGTATAGATTGAGTTGACAATTTCTAAACTAACAAAGAAAATAAATAAGGGAAGAGTTGTTTCTATGGAACTTAATGATGCAGGTGTGACGCATGAAATAATTCTCCATTATCGTTCAGGTCATGATGAGGATATTATCCTGCAAATGTTTAGAAATTTTGATGCCTATAGGGACAAGATGAGGGACAATTCAGTAAATCAACCCATTGATGTAGACCTGAAAATATAAAGAGGAAATATAAAATTAATTAAAAAACTTGTCCTCACCTTAATATATTCTACTATGAAAACTTCTTCAAACAAAATGCAGTTTGCTAGAGGATAATTTGTTTTTTGAGGAATAAAGGAATATCCTTTTTCCTTCCTTACATGTGTCACTGTGTTACTTCCTTTTCACCTAGCCCAATCAAAATGAGGGAATTTATTTTCAATTAGAAGATATTTTCCTCATTTTGGAAAAATCTTAGATTGCACGAAGAAAAGTTTAAAGGATCCCTCAGGATAGTTTTTGGGGAGGAAATTGGGTTGATATTGTGCCAAAAATTGTATAAGAATGGGGATCTTGTCCCCATTAGGGGCAGGTAATTGTTGAGTTTTGTTGTTAGCATCTAGTCATAATTCCATTTTCTAGTTTCTTATAGAACAATTTGATAGTTTCCAGCTCTATAAGGAAATTCTAAGGTGGTTCCATTGTACAACCATTAGCAGGTCTTGAGGGCATTTGTTTATGTATCCTTACCAAAAATTATATGAATAAATTTTCTTTGTTTTGATCAAACTATGATTTCCTATTTCTTATGTTTTAAAAGTATGAATGAGGCAACATAATATCTGATACAATCTTGTACTAGCTTTAATTTGTTGTATTCATGGATATTTCTTCAATTGTTGCATTTTTTTGGTCACTGTGAGAATATTGTAGGTTATTGTATACTCTATAATATTTTAGTCTAGTTGTACAATCCTATAGGTAACATTATTCTTGAAAGGTTATTGTAATCCCTTAAAGCTTATTGTTGGGGTGCGGAGCCTACTTTTAAGTCTTATAGAATCAACATTGAAGTGTTGGTATTCAAATGGTTAATTTTGGAGACTTTAGGAGCATTCTGCAGTCGTTTGTTTGTGACGTTGCTATGCAGTCACTGTGTTGCTGTTGTGACGTTGTTGTTAACATGTTGTTAACTGGCTGTTAACGTCGGGACTATTTTTCCAGCCATGGGGAAGTTAAAAGATTGTGACTTTCAATCTTCTAGGGTTGGCTTTATGGACTTCTTAAAAGAATTGTAATCCTATAAATAGAGGTGTTAGGGTATCTTGAAGATATCTTGAGTGTTCGAGAGGTCCTGAGTCTTAGATGATCAAGAGATGATCACGAGTGATCAAGGTTATGCAATTTGGTTTCAATTATGGTTTAGATGTGGTTTAACATCTTTGGAATTCTGTTGTGATTTCATAACTAAGAGAAGATTTGTGAGAGTTATTTTTACTCTTGTTTATAATAAAATCTAAGAAAGTTCTTGGTGGACGTAGCCCACATTGGGTGAACCACGTTAAATCTTGTCTTGTCTTCTTTTGTGCATTATTTCATTTATGTTGTTATATTTCTGTCAAGTATAATTCTGCTATATAGTTTCCTACTGTTGTGGTTTGAGGAATTGTTTCTGCACATTTGTTCTCTAATTCCTAACAAATAGTATCAGAGCTTTGTTTTAGGGTTTTTTGTTGAAGTTATTATACTCACAGGGAAATTAAGATATTGAGTGGGATGCTATGGCAACTGAGTTTGGCAAACAGAGGTTTGAGAAGGTCAATGGTAAGAACTTTTGATCGTTTAGTCAAAGAATAGTAGTTGGAGAGGATTATTGTATCAACTAAGAGATTCCATGTCTTTGGCTAGAAGCATTGATGAAAATTCTACCTACGATGTTGCACTGATGAGAATTGAAGGATTTGCTAGAAGGAGAAAGTGCATTGGGCCATGGTTCAAGATTGATGTCTTGCACTCTTGCACCAGTAACTTGCTTTTAACATATTGTAGGTGAAAACAAAAGCTATGGAAGGTTACATGAAATCTCTTACACAATTTATATGAAACACCTTCACTAGTGCCTTTATATAAAGCATTTATTTTATAAATGAAAAATTTATGCCTTAATACTAAAGCTATGGTCATAAGAATGGATCTATTGCTGAGTCATTTGAATGATTGCAGATACGGTTGCTGAGTATGTTAAACTTGGTATAAAATTCCAATTTGATGATGAGGTCATGAAGCAATTGCTCGATTTTGTGTTCTTTGCCAGATAGGGGATAACTTGGTCCATGGTATGTAAATAATTTACATCTTAATAATCATCAAAGAATACAAGTTTGATGATGGTTAGGTATGATCCCAAGCAAGAAATATAGCAGGAAGTATGCCTCAGAAGAATCATTTTTATGGAAAAGGAATGCTTTGAATGTGAAACTATAGGTAGGAATAAGAAGATATCCTAAGGCAAGACATAAAAATGGTAAGTCGAATGCATCGTGCAATGCCTTTAGGTCTAAAGGATTCCAAGAGGTAAGTACCAACTGTTGGTAAAGGATGCAGGAAAGTTTTCATGCTAAGAAATATTGCTGTTGGTCAAAGGATACAGTTTCCATCACCTAAGACAAGGGTAGGAGGTGCAAGCTAAAGAGGAAAATTTGGCAGTACAGGTGTAATTTGTCAAGATGATCTTAATTATTTCTTTGAAGATAAATTGATAAAACTGTGAATCTAGACCGGTTCATGAGATTCAGGGGCTTCTTTTCTACTGTTGTCCACCCCAATAGACATTGCATCTTCCAATTTTGTTCAAATATTACAAAATTGTCAAATTGCCTACAGTCTACATCGATGCTGAATCATTGGTGACATAGTTAAAAAGGTAAAGTGTTCTGTCTGAAAATGCAGCATTTGGGATTCTACGTAAGTGGCTGTTAAGGCATGTATGAAGATGATGTGCCCAACTATCCCATATAGAGAAACATTTTGATATCATGCGGGACAAACTATCCAATTTGTGAACCGGGATGTATGGTTAGTAATTGAGCAGTGCCAAGTGATGAAGGCCCATATGGAAAGAGAATCTAAGGTAGGCAAGTTGTACCATTAATGAAATCATGTAAGGAAAAGTATCGGATAAAATTCATGATTTAATCCAAAGGATGTTGATTATGACTGCAAATTAGCTTGCTGTCCCAGTTTGAAGATGAAACTTTGAAACCCTAGAGACTCGCGTACAAGATTGAGTCATTTGTCCCATCGTAGATTATAAAAGTGCACCCTGCTACAATGAGGAGCTTCAAAGTGCATGTCTTCGATTCTGGACTTTTCAATGAGGAAGGAATGTTAATGGGAAGACAAACATGTGGAAGAGTTATTCTTAAGCTCGTAAATGCATTTAGCCAAGACGTAGTTCGACCTTCAACCGCATAACATGTCCCAAATGTTGGGGGCCAGCAAGTTAAAAACTATTGGTTGTTCAGGAGGTTCGTGCAGCTTTTCAATACTCCCGATGATCGACGAACTAAAAGAGAAAGTTTGGCCCTCCCATGTTTGTCCATGTAGAAACCCATTTGTGCGTCCTCTTTGATCCCAAAAGATGCCTGACATCCCAGCCCAATTGTTTAGACGCAGTTCATGTAATTCATTCCTCAAGTATGAACCATATCCTTAAAAGGTCAACATGATGCGTAGATCCCACAGCAAGGAATTTATTGCTATTTTTACAAAATATAATTCAATATTTGATTGGAGTAAAAGAAAGTGGTCATCCATAAAAGGCTATACTTACCAGGCACAACCTCCTTGAGCAATTGTCCTAGAGATTTGAACCCTTGCAATAATGAAAATCCTACAAGTGCAATATCAAGGGAATTGTTAGATACGGCCAACTTCACTGATGTTTTGGAGCCTGAATCTCAGTAGCACAGTCTGTTCATCTAATTAACAATAGGACTCAGGTGTGTAAAATGCATTTGGATAGAGGTCTACTAAAGAAGCTATGGTTACGAAGAACGAATTAATTACTACATCTTATCAGTTTTCTGGTAGTGAGGTATTCCCAATTTCAAGAAAAGAATAAAGATGACATTGACCAAGATCTGGTGTGTCTAAGTCTGAGAAAGGTGTCATGGCTTTGTTGGAGTGAAAGGTTGAAGCTTTCCCCAAGATTTCCAAGGGAATGAAGACATTGGAGTCTTCTCAAACAAGAGAGTTAATAGCTTCGGTCTATCATACTAGTGCACCTTGTAACTTTAAAAGACTAAATGACCAAATGTCGTATTTTAGTTGCAGGAATAGACCACAACACACATCTAATGTGACATAATTCACAACCCTTAGACTATAGATTTTGTAACAACCCAAGTCTAAGAGGCATAGTTAAATAACAAGAGACAACTGAGATGTAGGGTGACTGTACTCATTTAACTGGCCCTTGGTAATTCTCGATTGAGAATTTCAAATATAGGGCTCCAAGAAGCGGAACTTAAGATGATAACTATGAAGACCATCGTGTGGCAATTTACTAGAGTTATTACGATGGCAGACCTGGATCAGGAATGTACAGACCAGAGAACTTTGAAATTAGGTAGTGCATGACAGGATTCCTAGGGAAGAGGTGGGAGACCAGCCCTATTGGAATATTGTGAAGAGCCTACCATAATAGAAGGCTAATTTGGTGGAATTAGCATCTCTCTGGGTTATTGCATAGTGGAGTTACTACCGAGGGCAAATACAAGATCTTGGAGAAAACAATTTGACTAACTATGGTCCATGAGAATGAATCTGCTAAGGAAGAAGTCAGTTGATTTGGAAAAATTTGTGCCCATGATTGGTAGGATTTGATTTAAACTCAAGCAGTTAAAGGTGAAACTGACTCTTGATGGAATTCCATGGTTAAAATCGCATTCTAATAAAGAATTATTCTTCTCCATACTATGGTAGAAAAAGATGTTGCAGGCTTCTGCTGCATCCTAGGTATAGGTCTAATTACTCATTCCTTATTGAAACATTGGAGGAGATAATTGTGCAAATACAACCACAACATTATTAGGTCAAAGGGGGAGATGTTGAGCATAGAAAAATGACTGAGTACCTCACTAAGATGTTTAGCACGTTCAGAGGACTTTCTGAATAATTCCAAGTAAGTCCCACTACAAGAAGGGACATGGTCTTGTCCCCTGACTGTTGCCAAGCAGGGATAATTTTAGCGGCGAATATTCGTAATATGGCGAAAATTTCATTTTAGGAAAATTTGAAAAGGAGAATTATTCGGAGTGGGTCGGTGTCCTGTTCGCCTAAAATATAAAGTATATTTTTTTTGGGGGGTCGGCTTCGCCTTCATTTGAAAACATCTCCTATAAAAACCTATGTGATTCGCCGGGTAGTATACCTCAAGTAGCTTACCAAATTACCAATACTGTGAAATTTGAACTCGCATACCCTTTGCACCAGAGATTCATATTACTGTTATCCTGTGATTGTTGACGCGCGACAAATGCAGTATTGACGCGCGACAAGAGATATACTGACGCGCGACAAGAGCTGTATTGACGCGCGACAAGAGAAATACTGACGACAAGCGCTGTATTGGGCTAAGAAGTGACGCGCGACAAAGGAAGGCTTGACGCGCGACAGAGGAAGGCTTGACGCGCGACAGAGGAAGGCTTGACGCGCGACCTGGGCAGTATTGACGCGTGACATCTGACAGTTCACGCGCGACAAGACCTCAGAGACTGTACAGAGTCACTTCTTGGTTCTTTTGCTGACGCAGGACTCTTTTCAGAATAATGGAAGGTGCCAGCTCAAAGAATACGAATAACCTAAAAGTAAGTAAGAAATCTCAGAAATCACTCTTCAAGTATTTTGGAAACTCTGCGGATACAGATAATGTAAATACCAATCATATAGATGCCACCAAAAAGAATCAGAATACTGACTGTGTGGAAGGCATTATTGAGGTGGACATGCATTCTGCACAGTATCACAGTCAAACAAATGAAACCTACGATAATATGCCAGATCTTGAAGATATTGTTCCTGTTGGGGTGCAACCAGAAGTGCAGCTAGATATCACAGATACAAACACTCAGCAAAATGGAAGACAGAAATCAATATCAAACTCTGGTCCAAGAAAGAGGAAACCAGGTGATTGCGATATTGCTCAAAATTCTACTCAAAAAAGTAAAGCATTGAAAACAAACAAGAATATGTGGACCATTGGCAGGACATACAAGTTTGATTGGGCAGCTAAATTTCCATTTATTGAACCTGTACAATCATCAAATTCTGAAGAAATCCCATGTGAATGTACATGTACAATATGTACGTGGAAATTGGGAAAGCAACAAAAAATGCAACTGAAGCTGGACACAATAGAAAAACATTGTGGAAAACAATATTTAACTGTAACAGGGGCGGATGGCCAGAAAATCAAAACACATAGGTGGAAAACTGAAAAGGAGTGCATGCATGTCAGATACGCAGCGGAATATGAGGCAGAGCAGAAAAAACACAGACATCTGTTGGAAAAGGGAGGAACAATCACATCGCATATTGGTAAGATGAAAGAAACAAATCTACATGCAAAATTCATACAATTCTCTACTCTTTTTCAAATACTTAAAAAAGGAAGGGCGATGTCAGATTTCCTTGATTTCAAAGTTTTGTATCAATTTAACGGAATGCTGAATGTACCTCAGTCTCATTGGTCTGAGAGTAGTGGATGGGAAATGGCAAAATGCCTCTCGATGATAGAGAAGGAAGATTTGAAAGAGAATGTAAAAAAAGCAAACTTTATCTCTGTTTCAATTGATGAAGTGACAGCAGTCGACAACACCGCATGGGTATGTATCCACATCTATACATTAGAAAATCATATAAGGACACCTCATCTGTTGGGTGTTATGAAAATGGTTGAAAACTGCAATGCTGAAAACCTATACAAAATAGTTGTTTCTCATTTGAAAGATGTTGCTGGTATGACTGATTATGAAATTGCTACGAAGTTGGTATGCGTTGGAGCAGATGGTGCATCTGTCATGCAGGGTCACCGAACAGGGCTCTGTGTTAGATTACAAACAACAGTGGCCCCATATATGCTACCAATTCACTGCATGGCTCACAGAATGAATTTAGCGTATAAAATGGTAAGCAACCATGAAAATGTTGCTAAATTAGAAGACCTAATAAGAGAACTCCATGCCTATATGTCAAGCAGCCCAAAGCGTTTTCTGGAGTTCCAAAAATTTGCAATTGGAATTACAGACGGCAAAAAACTTCTGAAGGATGTGGAGACTAGATGGATCTCTTTGTATGAACCAGCATGCAGAGTTCGTGAGGAGTATCCTTCATTGGTTGGTTTCATGCACAAATACCGTCATGAAGTTGATAGGGCAAGGGACCTGTTGTTCCGCTTAACTGATTTGGAGACTTTGCTTACATTGGTTGGTATTCTTCCAATGTTAAAGGAGATCAATACACTGATGAAGCATGCACAGGGCAGATTGATCTATATTGTGGATTTTATAAGGATGAGGAAAATGGTATGTCAAAGTCTTGATATATTGTATTGTTCCCAGGATAGTTTTGATGCACCTGTTTTTGAAAATTGGAGAGATTTATTAGATCTTAAAAATCCTAACACCTATTTGAGATTTAATATCCACGATCACCTATGCATCTCTGTTAATGGGAGGGAAATACCTATGCACATTTTGCAAAGACGTCAAGATATTACAGGATCGGAGCGAGAAGATGTTCCTGTAACACGTAATTTGTTTGAGTCTGTGATAGTTGAAACAAGAATAAAGCTTAAAAAAATTTCAGAAACCTTGTCATCAGAAATTAGGGAACGTTTCTGTAAAGATAAAATTCTGGAAGCCATGGGTGTGATGAATCCGAATTTTTGGAATACAGAAGGTGGCCGTGCAGACTTTGTCAGTAAGCATTTCCATAAATCAATGGGTACAATAATGGAACAATTTACAAAGACGTCAGAGCTCAAGGGTACGGAAATCAAAGGTATACTGAATGCCGATTTATTAAAGTTTCAGTCAACCAATTTTGCAACAACAATGAGGAACCAATATAAGAATTTAGATCAACCTTCTGAAAGTGGTGCTATTACAAGGCTGTGGAGAGGAATCTATCAAAGTTCTATCTTACAAGAAGATATCAGTGAGTATTTCAGACTATATGAATTATGCCAGACAATGATTTTGGGGTCTGTGGAGGATGAAAGAGTTTTCAGTGCATTGTCATTTATAAAATCAAAACTGAGAAACAGGTTGGATAAAAATCTGGAAAGTTGCATGAGGTGTTACGTTTCACGATACTCCCTCGAAACCTTTCCGTTTGACAGAGCAATTGCGCACTGGAATTCCCTTTGCGAAAGAAGAGGTGTAAATAATACAGCTACAAGTACAAATATTCCCAACCTTGAGAGTGTAATTGGCTCTTCGTCACATTCTACAGAAGACAACATCGACTTTGATGAAGCTATTGATAATGGATTGTTTCAACTTTAAGTAGGTATCTTCTTTATCTATCTTTTATCTTTATCATTTAAGATGTTACAGGTCTATATACTAAAAATATCAGGCGATTCACCCATCTATCTACTAATCCATTTCTCGTGTTGGATTTTTTTAAATCACAGATCTAGCTCATTACCAATGGCAGTGATGATTTCAACTTTAAGCAGGTATCTTTTTCCCCTTAATCTTATTGTTTGTTACTATTCATTTTTTGACAGAGCAATTGCTCACTGGAATTCCTTTTGCGAAAAAAGAGATGTAAATAATACAGCTACAAGTACAAATATTCCCAACCTTGAGAGTGTAATTGGCTCTTCGTCACATTCTACAGAAGACAACATCGACTTTGATGAAGCTATTGATAATGGATTGTTTCAACTTTAAGTAGGTATCTTCTTTATCTATCTTTTATCTTTATCATTAAAGATGTTACAGGTCTATATACTAAAAATGTCAGGCAATTCACCCATCTATCTACTAATCCATTTCTCGTGTTGGATTTTTTTAAAACAAAGATCTATATCATTACCAGTGGCAGTGATGATTTCAACTTTAAGCAGGTATCTTTTTCCCCTTAATCTTATTGTTTGTTACTATTCATTTTTTCAGCTCTGGTTATAATTAAAGATGTTACAGGTGTATGTATTTACATTTAGTTAAATACAAAATTTTTATTTTTTGAAAACGTGGGTTGACATCCGTCCGAGGAAGCTGTTACAGGTCTCGGGACTGACAATGTCAGGCAACTCACCCATCTATCTACTAATCAATTTTTTGTGTTGAATTTTTTAAGACAAAGATCTAGCACATTACCGGTGATGATTTCAATTTTAAATCTTAGGTATCTTCATTCAACATCTGGTTATAATTAAAAATGTTACAGGTGTATGTATTTACATTTAGTTAAATACAAAATTTTTATTTTTTGAAAACGTGGGTTGACATCCGTCCGAGGAAGCTTTTACTTCTCGGGACTGACAACGTCAGGCAACTCACCCATCTATCTACTAATCAATTTTTTGTGTTGAATTTTTTAAGACAAGATCTAGCACATTACCGTTGATGATTTCAATTTTAAATAGGTATCTTCTTCAACATAATATTTATATTTACTTGACCTTTAAAGATATTGTTGGTCTATATATTTAAAGATGTTGCTGGCACTTCTCAGGACTGACAATGTCAAGCAACTCACCCCTCCATCTACAATGTCATGTGAAACAAAGATCTAGCACGTTACCCTTGATGATTTCACAGCAATCTAATACGCAAGAGGTAAGCTAAACCCTAGCATATTTGCAATTATGTTTAATTTCTTACCAGTGATGATTCTTTCTTGATTTCTTAGAATTATATTAATTTATTTTTAATATATTTTATCTTCCTGTAGACCAAGGATTTTTTTTCTATTTACTATCTCTTTATTCTCCATTTGTTGGTGAGTGGTAGCTTCCCAAAAAATAGATATTCCTGCCACCTGATAGGATAAGGATAACTAAAATAACAAAAAATTAAATTGGAAAGTGATGTCGAAACATGTCACAATACTACCAAATTCAATATTCACATTTCCCTGATTCAAACCACAAGAGCCTTGGCTGAGTCACCCTCCGTTAATATTAAAGTACATTGATCAGAATTCTTCCCTCCTGCTTGATTTGCATCAAGTTTGGGAACATCAATTAATTTCCCCTTCTTGGTTCCATCAGTTTTCTTAAGATCTTTTTTTTGTTTAAACTTTTCCACTGCACTCATCAGGTCAAACAAAGTTACAAAGCTCATCTTAGATAACCTGACCATACACCATGAATCTTCTTGTACTGGAAGAGACTGTTTCCAATTACCTTACACATATCACATCATCTTTCACACTTTCATTAACTCACAACCTTTATAGGCAATAACCTTATGATGCAAAGATAAATGAGCATTTGAATCAACGCATTCCTGGAGCCACTGTCAAACCTTGCATTGACCTCTAAGAATCCTTTAAGAAACAATGTGTTATACTCTTCCTTACTATGCACTTATGACAAGGTAACATCAATATGAGATCCTTTACTATGCACAAATCTTATGACAAGGTAACATCAATATGAGATTTCTCAACTTTATAACATTTGTAGATACTCATTTTTCCCAACTTTGAGCATGAATCAGAAGTATAACCTCTATTACACAATACATCTTCTTGTAGTAGCAATACATTCCTGTCTCAGCACCATGATAGACCACATAATGACATATAGCATGACATTTGGGTCTTGACAGACCTTGAGCTTTTCTCAAAGATGTGAAAACATTTCTTAAGGCATAAAACAAGGTCCTCTTAATATGTCACCTTTTAGAACTACAAGACATTGATGAATCAACAGCTTGACATGGTCTTATACCACTTTTAGAGAATTATAAATCTCCTTGATGAAATTCTTTCACTTTGTACATCATGAAGCACTGATAATTTTCATCACCAACTAGGACTGAGTCAGCTTGAAGCACTGACAGAGTAACTTGCACTTGACTGAGCTTTACCAACTAGATAACAGGACAGATTGCTAGACCTTAGCATCATTGACTTCGCTATCTTTATTTTAGACTGATAAAGGTCATTCATAAATTCCAAACACACTTTGAAGTCCTCAACACGTTGAAAAATCATAGTACAACAGAAATTCTTATTACCTATCTACCTTTTACCAACTATCAGACCTTAAGTCTACTTTCATAGACAGTATAACCCCACAGATACAATTAAAGTCCCACGACATAATTATCAAGATAATTAAAGTCCCACAAGATATACAGGCACTAAATTTTACATTATACACATTAAATCGATCATCGTATTTCATCATCATCTATCATTGATTATCAATTGTCATCATTCATCATCTACGTCCACATACTATTCATGACAATGCAAGTAAACAAGAAACATACATATAATTCATGATAATCACCATCTAATCACCATATAATTAAATTCAAATAGCATAGTACAAACTCAATAGTTGAAGTTTTCAAATTCAATATTAAAAGTTTAGTCAATAATAAAAGTTTCTAATTTTCACAACCATCTAATGTAATCAAAATTTAAGATTGTATATAATTAAATTCAAATACCATACTCAATATTAGAAGTTTTCAAACTCAATATTTATAGTTTCCCCAATAATAAAAGTTTCTAGTTTTTAACCCTCTTTTTCTTTATCCAGTTGTACTTCTGCTCCCCTCCCCAACGGCTTCTTCCACTCTGGCTGCAACCTCTTTCCCCAACACCAGAAATAACCCCTGAACTTATAAGATCTTCTGCAGCACTGTCCAGATTTTTTATAATTCTTTCTTCTTGATTTGTTGCATCTCCATGCGACAGCAAATTTGGATCAGCAACTGCTTTGGCTTTGAACAAGATGTCAGGGTCGAGACCATGCTCTTTAATTATCCGCTTTAGTGTATTGTTTTGTTTGTTAACCAAAACAATATTTTGCTTCAAATTTTTTGCTGCGGATAAGCTGTTCTTTGCTGTTTCCAAGTGAACTTGCAAAACCTTCGCCTGACTCTTCAAATTTTCATATTTCAACTGCACAAAAAGAGTAACGTCAATTCAAAATATTAATGTAAATTCAAAATTTCAAATTAACAAAAATGATTGTTAGAATGTAATAGTACTTACAACCGCTCTATCTCTTTCGGCATTTGCGATTGATACCAAATCCTTGTCCTTTGACCATTTGTTAAAATATGCCTGGGCCTCGGCACTAATATTTTCCAATTTGTTTAGTGCCTTATCTAAAATGCCATCTTTATAGTCGTTGTTAAACGTGACAGTCCCACATCTTACTTGGGTAAGTAAGGAATCCATCTTCGCAGGTTGATTCTGGACTGCAGCGTATAAACTATCCCTTTGCCAATAATTTTCATAACGACTAATAATCTCATTGATAAGAATTTTAGCCCTTTTCTCCCATTCTATAAGCTGTTGCATTTGAGGAATAATAAACTCACTGACATGGGATTGACAATCATTACCAATTAAGTTCTCCAAAGGAAAAGGTGGAAACTCTTCACTATCTGAATCTGATGCAGATGATCTTGCTGGAGAAGTGTGGGGGCTTTCACCATGACCAAGATCAACTGCTCCTTGTTTCTGTCTTTAGGTGGGCTGATCCTGTTGTTGAAAAAATAAATCAAGATTTAGATAAATAAATTTGAAGACTGAAGATTTAGATTTAGATAAATCAGAATGTAATTAAAAATTGTAAAGCATATTAAAATTGAAATTTGAAGACTGAAGTATACCTGCTGGCCTTGAATCATCTCGCGGGTATCGAAAAAACCAGTTGGGTCATTGCTATCAATGCCCAAATAATCTTCATCTAAATTTATATTGTTCAAAACAGATATGCCCGTTGCACTGGGCAAGCCACCAAGTGAGAGAGTTGGAATTCGAAACGAGGAGTCAAGGTTTAGTGTCCCACTAGGGGCCGGAGCAAAAGGCATGCGTTTACCAATGTTCTTTTTCACTGTTCCTCTGGTTGGCATTTTAAAAATTAATGGTTGAGTGGGTGTCGGTGCCGTGGCTTGATCATGACTGACATGTGCTGAAAAGTACAAGAAAAAATGAAAAATATTAAAACAATTCATAAAGTAAAAACTACGAAATTAAACGTTCTATAGAAAAGTTGTACCTTGTTGTCGAGGGGTTGTTTTTTTCGGTGCTACGGGTGGCCTTGTAGGAGTTGTACTCAGTGGCTGTTCAGAAGATATCAATGCATGCGACTGTATGGAGTGAGTTGGGGAAGAAGGTTCCATAGTCCCTGCTATTCATCAATATTAAATGTTGTCAATTCAATTTGGTAAAATTTAAATTGAAAAATAAATCTGCAACTTTGGAATTTGTAATTAATATATGAGAATGTATTACTTCTCTGGCGTTTAACGAGTTCAAACTGTTGAGGGTCTGGAGAGGAGTGAGCTTCCATTTCAGATTGGGAGTCCCCCGAAGCCTCCGCGTGTAGTTGGCCTCTTCCTCTCGACATCTTTTTTTTTTTGGGAATGGCTTCAAGATATCTTCTCTGCAAAACATTAAAATTTAAGTTTTAATAACTGTGCACTGTAATGAAGAAAATTGTAATACAATTACAAACTAAATAGTTTATACCTATTGTTCTGCAAATGGAATTGAGAATTTCATCAAAGCCTCATCAGAGCAAGTAGGAATTTCTTTAGCTTTTAAATTTAAAAGTGCCTCATAGTAGAAGCCGAGGAGATAGTTTGTTGAGTAAATGAAAGGTTTTTCTGAAATTTTCAAATTTGATATGTCAGCTCTTATTTTTTTGGATAGAAATGTGCACCAATCAAATTTTTGTTTTGAGATAGTGGCACAAATGTATGCAATGGCCCAATTTGGTATATCTGTTTGGCGACCCTGCATAACAATTCTGGCTTGAAAAAATGCAATAAGTGCAGCAAGAAAGTGGTGTGCAATTGATTGTGTATCTACACCACGCCTGGATTTATTGACATGGGCTGCAAATGCGAAACAGTGAAAATTACTATCAATTTATAACAGCAAATTGTATCAGAATAAAAAACAGAATAAATTTTTTGAATTAAAATGAATTATACTTACAATCAACATGGAAACCGTACTTTGATTCGAGAAATTTCTTGTTTTCTTCCACGAGTGTTGCCTTGGTTGTAACAGTTGGTAAATTTCTGATAGGAAGGCCGGTAAACCGATGTATGTCACTCGGTTCGATAGTGAATTGGAACATTTGGCCATCGTTCAGAGTCACATAAAATATACCGTCCTCTGAATTGTAGCATGACAGAAGGTAATTCAAAATATCAGGATCTGTTTCAAAATGGGGCATATTAACGAGCCCTGTAAATCCACACTCTTCTATTATACCTTGATATTCTGGAGACATCCTTAAAGCCGTATGGATGTGAGGGGCATAAGGGATTCCTGTAGGTTATCTTGGAAATCGATTGACTTGGATTCTCTTCATTTTCTTGCTGAACTTGCAATTGGGAAGCATGTGAAGTCGACATTGTAGCTGTAATTGCGTCTTTGTCAAAGATTTCGACCTGCAAAAATTCAAGAACGGGAAAACGTAAACGAGAAAATGAGCGGCATAAGGGTATTTATAACCTAAATATAGGCGTCACTGCCCCTATTGACGTGCGTCATTTGCTTCAAATGACGCGCATCAATAGGAAGCAGTGTCATGCGTCAATAGAAGGCTGTGTCGCGCGTCATTTGATTATTGTGTCGCGCGTCATTTGATTTCAGTGTCGCGCGTCAATAGATTGCTGTGTCGCGCGTCAATTTGCGTTGTGTTGACATGTGTCACGCGTCAACAAGGGTTTATAGTGTCGCGCGTCAATAGAGGTGCATGTGTCGCGCGTCATTTGTTTACAGTGTCGCGCGTCAATTTTGAGGAATACTGTCAATGTCGCGCGTCAACTTAATTACAGTGTCGCGCGTCAATAGATTACAATGTCGCGCGTCATTTGTTGAACGCAATAGATTACAATGTCACGCGTCAATAGAGGACAATGTCGCGCGTCAATATGAGGACAATGTCGCGTGTCAATTTTGTGACTGTGTGTTGCGCATCAATAGTGAACTGTGTCGCGCGTCAATAGAATCAACTGACGCGCGTCATTACGATCTAGTGTCGCTCCAGTGTCGCACGTCATCAGGAGCTATTGTCGCGCCTTTGACGTGCGTCATTAAGGATTACCTGTTGTCGCACGTTTTTAGCCTTGAAAAACCAGGCGAAAATTTTGTTTTTGAATACTGTCAAATTCGCCTTTCGCTGAAAGTGGTTACGGGGATATTCGCCAGGTATTTTCCACCTTCAATTTTATAGGGGTGTCTTAAAATGAACCTTGCAATATGTCCCAAACCTATAAGAAAGAAGGGCAATTATCAAAACCATAGTGCTGGAATAAAAGAATTCTTTTATGTTAGCTGGGTCTAATGACTGACCTCAACTCACCAAACTAGTGGTCGTGATCACGGGGGCGTTGGTATTATTGTATTTTGGACAACAGTTGATACTAAAAATGTGTGCGTGTGTGCACTGTCGTGCCCTAGGCATGTTGTTTGCTCTCCTAGTCAGACTTTGTTAAGTAGCAAGCACATTATTTTAATATAGGAATATGTAATAGCATGTGTGATTTGGAATAGTATAGAATCCTTTCCCCTATTGTTCTGTGTCAGGAATAACCATGTATATGGGTTTTCCTAGCCTTCATGCATGACACTATGTGGACTGTTCAGATGATCCACAATGGATGCAACTAAAAGAACCACATTGATAGTATTGTGTGATAAAATAATATAACATCTCATTATGGTCTCAGTAACTTTATATTTATAGGGATCTCTTGTTATACATTCACTAATTTTCCAAATTTCTCTCTTTTAAGTGCCTATGTCAAGTATTGATGGAAAATTTGTAGAATAGATAAACGTAGCGATTTCGCAAGACCACAAGTCTTTCACAGTAATGCCAAGGTGGAACATGGGTTTGTGTTAGTGTTGTGGATGCTGAATTTAGTTCACAAAGGTCGTAAAATATTAGAGGTTTTTTACATTTACACAGTATACCAACGTCGCTTAGTAGAGGAACCACCATCATTGGTGTAGAGGAACCATTTATTTTACCTAATAAATTTGTAAACCACCGTCGGTCGAGCCATAGGAACCGTTGTCCCTAGTCAGCTTCATAATGTTGCTATACCACCATCAGCCAGGGAACCAACATCGGTTTCCTGTGCATGGAATTGTTTATTTGATATCCAACTCACGGACTGTTAGATGTTAAATTCATTCTAGATTTAAAGGTGATCTCCATAAGGTTGTCAAATGCATATATTAGGTTCACTAAATTTTTAAATTTGAGCGCTTACTATTTAAGCTATTGAAGTACCCAAGTTTGCTAATATAAGGAGTGACTTTCTCTATGTTTGCATGAATTTTAAAAAACCACCAAGGGTATATGAAGAAGATGAAAAAGAAGTTGTGGTTGCTGCATGAAGATCAGAGCTTTTAATGAGTTAGAAGTACTTGGTGTGCATCTACAAGGAGTCTAATATCACATGACGTCCACATCTAAATTTTTTGAGAATGGATGTGTTGGAGTGATCTTACTACTATCTCATTTCAAATTTGTATTGTCTTTTGCTCAATGTAATTTTGCTTGCATAGTAATGCAAAGAATGTAGGCTTTCATCTTGTAGATCCAATAGGTTGTTGTGAGATCTTGTATTGTAGATCCATGTGATCTATGTTGTATTGTTGGTCCATTATGTGATCTAGAACTTTTACAACTCATTGGAGAGCTTGTGGGTATAGATAGTCCCTATTAGATATAGTAGAGGAGGTTAATCCATACAACTAAAAATACAATTGGTTGATGTATTGAGATTTTGACAAAGAGAATTTACTTCTTCAGTGCACAACACTATGAAATGCACATTCAAGAGGCGCTCACTGAGACCCTTCATACCATGAGGTATGGGGGGCTTGCTTCAGAAAGACACTAGGATTTGGTAACTTGTCCTTGTAGGCAATGCCAGAGTTTGGCTATCAGTTCCTGGTTATGTGATATCACAAATGCTCACATTTAGAGGCATCCAACCATTATATCTCTAGTGCACTAATTGTGACTTACCCATCCATTTACACTCTACTCTAGAGTCAGGATTCAAGAAATACTCTTTAATCAATTCAGATGCATTAGGCCTTGTGCATCATTGTGTAGCAACTATTTAGTTTGGCATTACATCTTTTATATCTTAGACTGACCAATTGGTTGAGATAGTGAAATATCTTTGGTAGACGTAGTTGATATTAGGTACGATCCTGAGCAATCATATTCTGTCGACTATTGTGTGTGTACCTTTTTTAGTTGGATCTTATCTAGTGTTACAGTTCCACTGCTATAGATTCTTAGGGGAATTCATTCCATAATTCCGCATTCCATATTCCCAACTAGACCGGGAATAATATAGTAGTATAAGATCCCAGCATAACTTTATAATTCCTAAAGTTTGACACTCTTACAAGCTCTTATGTGCAAATATCATTCCAACTATACACTCAATCATATATCTAAAATATTATCTAAGATTAGATAAGCACATCAATTAAGGACACACTTGCAGTATTGTAGTGAAATGGAAGGATTCATCCAGGAAAAGAAGATTCAAGCTTGGATGTATATATTCCAAGATCTCAAAGGTCATAGAATCATGGCATCAACAAGAGCAAATTCACTTCATGAACATTGAGTGCATGATGAATTCTTTTGAACAAACAGGTAGCTTTGATGCAGTTGCATCACCTTTTCCCATTTAAGAAGGTCCAAATTGTGTTATCAGTAGCAGTTAAGATCAATAAGATAAATATCAGAAATCAAATTTGGATCTAACATTTCAATGGAAATCTAGACTTCTAATAACGAGTAGGTTCATGAGCTGTATAAACATGAAATTTGGTTTCCCAGACTGTCTTATGTACAGGTTTCTGCATTGGAAACAATATTGGATTCCAAGTTGTGATGTATGAGTTACCAATATATTTTGGGTTATGGAATAAGTAGAGATCAAGTATTTTGGATAGTAATGCAGTAACTCAAGGATTTGCCTAGTTTAGTGTTTGTAATACTATCAAATAATATCTTGTAAATTGAGTATCAATGAATACATCTTTTTAAGAGGATTTCATAGATTATGTTAACTTGATTGTTTTTCACTTAATCATTGTTGAGTATGGATTCATTCCATAGATCTGAGCATTAACATTTCACATAGCTATTACAAGAGAAGTTATCCTCTACCCTCAATTTTCACTAAGATATCCTATTTTCGAGTCATTCTACCTTAAGCATATCAAATTTGTATATCATACATATGCTTAATTTTGTAAATTGTGTGTGATAAAATATTGTTTCATTACCATTATGCTTTGTTAAAATACCACCAAGTTTGTGATCCAAGCTACCATCTAAAACAACCCTTGGTTGATACTATTATTCAAAATTAATTCCTATTTGATGTATGATTCATTATTGTTCTATTTTGATTTGTATTTGATGTGTCAAGTGCGTACAATAATCAAGTGATAAATCCCATGAGTGAGTATCATCTATTTATGGCTACACTTACTTGAAATTAAGTTGCAATAGTTATAAAGGAGAATGAGCTAGGATAGTTTTGTCTTTATTCAGATCCTCCAAATAGGTTCTCTCACCTTGGTCCAGGAAGATCCAGAAGCAATGGGGCTAATTAATCCCATTAGTTTAAAGTGTCTCCTGATCACATCTCAAAATTGAGTCAATAGGTTGAGTGTTGAACAAATCCATGACTATTAATGATAAAAAAATTTCCATTACTCATCACTCCCTCAAGGCCAACCTACTTTGGTTAGCAGCACAATTCCTTGGGGTGCAATTTCGGGAAACCAAAAACTAAGTGGCGTCATTGCTCACTTAGGGATATTTACATTATCTCATTGTTATCTTTGAGTTCTTATAACTCAAGTTTTCTTGAAAATAATACTTATGTATCTTAAAAGTTCCATCTATTTCTATAATTTGATATTCTAGTGGCGAATCTTGAAAATAAAGCTGGAATAGACCAGGTTCCATTTAATTATATTTAGTGATTTACTCTTCATTTTGTAAAGCACTTGGAAGGATTACAATCTTCTTTCAAATCTGATCCAACAAATAAATTAATTCCTGAGTTAGAGTCTATTTAGTAAAGGAAGCAGTTATGGAATCCTGTAATTGGTCAAAGTTTGAAGAATAGTTGCAGTCAAGTTAATAAGGTTGATATTCCGTTGGTTGAGGATTATTCTTAGGTACATCTAACAACTCTGAAGCATCTTGTCCTGATTATCATATACAATCTTTATAAAAACAAGTTTGATTTTAAGGATATGCGAGGTAATCCTAATCCTATCCATTTATTTACTAATGATAATAGGGGATTTGGTTTAGAAATTTCTACTCCTAGAGGTTTTTGTCAGATTGTTCAAGATCCTTTAAATTAAGAAACCCCTGTCGAGACATTGGCTACATCACCCCCCACTTGAAGTTCTATGTGGATGACTCCTCCTCATAGGTAACCCTTCAGGGTTAATACGTATGCACCCATTTATTTTCATGATATGGAAGGTTACCCTAATGAGGTCCCCAATGAGATAAGGATTAGAATGCCTAAATTCCAAGGGAACAATGCTATTAGTGGTGATCATCATTTAAAGTTGTTTTAGAATATAATGGATGATTATCAGGTGGAATTTGAGGATGAGTATGTATTTTTTTTTGTGCAAACTTTAGAGGAAGGTACACGTGATTGGTTTTGAGAACTCCTTGACGAATCGATCAATTCATAGAAGGAGATGAGAAATGCATCTAGAGTTCTGTATGGTGATAGAACCGATCCAAGGTTTATGTAGTCATATTTTGAGAACATTAAAAAGAATCCCAACTAATATGTTCAGGACTTCAATACCAGATTCAATAAAACCCTGACAATATAGCCCACTAATATAAGGCCCAATGATGAGTCTTGTCTTATTAATTATTCAGAAAAATTTGATAAGAAGGAAACATACTACTTAAGAGACAAAAATACCTTAAATATGAGACAATCTTATACCATGGCTATCCAATTCCAAAATAATATTAAAGCCACTGGGAAGCCACCAAAGAGGGAGGGTGTGAATTTGGTTAACCAAAAAAACCTCTAGAACTAGCAAAATAATTGACCTTGAAGAAGTTGTCAAGACTTTAGTAGGTGCTATTAAAGAGATTTCTTATAAGTTAGCACGAGATGAAAAAGGATTGTCACTAATCCCCAGAATCAACATCAGAACAATGGGCACAATAGATTTGGTAATCAAGCTAAAGGATATTTAGGGGAGAAGATAGAGGAAAAGGACCTGTGGACCACAATAATAAGCAACATATTTTCAGAGATAACAAAGCAATTCCCGACCCTTTGGTGGGAAGGGTAGTTGTTATCAAGGAAGAACATATTATTGACTGGTGTGAAAAATGCTTGTTGCCTTATGTACCCTGTGATCTAATGGAAGATGATGAAAGTTAATATGTCAATTTTATTTACATATGCATGCTGGAGTGTCAACCATAATGTCAAGGGGATGCGTCTTCTACTCATCTCCTTTATTCCTGGAAAATGAATGATTTATGGACTTGTGTTAACAAGATTAGGTCCCTCCCTATTGAAAATAATGTTGAGGCTGATATGGATTAAGTATTCAAGTTACCTAATCATGAATTTGAGTATTTGAGAGCCTTGATGATTAAAAAAATATGATGGCGTGATGTTCCTTCCAGTGAGGATAAAAAATTATTAATCAATGTTGTAGTTTCTTAGGAAAAGGAATATAATCTCATAAATAGGAAAATCAAAGGACCTGCTCCTACAACCAAAGGAAGGATTCCTATTATTTCTAATATCCCCAAGGGTGCTCCTCAGAATAATGTGTTAAATAGGAATCCTGTAATTCATTCTGATCCAAGTAGTTCCTCCCAAAACCCAACTAAGAAAAACTTATTTTCCTCCAAAAAAACAGTCACAGTGTCTTCCAATGTTCCTCTTCCCAAATATAATTTATGTGATATGGCCCAAATTTTAATCCATATAGAGATTATAGTTCCAATTGTATACTTTTTAATGATCCCTAAGCATAAAAAAGTGGGCCTTCGAATATTTAGGTTTTACTAAAGATGAAGTTGTTACAAATGAGGATCATGTTAACAAGGAATCATCCCCCACAATTGTTGAAGTTGAGGTACAAGAAATTTGAGAAGAGATGGAAAATCCTCCTGAGGTATATTTAGGAACTTCTTTGGTGGAAACACAATTAGATTTCAACCCTTTTTTCACATCCCTTATTGTAAATGGATGGCTCTTACACAATTTTATGTTTGATTATGGATCTTCATATAACATCATGTATCTAGCAATCATGAATGAGTTAGACCTTAAGATAGCTATTGCTTTTGGGATATGTTACGCTATGGATTCTAGAGAATTACATGTGGTGGGTTATGTGAAATGATTAATTGTACATTTAGCAAACATCCATGGAAAGTACTTAACTATGAATGTTTTCATTGTTGATTGCCCCACCAAATGGGGAATTTTGTTTTCAAGAAAGTGGGAAGCTAACGTGGGTAGAAGTGTCCAAATGGATATGTCATATACTTCCATACTGTTACAAGGGAAATTAGTCAAATTATATAGAGAGGATAAAATGTTGCACCTCATTGATGATCCTAACAATTCCTCATATGAAGTACTTTTTTTTGATGTAGACATGGATAAATTTTATAGGAAATGATGATTTTGAAGACTAATATATGGATGAAAATGCTCAGTTTGAAGATCCAAAATTCCCATGGACCATGATGTTTGATGGAGCATGCTCAAGTAGTGGTAATGGGATCGGGAGTGGTGTTGAGTTATCAGAGCAATGGGTCTTTCAATTTTTCTTTTAAATTGAATTTTGAATGCACCAATAATGTGGTTGAGTATGAGGCACTCTATTAGGATTGAATTATTTCTTGGAGACATGGGATAAAAGGTATCTCCTGGTTAAAGGAGATTCTAAGTAGTAATTAAACAAGTAAGAAAATTGTATGTGGAAAAAAATCATGATTAAAGAAATACCGAAATGTAGTATGGGATATCTCCTTGAATGTTTTGATCTCATTTAATATCAAGTACCATGAGAGAATCCAAAATGTAGTGGCTGATAAATCGGAAGTTTTGGGTTCCTAGTATGACAATCAATATTCATTCCCTTACTATAAGTTTGATGTGGAAGTATTGGTTTGTTCGATAATATTCAACACTGGCAAGTATGGTTATTCACATGAAAATATTTTTTAATAGCCAAGGTGAGTTTAATGTTCAAAACTGACATTTTTGATGATTCACATATAAAAATATTTTTGAGTTCTTAAGAACTGACTAAATCATTGATGTGGAACCTATGGTAGAGGTATGTGAAAGGGAATAAACCCTTTTTGGAAAAGAAGTAATTCAATTAAATACTAACACAATCCCAAGGGGGTTGGATAGTTTAGAGTCTACATTTGATAGTACTGATATAGAGTAGTTTTAAATCTACTACTTTTCCAAGAGATGTTGTGAATTGCAATCTGGGTTCATGCCAAGATCCTAGAAATATGGTTAGGTAGAAATTTGAATAAATAAGAAAGAGTAGACTTACACTAAGTTGTTAAGAAAGTATAAAGATTTTATGGCTTGGTTTTATTCTAAGTTGAAGGCTTACAGGGAGGATTTGTTCCAACATAAGATACCATTGGAACCCCACACTAAGCCTTTCAGACAAAAATAGAGACCTATTAATCCCAATATTCTTGCAACCAAGATGTAGGAAGAGTTGAAAAAGTTATGCGATGGTGGCATTATAAAGCCTACCCTGATATTCTTCATGGGTATCCAATTTGGTACTAGTAAGGAAAAATAATGGAGACATAAGGCTTTGTGTTGACTTTAGAAATATTAATAGGACTTCACTTAAAGATAATTACCTGCATTGCCAAATATGGAAAATTTACTACAAAAGGTAACTAGATCAGAACTATTGTCTACCTTGGATGTTTTCAGGATACAATCAGGTTGTGGTTAAAGAATCAGAACATTATAAAACTACATTCACTACTCTATGGGGTACTTATGTGTATGTCATAATTCCATTTGGATTGATGAATGTTGGGGCTACATTCCGAAGAGCAGTGGTTGTGGCCTTTGCAGGATTTATAAATAAGTTCATTTGTGTATACCAAGATGATATCATGGTTTTTTCTAGAAATAGAGGTGATCACTTGCAACATTTGGAGAAAATATTAATTCAATGTAGGGAATATGGAAACTCATTGAATCCCAAGAAGTGTCATTTTGGTGTGCAAAAGTCCAAAACTACTTGGACACATAGTGTCTCATCAAGGCATCATGATTGATCCAGAGAGGGTAGAAGCTATTGAACAGAGTCCCTATCCCCTTGTCAAAGAAAGGTATTCAATCTTTCTTTGGAAAAATTAATTTTATAATAAGGTTCATTTCAAATTGTGTTGAAATCAATTTATCAATCACCAACATGTTGAAGAAAGATCAGGTGATCAAATGGGGTGATGAAGTGACCCAGGATTTCAAAGGGGTAAAGAATGCACTCAATATTGCTCCTGTGTTGGCCAATCCTGATTATAGAAGGGATTTTCAAATGTTTTCATTTGCTTCTGAATTCACTATTTCTTTCACCTTATTACAAAAGAATGAAGAAGGTCTTGAGAAGCCTATTGCATTTTTTTAGTAAAGCCTTGCAAGGATCTGATTTGAAATATTCTATCATGGAAAATCAAGATTTTGCTCTAGCAAAAGCAAACAAAATATTATGGCCTTATATTCTTAGTTCAAATATTGTAGCATATGTACCTCACATGATGGTAAAAGACATCTTGTATCAGATGAAATTATCCAGTAAAATGGGCAGATGGGTCAACAAGCTTATAGAATATGACATAGACATACAAACTACCAAGCTGTGTGGGGTCTAGGCCTTGTAAGATTGATGGTCTGAGACAAATTTACAAATTTTTGAAATTCATATTATTGAATAAGATGAGAAATATCCCCATAGAGAGGTGAGCCCTTTCAGTCCTGGTACAAAAAATTATATATTATCTAAGGAATTTGAATTTCCCAGAGGGGCTAGATAAGAACCAAAGAAGGAAACTCAAGCTAGTGTCCAAAAATACATATTGACATAGATTACAAGATTAGACTGGAAAAGTTTGGAAGGATTCCTATTAAGATGCATTACTAAGGAAGAATCCCCCAAGATGGTCCATGAATTTTATGTGGATTATGCGGGGGACATTTCACTTGAAAGGTCACAACACACAAAATTATCAGAGCTGGTTACTAGTGGCCATCCTTGTTCAAATATGTGGTATTAATGGTCAAAATATGTGAAAGTTGTCAGAATTTTTTGGGAATATTGAAAGCATCTTGGGTCTCTTCCCTTATAATCTATTTCTATATAGGCTCCTTTTAAGCAATGGGGGTTAGATTTTATTGGTGAGATGTCTGAACCTTCAAGTGTTGGGCATAAATGGATTTTAGTGGCTACTGATTATTTTAGTAAATGGGTTGAGGAAATAACTACTAGAAAAAAAAATCATCAAGTGGTTATGGATTTTGTCCTTAATCATATAATCTGCGGGTTTTGGGTTCCTACTAAGTTGGTTACTGACAATGCTATGAGTTTTAGGGAAAATCCTTTTATGAAAATGTGCCATGAATTTGGTATAAATCTTACCTATGCCTCTCACTATAATCTCCAGGGGAATGGCCAAGCCGAGTCCATAAATAATTTTTTTGTGAAAATAATTCAAAGAACTCTGGAAATAAATAAAAGAAAATGGGGAGAGTAACTTAAATTTGTATTGTGGGCTGACATGGTTACAACTAAGAGATCCACGGGTAAAATCCCATTCGAACTAGTCTATGGTATTCAAGAAATCTTTCCCCTTCATTTACAATTGTTGGAATTATCAATTTATGCAGAAAATGGAGGATGGAGAAGATGTTGACCCTTATGAGGCTAGGATAGACCAAATTCTTGAATTAGATGAAGTTATGAGAGAGTCTTATCAAAGACACGTTAATCTTAGAGAAATATTAAAGAAAATATTTGATAAGAAGGTTACTCCTTGAACGATTCAACATAGGAGATTTGGTTTTGTTGTGGGATAGTTGACACGAGGATAAAGGTATTAATGGGAAGTTCGATGCTCTTTGGACAGGACCTTACTCAATAGAGGTTAGAATTAGTGAGAAAACATTTTTCTTGCTGGACTTGGATGGTGAAATGTTGGAATTACTTATCAATGGTAGGCATAGCTGAAGCATTTCCTTGATTAAGAGGTATGTCTTTGTATCATTGTAAAGTGTACAATTTCCCTTGTTCATTTCTCATTTTATTTCTTTTAGTTTTGGTTCACCTGGTTTTCTTGTTAGGGTTGTGTCAAGTGGTGGTTATTTTATTCTTGTATATGTGTTTCTACTTTATTTTCCACTATGTGTATGACTTCATTTCCCAATGGATAGGCATATGGCATTTCCCTCTCTTAAATTTTTTTGTGGTTCTTTGGACACCTGCTGGGGGAGTCCATCCCCGAGTCAAAAGCCATTGTTGGTGCCCATATTTTTTCCTGATAAATCTAGGCACATTTTGTAAATTTGTGTCATTTCGTCATGTTTGTTCCTAGTTTGAGATATTTTTCATTTGAGAATCCATTGAAATTAGGTATGGGAATCCATTGTAAGAATTTATGTTATCTCCTAGTCTTATATTTCTAATCGGGTTGGGAGTATCATTGTTCCTAAAAATAATAAAACATGATAATTGTTTTCCCCAAGATAATAATGAAGCACTTAGGTCACTGGTGGATGTACTAAATTTTCTGTGAGCTGCAGGATGCATTTTTAGTCCCGAAGTCCGTAATGAGGAATTTCTATAAAGTTTCAGAGGCCATGTATAGACATGCACATAACATTTTATACTTTTATACATTATGTGCAAAGTAAAAACTAACTCTCAGGCCTAAAGCCCCTATGAAAATGGGTTATGAAAGCAATAGTCAGGGAACTAGACATAAAAGGAATGAAAGTATCTCATGCTTCTTTGAGAAATGCAATTTGTAAAAGTAACCACGAGGCCCGACGACTTGGAGATATTGACCAAGTATGTGGAACACACATGAATGGAAGAAGAGATGCATTTTTATTCTACTAAGGTAGTGTGGGTGTTATCTTGCAATATTTTCCTAAAGCTCTTTAAAAAAATAAGGAAGATCATTAATGCACTAGCCGTGTACATGATATAAATTTTTGGAAGTGGAAACAGTTAATGGGGAATGACTCATGTGATGGAAATATGTGGGTGATAGGACTTGAAAATATTTCAATGGTTAAAAAGAGAAAAAATCTTGGAATTACAAAAATTTCCCATGAACAAATCTTTGGAATTAATGCATGAATCCATGAGTAGTTAATGTGATAACTTGGTATAAATATCCATTATGTACCTAAAATTTGAAACAGTTAGAAAGGTACCCAAGTGAACCTAAAGAAGGTTGAAGTGAAGAAGTGTTTTCAAAGATCAAGGATAGAAGTTACGATGTTCTTCATTCAGATCTTGAACAATAATCAAAGCTTTGTTGAAATAGGTGAGTTACTTAGTTCTCTATATTTTTGTGAATCTTGAAGGAAAGTTTAAAGGTTTGGTTTTTAGCAAAGGGGGTTTGTTAAAACCATGTGTCAAAACCATGAGGATTCATGTACACCCACAAGATAACTTCTAATATTAGTTCCCCCTGGACATAATTACAAATTTTGACCTTGCCTAATGCCAACCTAAATGAGTTTAGGAAGAGGTTATATTCCCCATAAAGAAGTAACACTATGGCCCTTCTGTGGATATTAGTTATATTGACCTCACCATTGCTTTCCCTCCCGTTACACCATGCCCAGAACTTGTATGGGTGTGTGCTTAACACTATAACCCTATAATTAGAGAAGTTCGGGATGGGAAGGGGGCTCTGGTCTTATCTTTCCAGGAGCAGGTGTTTGATAGAATGTTGGGATTTCCTCCTACACATGAAGAAGGTGTTATTACCAAAGATTCAACATAGGTGTATTGGAACTCGTGCAAGTGAAGAAATGGAAATTTTTTGATGAATATTCACTGATGGCTAATCCCCGGAATTTTGTCTCCAGAATGACTAAGAAGATGAACAAAACTCAAATTCATTGAGGAAGTTGGAGATGTGATTACACTATTGTTGAAACTGAACTGATGGTATGGAATCCACTACTACCTTTTCTCATGAATGGATGTTTCAATTCATTGAGGTAATACTCATGAATAAAAAACCTCTCCCTTGGGATGAGATAATAAGTATCCGAATTCATGAACAGATGATGGGGTTTCTCAAATTATGAGAGGAGAAAATGATGGCATGGTAGATTTCTTTATGAATTATTATTTGATTTACAAAATTTATTTCCATAAAACTTTCCAAGCCTTGATGATGGATGGTGATCTCAATATCACCAAGGTATATGATTTTTTCTTTCAGCTAAAATTGTAGAATTATATGACAGACTACATGAATATTTTTAATCTCTTCTTTGCACCTATAATTTATTTATTTCACCCTAATTGGGAAACTGAAATATTTTCTTAGGATGCCAAGTGAGTTATCACCCAGTATGGGTGTTATTTTATCCAGTTCTAGACTTTTTCTTATATCAAGGTTAGTGGTTTTGATGGGAGTCCCTATTTTTCCCTAGGTGTGTGGATGACAAGTGGGATTGATGGAATTAATGAGGAAATTGTTACCAATACATTAGATCATCTCCAATAAACATCTCACATCCCCTATCAAGTTTCCCATGATTATTGGAAATTACACCTACCCAAATATCCAAAAGGAAAAAACATTGGAGGTAGAAATGGGTAGATTTATGTTGGATAGATTTGAGGCTAGGCCTCAATATGATATAAAATAGATTATACATAGTATTTCACCCACTCAAATGGAGCATGAGGATCATTATGAAGATGGATTGTGAGATGAGAGTAAGTCAGACAAAGATTATTCAAGGATGAAGATGTCCCAAATGATTTATTTTGGGGTTATTCAAACCCATGAGGAGTAAGAAGATGATAGTAATATAATCAATGATGATTACATCAAAGATAATATTACCTCTCAGCATTTTTCGCCAATCACTTCCGAGGATAGTGAAAGAATAAATAATCAGGATAGGACCACAAATATCATCAAAATCTCTTTAAAGTGGTTGTTCTCAAAGGGAATGGATGTAAGTTACCAAAATACCCCCATGTTAAGGAGTACAGGGATACTAATATTACTTGATGATGTCCTTCCCCCATACCAAAAATCTATGCTACCGGGATGTTTAAGGGAACAAAGGATTAAGGTCCCTTTTAAGAAATTGACATCCATGTCAGTAAGTGGATGATGTGATTGCCTAGATTAGCAAGACCAAGACTTCCCTTACTCAATTAACAAAAAGAGATGAAGAGGTACTTCAAGGGAAGTATGAATATGACCCCTATTTTTCATGATACTCCATTACAGGTTGTTCTAACATCTGTTTCTAGGTCAAAGGGGAAAGAAAAGTAATGGAATAATCTAAGGAATCCTAAGGAAGTGATTTTATCTAAAACACCTCGTGAAGTACAAACACAAAAGATGGGTCTACAAGACTTAGAATAGGAGGAGAAATGATTCCATCTTATGAAGGAGAAATAACACTGAAGTATCTGAATGGATTGATTTAGAGGAAGTGAAATAAATCAAGACAAGATGTAGTTTCTGATGTCCTTGTCCCTCCACCCCCTATTACCCAGTCTCTGAGTGACTTCTACTTTTTAAGGAATCATTACCTATTAACCCAAATCCTTGTTACTCCAAAAACTCAAGTTGTTTCACCCACTAAAGAACAACCCATTATGAATGCTCGTACCTAATGTCCCACCCAGTCTTTAGTATAGCATTGAGATGCTAATATTAGGGAAACATCCATACAGAACTTGAGTCATCTGAAGTTGGGGTAGGAGTTGAGCTCACCCTAGAGTAGGTTCCAAGTAATGCAGTGGTAGGAGAAGAGAAAGACACTGAATATGAAGTGTAAGATACTAGAAGTACATTAAGGATATAGAGGTATAACCTTACAAAAAAGGGATTATTTTAGGAATAGCAAGGGGAGACTTCGGGTGTCACAGTTGTAACAACACCTCAAGGACACTAAAGTGGTTAAATAAATTTCCTGAAAACCCATATCCCAATGACCAATATTTCTCCCCAGGAACCTTTTGAGCCACTCCTTGTAGCCAGTGGGAAAAGTGATGAGGAATTGGTACAGGAATAGAAGGATAAGTTGATGACCAACAGTCCCTAGGATTTTAAGAACTAAGAGATCAAAATGAGTTTATGGATAAAATAGATGGTCAAAGTGGACTTGTGGAGAAATTTTCTCAAGAGTAACCTATGTGTGTAACCACCGAAGGTATCTACACATCCTTCATCCTCTAAATCCCTTAAGTTATTCCTATAACTCCATTATTACAATCACTCGATGAACATGGGTCTCCCATATGGGATTGGATAGAGGGTATTCTCTCCCAAAGAAGAAAAAGGTAGAAATACAATTGGATGATGATGATCTATAAATTTTATCATTCCTCAATCATACAAGGACATTAAAAAGAGTAAAATTTATCTCCAGAGTAGTTTTGAATAGGAAGGGAGAAATATTCATAGAATTTGCAACTCCCAGAACTGATGTGCTCCAAGGTGAAGTGTCTCCATCTGATTTTTTAGGTTTCGAGGATCCCATTGGGTAAAACCTCTAGTAAATAAATCAAACATGATTTCTCTGTGGAATTGGAGGGAGTTTTCAAAAGATTGATGAATTGAAATAAACTAAGAAGGATTCAAAGGCCAAGAATGAATCATTGTCCAGCTAGTTAGAAAATTGATAGGACCCACAAGGCAGGGTATACGGCAAATCCTTGAGATCACCAATGATGATATCAAAAGAGTAAGTGATCTGGAAGAAAGAGGGGAATATACCATTCAGTGGGAAAATGATTTGGTTTCTAGAGGTGAAGGAAGTGATCAAAGAATCCGTAAATCATTATTCCCATATTTTTGATAAAGCAAGAGACAACCAAGGCATTAATAGACAAGTGTGAAGTTGAACAAACAATGTGGACTGATATGTTACCAAAAATAGAATCCCTTAAGGACTTAAATGATGACTTGGTTGTTAAAGAAGGAATTGTGTCTCCTGATTATGTGGGAAATAAGCATGAATACTACAAAGCTACAAAGGTAAGAGTAGAGATTCTGATAAAATCTACCAAAATTCTCAATGAAGTGTAGGGATAAATCACTTGAGTACATTGATAATCCTCCATTCTCTGATTAGACAAGTTGATTGGGAGCATGAAGTGGAGAAAGAATGAGAATGGAAAATACATAAAATCTGATTAGACTCTTTAGGGATCATGCTCTTGGTAAACCCTAGGAGAATTGAAGGAATTTTAGTTTGTCTACCATGAAACGATGGGTACAGATTGAGTTGCAAATTTACTAAACTAAAGAAGAGAAACAAATGAAGGGAAGAATTGTTTCTGTGGAGATTAATGATGCAGTGTCATGTAGGTAAATAATTTTACATTACCATTCATGAGCCTGATGAAGATATCTATCCTACCAAATGTTCAGGAAAAAAAATTCCTTACACAGACAGGGTAAGGGACAAGTTTGGTAAATACAGCCCATTGATGTTGAACAGGAAAGCTAAGAAGGAAAGAGGAAGGAAATCAAAACAAACTTACCTTTACAATGGTAGATATATCTTTGGTATGAAGATTTCTTCTGAATAGACTATAGTTTGCTAAAGGATAAAAACGTTTGTTGAACGAATAGAGGGAATATCCTTTTTCCTTCCTTTCCATATGTCACTATGTTGATTCCTCTTTTCCCATCCCAATCAAAAGGAGGGAATCTTTTTAGTTATAAGATATTTCCCTCATTTTTGATTGCATGAAAAAAAGTTTCAAGGATCACTTAAGATGGTTTTGGGGGGGAAATTGGGTAGATGTTATGATCCTCATGTGTAGATTTCACTAATGCCTTGAGGTTTTGGTGTAACAGTTTGTTACATTTGGTATCAGAGAAACCACCCATGTTTGAATCCCACTCGGTTGGTTACGTCGTGTAGCTGGGCCCTGTGGGGCGCCTAAATGTCAGTGAAGCGGGGCTCATACGTATGGGAGTGTGGGTGAAAACCCAGCCTGAGTCGGCTCTATGGAAGCGTGGTGGGATGTTATGATCCTCATGTGCAGATTTCACCAACGCCTCGAGGTTTTGGTGTAACGGTTCGTTACATAGATATTTTGGAAACATTTATATAAGAATGGGAGTCTTGTCCTCATTCTATGGGCACATAATTGTAGAATTTTATTAGTAGTGTCTTGTCGTAATTACATTTTCTAGTTTCTTGTAGAACATTTTGATAGTGTCCAGCTCTGTAAGGAAATGCTAAGGTGATTGTGTTGTACAATCATTAGTAGGTTTTGAGGGCATTTGTTTATGTCTCCTTACCAAAACTTATATGAGTGAATTTTCTTTGTTTTGATAAAACTATGTTTTCCTATTTCTTATGTTTTAAAAGTATGAATTAGGCAACATAATTTCTATTACAATATTTTATTGTATTTACTTTGTTAATTATGCAAGGATCTTTCTTCAATTGTTGCATTTTTCATGTCACTGTAAGAATACTATAGAGTAGTGTATACTCTACAATATTTTAGTCTAGTTATAAAATACTACAACAAACATTATTCTTGAAAGGTTATTGCCATCCCTTAAAGGTATTTCGGGTATACAAAAAAAATATAACCAATTTTCAATATAGTTTATAGCTCAACGATTTAAAGTTAGGATTTAGAAGGTTGTGAATAAAATTTATGTAAATTAAGTATCAATGAATGCAAATGTTTTTTCAAATATTATGTTAAATTGATTTTTCTTTCAAGCACTACTGTTGAGGATGGATTCACTCCATGGAAAAATTAACATGCCAAAATCATAAGATCAGTTACCCTCCACCTTAAATTTTAACTAAGATATCCTGTTTTTTGACCTATTAAGTATAACAAGTTTGTAAACCATACATATGCTTATTTTGAAAATTTATGCATAAAACATATTTATTACCATCACACTTTGTTTAAAACCCCACAAAATTTGTGATTCATTACCATCTAAAACATTCTTTTTTGATATTGTTACGTAAAAGTAATATATGAAATTATACATTATCTATTTGTTTTGATTTGTATTTGATGTGTTAAGTGCGTACAATAATCAACTGAAAAATCTCATGAGTGAGTATTTTATCTATGGCTACACTTTCCTCAAATTGAGTTACATCAATTATAAAGGAAAACAAGCTAGGATAGCTATTCCTTTATTCATATCTTCCAAGTAGGTCCTCTCACCTTGGTCCAGACATAGTCAAAAGTAGTAGGGTTAGGCCATCCCCTTAGTTAAGGTGTTTCCTGATCACCTCTCAGAATTGATTCAGTAGGTTAAGTTTTGAAAAATCCTTTGGCTATCAATGACAAATAAATTTGCATTTCTCATCACTCCCTCACTGTTAATCTATTCCGATTAGTTGCTTAATTCCTGAGAGTGCAACTTCGAGAACCAACACCATGCACATTCCCTATCCCTATAGGTATCCAATATCATATATACATATAAGTATTTAGTTTTCGCATTTGGGCTGCCTTCTTATACTTTATCTACATGCAGCCCAAATGAGCGGGCATACATGGGGTGAACAAATCACCCCTACAATAGCTCAGAGCTATAGTACAGATCTGCATAGTACATAATCAGAGCAAGAACATAGTTATAAAGTGGCCCAGAATCTGAAATTTTTCCTTACCATACCACAAACACCAACACCTAGCATTAGACAGTAGTTTCCAGGCACCTATTTCCTCCCTTGGGTGCCTATGTCTGAGGGGCACACACAATCATCTTCTCATATCAACATAGTTCATAATAAGTTTTTTAGAGCATTTTTTAGTTACAGGCATAGTCCTTTAGAAACATAATATATTTTATCTCTTATGTTTAGTTTAATTAGTATAGCTTAGAACTAATATGGAACAACAGGAAAAAAAAGGGACACACCATCTGTAATGGTGTTTATTAGGAATAGTCATGAAAGGAGAGTAACACTAGACCTCTCTCCCCAACACTTTCTCTTTGGCATAAGATCGCCCAAAAAACTTGCACTTGGCATGAGATCACCCAAAAAAATCACTCTTGGCATGAGATTACCCAAAGACAATTGTTCTACATGTGAGATTACAGGAAAAAACTCTCTCTTGGCGTGAGATCTCCCAAAAACCTCACCTTCAAAAGTTAGATTAGCACCCTTTCAAACAATATGAAAATTTTCTATCTCTTTCTCTTTCACATATTATGTGCACACTATTCTATCATATACAAGACTTTCACTACATTCTTTACATACCTATACAATTTAAATTGTAGGTCTATCCTTATCAAGAAGACAGTAACTTTGACTACTCTCTTTCTCTTCTTTTATAGGAACTGCCCTTATAATGGAGTAGCAACCACGTAAGCTATAACTACATGTTATAATGCATTTGCATCATCCTTAGGATCCACTTCCATCTTCCTAATCTTCCATGCTTCTACTTTTGCAATCACTCCATGCTTCACTTGTCCACTTGACGCATTCTATTGACCACACACTGCTCTATATGGATCATAAGGTACACATATTTTATCTACTTTATGTTATCAAGTATTTACTCAAAAACATAAAGTGGGGGGAAATGTAGAAAAAAAATCACACACTTGGGTACATTTCTTGGTCTGAAACATATACTTGCATTCATATGATTCCTAATAAAGAAAACTAGAAATTGATGATTGTCCTTGGCATTTTTTTTGTGTTTCTTATTTTCTATTTGGTATTACATACCCTAAAACCCAGTTCATATTTTACTTATTTATCTTTTATGGCTCCAAACACCAGCACCCAACTAGTATAGGAGCACCCAAACGCCCCTATCCTGTCTGGGTGCCCCGACCCTTTTCCACATTACTCGCACTTTTTGGGCCTCTTGTATCTTTTGTGCATATTTTTACTTATGTGTTTTCCTTCTAGTTGTCAATAAAGAAATTAAAACAATGGAATCATATATTTACATAGTCATGTGTTTAAAATAAGGAACTGAAAACTAAGAATTGCTACTATCACCTAATATTGCATGAAAAAGGAACCTAAACCAATTAAAAGCATTCATTTTGCATTCAATTCAGGGGAATAAGGAATGTATTTTCTGCATACACTGCATAGGAAGTGGAACTTTTTTCTATTCCATCCATACATTCTACTATAATTGTTACATTCTAGCTACAATCCCTTCTAATTTAGTGTAACTTCCACAAGGGCATCCTAGGGAAAGATTATAACACACATTCACCAGAACTACATGGATTCTGAGATGCAGTGCAACACTCAATTGTAAGTTCACTCTTCAGGGTGACCATCGTCGGCATAAGTCTGACTCCCCATTCTGCATCTTTATTTTTTAGGATTTGATGTGTTTTGTTGGATTTTATAAGGTGAACTTATCTATTTGTCAAGTTACAAGTACCCTCAATGATGATCATATTGTGACAATATCAGATGATCAATATGGAATCATTTGTGAAACTTGTGTGGCACAAAAAAAATACCAATTTCTGACCATTTTCGTAGTCACATGCACCTAGATCTAGGTCTTTATCACCCAGGCGTCCATCTTCACTACACTGCCATGGGTGCCCATGTCTGGCTACATTCCTGCAGTTCCAAAAAAATTATCCCGATTATTAATGAAATTGTATCTCTTCCTATTTAGCAGTTTTCCCACTCCATAGCACTTCCATATCTACTCGTAAATCAACTAAGTCATACTTTTTATATCTCTCTTAGGGTTTCACACTTATTTTCTTATTTGTTTGTCGTCATTATTATACTTAGCAGTTTTATATCATAGTTTACAACAGTCACTCTATAATTAGATTTAATAATAAAAATAATATTTTTATTACATCAACTACATACACACACTTTAGTTAATTTCTTAGTATATTTGAATAAATAATTATCAATTATCTACTCACCCTCCACTTTACTATCCAACCCACTCAAGTTGAACTTGTCACTCCAGTTTCGTAGTTCTAGAATTCTATAAACATTGCCTGGAAGAAAATATTCATGTACAACTAAGCATTTGGATTATAAAATTAAGATTATACTTGTATTTTAAAGTGTTTTCTTTTTAATTTCATGAAGTCTACACAATTAACAATGAGCCCCTTGCTTATGCTTTATAAGTAAATTTTGTAATTAATAGCTTTAACTCTAATAATAGGTATTCCTTGTTGAAACTCAATCCATGAGAGCTTTGACTAAGCATTATATATATATATATATATCACATATATATATATATATATATACCATTATAAAAGAAGCTTCGCATATGAAAGTCTTTCATTGGAAGCTTAGGAGAACATGCACAGTGTTTCTTTGACTATCCAATATCATACAAAGATTTCCATCAGGTTGAAGGTACAGGGCTAGATCCATGGATACCATCGTATTGATCATATAGGGAAATTCAATCTCCCAATCCATGGCATACAATGTATGGAGCTAAAGGTTTGAAGTTGGATTTTTGCAACATATTGAGTCCATCATAGATTGGAGGAGGAGGAATAGGATTCCCATGTGCATACACCAAAATCTCATTTGAGGTTATAAGAAGGTAATGGATAGGACCACATTTTGAGATGGTTACTTACAAGATTTAATTTTGCATTTAATCATGTACACATATGGTGTGTAACTTGGGATAAAACATATGATCTAGGATGCTTAACTATTACCATGTTAGGATCCATAGAAGAAGAATGAAAACTTTTTATGGGTTTTGTTTTTGATTGTCATGTTCATGAGTAAGAGTTTTGGAGATTCATTATGATCATTCCTAAAGGGGAAGGAGTTTGATCATGATAACATATTTCTTAGGTTAAGATGGGGCATGGTTATGATTTCCCTATGGCATCAATAGATATCTTTTAAAAACCTATCATTTTTTTCTAGAAGGGTAAAGTACTCATTGTTGTTGAAATTGTTAATGATAGGATCTCAGGATATTATTTTCTCATCTTAACCACATTACATTTTATTGAGTGACCCTACTCTTACTAATCAGAGGGATATAGGTTGGGGACAAGCAAGTTTCATGGGTGAGATTGGGGTGACTAAAAGATTAATCTCTTGTAGGATTGAGAACTAGAGCATTTAGGAACTATGAAGAGGATATGTAGGCATAATTATTATATCCCATTTTAGAAATTTATTAAGGGTTTATTGTTTAAAAAATATCCTCATAGGTGACATCTTTATAACTTGGAAGTTTTGAAAACAAGGCTATGAGAAATATCTTGCTTCTAGACAGAATTGACCCTGTCAATGTTTACACAGGGGCCGATATGTTAGGAAATAGATTTACAAAGGAATAAAAAAATTTTGTCAACCTACCATAAATCTTGAATCATGTAGGATGATGGTGTTAATGAAGTTGTGAATAACAACAATTAGAAACATGTGTGCAAAATCATCTCATGACAATAGGGTCTGCACATAGGGGAATTGAACATGTCTAAAAGAAAATGTGATAGGAACAGACACCGCATTGACCCTTGGGGTGATGGTTACTATGTTAAAACATATTTTTAGGGTTTTATTCGAGTTTTTGGATGCTTTGGTCATGTAATGAGAGTCAAATTTGAAGATGGTTATTTTAAGCGAGTTGTTTAGCTCGATCAATAGAGGTTTGTAAGATTCACGTCGGGTTCACTATAAATGTATGGAAATAAAATATGTCTTAATAACTTGCACTCCTAATCAGTTCATTCTACAAGGGTATCGAGGTGTCGTAATTAGACTCACATGTTATTTTGACATAGAATGGATATATTTAAAGGGGCTAACAATGAGAATAGGTCACATATATAGAGGTAAGTAAACCTTATACTAGGTCAACCTAGGGTTTCCAAGGCCCGCAGTCAATATAGAGGAGAAACCCTACTAAGATATCAATAGCTTGGGTGAGGAGATTTGTATATCATCAATGAAATAATATGAGGAAAAATTCATATATAATTGAAATGAAAGTAAAGAAAGATAAGGAGTTGATCATGAATAAGAGTATGTATGCTAACTAGCATCAAAACATATGTAATACTAAGCTAACATAACACAATGAAGGAAGGGCAAATGAATATTTATCTATGTAAATGAAAAATATGGTTAGAACACTCACCTTATACCTATAGGGTGGTCACTGTTGCATCTATCTCTCCAGAGAAGTAACACACTTGAGAGAGAATCAAATTAGGTGGAGAAGGGGAAACATTGTTCCTATCCTAGACTCACTATAAATGACCCAATAATGCAAGCAATCTAGCCAAGAAGAAGAGTGTCCAAACCAATCCAAGAAAAGTTAAGATGAACCAAGAGTAGAGTGAGAAGATGCAAAGATGGTACAAGAGATTAAAGATCAAATGACAAGTTCCTAATGTCTTGAGCTTCCTTTCTTTTGAATGTCAAGTGTGTGGTGAGTATATATATAAGATGTCATCGCCCATGGGATGATGGCATCGGCCAAGAAAAATAAAATAACACCAACAATCACCCATGGGTGATGGTGTCAGCCAAGGATGATAAAATGAGGTAATGTGTCATGAAAAGTGATGAAAGTGTCATAGATCAAAAATAATGGATGAACAAGTACCAAGATGGTGAGATGCAAGTAAAGTTCATGAATGGAATGTATATGAGACCTAGAAGGACAAGGATGAATAATGCAAGGAAAACTAAGGAAATGACCAAATAGTGACACTCTCTTTGTGTACTATCTCTAACCCATAATGGTTAGGTGAATAACCATTCCCATTCCTGATAGGCCCTTAAGGAACCCATCTAGAAATAGATGCATAAGTGACACTTATATGCACAAAGGAAATTGTTAGTAACACATATGAAAGATGAAAAGTGAAAAATTAGGTGTATACACTTATTGAAAAGAAACACCCTTTGGGTCAACCTTTCTTCCAGTAATATACCTTCATAAATCACCTAGATAAAAAAGCCCATGGGATTGACTCATTGTGCACATTTATGGAATCATATGAGACTAAGGGGATACACTCAGTGTCCTACATTTCTAAAATGAACCTAGGTAGCATGCATGCTAAAAAGCACAAAAAAATTGTATGGTAAAAGCTACATTAGAGTAATTATTGTATAACGCTAAAGGTATGAAGCAATAAATAGATCATGGATGGCTATCCCAGAAGGGAGAATAAAAACATTTAAAAGGAGAAAAAAATCCATGAGATAAGTATGTTATAGCAGAGAGGTGAATATAATCAAGCATAGACTATGATCCGCAAGCAAGGATGCTACAAGACTCATATTTACGATCCACTTAGGAAATTGCATGCTAGGTGTGAGAATGACGTTTATAGTATTTAGAGATGCCCTTGATGAATAAATGCCAAGCGAGATCAAGAACCTGCAGTGAGGATGAACAAAACCCAACTAATGATTTTTTCCAATGGTAGGAAATTTCAGGGTAAAAGAATATAATATAGGTGAAATCAAAACTGTGATATTCTAATGCTTATCGCTATTTCAGGGTGAAAGGAGAATCCAAGATAGGTAGGAATCGATAGCACTGCGGACATTCCATCAGTAGGATAGTGACACTTAGGGAGAAAGTTGTAATCCAAGATATGTGGAATCAAATCTAGTAACCATTCCAACAAGGTCAATGACTATGTTATGGAGATTCTTAAGAGAAGCCATATACATCCAGTCCTAAGTCAATGAACTACGTAACATTTCCAATGGTAGGAGATGTCAGGGGAAAAATAATCCAAGATAGATGGAATCAAGTTCCAGTTGACTTTCCAACAGTTAGGATACTATCCTAAGTAAAAATTTGTAATCCAACATAGGTGGAATCAATACCTTATGGAATTCCAATGGTAGGAGCATATCATGTGTAAGCATTGAATAGATTGTTATGATATGATATGATTAATGAGTGTTAGTGAATTAATTATCATCAACCCCTTGATATCAACCCTATGACATCTGTAGTACACAATTCATAGTAACAAGAGTCTATATTCCCTAATATGTGTAGGGTGTAATAGCCAAAAGTCTTAGTGAAGTTTAATAAGGTGGTAGATGTGTAAGTAATGACCATCCGTTGAGCGATTAAGGCTATGCAAAAAAATATATTGGACATTGACGGCAAATGATTTCCATCTAATGCTATGTAATGCTGGGTGATCTGTCCCAAATAGGGGGGAAAGCTTTATAGGATGCTATGCAAATAACAGGGATATCATGAGACTATTGCATAGTGGATCTTGGTCATATCACATGAGTTTGTGGCTAAGGTAGTTGGGTAAGTACATCAAGAGTACCCCACAGTTTGGTTAACATGTACCTGATATTGTTTTGCAGTTGTGGATGAGAGTGATGGGAGCCCTTAATGAATAGTTTTAGAAGAATTTTGGAAAGGATATCCAAAGAGACTTAAAAAATAGTTATTGTTGCTCAAGGTTCTACACCATCAGACCTATAAGAATCAATTTCTTCATGAGGGGGGTGAATGTGTTTTGTAGTCAGGAAAATAGTTTCAGAAACCATTGTCCCTATAGAATATTCTTACACAGAGGCTAATAATGATGTCTATAGTCATGGAAAATAATGTGTCAGGGAGTTTAGGCATCGGCCACCTAGAGAAAGATTTTTACAGACAGGTAACTTCGAAGGTGTCTATGTTGACATCAGGATTATCATTATAAAGTCTTGGCAATCTTGTGGCTGAGTGACAGGAGGGATATAAAGCGTTTTCTGGGATGTCATAGACGTCAACTGCCTCTCCACTACAATGGTATTGGTTTTAAATCCCTTGGAAGACCTCATGTCTTAGCCAAGACATGGTTGAATTACCTATGAAGTTAGGACTATGGTGCTCCACCAACTATTACTAACTTCAAATGGGATTGTAGGATGTCTTGACTTTGAGTTTGGTTGTGAATAATCCCTATTTCTAACGACTGCTATTTTTCTTAAATGGATCGACCTTCTAGTGGGTCCCATCATGCTTCATGATTCTAAAGTAGATGTTGCATTTAAATATGAATTCCATGCACACCTACCAATGTTTTGGAGGTACATTCGACTTATAGGAATTGTTAGGAACCCAATTTAAAAATATTAACTATTGAGACAGTTGATTTGTGCATGGTTATGAGTTATCTCTCTAGTTGTGGTGGAATGGTTCTAGGATAAGGCCATTTATGTTCTAGGAGTTGTGATCTGATCACTGATGTAAAGGTATATAAAATCCTACAGAGATATCTTTCAGATCATGGGTGCTTGTTGTTTAATTAGTTATGCTCATTAGTGGTATTTTTTAGGGGAATCCTCATTTCATCAATCAAAAGATTACAAATAGAAAATTGTTTAGATTATTCAAGACGGTTCAAACCTCTCCATGTAGTTAAGATGGAGGTAAATGGTCATCTCCATATGCAGATCAATGTGAATAGATAGAAAATCCCATATTTATCAGGTGTAAGAAGTATTCATTATCCTATTGAGGTAAAATGGAAGGTGAATTCAAACTTGGATCACTAGAGGTAATGTTATTGTTTCAACCAGAGCATTACACTTACGTTGAGCGACCCTATTATGACGGTTTAATTTTTATTATAGGGAAGGGTGAAGATCATCCAATGTTACTTCATAGGCATGCATTAGTTGATGAAACCTTAGCTGAAGATTTAATTTTACGGTGAAGAAAACGTACTATAATTTTGGAGAATGGACTGCATTTCAATTTGAGTGAATATGCCATATTGAGAAGTTCATAGGTATTCAACTTTGATACCAAAAATAACTAGAATAGGATATGTTTGGCACTGATGATTGAAAAACAGGGACGAAAGCCTGATCAAATATTATTAATCATCAAATCAGATCAACCATAACAGATGCAATGGGTTGCAATATTTATAGATATTAGCACAGCCAAACACACACAGGATAGACATGACACCCTGCATTAGGTGCAACCAAATGCCAAAATGAATAAGACTTCCAATAACCTCTGGACATGCAGCATGTAATGACTACTAGATACAAATATTGATTGTTATCCAACATAACAATATAATAGTATGCAAGTAACTAGACAAATATGAGTTGATTAACCATATAACAAAATAACAATTATTATTTAATTAATTAAGATTAATTAAATAACTGAACTATTCATAATTAATATGCCTAGGATAATAATATTTTATCCTAACATTCCCCCCCTTAATTGTGCATTGTCTTTAATGAGATGAGGAGAGAAACTGCTCTGAACAGTAACTCAAACTTGTCACATGCAAGTGACTTTGTGAAAACATCTATCTCATTGTTCAACAGTTGGACAAAACTGGAGGCTGGATGTTGTGCTTCAACACATGCTTCACCTATGAAATGAACCTGAACTTCAATGTGATTTGCTCTCTCGTGAAAAAAATGGATTGCGAACAAGTTTGAGAACACCTTCATTGTCTACATACAATGGTAGTAGGTTTGTCCTGTGGTATTCTAAGTCCTTCCAGAATTTGCGACGTAGCCAAATCGCTTCGCAGACAGCTTCTCCTGCAAAACTTGATACTCGGATTCTGTATGGAAGAGTGAGAAACAAAAGTGTCTGTTTCTTACTTCCCCATGATATTGGTCCAGATCCCATAAAGAATACAAATCCAAAAGTGGATTTTCTATCATTCAATGTTACCTGCATGATCTGAACCTGAATATCCTAGTCAAGAAGAAGTTTTCATTCTTCTTGTATTCTAGACCAAGATCCACTGTATCCTTTGAGATATCTCAAAATGCGCTTTGCTGCTTTCCAATGACAAACTTTTGGTTTCCTGCATGAACCGTGGATAGATAGCGGACTGCAAAGCTGATATCTGGTCTAGTGTAAGTCAATTAAATGAGACTCCCAATCAGCTGCTGATAGAGAGTGGCACTTCACCAGTCAGGAGATGGATCTGAACGAGATAACTGTAATTCTTACTCTCCATAGGTGTAGCAATTGGTGTGCAATCCATCATCTTAAACTTCTCGAGCATTGTCTTGGTATATTTCATCTGAGAAGACAAAGATGTGATTCTCTTTTTTGCCATACTTCCATAGTCCAAGACAATAGTGCATAAGCCCGAGATCTGTCATGTCGAATGATCGCTTAAGATCTTTCTTCATTTACATCAATCATCTTCACTGAACTGCCAGTGATGACTAGATCATCGACATAAACTACAATAATCACCATCTCCCCCCCTTGCTTTTTGAGGTAGAGATTGGGATCGTATGGATTTCTGACGAATCCATGACTGTACGAGATGCTCATCAATCTCGATGTACCATGGCCGGGGTGCCTGTTTGAGACCATACAGAGATTTCCTGAGTCTGCATACCTTCATCTCTTCTTGACCTAGGTACAACATATCCCTCAGGTTGAGTCATGTAGACTTCTTCTTGTAAATCTCCATTCAGGAAGGCACTTTTCACGTCCATTTGGTGAACTTTCCATCCAAACTGTGCAGCTAGAGCAAAGATCATCTTGACTCATGTCTTGATCTTAGCTGTGGGAGAAAATGTCTCCTCATATTCAATGCCTTCTTTTTGTGCATACCCCTTTGCTAAAAGTCTTGCTTTTATACTCGTCCACTAGTCCCATCTGCTTTGTACTTAGTTTTGAATATCCATCTGCATCCAATGGGTTTCTTCCCTGGTGGAAGATCAACAAGCTGCCAAGTGTTACTCTTCATCACTGATTGATATTCAGAATCCATGGCATCTTTCCAAGATTTTGACTGTAGGGATTCTTGAACTATAGAGGGCTCGTCTGATTCAATAACTCTGCTCGTCAAAGCATAAGTTAACTTCTTCTCTAAGCTTTACTGCGAGTTCCATGGTCCAGGGGTGGATGTATCCGATAGGAGCTTCATCCAAATCTTGCATCTCGTAATGTACTTGAGTACACCATTTAGGCATACATCTAAACTATTCCCATGGGTTTGTGGTTCTATCTGAGTCAACACCAGCATCCCCATTCATCACTTTCATATTCTGAGGGAACATTAGCTTCAATTTCTTCACAAGTAGATGAAAAATATACATCTTTGTTGAGTCATTGAGGAGGAGTCATCTGCTTCCTTCTTCTCGAAAGAACTCAACATCTCTGCTTGTGTAGACTTTCTCTGCTCTTCAGGATCCCATCAGTCTATACCCAAGAGCTCTCTTCACTGTATCCAATGAAGATGAGATTTCTGTGAATTCATGTCCAATTTCTTGTTCCTGTTCTGTATTGGGTATATGTATGCTGGCTTTGCACCCGAATACTCTGAGGTGTGCAATGGATAGTTTCCTTTTTGACCATGCTTATTGAGGTGTAATTCCATCAAGAGCTAGTTGTGGGGTGCTCTGTTTAACAAATACACTGCATTGTTTTTACTGCTTCTGCCCAAAATATCTTTGTTAAGTCCGGAATCATCGATCATGCATCGCACCATATCCATGATAGTATGGTTTTTTCTCTCAACAACACCAATTTACTACGGTGTGTTAGGAGGAGGCTTTTATCGACGAATCCCGTGAGTTTGTCAGGTAAGTCTCTGAACTCATCACTGGTGAATTCCCCCCCCTCGATCTGAGCAAAGAGTTCTGATGTTGACGACCAACGGGTTTCTTTCTCACCAAGTGCAACTTTGAAACTTTTTGAAATGTTTTAAAGGCTTCACTCTTGTCTTGCAAAGACAAAAAATCCACATTTTTCTGTGAATAGTCGTCAACACAAAGCATGAAGTACTGGACACCCAAAATGACTTGGCTGCATCGGACCGCAAAGATCGGTATGAACCAGGTCAAGCTTTACCATGACCTCGATAAGTACTCTTTTGGAATGAAACTCTGTGTTGTTTTCCTAACTAAGCAGTGAGTGACACTTGTTTGTATCCTGTGCTTGAAGAGATGGTAGGCAATCCATGTCACCATATTACACTGGTAAAGTGTTTGGAGATATTGCCAAAACTTACATGCCCAAATCTTCGATGCCACAACTGGGGCTGTAGGTGGTATGTTTTTAGCCACTAAGTGCTTGATCATCCTTATGTGACATGAAATCAAGTTTGAAAATACGTCCCACATTTGAGGCTCTGTGCTACATTATTTTCGAGCCTCTGGATTTATCTCTGAATCAAACACATTTTCTTGTCCATTATTGACTATCAAAGTCCAACTTTCAGGTTGTGATCTAGGAGTGGACTGACTGAAAGCAAGATTCTTTGTCAACCCAGGGATATAGAGATACATCTGATGAGTCTGCATTATAGTCATGCTTTCCAAGGGGTAGAGAAATGTTTCTAATCCCCTTGACACTGTATGATGAAGAATCATCTCCCAACGAAACATGATTCTAGTTCGATGGCGTGTCATGTCAGTGTGAAATAAACTAGTCTCTGTGCGTCTGGTCATGTGTCGAGTGGCTCCCAAATCAACATACCAGATGTCTTGTAGATGGACGTGGATGGTTCATCTTGATTGAGCAGTGATACAAGAAGTGTCCTTCATTGTCTGACTGTTCTTCATTGCTCAGCAATATTACCCTTGCTAGTTTGGGTCTTCTTTTCCAGTTCCCCTTTTTCTTCCCGTGATAGTTGTTGTTGTTGGACTGTCCCTTTATTTGAATTATTGTTACCATGTTGGTTATTGTGGTACAGAATTGCTTGATGAACCCTTTCTGTAGGAAGTGTTATACCAACAATCTTTGTAAGTCATGTCCTCCTTTATTGCAAATTGGACATCGCTTCTTCTGTTGCTTGTCCCCATGACTACTGATTCTGATGTGGGGACTTCTGATTTTGATTTAGGTTTTCCTGTTATTGGACTGAAATTTCCCCTTTCCATTTTTGATTGTGAAGATAGTGCATGCTCCTCTTCATCATCCTTATTGTGCATTACTTCCTCTTGTTGCAGTAGGTTTACTAGCTTGTCAAAACTAATTATCGTATCTGACTCAGTATTAATAGTTGTGACAGAAAGATGTGGTAAGAAGAAGGGAGATGCTCGTCAGACACAATGGGAACGAGAGTCTTCATCACGTGACCTCTTCTCCGAGGGCTAGATAGTGAAGCCCTCAACTCTAGCAACTCTTCTTAGGGAAAGCTTCAATTTTCTCATTCTGCTTGAACTTCAGATGTATGTAACTGTGACTCTGCAAATTTAGTATGACATTCCTTGTTCTTGGCCTCATATATTGTGCTCAACTTATCCCACGCTTCTTTTACTGTTGTGACATCTCTGAATGTGTGGCTTGCACATCGTCGGACACTCCAAAAAAGATGATGAGTTTTGCCTTTCTGATTTTCTCTATCAAACTGTCAACTTGTTGTGTTGCATCAGTCAAGTGATCTTGTTAGAGTTTTCCAGTCTACACCAGGCCCAGATTTCTTCAAACTCAAGTTGTGTCTTTATTTTTGGTCTTCCATGCAGCATAGTTTTCTTCCTCTGAGTAATTGTGAATCTGAGAAGAAAAAATTTGGGGGCATTGGTGCACCCATTTATGCAATCTAGATTTTTGAAACACTGAATTTCTAACAAAGGGTTTGGCTCTTATCACTCCAAGTTTATGGTCTCCCTCTCAATATACCATCAGGATGATATACCACACATTTCTATATACGCTCCCCTCTGATATACCCATCGGTATGTGGAAGAAGATCACCCTTTCAATATACTCGTCAGTACAGAAAGAGGTGTTAATGCACATGAAAGAATTTAGTACATGGTACGTAGACAGTATGGAGAGGGGTTTGTACAAACAAAAATGGATGAGAGGGCTCAAATGTGTGTGTATTGTGTCCTTATTACTCCCAGTTGATTTTATAGGGTCGATGCCCAGACGACTTTTAAGCAGCTGTGTTAGACATTAAGTGCAGTAGTAGTCATGACGGCATCACCCGTAAGCATTTCCTAGAGGCACCATATATACGGAACGCTGCTATGAGATCAAACATCTCGTGTGATAGAACCAAACATAAAATAAAAAATGTACACTTTTTTTTACATTTATGCACCAAGATTAGTACAAAATACTCTAAAAGTACATCAAAATGAAGTTTTTGTGTCCCCCCTCTTTAGAAAAAAGGGTTTAAAATCACAAAATACACAATTTAGGCCAAAAATATTTTTTACCCCCAATAGGTGTTTTTCGCTAAATTTAGCAGTGACTCTAAATGTGTTTTGGTGAGCTTCTAAATTTAGAAATCTCCCAAAATTTAGTAATTTCTACAAATTTTCTTAAAAAAAATAATTTAATAAAAAATATGGAGAGAGTGGGAATTGAACCGCTGACATGTTTGTTCCCAAGATCCAAACAAACAATCTAAATATTGTTTTCACCTTTTCTCACAAACCGTGATCTGGGTTTTTCTAAAAATTTTACAGTGGCATCATACAATATTTTTCTTGAAACCCACAAAATTTCAAAAGAATCATAATCTTAGTTTTTTAGATCTTACCAATTTACCAGCTAGATCTGATTTTTTTAGAAAAAATGATCTAACTTGTACAGACTTTTCGTCACATGTAGAGGCCGAATCTGAAGATGATGTAAACTGTAAATTTGTGCACCTTCTTCTTATCTTTCTAGCAAAAAAATCGGCACATCAATCTGATATTGTATGAAAAAGTTATGTCATTTTTTTAAGAGTTATGTGCTGGAATTTTGTTGACAGGACTAATTCAACCTTTGCTCCCGAATTCTTCACACCTCCACTTTCAGATCTGTTTTTTTTTTTTCACTCTTTTTTTAGATCTGTAATTTTTTTTTTCAAGATCTTTCTCCCTTTTTTTAAGATTTTTTTTTTTCACAAATCTTTTTTTTTTTTCAAGATCTCCAAATCTGAAATATTCCGCCAATATGTTGGATCAATTGGCTGTGCCAATGACTAATAAAAAAAAATTTACCTTCCAAATAAGTGGATAGGTTAAATTTTAATTGAGGGATGCTTGGAAGGAATGGAGGCTACGGGATGCTTCAATGGCTCTCCTTTGATGTATATCTTCTTCTCCAATAGATCCTCTCCTATAGTGCTCCTCTTCAACCTTGCTTGGATAGAAACTGCTCTGATACCAAATGATAATAATGGTATAGCTTTGATACCAAATAATAGAATAGAATAAGATTGCAATGACCAAAGAAGGACGGAAGCCTCACAAATATTATTGATCATGAAATCAGATTACATAACAATGCAAAAGTTGTAATATTTATAGATATTAGACAGCCTCATATGGATAGACATGACACCCTGTCAAGGACCAACTACGAGATGATAAGACCCATCTCACATGCACATGTAATTACTACTAATACCAATATTAAATGTTATCTAACATAACAATATTGAATGCAAGTCACTAGACTAGAGTGCACATGTTGCACATTATTAAATAAAAGACAATGCAATAAAATGCAATAAATATGCCTTTGCTAAATTATGCTAACACATATTTTGATGAAGACGAGTTTTCCCTAGTGATGACGAGGTTGATTTTGATTGCTTGGATACATAAAATTTTATTAAATGAAGTTGTAGTTGACGTCACTAGTGGTACAAATGACACAACCGATACCCTGAAGCAAGGCGGCTACAAGAACTGAAAATTCTCGAACAATACAAGGAATACCTAGTTTTGCTTTGTTTTTTTAATTATTGAATAATAAGATAATTTTGTATGGACTTGTGAAGATATGTTTATTAAAATAGTTTTGTATGGAGTTGTGAAGATGTGTTTTTTTCGTGTGTATTGTATATATTCTTTATTGAATTTTAAAGTGTAGGAATTAATGTCATATACTCCATAAAAATTTTAGGTTTGGGATTGGATTTCTAGTGGATGATAGTACAATATATATCATCATACCTACTCGAGGACCAGAACTTATTCAATGCGTGTATTATTTTTACGGTACATAATCTTGAAATCAAGATCCCAATCACATAAATTATAAAATTAGAGAGGTGCGTCTTATGTCTTTTTTTTAATCCACTGACATAAATATCAACATCTCTAACTATATTATCTAAAATATATTGCTGATTACAATGTCATGAATAGTGCATATTTATATCAAAACTTCGTTTAACTAAACAATTATAATTAAGAGGAATCCTATTCGTCAAAACCAGAAAACAATCCTAATGCTATCCACTTGACATATATTGTCAAACATATAAAGATTTATACCCTAATAAAGAAATAACATACTCCAATTGAAGACAGGCAGGATCTCAAATTTCAGTATATATAAGAAAAAAATAGTCAAATAAAACAGTAATAATAAGAGAGGGCTAATGCAGCAAACAATAACAGCAGGTGAAGTGGAGTCATTCTACGTCGAATTGCTTGTACCTTCTCTTCCATTATATACTCGTTCTGAATTTCCAACATTTGACGGCAGGCTTCTATAATGTCGTCATGCCGCTTACTCCTCTTCCCCCACTTCATTGCTCTGTCTATTGCAAAAAAACCCTCCCTTTCATTCACCTCATATCCCAAGACGTCCTCCAACCGCACAGTAATTTCATTTATCTGCAAATTCATGGTTTCGTACCCATGATCTACAACTCTGCAACTCACCGTTATGTTACATGCGATTATCTCCAAAGGCGAATCGTAACGGGCAGGCAGAATGGATCCAAAACGTACTGTGAAATCATTCTCACGACCCCAAAAAGTCCTCCGAACTTCAAGAGGTTTCCAACTCGAGAGATTCACAGCGCGTTTTGTTCTCGTATTTATAAGAATCCAGCTTAGCTTCATCATCTTCAGCAACGCTATTTTCTTCGAATCGACATCCTTTTCCCTATCATGAACGACCTTGATTGAAATTGAAGGAATGGCGCCGTCGCAATTACAAAGAAGATCTATCAGAAATGGAGACAATGGGAAGAGGGAGGATGACCTGCAATGAAAATGGCTCATACCCTCTTCAGAGATGACTTTTGAATATATTGATTTATTGTTGTAGTGAATATCTACCAGCGACACAAGATCCTTCGAGGAACTAACTGGAACATCATCATCAACAACAACAACGACCTCCTCTCCACTGTACTCTACACCAACACTGAATATCTCGTGATAATCTTTCTTGAAATTGAGAATGGAATGTTTGCAGCAAACATTCAGCAAAGGAAAACAATATCCATAAAACGTTCTGAATCCTCCCAAGGAAGAGATCAATTGTTTAACCTCCTCCTTTTGTGTGGAAGGCCAAAGAGAGGAGCATAAATTTTCCCACAACCATTCTTGGAATGCAATGGACATCAAACCAGAAGACGAAGACGCTGCGATTGCAAGAGTGCTGCCATCCACCTTCCTTAATATCTCTGCAATTATATCAGACGACATCTTCATAACCCCTCCAGACTTTCAAGTGTGCTTATTGAATGTAAATATGAAGGACTCACATAAATATGACTCCTTCCACAATCATTTCTTTAAACAAAGAAAAATATTTGTTGTGTCACTGTGCGAGCGATAATAATGGATGTTTCATGTCAGTTCATGAAGCCTGCCATATCGTCAGCATTACATAAAATATAATAGTTCTGCATCTAGAAAAAGGTCCCACAGCTGACATGAAATGTTTACTACAATGCTCACACAGCATTCGCCTCGTCTCTAATCTATTTTATTCTAGATTGATAGCGCGAGCTAAGTTTATGTTAGAATATATTAGTATCATAATCCTTTTTCAAATTATTTAAGATTCCAACTTACCCTGATTTCACATTGGTGTCGCTTCCCATAAATCTACGACTTCTTTCCGTTTACCATTGAATTGGTTCGAAATACTGTTCCTAGTGATTGAAATGTTCTATTTATTTATGTTAGTACGCATTATTAAAATAGAAATGGTGCTCTACTACTATAATGGGTGGTTCTAGTAACAACTAAGCAATAGAATCTTGATATAGTAAATTTGTAATTGATTCGATATTTTTTTTTGACAATTTTTTTATTATTAAGATTATATTTATTGCTCTTTCTATATATCCTTACTAACATATTATTATGGTGCTGGTGTGTTATGTGTGTATCCTTGCTATATGATTAATACAAACAAAATATGAGGAAAACCATGTCACTATATTAGTGACTATTTATGGTGGTCATCTTGACATGACTTAAAATACACAAGTACAAACCACATACAAATTAATAATCTAAAGAGACGACTAAAGTATTATCTTATAGATAACATAGAGATAACCCCTAAAATTGAAGGCAAACAATCTAAATTACGTGATGATTTATGTCATCAAAAGATTAATTTAATCTATTGTGAAAATTAAGATATCTTGCATGAATTTAGCTTCTTGGTGAAAATAAGAAGACAATTAAAGGAAAAAATAGAGTGTTTTTATGGATCGTGTTCTTGTTTTGAGTTATGAATAAGATCATAATGTCTTTGAAGTAACACATTACTCAAAGTTCATCCCTTGAAACACCTTTCATGAACCTACTTACCTTTGTGTATGTCTAAACCACTAATACATCGACTTCACTTGGGATGTTGACTCCACTCTACATATTTATATCTCTAAAGGTGTCAAGTTGCCAACTCAACACTATCGAAGCTCAAAAAAGGCATACCTCACAAGTATCATCCGATGCAATTGCTAAGAAAATCAAATGCTTAAAATAAACAAAAATTACACCATTTTAAACCAAATTGAACATGCTCTCACATAGGTCCTGGATCTGGAAACCATTATTTTTTGTATACATGATCTTCTAAATTTTTTAAAAACTTGAAGATTTTGTAAAACCAATAAAACATGCTACACCAATCAACGTGTTTGAAGATCCATCACACAACATATCACTATCTAATATACTTGTGATTTTATAGTCTTTACAAATGAAAACCTATATAGCACATCCAATAAGTAACCATAACTACGTTTTTTCTTTTTTAGATGAATTTTTAAAATTTAAGTATTAAAAAACATGCATTTGACAAATTGAATCATGAGATGTTTGATAAATCAAAATGCAGTGTGAATGTTGTAGGTTTTAAAGTTCTTTCATGGTTATTAATAAAAAGGTGACGGATTGACCATTCCTCTTCCTCTGCCATCTCTACCCGATCAATTTTATTTGAAATTGGAGATGGAGTTTAAAAAAAAAAAAACTAAGAGACTATGATAACCATTTACAAGAAAATGTACTTATAAAGCCCTATTGGCCAAAACTACAAATAACATTAGAGCAATGAATTTTGGGACTCAATGTGTAATTATTTTTATCAAGTGTTTTAAATCATAATCCATGATGCATCATCAGGAGTTACAAGATTATTGATCAAGAAATAAAAACTCTATCTTATGCAAAAAATGGCATGTTACAAACACTAAAAATATATAGTATAAACCAATAATAACAAAACCTAAACCTCGAATGGATAAACATAAATACATTAGAACAATACACATTATGGAAATTTAAAATATAATAAAAAGTAACTTAGTAACTTAGTTTTGTAGGTATAACATGGGATTGTCGAGAAAACCTATGACATGTGATGATTAATGTGATCAAAATATTAATTTAATCTATTGTGAAAATCAATAAATTTTGCATGAATTTAGCTTCTTGGTGAAAATAAGAAGAAAATTAAAGGAAAAAATAGGGTGTTTTTATGGATTATGTTCTTGTTTTGGGTTATGAATAAGATCATAATGTCTTTGAAGTAATACATTATTCAAATTTCATCCCTTCAAACACCTTTCATGAACCTACTTACCTGTTTAAATGTCTAAACAACCAATACATCCACTTCACTTAGATGTCGAGTCCACTCCACATATCATTATGTCTAAAGGTGTCAAGTTACCAACTTAGCACTATCAAAGCTCAAAGAATCATACCTCACAATTATCCCATAGACACACATTCTAAAAAAATAAAATGATTAAAAGATTCAAAATTAAACCATTTTAAAACAAATTGAGCATGATCTCACATAAATCCTCTATTTTCAAACTATTATTTTCATCATACAGGATCTTATAAAATTCTTGTAAAAACAAGATTTTGTACAACCAAAAAAACATACTACACTAATCAAACTTGTCTGAAAATCCACCACACAGCATATCACTATCTAATGAACTTGTGATTTTATAGTCTTTGCAGACCAAAACCTATATAGCACATCCAATAAGTAACCATAACTATGTTTTTACGTTTTCACATGAATTTTTAAAGTTTAACAGGTATAAAGAAAACATGCATTTGACAAATTGAATCATAAGATGTTTGATGAATCACAATGCAATGCGAATGTTATAGGTTTTAAAGTTTTGTCATGGTTATTAATAAAAAGGTCGCGGAGTGACCATTCCTCTTCCTTTGCCCTGTCTACCCCATCAATTTTCTTTGAAATTGGAGATGGAATTTTTTTTTTAAGCCTATCAGACTATGATGACCATTTACAAGAAAATGCACTTATAAAGACCTATTAGCCAAAACTAAAAACAACATTAGAGAAATGACTTTTGGGATTAAATGTGTACATTTTTTGATCGAACATTTAAAATCATAATCCATGATGCATCATCCGGAGTTACAAGATTATTGATTGATAAATATAAACTCCAACTTATATAAAAAAGTAATCTATTACAAACACTAAAAGTATATAGCATAAACCAATAATAACCAAACCTAAACCTAGAATGGATAAACATAAATACATTAGAACAATACACATTATGAAGATTTAAAATATAATAAAAAATTTATTTTTTTAGGTCTAACATGGGATTGTCGAGAAAACCCATGACATGTTTCTCAAGCCAATTTAGAAGTGCTTCTCAGATCTACCCTGATACAAGAGCTTTGTTGTCCTTGTTATTAATTTGCAAAACTACCCTAATTCAGGAGATTTCTTGGTCTTTTTTTCAACTTGATAAAGTCTCCATTATGATTCATATTTTAAAAATTCTCACTCATAAATGTTCTAAAATTGATCCATATCATATTATTCAAGCTATCCAAATTATGTCATTTAGAACTTCATATGATTGTCCCAAAATGAAGGTCTGTATCTTTCTAGATGTGTTTTAAAATTATTCCTGTAATAAATGCTACTTCCTCATTCTCACTTATAGTATCTTTTTGAGTTTCTTAAAAATAAAGACATCAAGTTTGCTATTTCCTCATTCTAAATGAAAAATTAATAAGAAACAAGGTTGTCACCTCCTCAATACAATGAGAATAAGTGATGTTCTACTAACTTTTTTTTACCATATCACTCTCAATGAGTAGTGTTTTGTCATAAGTTTCCTACTCTCAAAGAGTGAATATATACTTTATACACTATGATTGTTTTTACCACTCTATATTTTGGTTACCAACTTCTAGTGGAAAGTGAACCTACTCCAATAGATGTCATATTCAATGGAAAGTAAGAGCATGCTACAATGGATTTCATGTCCATTATAATTGTAATTATAAACATATACATTATGTTTTGAATTTTTTATTTCCATTGTGTATACTGCATTGTCCCATTACAAAAATTATATTTGAAACTTATTACGATAATATTATGTGTATATGGATATTAATTTATACTTCTTCATATAGCCATTTCTACTTCAATTACTTGCATTATTGAAATACATTAAGGATAGTGAAATTCCTATACATTCTATAATAGCCAAATGATGCAGGGAAACACCACTTCCTCATGTTGGAGGGTTACAATTAGTACTGGTAGGATAAATATTCTACACGTTAAAACATTGGAGGTAATATTAATCACCATAATAAGTAGTAACAAATTTATAACAATTAACGTGATTTTGATAAATGAATTTTTGTACAAAACCTTCAGCTCCTCTCTAAGATTTCTTTCCCTTTTGTGTGTCCAAAATAGTAATGAAATAATATTAAAATCATTATGTTATTTTCCTATTTTCCAAATACCCTACTTGGACGAAAATTTCTACTAAGATTAAAAAAGGAATCTTCAAGCACTAAAAATATATAAAATCACTCAATACCTGTTAAGGATCTTCTCTTGTATTTTATTAATAACCGCTAGAACTTCTCTTCACCTGCATTTTAAAAACCCCTCAAGAGGTGTTTTACATTAACATTGAAAGTTATAAGTTGTAATCTATATTTTCCATATAGAATATTAGGGTTTATATTGAAATCAAAATTACACTCTAAACAAAACCTACAATCTAGATAAAATAGTAATTTAACAAATAACAATACTTGTAGTTTCATAGTCAAATTTGATGTTATGTAATTTTTGGTACACAAATGCTTCTCCTATAGATTGAATCCTTATATTTCGGATTAAGTTACAATTTTTTTTAAAAATGCACATACTTTCTAACAATAGATACTATGGTGTCACCAAATCAAAAGAAAAACATTTAATTAGGCCATGATATCTTCCTTCCACCTACACTAACGTTTTCTCCAAATTACTATGATAAAATTCTACCATTGACTATTATGATACAAAATTCTTAACAATAGTGGTGTAAACACACTTTTCCCATGAATTGAAGTATGTCCATTGAACAGAGACCTGGTAATGCTTGACATTGTCAAGGTAAACAATTGATTAATGTGAGTAGGAAAGAACTAATACAGTAAGAGGCCTAGAAACATAAATAGATTACCGAAATGAGTATAGAAATTCTCAACTACAAACTTGTGATATTGATCCAGCTGTCCACTATTTGAGACAACAATTTTTGGCATTATCTACACAAAGTCACCATCTAATCTTCTATGACCGTGTTCTACAAATACAAAATACAAAAATCCATTAGAATAAGAATTTGGGACAACTAATTTATCATAGGTACCATTTGGCTGATTAAATTATATTTACATTATATTTTAAAATTAATTATATATTCAATCATCTTTTAATCTATCGAAAAAAATATAATAAGATTATGATTTTTATTAGATAAATTATAATCGGACTAACATAGTTGTACACCCACTATGCATTAATATAAACATTTGTCAATGTATGTTCAAACCTTGAAAAAGTAATCTCATATATGTGAAGAACTCCTATAGGGGTAATGATAATAATATAAATGGCACTTTACAACTATAATGGGTGATTAATAGATGATTATATTTAATTATTTTTCTCTCTCTTTCCCCGACACAGTTACATATATAATTGTAACTCAAATATATAGCTATCTTCAAGCGGAAATAATGTTCTTATGTTTTGGAATTACTTCAATAAGTTGACTGCTAAAATTGTCAAACTAAAATATTTTCTAGAAGCTCAAATCAATGTATAACATTCTCTATCCTCTAGTCATTCCTTGTACTAGTATATATTTGTGATATGTATTAAATTTATTTCCTTGTTTTATAATTATTATAAATACATCTAAATATAAATTCATCGCTAAAATAAGTACTATTTAATCATGTGGTTTGTAGTCTTACAATTAGGACCTGATGGTGTAAAATTTGTTGTCTAATAATCCACCAAATCAAATCTTTACAAATATGTCAAGAGATGTTGATAATTTAGGAAATAAGGATAGGATCATTTTAAGTAGAAACAAATTGGTGAAATGGATTACCCTGATCCTTGGTAATTTAAGGCGAATGAAACAATAAATTTATAGATCTTTAAACAGCACGATTAAGTTTAAATCTCCCAAAAAAACAAATCCATATTGTGTTCTATAATGGTAATTGGAGGGGTGGGGCCTTTATATAAGGGGGTGGAAAACAATGATGGAGTAGGTTAGCTCTAGTTACTATGCATAAAAAATTAACATACTACATAAACTGAATTAACTATCTATTTGACCTTCCCATGGTGATGGGAACCTTAAATTTGATGGTCCATTTGACCAGCACTTAAATCTTTTTTCTTTAATTATGTGGGACATAAAAATTAGCTAATATTATGGCATACAATAGATTGTGGAGACATTTGCTGTCCCTAGAAAGTAGTTTATTTGACTCCAACACATTGGTGCAATTAAATTGATGGTGTTTTGCATAATTACTGTCAAACCTAGTTGTAAAATAAAGACAACCTAAGAACATAGAATTTTCAAAATTAATTACAATATGTAGTGCCCACTTCCCTTAGACACATTTTGATTTGATTTTGATATTGTCTACTACACTTATGGACATTTTGTTGCTTTTTGATTTAGCAGGATACTAAATGTTAGAGATACTGGACTGTTGTTGGTTTCGATTCATATATGATGCATGTGGATTGCTAGAGACATTTTATATTGATGTTAATATGTTGTGGACATGGTTAAGTATATATATATATATATATTTATCACATGCGATATACTTTCTTCACCATGAGTAGGATTTGATAATTAAATTAATGTTGTGATCATTTTGACATGGATGAAACGTTGGATAGAAATGTTGCTAGGAATTTGTAAATGATATCGTAATTTGCCTAGATAATATTAGATTCATATATAGATGATATTAGATTTATATCACATATTTTGGCATGGATGTTTTAATGTGGCCACGAGGCCGAAGGAGGTGTTTTTGTGTTTGGCAGGTAAATTTATTCACAACAAAAATCGGGGGCATTAGAGACCAACCACATTGGAATTCTAGATAAATTCAACAAGGGTCACCATGGCAACATGTAATTGTGTGTGTGTGTTAGAATTTGTTTGGTTATGGGAAAATTGTGACCAAGGGGTCATGTGTTGTCTTTTGTTTTAGGTTCCCTTTTTATTAATGTTAGTATGTGTTCTTTTGAGTGATGTAATTTACTTGTTTTAATTATTTAAATTTTGATGTATGCTTTTCCCCTTTATTTTAGTGGGTATAAGTGTCTTATTGAAGTTAATAAATCTTGTCCTAAACTAATTAAAGATGTGACAAAAATAAGTTCATTTATTAGACTTGATTTGGTCTTGGATTTTGTGTTGTGTGTTGAATGCTTGAGATTTTGAGTGTTGTACACTCTACCCTTCATGGGAAACTCGAATTTGGCCTTAAGGGCCAATTTTGAAGGCTAGTGGCACAAGTTAAACTTGTCCCACACCTCTTAAATTGATATACCAATCCTACCTATGGGTCGGGGGGTCAAAATTAGACCCCATTAGGTGTTTTGGAAAGATAAAAATGGTGAAATATTTATTTCACTTTCTTTCTTGTAATTAATTGTCCTTAGAGGTGTGTGGGCTTTGTTTGTATGTGTAAGTAACTTGTCATTCCTCTCACCCACCAATTTATGGTGCATTGGGTTTGAGGTTTAACCTCTTGGGTGGAGTTGAGGATGAGTGATGTGGCATCCTACATGGATCCACCTCATCCTCCTCTCTCCCTTTTCTATTTATTGAAGTTCTTTTGTTTTTTGGGGGGTTACTTCATTGTTTTGTGTTCTTGTATTTTGGAGAGTTAGAGGATTTTTGGGAGTGCTTGTGGATTGTTGGAGCTTATGGATGCTTGCTTGGTTTTGAGGATCTTGGAGACTAATCTTGGAAAAATATATACTATGGAAAGGTAGGAGATTTACCTTGCTTATGTTATGCTTTATTTTGTGTTTATGTGCTTGTGTTGAGTATTGTTTTCCTTGGAATGCTTGTTGGGTATGGATAGATTGCCTAAGTTTTGAGTAGGAGGAGACTATGGGGAGATTTCATGTAGGGAGGCATAAGATTTTACCTTTTTTTTTTAGGGATTTTGGGTTGGGTGCTCCACCTTATACAAGGAATGCTTGCATTTATTTCTTGTTTATTTTATGAGGAAGACATAAGAGATTGAGGGAGGAATAAGAGTATGTGGGAGGTATAAAGGTACTTGAGGGAGGCATAAGAGTATGTAGGGGATTTGAGATATGCATTAGAGGCTTTAAGGTGGGCACCAATTCCCATTGGGAGGCATAAGTGACCTCATTATAGGTCTTGTTCTTTTAGCTTTCATTTTATGCCTTGTTATTTGTTGTTTTATTCTTCTTCTTTCTTGTGTAATAGTTTATTTTAATGTGGTTGAAATGGTTTTGAAATATTTGTTTGTGTTGTGGAAGCTTTTTGTTTCCATGTGTTGGAATTATCTCCCAAATGTAATGTGATTGGGGCTCGGGGGACAATGGAGAGGATGACTTCTCCTCTTCATTGGATATCTTGGTTAGGTGGAGAGCATTGCCTCTCCCCCCATTTTTTTGTGAATAAAATAAATCACGATAGTGATGGACAAGAACTCCAAAAAAAAACAAAGCACGTATTGTTGTTGTTGAAAGAGCTTGGAAAATATAAAAATTTGTTGGAGTCCTTGAAGAAATCTTTGGGCATCTTGGTCAATCTTTGAGAAGCATTTTGTTTGGTCCATAATTCACTTTAGTGGAAGATTGCAAATTTGTTCATGATGTTTAAAGGAAATTCTTGACTAAAAAGTTGTATCCTAAAATTTGAAGATAGAGGATTGTGCACTGAAGTGGGATTCCTGGACAATGAATCCAAAAAAAAACAAAGCAGTACGTGTTTTTATTTTTCTGGCTCAGGATCATTGTGCCTATAACGCATACCTTATTAGGTATAAGATAAAGCACTATTTCATATACTGTTGAATGAGTTGTTATGAATAGTACCAAGTGAATTTATATGAAGTTAACTCAGATGATTAGCACTCTACATTCTTAGAAACATGGTACTCCATATAAAGATCATCCCCTCAACTTTCTAGCTCTAAAAGCATCCTTTTCATGGAATCCAAATTCATGATTCTCATACATGCATTTTTTGTTTTCATATGTCTCTTATGGAGACAAACAATGCCTTAATAAATTCACAAATAATGGTCCTTGATAACTCGGTGACATGACTAGAGATCTCATTTGTAGAGGATTGTTCTGAAGGGTGTTCAATTAACTACAAAATGGCCAAAAATGTGCCTTTTTAGGCCTTCAAAGGAATAGTCTCTCATAAAAACTAAATGAGTCAAGTGATCGATCACCTTAAACACTATTCCTTACACACTGAAACATGTTGAATGCATCTTTTTAGGACTTTCCTTTGGGTGAGGGTTTATGATTTATGGTCTTAGGGTTTAGGGACTCAATGCCTTAGGGTTTAGGGTTAATGGTCCTTAGGACTCGGTTTAGAGTTTAGGGTTTGAAGGTTTAGTGTTTAAGGCTCATAGTTCAGATTTTAGGGTTTAGGGTTTAGGGCTCTCATAGGGCTTAGGGTTAATGGTTTATTCCTTACACACTGTTTAATGGTTTTGGTTTCCTTTATGGTTTAGGGTTTATGATTGATGGTTTAGGGTTTAGGGCTCAAGGTTTAGGGTTTAGGGGGTTTAAGAGTTGAGGGTTTAGGTTTAGTTTAAAGGCTCAAGGTTTTAGGGTTTAGGGTTTAGGGTTCAGGGTTTAGGGTTCAGGGTTTAGGGTTTAGGTTTAGGGTTTAATTTTTAGGTTTTAGGGTTTGAGGGTTTAGGGTTTGAGGGTTCAAGTTTTAGGGTATTGTCTTAGGGCTTATGGCTTAAGGCCTAGGGTTTAGGGCTTAGGGCTCAAGGTTTAGGGTTTAGGGGTCAGGGTTTAGGGTTTAGGGCTTAGGGCTTAGAGTTTAGGGTTTAGGGCTTATGGTTTAGGGATTAGGGCTTAGGGTTTAGGGATTAGGGTTTACGGTTTAGGGTTTAAGGTTTAGGGTTTAGGGGTCAGGGTTTAGGGTTTAGGGCTTAGGGCTTAGAGTTTAGGGTTTAGGGCTTATGGTTTAGGGATTAGGGCTTAGGGTTTAGGGATTAGGGTTTACGGTTTAGGGTTTAGGAGTTAGGGTTTAAGGTTTAGGGTTGAGGATTTAGGGTTTATGGTTCAGGTTTTAGGAGTTAAGATGTTTAGGGTTCAGGGTTTAGGGTTTAGGGTTTAGGTTTGAGGGTTTAGGAGTTTGAGGGTTTAAGGTTTAAGGGTTTTCTGGGTTTAGGGAAAAGGGTTCAGGGTTTAGGGTTTAGGGATAGGGTTTAGGGTTTAGGTTTAGGGTTTCAGGGTTTAGGGCTCAGGGTTTAGTTTATAGGGTTTAAGGTTTAGGGGTTGTGTTTAAGGGTTCAAGGTTTAGTGTTTTGGCTTAGGGTTTAGGGTTTAGTTCTCAAGGTTTAGGGTTTAGGGGTCAAGGTTTAGGTTTTAGGGTTTAGGGTTTAGGTCTTAGAGTTTAGGGTTTAGGGCTTAGGGTTTATGGTATAGGGTTTAGCGTTTAGGGCTCAGGGTTTAAGGTTTATGGTTGAGGATTTAGGGTTTACAGTTTAGAGTTTAGGAGTTAGGGTTTAAGGTTTAAAGGTCATGCTTTAGGGTTTAGGGAAAAGGGTTTAAGGATCGAGGTTTAGGGTTAAGGGTTTAGGTCACAGAGTTCATGGTTTAGTGTTTAGGGCTTAGAGTTTAGGGTTTAGGGTTCAGGGCTTAGGGTTTAGGGTTTAGGGTTTAGTGTTTAAGGTTTAGGGTTTAGGGTTTAGGTATCAGGGTCTAGGGTTTATGATTTAGTTTTTAGGGTTTAGGGACCTTAAAGATTTAACATTTAGGCCTTAAGGTTTAGGGTTTACAGTTTAGGGCACAGGGCTCAAGGTTTAGGGGATAGGGGTTATGGTGTACAGGGTTTAAGGTTTACGACTCAAGATTCAAGGTTTATAGTTATAGGTTTAAGATTTAGGGGTTAGTTATGGGTTTAAGGTTTAGGGGTTAGATATTAGGGCTCTAGATTTAGGGTTTAGGGATCAGGGTTTAAGGTTTAGGGTTTAGGGCTTAAGGATTAGGGTGTAGGGTTCAAGGCTTAAGGTTTAGGGATTAGGGTTTAGGGTTCATGGTTCATGGTTTATGGCTTAAGGTTCAGGGTTCAGAGTTATTGGTTTAAGGTTCAAGGGTTAGAGCTTGGGGCTTTGGATTTAGTATTTAGGGTTTAGGGCTTAGGGCTTAGGGTTTAGGGTGAAGGGTTAGGGTTATGGGTTTAGGGTTTAGGTTTTAGGGTTTAATATATAGTGTTTAAGTTTTAGGATTTATTATTTTGGTTTTAGGGTTTAGGGTTTATAGTTTAGGGTTTAGGTCTCATGGTTGAGGGTTAAGGGTTTAGGTCACAGAGTTCAGGGTTCATCGAATTTGAATGCAGAACATTCAAACAAAGTCATTAAAATTTTATGTTTTTCATCTATTGATATTGTGAAGGAGGGAAATGTCATATTACTAATTTTCCAATCCTTCCAAAGACCCCAATAGTCCTCAATCCTTGGATGTACAGGGAGACACTGTTACTTGGCTTCCATTTATAATGATAGAGATATTTGAAAATTCATGTTATGACCTCTAAATCTATATGAATTTCAAGTTTCTTGGAAATCACATCACACCCTTCACTAGGATTGATGACTACCCCTATCTTTTAGTTCAGGGGATTTTGAAAACATCCATGGGTTTATCATATAAGGAATTATCAATGAATGGAAGGTCACTAAGTCGTAGGCCTAGTAACTCCCATTTAGAACTAAACAAGAAATATTTACTAGGTGATTGATAACCCCTTAGTGTTCTTAGTCATTCCTCTATTTCTATGCTTATTTTCAACACTTTAGGAAGTTCTGTCAAATTTACTATCCATTCCAATAGAGCACTTGAACATTATCTTTCTCCAGAGGAGAGGATACTACAGGAAATTCAATTATGATCCTACACCTCTGCATTGATATATTCTCTATGTTTCTTTTGTTTCCTTTAAGATTATTTTTTTCCAGCTTCCAATTGTTTATCCTGTCTTGCATAATACCATACATGGAAATATGAGAAATGGGAAATTTGTTTTAGAGTGTGAATAAATTTACATTCAAGAGCGCAAGTATATGTGGGGAGAAACAAGTTTGGAAGAGATGTGTAATATATGCATTACAAGGCACAAGGTAGATGTCATATCCATTTAGTTACTTGTCCCACCTCTCATAAACAAGGTGGTTCTATAAGTAGACTCAATGATGGTTCTAGGCACGAGACTAGGAAATATTGATGAAATATGCTTTGGGGTTTAGAGTTTAGGGTTTAGGGCTCATGGTTCAGGGTTTAAGGTTTAGGGTTCAGGGTTCATGGTTCATAGTTTAGGGTTATGGTTTAGGATTTAGGTTTTAGGTTTAGGGTTTAGGGTTAAGTGTTTATGGTTAGGGTTTACAGATCAAGGTTAAGGATTTAGGGTTTAAGGTTTAGGGTTTAGGGTTAAGGATTTAGTGTTTAGGGATAAGGGTTTATGGTTTTGGGTTCAGGGTTTAGGGTTTAGGATTTAATGTTTAGGGATTAAGGTTTAGGGTTTATGGTTTAGGGCTCAATGTTTAAGTTTTATGAGGTTTACGGTTTACAGTTTAGGGTTTAGGGTTTAGGTTTTAGGGCTTAGGGCTTAGGGTATATGGTCTAGGGTTTAGGGTTTAGATTTTAGGGCTTAGGGATAAGGGTGTAGGGTTCAAGGCTTAGGGTTTAGGGTTTAGGATTCGGTGTTTAAGGTTTAGGGTTTAGGGGTCAGGGTTTAGGGTTTAGGATTTAGTTTTTACGGTTCAGGGTTTAGGGTTTAGCATTTAGGGCTCATGGTTCATGGTTTAAGGTTTAGGGTTTAGGGCTTATGGCTTAGAGTTTAGGGCTTAAGGCTTGGGGTTTAGGGATCATGGGTAAGGGCTAAATGTTTAAGGTTTAGGGTTTAGGGTTTAGGTTTTAGGGTCTAGGGATCATGGTTAAAGGTTTAGGGTTTAGGGTTTACGGCTCAAGGTTTACATTTTAGTGTTTAGGTTTATGACCTATGGTTTATGGTTTCGATTGTAGAAGTTAAATAGTAAAATATTTAGGCTGAATGCTGAAATCCTGAAAACTTACCTATGTACTGACCATATTATACTTTAAAAAACTATCTCCTAAACCATGACTCATGGAGCTATGAGACTAATTCCATAAGGTGCAGAGTGACCCGAATTTCTTATATTTACATAAATAAATTTAAATGAAAAAATTATACTTGAACATTTATTTATGTGAATAGAAGCATGTCAAAAGCATACATAATGCTTATACCACACAGAACGTGTACGCTTTATAACGCATACGTGTTATGTTTATACGACACAGAATGCGTACGTCTTATGTAATGCGTACGTGTTTTACGTTTTCTATTTTCCCAAGCCATGCCTCAAGGCTTGGGATCTAGTTTGGATCCCCAAGCTTGAGGCATGGACCTTCACAAACATTGCAAACAACGTGTTTTTACAAGAAAATGTAAAAATGCCACTTCCTCTATAATAAATAAAAATAAAACAATCAATCCATTTTTAAAAAAGTATACCACGACGTAGAGAAGAGTCTCTTCTTTCTAAAAATATAATTTTTCAAATTTTCTTACTAATATAAGGTTTCCATATTATTTATTTTCTAACTATGCCTTTTTATAGCTATTTTTTGAAGTGTAAATATGTCTATCTTTCATGGTGTATCTTTTTTTTGGGTGATCGAAATTTTAAAAAAATTATACTAGGCCAAACTAGGCATAATTCTATACATATTCAAAAAAAATACTAATTTTTGATATTTTTTGAGGTATTTAGGCGGGGCACGGTCGGAGCTCCGTTATTTTTAAAAACATAAAATTTTTGTACTAGAAAAATCATAAATAAAAAAATATTTGCTAAAAAAATCTAAAAAAAATGGAGCCCAAACTAGATGCTCCTAGCTATCTTTCTACCAAAGGGTTTTCAAAAATAATAAATGGTGCTCAAAAAATGGTGGGGGGCACGAAATTCACTCTATTATGTTTTTAACAAAAACAGGAGCATCTGTTGGTATTTTAGTTGTTTGACCCACTTAAAATTATCCGTTTTCAATAAAATTTAGTATCTTAGAAATTAGACTCAAAATGGTACGATTCATATTTCTGCAACATCTTCCAATTTTGAGTGTAACTATTTCAAAAAACTCGTACAAGTTGAATTTTTTTTATCAAAAAAATGCATCCACTTAAGACCCCCTTTTGACCCCCCAACTTGGTGCACTTACCCAGAAGTTCATTATAGAATTGTAAAGAAATAAATTTCCTTCTCATTAGAATGTAATAGGGAAAGAGAAAGAATCAAAATGGATATATTGTGTAAAAATTTTGTTGGAAGTTGTATTGTGAAAAAGAAAGTTACTTTCATTGTCAAATTGTAATGTGGTAAATGAGAAAGAAAAAATATAGAAGTTGTAGATGTTGAAAATGTATACATAGTAAACTTGAATGGAAAATAAAGCTATTATAGGATTTTAAATCTATAAGTTGTATTGAATGGAAGATATAACAAATTGAAAGTATTTTCTATTTAGAAATGGTGATAACAATGTAAATCAATCGATTTAGATCCCTTTTTACTCTTGAAATAGAATGTAAATTTAGTTGAATAAAATGGAATAGATCTAGTAGTTATTATTGTTAATATTAGATTTCAAATGCTTTAAATGAGTAATTTTAACTAAGAAATGATCAAATGGAATGAAATTTCAAAACTGGAAACTTTAGGTGCATAAAATTAAGCTCAGAATGTGTTTTGGAACATTGTAGTAACTTTTAGTTTTTGAGAAAACCTCAGATTTAAGGTTCTATTTTTCAGAAACAGGACCGCTGCCCTGTGCAAAGTGGCAGTCCCGTAATCGCCGCTCAGGCTAAGGTTGCGGTCTCAAAACTGTTTCTCAGTAGGGCTATGGTCCATGGTTTTTCACCTAGGTAGGGTGGTAGTCCCAGGACAACCGGTCTACTCTGGGCGGTGATTTTGTCACTTATGACAGAACTCCATAGATCCACGCCTATGCGAAAACTTTAATTAGTTTTTACTAATTTATAAGATGTAAAATTTAACTAATGACTACCAACATGTAAACAAATAGTAATCCCATGGATTTGAACAATAAAACATACAAATGGTGGATTAAAAACATTCCTTTCATTTACAACAGTGGAGGTAGGGTTTGCCCCAAAATTAAAAACCCAATATACAAATAGCTTGAAATAAAAACCAGATTGGTAGAGGAAACCCCTCCCAATCCTTAAATTAAATATATTTCATTGATAAAACTACAACTAAAATAATCTAAACCAGATCTCCTTGTATAATCCTCCATAGTTCTTCCTCCTTTTCTCCCATGGCTTCCTCTTTTCCAACCTATAATTTTTTTAACAAAACAAATAGACCAAATGAGGGGAAATGAACAAAGGAAAGGCTTTAATAAAAACTCATAAGGAAATTTAGGGTTAGATGGGAGCCCTAGGATCTAATGGCCAAAATTGTTTTGATCTAAGGGTGGAGGTTTCACCCTATTTTTGTTTAGTAGAAATGTGATTTAAATGTTTAAATTAAATCCTTAACGGTATGTGTCAATGGGGAATGGGGCCATTTAATTTCCATAGAGTGTTAAGACATGGTTATCTCTTAGCAAGCTTTAGGTAGTTATTGGAAAGGACTCTAAATTAATAGGATAATAAAATGAATCAACATAAGGTTAACCCTTTCTAGGATTGAACATTAACTAAAGAGAAGAAAACATTCAGCTATGTAAATTAATCTATAGTACCTTCCTAATGAATAATTGATTTATAGACCTTAGAGATAGATTGAGATTATGTTAACCTTTTATCTAGACCTGGTTCTTTAATCAAGAAGTGGAGGTTAGTGGTGTAAGTTAGTTGTTGTACCCTAGGGGATTAACATCCTTGTAACATGTTTTATCCTCTTACCTTGTTCTTGTAACAAAAAAAATTATTCACAATTTTCGGGTTAAGTGTTAGGAGTTAGCGTGTTTTTAGAATGTTGTTTTGATAGGCGTTACACAATAGCTCTAAAGAAATTGAAAAATGTATTTTCAAAGTAATAAAAAAAATTCCTTTGGAATTTTGGACATATGAACATTTGTATAATTATTTGAAAAAAGGTACAAATATCTAGGGAAACTAAAACTAGAAAAATAAGGCAAAAAAAATCCTTTCTTATAACTTTAGGAATTATTTAGTGCCATAACCAAAACCATACTATCACTATATGTTAAAATAAATAATAATCAAAATGTAATGTAATGACCTGAACCTAATCCTCCTTGGATCCAAATACCTTTCTCAAATTTTCCATAATGAATTAAAATTCATTGAAGAACAATCTAATTCCCTAAATCCATAATAAACTTACAAGTATAGCTTGTATAACAACCAAAAAATATAAAGGATGAAGTGGATTCAAGACCCTTTTAGAATCAAACCCCTTCTTAGGAACATGTCATGAAAATATCACACGAGTATAATAAAATTCAATAGAAAAATTTAGCATAATGTAAGTGTACAAACTCTTAATTATTTTGACATAAATGCAATAACTAGTAATAACTATGTGCTCTTTTATGAATTCATGAAGTATTTTTTTGGCATGGAGATCCCTCATAAATATTCAAATTCATTTTTATTACAATGATAATAAATTCAATTGTGATTATTCATCTTACAGGTCCAAAATACATCATTGTATGTGTAAACACAAAATCACACACTTGGGTACATTTCTAGATCTTATTCACATACTAGCATTCATATGATTCCTAAGCAATAAAAATAGTAATTGACAACTGTATTTGATCTTGTTTCTATGTTTCTAGTTTTATATTTTGTCTTACACACCCTACAACCCAATCAATATTTTACTTGTTTATCTTTTATGGATTTAGAAACCAGCGCCTGATAGCAACAGTAGCGCTCAAACACTCTTGTCCCATCTAGGCGCCCCTCACCCTTTTCTATCTTACTCACTTCTTTTGGGTATCTTTTATCATTTGGGAATATTTTATACTAATGGTTCGACCGTCCAGTTGTCAATTATGAAATTCAAATAAGGGAATCATATAAATACATAGCTATGTGTTCAAAAGAAAGGACCAATCTTTAAGCATTATTATTATCCCTTTAACATCCATTCAAGGGGAAAGGGACTACATACTCTACATATACAACATATGAAGGGGGATTTTATTCTATTCCATCCACAGATTTGCATCTTTTAGCAAATCTAGCCTGCTATCAAGTGCAACTTGCACAAGGGCATCCTAAGGTACAATTTCTACACATACTCATAAGAACTACATGGAATCTGAGATGTAGTGTGGTGCTTGTTTGTAAGTTCACTTTGTCAAGTGACTATCGAGGTCAGTCTGAAGCCCCATATTGCATCTTTATTTTTCAGATTTGATGTGGTTTTGAGGGTTTTGTAGGTGAACTTCTATTTTGCAGGTTACATGTACCTTATACGATCAAGGAGAAATATACATGAAATCAATAGAAAATATTTGACACTTGTGTAACACTGTAAAAATCAGGTTCTAGCCATTTTCACATTCATTGACACCCATTAGTGATCTCTAGTGCCCAAGGGCCCTTGCCCCAGTCCAGGTACCCATGTCCGACATCATCTGTGATCTCCAAAATTTATTCCAATATTTTATGACACTTTTCACCTCTTGTTCAATAGTTTTCCCATCTCATATCACCTCCAGATCGAGCGTAAAATCAGCTAAGTCATCCTTTCTATATCTCTTGTTTAGGGATTTTATTTTTCATGCTTTATTGTTTGTGTCATACTATATTTAGTAGTTGTATATCATAGCATACATTTAGTTACTCTATAATAAGGGTTTAATAAATCTTACTTTTTGTTAAAGCATTTGGGGAACCCCACTCATTATTAAACACTTGGATCCTCATTTTTCTTATTCTATCCAATATACTTCTATGGCTCCTAAAAATCCTCAAGTCTACTTGCATAAATTGCTTCAAATGCACCCACATTACAAAGATGCTCTCTAAAAAACCATAGACATTATGTATCTCCTTGGTAATATGCCACATTCACAAGTCAATGCTATCTTTGATCATCTCTCTGATGAATCTATTAGTCCTGATGTCACAACCAATCAATCCATTTGCAATTCAATTCAATCTTTACATTATTTATTTAAAGATAAAATTCAGGCTATGGAATCCATGATTACATTTATCAAAAATGAAATACAACATCTTAATGTTTCTTCCTAATCCCATGCTTGTTCTTCTTCTACATCTCATACTACTTCTATGTCTTCTAGATGTTCTCATATCAGTGAACCTCAAGTCTTACCGCTCCTCGTGTATCTCAAGTTTGATTCAAATGTTAAGCAATATGATATGATTCCTAAACTCCTTCATCATTAAATGATCAATTTCAAAATACTCACTATTACCCTCCTTATCAACTTTCCAAATATCAAGGTCACCCATATTGAAATTACCATCGAATTAATGAACATATTGAAAATGATTTATATGCTATAAAATGAAAAATTGGCCACCTTAAGAATTATGGTATCATTTCATTTGTTACAAAAAATGTTGCTCCATGTTCATCTCAAATTTCTAAATCCCACTGGGTTCTTAAATCTGATCCATCTATGTATAGTGAGCATCATTCCATAATTGCTAATGTATGTACTCCAGTAAGTCAAGATCCTCTTATTGAACCCATTCCAACTAAGAAAATTCCTATATAAATCTTTCTAACCCCTCCCCATATCAATTCTTCTACCACATTACCAACTCCAACTACGAAACCTCCTCTAAAAATTGGTCAAACCCCTCCTCCTCTCAAGTCTTCTACAACATTATCAATTCCACATAATGTACCACCATTCAAGATCCCTCCCCACCCTACTCTACTTTTGTTTCCAATTCATTTTATCAAACAAACTATTCCTTATATTGATGTCCAAGACATGTTTCAAGCTCTGGCACCATGGCATGGTCCTTATCACATCGCTGCATAGAACTCTATCATTCACACACTTGGGGGAGTTGCACTTCCCCCTTCTAGCACTATCAATTTTTTCTAGCACCTACACTCATAATTAACTCTCTACGCTTCTTGTCTAATATTGTCAAGCACTCTCAAACCTTTTGATACACATATTTTATCATCCTTACCCTAGGGTGCACTCTAGTTCCATAGTTCATACTTGACTATTGAGGGTAGAAATCTGAAATGAACCTCATGTCATTCACACTTCATGATTTTTGTTTTATGACACATCTTCCTATCACCTATTTGTATGATACCCACATTACCCTATGATATACTCTATTTCCAAGATTCATCCTCGATTGCTAAGGGTTTAAATCTGAAATGAACCTCCCCACAGTCACTCTTCATGATCTATCTTTCTATCACACATTTTCAAACCATTTCTTGATGACACATTCTTGTTCTCTGGTTCATTCTTAACTATTGAGGGTACATTTATAAATGAACCTCATTTTACACATATCCACTAGGGGACACACTAATTCTACCATCACACTCAAAAATTTCATACCAATCCATTCCATTCACTCACTGCATTTACATATCTTGTTTACATCTAATTTTTCTATCTTATTCAACTTACATGATTGTACTTTGCTTACTATGTTAGCTGGATACTATGTATGTCATTATATTTCTATATATACATGCGCGTTCACTTGGTCTCTAGTTGTGAATGAAAATATCTTATAGAACATTAAAGGATGTAATGATGTTTGGAATTTTACCTTTTACCAATTCCACCGAGGCTCCTTGGGGAATCTACATTTACTGCTCTTACACATCAGAGGTGTTATTCTACCATTATTTACTACTTATTTCTAGCACATTAATTTCCATTGATCTATACATGATTTTACATGTTCTTTATCTTTCTAAAGTACTAATGGGATATTCATGTGTATAATTTTTCTTCGCAGGACTATATGCCACCATGGTTGTCTGATACACTTTATTTTCCACTGTTTTCCATTGTATGTTATTTTTTACGGGATATGCCCTATGACTTGTTTGATCACTGCATGTATAATTGTCTTCTTCAGCCCTAATTGTCTTGTGACATTGTGAGCAATGTCCCATGTTTAAAACCCAATTTTTGCGGTCTATCTTATATTCACATTTGCTTGTTACATTGTTTTTCTATGACATGTTTTCTTCTTTTACTACTAACACATGTATCTAGCAACTTTGTTTACGCATGCCTTGGTTTCTACCATGCACATCCCCCACCCCTTGGAGGTATCACTTTCATATCATCCTTGGGTCCTCTCTTTTGTTCCACACACTCCTACAATCATTGCATGACCCCAAACGAAGGGGGCATACATTGGGTAAACAAATTAACCTATACAACAACTCGGAGGTACAACACAATATAATACACCATATAATAAACATAGGATACAGTTACAAGAATGACCCAGAAACATACTTGGGTCATAATCACAATGAAAACACCAACGTGTATGTACAGTAGTTCCTAGGTTCTTGTGTCCTCCCTTACGTGCATATGTCTTAGGTGCACACAAAGTTAGGTTTTATAGTATCATGCACAATCCTCCAGTAATAGAATGCATTTTATCCCCATTTTAATTGAAACAAATATTATATTTGGAACAATTAGGAAAACAAGAACAAAAAAAGGACATAGTATCTATAGTGGTGCTCATCAGGAAGATTCATGGAAGGAGAGTAACACTAGACCTCTCTCTGCAACACTTGTTCATTAGCGTTAGATCACCCAAAAAAATAGCACTTGGCGTGAGATCACCCAAATAATCTCACTCATGGCGTGAGATCACCCAAAAGACTTGCCATTGGCATGAGATCTCCCAAAAAACTTGTACTTGGTATGAGTTCGCCCAAAAAACTCACTCTTCATAGCATTTTTAGGACATCTTTCCAGCCTTTACACTCATTTTCATCAGGTTCAATTTTTTCATTTTACTACTTTTTACACACTTTTACATACTTTGCTAAAAAAAAATCATATACACTACTTTGACTACTCTTTCACTCTTCTTTTTTAGGTCCATCCTTAGTACACAATAAGAAGCATCCCTACATAATTTAACATAAGCACAACAAGAATTACAATCAGTACATAAGCTTCAGCCCTAGGGTCGCTTTCATTTCCTAGTTTCCATGCTTCATTTTGCAATCACTTCACTTGTCTCTTCAGCACTCTATCTCCATCACACTCTATAGGAACAAATGATACACATATTATAACTAATTTATGTTATAAAGTATTCACTCAACAACATAAAGTGGGGGAAAAGGTAGACAAAAATTCACACACATGGGTACATTTCTAGGTCTTAAACACATACTGGCATTCATATCATTCCTAAACAAGAAAACTAGTAATTGGTGACTATATTTTACCTCTTTTCAATGTTTCTAGTTTTCTATTTGGTCTTACACACCCTAAATCCCAATCGACATTTTACTTATTTATCTTTTATGACTTCATAAACTAGCGCCCATTCAAGAAAGTAGCACCAAGGTGCTTTTGTCCCTCTGGGAATCTTGGCCCTTTTCTATCTTACTCACTTATTTTGGGTATCTTTTATCTTTTGGGCATCTTTTATACTTATAGGTCGACCTTGGAATTTTCAATTACAAAATTCAAACAAGTAAATCATATGAGTACATAGTTATATTTTCAAAATAAAGGACCAAGATTTAAGCATTATTACTATCACCTAAGATTTCACTCAAAAGGCACCAAAAGAACTTTAAAGCATCCTTCTAGAATCCATTCAAGGGATAAGGGACTGCATACTCTGCATACACAACATTGGAAGGGGAATTTTATTCTATTCCATCCACACATTTACATTTTTTAGCAAATATATCCTGCTATCAAGTGCAAATTGCACAAGGGCATCATAGGGCACAATTTCTAGACACACTCACAAAAACTACATAGAGTTTGAGATGTAGTTTAGTACTCGGTCGTAAGTCCATTCTGTCAGGTGACCACTAGGGTCAGCCTGACTCCCTATATTACATATTTCCTTTTTGGATTTGATGTGGTTTTATGGGCTTTGTAGGTGAACTTATATTTTGTAGGTTATATGTACATTTTGCGATCAAGGAGTGACATATGGGTGATCAACAGAGAATATTTGTGACACTATAAAAATCAGGTTTTGACTATTTTCATAGTCATGGGTGCTCAATAGAAGTCTTTGGTTCCTAGGATCCCTTACCCCAGTCCATGCACCCATTTCAGGCATCATCCATGAGCTCTAAAATTTATTCTAGGCATTTACGACACTTTTCACCTCCTAATCAAAAGTTGTCCCAGCTCAGAGCATCTCTAGGTTGAGCGTAAAATCAAATAAGTCATCCTTTCTATATCTCTTGCTTAGGGTTTTTACCTTGCTTACTTTACTTTTTATGTCATATTGTATTTAGAAAATGTATATCATTGTGTATATTTAGTTAATCTACAATTAGGGTTTAATAAAACTTAATTTATACTAAATCAGTATGGTTGTATATGCCCTGGTTGAATCAATATCTTAATATTGCATGTGCTAACTATACAAAGGGAATATAATCTTGACCAATAAGGGAGAAAAACCTCAATGCACCTATGTTTTGGTTTCAAAGGGAGCAAAAATGATAGTATCATGGTTTTGGAAGAAGAAATACTCACAACTAAAACCATTTCAAATATGACTATAAAAGAAAGGAAACAAGTAAACCATAAAGAAACTTATGAATAGAAATAAAATAAGATGAAAGAGATTGAAGAAAAATAATGCAAATTGACAATAGAATCATAGAGTTGCAAGTGTCGAAATTTGCACAAAACACAAGGAAACAATTCCAAACTCAATGAAAACAAAAAAATGTGACAATAAGATCATATTCTATACTAAGAGTTAATAATACATAATTAGAAGAGAATCATAATAATGGAATATTACCACACTAAAAAATAGGTTTTTACATGATGTCCCACTTTGATACATGTGCATGCAATACTTATTTAAGTAAAACCAAACATTTTTTCATAAAGGAGTTGTGGTTTCCTTACCACCTGCGAAAAGTTCTAGGAGTTAGAATGAAAATAATGGTGAGATTAAAATTACAAGGAGAGAGATCACATAATATCCTATCTTGTCTTATCATAGCAAAGGAAATTTTAGGTGTGCCATCCCTTGGGTTTTATTCCTTTTATCTTCTTTATCATTAATCATATTTTTATTTGTTGATTTGTTGTCCTGTTTCACTATGGGTAATAATTAGCAACATATCTCATGATCATACACCCATTGTTTAAACATGGGTATCCATTATCACATACCAATTATATGGGAAAAAATTATTGTAACAATGGTGTCATCAATGAACTTGTCAACCTCTTTTATCACATCATATTTTATGTCCTTAGCTTTGGTCCACCTTGTGTAATAATTATGGGTGGTTAGGATGAATTTATGTCCCAAGGATGAGTTGGGATTTATCTCTCCCACAAAATAAAAACAATCATTTTATAATTGGTTTCCTCTCTATCATTTGTTAGAGTGACATTGATTCATTATTTAATATTCTTATTGATACATGAAAATTTTGAGAAGTCCTAATTATCTCTAAAAATTGTGGGCATATAATATCCTACTTTGATTATTTGATTATTTTCTTATATCTTCACAAATGAATACCTCTTGATTCTTCATGAAGTTTTTTCACAACTAATTGTTATTCTACTTTTTTCATACATTTGAGGTATACTTCTTCATAATTTATCCTATAAAGCAAATCATTAGTGACTAAGTAATGTGTTAATTTTAAATTTATTGATATTATTTATGTCTAATTTTTAGTATGTGGTAAAATACCTCAAATAATATATTTAGTAATATTGGTATATTATTCATCACTTTCATCCATAATTTTTCTTGCAAGAATAAAATATTTGTATCCATATAAAATATTTCTTCTACATGGTTTCTCCTAAATATTTATTCTAAAATCATCTAGCATAAATTTTGGCTCCTACATGTGAGTTTGCATTGCAAAGGATAAGATTCCTTTGTATCCTAACACGGGCTTCCAAACTATCAAGCATGTCTCAGCAGTATAATTCATCAACATCCATAGAGCTTTTAAACATGCACCTGATGAATTTTGATGTGTCATCTAGATATGCCATGCTAGAGTGACAAGTGACCATCTTCTCTGCCTTGTTCTTTCTTAAGATTCAGGTCGTAGTCCCGCCACGCACTGCTCACTCGATGAATCTTGCATAATATTATGGTGTGTGGGACCGGTGTCCTCTCCTATGCCTTGGTCTGTTTCTTGTTCTTGATATTTTTCTCCTTCTCTTGCTCTTGATACTACTCTTCTTTATCTTCCTCTTACTACACATTCTCTTTTACATGTTCTTCCTATTCACGCTCAAAATAATCAAAAATATGGATCACAAGAGGGTGTTAGAGTAGGTATTTACCTTAATTCATGTTCACCTAGGTACTTTATTTACTTTTATTGTATTTATCCTCACCCGCCTATGTGTGTAGATATTTATTTAAGTTGAGAGGACCATTCCAAATATTTTCTTCTACCTTTTTCTCTATTATGGATGCATTAGGTGATAACTTCAAAATCCCTGACTTAGAAACATTTGCAAAAGACTTACTAGGGAAGATTCCAAATTGTCTAACCTTGAGTCTTTCACCTATCAAAAGGAATTAGTTTCATCTAATCCTAAGGGAAAGGGAAAACCAAAAATTAAAACCAAATCCACCCCTTCTCTATCTCAAATTTCTCCTAAACCCAAATAAAACAACTCTAAACCTAAGGAGTCTTATAAATCAAAGAATAAGTCTCTCCTTTCATGCTCTTTTTGTGGGGGTATTGGTCATGAATAACATAGGTTCTATAAGTGAATACAAGCCTTAGAGTATGTAATCAAGAAACACAAAATTTCTATAACCACTCCACCTCCTTCTAATCAACATGGAAAAGCTCTTAATGTTGTTGGGAGATCTCCGTCACCACTTATAAATGGTTAGGTTATAGATTTTGGAACTTCTCAGCACATGACTTCTTCCAAGGAGTTTTTTGTATCTCTAGGTTTGAGTTTTACTTCCAAAATTGAGGTTGGAGATTCTTCCTTTATTTCTGTTAATGGAAAATATGACATACATTTTGATGGTGGAAGTATCAAAGATGCACTATATGTTCCTCAAATTACTACAAATTTTCTTTCTGTATATCAAATTTTTCATTCTAGTCAAGAAAAAAAGTGACTTTTACACCACATGAGGAAAAAGTATGAACTTTTTTGGAGCCTCATTCACTTGTTTATCAAGGTATTTTTTATAATAGTTCTAGACCATATCACTTTGAGGGTTTTGATGACACTTCCTCTATAGGGATAGGATTAGTTTATCATATAGATTCATATAGTAAGATTTGGCACGAGAGATTTGGACATCTCAATTACAAATATTCTTGTCTTGAGGGATTTTTTCATGGATGTGCATTAGGGAAACAACACCAAGATCCATTTCCTAAGAATTTTTCCAAGAGAGCTGTTATCCTCAATAACTCTTCTAGTTATTTAGACAACTCATCTCCCTATTCTAGCTCTATCATTCTACATGAAATTTGTGTGCACTTCACTTGTTAACTTAGCACATTTCCATGGTTGTAGATTCCCTATGTGCCTTACATGCATCCTTCCATTTCATATATTCTTCCCTTATCTTTCATTTTCTTCTCTAAATTGCTTCACCTTCTATGCATGCCCTTTCCTCGCACCCTCACACATCATTCTATAATTATTACGCCCTTGAAACACGTCTCTTCATCACCCATTCATCCTTTTCCACCCACGCGCATTACCTTTAGGCACCTTTCTTTTTTCATCCTCTCGTGCCTCATTCTTATGCACTCATACGTTTACACCCTCCTCTATGCCACTCTATGCCATGTCATTCTCTGACACACTTGAATGTGTCACATGTAACCAATCAAAACATGCCAACAAGGTTCCAAATCCTTGCAACAAATCAATAAGTGACATGTGGCAAAAACGACAAGAACATTTACAAAGTTGGTTGTCCTTTCAGCCAATCCACGTGCACCACGTGTCTTGTGTGTGTTGTGTTGTGTTTTTGGAGCCTATTTTCATGTTAGAGTGTGGTACACCTTCTATGTGTTACACTCGGGTATTTTCATGGGTGGTTTATTAACCCATGGGTAATGCGTAACCGTTATGTGTTGTTTTTGGGCCCATAGTTTTTTGGTACCCATTGTTTTGATACCCATGGTTTTTTGCCCATGGTTTTGTATCAAACTACTTAAGAAATTTTCTATTTATATGGTCTTATGCATATGATACATATACAAGTAAATGCATTGCAGATGTTCTTTGAATTCAGGTTTAAATTCTATAGAGTTTGTTGAGCATAGCTCCAAACGGATCTGAGTATTGTATTGAGAGAGTGAAGGCTTGTAATAAAATCTGAGCAAGAGATTCTTGGTGGATGTAGCCCAAATTGGGTGAACCACATTAAATACTATCTTTCTGTGTTGTGTTATTTATTCTGCACTTTTATTTTAGATCTGTAATATTTTCTGCATATTAGTTTCTATTGTTGCGGTTCTGTAAGGGATTATTCCACATATTTTATCTCTTATTTCCTAACATGCTGGCGGATATGAAAATCTTCAGACATCCATAAATTTTACTACAGATTTATGATCGACATGCACCTAGTCTCAATCAATAGCTCTTGATGTAGGATACAGTGCTAGACATTCAAATTCAAATTCTTGGTAGATCCGGTAAGTGATAAATGGGAAAACATCTTTCTAATCATTGATGAGCATATTTGATTGCTCCAACCACCTAGATTTAATTTGATCTTCCTTCATTCCTTCTCCAATACGCCAAACAAACTTAGGGAAGCAAATTTGATAGATTTATAGGCATTGAATGCTTCTTGTTAGTGGTTATATTTCAAATTTGGATTTTTCCATCCTTCTCTTCTTCTTCCATCAATTCATCTATAAATGTAAGAGTTGGGCTCATTGTTAATGTTGGACATTTTGGATCCTTACACATTGGCTAAGGACTTCCTATCTTTGTATTTTGATTCACAGACCTCTAGATCTGACTCGTGCATGTGAATATCGACCTTCAGTCATCATTGTTACAGTATTTGCATTTCTTGAAGTAATGGAAGCATTATTTTACGTTTATTCTCTATCCTAACATGTTTTAATTCCTTCTTCTTGTATTTATCTTACTTTACTCGTTGTGTCAATTTACGTTCCTTGCATCATTATTTTCTAGTTGTGTTTCATGAAAACTAATCATGTAAATGTGTGTTGGTCTGTTCTATGTGTGCCTAGCCTTCCTTGATGCCTTTCCCTTTATTTTCTCTCAAAAAAGATGGTGTTCATCCCTCTTTTTTATGGTTTTATCACCTTCCTTAGATTAGTTTTCCATTCTGTTATCCTTCTATCCCTGGTCCCTTGGCATTATTAGCTTATTTTTCCCTTCTAGCATTAGGAGTAGCAGTAACAGTAGAAATAGATAGAGGAGCCAACATTCTCTAGAGATCTGTCTCAAGTGTGCTTAAATTTCATATTACTAAGTTTTGGTGTGTGGACTTAGTATTTCAAACCTTTTGAGGCTCTTTCAACACATTTGGTGACTCCCAACATTTCCAGATCTCTTGTTTTACATTCCTGAGCACCTTTTATGAGAAGAGTGCATACCAGATAGAGTGTTGCAACTGAGTGATCCTTTTAATATCTCTAAATTTCACTAAGAATTACATGCAGTAGAGCTCCTGCACGTGGGTCCCCATCTCTAGCACACCAAGCACACTCTACTCCACCTCATAGTAATAGAAAAGCATACCCTACCATGGCTCTTTAACCTCCTCCTCCTCTGAGGAATTTTTTTAGCTTCACTTGTGGAAGCCCGCTCAATGTTAATGCATAGTATAATATGTTGGGAGTCATGCTCAAGAGTACTCCATACTTCATGAGATAAAATCAAGTTACCATTGTTAAACACATTCAAGATGTGGCCAATGTATGCTTTATTTACCTTATCACTCTTGATGATGTTGTTGCTAGGATTTTTGCAGCCTCTTTCAATGGTAAAATGATCTAATGGTATCAAGGCTTGAGACCTACGTTTATTACTACCTAGGATGAGCTTGGAAAAAATTTATGCAAATAATTTGAAGACAAATTAGATCATCTATCACTGGTGGAGCAGTTGAATATAACAAAGTGTGTACCCAATGAATAGATGATTGATTTCAACATCAGATTCCAAAATACTTGGGACATAATTCCTCAAGTGGTAAGGCCTATAGCCCAACATCCTTTCTTTTACTATCTACGAGATTTCAATAGTGAAATTTCAGTCATGATTCAATCCATGGGAGGTAGAACCTTACCTGTTGCATACAACATTACAATAAGGGCATAGAACAATCTCATTCAGTCCGGTAAGTTACCTCCTAGACCTCCCGCATCCTTATTACCAGAGATGTCTCCAACACCCCATCCTTCTATTGCTCCAATTCTAGTGCAGAATGCACAACCAGTTGTATCGACATCCTACTCTCCTATGCAACAGAAATAAGATGAAGAGTTAAAGGCCCTAATTAGAAATTTTTCCAACAAGGTCATATCATTGGAGAAGCAATAGGTGCAAGCCTACAGAGAGATTTATACTCAAGTGCAAAGTCAAAGAAATCAACCTTGGAAAAAGTAGTATGGGAATCATAGATACAAAAAAAACTAACAAAATGCTAGATGGTGATGAGGGCATAAATTGTCCATAAATTACCATTATTTTGTCCTTCCAAGTTACCTTTGAAAGTGGATTTAAATGTAATCTAGGAACTTATAGTTTGCTTAAGATATAATATAGGATATATATCTTGTTCATTTTTTACAAATATTTTCTTATCTATTTTTTTAACTAATCCTATTGATTATTTGGGAAATGATGCAAAGTCTTGTGTATGCATGCCAGAAAGGAAAGATAATGATAGTATTGGAAAAAGTGGAATTGATCATAGATGGTATATCTAAACTCAAAACTAATTTCATATTCAGATTCCTCTCAAAAACTTATGCAAGTTCAAAAAAATAATCATCTCAATCCGATATTGCATGCAAAAGTTATAGTTGTTTTAAGTGAGCTCTGGAACTCACAGATTTAGTTCCAGAACTCACAGATTTAGTTTCAGAACTTGTAGATTTAGTTCCAGAACTTGCAGATTTAGTTCCGAAACTTAGAGATTTAGTTTTGGAACTCACAGATTTAGTTTCATAACTTACATCAATCGAATAACATTTATTTCTGGAACTTATAATTCGTATATTTATATTTTTAGGCAATTAAAACAGTGCACAAAGCTGCAAGGTATAAAATGACAATTAGTTCTGGAACTTATAATTCATGGACAAAGAAAATTTAGTTCCAGAACTTATAGATTTACTCTCAAAATAGTCTCGCCCCAGTTTTCCTTTGAAAATCTATCGATTTACGGCCTCTGTCACTTTCTTTTTCCCCGTGTTGTGCCTGGTTAATCTTTGTTGCCATTTTTAATCTGTTCCTGGGTCGTAGATCACTTATGGGTCCATGGTTTGCTCCTTGTTTCTTTGTTCCTCTGGAAAAGGTCTGTAATTTGGGTCTCCCATTCTCTGTTCATCTAAGAACTCAGGTTCTCTGATATTTTCCATTCTCCATCACTGGGATTTGTCTTCCTTGTCATTTCTGCCCTAAATACTTGAAGAAAAATGAATGGATGTGTCTCTGATGGACATATTTGAGCCTTGTAACATTTCTAAATTCTCTGTCCTTGGAGAAATTTTCATTTTCGGGCTCAAATGATCATTTTTCTGTATTTTACGGTTTGACGGGTGTTTCTCCCAGTCAAATTTACATCCTTGCATCGACAGGGGACGTGGCACCTTTTGGTTGGATGCGGCTCAGCTGGGTACTTCAAAATTTCTATGAATCACCTCAACTTAAAATGTGTCCACGTGGAGGAACGACGCTCATTTGAAGATCTACTTTTTGGTTTGGCCTTAGAGTAGCACCGGGAGGACATGTGGAGGTTTCCACTACTTTTCCCAGACTTAGATAAATTTTATGCAGCTAAAATAGTTTGGCAAAGAACAGGGACATGTGGCAAGCCCACACGCACTCAGAGTCTTTTAAAGAAGCACCAGGAGGACACTTGGAGGCCTCTTCTCACTTTGCATTTTGCTTGGACTTTTCAACGGCCAAAGGAGACTGCCTCAGAGCATGACACTTGGCACCTTCCACTGAGCTTCAAGCCTTCAAACAAATTTTTCCAGCCAGGACACGTGGCGAGCCCACGCTCATTCAAGGTCTCAATTTTTGGGGACCATCTCAAGGTGCGCCATAGTGACACGTGGTAGTTTGACAAGTCAAAAGGAGTGGGGAAGTGGACCATCGGAGGCAACTTAGAATTTTTTCCTCTTATGCTCAAAAGGGTTAAGATATCAAAAATGGCCCACAAGCCCGATGGAAGAAAGGTCAAAGCTTGCTCCAGTCAACGGCGGAGGTGCGGGCCTTCGGAGGAAATTTGGAAAATTTTCCCTTTGTGGGAAAAAGAGTTAAAAGTAAAAAAGGAAGCGTGGTTCCGCTGGGACCCACATTGGAAACTTGAAGCGGAAGGGCGGAGCTGCGGGGAAAACTTGGAAAATTTTCCTTTTTCCAAAAAGAGGGTCAAATGGTAGAATTTATCCATGGTTCCTTTGGGACCCACCTCAGGACACGTGTCAGGCTCATTTCTCAAGGGCGGAGATGCGGAACAAAATGTGAAATTTTTCCATTTTTCCAAAAGTTGTAAAAAGTCAGAGGAAACCCCCAGGTCTATTTTTAAGTTTGAATCTTCCACGTGGATGGCCCAAATTCAAAGTAAAGATCAACGGCAACTAAGATTCTAAATCTGATTTTCCCCCAATTTTTATTGAAACATGCCTGGAAGTGTGAGTCTTCATGATTTCTTGGTATTTCCTACACACCAAGCAGAGAGGGGAGTTAATGTTGATATCTGAGTTTGGTGGGGAGATCTGGAAGATGTCTTTCACCATTAAAATGGTCTGACTATCGTGCTCGATCAGATTTTCCATTTTTCTTCTCCCAAGCACGCAAGGAGCCAGATTTGACAGATTAGGGGTGGAAGTGGTTGGAAATTGAAGAAAGAGTGATCTACCAGAGGAAGGAGTTGAATGTGGGAGATATTCGATGAGATCTGCCCCCTCGAGCACCTGGTAACTTTTTACAGATCTGATTCTGGGAATCACGATCGTGATCATGGCAAGCACTGGTAGCACTCAAGGTCTAGATTTTTGGGGGGGAAAGGGGCTCTATTGTAAATGTTATAAATGGCACAAATTTTTCATGCAAATGGTTGGAGTGTTAGGGGTCGGGACTGAATTTTCTAATAGAAAAAGCTTTGACAGAGCCCATCATTTTGAGAAGCCGTTTGAGAAGCTTGTATATCTCTTTTGTATTAAATCTGATCATGTCAAGGTGGTTGCAAGTGTACAGCCATTGACAAGCTCTGAGACTGTTCTAGAAACTTTCCCCTGCTGATAGATTTAATCAAATTCGAGTTATTCTGTGTTGTCTTGAGAAAAATGTGTTTGTTTTATTTCTGAATGTATGCGAGTAGTTTTTCTTGTTTCTCTTGCAATCTTGTATTAAAATCTGATTCAATCACACAGGCCTCAATCCTTGTGACAGTTTAGTGGCATCTGCAATTTCATTTCTCAGAAGAGCTTTCATCTGGGATTGGAATAAATGATTTAAAATCACTTTTCTTTCATCTGTTGACAAAGATTGTCTGTAAGCCTCTGGGTGTACCTTAGGCATGATTTGACTTAGATCTTGATGCTTTGTTGGATTTTCTAACTCGAGCCTTCATGATAGAATCTCAAAGATTGTGTGAAAAAGTGCTAATCTGGGCCTCCATTGAAGCACATATTCTAGTTAAAGAAACATTTTAGCTATTATGTGGCATTCTGTTGGTTTAACCTTCCATTTTGTAAGATTCCTCAAGGATCTGGTGAATCAAGTTCATCCTGCCCCACCTCCCACCAAACATTTATTCAAAAACAACCAATCCTACTTATACTACCCCTGTTTGTCCTGTGGACATATAAATTCATAATCTCTGTTACCAAAATATGCAGAAGCAATCAGGGTCCCAAATGTCTTTATTAACCTTTGCCTTGTTGTGAAAATATCTCCATGATCTGGAAGTGACAACTCGTGAGAGTCAGATTTGGTGTGTTGATCATATTTTCCCAAGGTCTTCTCTATAAAATTTATGCAAAAGAAGGATTTACCATTGTTCTTCAATAACAGAGGTTACAAAATAGGTTCTCTTACCTTGGTTGAAAGGCACAACCTAAAATAGTTAGGATCAGATCACATCCTTTTAAGGTGCTACCCACTCCTTTCAAAACCTGAGTGCTAACAAGTCAGATAGATTGCTTCCCCGGCTACAAAATGACATACATGATTATCTATCTACCTCTGAGTGTCCTGTCAAATCCATGATGCTGCTCAGTCTTTGAAGGAGATTAAATTTGGGTACCAACACACTTCTGTCACCATTACTGGGGATTGTTTTGAAGTTACTTTTGAATATCCATTTAGCCCATCAACAACATTTGGCAGTTGTTAGGGATTTTTTAAGTTTTGCATTGTGACTGATTTGTTGATCTATTGCTATATCTATTTGGCCCATCAACATGCTTCTGGCACCATTTCTAGGGGAATTACAGTTCACATTTAGACCCTGGTAAAACACTTCTTGTATGCTCCAAGTGTTGTGTGCAGTTCTTTCAGTTTTCACACCTAGTGCACTAGCTTTCATTTGATAAATCTGGGTAAAGAAAGGTTAGAATCTTTCCATTTCTAGTTTCTAGCATTAACAGACATTTGACAGATCATATTTAGTGCATTTGCACAACTAGGGTGGAAATCCTTAGTGGCGACTCCCTGTTGATCTGATTTTTAATGAGTACCAGTGTCTTAAAACTCTGTCAAAGTCAGATTTGTTACTAATATTGGCAAAGCTGGAAGGAAGAAGATCTTTCTTTGCTAGGGATCCTGCTAGGACATTGTTTCCAGAGCTAGGAAAAGCAAAATCAGAAGGAAGAAAATCCTGGAGAGTTGTGGGAGAACAACAGACAAGAAGAGGGATCTCCATTGATGAAAGTGATCAGCCTATCATTGAAGACTGCCATTCAAGTGACTCTGAATCAGGTAGCCTCTTTGTGGAATTGAATTCTCCAGCTGGAGAAGGGCCTTCATTTGATTTTGAAAGGTTTGCTTCACATTCTGCACCTATCTTTTCTGAGGTTGATAGGGATTTCCAAGAGACAAGGCCTTTGGGGGGTATCCATTTTGAAAATTATACTCCTGTGTTCCAAGGACCCTCAGCCCCTTATCAATTTGTCACCCCTCCAGGGTCACCTTCTCGAATCAACATGGCCCAGCCCCCACCCAGACCCCCTTTTGTTGTAAACACCTTTGGACCTATAAATTTTGTGGGAATGGCTGGTTATCCAAATGCAGTGCCTCAAGATGTAAGGAACAAAATGCCAAAGTTCCAAGGAAACAATGCTATTACTGGTGATCAACATCTAAAGCTTTTTATCAATATGATGGAAGACTTTGAGATTGAACATGAAGATGTATATATCAAGTTGTTTATCCATACCTTGGAAGAGGATGCCAGGGACTGGTATAAAGCATTGCCAGATAACTCTATTGATTCTTGGACTGAGATGAGTAATGCATTTAGATTGCAGTATGGTGATAGAACTGACCCTAGGTTTCTTTTGACAGAATTTGAAAACATCAAAAAGAATCCTAATGAGTCAGTACATGATTTCAACACAAGGTTTAATAAGACCTTGAGGAGATTTCCTGTTAGGATAAGGCCTTGTGATGAGTCATGTTTGATCAAATATTCTGATGCATTTGATAAAAAGGCTGCATATTACTTAAGAGACAAAACCCCCAGAAATTTGAGGCAGGCCTTCACCATGGCTTTGCAAATAGAGAACAACATCAAGGCAATTGGAAAGCCTCCAAAAAGGGAGGGTGTGAAGCTGATTAACCCAGAAAAACCTCAAACAAGTAAGGTTGCTGATTTGGAGGAGGTTGTGAAAACTTTGGCAGGGGCTGTCAAAGAAATTTCCTACAAACTAGCCCAGGCTGAGAAGGGAATTGGGTAGAGCTCACAAGGTCAACACAAGCAACAAAGCCAAGACAGGTTTACAAATCACCAAAGATCTGATGACAGAGGCAAAGGACCTGTTGGATTTGGAAATAGGCAGCCCCAAGGCATGGAAAACAGAATGGTGCCTGATCCTTTGGCTGCCAGAGTTGTTGTTGTGGAGGAGACAAATGTCATTGATTGGTGTGACAAATGTTTCATGCCTCATGCTCCTTGTGAAGAAGATCAGCAAGAAGAAGAAGAAGCTGATGACAATGATGATGATGTCTGCATGATGGGTTGTTCCACAAGCTTACAACAAGGGGCAACTTCAACTGAGGTGATAAGTGCCCAGACTGCTGCCACTTTTTGGGACTGCATTCATAGGGTACCTATTCTTCCTCCCTCTCATATTTTAGAAGTAGATACTGTACAGGATTTTGAATTTCCCAATAATGACTTTGAATATTTAAGGGCTTTAATGATAAAGAAGTATGATGGAGGAATTCCATCTGAGGAGGATAGACAGTTACTGATGAATGTTGTTGTTGCTCAAGAGAAGGAATATAACACAAGAAGTAAGGTTGTCAAAGGGACAAGACCTCAAGCCAAGCCAAAAGCTCCCTTACTTTCAAACATTCCTAAAGAGGCTCCTAAGAAAGATGCATCTCCCAAAAGCCCTGCAGTTCCAAACAAAAATCATATCCCTCCTCATGCCCAAGTTATCAAAAATCCTGTACCACCTAATGAGTGTGTTGGCTTTCCTTCCAATACTGCCTTGCCAAGGAATGTCCCATATGATATTGCCCAAGTTTTAAGTCAAATCAAAGTCTCTGTTCCAATTGTTGAGTTGCTTAGGATTCCTGAGCACAAAAAGAGAGCATTTGAATACTTGGGATTGAAAGAAGAGAAGACTGCCCTAGGCAGAAATGTAAATATTGTGGAGACTCCTCCAATCATTCAAGAATTAGAAACACCACCAGCATTGGAGGAACTAGGTGAACCACCTGAGGTCTATTTGGGGACATCCTTGGTGGACTCTCAGATGAATGTGGATCCATTCTTCACCACTTTGATCATTAAGGACAGACTGCTGCACAACTGCATGTTTGACTCAGGGGCATCATGTAATGTCATGCCTCTGGAAGTCATGAATGAGCTGAATATCAAAGTGACAACAGCATATGGGAAATGCACTGCCATGGATTCCAGAGAAGTGCCAGTAGTGGGATGTGTGAAGGGTTTGGTGGTGCAGCTTGCAGCTTACCTAAGTAAAAATTTAAAACTTGATGTTGTCATCGTTGACTGCCTAGCCAAGTGGGGCATGCTACTGTCAAGAAAATGGGCTGCTAGTGTTGGTGGGAGTGTCCAAATGGATATGTCCTATGCCACCATTCCAATTGAAGGCAGCCTTGTCAGGTTGTATGGAGAAAAGAAAATGTTGCATCTTATTGAGGATCCCAACAATGCATCCTATGAAGTATTGTACACAAATGTTGATGCTGACAACTTTGTAGGATTTGCTGATGGAAAGGAGCACAAGATTGAGGAATGCAGGTGTCTTGAACAAGTGGGCTCTCCTTGGACTCTATTGTTTGATGGAGCTTGCTCCAAGTTTGGGAATGGTGCTGGTGTTGTTCTACTTTCTCCTGGTCAGGAAAAATTTGTTTTTTCCTTCAAACTCAACTTTGAGTGCACCAACAACATTGCTGAGTATGAGACACTGTTGTTGGGTTTAAGAATTGCTTGGAAATATGGTATCAAGGATATTATTGTCAAAGGAGACTCAGAATTAATTGTAAAACAAGTCAGAAAACTGTATGCCACAAAGAATCAGTGAATGAAACAGTATAAACATGTAGTTTGGGATCTTATTGAGATGTTTGATTCATTCAACATAGTGCATCATGATAGGAAATTCAATGACTTGGCAGACAAGCTTGCAGTGTTGGGGTCTCAGTTTGACAATTGTACAATGTCCCCATATTGTGAATATGATGTTGAGGTATTGACAAGACCTTCTGTCCCTGACAACATTAAACATTGGCAGGTTTTTGATGATGATGCTCAGATCAGAAGATTTCTGCAGAACAAGGGAGAGTTTGTTGATCAATGCATTGATTTGGAGCCAATGGTATGTACAACAGAAGGAAAAGAAACCTTGTTTGGCAAGGGCATCATCCAGCTAAAGACCAATACCATTCCTAGAGGGTTGGTTGCTCTTGAGTCCAATTTTGATAATGTTGATCGCATTGTTAACAGATGCATAGCAGCCTCAAGGGATATTGAGGAGCATGACCTTGGCACAAAGGAGAAGCCAAGGAAAATTTGGTTAGGCAGTAATCTCAGCAAGGAGGAGAAGCAGTCATACATCCAATTGTTGAAAAAATACCAAGATTGCATGGCTTGGACCTATTCTGAACTAAAAGCATACAGAGAGGACCTGTTTCAGCATGAGATTCCCTTGGAGTCTAATGCAAATCCATTTAGGTAGAAACAGAGGCCAATCAACCCACTCTTATCTCTCAAAATGCAAGAGGAACTGAAGAAGCTGAGAGATGGAGGGATTATTCAGCCCACTAGGTATTCTTCTTGGGTTGCAAACCTAGTACCAGTAAGAAAGAAGAATGGTGATATCAGGTTATGTGTGGACTTCAGGAATCTGAACAGAGCATCAATGAAGGATAATTATCCTTTACCAAATATGGAGAACATGCTGCAGTTAGTGACTGGTTCTGAGTTGCTTTCCACCTTGGATGGTTTCTCTGGTTATAACCAAGTTGTGGTGAAGGAATCAGAAAGGATCAAGACAACCTTTACTACTCCTTGGGGAACATATGTGTATGTCAGGATGCCCTTTGGTCTGATGAATGTTGGAGCCACCTTTCAAAGAGCAATGGATGTTGCTTTTGCTGGTTACATCAATGAGTTTATTGTTGTCTACCAGGATGATGTGACTGTGTTTTCTAGAAAGAGAAGTGACCACTTGCTGCACTTGGAGAAGATGCTGATAAGATGTAGAGAATATGGCATCTCACTCAATCCAAAGAAGTGCCATTTTGGAGTGCAGAAGGAAAAGTTTCTTGGTCACATTGTGTCACAAGAAGGAGTGATGATTGATCCAGAAAGAGTAGAGGCCATCAGCAAGTTCCCAATCCCAAGAACCAAGAAAGGAATTCAGTCCTTCTTTGGGTAGATAAACTTCATCAGAAGATTCATATCAAACTTTGTTGAGTTGACCATTCCAATCACTTCCATGCTGAAGAAAGACCAGGTCATCAAATGGGAGGAGGCTGCCATCCAAGCTTTCAATGGAATCAAGGAGGCATTAAAACATGCCCCTGTTTTGGCAGCTCCAGATTATAAGAAGCCTTTCCAACTATTTTCCTTTGCTTCAGAGAACACTATTGCTTTTGTCCTACTGCAGAAGGATGATGAAGGGGCTGAGAGGCCAATTGCCTTTTTTAGTAAGGCCTTGCAGGGGGCTGAGCTGAAGTACACTATCATGGAAAAGTAGGCATTTTCCTTGGTAAAAGCAACAAAGGTTTTTAGACCTTACATTCTAAGTTCTAAAGTGGTTGCTTATGTTCCCCACACCATGGTGAAGGACATCTTGTCAGAGATGGAAGTCTCAAGAAAAAGATGCAGGTGGGTGAACAAGTTGCAAGAATATGATATGGATATCCAAACCACAAAGTTGGTGAGAGGTTTGGGCTTGGCTAAGCTTATGGCTGAGAGAAACTTGCAAACTATTGAGGTAAATGAGGTAGAAGAAGAAAGGGCAGGTGTTTTTGAAAGGTTGATGAGTTCTGAGTGGTACAAGGATGTAATTTTCTATCTCAGACACTTATACTACCCTGAGCATTTAAGTAAGAACCAGAAAAGGGCTCTTAAGTTGGCCTCCCAGAAATATGTCATTACTGATTTTGGGTTAGCTTGGAAGAACCCAGAGGGAGTCCTCTTAAGGTGCATTACTGAAGAAGAAGCCCCCAAGATAATTGTTGATCTCCATGGAGGAGTTGTGGGGGGCATTTTGCTGTAAGAGTCACAACACACAAGATCCTGAGGGCTGGTTATTGGTGGCCAACTCTCTTCAAGGATACAAATCTTTTGGTTAGAAGATGTGAGAGTTGTCAGCACTTCTCTGGAAGACTGAAAGCTTCAGGCTCCCTTCCTTTGCAGCCTGTATCAATTGAAGCTCCATTCAAGCAATGGGGAATGGATTTCATTGGTGAGATTTCAGACCCTTCAAGTGCTGGCCATAAGTGGATTCTTGTAGCCACTGATTATTTCACCAAGTGGGTGGAGGAAATCCCCACCAAAAGAGCAACACACCAAATTGTCATGGATTTTCTGTTGAACCATATCATCTGCAGGTTTGGGGTGCCAGTCAAGATTGTTGCTGACAATGCCATGAGCTTTAGAGCTAAACCTTTGATGGCAATGTGCAAGGAGTATGGGATCAACTTGACATATGCCTCCAATTACAATCCCCAAGGAAATGGACAAGCTGAGTCCAGTAACAAAAACTTGCTGAAGATTATCAGAAGAACCTTGGAGCTAAACAAGAGAAAGTGGGGTGAACAGTTGAAGTTTGTTGTTTGGGCAGATAGGATCACTGCTAAAAGAGCCACTGGAAAGAGTCCATTTGAGTTGGTATATGGGACTCAAGCCCTACTACCCCTGCATATGCAATTATCCTCATATCAGTTCATTCAACAGCTGGAGGATCAAGAGGTAGGTCCTTATGATGCTCGCATTAACCAGATTGTTGAACTTGATGAAGAGAGGAGGGCATCCCACCAGAGGCATGTAAAGTTCAGAGCAAGGCTGAAGAAGTTATTTGACAAGAAGGTCACTCCCAGGGCCTTCAATGTTGGAGATCTTGTGCTGCTATGGGATAGCAGACATGAGGATAAGGGCAAGCATGGCAAGTTTGACTCATTATGGATGGGCCCTTACTCCATTGATATCAGGATTGGTGAGCATACCTTCTTCCTCAAGGACTTAGATGGTGAACTGCTCAAATTTCCTATTAATGGCAGGCATTTGAAGCATTTCTTGGATTGATTCCCCTGAAATCAAGGCAAAAATCTTGTGTACAGTGTATAGTTTGTTGTTTGTTTCCTGTCTTTTGTGTTTTTGTTCATTCTGGTCCTCGGTGACCTGTTTTTGCTGGTTTCTCTATTTCATTTTTGGAGATGGCTCTGTTTCTCTACTCTGCAAATTGACTCTATTTCCCAATGGATATTTTGGCACTTGGTCTACCTTTGTTCTTGTGGCACTCACAGGGAGTGCCCATCCCCGAGTTGGAGCCGATGTTGGTGCTCAAAATAGTCTCGCCCCAGTTTTCCTTTGAAAATCTATCGATTTACGGCCTCTGTCACTTTCTTTTTCCCCGTGTTGTGCCTGGTTAATCTTTGTTGCCATTTTTAATCTGTTCCTGGGTCGTAGATCACTTATGGGTCCATGGTTTGCTCCTTGTTTCTTTGTTCCTCTAGAAAAGGTCTGTAATTTGGGTCTCCCATTCTCTGTTCATCTAAAAACTCAGGTTCTCCCATATTTTCATTCTCCATGGCCGGGATTTGTCTTCCTTGTCATTTCTACCCTAAATACTTGAAGAAAAATGAATGGATGTGTCTCTGATGGACGTATTTGAGCCTTGTAACATTTCTAAATTCTCTGTCCTTGGAGAAATTTTCATTTTCGGGCTCAAATGATCATTTTTCTGTATTTTACGGTTTGACGGGTGTTTCTCCCAGTCAAATTTACATCCTTGCATCGACAGGGGATGTGGCACCTTTTGGTTGGACGTGGCTCAGCTGGGTACTTCAAAATTTCTATGAATCACCTCAACTTAAAAATGTGTCCACGTGGAGGAACGACGCTCATTTGAAGATCTAATTTTTGGTTTGGCCTTGGAGTAGCACCGGGAGGACACGTGGAGGTTTCCACTACTTTTCCCAGACTTAGATAAATTTTATGCAGCTAAAATAGTTTGGCAGGAGAACAGGGACACGTGGCGAGCCCGCGCTCACTCAGAGTCTTTTAAAGAAGTGCCAGGAGGACACTTGGAGGCCTCCGCTCACTTTGCATTTTGCTTGGACTTTTCAACGGCCAAAGGAGACTACCCCAGAGCATGACACTTGGCGCCTTCCACTGAGCTTCGAGCCTTCAAACAAATTTTTCCAGGCCAGGACACGTGGCGAGCCCGCACTCATTCAAGGTCTCAATTTTTGGGGACCATCTCAAGGTGCACCATAGTGACACGTGGCAGTTTGACAAGTCAAAAGGAGCAGGGAAGCGGACCATCAGAGGCAACTTAGAATTTTTTCCTCTTATGCTCAAAAGGGTTAAGATATCAAAAATGGCCCACAAGCCCGATGGAAGAAAGGTCAAAGCTTGCTCCAGTCAATGGCAGAGGTGCCCGATGGGAAAGGTCAAAGCTTGCTGGGCCTTCGGAGGAAATTTGGAAAATTTTCCCTTTGTGGGAAAAAGAGTTAAAAGTAAAAAAGGAAGCGTGGTTCCACTGGGACCCACATTGGAAACTTGAAGTGGAAGGGCGGAGCTGCGGGGAAAACTTGGAAAATTTTCCTTTTTCCAAAAAGAGGGTCAAATGGTAGAATTTATCCATGGTTCCTTTGGGACCCACCTCAGGACACGTGTCAGGCTCATTTCTTGAGGGTGGAGATGCGGAACAAAATGTGAAATTTTTCCATTTTTCCAAAAGTTGTAAAAAGTCAGAGGAAACCCCCGGGTCTATTTTTAAGTTTGAATCTTCCACGTGGATGACCCAAATTCAAAGTAAAGATCAACGACAGCTGAGAGTCTGAATCTGATTTTCCCCCCATTTTTACTGAAACACACCTGGAAGTGTGAGTCTTCATGATTTCTTGGTATTTCCTACACGCCAGGTAGAGAGGGGAGTTAATGTTGATATCTGAGTTTGGTGGGGAGATCTGGAAGATGTCTTTCACCATTAAAATGGTCTGACTATCGTGCTCGATCAGATTTTCCATTTTTCTTCTCTAAAGCATGCAAGGAGCCAGATTTGACAGATTAGGGGTGGAAGTGGTTGGAAAATTGAAGAAAGAGTGATCTACCAGAGGAAGGAGTTGAATGTGGAGATATTCGATGAGATCTGCCCCCTCGAGCACCTGGAAACTTTTTACAGATCTGATTCTGGGAATCATGATCGTGATCATGGCAAGCACTGGTAGCACTCAAGGTCTAGATTTTTTGGGGGGAAAGGGGCTCTATTGTAAATGTTATAAATGGCACAAATTTTTCATGCAAATGGTTGGAGTGTTAGGGGTCGGGACTGAATTTTCTAATAGAAAAATCTTGACAGAGCCCATCATTTTGAGAAGCCATTTGAGAAGCTTGTATATCTCTTTTGTATTAAATCTGATCATGTCAAGGTGGTTGCAAGTGTACAGCCATTGACAAGCTCTGAGACTGTTCTAGAAACTTTCCCCTGCTGATAGATTTAATCAAATTCAAGTTATTCTGTGTTGTCTTGAGAAAAATGTGTTTGTTTTATTTCTGAATGTATGCGAGTAGTTTTTCTTGTTTTTGTTGCAATCTTGTATTAAAATCTGATTCAATCACACATAGGCCTCAATCCTTGTGACAGTTTAGTGGCATCTGTAATTTCATTTCTCAGAAGAGCTTTCATCTGGGATTGGAATAAATGATTTAAAATCACTTTTCTTTCATCTGTTGACAGAGATTGTCTGTAAGCCTCTGGGTGTACCTTAGGCATGATTTGACTCAGATCTTGATGCTTTGTTGGATTTTCTAACTCGAGCCTTCGTGATAGAATCTCAAATATTGTGTGAAAAAGTGCTAATCTGGGCCTCCATTGAAGCACATATTCTAGTTAAAGAAACATTTTAGCTATTATGTGGCATTCTGTTGGTTTAACCTTCCATTTTGTAAGATTCCTCAAGGATCTGGTGAATCAAGTTCATCCTGCCCCACCTCCCACCAAAAATTTATTCAAAAACAACCAATCCTACCTGTACTACCCCTGTTTGTCCTGTGTGCATACAAATGCATAATCTCTGTTACCAAAACATGCAGAAGCAATCAGGGTCCCAAATGTCTTTAGTAACCTTTGCCTTGTTGTGAAAATATCTCCATGATCTGGAAGTGACAACTCGTGAGAGTCAGATTTGGTGTGTTGATCATATTTTCCCAAGGTCTTCTCTATAAAATTTATGCAAAAGAAGGATTTATCATTGTTCTTCAATAACAGAGGTTACAAAATAGGTTCTCTTACCTTGGTTGAAAGGCACAACCTAAAATAGTTAGGATCAGATCACATCCTTTTAAGGTGCTACCCACTCCTTTCAAACCTGAGTGCTAACAAGTCAGATAGATTGCTTCCCTAGCTACAAAATGACATACATGATTATCTATCTACCTCTGAGTGTCCTGTCAAATCCATGATGCTGCTCGGTCTTTGAAGGAGATTGGGTACCAACACGATAGAGCATTTAGAAGATTCCTTGCATAGTTGAGTCAAGAAAACTAAGGCAGGATAATAAAGGAGAGTTTTATTAGACGGGAAAAACACTGCATGGGCACACCTCAATGACGGAACTTTGGTCTGGGAAGAAATATGCATCACATGAGGCCCAAATAGTAACCATTTTGAGCATTCAAAATGTTAAAAGAGATCCTCCGTCTATTTCCATGCACTAAAAATTGGAACACCACCATCCATGTATGTAAATTGCACGTTGTATGTAAAACTGGATCTAATATGTAGTCGAACAGCCCTTTTTTTTAGGCCAGTCCTCGTTTTTCCCGGTAAACAACTAAGCATAGCGGTGTTCAACACAGAATTTTTATCTCTAAAGAGGAGTAGAGATCTAACTTCTCTTGTGAGATTGTTGTTGTGCTTCGTCAATTGATATCGAAATCGATGACGTTTCTAAGAAAAGCGTCCCCTAAAACTGGAATCTGACACCCTCTTTATTTAAATTGTTTGAAGATAGGTTATTTAGGCTATAGATGCATCGTCGATTTAAGGCAAAAATAATTCAGCTTATATACGGTGACTATGGGAAGTCTTTCACGTTAGCAAAAAATCAATTGAGAATGCACATTGGCAGCCAATTTCAAATCTACCACTCAATGGCATATCAGATCAACGGACTGACTCCTCGTATCACATAATATATTGTGGCTCTTGTCATATGCCTTATGTATATGACGACATATCCACACATAAGCCATAAATGATTAGTGGGAAAAAGAAAGTAAGGTTTAGTAATGGACTCGGGTACTACACCATATAATACTGGTTTATTGATTCTTATAATGCTTCACAAACACTAAAAATTAAAGACAACGAATTAGTGTTATAAATTTGGAAATGGATCTTTCCAAAATTTGATCTATCCGAGATATTTTATCAAGGAGGTGAAAGATGCCTTAATTAATTAAAATCACTATCTAACAATTGAGGTGTACCATCGCTCATTAATTGGAAGGATTTGATTATATATGATGTTTTTCAAAATTTGAATACAGTTGAAAGTATTTTCTAAACATCCTTATCGAGATTGGTCTACTCTATGGGAAGTTTTGAAACCACGATCAATATTTTCTTATCCAAATTCAACCCAAAGCAATTTATGCCTTGAATTAAGAAAAAACAAAAATAAAAAATAGAAACAAGCGATACATGTTCCTTCTTGGGTTTAAGAGTGCTTTCAACGTAGTCTCAGGAGTATTTCTTTACTAAGTGAATATTTTATTTACTTGAAAGTGAATATGGGTCATTTAAATTCAATTAGTGTAATATTTTGAAGTTTGTATTCTGTCATACTAATCGTGCTTTTCCAAATACTCATGAAGGTTACAAATGTCAAGGCCACTTGTCCTTTGGTTGCATTAGAGGCGGTGGAATTAAAACTTCACGAGGCTCATAATTTTGCTGAAAATCAATAGTAAATAGTGTTTTTAACACTTATTCCCTTGAAAGGTCCTTCCCAACAATTAGTAATGATTAGTACAAAGGTATACAATGAGGAATGAGTAGGAATTCCTATAATATGGCAAAGAGGGTTAATTTGCCAAACTGTAACATAGATCACAAAACAAAAATGCAGATCCAGACGGGATCCTTCCATGGGATATAAGAATTCAAGGTTATGGGAGTACATTGAATTTCCATGGGTTCCTCTACTCAAGTAGCCAACCATTGCTCAGTCTTTGGCACCACATTTTCGTCTGTATGAACCATCATGTCAAATTTTAGCTCCTCCTGATATCTTCCAAATACCGAATCTTTGAAGCGACAAGGTATGTATGATAAAGATTTTGACTTGTTTTCTAGTGAATAGGGGTAGAAGCATTTCCTCTAACATAGAGGAAGGGGAATTCCACCAATTCAGTTTTAGAGATTGCAACAAATAATTCGCAGTCTCATCTAAAAATTCACTATGCCAGATGAGACTCCCAAACAATCTTCCTTGAATCAATGTTCATTGGCAAAGGCAAGAAGCTATGTACTAACATGTGTTTCCTACTTCATCCACAACTAATGTGGCCAAGAAAATCCACTTTGACATGCTTAACAAAAGTAAGCCTTCTGATTTTAAAATTTTGTGTCCAGATTAAAAACCTAACCTTAAATTGGCAGAAGAAGCTCTCTCTCTCCATCTCTCTCTCTCTCATCTCAACCAAGATATGTAGCATATGGAAGATACTCATTAATGTCCTTAGCTTTGTGCAGATTCGAGCCAAAGTGTGCATCTGAAGAGTCACTTGAATGGAACGGGGAACATTGATCACTATTAAAAGTGGAGAGGTACGAATACGGAAGAACTTGGGCAACCCAAGCTCCAACATAATAGTTTGTCGAGTAACAGGGAAATTTTTAGGTTTTCAGGACTGAAAAGAGGGAACCGTGGACTTATAAGGGAAGAAAATTTTGATGCCCATAGTCTATGAAGTATTAGATCTCTACTGTGGAACTGGTATTATACCACCATCACCATTAAAGAAGATTTGACTTCCCTAGTTGAACATCAAATGTCTACGCAACCTTCCATTAATGAAGCCATAAGCGAAGAAGGAGATCCAGCTGTGTCGGAAAGCGGGCCGGAAGGATTCCTAGAAGGACCTTTTCCACCTTAAGTTTAGATCAAGGACATTTTCCTGGAAGTGCCTTTGATTTCAATTGATTTCTGCTACTAAACGTACTTAATATGGTAGAGAACTTAACCATGCAGTTGCCCGATTCAATGGATTAACATTTGGCAAGTAGAGGTTTTCTCTATAAGGAAGATGTTTGAATCCACTATCTAAGAGGTTGTTTCAAGACCCGATCAACAGGTGTCAAGGGTCAAAGTTGAAAACTGAGCATCCAGAATAACCATAGAATTAACTGAACTTGATAAGCTATAGAGGGTAGAAGATTTTAGCATCTGAAATTGGGACTGTGGCCATTTTTTTAAAAAGGGGATCTTTTCAAGTAATCTCGTTTTGTGTTAAACTGCAATTCCTCGAAGCATTGCTCTAAGAGATCCCCAGAGAGTCATATAAGCCATACTTCCCCATGGATACCCACAAGCCGAAACTCACTCAAGGGTCCGTTTAGACCTCATGTCTCCTAAGCATTTTATTCAAATTATTTATTATAGATCATATCGCAGTTTGCATATTTAATACAGTGGTAGATATGAGGTTAAACTTGGTGCATAGATTAGGTTATTGCTAAAAATGCAGAAAGTCATGGGTGATCCAAATCATTAGGGTACCACAGAACTTTTTTATCCATCAAATCGCCAAGAAGTCCTTCCATGACCAGCTCGAATGGACCTAAATTCCTTACTAGCAATTGCTTATAAACACAGTTTCATCGCCATTGTTTCGAGGGCTTTCATGGAACTCTGTGTATTTGTTCATGGTTTTCTCCTATATAATACTTGATAGTTGTTCATTCTTCTACATTGGTAAATCACATCTTTCCCCTGGCCTAGGACTTTGCTTTAAAGGAAATACATCAACGCATCTAATATTAATTATTAACCATATTTTCAGATAAAGGCGATCAGAGCTGGATTTATTCTTTCAAAATGATTTGCAAGATTCACCTCCAGCTTCACTCAAGAATGAATTTGATTTCTCAAAAATGCAAGCTGATTTTTCATGAAAGCTATGGAAAATCCAAGTTATTGCAATTAAAGTTTTGATAGAGCTTGTAGCTTAATATGTGTTATAGTCACTTCTTAAAGAAAATGTTGTAGCCCTAGTAACATGATTTCAAAGGTAACAACAAAAGTATATGGCATGCCGCATTTAGAATTTGCTAAATCTACCTATCGTCACGGACCACTACTCGTCATCAAATGGATTGTTGTTTTTAGATTGTTAAGCTTTCTGAACATGATAAAAAAAAGGATTGATATGCTAACTCTTCACTAAACAATCGCAATTTTCAAAGCTGCCTTCTACAAGAGGTGTGGGAAATGACTCTGACCTACATAAGTGACATTAATTTACGCATAGTTGAATACGCAACAGTCCATACTGCTAGGATCGCATTTTTAAGACCATCATGATAAAATCACTTAAGTGACAAGAAAATTTTAAAGATATTAGCTACTCATGCGAAAGGAATTATCTTGATATCGTGAGGTGAAGATTACTTTTTCCCATCAAGTGTTGTCCTACAACTGGGTAATGAATCTAGTTCAAATGAATAAGAAAAATGGTGATATTAGACTCTGTTTTGATGTCAAAGACTTGGGGTAGAGTTATTTCTAAAGTATAAAGTGATATCCTATTAGTAATTGTATTTAGCAGATTGTACAATAGATACATTGATAGTTGGAAGAGAAAAATATTCTTCAGTGGACCTTGTCCACCGATTATCTGGTTATTACTTGCAGATATTGGTAAACATGTGATATAGGATCAATTCAAAAGAACATTTACTAGCTGAATGGGGGACATATGTATACCTAAGCTAAGGAAGTTCTGATGTTATTAGTTACTGCTGAATTAATTAATGATTAAGTGAAATCTGCAGCTATGTGTGCTGTTACAAAATGTAACAGATCACATAGTCTACAATTTCATGATACCTTCAGCAAAAGAACACAAAGGCCCCGAAGGACAGCTGTGTTGTCTTGATGAAGACACCGAATTACAGAGTAGGTGAAGTGTTGAGTTTTGGGACAACAAACATAAGTGCAGATTACAAAAATCAGAGTTCATTACTGAATGTTACAGGTTCTCATTAATGTTATTTCCTTCATGTTTAAGACATTCAATTATATTATTGAGTTGTTTAGTTCATAATACACTCCATACAAAAGGTTGAAATGCAGAAGGAAATACACAACTCAATTTCAGAATTCAATGTTTTATTCATAAGGAAGGTCAAATGTTTCCCACACAAGCCATGGGATGTGACTAAAAAGTAAAGTACATCTACTGAAGTAAGAGGTACACATGCATGAAATAGAAAGCAAAGGAGTATGAGTGAACCCATCATTGCCTTTGTATATTCTTTGTTGTGCAGATTGTCCCCCTTCCAGCTTTTTCCATCTTTGTCTTCATAATTCAAAGCATGGTACTTGAAAAGTAAAAGATAAGGAATCATCAATAAAGAGCTCAGGGTTAATCCATATTCCTACACTGTCCTAATTTGTGCATATGGATCTCTAAGCAACAGAAGATATAGAGTACTTGAAGATCAGATTGCATAGCTCACTCAAAAGAAGAAATAGAAAAGAGAATAAGAAACATGGACACAAGAGAGGCCAAGAGCCTAATTATTTTCTAACTATTTTCTTAAGTGTGCAGGTACAGGTTGCAGACAAGAAGAAAAGGACCATGTACATGCTTGAAAGAAGGGTTAATGTAACTCAAAACTCAGATATTTCTCTAAAATGGAAAAGGTTACAGTACAGAACAAAGAAGATGCATGTAGAAAATGTACACTTTCCAGATTTCAGTCAAGGAAGAGAGAATTCTGGGAAAATTTTGACAGGGCTTCGCCATGTAAAATGGACATTTACGACTTTTCCAGTATCCATATCAAGCTGAAATAAAGGGAAATGCAGTAAAAGTAACAGATTACAGTATTTCAATGAAGTATCTGAATCAAGGCTTATGCCTGATAATGGTATCAAAAATAGGTAAAGAATTGCTTGAAAACTATTGCAGGGATCAAAGAGTATAAGTGCAACTACAGGTTACAAATAGGCATTTCAAAAGTGAACTGAAGAAAGAGATGTATAAGTAACCACTTCATTTACAGATTTTATCAACATCATTCAATCATAGAACATCATTCAACCTTGCAAAACTCACATGAGGTCAATAAGCAGATCTGAGCAGGACAAGGTAGATTATTGAAAATTCAGCCATGAATCAAGCTTGAGATGTCAACCCCAGATTTGAAAGCTTCACCAAATATTAGCAGGATGCAATATGGAAATCCTCAAAGATGATTGAATGAGGCATATAGCTTAGAATCATTAAAGAAAAGAGATACTTATAGGGATACTTATAGGTTTTCTCATTCCAATGAACAGTTTCCAGTCAGAGAAATCAAATATGGATGGAGGAAGAACTCTATGGTGAAGAATAACAATACCATAATATCAAATACCAAATATTTTGCAACTCAGTTTTGGAGGAGAATGATAATGGAGTCTACATCTATCCAGAAAGGATCCAAGGTTAAAACCCTTTTAAAGTGGTGTTTCAACACAACATTGGAAAGTTATATAGCAAGATCAGAACAGAAAATCCCAGGCAGAGATCAAAACCTAACAGATGGTCAGAGCTTCAAATTATTTCAAGAATCAATTTCATGGCCCAGATCTGAGGAATCAGAGTTTTGAAATCAAAATAATGGTGACATACAATCAAGAATGAATTCACATTTGCTAACGAACAATCACAATTACAGTGGTCAAACAAAGAGGTTGCAGAAGACCAAAAAGAACTCACCTTATATAGAATGGCATTTCCGAAAACCTCATTTCAGGTAGCATGCAAAAGCAAACACAATAACCATAGAGGCTTTTGATCTCTTTTTATCAATGGCCAAGCATGAAAATACAATTCAAACCAGGAAATGCAAGTATCAGTGCACGAAGAAAACTGATGCCTCAATTTCTACAGATGTTTTCTAAACAGAGTTTAAGAAATTGTCAAGATTACAACTACAGAGCAAAGCTTACCCAGGTTATGTGATTACGACTACGGATCTCATAAGAACCAAGCCAGGATTCGTAGCTATAGCGGCCATGATCACGATGGTCTCGCTCAGAAGCTCTAAGGAGAGAAAGATATAAAAGTGTAGATATTTCAGAGCCCAACAGAATGTGAATTTCATGCTAAAAATGTAGAGAACACAGATTCGTAAAAAGAGCCCAAATCTTCATGATGGTGTCCTTTCACTACTAAGAAACTCTCAGAGCTCAGAAAGGTCGAGCTTAACAGAGTAAAAAACCATGAAATACAGATGCAAGAAAGCTTGATATTACCATTCTGAGATGAACCTGAGCTCAAAGAAACTTCCACAAAGGCTCTAATAGGGATAAAGAATTCATTCATAGAGAGACATTTCTAATGAGAAACCGAAGCTCGAGAAACACTATCAATGGCGTTGGGAAAAAAAAAATTGTGCCAGGGCTTCACCCACAAAACCAGATGCAAAGTGGAAAAATGAATAGTGTTTGAGTTGTTTTAACTCACCTACCTCAACCGTGGCTTAACAGAGCTCAACCTTGGTCAATGGATCAATGATTGAAAATCAACAAGGACACAGATCAACGCTCGAGAATCGATCTCCAAGTTCAAAGCAAACCATGGTTCAAGCCATTAAAACACATTTATCACATGTCAGAAACCCTAAAATCATGCTTCATAGATCAACGATAAAAAATTAACAGGTACAGAGATCGACGTTCCCAAATGGTTCATCAAAATCAAGGCAAAAGTCATCCAATCAAAATGGCGGTCGGTTGACCAATTTACCAAAATTTCAAATTGTAAAACTTTCATCCGCAGGCCCGCAGGCTCGAGAAGGACACGTGTCGTCACCACAGTGGAAGTGGAGAAATGGAGGTCGGGGTTCACTTAAGTTTTCAAACTTTAAAAATGCAAAAGTTAAAAGTTCCAAAAATTTCCCGCAAGCCCGAGCCTCCACGATGAGAAAGTCAAAGCCACGGGGAGAAAAGTCAAAAATCGATTCCACATAGTATCGGTAGAGTGGCGGGCTTTCTCAAAGTTTTGAGACTTAATACAAACATGCCTAAAAGCTTCAAGGTGTCCTGTGTGCCCGCAATTCCTCTAAAGTGGAGGATCGGAAAGATTTCGTCTTCGAAGCTCTTTCACAAAAAGCGTTTAAAATGCCAAATTTTCCCGAAGGCCTAAAACCCGCAGAGGAGTTATAGTCCACAGGCCCACCAGAGGAAAAAATTTCAGATTAGTCTATAGGCCCGCCAAGGAAGTTTAAATGCCAAATTTTTGTGTAGGCCCGAGAATCGACAAAGGGCTCAAAAAGTCTGAAAGTCCGCAAAAGACTTAAAATGTCCAAAATTTTTCCCGAAGGCCCGTGAAAGCAAAGGGAGAAGAGTTTACGTGCCATCCAAGCTATCATTTCAAGTTTTGACTTTCAAAAATTTGAATTATAGTATATGTTTCAAGTGATTCAAAGGGGCCGACCAAATTATGCCATCAATAATCACCAAAAAGGTGAAATTTCAAACTATACACTCTCAAATGCAAAAGCCGACAAGTATTACATGGTCGTGTTTAATTAAAAGGTGGCAGAGACTATGATATACCATGTGTGGCCGAATGTAATATGGTGACACTTTTCCAAAGTGCCCTTGTATTATTTTAAAACCATAGTATTATGCTAAGTCCACAAGAATGGCCAAACTCAGTTGAAGACAAGTGTACGAATCAGAAGTGGTCCCCACAGTGGCTGGATTATTTTGTGAATTTTGCAAGTGTTGTAATTATTTTTCTCACAAACAGGGAGTTGAATTTTTGCATGTTCCACAAGAAGATAAAACAAGAAGACAAAGTGGCATGTTTAAAAATAGGAAAGACTTGCCTTGCAAGCAAGCTTATTTTTAGCAAATTATTTACTCTTGCTTTCTTAAAAATAGATCAGTCAACTTCAGTTGACCAATTGTAATCAAGGCTATTAAATGCCTATTTGTAATTGCATGCTCTATTTTTATTCCTTTATCTATTATTAAATAAAGGATAAAAATAGGATGCATGGGCGAGTACAAGCCTTAGGCTATTTTTAGGAAGAAGGTGAACTTTTTTTGCTATATATTGTGTGCCTTTGCAAAGCACAAGGGGAGAACTTCTGGAGGACTTTTGGATATAGGAGTACTGAAGCAAATTTTTCCAGTTTTTCCTTCTGAGTGTGAAGTATTTTCTACCTTTCCAATTATTTTGCAGTCTTGTGTATGTTTCTATTAGTCTTGTGAATGTAAATTCCCTGATTAATCATCTTACCCTATTGCAAAATTCCGTTAGTTTCTACTTAATTTTAATGTGCATATTAACTTATTAGTACTATTGTGATTCTCCCTCAATATAATCAAGTGTTTTGCCCTTAATATTCTGTAGAAAAACTATTGGTTCGTGCATCAAAAATCCTTCACATATCAATTGTGCATATACTCAGTCAAAGACCTCATATTAATTTGGTGTATCACCTTAGTTTTAATTATTTTACAGTCATCTTTTACCCTTAAACTCCCAGAATCAGTTTAGGATACACATCAACAAGGAACCGACCTTGATACCAGGAGACTCACCTCAAAATAGGTATACCCACAGACCTGAGGTGTTTCCATTGTATCTACGAAAGAGAGAGATCAATTGTGCAAGCTTAGAAAACCTGCAGCCATCTCTCTACAGGGTGCACTTTTGAGAGATAATAGTTTTTGGCATGCCCGGTGGGACCACGAATCAGATCTACATGCAAGTTACAATAGATCTACATAGCAGATTTATAGCATAGTTACAAATTCACTTTCGAGGAGCAAGCTGTAGCAATTTATTCTAAAGATTTTAAAATCTTTTGGCAACTCCATGTTAAGCTGATATCAGACCAGTATTGCAGCATGTTCCATGCCTAAAGTGACTACAAGATCATCGGTAAGAGGAATTCCTCCTGAGTTTGTTTCTTTACCCTTGAATTCTGCTAGAAGGAGAAGAGTTGGTAATACTTTACCTTATAATAGACCTGGTTTTGATAACCCTCCTCCTGATATTCCTTCACCACGTATCAATTTCTCTATTAACATCCCAGTTTTTCAAATGGCTATTCAACCACCAAGGAATTTTGTGACCTTTACTAATGGTAGTCCATTAGTAATCCCAGTCTACCATGACATTCCTAATGCTGCCATGAAAAGTTTTCCATCATTCACGGGTGAAAATCAGGTTACACCTGCTGAACATATCAAAGATGTTGCAGCCCTATGTGCAGTCCATAATATCACTCATGAAGACATAGCTTTAAGACTTTTAGCTGCATCTTTTAAAGGGCAGGCCTTGCAATGGTATAGAAACCTAGAAATTGGAAGCATAAGAACTTGGGATAACTTAGGTGAAAAATTGTTGAAACAGTTCCAGGATAATTCAGATCATTTGTCTCTCATTGAACAGTTGTCTACTATTAAAAGAGCTCCCAATGAGTTTATGTCTAGTTTCAATATCCATTTTTCCAGAACTTGGGAGAGAATTCCAGCAAGTGTCAAGCCTCAAGCTGATCATGCTTTCCTTTATTATCTTAGAGCATTAAATAGTGATATCTCAACTATGATTCAGTCAATGGGGGGAGAGACACTCCCAGTAGCCTATGATATCGCTATCTGAGCTGAAAATAGTCTTATTCAAGCTGGAAAATTGGCACCAAGGCCTTCAATGCCATTTTTGGTAGATCTAGTACCTATTCCTCAGCCTATTACAATCATAGAACCTACTGTTGTAGCTCCATCAGATGATGTATTTAAAGCTTTGCAAACTATGGGAAATAAATTGACTTCGATTGAAAAACAGAATTGCATTACCTAGCAGACCCTATCAGGCTCCTTATCAGGAAAATCAACATAATCAACAAAATAGGTAGCCTTATCAACAGAATCAAAATTATAGGCAGCCTTACCAGCAAAGGCAGTTTGACCCAAAGGCTCCTAGTTCATCTAACACTTTAGTCCCAGTTAATATGGCTACAGAAGAGTGGTGTCAACCTTGCAATCAACCTCATGCAGCTGCAAGTTGCCCAAATACTTTTCTGAATCTAAATCTTGTTGCACAACCTCAATCTGAAACATTGTTCATGCCTCAAATGGAGGGTGGGCAGCAAGAAACTCATGTTCAGAAAGCACCTGAACATAATTTAGTCAGTTTTAATGAGGAGGATTTCATTGTAGTCACTACTAGGGCTCAAGGGAAAGCTGTTGAAAGTCAAAAACAACAAAATAGGCCTATCTTGCCTACTGTCACTGATAAGACAACATCTACAGTTCCAAAGTCAACCAACAACCCTGTTGTTCCTCAAAAAACAAAGTGTTCCAGTTGATAAAGGCCATCAAAAATAGCTACAGCCTGATCCAAGAAGACTGTTTATACCTCAAATATCTAAGCAAGCTGAAGCAGAATCAATTTTTCACTAAGGCCTACTCTAAGACAGTTGAATCCGTCTCTAAAACAAGTTGCTTCTTTCAACATTGTTGATGTAATGAAAAAGCATAACGTTAACATCTCAATGTGGGATGCTCTAAGTATTCTTGGACAACAATATTTACTTTCTCATGAACTAGCTAAGCTGCAGATTTCTTCAAATACAGCAGAAAAGGAAGTTCAGAAGATAGACATGGTCCTTGGAACGTTTGAACAAGACCGCATTAAAGAAGTTAAGTGGATGGTTCAGAAAGTTCTGAATGCTCATGACATCAAGAAACCACCACCATTTTATTTATCACTGATTATTGGAGAACATCTAGTTCATAATTGCATGGTGGACAGTGGTGCAAGTAGCACAGTCATGCCAAAAGTGATTGCAGAAAAATTGGGTTTGCAGTATGAGCCTACAGAAAGGAGTGTCTTACAACTTGATGGAACTACAACTAATACAGTTGGTATAATCAAAAATTTAGAAGTGACGCATTACATGCTTGCCCAAATGTTTCTATTCTGTAAGACGTTACTGTTGTGGATTTACCTCCATACTTTTCCTTATGCTTATCTAGAGACTTCACGGAAAAAATAGGAGGTTATCTCTCTTCATATTGGTCCTTTTTTTTCACTATTCATTATGGTACTAAAATTACTATCAATTCAGAAGCCATTGGCCAGATTTCACATTGAGCCTCACTCTCTAAATGCAGTGGCTAATTATTCAGCCCTAGATCAGTCTAATTTTGATGAGGTAGCTCATGTTTCAGCATTAGATGGTGTTTCTAACATGTTTATGGATGAAAAGACAGTGGAAGAACATGCTCATGATCCTTTTAAGGAAGTTGAAGAACACCTGTTTGGTGTGTATTGTATGCATGAAGAAAATACACCACTTCCCTTACTATCCAAAATAGAAGATTCAGCAGAAGGGATTTGGAAGCTTCATTTTGATGGAGCTAAGAACAAGAAGGGACAAGGAGCAGGTTTGATGCTCACTTCCCCAATGAACGAAAGGTATTTCTCAGCTTTGAGTCTCCAATTTTCATGTACTTGCAATGTAGCTGAATACGAAGCTTTAATTCATGGCTTGCTTTGGGCCAGAAAGAGAGGTATCAGCATGCTACAAATTTTTGGTGACTCTGAGTTGGTTATCAATCAAGTAAGAAATTTCAATGTTTGTAAGAATCCATTAATGAAGTCTTACAGACATAGAGTTTCAGACTTAATGGAATATTTTGATGCTATTAACATTCAGTCTATTCCTAGAGCTGAAAACAAGCATGCAGATAGACTTGCAGTAGTTGGGGCTAGTTTTGAAGTGTTGGAACAGATTGAAAATAGCAAAATCCAGCCTCATATAAAGTTAATTGTTCAGGCCCTCAATACCTGATAATGATTCAAATTGGAAAGTTTTTAAAAGTGATGATCAAATCTGCAGGTTTTTGCAGTAAGAAGCTGAGTTTTCTACAGTAAATCAGGATAAATTACAACACTTATATGGTGACCAGATTGTTTAGTTGAAGACAAATAAACTACCTCAAGGTCTGGTCACATTGGAAGACATCTTCAACACTGACGATCAGTTAAGAAAGGTCAAGACTAAAATGTCAACCCACACTGATAATTACGAAGAGATCTCGGTTGATGAAGGGAAAAATCTTTTTCTTGGAAAGATATGTTCCTCAACTGAAAAGTAGTCATTTATTAATCTTTGCAAGGAAAATTTAAGGATGTTTTCGCTTGGAAATACCAAGACTGAAAGGATTTGATCCCATTTTAGCACAACATACAATTGAGTTGCAACCAAATTCTAAACCTATTAGAAAGAAACAGAGGCCTGTAAATCCCAAAATAGAACCTCTGATGAGGAAAGAATTATCTAAGTTGATTGAATCGGGTATTATCTTTCTAGTTAAGCATTCAAGTTGGGTAGCCAATCTTGTTCCTGTTAGGAAGAAGAATGGTGAAATCAGACTATGTGTAGATTTCAGAGATCTTAATAAGGCTTCATTAAAAGATCATTACCCACTCCCAAATATGGATCAGATTTTGAGAACAATCTTAGGTTCAGATAGACTATCTCTTCTAGATGGTTACAGTGGATATAATCAGATTTTAGTCTGGGAAGAAGATAGATATAAAACAACCTTTACCACCAAGTGGGGTACTTATGCTTACAAAAGGATGCCTTTTGGTCTTTCAAATGTCGGTGCAACGTTTCAATGTGCAATGGACATGGATTTTCACAGCTTATTAAATAAATGCATCCTTGTTTATTTAGATGATGTTACTATATTTTCAAAAGATTCTAAAGAACATCTAATGCATTTAAGGAAGAATTTTCAGTTGTGCAGGAAATTTGGAATATCTTTGAATCCACTGAAGTCTATCTTTTTGGTACATCAAGGCAAGATACTTGGCCATATTTTTTCTAAGCAGGGTTAAGCAATTGTGCTTCCCCTCTAACCAATCTAAATGAATTAGCCTTTTGCGTAATGGGGTCTTAACTTCATAGGCATGATCAATCCGCCTTTAAGTGATGAACACAAGTGGGTGTTGATAGCTACAAATTACTTCACCAGATGGACAATGGTTTCCGCACTCAAAGAATCAGCCAAGTCAGTCATTCTTTGCTTTCTCGAGGGTATAGTCACAAGGTTTTTCATTCCTCAAACCATTATCTTTGATAATGTAAAATCCTTCCTTGGCACTAGAATCACTGATTGGGATCTAAATCTTGGAATCTATCTGAATAATTCTTCCAAATATTACTCTCAAGGAAATGGTATAGTAGAATCAACAAACAAGAACCTAATGAGGATCATGAAGTGCACAATAAACGTTAGCCAAGGATAGTGGCATACAAAGGTCTTTTGTGCACTCTAGGAAGATAGAATTATAGTTCAGAAAGTAATAGGAACTTTACCTTACAAGCTTGTTTATGGAAAGGAGGCTACTCTTCTTTTGACGCTTGATTTGAGCTCATTAGCACTTTCCTTGTAGTAGGAGTTTGAAGGCGTAGACCAGAGAGATATCAGAATGGATAGAGCTTATTAGTCTTTAAGAATCAAGGAACATCTGTCATGATCAAGCTAGAATAACATCAACAAACAACAAAGAAATGGTTTGACAGAAAGGATAGGCCTAAATCTTTCAAATTTGGGGACTTGGTCTTAAAATGGGATGCTGATAGAGCTAAACTAGGGCATCATTCAAAGTTTGATGCACTTTGGAGTGGCCCATACATCATCATTTCATGCAAGGAGGCTAACTCTTTTGAGTTAACTCATCTTGATGGAGGCACGTTGCAAATCCCAGTAAATGGGATCTATCTCAAACCCTTTTGTTGAGTTTGTCCTACATCATTTTGTATATATTAGATTAGTTTCAATTCCTTTAAGTGAATTGTGTGCATATTGTTTTTCTGTACATAGTTATTTCCTCTCGTGTGCTTGTGCACACACTCTTTTGTTACTTCCAAGATGTCAGTTTATCTTCTAGCAGTTCTAGCAGTTTTGCAGAATTTAGAACAAAGTTCATAATATGTTTCAAAGTGACTTTAGGGGTAGTTCCTAAAAATTATAGATCAAATATTTCATATCATAGACTTCATGCCCAATGGATACTTCAGGCTACTAATCTCCTTCATCTAGCGGGCATATGGCTCTGAAAGTCACCAAAATTGTTATCTACAATAACTCTCCTAGTTATTTGGAAAATGCATACTACCCATATCTATCTTTATAGTTCTTCATGCAGGTTACGCACACTTCACTTATTCACTTGGCACATATCCTTGGTTGCATTGTTCCCTATGCGACCTTGTATGCATCCTTCCCTTTCATTTTCCTTATTCCTCTTCTCTTCCACTCTTCCCTTGCGCTACATTACTTCACCTTCCACGTGCACCCTTCATCCTCACACCCTCACACTTCATTCTATAAGTCTTTGATTCTCATGCACCCTTGACATTATTTGTAATCGTTATCACCAATTCCATCCTTTTCTTACCCATGTGTTTTCCCATTTATATGCCTTTCTTCCTTTCATCCTCCCGTGCCTCATTTTTCCACATGCATACCTTTGCACCCTCATCTACGTGCTATTCTGTGCCATATCATTCTCTGACACTCTTGAGTGTGCCACATACAACCAATCAAAAAACACCAACAAGGTGTCAAATCCTTGCATAGCAAATCAATGAGTGAAACGTGGTAGAAACAACAAGAGAATTTTCATAGTTGGTCATCCTTTCAGCCAATCCACATGCACCATGTGTCTTGTGTGTGTAGATAGACTCTGAAAAATCTTCTGACATAGCCATATCTTTTAGCTATAGAGCTCTGATCGATGCAATGTTCCTAGTCTTAATCGATAGCTTCTGATGTAGGATACAATGCTAGATATTTAAACTAAAATTCTTGGTGGATTTGGTAGTTGAGAAATGGGAAAACATATTTCTGGATCATTGATGAGACAGATCTGATTACTCTAACAACCCAAATTTTATCCGATCTTCCTTCCTTCTCCAACATGCCAAACAGACTTAGGGAAACACATTTGATAGATTTATAGGTGGATTTACATGCATTGAATGCTTCTTGTTGGTGGTTGTATTTCAAATTCAAGTTTTCCCTCCTTCTCTTCTTCTTCTTCCATTGATTCATCTATAAATGTAATAGCTAAGCTCATTGTTAATGTTGGACATTTTGGATCCTTACGCACTTTGCCAACGACTTCATATTTTCTTTATTTTGAGTTCATAGACCTATAGATATGTCTCATGCATGTGATATATCGGCCTCTTTCACCATTGTAACAACTCTGTGTATTTCTAGAAGTAATTGAAGCATCAATTTGTGATTATTCTCTATCCTAAGCATGTTTGTTTTCTTTTTTATTTCCTTTCTTTTACATTACATGCTTGTTGTGTCCTTCTATGTCCCTTTTAGTTCCATTTCTAGCTGTGTTCCATGAAACTGATCATGGTAAATGTGTCTTAGTTTGTGCTACAGGTGCCTAGCCATCCCTCTCATGCCCATCCCTTCATTTTCTCTCAGAAAAAATAGTGTTCATCCCTATCTTTTTGGTGTTATCATGCCTTCCTTAGGCTAGTTTTCCTTTCTGTTATCCTTCTTTCCTTGGTCCCTTAGCATTGTTAGCTAAAATTTCTCTTCTCAGCACTAGGATTAGCAGTAGTAGTAGAAATAGATAGAGGAACCGACCTTCTCCTAAGATCCATCTCAAGCACACAAAGTCCCACAACTTGGAGACAATTCCATTGTTGTCTCAAATGACTCGGTTATTCTAGATTTGAGACACGGGTGCAAGTTTGATGACCAATAGAACCCACTTCTCCTTTATCCTGACTCTCATATGTAGGAAATGATGCCTCTGTTCAAGATGCTACTCCACCACTCATTGGTAGTTATGGGCGGCTATAAGTACTTTTCTGAACTATAGCTAGTATTAATCTGTCTCCAAATTCATGAACTCGCTCAATTGATTAGATCTAAAACGTACTCTCTCCCATAAACTTGGTTATAAATTGAGTCTTTTGGCCTCTCCTTTTTGGGAAAGCTACTTCCAGATGAATCCCCTCTTATCTCCAATTTTTGGATAAATTATGAGACTCCATGATTTTCTCGACAGGTACTCTATTGGGTAGAGCCAAGGACCGTGGCCCAACACCTTTCAAAGAGGAAATTTTTAGAAATGCTCATGCCTTGAAGTTACCTTCAACTCCTATTCCCCTTGTCTATATCGTTGATAAAGAAAATGACTGTCCTACGCTTGTCTTCAATGATGAAGAACATTTGGAACTGATCCAAAGTTTAAAATCCAATACCTTGATTTATAGATTTAATGGTGTTTGGCCGACCTCTAATGATTTGATCAATTGGATTCATACCTTGTGGACCAAAAAATTGTAGATACTTTGTATATGTCAAAGGTTTCTTCTTAGTTTACTTCCATGAATTGGAAGACTATAAGAGGGTGCTTGAGGAAGGTTCGTGGTTTTGGGGATCAGTGGGACATTTTAGCTAATTGAATTTCCAGGATCATGATACTAAACCTTGGTTTCCAGGATTTTACCGAAGTACCTTCTCCATAACTTGCATTCTAGTTTGGGTAAGATTACCTAATCTTCCTCTCCACTTTCTCTTTGCACTAGAACAAATTGGTAACCTCCTCGGGTGGTTCATTAAAGACAATACCAAGAGGCAGAAATGTGGTCTAATAAATTTTGTTAGAATTTGTGTTGTACTAGACCTCACCAAGGGATTACCAGAAAGAATAAATCTCAAGATGGTAGATTCAAATCATACCCAAATTCTCGACTATGAAAATATAAATTTCTAATGTTAGAATTTCTTAACTTTGGGTCATCTCCAAGGTGCTTTCCTAATAATAAATCTCAAGGTTTGAGGAAAAAATTCTGCATTCCCAAACACTGAAGGATGTCAGATCTCGTGGATGAAGATGAGTCAGACTCATAAGAACAAGTAGTGACAGTTGCAACCTCCTCTGTTGCAATTGAGGCTACAGTTATTGCAGGTTTCATTTAAGATACATCTCCTAGCTAATCTCAACTACAATTTATATAGTTCCAACACATCCAAATATAGATCCCAACGAGTTAAGGAATGATTTAGCTCTCCCTTCTTCGTTGGAACAATCTTCCTCGGTATTTAAGTGGCCTCATGATTCAGATCACTCAAAATCGGATAAGGATGGTGGCCATCCTAGTGATAATGATTTGTAGGTCTTTATCCCCTTGGATTTAACTAATTACAATCCTTTCATCTCTCAAATTATTTCTTTGGAAAAGTGGAAGGTTGTGAGCTCGAGAAAGGGGAAGAAATTGAAACTATAATCTCCCTCTTTCTATCCTCATTTCCCCTCCCCAACTTCATTATCTCCTTTGGGATTGGTAGCTCTCTGGGCTACATCTTCTCTTTCTCTTCTTTTCCTCTTCATGTTGTCTTTACTAGCAACTTTTTCGTGCTGCATCCTCCCCTTATCTTACTTCTATTTTATGTTGTTTTTGGTTTAGATACAACTTTCCTCTCTCTTGTTCTCTTTATTCTTTGTTCCTTGTACCTTCAGCTGAGCTTCTCCTGTGATTCTGTTGCTTTTTATTGTTTCCTGAGGGCTTTCTCTTTGTTATGTTCTCTACTCTATCTAGCCAAATGGGCTTCTTGCAACAAGGATGAGGGTCCTTTCAAAACCCCCACTTTACCCCAATCAAATAAAAAACGCATTCTACATTATTTTTTGTCTCCATTACTCATCATTTTCATCACTGCATATGTTCTCTCTTTGTATCAAATTCATTTCACAATATTCACAGTCAACATATACACCTGTAGCCTAAACATTAAGACAAACAAGAGTAAGAATAAAATAAGAAAGCTTCTTTAGGGGAGAATTCTGAAATTTTTAAATGGGTGGGTTCTTTCAAAAGGGAGCAGTGTGGGGTTTGTTATGAGCTTGGAACAACGTGCATTGGAAATTGTGTTTCAGTAAAAAATTTAATAGATAATGGCTTGTACTTGATGGAGGGTGAAGACCATTAGTGGAGCATTCAACAATCAACAATCACGTTGGAAGTCCAAGTTAGGAACGTACTGGCAAGATACGGTTAGTTGTTTCAATCAAAAATAAAAATCCAATATAATATATGAATGATTATGACTTTTATGTGATGTGATAACAAATGATTATGTCCTTACCCTATTACAAATACAGGAAAAAGACATATTTCTTAATGTCTCACAAATTTATTCATATACATATATGGTATATAATTGTTTTCTATTCAATTTTTAAAATTAAATTTGACAGAATGGATATCACTAAACTAAAGAAATGTACTATGCACTTAACCCATGCAAAACTAATAGTTTTAATAAAAAAGAAAACTCCTTTTAATATCTATTTATGCATCACAAGGGTGGCCCATATTACTATGGTATTATTAAGGTGCACCAAATAATCAAAAATAAAGGACATGCACCCAATTACAAATACAAGAATTTTATTTTAATGTCTCACAAATTTATTCATATATATTTATATATGGTATAAGGTAGGACCCTTAAAAGATGAACAATCTGCCAAAGTCCTATTCCCACTAATGTTGTTTAAAGAGGTTTCCATTGTAATCTAGGTAATTTTTCTAACTAATAATTTTTGATGCGAGCTCCGAGTCAGTTGAGATATACCTGAAACCAATAGAGAATCATGGTACGCACTTGATCTATGGAGCACCCTGTTTCAGTCAGGAAGTTTTAGTAGATCCACTGTATGTGTCAGAAAATAATGGATACCCTTTGGGATAATGTTGCAGCACCATTATTCATTGATGAAGAAACATACTTGGATTTGGTTGGCATCTACACAAAGGAAGATATATATGGTACTAGGTGTAAGTGGGTATAGTAAACTATAAAATGTAGCTAATGGGTCCACTGACAATCAGGACAAGTTTCTAAGAGGAACACATGAATAAAATGGGGACTTACCTTTGAGATTTGATCATGTCATTCCACAGACTGGATTGATGTAGAGTATTGTAAGTTACTATTTATGCATCAAAGGGTGGCCCATATTACATGGAACTATGAGGAAATCAAGACATGGAGATATATGCTCTAGGTTTCACTATTTTAGCATGCTTCTCTAATTTTAGACTCCGAAGGTCTCTCTACTTCTAAACAAGCCATTTCAAATTTATGAGAATGGCATAATTTTCTAGTACAACCTATCCATTATGGTATTGTTTAAACAAAGGTAGAGATAGCCCAGTATATCTCAAGCCAAAGATATGGTGATTGAGTATTTTGATCCTTTATCTTCATGTGTGATGCAACAAATACTTACTACAGCTCTCTCTTCCCTACAAGATTCAACATGAAATTTAGAAATATCATTATCTACACAATCTCTGACAATTGAAAGATAGGGTTATTAAGGTTAATGAGTTGGATTAAAAAATTATTCTTACCCAATTTCCATTAATTCACTTTGAGTCACATCCACCCATGATCTTCCACAATCTACTTTTCTTTGGCTAGATTATCACGAGATTTAGCTACCACTATAGCTCTTTTAGTCTCACATATGAGCATGCATTAACTTCCTTATTGTACCACTCCACTAATTCTTATAAATAATGTATAGGACTGGAGATTAGAAGGCTCATGTTGTTGACCATACTAATCCCTGATATTCTCATTTATAGTAGGGCTTGTATCTTCTATATGCACTTTCTCCTCATAGAAAATACATTGGCAATGCTCTAAAAGGATTTTAGACTATGGGTAGAAGAGAATCATAACTTTGGATTTTACAAGGGTTCAAACTCATGTTTGGATGAGTACATTTTATATTGAAGAATTCTAAGTGATGACAAGTCAATCAACTTATGTCTACCTTTTTTGTCATATGGTTCTTGCAGCAAGTTATCTCTGGGTAAGTGGAACTCCATGAGAAAGCTTGATGAATCTTTGGGATGAATCTTGGCAAGGGTACATCTGGATGTGGTTTCAGAAATGCATTCAAACTAAATAACTTTGGCTTTGAAAGTCCTCATCCACCTAGAGTCCCTCCAATTTGTAAAGGATTATGACCCTAACTATGCATTTAGGACATGTGACATCAGTAGTTGTTTCAATTCACATTTGTAACCATGCCCATAATGAGCACTAACATGACCAAGCATATTGCAGACTCCATCGAGAGGTCGACTATCATTTATGACCACATTTAGGAACCTGGATTTCTTTTCTTGGAGTAAATTCCGATAAAGGATTTGTCATGGCCAATATCATTTATTGTGATATCAACTTTTACCAAATCCTCTAAACAACTGATTTTGCAATTGTACAAGACCACCAGGATATTTTGTAGAGCTTTTGATCCCTGATAAAAAGGAAAAAGCTGTTAAAGCATACATATATTTATTGGAAAGAGGTTTGGCTGAAGTAGTCTTACCAATGTCCCCCAATGCTTTCCTATATTGGTTAAGAGTAATTGCTCTATCATACATATATTGTACATGAGCCTAATCATGTCCTTGAGCTTAGGACACATGATGAATGGATATCACAATTTATTTTGAACAGATCACATAGACTACAAACTTCATGAAATGTTAGAGTAAGTATTTATCTTAGCTCATTTTCACCTAGGTACTTTATTTACCTTTATTACATTTATCCTCACCCACTTATGTGTGTGGATATTTATTTTATTTATTTAGATATTAGGGGGATATTATCTAGTTGTTAGGTATAGTTCTTTCCTTGATCTATGGTATTGACTAGATCTTTGATGACTAGTTTTTTCCTTGATCTGTGGTCTTGACTAGTTATTTGACAACTAGTTCTTTCCTTGATTTATGGCTTGATCTATGACCTTGACTGGTTCTTAGATTGTTATTCCTTGCCTATATAAGCAAGGCCCATTCTCATTGTATTTCATTGAGTTCCATAATAATATATGATATTTTTGCTCATTTGTTTGCAAAGTTTTTATTAAATTTATTCTGGTGAATTTCTTTCATTTTATTGAGCTTGGTGTTTTATTATCATCTAAGTTCTTTGTTTCTTGGTACAATTTGATTATCATTCCTTTTAGAATGCTCGTTGTTAGGTGTTGTGTCTGTGTTGTTGTTATTGGTGTCCAGAAACATTAATTTCAAATGGAGTATTGAGTGCATGATGATTTCATTATTTTTCCTTGAGTGAGCATGAGGTTTCTAGTGGCATGGAGAAGTGGCATGATGAGTTGCATTGTTATAGAGGCATGATAACTAGGTGGGTATGCATGGTTCTTGGTGTATGGTCAAGAAAATAGGTTTTGAGAGTGTGTTCCAAAGATGGTGAGAGGTTTATAGGAGGTATAATATTATTAATATGATGTGGCATAGGTTTTAATGAGTATGTAATATCTTAACAAGCCAAGTTCATGAGAGTCTTGTGTTGAAACAAACCATTCTTGGCTTTGTCCAAAACCTAGTGGATGCATAACATGAAGTATAGAGTAGAGAAGGCCAAGGTAAGTTGGTGAAAGCATGTGGAAGGCATTGTGACATTATATGATAGGTGTAGAAGGAGAATAAATTCAAGTCTCAGATGTTTAGTGCATGATGAAGGTCCTTTTGACGTAAGTTCATGTAGACAACGTAAGTAGGTATGGAAAATTCATGGTTATTGGAGAGTTTCAGAGGTTAAATATTGGAAAGTATGAAGGATATTGCTACAGTGTTTGTGGGAAACATTTGAGGGAAGGAGGATTAAAAAAATCATTAATTTTTTTTTTAATCTCTACCAAGCTCCCAGAATTCTCATTTCCATCTTGAAGGTCATGTTTAGAGTGCTCATTTTCTCATTAAATATTTGCATAGGGACCTAATATTTTCACCATAGTTGAGGCATGTAACTAAGAGAATTTTTCAAGTGAGATGAAGTTAAATCATGTCATGTTCTTTATGAATGATTACTAAGAAGATAATGTGGTTTAAAAACTTTGTAAAATGTTAGGAAATAAGGGATAACATATATGGAACAATCCCACATAGAATCACATTATTAGAAACTAATATGTAGAAAGATATTACATATCTAAAATAAAAGTACAAAAAATAAAATAACACAACACAGAGACAATATTTAACGTGGTACACCCAATTTTTTATTACAAGCCACCTCTTCTCTTAATACAATACCAAGACTATTTGGATCTATACTCAAAAAACTCTCCTAAATTCACACTTGAACTCACACACATTTACAATGATATGCATACCTTATCAAAATCACAAAATAACATCAATAGGCAACTTCTTAAGAAATTTTACAATACTGTGGGTACCAAAACCATGGGCCAAAACCACCCCATAAACTATGGGCCTAATATCCTGCCCATATGAGAAGAGCAGGTTTCCTGAGATATCAGACATGTTTTTCGAGGCCAATTTTTTTATCAGGGGCTTCGCCACCAAACCCCCACTTGAGGCACAGCTTAGCCCCGAACCTTGATGAGAACATTGTGGAAATTATATAGTACTTTTAGTGTACAATCTTCAACACTTCCACACATTAAAACAAGCTCAACAACATAACAATCTCCCACTTGGAGACTGGTTTTCCTCTTAGCAAGCTTCTGAACCCTTCACTTTCATCCATGAAGACCAACCAAAGCTAAACACAACTTCATTTTCTCCCTTATGACCACCTTTTTCATCATTTCTATAGGATTCTGACTAGTATAAATCTTCTCCAGCTTCAACCTCTCTTCCTCCAAATATGTCCTAATGAAATGGTACCTTAACTATATATGCTTCATCCTAGAGTAGAAAGCAAAGTTCTTAGCTAGATGTATAGCACTCTGAATATCACTATGAAGCTTCCCTTCCACCTGATTATGCCCCAACTCCTAAAGTAATTGTTGTAACAAAATCATTTCTTTGCTTTCTTGTGGCAGCAATATATTCAGCCTTCATGGTTCACATTGCCACAAGATTTTTTAGTCATGAAATCCATCTCACCGTTGTCCCACGTACAGTTAAAATATAACCTGTTGTGATCCTCTTGTTGTCTACATCTCCATCCATATCTGAATCTACATAACCATGCAAAGTGGTGTCTAATCCAATGTAGCACAAAATAGTCCCCATGGTCCCTCTCAAGTACTGAAGGATCCAATTTACTAGTTGTCAGTGATATTTACCTAGATCACTCATAAATCTACTTACAACTCCCACTACATGGGAAATATCAGGCCTAGTGCACACCATGGCTTACATCAAACTTCAAATCACTAATGAGTAAGGTACCTTGGACATCTAGTTTCTCTCCTGCTCTGGATTCAGACACATCTCCTTTGATAACTTGAAATGTCTTTGTTATATCTGAATCACAACAACCTATGGTTTGCACAAGTGTGGTCAAACAAGGTACATGTCTTAATGTGCAAAGATAACTCAAGCCACCTCCTAGACCAACTCAAGTGTCGGTTGTAACAGCCCATGTGCAAGAGAATAATGTGCAAGGCAAGGGGCAGCAGAGAGATAGTTCATCTCCATTCAACATCATTGAGAAAATGAAGAAAAAAATGTAAACATCTCAATGTGGGAGTCATTAGCTATCTCAGGGAAAAGAAACCTATCAAAAATTGTTATGGCTAATTGGTCAGCATCAAATCAGCTACCCAATCAATAAGAAAAGGTGCTTACTAATGCAGCTCAGTAGGGAGGGAATCAAGGGGATCACCAAGGTAAAAATTTGAAGCCACCACCATTCTATATCTCATTGATCTTAGGAGATAAATTGGTACATAATTGCATGATTGATTATAGAGTAAGTAGCTCATTCATGCCAAAGAAAATAGTTGATCAGTTGGGTCTTCAATATGAAGTCATCTCTAAAGGTGTGGTGCAACTGGATGGGATAACAGTAACAATAGTTTGAGTAATAAGATATTTGAGCCTCACATTACATGCATGTCCTAACGTGACTGTCTTGTAAGATGTGTCAGTCATAGACTTGCCACCACTCTTTGCATTTTGTTTGTCAAGAGACTTCACTGCTAAAATTGGAGGCTATTTTTCTACTAATTGGTCACACATGTTGTTTAGAACAAGGTATGGAGCTAAGGATACAATCAGATATGAGCCTATTGCAAAATTACATATTGAGCCTCACACACCGAATCCAATCAATTCAAACTATTCAAAATTTGATCAAGAAGATTATCCAAGAATCCATGAAACAAATACCAAAGTTGGATGCATTCTGGACCTGAATCTTGATGAATGGGGGAACAAAAGGCATGCATTTGATCCCTACAAGTAAATTGAAGAAGATGAGTTAGGATTCTATTATTTGCATGAAGAGAATCTGCCTCTTCCTAGCATCACCAGGCCAGACTAAAAATATGATAATGAGGTATGGCAGTTATTCTTTGATGGCTCAAGGAGTAGACAAGGTGCTGGAGGAGGAGATATACTCGTTTCACCACAAGGTATAAAATATTACTCAGCTTTTTGTTTCTAGTTTTCTTTCTCAAACAACACAATTGAGTATGAATCCTTAATCCATAGATTGCATTGGGAAAGAAAGAGAGGTATAAAAAAATTGCAAGTATTTGGTGATAGCGAGATGATAGTGAACCAAGTCAGAGGAAAATATTCTACCAAGAATTATCTATTGAATAACTACAAGAATTGGGTATGGGATCTCATTGAAGATTTCGAAGCTCTTAGCATCAATTCCATCCCAAGGAATAAGAATGAAGTAGTAGACAGACTGGCAGTAATCAGGGCAACATTTGATGTCATAGAAAGTATCAATTATGAGAAATATCAGCCCCATATCAAATTGGTTACGAGACCAGATGTTCCAGATAATAATATAAAATGGAAATTTTTTGAGAATGATAAAAAAATTGTCAATTTTCTACAAGAGGAAGTTGAATTCTCCACCAGAAACCAAGACAAGTTGGAACAACACTATGGTGACTAAGTGGTACAGCTGAGAATGAATAAATTACCAAAAGGTCTTGTAACCTTGGATTCAATCTTCAACCCAAATGATCAGTTCTGGAAGGAGAAGGAAAAAATTTAGGTAAAGGGTGAAGATTCAAAGCCCATTTCAATAGATGAAGGAAAACACTCCAAATTAGCAAAGTAAGTAGACTGAAAGAGAGATATGATTTCATTCATACTTTGCCAAGAATTCCTAGATGTTTTTACATGGACTTATAAGGATTTAAGAGGTTTCAACCCAAAGTTGGCACAACATACTATTGAGCTGGATCCAGAATCCAAGCCTATCAGACAGAAGAAAAGGCCAGTGAATCCTCACATTGAACCTCTCATGAGGAAAGAGTTGAACAAACTGATTAAAGCTAGCATTAGCTTCCCCATCAAACATTCAAGTTGGGTTACAAACTTGGTGTTGGTGAGGAAGAGAAATGGAGAAATCAGACTGTGTGTAGATTTCCATGATCTGAATAGAGCATCAATCAAAGATCATTACCCCCTTCCATTAATGGAACAAATTTTGCAAGTGGTAGCTGGTTCCGAAATTTTTTCACTATGAGACGGCTACTCAAGCTATAATTAGATAATGGTGAAAGAAGAAGATCAGTTCAAGAAAACCTTCACCAAAAAATGGAGCACATATGCTTACAAGAAGATTTCATTTGGATTATCAAATGTCTGGAGCCACCATTTCAGTCGAGGAAATGGATATGGCATTCAAGGGCTTAATCAACAAGATAGTGCTGATGTATCTAGATGATATCACCATCTTCTCAAAGAATGAAATAGACCACCTCTTTCACCTCAGGTAAGTATTTCAAAGGTTTAGAAGGTTTGGAGTGTCATTGAATCCAAAAAAGTGTGTATTCTTAGCACACGAAGGAAATTTTTTTGGCTACATTGTCTCAAGAGAAGGGTTAACAATTAATCCTAAAAGAGTTGAGGCCATCTAAACACTTCCATTGCCACACCATAAGAAATCTCTCCAAACCTTCTTGGGAAGGATAAAATTTATCCACAGATTTGTACCTAATTTTTCCACTCTTGTGAATCCTTTAACAATGATGTTGAGGAAGAGTCTTGCATTCAAATGGAAAATGGAAGGCAAAGAGAGTTTTGAGGCTATCAAGCATGCAATATCACAAGCTCCAACTCTTATCAACCCAGACTTTTCAAAGGACTTCATGTTGTATGATTTTGGAGGATTAGACACAATCTCAACTATCTTGGTGCAGTTGAATAAAGAAGGTTCAGAACAGCCCATAGCATTCTTCAGTCAAATCCTGGAAGATTACGAAGTAAATTATTCTTTCATTAAAAAGAACTTCCTTCCTATCATTAGGAGTTTGAAGAAAACACACTTGGTCTCTGAACAATAAGATTCAACTACTAGTGTCTCATGCTTGGTGTCAAGGATTTTCTCCTAAACAAGGATTTGAATGAGAAGAGAGTGCAGGTTGGATCACTCATGTAATGGAGTATGATATTGAAATCAAAGTGACCAAGCTGGTTCCATGTAAAGGTTTGTGTGAGAACCTTTCTTCCAAAAAACAAGTTGAGTCAACAGATGAAGAAGAGGTTGTCCTATTACTGCAAAATGATCAAGAACAACTAACTAATGATGCACCCATTCCATGTTAGACTCGTGACTTGATAAATTATCTCTAAACAGGTTTATGCCATCCAGAAATGAGCAAAGCAAAGATAAGGTACTTTATATTACAGGCCATTCCGTATGTGCTTATTGATGATGTCTTGTTCAAGAAATACATCAATGGTGTTCTATTGAGATGCATTGGAACAGGTCAAGTTGAGAAGATATTACATGAATTCCATGACAGAGAAGCAAGAGGCCACTTTTCTCCATGAGTAACAACTCTCAAAATCATGAAGGCTGGTTACTATTGGCCTACGATGTTTAGTGATTGCTACTCATGGATCAAAAAATGCAAGAATGTGCATTCTTCACAGGGAAGGAAAGGTTAGCAGCCCTGCCTCTTCATCCAATTTCAGTAGATCAACCATTCATGCAATGGGGATTGGACTTCATTGGAGTGATCAATCCTAAATTCAAGTCAAAGGTCACAAGTGGATACTTACAGGAAATAGACTATTTCACCAAGTGGGCCAAAGCAGTGGCACTCAAAGGAGGCAAATGAATCCAACATCTTGAACTTTTATGAAGGGATAGTCACAAGGTTTGGATTCCCTACCACTATCATATTAGATAATGCATTAGCATTCCTTGGTTCTAAGATCACTGAATGGGGTATTAAGAATGGTGTATATTTGAGCACCTCTTCAAACTATTACCCCCAGGGTAATGGCCAAGAAGAGTCCACGAAACAAGAACTTACTAAGAATCATCAGAAGGAATCTTGATGAAAATCAAAGAACTTGGCATACAAAGCTCAAATCATCTCTATGGGATGATAGAATCACGCCTAAGAGGTCTACATGAAACTCTCCATACAAGCTTGTATACGAAAAGAAGCACTACTTCCTATATCACTTGAGTTTCCAGAATTGGAACTCATGAAATAGTTGGAACTAGATGAGGTTGAGCCTATGGAAATTAGGAATAAAGAGATGATGAAATTAGAAGAAGCAAGAGAACATACAGTGTAGACCATGGAGAAAGATCAAACATTGATCAAGAAGATGATTTGACAAGAAAGCTAAGAGAACAAGACTCCAAGTTGGAGATTTGGTGAAAGTGGGATGTTGAATTATGTGCAAACCCAGGAAAGCATTCCAAATTTGATGCCATATGGAGTGGTCCATACACAATAAATGAATGCAAAGTTAGAAATTCCATCTGACTGCCTAAGATGGATGGTGAAGAATTGTAGATTCCAGTAAATGGAATCTATCTCAAACATTGCTACTAGAAAAGAATTTCTCACCCTTGTACATATTAGTCTAGGATTTCCAATTCCTCTAAGTGCTTGTGCACATTGTTGTTGCTAGTTAGAATAGGTTTCATTTCCCTAAGTGTTCAGCACATGCTCTATTTTTTGCTTCCAGTACATCCTTGTTTACATTCATCAAGCTTCTAGAAGGTGAAGGGATTGTAATAGGGAAAAATCACATTTATGGGAAACAATTGCAAATTTTAAAGGAAAACAAATGTAGAGCAACTAATATCAGGTTTCAAGATTCATAGATCCATTTTAGCCAGATGGATGAAAGTTGTAGGAAGGGTGAGATCTGGTTTTCAAGATAATTTTCTACTCTCACAAACCTCATTATTTTCAATATTCTCTTATGAAAACTGAGAGTGTCGGGCTATAGAGCAGGTTCAGGATCACCAGGTTGCAAGTGTTTCAATGACTCAAGGATGTAATTCTCAAGTACAATTGAAATTAGTATCAAGATTTCATTCATAACTCCATGCCCAATCGATACTTCAAGGAAACCGGTCTTTCATACTTCATAGAAGGCAGGTGATCCCGCGTGTCAAAATTGTTATCCAAAATTCACCCCTCAAGGTAATTTGGATAACCTGCATGACCTTGCAGCAAGCAGAAAATGAGTGATCGAGGCGATAAAAATCATATTTTGGGATCCATTTGGCTAAACTTTTAACCCCCCTTATCCAAGAAAACATTGCAGAGGAGTTTAGGAAAAAAGAAGCTCTGAAAAAATTCAAAAAAGGCTTGAGATAGTGTTAAGAGGTAGGCCCAAGAAAATAAATTTGTCCCAAACTAGGAGACAGGGGACGCACAAAGCTCTAAAATTCAGAGGTTAAACACCCACATGAAAAGGTAGGTCAAAACTAAAATCAGAGTTTCAGAGTCTTGAGAGCTCATGGTGACATAGTGCCATACGGAGGGAGAAATTTGTGAAACCCAAAGTTTGAATTTTGTACTTTGGGACATTTGGGAGTTTGAAGTTGGCAGCAAGGTCAAGAAGATAATCTAACCCTGAAACCGGGATGTTGAGGGGATGTCAAAACCTAAAACCTGTGAAATCTTGAAACTTAAACCCATGGGACAAAAGTCCTAAAACCCAAACCCCCGATTCCCCTGAAATCTTGAAACTTGAAACCCCTGAAATTTTCCCAAAACCAACAAGGAACGTTCGGACACCGAAGGACCTGAAAACCGAAATGAAATCCTCGAAACCTGCAAATTCCTGAAAAGTGAAAAGGTCTGAAACTTCAAACGGCCATAATTTTTGACTTTGAGCTTTTGATTTTCAGAAATTTGAAGCTTTAGTGTGAATAGAGCAAAACTTGAGTCCTCTAACCCAAAAAAATTTTAGACTTCAGGGTATCAGAGTTTTGGAGGTTTCACGAACTATGAGTAAAGGAAACATAACCTGAAGTCAATTAAATCAAAACTCCCAAAATGACAGAAATCCTGGTAAACCCAAAATAGTTGCCCGCACTCAGAAGGCCATAACAAGTTCATTTCTCAAAAAAACATATCCAAAATTTAGTACCGTTGGCATCATGGTTCAGATGGCCATGCAAATTTTGACTGGAAGCTCAAATTTGCACAAGATTAGACTTTTTGTAGAAAACGTGCCTCAATTCCTCTCAATTTTTATTTGGTAGTTGAGTGCATTTAATGAAGCATGGGCTAACATATTCCATTTTAGAGGTTATGGGACAGTATGGGGGCCTTTTTCCACCTACCAAAATGATGAGGTATGGGTTTCATTTCTTCTCCAAGTAAGGTTGAAGTACATGGAGGAATGGGTTTTACAGTGGCACCTCATCATCTATTATAGGAGATTTATAAATTGCATTTTTGGGCTGGTTAAAGAAAGATTTAGACTTATTCTCTCTCCCTTCTCTCATTCTTCCTATATATTGTAAGGAGGGGCTGTTGGTGCTCAAAATAGTCTCCCCATTTTGCCTTTGAAAATCCATTGATTTACAGCCTCTGTCACATTTTATTCCCCCGTGTTGTGCCTGGGAAGTCTCTACTTTCCTTTGTTGCCATAATTAATCTTTCCTTGGGCTGAAGATCATGTATGGATCTATATTTGTGTCCTTGTTTCTCTATTTCTCCGAAGAGGTCTGAAATTTGGGTCTCCCATCCTCTATTCATTCAAAAACTCAGGCTTTCCCGTTCTTTCCATTTTTTACAGTCGGATTTGTGCCCTTGTCATTTTTCCCCAAATACTTGATGAAAAATGAATGGATGTAGCTATGAAGAGTGTATTTGAGCCTTGCAACATTTCTAAATCCTCTGTCCTTGGAAAAAACTTCATCCCCAGGCTCAAATGGTCATTTTTCTGCATTTTACGGTTTGACGGGCGTTTCCCCCAGTCAAATTTGCATCCTTGCATTCGGCATTCATGTGGCTTCTTTTGGTTGGTTGGGGGAAGGTGGGAAAATGCTTTAACTTATCAATTTTTAAAAATTTTCAACTTAAAGGGATTTTGGTCCCGTGGCTCTGCTCATTTCTGATTGGTTCTTTTGGTGCTTACGGGCTTCTTCTAATTGGATGGGGTGTGGCGTGGTTTGTTTTTGAACTTGTTCCTTTTGGATACTTCGGTAAAAGGATTGAACTCACCCCGCAGCCCTGTCAGTTCTGATTAAAGAAAATTTTAAGTGGCAGGGAAAAAGTCTTACTTTGACCCCAGAGGAGGACACATGGCAAAGCTAATGGCCAAGATGACGGGGAGGCCTCAGAGGTAAGTTGAATTTTTCTTCCCTTTTGGAAAAATGGAATAAAATTCTAAAATGGAAGCACGCCCCCTGAGCATTTTGAAACCTTCAAACCAAATTTTTGAAGTTGCGCCATAATGACACGTGGCGAGCCCACGCTCATTCAAGTTCTCAAATTTTGGGGACCATCTCAAGATGCACCATTGTGACACATGGAGTTTGAAAAGTCAAAGGGGTGGGGAAGCGGACCATTGGGGGAAACTTTTTTTTTCCTCTTTTTCATCAAAAGGTTAAAATCTCAAAATGGCCCGCAAGCCCAACAAAAGGAGGTCAAGGTTTGGCTTTGAAAATGTCAAAAGGGGGGGAGGGACCATTGGGGGTAACTTGGTTTTTTTCCCCTTGATATTCAAAAGACTAAAATCATCAAAATGGCCCACAAGCCCGATAGAGAAAAGGTCAAAACTTGCTCCAGTCAATGGCGGAGGTGCAGACCCTCGGAGGAAATTTGGAAAATTTTCCTTTTAGGAGAAAAGAGTTAAAAGTAAAAAGGAAGCATGGTTCCACTGGGACCCACATTGGGACACATGTCAGGCCCATTTTTCAAGGGCAGAGCTGTGGGGAAAACTTGGAAAATTTTCCCTTTTCCAAAAAGGAGGTGAAATAGCAGAAATTGGCCATGGGACCCACCTTGGGACATGTGTTAGGCTCATTTCTCAAGGGCAGAGGCATGGAGCAAAATGTGAAAATTTTACATTTTTCCAAAAGTTGTAAAAAGTCAAAGAAGAACCCCCGGCCCATCTTAAAATGAATCTTCCACGTGGATGGCCCAAATTCAAAGTAAAGATCAATGACAACTGTGAGTCTGAATCTGATTTTCCCCCCATTTTACTGAAACACTCCTAGAAGTGTGAGTCTTCATGATTTCTTGGTATTTCCTACATGCCAAATAGAGAGGAGAGTTAATTTTGATATCTAAGTTTGGTGGAGGAGATCTGGAGATGTCTTTCACCATTAAAATGGTCTGACTCTCAAGCTCGATATGATTTTCCATTTTTCTTCTCCCGAGCACACAAGGAACCAAATTTGATAGATTAGGGGTGGAAGTGGTTGGCGAGTTGAAGAAAGAGTGATCTACCAGAAGGAGGAGTTGAATGTGGGAGATATTCGAAGAGATTTTCCCCCTGAGCACCTGGCAACTTTTTGCAGATCTGATTCTAGAAATCATGATCGTGATCATGGTGAGCACTGGTAGCACTCAATGTCATGATTTTTGGGGGAAAAGGGGCTCTTTTGTAAATGTTATAAATGGCACAAATTTTTCATGCAAATGGTTGGAGGTTGGAGTGTTAGAGGTCGAAGAAAATTCCCAAGAGGAAAATTTGACAAAGCCTATCTTTTGAGAAGCCATCTGAGAAACCTGTATATCTCTTTTGTATTAAGTTTGATCATGTCAAGGTGGTTGCAAGTGTACAACCATTGAAAAGCTCTGAGATTGTTCTAGAAACTTTCCCCTGCTGATAAATTTAATCAAACTCGAGTTATTCTGTGTTGATCTTGAGCAAAATGTGTTTGTTTCATTTCTGAATGTCTGCAAATAGTTTTTCTTGTTCCTATTGCAATCTTGTATCAAAATCTATCTTAATCACATGGGTCTCAATCCTTGTGATAGTTTAGTGGCATCTGCAATTTCATTTCCTGGAAGAGCTTTCATCTGGGAATGAAATAAATGATTTAAAATCACTTTTCTTTCATTTGTTGACAGAGATTGTCTGTAAGCCTCTGGGTGTACCTCAGGCATGATTGGGTTTGGATCTCAATACTTTGTTGGGTTTTCTAACTCGAGCCTTCATGTTAAAATCTCATAGATTGTGCAAAAAGGTGCTAACTTGGGCCTCCATTGAAGCACATATTCTGGTTAAAGGAACATTTTAGCTATTCTGAAGCATTCTGTTGTCTAGACTTTCCATTTTGTAAGAGTTCTCAGAGATTTGGAAAATCAAGTTCATTCTGCCTCACCTCCCACCAAAAATTCATTTAAAACAACTAATCCTACCCATACTACCCCTGTTTTTCCTGTGTGTGCACAAAAGCATAATTTCCATTACCAAAGCATGCAGAAACAATCAGGATTTCAAATGTCTTTAGTAGCCTGAACCTTGCCTAGAAAATATCTCCACTATCTAGAGTGACAACTCGTGAGAGTTAGATTTTGTTGCATTGATCATATTTTCTCCAAGGTCTCCTTAACAACTTCATTAGGAAGGATATCTCCATCTCCTCCATAAACAACAGGCTACAAAAGGGTCCTCTTACCTTGGTTGAAAGGCACAACCTAAAATAGTGAGGATAGATCAAATCCTCTTAAGGTGCTACCCACTCCTTTTCAAATCCTGAGTGCTAAAAAGTTAGATAGATTGCTTCCCCAGCTACAAAATGACATACATAATCATCTATCTACCTCTGAGTGTCCTGTTAAATCCATGATGTTGCTCAGCCTTTGAAGGAGATTAAATTTGGGTACCAACACGCTTCTGGCACCGTTGCCAGGGACTTATTTGAGTTGCTGAGACTATTTGCTGATTTACTGCCAGTTCATATCTATTTATCCCACAACAACACTTAGTGCATTTGCACAGGGACATAAGACTAATATAGTTCATACTCAAACCCTGGTGATTGTGTTCTTGATGAGTAAATGTTTGCAAACCAGTCTCTACAAGTTTTTTACTAGTATTCACTGATAAATTTTGGTAAAGGGAAGTAAGATCTTTCATTTCCAGTTTCTAGTGCTGACAGACATTTGACAGATCATATTTTAGTGCATTTACACAACTAAGGTGGAAATCCTTAGTGGCAACTCCCTGTTGATCTGATTCTTGATGAGTACCAGTGTCTTAACCTCTGTCAAGTGAGATTTGTTACCAATATTTGCAAAGCTGGAAGGAAGAAGATCTTTCTTTGCTAGGGATCCTGCTAGGACATTATTTCTAGAGCTAGGAAAAGTAAATCAGAAGGAAGAAAATCCTGGAGAGTTGTGGGAGATCAGCAGACAAGAAGAGGGATCTCCATTGATGAAAGTGATCAGCCTATTATTGAAGACTGCAATTCAAGTGCTTCTGAATCAGGTAGCCTCTTTGTGGAATTGAATTCTCCAACTGGAGAGGGGCCTTCATTTGATTTTGAAAGTTTTCTTCTCATTCTGCACCTATCTTTTCAGAAGTTGATAGGGATTTCCAAGAAACAAGGCCTTTAGGGGGTATCCATTTTGAAAGTTATACTCCTGTGTTCCAAGGACCCTCTGCCCCTTATCAGTTTGTTTCTCCTCCAAGGTCACCTCCTCAAAACAATATGGCCCAGCCCCCACCCAGACCTCCATTTGTTGTAAACACTTTTGGTCCTATAAATTTTGTGGGAATGGCTGGTTATCCAAATGCAGTTCCTCAAGATGTAAGGAACAGACTACCAAAGTTCCAAGGAAACAACACTATAACTGGTGATCAACACCTAAAGCTTTTTATCAATATGATGGAAGATTTTGAGATTGAACATGAAGATGTATATATCAAGTTGTTTATCCATACTTTGGAAGAGGATGCAAGGGACTGGTATAAAGCTTTTCCAGATAACTCTATTGATTCTTGGACTAGAGATGAGCAATGCATTTAGATTGCAGTATGGTGATAGAACTGACCCTAGGTTTCTTTTGACAGAATTTGAAAACATCAAAAAGAATCCTAATGAGTCAGTACATGATTTCAACACAAGGTTTAATAAGACCTTGAGGAGATTTCCTGTTAGGATAAGGCCATGTGATGAATCATGTTTGATCAAATATTCAGATGCATTTGATAAAAAGGTTGCTTACTACTTGAGGGACAAAAACCCTACTAATTTGAGGCAGGCCTTCACTATGGCTTTGCAAATTGAAAACAATATCAAGGCAATTGGAAAACCTCCAAAGAGGGATGGTGTGAAGCTGATTAACCCAGAAAAACCTCAAACAAGTAAAGCTGCTGATTTGGAGGAAGTTGTGAAGACTTTGGCAGGGGCTGTCAAAGAAATTTCCTACAAACTAGCCCGGGATGAGAAAGGAATTGGGCAGAGCTCACAAGGTCAACACAAGCAACAAATCCAAGACAGGTTCACAAACCACCAAAGACCTGATGACAGAGGCAAGGGACCTGTTGGATTTGGAAATAGGCAGCCCCAAGGTAGGGAAAATAGAATGGTGCCTGATCCTTTGGCTGCCAGAGTTGTTGTTGTGGAGGAGACAAATGTCATTGATTGGTGTGACAGATGTTTCATGCCCCATGCTCCTTGTGAAGAAGATCAACAAGAAGAAGAAGCTGATGATGATAATGATAATGATGTCTGCATGATGGGTTGTTCCACGAGCTCACAACAAGGGGCAACTTCAACTGAGGTGATAAGTTCCCAGACTGCTGCCACTTTTTGGGACTGCATTCATAGGGTACCTATTCTTCCTCCCTCTCATACTTTAGAAGTAGATACTGTGCAAGATTTTTGAATTTCCCAATACTGACTTTGAATATTTAAGGGCTCTAATGACAAAGAATTATGATGGAGGAATCCCATCTGAGGAAGATAGACAGTTACTGATGAATGTTGTTGTTGCTCAAGAAAATGAATATAACACAAGAAGTAAGGTTGTCAAAGGGACAGGGCCTCAAGCCAAGCCAAAATCTCCCTTACTTTCAAACATTCCTAAAGAGGCTCCTAAGAAAGATGCATCTGCCAAATGCCCTGCAGCTCCAAACAAAAATCATACCCCTCCTCATGCCCAAGTTGTCAAAAATCTTGTACCACCTAGTGAGTGTGTTAGCTTTCCTTCTAATACTGCCTTGCCAAAGAATGTCCCATATGATATTGCCCAAGTTTTAAGTCAAATCAAAGTCTCTGTTCCAATTATTTGAGTTGCTTAGGATTCCTGAGCACAAAAAGAGAGCATTCGAATACTTGGGGTTGAAAGAAGAGAAGACTGCCCTAGGCAGAAATGTAAACATTGTGGAGACTCCTCCAATCATTGAAGAGTTAGAGACACCACCAGCATTGGAGGAATTAGGTGAACCACCTGAGGTCTATTTGGGGACATCCTTGGTGGATTCTTAGCTGAATGTGGATCCATTCTTCACCACTTTGATCATTAAGGAAAGACTACTCCACAACTGCATGTTTGACTCAGGGGCATCATGCAATGTCATGCCTCTGGAAGTCATGAATGAGCTGAATATCAAAGTAACAACAGCATATGGGAAGTGCACTACCATGGACTCCAGAGAAGTGCCAGTAGTGGGATGTGTGAAGGGTTTGGTGGTACAACTTGCAGCTTACCCAGGTAAAAATTTAAAACTTGATGTTGTCATTGTTGACTTCCCATCCAAGTGGGGCATGCTATTGTCTAGAAAATGGGCTGCAAGTGTTGGTGGGAGTGTCCAAATGGACATGTCCTATGCCACCATCCCAATTGAGGGCAGCCTTGTCAGGTTGTATGGGGAAAAGAAGATGTTGCACCTTATTGAAGATCCCAACAATGCATCCTACGAAGTATTGTACACAAATGTTGATGCTGATAACTTTGTAGGATTTGCTGATGGAAAGGAGCACAAGATTGAGGAATGCAGGTGTCTTGAACAAGTGGGCTCTCCTTGGACTCTATTGTTTGATGGAGCTTGCTCCAAGTTTGGGAATGGTGTTGGTGTTGTTCTGCTTTCTCCAGGTCAGGAAAAATTTGTTTTTTCCTTCAAACTCAACTTTGAGTGCACTAACAACATTGCTGAGTATGAGGCACTATTGTTGGGTTTAAGAATTTCTTGGAAATATGGTGTCAAAGACATCATTGTCAAAGGAGACTCAGAATTAATTGTAAAACAAGTCAGAAAACTGTATGCCACAAAAAATCAGTGAATGAAACAATACAAGCATGCAGTTTGGGATTTCATTGAGATGTTTGATTCATTCAACATTGTGCATCATGATAGGAAGTTCAATGACTTGGTAGAAAAACTTGCAGTGTTGGGGTCTCATTTTGACAATTGTGCAATGTCCCCATATTGTGAATATGATGTTGAGGTATTGACAAGACCCTCTGTCCCTGACAACATTAAACATTGGCAGGTTTTTGATGATGATGCTCAGATCAGAAGATTTCTGTAGAACAAGGGAGAGTTTGTTGATCAAAGTATTGATTGGGAGCCAATGGTATGTGTGACAGAGGGGAAGGAAACCTTGTTTGGCAAGGGCATCATCCAGCTAAAGACTAATACCATTCCTAGAGGGTTGGTTGCTCTTGAATCAAATTTTGATAATGTTGATTGCATTATTAATAGACATATGGAAGCCTCGAGGGATGTTGAGGAGCATGATCTTGGTACAAAGGAGAAACCAAGGAAAATTTGGTTAGGCAGCAATCTCAGCAAAGAGGAGAAGCAGTCATACATCCAATTGTTGAAGAAATACCAAGATTGCATGGCTTGGACCTATTCTGAATTAAAAGCATACAGAGAGGACCTGTTTCAACATGAGATTCCCTTGGAGTCTAATGCAAATCCATTCAGGAGAAACAAAGGCCATCAATCCACTCTTATCTCTCAAAATGCAAGAGAACTGAAGAAGCTAAGAGATGGAGGGATTATTCAGCCCACAAGGTATTCTTCTTGGGTTACAAACCTAGTACCAGTTAGAAAGAAGAATGGTGATATCAGGTTGTGTGTAGATTTCAGGAATCTAAATAGAGCATCAATGAAGGATAATTATCCTTTACCAAATATGGAAAACATGCTGCAGTTAGTGACTGGTTCTGAATTTCTCTCCACCCTAGATGGTTTCTCTGGTTATAACCAAGTTGTGGTGAAGGAATCAGAAAGGATCAAGACAACCTTTACTACTCCTTGGGGAACATATGTGTATGTTAGGATGCCCTTTGGTTTGATGAATGTTGGAGCCACCTTTCAAAGAGAAATGGATGTTGCTTTTTCTGGTTACATCAATGAGTTTATTGTTGTTTATCAAGATGATGTGACTGTATTTTCCAGGAAGAGAAGTGATCACCTGCTGCACTTGGAGAAGATGCTGATAAGATGTAGAGAATATGGCATCTCACTCAATCCAAAGAAGTGCCATTTTGGAGTGCAGAAGGAAAAGTTTCTTGGTCACATTGTGTCACAAGAAGGGGTGATGATTGATCTAGAAAGGGTAGAGGCCATCAGCAAGGTCCCAATTCCAAGAACCAAGAAAGGAATTCAGTCCTTCTTTGGGTAGATAAACTTCATCAGGAGATTCATATCAAACTTTGCTGAGTTGACCATTCCAATCACTTCCATGTTAAAGAAGGACCAGGTCATCAAGTGGGAGGAGGCTGCCATCCAAGATTTCAATGGGATTAAAGAGGCACTAAAGCATGCACCTGTTCTGGCAGCTCCAGACTATAAGAAGCCTTTCCAACTATTTTCCTTTGCTTCAGAGAACACTGTTGCTTTTGTCCTACTGCAGAAGGATGATGAAGGGGCTGAGAGGCCAATTTCCTTTTTCAGTAAGGCCTTGTAAGGGGCTGAGCTGAGGTACACTATTATGGAGAAACAAGCATTTTCCTTGGTAAAAGCAACAAAGGTTTTCAGGCCTTACATTTTGAGTTCTAAGATTGTTTCTTATGTTCCCCACACCATGGTGAAAGACATTTTATCAGAGATGGAAGTCTCAAGAAAAAGGTGCAGGTGGGTGAACAAGTTGCAAGAATATGATATGGATATCCAAACCACAAAGTTGGTGAGAGGTTTGGGCTTGGCTAAGCTTATGGCTGAGAGAAACTTGCAAACTATTGAGGTAAATGAGGTAGAAGAAGAAAGGGTAGGTGTTTTTGAAAAATTGATGAGTTCTGAGTGGTACAAAGATGTAATTTTTTATCTCAGACATCTAAACTGCCCTGAGTATTTAAGTAAGAACCAGAAAAGAGCCCTTAAGTTGGCTTCCCAGAAATATGTCATTACTGATTATGGGTTAGCTTGGAAGAACCCAGAAGGAGTCCTCTTAAGGTGCATTACTGAAGAAGAAGCCCCCAAGATAATCAATGATCTCCATGGAGGAGTTTGTGGGGGGAATTTTGCTGCAAGAGTCACAACACACAAGATCCTGAGGGCTGGTTATTGGTGGCCAACTCTCTTCAAGGATACAACCTTGTTGGTTAGAAGATGTGAGAGTTGTCAGTGCTTCTCTGGAAGACTGAAAGCTTCAGGCTCCCTTCCTTTGCAGCCTGTATCAATTGAAGCTCCATTCAAGCAATGGGGAATGGATTTCATTGGTGAGATTTCAGACCCTTCAAGTGCTGGCCATAAGTGGATTCTTGTAGCCACTGATTACTTTACTAAATGGGTGGAGGCAATCCCCACCAAGAAGGAAACATACCAAATTGTCATGGACTTTCTGTTGAACCATATCATCTGCAGGTTTGGGGTGCCAGTCAAGATTGTTGCTGACAATGCCATGAGTTTCAGAGCTAAACCTCTGGTGGCAATGTGCAAAGAGTATGGGATCAACTTGACATATGCCTCTAATTACAATCCCCAAGGAAATGGACAAGCTGAGTCTAGTAATAAAAACTTGCTGAAGATTATCAGAAGAACCTTGGAGCTGAACAAGAGGAAATGGGGTGAACAGTTGAAGTTTGTTGTTTGGGATGATAGAATCACTGTCAAGAGAGTTACTGGAAAGAGTCCATTTGAGTTGGTATATGGGACTCAGGCCCTGCTGCCCCTTCATATGCAACTATCTTCATATCAGTTCATTCAACAACTGGAGGATCAAGAGGTAAGTCCTTATGATGCTCACATTAACCAGATTGTTGAACTTGATGAAGAAAGGAGGGCATCCCACCAGAGGCATGTAAAGTTCAGAGAAAAGCTGAAGAAGTTATTTGACAAGAAGGTCACTCCCAGAGCTTTCAATATTGGAGATCTTGTGCTGCTATGGGATAGTAGGCATGAAGATAAGGGAAAGCATGGAAAATTTGACTCATTATGGATGGGCCCTTACTCCATTGATATTAGGATTGGTGAACACACCTTCTTCTTGAAGGATTTGGATGGTGATTTTCTTGAATTTCCTGTTAATGGTAGGCATTTGAAGCATTTCTTGGATTGATTCCCTAGAATCAAGGTAAACATATTTTGTACAGTGTATAGTTTGCTTGTTTGTTTCCTATTTTTTGTGTTTTTGCTCGTTCTGGTCCTTGGTGACCTGTTTTTGTTGGTTTCTCTGTTTCATTTTTTGGGAGATGGTTCTATTTCTCTTCTCTACAAGCTGACTTTGTTGCCCAATGGATATTTTGGAACTTGGTCTACTGTTGTTCTTGTGGCACTCACAGGGAATGCCCATCCCCGAGTCAGAGCTAATGTTGGTGCTCAAAATAGTCTCACCCCATTTTTCCTTTGAAAATCCATTGATTTACGGCCTCTGTCACATTTTATCCCCCCGTGTTGTGCCTGGGAAGTCTCTACTTTCCTTTGTTTCCATAATTAATCTTTCCTTGGGCCGAAGATCACATATGGATCTATATTTGTGTCCTTGTTTCTCTGTTTCTCCGAAGAGGTCTAAAATTTGGGTCTCCCATCCTCTATTCATTCAAAAACTCAGGCTTTCCCATTCTTTCCATTTTTTACAGTCAGGATTTGCTGCCCTTGTCATTTTTCCCCAAATACTTGATGAAAAATGAATGGATGTAGCTATGAAGAGTGTATTTGAGCCTTGCAACATTTCTAAATCCTCTTCCTTGGAAAAAACTTCATCCCCAGGGCTCAAATGGTTGTTTTTCTACATTTTACGGTTTGATGGGCATTTCCCCCAGTCAAATTTGCATCCTTGCATTCAGCGGTTACATGTGGCTTCTTTTGGTTGGTCAGGGGATGGCGGGAAAATGCTTTAACTTATCACTTTTTTCTTTTTTGGCAAAAAGGAAAATTTTGTCCCGTGGCTCCACTCAACTTTCTGATTGGTTCTTTTGGTGCTTACGTGGCTTCTTCTAATGGATGGGGCGATGGCTCATTTGTTTTTGAACTTGTTCCTTTTGGCTACTTTGGAAAAAAGGTTTGAACTCAGGACACGTGGCCCACTACCAGGCTTAGATTAAAGAAAATTTTAAGTGGCAGCGTAAAAGTCTTACTTTGACCCCACAGGAGGACACGTAGCAAAGCTAATGGCAGAGATGCGGGCATTCAGAGGTGAGATGAATGTTTTTCCCTTTTCAAAAATTGGAAAAATGGAATAAGCTTCAATTCAAAATGGAAGCGTGCCCCCGCCCGCACTCAAATCAAGGTCTCAACCTTTGGGGAACCTTCAAAGGCCATTGTGACACGTGAAGTTTGAAAAGTCAAAAGGGGTGGGGAAGCGGACCATCGGGGGCAACTTAGATTTTTTGCCTCTTGCTCATCAAAAGGGTTAAAATCTCAAAAAATGGCCATCTCAAGCCTGACAAAAGGATCACAAAGTTGGCAGTTTGAAGAATTCAAGGGGTGTGGAGGTGGACCATCGGGGGTAACTTGGATGTTTTTCCTCTTGATATTCAAAAGGATTAAAATCATCAAAATGGCCCGCAAGCCTGATAGAGAAAAGGTCAAAGCTTGCTCCAGTCAATGGCGGAGGTGCGGACCCTCGGAGGAAATTTGGAAAATTTTCCTTTTAGGAGAAAAGAGTTAAAAGTAAAAAAGGAAGTGTGGTTCCACTGGGACCCACATTGGGACACGTGTCAGGCCCATTTTTCAAGGGTGGAGCTGCGGGGAAAACTTGGAAAATTTTCCCTTTTCCAAAAAAGAGGTGAAATAGTAGAAATTGGCCACGGTTCCTTTGGGACCCACCTTAGGACACGTGTCAGGCTCATTTCTCAAGGGCGGAGGTGCGGAGCAAAATGTGAAAATTTTACATTTTTCCAAAAGTTGTAAAAAGTCAAAGAAGAACCCCCGGCCCATCTTAAAATGAATCTTCCACGTGGACGACCCAAATTCAAAGTAAAGATCAATGACAATTGTGAGTCTGAATCTGATTTTCCCCCCATTTTACTGAAACACTCCTGGAAGTGTGAGTCTTCATGATTTCTTGGTATTTCCTACATGCCAAATAGAGAGGAGAGTTAATTTTGATATCTAAGTTTGGTGGGGAGATCTGGAGACGTCTTTCGCCATTAAAATGGTCTGACTCTCGGGCTCGATATGATTTTCCATTTTTCTTCTCCCGAGCACGCAAGGAACCAGATTTGACAGATTAGGGGCGGAAGTGGTTGGTGAGTTGAAGAAAGAGTGATCTACCAGAAGGAGGAGTTGAATGCGGGAGATATTCAAAGAGATTTTCCCCCTGAGCACCTGGCAACTTTTTGCAGATCTGATTCTGGAAATCATGATCGTGATCATGGCGAGCACTGGTAGCACTCAATGTCATGATTTTTGGGGGGGAAAGGGGCTCTGTTGTAAATGTTATAAATGGCACAAATTTTTCATGCAAATGGTTGGAGGTTGGAGTGTTAGAGGTCGAAGAAAATTCCCAAGAGGAAAATTTGACAAAGCCTGTCTTTTGAGAAGCCATCTGAGAAGCCTGTATATCTCTTTTGTATTAAGTTTGATCATGTCAAGGTGGTTGCAAGTGTACAACCATTGACAAGCTCTGAGATTGTTCTAGAAACTTTCCCCTGCTGATAAATTTAATCAAACTCGAGTTATTCTGTGTTGATCTTGAGCAAAATGTGTTTGTTTCATTTCTGAATGTCTGCAAATAGTTTTTCTTGTTCCTATTGCAATCTTGTATCAAAATTTGTCTTAATCACACAGGTCTCAATCCTTGTGATAGTTTAGTGGCATCTGCAATTTCATTTCTTGGAAGAGCTTTCATCTGGGAATGAAATAAATGATTTAAAATCACTTTTCTTTCATTTGTTGACAGAGATTGTCTGTAAGCCTCTGGGTGTACCTCAGGCATGATTGGGTTTGGATCTCAATACTTTGTTGGGTTTTCTAACTCGAGCCTTCGTGTTAAAATCTCATAGATTGTGTGAAAAAGTGCTAATCTGGGCCTCCATTGAAGCACATATTTAGGTTAAAGGAACATTTTAGCTATTCTGAAGCATTCTGTTGTCTAGAATTTCCATTTTGTAAGAGTTCTCAGAGATCTGGAAAATCAAGTTCATTCTACCTCACCTCCCACCAAAAATTCATTTAAAACAACTAATCCTACCCATACTACCCCTGTTTGTCCTGTGTGTGCACAAAAGCATAATTTCCATTACCAAAGCATGCAGAAACAATCAGGATTTCAAATGTCTTTAGTAGCCTGAACCTTGCCCAGAAAATATCTCCACTATCTAGAGTGACAACTCGTGAGAGTTAGATTTTGTTGCATTGATCATATTTTCTCCAAGGTCTCCTTAACAACTTCATTAGGAAGGACATATCCATCTCCTCCATAAACAACAGGATACAAAAGGGTTCTCTTAGCTTGGTTGAAAGGCACAACCTAAAATAGTGAGGATAGATCAAATCCTCTTAAGGTGCTACCCACTCCTTTTCAAATTCTGAGTGCTAAAAAGTTCAAATAGACTGCTTCCCCCTGCTAAAAATGACATACATAATCATCTATCTGCCCTCTGAGTGTCCTTGTTAAATCCATGATGTTGCTTTTTGAAGGAGATTAAATTTGGGTACCAAAGGCTTTTTTTTATGCGCTATAAGAAAGATCCCTAAGTCTTGTCGACACTAAAATTTTCCTCCATAATTTCTATTTCATTAATGTATGTATTAGGAATAGGATGTTGTTAAGTATAATTAGTAGTAGCGTCTGATAGAAGATAACGGCACCGTCAGTACGGTGCACCAATAATGTATAGTACGGTGATAGTCAAAGTACAATAGGAATGTTGTAAAAAGTAAATATTTGTCGTAAGTGGTCCGGTAATGTTAAAATGCCAAAGTTTGGGTAAGTAGAGAAGTAGGGTCTACATGATTAGGAATTAGAAATATTATATTGGTAATAAGGACAAGGAGTGAGGTCATAAATATTTTGTGTATTTTATTTGTAAAAAGTCTAAAAATGTGGAACCCATGTGAAATGATAAGGTTTATCTTATCTTAAAAGATAAGCTTACATGTACAGATAAGAGTTAAGGTATGGAATATGATTCGTCAGAGTGGATTTCTTATCCTATCTTAGAGATAAGATGGATAAGCCTGGAAGTTCTATAAATAAAGAGGCCACCCCCCTCATTTAGCATAGAAGGAAGTAGTGAGAAATATTGTATGAAGTGTGTAAAGGAAGCCATCAGTTAAAGGTGTGTTGAAGAAGCCATTAAGAGGTGTAATTGTAAAGTTTCTCCCATAGTCTTGTTGAAGGCAAGTGAAGTCAATAACACTTGAAGTACCTCATGGGTGAGATTGTAACAATTTCATGTTAATATTATAATTTACTTTGATATTTCAGATTTGTCATCATTCCTTCTTATCATAGTCGATGGTATTCTTGTGTTATGTTTGTTGTTTTGTTTCCAGATTACATCCACCAAACTAAAGGCTGTGCATTAGTAAATAATCATAGCACGAGGAGTTCCCGGTGAAGAATTATCATAGTGCCGGATTGGTGATGACATTTTGGTTCCGTTGCCGGGACCATTCCTCGTTGGTGGATTTTCTGGAGAGATATTCCCACTTAGTCAAAAATCAATTGGAGGGTAACCTTGTTTTTACTGTGCATAGTAGTTACCATGGTAAAGTCATTTTTGCCGTGAATAGTAGTTACCATGAAAGTCATTTTTGCTGTGAATAGTATTTACCACAGTAAAGTCACTTTTTACCGTGAATAGTATTTACCGCAGTAACTTCACTTTTTACTGTGAATAGTGTTTACCACAGTAAAGTCAGTTTTTACCGCAGTAAGTCAAGTTTTACCATAGTTTACCGTGGTCATTCCTATTTTACTGTAGAAAGGTGTAAAGTCACTTTCTATTATAGTGATTCCAATTATTTGTGCACATAAGTCTTGTTGATTGTACTTGTGGGTTGGTATTTCACTGTGGTTATTTTTGAAAATGGGGAAGATTCCTATTTTTTCAGCCCAATCTAATGAAGATGCTTCTTCTTTCATTCAAGAGTTTAAACGATCTTGTATTTGTAATGGCCTTATAAGAAGGGAACAATGGACTGAATTTTTTCCTACCTTTTTGGATGGTTCAGCCCTTAGGTGGTTTGAAACACTAGGTGATAATGTGAAAAACTCATGGGATTTATTAACTGAAAGTTTTCTTGAAGAATTTGGTGAACAACAGAAATATGCAGATCTCATGATCGATATCACAAAGCTATCCCAAGGAGAGAAGGAGAAGATAAGGGATTATCATGCTCGTGTTCTAGAGCTAAGGAGGAAGCTCGATGCCCAGATCCGGAAGGAAGGATTAGCGGATGGGTTGATGAATGGCGTGGATAATCTCCTCTGTAAGCACTTCATTCTTGGGATGAAGCCAGAGATCAGACAACGAGTGAAGTATGACCGCCCAGCTACCATTGAACAAGCAAAGGAGATTGCAAGAAGGCAAGAAGAAAGCATGGAAGAGGAGCCCAAAGAAATTGTTGCTAAAGTAGAGCCTACACCAGCACCTTTGGTCCAGAATCCACAACCACTCTCGGTGAGCACAAATATTTCTCCTAGTACATCTACTGAGTATGAAGATCTGCTCAGGAAGATGGGTCAGTTAACTATTAATCTTCTTCAAGGAAAAGAATTTAGTTCTCAGGGAGGAGATAGAGGTCCAAAAAGAAATATTTCTGAAGTTGTATGTTATGGTTGTTATAAAAAGGGTCATTATAAGTATAATTGTCCAGATAGAGCTTCTACATCTGGTAAAGAGATAATGATAAAGGAAAAGCACCTGTGAATTCTTTTGATGTAGTAGATAAGAGCAGAAATAATGAAGTAGATGTGTTTGTAACAAAAAGAAAGAAAGAAAAAGATAATCAAGATGGAAATGATCCTAAGAAGATGAAAGGAGAAACTAGTAAGAAACATAGGAGAAGAAAGTTGGGTGTGCAGGATTTTCTGATTTCACAGGGGCAAGGACCATACTCCATCTTGGAAGATCTGTCCAAAAGGCCTGCAAATATTACATATGGTCAACTCTTGGCTATGTCTTCTGAGAAGAGGCGGGAGCTGCGAAGTGGACTCAATGCTCGACGAAGGAAGGAGGTTGAGGTCCCTGTTTTGGAGGCAGAGGTGGATCCCTATGCTCCACAAGCTGAGGTATTATGTAATGGTATTTCAATTCATGATGTCTTAGTTGATGGAGGTGCTGCAGTTAATGTAATGACCGAGTCTGTAATGAATATGTTGGGTTTAAAAATTGATCGCCCTTCAACACTTATGTTAAGGTCATTAAATAAGGGAAAAACTAAACCAGAAGGTGTAGTTTCAAATGTGGCAATATCTGTTATGGGTGTTGTATGTGTGGTAGACTTTCAGGTGATGAAAAATGGTACTGTTGCGTACCCAATGTTGCTGGGAAGACCATGGCTAAGGAGAGTTCATGCAAGAAACTACTGGAATGAAGGTTTCATGACACTTGGACGTGGTAGAGAGAGGGTGAAGATAAACGTGATCCCTCGACATCATAAGGCAGAACCTGTGGATTCAAGTGATGAAACTGATGATTGGACATCCTCTGATTACTCTAGTACCAGTGAAGTGGACACTGAAGATGAAGAAAGTGAGGTTGATGTTTCAGTCATGGATATCCTTCCAGTCACACCAACTCATGACCCCATAAAATTATCTGAAGAAGAAATTGATGATCGTCTCCAACAAATAAAGATTGGTGATGCTGTGATGGAGAGTGAGAAGGAATCCTACCTCCAGCTCTTTCGAAGGTACATACACCTATTCACTTTTGATTACAAGGAACTCCATCAAGTAAGTTGGGTAGAACATTCTATTGAGCTAGTAGATGGTGCTAAGCCCATAAAGCAAATGCCATATAGAATGAATCCTAATTTTTCCAAGACTGTAAAAGAAGAAATAGATAAGTTGCTTGATGCAGGATTCATATTTGCTGTGGAGAATTCAGAATGGGTTTCTCCCATTGTGATCTCAATAAAAAAGAATGGGAAGCTACGCATTTGTGTTGATTATAGGAAGCTCAATAAGGCAACAAAGAAGGATCATTACCCTCTTCCATTCTCAGATCAGATCTTGGACGAAGTAGCTGGCCAGGAGTGTTATAGTTTTGCTGATGGATATAGCGGATACAACCAAGTTCGTATAGCAGAGAAAGATCAGCTGAAGACCACGTTCACCACTCCTTGGGGAACGTTTCTTATAGAGTTATGCCTTTTGGGTTGTGTAATGCTCCAGCAACATTCCAGCGTTTGATGAATAGGGTGTTTGAACCCTACATTGGGAACTTCATCAGAGTATTTCTGGATGATTTTTGCATCTATGGGAGCAAGATGGACCACCTGCACCAGATGGAGACAACATTTCAAAGGTTAGATGAAGCAAAAGCCTCACTAAACCCTACAAAGTGTGTCTTTGGATGTTCTAAAGGTGTTTTGTTAGGGCATGTTGTATCCAGAGATGGTATTGGTACTGATCCTGATAAAGTTTCAAAAATCAAAGAGTTACCATTTCCTATGAATAGAAGTAAGTTGAGATCATTTTTAGGCCATGTGGGTTACTATAGAAGGTTCATCAAGAATTTCTCAAAGATTGCACAGCCACTAACCCAATTCTTGAAGAAGGATGTTACTTATGAACCAGGAAATAAGGCGCATGAAGCTTTTGGACAACTGAAGGAAGCCCTGGTGTCTTCACCTATTTTAAAGAATCCAGATTGGAGCAAGCCATTCATTGTGTACACTGATGCCTCAGATGCAGCACTAGGAAGTACTCTGAGCCAAAAGGATGAAAATGGGAATGATCATCCAATTTACTTTGGGAGCAAACAAATGAGCAGTGCTGAGGTAAATTATACTGTAACTGAAAAAGAGGCTCTAGCTATCATTTTTGTTGTAAAGAAGTTTAGAAATTACTTGCTAGGGAAGAAATTTATAGTTGTAACAGATCATCAGGCTCTAAAATATATTGTCAATAAGCCTAACCCATCAGGGAGGATAGCAAGATGGATAATTTTTCTACAAGAATTTGAATTTGATATTATAGATAGGCCAGGAAAGAAGCATGTCAATGCAGATGCACTCTCTCGAGCCTATGATGGTTTAGGATCATCTTGTGATGATGATGATTTCCCAGATGCAGCATTGTTATCCCTTGACACAATCCCTAGTGAATACATAGATATTTGGAATTATCTGAATGAATTCAAGTTTCCTGATGGTGCCAATGCAAAGACTAAGAGGAAGATTACTCAAGCCAGTCATCCATATTCTATTCTGCATGGAGTATTATTTCGAATAGGACCTGATGGACAGTACAAGAGGGCAGTTGGACGTGATCAAGGGAAGGAGATGCTAGAAGAATTCCACAATGGTACATGTGGAGGACACTTCTCTAGACAACTTACAACAAGAAGGATCTTAGATGCAGGTTATCACTGGCCCACTCTTTTTAAAGATTGTTATAATTATTGTAAGACATGTGATATTTGTCAAACACATGGTAACCGTAAGACTTCATCAACTCCATTATGTCCTATTCTTCCACTTGGTCCCTTTGAAAAGTGGGGAATAGACATTGTAGGTCCACTTCCAACTACCCCATGCCAAAATAAGTATATTGTAGTTGCCACAGATTATTTAACCAAGTGGGTTGAAGCTAGGCCATTGAAAACAGCTTCCATGGATGAAGTGGCAAGGTTCATATATGAACGCATTGTCACCAGATTTGGTTTTCCATTAGAAATTGTAACAGATCAAGGAAGCCACTTCATTAATGAGGTGGAAGAAGCCCTAGTCAACAAGTTTTCTATTAAACACAGGAAGGCAACAACATACAAGCCAAGCACAAATGGACAGGTGGAACAAACAAATTTTGTGTTGTGTCAAATTCTAGCAAAAGATGCAGCCTTGCAGGTACATAAGTGGGATAAAAGGATTCATGCAACATTGTGGGCATATAGGGTAACATCAAAGTCAGCAACAGGATACTCCCCATTTCAGTTGGCTTATGGCATTGATCCAGTTCTTCCTATTGAGTTTGATATTCCCACTGTGAGAGTTATGAAAAATGAAAGGATGGATGAAAGTGATTCAGTAAAAGAAAGGTTGGTACATCTTCATTTGCTAGAGGAAATGAGGGAAATAGCAAAGGATACAAGCTATAAGAAGAAAATGAAGCAGAAGGAATACTTTGATCAAAAGATCCATTGGTCTCCATTTCATGTGAATGACTTGGTTCTAGTATATGATTCTAGATACAAAAAAAGAAGGTAGAGAAAATTTCTTCCCAAATGGATGGGCCCCTACAAAATAGCAGTTGTGCATGAAAATGGTACATATTGACTGGAGGAATTGGATGGCACTCCCATTACGAAATGGGTCAACCACAACAAGTTAAAGATTTTCCAAGCACCATAATAGTCTACTCCAAGGACAGAGTAGAAGCTAGGAAGGGGGAAGATGTCGACACTAAAATTTTCCTCTGTAATTTCTATTTCATTAATGTATGTATTAGGAATAGGATGTTGTTAAGTATAATTAGTAGTAGTGTCCAATAGAAGATAACGACGTTGCCGGTAGGACACCGCCAATAATGTATAGTATGGTAATAGTCAAAGTACAATAGGAATGTTGTGGTAAAAAGTAAATATTTGTCGTAAGTGGTTCGGTAATGTTAAAATGTCAAAGTTAGGATAAGTAGAGAAGTAGGGTCTACATGATTAGGAATTATAAATATTATATTAGTAATAAGGACAAGGAGTGATGTCATAAATATTTTGTGTATTTTATTTGTAAAAAGTCTAAAAAGGTGGAACCCATGTGAAATGATAAGGTTTATCTTATCCTAAAAGATAAGCTTACATATAAATATAAGAGTTAAGGTATGGAATATGATTTGTCAAAATAGATTTCTTATCCTATCTTAGAGATAAGGTGGATAAGCCTGAAAGTTCTATAAATAAAGAGGCCATGCCCCTCATTTAGCATAGAAGGAAGTAGTGAGAAATATTATATGAGTAAGTGTGGAAGCCATCATTTTGAAAGTTAAGCCATTAAGAGGTGTAATTGTGAAGTTTCTCCCATAGTTATTGTTGGAAGGCAAGTGAAGTTAGTAATACTTGAAGTACCTCATGGGTGAGATTGTAACAATTTCATGTTGATATTATAATTTACACTTATATTTCAGATTTTTCATCATTCCTTCTTATGATAGTCTATGTTATTCTTGTGTTATGTTTGTTATTGTGTTTCCAGATTAAATCCACCAAACTAAAAGTTGTGTATTAGTAAATAATCATATCACAAGGAGTTCCCAATGGAGAATTATCATAGTTCCGGATTGGTGATGACAGTCCCTTGGAAAGTTAGATTATGGCAGATAGTTTTTTTCTACATTAGAGTAGATTGTGGTAGGTAGTTTAGTAGCAAGAACCATCTTTCTCTGGAGGTCTATATCAAGTAGCAAGTCCCACAACTTAGAGATAGTACCCATGTTATCCAATTAAACCGTGATCTCAAGCACACACACTCATGCAAACCATAGGGTGTTGTGATTTTGAGATAACATTCTTGCCTAAGGAGTCGCAACCAGTTTAACATCGTACATATTAAACCTCTCAAATACCTTCTTAATGTACTCTTCTTGAGATATAGTCAGCTTTTGTTCCTTCCTATCCCTATATATCCTCATACTAAGGATTTGTTTGTCTACCCTAAAATACTTCATATCAAATGAATCACTTAGTTGTTTCTTGAGTACTTTTATTTCTTGCATGTTTTTCCCGCAACCAAAATTTCATCCACATACAACCACATGATAATATAATTGATATCCTGAAATTTCTTTGTATATACGCAATAGTCAGAATTACATCTAATATAAGCTTACTCCATCATGAAGCTATCTAATTTATTATACCATTGACTCGGAGCTTGTTTTAGGCTATAATCTTCTTTAGTTTGCACACCATATCCTCTTTACCTTTTACCTCATAGCCCTCTAGTTGTTACATATATAGTTTCTCCTCCAAATCACCATGGATAAATGCAGTATTTACATCTAGTTTCTCTAATTGTAAGTCTTCTGCTTTCACTATTCTAAAAATAGTTCCAATAAAAGTCATTTTTACTATAGGAGAAAAAATCTCATAAAAATATATACCTTTTTTATATACAAACCCCTTGACCACCAATCGGGTCTTGTATCTTTTCTTGCCTCCTTATTCCTCTTTAAATCTGTACACCCACTTGTTTTGCGATGCTCTTTTACCTTCGTGTAGCTTCACTAAATCCTAATTCTAGTTCTCCATGAGAAATTTATGCTCCACATTCATGGCTTACTCCTACTACTTTTTGGCATCTACCTACATTATTTCATTAAATCTCTCTGGCTCTCCACTATCACTGATTAATAAATAATAAAGACAAGTAGAAAAGCATTCAATTTCTATTCTTACCCTAGAATACCTTCTCAATATAGGATTTTGGGGTTCCTATTTAGTAGGTTCCTGAACCGATTCATGTGTCACTTTCCCATCTAGAAGATCCTCTACCACTGCATATTATTTCTTGGATTCTTCCTTGTTTTCCTAAAATAATTTCTTATACATAAATTTCTCATTAAAGACCAAATCCATAGATCGAATGATTTTATTGTCTTTAATACTCCAACATTTATATCCAAAGTCATCAATGAAAGTACATTTTTCTATTTTAGCCTCTAACTTGGTCCTAGCATCCTTGTCAATATGGACAAACACCTCACATCCAAAGACTCTAAGAAATGAGTAATCAAATTTCTTACTAGACCAAGCCTCCTAGGATATTCCTCCATCCAAGGAACTTGAGGGTCATATGTTTATCAAGTACACAATTTTTCTCACCACTTCTACCCAAAAATAAATAGGTAGTCCCGCATATAACCTCATTCTCCTAACATGTTCCATTATTGTCCTAATCATCCTTTTTGACACCCCATCTTGTTGCGGAATTCCTAGAAGCATATTTTTCTTGTAAATTATATTCTTAGAACAATAATGATCAAACACATTACTGCAATAATCCCCTCTATTATCTAACCCAAGACATTCTATCTTAAGACCTATTTCATTCTCTACCAAGGATTTACATTTAACAAAAGTGTCAAATACATAACATTTTGGTCTACTACAATATACCCAAACTTTCCTTTTTACATCATCAATAAAAGTAAAATAATAATTTTAACCCCCAAGAGATGATATCTGAGTCACCCCCCACACATCAGAATGTACCAGCTCCAACTTACTCTCTTTCTTCGTATTTCCAACCTTGAGAAACTTTACTTGATTATGTTTCCCATATACAAAATCCTCACAAAACACCAAAATTGTTTCTATATATCTAGGAAAATTATTTTTTATGATCTCCATGCCCTTATGGCTCATATGATTGAGCCTATAGTGCCACAATGTTGTATCTACTTCTAAAGCCACAATATTTTAAGCATTAGTACTATCAGTGGTTAAATACAAGGTTCCAACCTTCTTACCTCTTCCCACCACAACAACACCCTTGGTAACCTTTCAAGATTCCACCATAAATATCACAATACAACCATCATTTCCCAATTGTTGCTCTAATACCAAGCTACGTCTTAATGTAGGCACATGAATGACATCCTTCAATAGTCATGTATTATCATTCTTCATCTTAACCTAAAAAGAACCTTTTCCAACTATATTGCAAGTCTCATCATCACCAATAAAAACATGCCCAAGATCCCCTTGAACATAATTAGTAAAATAATTCCTATGTGGAGTAGCATGGAAAGAAGCCCCGAAATCTAAAACCCAAGATTCAATAATATCATGCAAAGAGAGAATCAAAAAATCTAGAAAGACATTACTTTTTACCACATTCACCTTCTTATTTTCTTCCTAGTGTTTCTTCTTATCCCAAAGCTCCCAATAATCCTGCTTTGCATGCCCTGTCTTTCCACAGTGTTAGTATACCATCTTGCTTTTGGATTTTGACCTTGCCCAATCTTTTAATTTTCCATGGCTTCCTTTATTCTTTTGTCTCCCTCTAGTTTCCACCATTAAAGCATTTCATAAAGTAGAAGATTCCTCAAATATTTTTCTTCACATTTTCTCACTTAGAATCACCCCAACAATGGCCTCAAACTTTAACTTTTAGTTAGCTAAAACCGAGTTTCTTACCACCATTACCAGACTATTCCAACTCTCAGGTAAGGAGCACAAAATTAACAATTCCCTAACTTCTTCATAAAATTCTATTGTAACTGAAGATAGCATATTCACAACCGTATTAAAATCATTCACATGATCTTATACTGAACTATTCTTAGACATCTTCATATTAAACAATTTTTTCATTAAAAATATCTTGTTAGAGGTCGAAGCTTTTTCATATAACTTCCCTAATGCATCCGTCAGTTATTTTTTAATCTTTTCCTTTGAAACGTTAAATAATACTGAAGATGCAAGACATAGAAGGATTGTTCCAAGTGATTTTATATCTAGCAAATCCCATTCCACATCCATCATGCTCGAGGTTTTGTTCCCTTTTTTAGACATCAGAATATAAAGATCCTTCTGATAAAGTTAATATTCCATCTGCATCTTCCAAATACTAACATTTTTCTCATTAAATTTATCAACCCTTGATCTTACATCGTTTACGATAGCTCCAACTCAAGTTAAAATTATCCTTATGATTCAACACTTCAACAAACCAAACCAGTATCTGATACCAATAGTTATAAAAGAAAGGATAAAGTATATAGAAAAATCCCACATAGAATCACAATAGTAGAAACTAATATGCAGAAAGATATTACAGATCTGAAATAAAAGTGCAGAAAATAAAAGAACACAACAAAAATACACTATTTAATGTGGTTCACCCAATTTTGGCTACGTTTACTAAGAACCACTTGCTCAGATTTTTATTACAAGCCACCTCTTCTCTCAATACAATACCGATATCTTCTTAGAGCTATACTCAACAAACACTCCTGAATTCACACTTGAACTCACACACATCTACATTGATATGTCTACCCTATCAAAAGCACAAAAGCACATCATCTAGAAAATGCTTAAGAAGTTTTAAAATACCATGGGTACCAAAACCATGGGCCAAAACTGTCCCATAAACCTATGGGTCAAATATCCCTCCCATATGAGAAGAGAATGTTTCTTGAGATATCGAGCACATTTTTCGAGGCCAATTTTTTTTCTCAGGGACTGCCTCCCTAAACCCCCACTATTGGGGCCTACTGTCCTCGAACCCTGATGAGAAAACTGTGGAGAATGTACAATACTTTTAGTGTACATTCTTCAACACTTCCACAAATTTAAACAAGCTCCACAACATAACACAAAACCTTAGTTCAAGAGTGATAGGAGATATTTGATGTGTTTAATATCCAAATGAATTGGTAAGGAAAATTTGATGTTTTAGGGAAGAAAATGACTCCTCATAGCTCAATTTAGTGTTGATGGCATGTTCCAGATATGTTTGAAAGCTACAGAAAATATCTTTGTTTTGAGGATATTTATAGTTATGATCTTGAGTTACAAGGTTCATAATGCAAATCCAATTGTAAAATCAAGTATGGGATGTGCGCTAAGTTCTCATGACAAGTTTCAGGAAATTTCTATGGATAAATTTGGTGTAACATGTCTTTAAAGTGTGTCTACCATTAATGGCCTAGTAAGGTCAAAACTAGTATTGTTCAATGGTGTGTGTGATGATATGCATAGTGTAGCAGTGTCATTTTTTCATGAATAGATTTTGGATGCCTAGTATTATGGGTTAGATATTTTGGTTTGATCTAGTAAGGTGTTTTCATGGTTAAAAATTAATAGCCTAGTTATCCCTATTAGGATTTTCAATAAGGTGCTTGGAACAAGCATGAAAGTGTGAAATTTAGAGTACAACATTTGGTTATATTTGGTTGAGAATGTTGGTAGAGTCCCTGGTGATGTATTCCATGCATTGGTAGTTCCTGCAAGTGATGTCTGAGGAGTTGTAGCTTGTTCTTAAGACTAGTTCTTGATGGCTAAAACCCAATTAGACAATTTTCAAAGAATTAAGTTCTTTGGTGTCTTGTGTCATGAGTTTAAGGTTCTAATTAGTTTCATAAGTTAACACACATCAATACCTTCATGTTTATGTATCATTTGATTCTATACAGTATGTTTTGCTATGTGAATTCTTTTGTTTTCTGAGAGTAAAAACTAGGTTCTTAAGACCTAATGAGGGTTGCTTTCAAATTAAAGTATGTCATGATGACGACTGATGTTGTAGAGGTTCTTATGCATAGAAAGGTGTCTTGGAGGTTTTTTTATGTGTCCTAAGGTTTTGGATTCTTGGTGAAGTATTTATGTGCTCTTGAGGTCAAAGAAGCATTTGTTGAAGATGAAGACCTTGTTTTAGGCCTAAATGAGAAGTGTGAGCTTCTTCATGTTTTTAAAGCTTATGCTAACATACTTGGTCCTTATAAATTTATATGATGTTTTGAAATGTATCTTATGTTTTCTTGACCAACCTTAATGGTCTTATCCGACTTGTGATTTTTTTTTTATGATGATTTATGTATAAAGGTGAAGGTGTATGTACTCATTTGAGCTAGAGTTGGTGATAGGGTTATGAGCAAGAAAATAGAAAGTGTGAAGAGTTTTGTAGGGGATCAAAAGTAGAGTTAATAATAGTATGAGAAGCTAAGTAAGGTAGAAAAGAAGGGATACAAGTTCACTAGACCTAATCTTCATATGAAGATGCGATTTTGAGTGCAGAAGGAGAGAAAGAACTAGTTAAGAAGGTTTTGGGTGAGAGGAGCTTAGAAATTGATCAAAATTAGTTGTTGGAGCAATAATTACTTAGGTGATCTTCATATTTAGGTGGCTGAGTTGGTGCTTAGTCATCTTGGGTGGTTATAGCCTCCTTGTAGGATTAGTTTCCTACTAAACTAGGGGTTGGTGTTCCTTCACTAAGAAATATTGTGTGATTTGTAATATTCACATTAGTCTTTTTTATTGAGTAATATATATATATATATATATATATATATTAGTTGGTTTTCTTCCTCTTGAAGGTTTTCTAAATTATATGTTTTGTTCTTATGTTCTCTCTTTTTTGTGGGTGGTTATTTCATGTTTAATACAAACACATTGATTAATTTTGAATGGTTAATGGATTACACAAGTTAATTACAATTTAATGAAAGATTTAAAGGAATGATTCAGCCCCCTCTCATTCATTTTTCTTCCAACACTCCTTTTTCCTTCTGAGTCCTCCCCTATCCTTGAGGTTTCTTCATCTTTCACTTCTTCTTCCATATTGTTTTTGGATGCAGTTTTGATTGGCTTGTTGGGTGTTTTCTTTGAGGAGTGCATGCCAAAGTTTCTCCACGTTCTATCTGCCTCCTTTTCCTTATTCTATGGTCCACCTGACCCTCGGTCTCATCATCTTATTCTTGTTGTTGTTGTTCTTGTTGCTACTGTATTTTCTCTACCTTGTGCTTATTTTTCCTCATATCCAACCTTCTTGAAGATTTTGGTGTGATGTTGGTTTCATATACATCGACCACCTTACCTTATTTTAAATTCATTCGTAAGTAAATGCATATGAAATATTCCTTCTTGACCACTAAATTTACAATGGGATTCAAGTCCATCTCATCTAACTCCATTGTTTCCACATAAGGCTATTTTGTTGCATAGCCATAGGTATTGTGTAAAGTGTGGTACTCCATGTCTACCTTACCTACATTAAATTTCAAGGGTTATGTTTCCTTGTTTATTTTTACTATGCTCCTAAAATACCTGGCTAAAAATTAAAATGGTAGTTTGCACAAAGTCCCTATTTCTGCAATGAGCAGCAAGAATCATGCAAGGAAGAAGTGTTATATGATAGAAAGGTCTCATTTTCCCTCCTACTCATTGGGAAACTTCCTAGGTATGCATCATTTATTTTTAAAGGTGTCACACATCTTTTTGTACTATATGTCTAGGATTGCCTTGTATACATTTGTTATTGCACCATTGCATGTGTACTTAGAAAATATTCATGCTGGAGACCTCTTCTCAACAAGATGCTCCCATTCTCTCTCTGATGGTCCATCTGGGACTCCAATCTCCCATAATACTATCAATAGAAAAATTAACCCCCATGTGATCTTCTCACCCTTCTCGTGTTGTGTCTTGGATTCCTACACAATGCTCTATGCGATGTACAAAAAAATGTTGTACCTTGTCCCTTGTGCCATGTTATGCACTATGTGCAAAATTTTCTTGTTTACTTCCATCCACCCTTCTAACGTGTCCATCTTGTAAGTTACCAAGAATGTAACTACTCTTGTACCAGGTTCAATGATGTTTGTGACATTAAATGCATGACTTCCCCTTTAATAGTGCAACTTGGTGATTGTTTCTAATACTACCCCCTCTTTGTGCATATCCAACATGATCTATTTTCCTCTATCTCTAAGCCATTTTACCTTACTGATTAGTTCTGTGGTGATGTACATCTTCCTACCCATAAATTATAAGTAATCTTTGTGTGCATACAACATCAACCATTGAAAACGTTACGCGGGCTTTCTGAAAAATGAAAATTTGTATAACTACAACACTTCACCACTCTCCAAGGTCTTATGCACTTTTCCTTCTAGCACAATTTATCCCTCTATAGTGTGTTGTATTATTTCTACCAAGGTGTTAGCCCTTATACCACTTTCATGACCTACAATGTGGTGCTTGTACTCACTAATCTTGCACCTCCATACCTATGATGCCTAGGCCTTCCTAACAATGACATCCTAAGGGTATTACATCCCTAAGAACCAATCATCTGGGCAATCCTCCATTGTCTTATTTCCATTAGGTTCTCTCTTCACCATTTGTTTATGACCTAAGCTAAAAATTATGCAAATCACTTAAATCCCTGAAACTAATGTGCTTTAAAAACGCATGCCCTAAATCCAAAACCTTTTCTTCTCAGGTTGTTTTCTTTGTGCTCTCAAGTATTTGGAGTCTTCCTATCGATAGTGTATCTCAAACCTTTTTTCCCTAGCTTTATCACTTCAAAAAAAATCATGTAAATCAATCCACCATGAACAATCCTACAACTCAATCTTCACCTTTCAAATCTCCAACACTGTCTCAGCCACAACTCTGTTATTTAGACTCCAACTCTTCCAAACATAAGGATCTCTTTGGTCATTTTTTATTGTTTTTTGATTTATTTAGCCATCAATTTTGTTTGGAAGTTCCCACGGGTTCATAAGAGCTTTAATTTGGAAGTTATATTTACAATTATTTCTCACAACTATTTATAGGTTTCTAATTTTTTCAAGCATTTAATGTGTTAAGTGAGCTTTTCTCCACTCATTTTTCCATTTTCTACTCTTTTCGACCAAGTTTGGGCCTTCCAAGTCTTCCTTCCACACGCAACATGCATAACCTTTTAGCGCACAACTACTTCTATAGCTGCAGAACCTCTTATGTGTGTCTTCCTGCACCTTCACAACTAGTTTCCAAGGATACATATCCTTATGCACGCGCCATTCCACACCGCTCCTTTCCTTCCTATGCACTACATACCAAATAGTTTGCTTCCCATACTACCTACTTTGTGTTATCCTTCCCATTATTCCACATGTTATCATCTCCATTATGTTTCCTTATACACCATTGAGTAAGACAATATAGCACCATCCTTCCATTCATCATAAAGGATCTATCATTGCTTTTTCCTTCTATCCCACACTAAAAGTATGTGTGGTTCTCTACAAATCATGATTCAATAATGACATTATCTCTTGCGCACGAGTACACTTATTACAAAAGTAAAAGAACAATACTAAAAGGAAAATCTAGTCTATATGACAATGTTTCCTTATTTCAAATAAAACTGAAAATAAGTTTATTTATAATAGGGCTTAAGCCTACTCCCATTGAAGTAGCCAAGAAACATGGTTCCATCAACAAATTTTAATTAACATGCATCTTTCTTAAGAATCCTTGTTACTCTCAATGGTCCCAACAAATGTACTTTCACCTTTCTTGGGTGGTGCACAAACCTAGAATAATATAGAAGTACCAATCTATCACTGTAAAGAATTATTCTGAATGTGCATGTCATTTCAATCCTTTTATCATGTATTCTCTATATTCTATTTCTTTTAAGTAATTTTGCATCGTTCATCCAATTGTATTAATTTTTCAATGTGCTCTCATGTTTCTTTTTTATCCACAATTCCTCCTGTGCATGCAATATGTAGGGATGGTAACATGAACTCAAAAGGATATACTACTTCCGTGATAAACACTAACTGAAAGGATGTAGCTTTTTTCAATCTCTTATAGGTATTTTTGTATGCCCAAAGTACATCTAAATATTTATCATCCCATTCCTTCCTTCCAACATAACAAATCTTGGTCAAGTTCTAGCCCAAGATTTTATTGAATTCTTATGTCATGCCATTATCCTATGGGTAGTAAGGATTTTTCTTGTGATGAGATACCATGAACTATGCTAATAATATCCTGATGGTTTCATTAAAAAAATAAGTTCCCCTATCACTTCTACGGCTCAATGGGAAGTCATACTAGCTAATAATGTTCTCCCATAAGAAGCATGTGGTAGTAGAAATTGTACATTCTGTGGTATACATAGATTCGATCCACCTTGTTAAGTAATTAGTGTAAGTAATAATGTAGTGTTTTCATGTTCATTTCCTATATCCCACTTTTCATGAATGTTGGCATAATCGGTCGAACAAAGCCTATATCCCACTTTTCGAAAGGTTCTACAGATATTATAGGGTGTAATGGAATATCATCTATTTTTCTTAGCTTCAAAATCCTCTAGTAATGGTTGCAATCCTTGAAAAAATCCTTTATATATTTGTAAATTGTTTGCCACCATATTCTTATGAGGAGTATCTTGCACACATTGGATTCTCCAGCATAATGTCCTCCAGAAATGCCACCATGCACCTCTTCCATAATTATTTAGCTCTCATGTTCCAAAACACATCTGGACAATATCTCATCTCTTCCCATTTTACAAAGATCTCCACCAACCAACTGATGAGGTGTAGTGTTTATAGCAATTTGTTTCTTCTCCATAGTATTCATTCCTTCAGGTGTGATATTTGTGTCTAAAAACACTACTACATCCTATAAATCCATTGGCACACACTACAACCTAAATAACTGAGCATCCAAAATTGTATCTTCTATACATTATGAATCCTCTTCAGAATTGATGTGTGATAGGTCATCAGGTCCCAAATTACTCTTACCGGGTTTCATTATTACTGAGAAGTCAAATTCCTAGAACAATATAATCTATCTACATATGTGACCTTGCAATACTGGTTTGTTGAATAATTAATTCAGTTTCATATGGTCAGTATATAAATATGAAAGGAGTTACAAGAACATATTTTATGAAGTGTGTATACCATAGATAAAGCCTCTCGCTTAGTAGTTGTATATTTTTTCCATTGGCGTTATCTTCCTTATCACAATTCAAATGGGATGATTAACACTTCCTTCTCTAGGCTTGGCTAACATATCTCTAATTGTAGTACTTGATCCATCCACATGAACATTAAATGGAAAATTCCACGAAGTGAAGTGAAGGATAGGTGTGGTGGTCAATATTTCCTTTAACTTCTAAAAATCTTGTTGTTCCACATCCATCCAGTAGAACTTACACTTAGAATTCAATAGTTCTTCTAGTGGTATGTCTATTTTGGCATATCAGTTGATGAATTTATTGTAATATCATGTATGCCTAATAAATCCATGCACTTCAATTTTTTTAGTTGGCTCTTCTGACCCCAATATAATGACTATCTTCTTTTGATCAACTAGAAAACCCTCCTCGCATATTATATGCCCCAATAAAGTGCCAAATAGTGTAGCAAAAATGCACTTTTTGATGTTTAGGGATATAGTGAGCTACCTACATCATTCAAACATTGGACAAAAATAGTCACAATGGTCCTTAAACAAGCCATACAAGGGATACAGTCATCCATATATATTTGGAGAAAGCTATGGATGAAGTCTTTAAAAGCTTCTATAATGTTGATCAAAGAATACATGTCAAAGATCACACAAGGAGTCCGTGCACGATAAGAAGGCCTGGAACCAAGGGTGCAGAAGGACAAGAAGGAACCACACATGGAAGGCAAGTTTAGCTTTCAGGACTTAGCTGATTTTAAGCATGAAGACCTATTTTTAGAAGGTGGCGTGCGGAACACACCAATAATGCAGGGATGTGCACACCATGCATTGTCTATCTTTGGACAACTAGATCAAATAATTTTGCATGGAGACGAGCTGAGAATAGAATTGACACTTCAGTTAACTACAAGAGGTCTATAGATGACACACTTGCATGTGTGGCTATGCTTGTAAACAACATGTGGCCTATTTCTGGAATAGATAAGCGATGAAGGGAAAGTCCCCACCCTATATATATGATGTTAGGTACATAGTAGAAGTATGTATGAATGTGTGAGGATGTATGTGTAACAAAGAATATATAGAGTGTGTATACGCATATGACTGAATTATTGTATCAGATCCATACACGCATTGGTATAGATTGATAATACTGTAAGGAGCTTTTGTATTTATTAATAGATGGAAGATATTGGCTGAATCTAAGTGTCATTATGTGTGTAGTTGAGTAGTGCATGTTATTAATTTAATCATGATTATTATTTAAGCTTGTTCTTTCATAGATCTGAGGGTAGCATGCATTGTAGAATGATGGATTAGTTATGAATATATGTGTTTCTCCCTTCATTATGCTAACATCTTGCTACAACAACCCTAAAGAGGGACCTGGTACCTTTGTGCACTTTGGGTGAGCACTCAGTCAAGGTTGAGTGATGTGCTAGCATGACTAGGGTGTTATCTAATAAATTCTAGGTTGCATCATTGAACGTTCTATTATACATAGAATCTAAGTCCTATCTTGGTCATTTATAATAAGGCAGTATTTATGCGAGATTAAGGTTTTATGTCCATTCATGTGGCCTTTAGACCTATAACTGATGAGACCTTAGATTGATTCTAACTATGTTTACCTGTCAAAGTAGAAGAAATCTTCATGTACCCTAATCATGAGCCACTCGATACAAGGGCTCCATACTTCCTGAAATACATGAAGCTCATATAATTGGTAGACACCAATTCTCTTTGATAAATTTCTCACCCAGTTGTCATCATAAAGTAGAATGTCATCTTTTGGGCACTTTGTTCATCCTTATGTGAGAAAGGAATCCAAGCTCCTTATTTGTTCTTGTAAGTCCTGTGATTGTATTCACTTACTTTTCTCTTCTCTGATGGGTGAATCCCATTCCGAGGTATGACAATGAGTCCTTCCAGATATTGCATTTCTGAAAGAATGGCTTTCAGGTGCCATCTCTTCCTCCTCGACTGACCACCTTCTTCTTTCCTTTTACTTGATGTGCAGATGCCTTCTTTGGTGCCATTTTTTACCTTGAAATGTCTTCCTCTTGCCTTCGGTAACTCTGGAACTTTGCGAATCAAACCCTAACTCGATTCAATTTGGCCCTAGGTGGAAACTTCATAACCTAACTCTTTTTTGTAACTCCTTACTTCACTCAAACCCTTCACCACTAGGGATGCAAGCTTCTTTTACACAGATCTGGTTGTCACACTTGGTTTCACACCCTTCGCACCTTAACTCGATCACTCGGCTCTTCACACTTAGCTCTTTCCTCAAATTCATCTTAGTTACAATGGTAAAAATGAATCTTCTCATCCCATCCTTATATAGATTTTTTTCAAATTTTGATGCATTTATTGCTCCTTCACCTACCAAATATCCCCTCATTTATTGACCAAATTCATTCATTCTGTGGTACATCTTCGCACCCAAGCTATAACCTTCTAGCGTGCGAGACTTCCTACCCTCTGGTCACAAACTTCTCTTCAGCACGCACTCCTATGCACCCAAGTACCTCATCACTGTACCTTCTCCTTGGTAGTTATCATGGCCTCCACTTACCTCACATTATACTTGTTCTTTCATTCATCTCCATCCTTGGTCACTTTTGAGAAGAAATCTTCACCCTTTTCCACTTAAAGCACACCCGTAGTAGTTTATTCCTTTCACCTTTCAATTCCCAAATATTTTTAAGGATAACTACAACCACCCCACACTAAAAGTATGTGCAGTCCTCTACGCATAAACATTCTTCATATAGTAATTAGCTTCATGCATGCAAGAACACTTATTACACAAAAATGCCAACCAAATTGATAAAGCATAGCGACAATGAAGGAAATACATTAAGGAAATACATAATTGAAAACCTAATCTAAATGGAAATACTGCCTTATTACAAACACCAAGAAGACTTATTTATAGTAGGGCTTCAGCCTACTCCCATTAAAGTAACTGGGTAGCCGTGTTCCATCAAGTGCTTCTAACTGACAAGCACCTGATTCAAGTATATGAAGTGATAACATACGGCCCCAACCAATGCACCTTAAGCTTTCCTGGATGGCGCAAAAACTTAGAGTCATAAAGAAGTACCATTTTCTCCAATCTCAAATTTTCTTATCCCTTATGTTTCTATGTCATGCCATGCTTTTTCTAGCCTTTTCTCTTGTTTTTGACTCCATCGTGCTATGGCTCATCACTCATCCAGTTGAATCATTTTTTCAATCCATTCTTCTAAATCCTTTTCATCAGCTAGACCTCTAGTCACGCAATACACAAAGAAGGTAACATAAATTCTATAGGAAGAACAACTTCCATGCCAAACACCAACTGAAATGGTGTGGCTTTGTTCAATCTCTTATAAGTTGTTCTATATGCCCAAAGAACAACTGATACTTTTTCATCCCAATCCTTTCTTCCAACATCAAATTTTTTTCAAAGTCTGGCTCAAAATCTTATTGAAAGCCTTAGCAGTTCCATTTTCCTGAGGATGATAAGGTGTAGTTTTATGGTGTATATCCATAAACTCATCTAATAGGATCTTTGTATTATCTCATTCAAAAAGTGTGTGCCCCTATCACTTATCAAACTTAAAGGACATCCATACCTTGTAAGAACATTATCCCATAGAAACCTAGGTGTTGTATAGTTCTCTGTAGGTGCTACTTCTGCCCACCTTGTGAGATAATCTGTGCAAGTAATGATATAGCATGATCTATTCCTATGCGCGGCTGGTGAAATAGGTCCTACAAAGTCAATGGCCCATTTCTCAAATGGTTCGGCACTAGTAATTTGTCTCAAAGGCATTTCATCTCTTTTCCTTGGTTTTCCTAGATGCTGACAATGATCACATGCCTTAAAATATTATTTACAATCTTTATACAATGTCTCCCACCATAATCCAGCAAGTAGGATCTTCCGAGAAGTCACATCACCTACATAGTGGCCACCTGCAATACCACCATGGGCTTCTTCAATAATATCCTTGTGCTCATGTTATAATACAAAAAGATGTAATACTTCATCTCTGCCTAACTTGTAGAGGTCACCATTGATAAACATAAATGGTGCTCGCATGCGTATAGCAAGTTGTTTCTTTTCTAAGGCTCTTCATTCCTTCTGGTGCCATGCCAATTCGTAGAAAGACAACAATGTCCTCTAATTCCATGGTGCACATTGTAACCTATATAACTATGCATCTGGCATGGTTTCTTCAATTGTCTGTGCATTCTCCTGAATTGATTCTAGATAAATGGTCTGGTCAAAATTACTTTTCCCTGGTTTTACCACAACTGTGAAATCAAACTCTTGAAATAAGAGTACCCATCTGCATATGCACCCCTGTAAGATGGGATTGTTTACCAAATATTTCAATGCCATGTGATCTTTATAAAACACAAATGGTGTTGCTAACAAGTACTGTCAAAATTTATGTAATGCATAGATCATTGACAAAGCTTCACGCTTTGTAGTTGTATAATTCTGTTCTGTAGGAGTCAATTTCCTACTAGAAAAATAGATTGGATGATCTATAATACCTTCTCCAGGTTGAGCTAACACAACACCAATGGCCATGCTGGAGGCATCCATCATGTACATGAAATGGTTTATCCCATGAAGGAAAGCACAAGAATAGGCACGGTAGTAAGTTTCTCTTTTAATATCTCAAATGTGAACTGTTGCAATTCTCCCCAATAAAATGTACCTTTCCCCTTTAGTAACTCCTCCAAGGGTGCGGCAATTTTGGCATACCCTTTTATGAATTTTCTATAATACCCTGTATGACCCAAAAATCCACACACCTCACTCTGACTGGTAGGCTTTCAGGCCTAAAATGACTACAACCTTGGCTGGATCAACCAAACAAACCTTCCTTGCAGATTATATGTCCTAACAATATCCCAAATGGTGTAGAAAATATGCACTTCTTGATGTTCAAAGAGATACTCAATTGTCTACATCGTTCAAACATTAAGCGCAGATTGTCACAATGATCTTTCACAAGCCCATATACTGTCCAATCATCTAGATAGACCTGTAAGAAGTTGTGAATAAAATCCTTGAATGCCTGAACAACTATGCTTGAGAATACAGTAGGTGCATTTTTCAATCCAAAAGGCATCACAGTATAGGAAAAACTACCCCATTCAGTAGTAAATGTTGTCTTTTCTTGATCCTCTTGAGAAATCCTAACCTGATGATACCCAAAAAACCCATCTGTGAAGGAATATATTTCGCACCCTGCAACTCCTTCTAGTATTTCCTCAGTGAATGGCGTAGGGAATGGATCATGTGACACATGCAGCATTCAGCTCCCTATATCCACACATATTATAATCCATTCATCCTTCTTGATATTGATCACCATTTTACTAATCCATTCTGACTCATCAAGGGGCTTGATAATTCTAGATTTCAACATTTTATCAATTTCATCTTTTACCTTTTCACAAATTAGGATTCATTATGTAAGGTCTCTTTCTAACTAGGCATGCACCCTGTCCTTAAGTTTTATCTTCATTTCCCCAAGTGATTCATGCACGCCTTTAAGTTCATGATATCCCTCGAGGGAATAAGTCCTGATAATCCCTGAGTAACTCTATGATCTTTTCTACCTCTGAATCTGACCAGTAGTCTCCAATTATGGCCTCCTTAGGCTCAACCTCCGAACCTATATTCACCTTCTTTGTCTTCATGGGTTCATGATAGGTGTGCGTGTATCCTTATCTGCACTATCCAAGACCTCACGCACCCCTGTGAATGTTCAATATCCAAGGTTCTCAACTTCCTCATCATCCACTATGTAAACCATCTTTCCTTTCTCTTTTTCAAGGAAAGCATGTTCAAGTAGTATGGAGTCCATTTCTTCTTCCTTTTCAAAACATGCTCTAAACTCTATCCTCACCAAATAATTCCTGAATATGCTCTTCTTACTTTTGCACTATCTCCCATAGTTAAGCGCTTGATAAATTTTAATGCCTCTTCCACTGGAGGTTTAGTCGAGAAGTAGTCAAAGTCTAGATCATTCCTGCAGTCAAATCCTTGCCAGTTCCCAGTTTCTCGATGTATTTCTGCATATACATACCAAGCGCATGTGCATCCTTGTAGTGTAGAATATAATCTATGCACCCAGAGTGAAGGTGATAATGCTTCCTATCCTATTAACCAGAGTCTCTCACACTGCTAAATGTGATGCTGAACAGATTGATTACCGTGATAAGTGTATATTTGCATAGGTGCATTGTTCCTTATAAACCTAGTAGACAAAGCTAGCAATCCAATCTCTTCCCATTTATAAGATTATCTCTGTGGACTACCCACCAGCGCGTGTTGTGTCTATGCGTAGTGTATATACTAACATATCTCTTCTCTTAATTTGATCTATCCACTTGTTTTCCATGGCCTTCAGAAATTAGTAGATCTTCTTCCCTAGTATACCAAGGTACTGTGCTACCTATCCATCGAATAATGAAGTCCATTCTTGCGTGCAACCACACTTTTTACCTCGTGCCCTACTAATTCATATGTAACATGATCCCAATTATCACAAGAAATACTTGTAGTATCACTAATAGAATGAGAATCCTCCCACTATAGAATGCCTTCCTTTGATGGCTCATTGACCTCTGGGTCCTGAATAGGCGTACATAAATCTGTTTAAGTCCTCCTCACTTAGAGGCTCAACATATGGGTGTAGATTTTCCATCTGTCAAAGGTATCATAACCCTTTCCTCCTTGTTTCAAAGCTGATATACCCCTTATTGAATCTCAAATCAACATTATTCACATAACACCAAGGGCATCCAAGAAAGGCTGGAAAATTATCTGCTTCTGCAAGTGCTAATACCTCAAAATCCCTAGTGAACTTGGCCCCTTGTATAGTTATAGATGCATCTTTCAAAACTCCTATGGGAGTGGCCTTAGTCCGGTTTGCCATAAACAACACATTAGATGATGGCTGTAATGGAGGCCTCCCCATTTGTACCCATGCATCTAATGTAAGCACATTTACTTTTGCCTATATCAATCAATATGTTGCTCAATAGCAAACCACCCATCCACAACAACATTCAGAGTAATTTCTTTTTCATAGTCAATGCTATCAGGGGGAAGATTTACATGTAGAATCTGGAATCCATCCCTTTCTGGTCAGTCAAGACTTGCGTGTGGAGTGTTCCCTTTTAACCAATTTCCTAATAGTGGAATAATATTCTCCTGGCACAACATCTTTCACACCTCTCATAGATCATCCTATATCAGTTTGGACTATCTCTGATGCTTTCTTCTCACATTCTCCTTTAGGTACTGTATCTCACCCTAAAGATTCCTTAGCACTTCAATGGTATCTTGGTAAAATTCCTTTTGATGATCAGTATCTGGGTACTGTCGACACTAAAATTTTCCTCCGTAATTTCTATTTCATTAATGTATGTATTAGGAATAGGATGTTGTTAAGTATAATTAGTAGTGGCGTCTGATAGAAGATAACGGCGCCGTCAGTACGGTGCCGCCAATAATGTAGAGTACGGTAATAGTCAAAGTACAATAGGAATGTTGTAAAAAGTAAATATTTGTCGTAAGTGGTCCGGTAATGTTAAAATGTCAAAGTTGGGGTAAGTAGAGAAGTAGGGTCTACATGATTAGGAATTAGAAATATTATATTTGTAATAAGGACAAAGAGTGATGTCATAAATATTTTGTGTATTTTATTTGTAGAAAAGTCTAAAAAGGTGGAACCCATGTGAGATGATAAGGTTTATCTTATCTTAGAAGATAAGCCTACATGTAAAGGCAAGAGTTTAGGCATGGAATATGATTGGCCAGAAGAGATTTCCTATCCTATCTTAGAGATAAGGTGGATAAGCCTAAATTCCTATAAATAAAGAGGCCACCCCCCTCATTTAGCATAGAAGGAAGTAGTGAGAAATATTGTATGAGTAAGTGTGTAAAGGAAGCCATCATTTTGAAGGTGTGTTAAAGAAGCCATTAAGAGGTGTAATTGTGAAGTTTCTCCCATAGTTATTGTTGGAAGGCAAGTGAAGTCAGTAACACTTGAAGTACCTCATGGGTGAGATTGTAACAATTTCATGTTAATATTATAATTTACACTTATATTTCAGATTTATCATCATTCCTTCTTATCATAGTCTATGGTATTCTTGTGTTATGTTTGTTGTTGTGTTTCCAGATTACATCCACCAAACTAAAGGTTGTGCATTAGTAAATAATCATAGCACGAGGAGTTCCTGGTGAAGAATTATCATAGTGCCGGATTGGTGATGACATTTTGGTTCCGTTGCCGGGACCATTCCTCGTTGGTGGATTTTCTGGAGAGATATTCCCACTTAGTCAAAAATCATTTGGAGGGTAACCTTGTTTTTACTGTGCATAGTAGTTACAATGGTAAAGTCACTTTTTACCGTGAATAGATTTACCATGGTAAAGTCACTTTTTACCGTGAATAGTATTTATTACAGTAACTTCACTTTTTACCGTGAATAGTGTTTACCACAGTAAAGTCAGGTTTTACCGCAGTAAGTCAAGTTTTACCATAGTTTACCGTAGTCATTTCTATTTTACTGTAGAAAGGTGTAAAGTCACTTTCTATTATAGTGATTCCAATTATTTGTGCACATAAGTCTTGTTGATTGTACTTGTGGGTTGGTATTTCACTGTGGTTACTTTTGAAAATGGGGAAGATTCCTATTTTTTCAGCCCAATCTAATGAAGATGCTTCCTCTTTCATTCAAGAGTTTAAACGATCTTGTATTTGTAATGGCCTCATAAGAAGGGAACAATGGACTGAATTTTTTCCTACCTTTTTGGATGGTTCAGCACTTAGGTGGTTTGAAACACTAGGTGATAATGTGAAAAACTCATGGGATTTATTAACTGAAAGTTTTCTTGAAGAATTTGGTGAACAACAGAAATATGCAGATCTCATGATCGAGATCACAAAGCTATCCCAAGGAGAGAAGGAGAAGATAAGGGATTATCATGCTCGTGTTCTAGAGCTAAGGAGGAAGCTCGATGCCCAGATCCGGAAGGAAGGATTAGCGGATGGGTTGATGAATGGCATGGATAATCTCCTCTGTAAGCACTTCATTCTTGGGATGAAGCCAGAGATCAGACAACGAGTGAAGTATGACCACCCAGCTACCATTGAACAAGCAAAGGAGATTGCAAGAAGGCAAGAAGAAAGCATGGAAGAGGAGCCCAAAGAAATTGTTGCTAAAGTAGAGCCTACACCAGCACCTTTGGTCCAGAATCCACAACCACTCTCGGTGAGCACAAATATTTCTCCTAGTACATCTACTGAGTATGAAGATCTGCTCAAGAAGATGGGTCAGTTAACTATTAATCTTCTTCAAGGAAAAGAATTTAGTTCTCAGGGAGGAGATAGAGGTCCAAAAAGAAATATTTCTGAAGTTGTATGTTATGGTTGTTATAAAAAGGGTCATTATAAGTATAATTGTCCAGATAGAGCTTCTACATCTGGTACAAGAGATAATGATAAAGGAAAAGCACCTGTGAATTCTTTTGATGTAGTAGATAAGAGCATAAATAATGAAGTAGATGTGTTTGTAACAAAAAGAAAGAAAGAAAAAGATAACCAAGATGGAAATGATCCTAAGAAGATGAAAGGAGAAACTAGTAAGAAACATAGGAGAAGAAAGTTGGGTGTGCAGGATTTTCTGATTTCACAGGGACAAGGACCATACTCCATCTTAGAAGATCTGTCCAAAAGGCCTGCAAATATTACATATGGTCAACTCTTGGCTATGTCTTCTGAGAAGAGGCGGGAGCTGCGAAGTGGACTCAATGCTCGACGAAGGAAGGAGGTTGAGGTCCCTGTTTTGGAGGCAGAGGCGGATCCCTATGCTCCACAAGCTGAGGTATTATGTAATGGTATTTCAATTCATGATGTCTTAGTTGATGGAGGTGCTGCAGTTAATGTAATGACCGAGTCTGTAATGAATATGTTGGGTTTAAAAATTGATCGCCCCTCAACACTTATGTTAAGGTCATTAAATAAGGGAAAAACTAAACCAGAAGGTGTAGTTTCAAATGTGGCAATATCTGTTATGGGTGTTGTATGTGTGGTAGACTTTCAGGTGATGAAAAATGGTACTGTTGCGTACCCAATGTTGTTGGGAAGACCATGGCTAAGGAGAGTTCATGCAAGAAACTACTGGAATGAAGGCTTCATGACACTTGGACATGGTAGAGAGAGGGTGAAGATAAATGTGATCCCTCGGCATCATAAGGCAGAACCTGTGGATTCAAGTGATGAAACTGATGATTGGACATCCTCTGATTACTCTAGTACCAGTGAAGTGGACACAGAAGATGAAGAAAGTGAGGTTGATGTTTCGGTCATGGATATCCTTCCAGTCACACCGACTCATGACCCCATAAAATTATCTGAAGAAGAAATTGATGATCGTCTCCAACAAATAAAGATTGGTGATGCTGTGATGGAGAGTGAGAAGGAATCCTACCTCCAGCTCTTTCGAAGGTACATACACATATTCACTTTTGATTACAAGGAACTCCGTCAAGTAAGTTGGGTAGAACATTCTATTGAGCTGGTAGATGGTGCTAAGCCCATAAAGCAAATGCCATATAGAATGAATCCTAATTTTTCCAAGACTGTAAAAGAAGAAATAGATAAGTTGCTTGATGCAGGATTCATATTTGCTGTGGAGAATTCAGAATGGGTTTCTCCCATTGTGATCTCAATAAAAAAGAATGGGAAGCTACGCATTTGTGTTGATTATAGGAAGCTCAATAAGGCAACAAAGAAGGATCATTACCCTCTTCCATTCTCAGATCAGATCTTGGACGAAGTAGCTGGCCAGGAGTGCTATAGTTTTGCTGATGGATATAGCGGATACAACCAAGTTCGTATAGCAGAGAAAGATCAGCTGAAGACCACGTTCACCACTCCTTGGGGAACGTTTGCTTATAGAGTTATGCCTTTTGGGTTGTGTAATGCTCCAGAAACATTCCAGTGTTTGATGAATAGGGTGTTTGAACCCTACATTGGGAACTTCATCAGAGTATTTCTGGATGATTTTTGCATCTATGGGAGCAAGATGGACCACCTGCACCAGATGGAGACAACATTTTAAAGGTTAGATGAAGCACAAGCCTCACTAAACCCTACAAAGTGTGTCTTTGGATGTTCTAAAGGTGTTTTGTTAGGGCATGTTGTATCCAGAGATGGTATTGGTACTGATCCTGATAAAGTTTCAAAAATCAAAGAGTTACCATTTCCTATGAATAGAAGTAAGTTGAGATCATTTTTAGGCCATGTGGGTTACTATAGAAGGTTCATCAAGAATTTCTCAAAGATTGCACAGCCACTAACCCAGTTCTTGAAGAAGGATGTTACTTATGAACCAGGAAATAAGGCGCATGAAGCTTTTGAACAACTGAAGGAAGCCCTGGTGTCTTCACCTGTTTTAAAGAATCCAGATTGGAGCAAGCCATTCATTGTGTATACTGATGCCTCAGATGCAGCACTAGGAAGTACTCTGAGCCAAAAGGATGAAAATGGGAATGATCATCCAGTTTACTTTGGGAGCAGACAAATGAGCAGTGCTGAGGTAAATTATACTGTAACTGAAAAAGAGGCTCTAGCTATCATTTTTGCTGTAAAGAAGTTTAGAAATTACTTGCTAGGGCAGAAATTTATAGTTGTAACAGATCATCAGGCTCTAAAATATATTGTAAATAAGCCTAACCCATCAGGGAGGATAGCAAGATGGATAATTTTGCTACAAGAATTTGAATTTGATATTATAGATAGGCCAGGAAAGAAGCATGTCAATGCAGATGCACTCTCTCGAGCCTATGATGGTTTAGGTTCATCTTGTGATGATGATGATTTCCCAGATGCAGCATTGTTATCCCTTGACACAATCCCTAGTGAATACATAGATATTTGGAATTATCTGAATGAATTCAAGTTTCCTGATGGTGCCAATGCAAAGACTAAGAGGAAGATTACTCAAGCCAGTCATCCATATTCTATTCTGCATGGATTATTATTTCGAATAGGACCTGATGGATAGTACAAGAGGGCAGTTGGACGTGATCAAGGGAATGAGCTGATAGAAGAATTCCACAATAGTACATATGGAGGACACTTCTCTGGACAACTTACAGCAAGAAGGATCTTGGATGCAGGTTATCACTGGCCCACTCTTTTTAGAGATTGTTATAATTATTGTAAGACATGTGATATTTGTCAAACACATGGTAACCGTAAGACTTCATCAGCTCCATTATGCCCTATTCTTCCACTTGGTCCCTTTGAAAAGTGGGGAATAGACATTGTAGGTCCACTTCCAACTACCCCACGCCAAAATAAGTATATTGTAGTTGCCACAGATTATTTAACCAAGTGGGTTGAAGCTAGGCCATTGAAAACAACTTCCATGGATGAAGTGGCAAGGTTCATATATGAACGCATTGTCACCAGATTTGGTTGCCCATTAGAAATTGTAACAGATCAAGGAAGCCACTTCATTAATGAGGTGGTAGAAGCCCTAGTCAATAAGTTTTCTATTAAGCACAGGAAGGCAACAACATACAAGCCAAGCACAAATGGACAGGTGGAACGAACAAATTTTGTGTTGTGTCAAATTCTAGCAAAAGATGCAGCCTTGCAGGTACATAAGTGGGATAAAAGGATTCATGCAGCATTGTGGGCATATAGGGCAACATCAAAGTCAGCAACAGGATACTCCCCATTTCAGTTGGCTTATGGCATTGATCCAGTTCTTCCTATTGAGTTTGATATTCCCACTGTGAGAGTTATGAAAAATGAAAGGATGGATGAAAGTGATTCAGTAAAAGAAAGGTTGGTACATCTTCATTTGCTAGAGGAAATGAGGGAAATAGCAAAGGATACAAGCTATAAGAAGAAAATGAAGCAGAAGGAATACTTTGATCAAAAGATCCGTTGGTCTCCATTTCATGTGAATGACTTGGTTCTAGTATATGATTCCAGATACAAAAAAAGAAGACAGAGAAAATTTCTTCCAAAATGGATGGGGCCCTACAAAATAGCAGCTGTGCATGAAAATGGTACATACCGACTGGAGGAATTGGATGGCACTCCCATTACGAAATGGGTCAACCACGACAAGTTAAAGATTTTCCAAGCACCAGAATAGTCTACTCCGAGGACGGAGTAGAAGCTAGGAAGGGGGAAGATGTCGACACTAAAATTTTCCTCCGTAATTTCTATTTTACTAATGTATGTATTAGGAATAGGATGTTGTTAAGTATAATTAGTAGTGGCGTCTGATAGAAGATAACGGCGCCGTCAGTACGGTGCCGCCAATAATGTAGAGTACGGTAACAGTCAAAGTACAATAGGAATGTTGTAAAAAGTAAATATTTGTCGTAAGTGGTCTGGTAATGTTAAAATGTCAAAGTTGGGATAAGTAGAGAAGTAGGGTCTACATGATTAGGAATTAGAAATATTATATTTGTAATAAGGACAAAGAGTGATGTCATAAATATTTTGTGTATTTTATTTGTGAAAAGTCTAAAAAGGTGGAACCCATGTGAGATGATAAGGTTTATCTTATCTTAGAAGATAAGCCTACATGTAAAGGCAAGAGTTTAGGCATGGAATATGATTGGCCGGAAGAGATTTCCTATCCTATCTTAGAGATAGGGTGGATAAGCCTGAATTCCTATAAATAAAGAGGCCACCCCCCTCATTTAGCATAGAAGGAAGTAGTGAGAAATATTGTATGAGTAAGTGTGTAAAGGAAGCCATCATTTTGAAGGTGTGTTAAAGAAGCCATTAAGAGGTGTAATTGTGAAGTTTCTCCCATAGTTATTGTTGGAAGGCAAGTGAAGTTAGTAACACTTGAAGTACCTCATGGGTGAGATTGTAACAATTTCATGTTAATATTATAATTTACACTGATATTTCAGATTTATCATCATTCCTTCTTATCATAGTCTATGGTATTCTTGTGTTATGTTTGTTGTTGTGTTTCCAGATTACATCCACCAAACTAAAGGTTGTGCATTAGTAAATAATCATAGCACGAGGAGTTCCCGGTGAAGAATTATCATAGTGCCAGATTGGTGATGACAGTACCTTGCATGCAAAACCTCCTCCTTGGTGATCGTAGGCTTCTGGTGTAATACCTCTCTCGCGTGTGTTGCTTCAATGCATGTATTAATCTTCACTATCAATTCCTTAGGTCCTTCTACTATCTTGGGCATCCACTGATCTTCTACCACCTATTGGATTCTAACCATCCCGAAACCTTTGTTTTCTTGCTTATGCTGCTTACTCAGATGCTCATATAAATCTAGGCACTCCTCATAGCTATGGTTCTTTTTGCAGAAGGAACATGTAATATTCTTAGGAAATTTGTTCCTATAGTGGTCAGGAGCGATCCACATGTATAACATGTTCCACGAGGGAACTCACCTCTTCCTCCACCATGGCCTCATCCTCCATATCCACCACAATATCCACATCCCCTTCCACGACCTCCTTTAAAAATCCCCTCATTCCTTTCATAGTGTGTTTGATTATGATCCAATCCTGTTGCTCATTTCCATACCCTTAGAATTATCACAAAATACTTTTCTATCATACCCCAAGGTCTATAGCATCATGGATCTAACCAATCAATCGATAATCCTCAGTATTATGGGTCATGGACCTACAAATTTTACAAAAGAAAGATACGTTCTTCCTTATCACACGTTGTAACAAAGGATAGTGACTAGCATCATGATTCAAATGAAAGATCTCACAGTCCAATATTAATGAATGTATAGATCTGTGAGGGAAACTATCCTTGGTGTGACCTTCCACTTCACAATTTGTACACCAAATTCCTAAGCGCGTCTCATGGGCTGAATTTACTGATAACTTCTCTAACTAATTTTCCATAGCTGCAATTGTTTCTAAAATGGACTAACACCAGTGTCAATGCTCCCAACTACCTCAGCACTAGAAAGCTGTGCTTTTGCAAATCTGGTGTATGTCTTATGTGACATCGCCCTTCTAAAAGGTGTAATCGATCCTCCAACGAACCACTATGCATGTTGGCTAGCATAAATATCATAAGATAGCTTAGATAGAAGTGTCTTAAAATGAGCATCATACTCACGTACACTCTCAGTAGTTCCTTGCTTGATATCCTTTAGCACACTTATACTCTTCTGCTAAAACTTAGGGATATGGGACTCTTTCAAGAAAGTATCCCTCAATGCTGCATAATCCACTCAAGTCTAATCAGGGTCAAACTTCATATACCAGTTGTGTGCACACCCTTGTAATGGAGTGGCGAATTGACTTGAGTTTCACTCAGCAGCCATGATCCCTTTAGTGTGTGACAAGATTTCACACATATGCACATGTTTGGCAGCATCCTCTATACCTCTATATTCCGAGAGGTGAAGAGACATCTCCATATATATATTATGTGGTTTTTATGGACCTTGACCACCTGATCCAAAACCTCCTGTGTTCCCTCTGCCTTCGAAACCACTAGATCCACCAGAACTAGAACCACCTATACCTCCTGATCTCCACCTGTAGTTGGAATAGGGCCTATAGATTTACACCCTTGTGCTCCGACAGTAGTACTATACTGAACCCCTACAGTCTGTGAGGTAGTTCCACTTCCAGAGGTGAATCCAACATTTTGTGTGCTCACATTCTATGTGGATGATGCACCTAAGAATGCTCCTCCAAATGACATTGAAGTTGTTTTTCCTACCATTGATGTACTTGATCCCTGACTTACTCCTGCTCTCCTACTTCCCAAGTTAGTTTGTTGGTTACTTATCGTACTAGATACTGAAAAACCAAGCACAAGGGCTAAATCACTAGGTGGATTAATATGTGCACTTGTGGCCCAGGTAATCTCTTCTGGTGCACTTATGTGTGAGGCCAATGGGGATCTCTATCATGCTTTCCAAGATGGGGGAGTTCCTAATGCTCTGGCTCCACGTCTTCTACGTGAGCTATAAATCCTTCACAAGCCATCTCTCTCCTCCATGCCATACTTTATGTAATGGAACACTGCTTCTCTATCTCCCTCTCATGCATCTCATTATACTTAAGCTGCATTTCCTCTCTCTACCTTTCTATCACTAGGTCTGCCATCTTAAACCAAACTTGTTCCTACCCTCGCAAGTGGTGAAGTTTAGTTAGCCATCAGTTTACTCTCCAGGTTCAAAGTTACCATTAAGATCTTGATCACCAGTGGAATACCTTGCAAATATGTTCCTCTTGGATACCGCAAAAAACTAGAATTTAGCTACCTCTAGGAAAGAGTACGTCAAAATTGAATATTCCAGAATATAACTGTTTAGAACACCATGAAACCACGTATCCACAGCACGAGTCTAGATCAAATCAGCATCATAAAGAGTCTAAAATTCTTCCTTTGTCTAGAAAAGTGCATGATACCTCCAATTCTATGAGGATGCATAAGCAGTAAGCCACTCATATAGTTCTACTGGAAAGATAGTGAAAAATCTCTCATATAAGTTGTCATATAAATTTTGTTCTACCCAAGTGTGTGCATTAAACTCAGATCCACTGCTGAACCACAGTGCATATTCTTCCTCCAGATCATGTATCCATTCCTCAATACTTGCTAGAGTTAACCGGTACGTCTTCATCGTGAACCATCCTGAAAACAACTGAAAAAGAGGTCCCGACAATGGAACCAATGATGTAGCCTAGAATTTACCAGATAACACCCTAGTCATGCTGACACATCACTCAACCTTGACTGAGAGCTCACCCGAAGCGTGCAAAGGTACCAGGTCCCTCTTTAGGGTTGCTGTAACAGGATGTTAACATGATGAAGGAAGAAACATATAGATTCATAACTAATCCATCATTCTATAATGCATGCTACCCTCAGATTTATGAAAGAACAAGCTTAAATAGTAATCATGATTGAATTAATAACATGCACTACTCAACTACACACAGGATGACACTTAGATTCAGCCAATATCTTCCATCTATTAATAAATATAGAATCTCCTTATAGTATTGACAATCTATATCAGTGCACGTAAGGAACTGATACAATGATTCAGTCGTATGCGTATATGCACACTTCATCTATTATATTCTCTCACATACATCCTCTCACATTCATACATACTCTACTATGTACCTAACATCATATATATAGGGTGGGGACTTTCCCTTCACCACTTATCTATTCCAGAAATAGGCCGCATGCTATTGATAGCCACATGTCCATTTACAAACATAGCCACACATGCAAGTGTGCTATCTATAGTCCTCTTACAGTTAACTGAAGTGTCAATTCTATTCTCAAATCTCATCTCCATGCAAAATGCTTCGAACCACTTCTCCAAAGATAGACAATGCATGGCAGTGCACATCTCTGCATCGTTGGTGTGTTCCACACGCCATCTTCCAAAAATAGGTCTTCATGCTCAAAATCGGCTAAGTCCTGAAATTCTGAACTTGCCTTCCACATGCAGGTCCTTCTTGTACTTCCGTTCCCTTGGTTCTAGTCCTTCTTATCCCACATGGACTCCTTGTGTGATCTTTGAAATGTATTCTTTGATCAACATATAACAAATCTAAAAAAAATGTTCGTACATTCTTAAGTCCAAAGGGCATAATTGTGTAATCAAAACAACCCCATTTTGTGGTGAATGTAGTATTTTCCTGATCCTCACACCTATTCCAAACTTGATGGTATCCGGAGAAACCATCTATGAATGAATATATCTTGCACCCAACCACACCATCGAGAATCTCCTCATTGAATGGTGTATGGATTGGATCAATTACAAGAGAGGCATTTAACACCCTATAATCTATACATATCCTTATCCTTCCATGTTTCTTTATACTTATGACCATGGTTTTGATCCATTTTGATTATTTAAGTGGTTCAATGATTCCTTCCTTTAATATATTGTCAATCTTATCCTTTACTTTGACACGTAAATTTAGATTCATTTTGTATAGTCATTTACGAACTGGTCATGCACCTTCTTTAAGTTCTATCGTCATCTCCCCTTATGATGGATGGAAACCCTTTGACTCATAGTATCCCCTAAGAAATATAATATATAATTCATGCAATAATTTAACTATATTTGCAACTTCTACTTCTAACCAATAGTCACCAATGATCGCCTCCTTAGGCATGTCATTTTTCCCAATATTCACCTTATTCATCTTAAGAAGCAAATCGTATGCACGTGCCTGATTGTCTGCCTTATCCAATACCTTGCACTCACCCTTTACATGTTCTATATTAAAATATTTGACCTCTTCATCATCAATCAAGTATATCAGTTTTCCTTTTTCCTTCTCCTTCCAAGTATGATCTAAGAGATCCTCATCTGTCTCCAACCGTGCGTGCCCATCTGGAACTATTTCATACAACTGAACCACAAGATCTTCCACTTTTTACTCATCCCCCAGAGTGATGCGCTTCATCAATTTTAAGGCCTTATGTACATACAGGTCAGATGAAAAGTAATTAAAAGTGTGCAAGATACCTAATGTCATGTTATACCAATTGGCAGTCTCCTACTTAAACTTTCCATGTATGTACGATGTGCATGCATGCTCATGCAATGTGGAATAGAACTTATGGACCCACAGGGATGGTGGTATCATTTCTATTCCTTCCAAAAAATTATTCTCATAAGCTTGTATGTGATTCCTAGGAGAATTTTTTCCATCATATGTTGGTATCCTTGAAGGAATGTTGTTCCTAACAAACCAAGTCAAGAATGTAATTCTCTCATTCCATCTAAGTAGATTATCCATGTGCATGGCCCACAATTACACTACCATTCCTCTTAATGATTATACCAACATATTCCTCTTATCTCTTTCATCATGCAGGTGCTATTCTATTGCACATAAAAATGATTTAGACTTTTCTTCTCTTATGTACCTTGGTAGTGCAGTTCTTCCCAACTGCCTAACTATTTGTGGTTTGATCGTCCTTGTTATGCACCCCCAACACTCTTGACCAACCATTTCATATTTTCAATGGTCCCAATTATCACAAGTAATTCTTATAATGTCACTAATTGAATGTGCATCTACCCATTTGAGTATTCCCTCCTTGGTTGGCTCAACACATTATGGATTGCACATAGTATGTGCATAGATCTTGTTTAGATATTCCTCACTAATGGGATCCGTGAAAGGGAAAATACTTGTACCATCCATAGGAATCCATACACACTCATCCTCATTCTTAAAACTAATATAACATTTATTAAAGTGCAGGTTGGAATTGTTTTTCATATCACCATGGATGACCAAGTAATGTAGGGAAGTTATCTTCCTAGGTCAACTCTAGAACCTCAAAATAACCCTTGAATATTACCCCATGTATAGTGATTCTTGCACCCTTCAATAATCCAATGGGAATTTCTCTAGTCTTATTTTCCATGTACAAAAAACTAGAAGAAGGTTGTATTGGTGGCCTCTCCATCCTATTCTATGCATCTAGGGTAAGAATGTTGACCTTAGCACCAGTGTTAATAAGGATGTTACTCACCAATCAGCCATTAATAATTGCATCTAAGGTGATTTATTTATCATATTAATGGTGTTTTTGTGGAATATTTTCATGTAATATCTATCTTTCCCTATCCTTCTCTATGCGTGGAACTTTCTCATGTAACCACTCTTAATAGGGGTATGATATTCTCTTTTTTAAGCATCTAACATACTTCCTTGAGTCTATCAATGTCCTTAACAAGATCTTTTATATGTTTTATGCACTCCCTTTCCCTCACTTGTTCTTTTAAGCACTGTATCTCCCCTTGTAAGTCTCTGATAAGACTTGTGTTTTCCTAAAACACTTCCTTCTATTGGCATGCATCAGGATACTTATTGTTTGGTCTAACTTCCTCACATCTTATGAGTAGTTTAGTTCACAGCTCCTCACATGTGTGTGAATCTTCTACGTGTGTGGTAACTAATAAAGGTTCCTCATTTATAACTATAAGTTCCTATGGCTTCTATTACCATTTCCTGGAGAGATCCTTTTTATTCTTACACATGTGCACATATAGATTTGGGCAGTATTCTACTTTGTTCCCTTTTCTATGGTATGTGTAAGATGTTTTCTTGGGGAAATAACACTGATAATGATCATGATCCAAAATTTTACAAGTACATTGACTGAACCTTCCTCTACAACCACCATGTCCTCTACCTTGATATCCTCCCTTATAGCCTCTATTGTCGTTATGTTTAGTTTCATTATTCTACCATTCGTGCACCTATGAACTATCCTATCCACTAGTTTGGCCCAACCCTATCTCATAAGCTTCATGAATATGATCAATAAATTGATAATGATTTGTATCATGTATATGTGTGTCAAAATAATTGTAGTAGAGTGACACATTTTTTTGTGTAGCACGTTGAAGAAGTGGAAAATCTCTAACATCATGGTCCTTGTGGCATATCTCATAAGCCATCAGCAGAGCATGTACATTCATGTTCGGATAATTATTCTTTGTATGTCCCTCTAATTCACAATACTTACACCAGATACCACTTTGAGTGTCACGTGCTGAGATAGCAAATAAATTTTCCAACTGCATGGCCATAACCACGATCTATGCTTCCAGGAATGAGATCACCCCAATATCCAAGCTTCCAACCACTTTTGTACATAGTGCTATATCCAGATCCTCACGTAGATTTATAAATGTTTTATGTGATAGTGCCCTTTTGAACGGTGTTAATAATTCACCCAAAAACCATTGCATGTGTGATTTAATAACAAATTATTTATTATTAGACCATGTTGCAGATTAATTTATGTAAATTATGATATACATGTGCTAAATATAATATGACATAAGCAAGTAAACAAGTATGAAACCCTAAGAAAGAGATATAGAGAGAATTACTTACTTTATTTATGCTTGAAAAATTCTCTGGACTTGGAAATCTATTGAACATGAAGTGAACAGTGTCATAGGGCTCTTAGATAAATTCTAAAATCCATAGACAGAGCTAGGCATGGGCACCCACGGGAGGACAGGGGCACATGGGTGCTGGAGACTAATACTGAGCACCTGTGACTGTATAAATGGTCAGAATCTGATTTTTAAATTTTTTCACAAGTGTTACATGTTCGTATTCATGTTGATTTATTATGTGTCACTCCAGATTTGATTGTTGAGTGAATGTACCTGTAACCTGCAAGAAAAAGTTCACCTGCACATACCCACACTACATCAAATCCTAAAAATAGAAAGATACAATGGGGAGTCATGACTGACCCTGGAAGTCACCTAAAGAGTGAACTTATGACCAAGCACTACACTACATCTCAAACTCCATGTACTTATTCTTGTGTGTGTGTGTAATGATTCTCTAAGATTCCCTTGTGCAAGTTGCACTTGATAGCGCAATAGATCTAGAATGTAGAAATGTATAGAATGTGTGGATGGAATAGAATTAAATTCCCCTTCCTATGTAGTGTATGTGAAAATGTAGTCCCTTTTCCCTTGATTGAATGCCAGAATGGATGGATGCTTTGAAGTTGTTTTAGGTGCCTTTTGAGCATGCAAGATTAGGTGATAGTAATGATTAGTAGAGCTTGGTCCTTTATTTTGAAAGTATAAGTGTGTATTTAAATGATTCCCTTGTTTGAATTTCATAATTGAAAACTTGAAGGACTGACCCATAAGTGAAAAAGGTTCCCAAAAGATAAAAAAGACCCAAAATAAGTGAGTGAGGTGGAAAAGGATCAAGGGTTCCCATAGGGGATAGGGGGGTGCATAGGCACTCCTGTCTACCTGGGCACTAGTGTCTTTTGAGCCATAAAAGATAAATAAGTAAAATAATGACTAGGTGTAAGGGTGTGTAAGACCAAAAAGTACAAGAAAGACACCAAAAAAGGCCAAAGAAGTCATCAATTACTAGTTTTCTTGCTTAGGAATCATATGAATGCTAGTATGTGTTTAGGACCTAGAAATGTACCCAAGTGCATGATTTTTTGTCTACATTTACCCCCACTTTATGTTGTTGAGTGAATACTCAATAACATAGAAAGTAGATAAGAGATGTGTACCTCATAATCCATGTAGAGTGTGTATGGAAAAGCATGTGAAGTGGACAAGTGAAGATGTGAAGATTATCAAAAAGGAGTGGAAACTAGGAAAGGGAAGTGACCCTAGGGGTGAAGCATATGGTGTACCCATCAGATGTTTTTTTGTTGGATTGTTGTGATTTGCTTATTGTAGTTTGCTTCTTGTTGTGTATTAAGGATGGACCTGTAAAAGAAGAGTGAAAGAGTATTCAAAGTTCCTATATGAAAAATTAACATGTGTATAAGTATAAAAGTGTAAAAGTATGTAAAAGGAAAGTGTGCACCTGATGTAGAAGAGTGTTAAAAGGATAGAAAATTTTTCTTAAATTGGGATGTTATGTAAAAGAGAGTTTTTTGGGCTGAATCTCATGCACAAAGTGATTTTTTTGGGAGATCTTGCCAAGAAGTGATTTTTTTGGGTGATCTCATTCCAAATGCAGAGTTTTTTGGGTGATCTCTCGCCGAAAAGCAAGTGTTGGGGAGAGAGGTCTACTGTAACTCTCCTTCCACAACTCTACCTAATAAAAAACCACTACAAATGGTGTGTTCCTATTTTGTTCCTATTGTCTCTTATTTTTTCTCAATTGTACCAATTGAACTGAATGTAGGAGATAAATTATATTCTATTTTCTTGAGGAATTTTCCTGATACAGTCAAACTACTCTGAAATCTTATGTGAACTGTGTTTATCTAAGAAATCGATTTTATATGCCCCTAGGACATTAGTTCCCAGAGGAGAAAAAAAGTGCCCAGGCACTTCTATTTGGGTCTGGGTGTTGGTGTCTGTGTTGTGATGAGGACCAAGTCTGATTCTTTTGAGTTATTGTAATGTTGTATTCAAATTTTTGTTGTATTGTCCATAATGTTATATCTGAGAGTGCTTTATGGGGCCAATTTTTGTTCATCTAATGTATGCCCCCCTTAGTTTGGGATGCATGCGAAAATCATGTGGTAATAGGAGTGTGTGAGCCCAAAAGAGAGGCCTTGATGCTGATCTAAAACTTATACCTATATGGGGTAGGGGATGTACATGCTAGAAACCAAGGCACAAGAAAATAAAGTGGCTAGATACATGTGTTAGTAGCAATCGTGTCATATAAAAATAGTGTAACAAGTAAGTGTGAATATAAGATAGACCAAAAAAAGTGGGTTTCAATCATGGGACATCACTCACAAATTCACAAGAAAATCAAGGCTGAAGCATCCAAAAACATACAAACAATGATAAAAAACATAGATCATAGCCTGCAAACAATAGCATATAATAGTAATTCAATGGAAAATAAGATTTCATTCAATACAGACAACCATGGTGGCATATAGTCTTATGAAGAAATTTTTACCTTGAATGCACCATTAGCATGTTAGAAAGATAAAAAATTATATCAAGGGCATGTATGTACCAATAAAAGGGAGTGTTCTAGGAAGGATAGAAGTAGTACCTATATGATTTAAAAAACACATTGTAATGTGTGATAAAGTAGATTCCCCCAGGATCCTTTGGTGGGACTTGTAAGAGGTACAATGACTAAGACATCATTACAGTGTGTAACTCCAGTAAGAGATTTTCATTCACTTTAAAATACTGCAGTGAACGTGTTATTGTATATCTTTGGAAATATATTTACATACTAAGTATCCTTCTAGCATGGGAAACAATGTGTACATGTAAGTATAAGAAAGCAAGAATAATTACAACTAAAGATATGAGATATGTACTGTATGAGTGGGATGGAATGGTATGAAATTCTGAATTAGTGATAGGAGTAGTGTTCCACCCAGTGGATTGGTGTTATGAGTCTGAGATGAGGTTTAATTTTATAAAATAACCCCTCAACAATCAAGAATTAATCACATAGAAACAAAACTCTGTGTCATCAGGAAATGGTTTGAAAATGTGCACTAGAGAGACACATAGGAACATGAAGCATAGAGTTACTGAAGAGTGATTGATGGTGAGGTTCATTTCAGATTTAGACCCTCAGCAACCAGTATGAACCATTAAACTAGATTTGCATCATAGGGTAATGAAAATAAAGGTGTGTATCAAGATGTAAAATAGAGACTAGTATGGAAAGCATGGAGCAGGTTAGTATGTTTAGAACCTTCAAAATAATTGGTAATGATTAAGAGGGGGATAAATAGAATGCCCCCAAAGTTTGTAATGAAAAGTAAACTATCTAATGAGAGATGAAGGGCATGAGGTCCTTCACCTAATTTCTGAGGAGATAAAGGCATGTGACAATGCATCTAATAATCGGTGGTGTATGAAGTAATGTATATGTGAAGGAATCCTATGATGGTGAAAGAGGTGCTGAAAGACATAAGTGAAAAGATACTATGGTTAGTGAAATGAGGTGATGATGAACTATGTGAAGGAGTTTCCTAGTGATGTGAAGGATGTGAAGATGGCCATGGACCTATGAAAACGAAATTTCGTGAAGTGATAATGTGTACGAATAGGAGAAACTATGTGTTAAATGTTCCTTATATTTGAGAGGTCATAATACCTAGATGCTAATAGACCTGGTGGGAGTATTGTCAAAAAGCTATTTCGTTGAATAAGTTTTTGTAATTTATGAATTGAACTAATTACACATTAAATTTAATGTAAACTATGATATACAGTTTCAAGACAATGATGCATGGAAATAGACTATAAGATAAAAACCTAAGCAAGAGTGCCTTAGAAAAGAGACATGAAAATGTTTGATTAAAGATTTCAAATCTAGTTAGTACTTCTGGATTTGTAAAACCTAAACAAGAAGTGAATAGTGCACCTCAATTAATAAGATAAATTTGTGGATATAGTAACGGCCGGAATTGGTTAATTTGATATCTTTACAAGTGCAATTCTGGAGAACACGCACCTATGACTGATTTGTTGGATGGTTGGAATATGATTATTCTACAATGTCTACATAAGAATTCATTTCCCTATCACATTCCATGAATTTTGTCTTAGTTGATCGTTGCATATGAGATATAAAAAAATGAGTTGTATCAATGTTTCAAAACCCACCGTACCACATTAAATCCAAAAAATAAATATTTCATTATTTAGGAGTAGACTTGGTCCCCAGGTGTATGGATCAAAACTTAGGGAAGCTTACGATGTCATTAAGCTTAGCTGAAACATGGTCAAGTTACTCCAGATTTTTATGAGTTTAAGTTTCATGACATTGACTAAGAATCATGAATCCATAGATGTTGTTTGTGCAAAATATTATTTTATAATGATTTCTAGATGTAATGATGTTCCAAAATTTGGATGGAATAAATAATTCCCAATCCTTGGGATGTTTATGCATATTATCCCTTGTCTTCATCAATTACAGAGATTTTAGGTAATTTTGAATGTATTCTTTTCATGAAGTTTGAGATCCATTTCATGGTATCTGAAGAGTTTTACCAAGACACAGATTTCTAATCAAACACCAAGTTATCAATAAAATGAAATCATATTCGCTAGAGTAGGTATTTACCTTAGCTCATGTTCACCTAGGTACTTTATTTACCTTTATTGTATTTATTATCACCCACTTATGTGTGTGGATATTTATTTTATCATTTAGATATTTAGATTATTAGGAAGAATATCCTTGATCTATGTTATTAAGGTATAGTTCTTTCCTTAATCTATGGTATTGACTAGATCCTTGATGTCTAGTTCTCTCCTAAATCTATGGTCTTGACTAGTTCTTTGATGACTAGTTATCAATCCATGATTTATGGCTTGAACTATACCTTGACTTGGTTCTTAGATTGTTATTCCTTGCCTATTTAAGAAAGGCCCATTCTCAATGTAAATATGCATTGAGTTCCATAATAATATATGAAATTACAATGTTTACAAAGGTTTACATAAAGTTACCTGGTGAATTGACCTATAATCACCTTATTGGTCATGGTGTTCTAATTAGCATCTAATGTAACTCTTGGTTCAAGTGATATGATCTGGTATCATCGTTCCACATTTGCATGGTCCCATCAGAGGCTGGATGATACTCATGTTGTTGATATCCATTTGTAAAAAGTTTTACATTTGGTAAAAACCCAGTAAACATTCATATATTTGGGATTTGTTTGTAAAAACACGCTCCAAGGCATCCCAAGAAGCTTTTATGCAAAAACTCTTCCAATGGATAAGGTGGGAGAAGTTTGGTGTGCACTGTAAACTTCTGAATCCATTTTCGATCACATTTTTTCAAAAACAACTGACACTAGGGAAGTTTCACCGGAATAGCTGCCATATAAGGGAGACTGTCAATGGAAAAGAAAAATCCTTAAGATTCTTTTTTGGGTCATATGAGATCCCTTGAGAACTCATATGAGGGCTCTATTTGTAATTCCTACATATCTAGAAAAAGAGCTTTTCAGCACCCATTTAATTTTATTTGTAAAGGTCAACATGGTATTGGATATGAGGGCTTAAAGTTCTGGATTCAACTAAAATAAATAACAAAGCAAAATATTAAGCTTGTAACTTTTGATCGGGAACTCGGTTTTGAGTGTTTTTTTGCAAAAGTGCTTGTTATTTCTGTGCTCTTTCCATTGGAAATATTTATTTTGAGACTTGCACTATAATTATAAAGTGAACAAATATAGGGAGTGTTGTAATCAATTGTGGATGCAATTTCGGTTGAGCCCGAAGTCCTAAATTTTTGGGAGTTGCATTTTTTACCTATCATGAATTCTGAGAATGATATAATTTTCTCTGAAGTATGTGGACTTCAAGAGGATATTTAAAAATTGCGTAGAAGAAAATAGATCACTCAAGAAGTGAAATTCTCTTCTACAATCACTCATTCACGATAAGGATACAAAATACACTTCCTAAGAACAAACTTGCTAGCCTACAGTATCACCATCATATTGTGGACAGCCATATCCATGCTCCTAGTCCACTTGCAATTATTGCTCTTGAACCCACTGACATTGATTTTTTAGTCTTTGAGTATGAAACCTACTCTTGATGCTTCATAAACCTGTGAAGCTTGTTACTGCATGCTCTTCTACATCTGTGCCTATTACAGTACCACATGTTGTGTAATCCTACTTCTGCTCAACTGATGGCTTTTTGAAGAAGCATACCACTAATATTCAGTTCTCGCATGACATGCTTGGGTCTCACTAGAGGAGTCATTGGAAGACATTCACAGGGTATTGTTTCCTCTATTCCACATGTTAAGTGGAATTCTCGTCATGACATTGGTTTTCGAGAAGATACTTCATTGGGGTCACACATTGACAGAGCTCCTTTTTTGTGTTAATGCTCGACTCTTTCTGAGGATCATGAGCAACACATGAGTTTTGCACCTTCACTCACAGCTTGAGATCACCTAAGATTTCAGCTGTCAGCCATGAACAACTTGACACACATTCTGATGTTCTTTTACATGCACCCATTGTGCATTTTGCACCAAGTCATATGCAGGCATCTTCTTCATCCATCCATATGTTGATTTGGGGTGGATATTTGATCACTCGTGGCGGCAACATAGGAATTCATTGAGAGGACTCTACAGTTGTGGATCCTCCACCATTCGGCTCTTGCTCCACTTTCTATACCTTATGCATTGTGATGCTTCTTATTTTGAGTCATTTTTCTTTAGCAACAGTGTATTGTAATCCTCTTGTTTGTTTGAGACATGTAGTGTATTCTTATGACTCTCTTATTTGTTGAGAGATTTTGTATTTTTTTGTATTTTTGACACTTTTGGCATTTAAATTCTATTTGTACTACAGTCTATGTTCTTTTGCTTGCACCCATTGGGGGAGATGTAGGCATTTTCTGTTGATTTGGTTGGAGATTTTGTGAGTGTTAGTTTGGCATGTTTGATAGTATCTGTTCGGTAGTAATCTTATTGGTGCAACTCCAGTGTTATTGTTATCAGTGTTCGAGTAGTTGATTTTGATAACTCATACAGATTTGTAGTGCCACTCCACCCATTCAACGGTATGGGAGGGTGTGGTGGTGATCCTGCTTCTTCAGGTTTCATGTCCTTGCCTTGTTACCTTGGCTTTTCTTGGATCATGACACTCTAGAGTTTTTGTCCTTGCCTTGTTATTTTGGTTATTGTTCTTGGATCGTGGCACACCTATTTACAGCAGTTGATCGAATTATGTTTGGTGTTTTTTTTGCACTTTCAACATCACTCCGTTGACAGTCTCCTTGTATGGAGCTATTCTGGTGAAGCCCAGTGTCAGTTGTTTTTGAGTTTTGTGATCGAGCAGTGGATTCAGACCACAGTACACACCAAACTTCTTCAGCATTGTACAAGTTTTTTGAGCTCGAGCTTCTTGGGATGCCTTGGAGTGGGTTTTTACTCTCTTTACTTTGTTGTTACTGGTTTTGGGTACCTTGTGGTGTCCCTTTTTTCCTAGTTATTGTACATGAGTACCTCATCAGGCCTAGTTTCAGGACTCATACTATGGACATGCCACTTCTATTTTGGCCCCTAGCTTCACTTGAGGGGGGGTGTTAGAGTAGGTATTTACCTTAGCTCATGTTCACATAGGTACTTTATTTACCTTTATTATATTTATCCTCACCCACTTATGTGTGTGGATATTTCTTTTATCTTATTTAGATATTAGGAGATATTTTCTAGTTGTTAGGTATATTTTTTTCCTTGATCTATGGTATTGACTAGATCCTTGATGTCTAGTTCTCTCCTAAATCTATGGTCTTGACTAGTTCTTTGATGACTAGTTATTTCCTTGATTTATGGCTTGATCTATGACCTTGCTTGGTTCTTAGATTGTTATTCCTTTCCTATTTAAGCAAGGCCCATTCCCAATGTATTGCATTGAGTTCCATAATAATATATGATATTGCTTTCATTTGTTTGCAAAGGTTTTATGTAAAGTTATTCTGGCAAATTACTTTCATCTTATTGATCATGGTGTTTGATTAGCATCTCTGTTCAAGAATTTAGGGCTAGGTATGATCTGATTGATTGTGCGTTTTAAAAACCTTGTTGATTCTACGGCTTTAGAGGTAGATCTATCTCCATATTGTGGGAAATATCATAAAAATTTGAACATTCTCATATTACTACATGAATTTATAGACTTCTGGTACAAATTTAGATATATATGACACAATTCATAACATAATATAGGGGATAAGTACTTCATTTATTCTATATTAAATTAGACAACTTCCCAACCTTGAAACGGTGGCAAAAAGATACATGGTGTTGAGGCATGGGACGTCTTATCCTTTTTATAAGGTTATCATTTACATCAATTAAACTCAATTACTTAGTACACACGTTGGGAATGTGCCTATCTAGGATCACTATTTGACTTAGTAATGTTCTTCTACATTTTTCACCTGCCTGATGATTTTTAATGGTGTGGTTTATCACAGGTGTTGATGGACTTATCATTTTCAGAAAGTGACTGAGAAATTCATGGACGCTATTAAACCTTTACACACTATGTCTATTTCTATAAATGTGAAGATATCTAGATGTCAAGTTGAGGTACTCTATATATTGGTATCAAAATCCTGGGTTATTTCAGAGATTTAGTACCTGCTCCAATCTTTCAAAGTGTTATGCTTCTATGTGTAACTTATAGTCGAACCAAATCATAGGAACAATCTATTTAGGTATGAAGACCTCTAAATATTTCATTACATACATGATTCCTAAGTAAGAAAACATCCAAATTGACTACATTTTTTTACTCATCTCATTAATTTTATCTTTCCTAGAGGATTTTTATAGCTAAAATTTCACCAGAAATGGGTGCACTTTGCTTTTGGGATGTTATGAGCATTCTGATGTAGCTTTTTGATCATGGATGTCTGGTGAAATCTCATGAAACATACTTGATTTAAAAATTGAGGTTGGGAGGGTATTTAAATGCTACTATTTTGTCCTTGGAAAATGTCCCTTGCCCTAAGTTTTCTTGGATTTGTGAAATTTAGACCATTTGGTATATTTTTTAGAGTAATCTTTAACTCACATGTGAACATGACATTTTCAGTCATAAATGCGGTTGAAATTAAAAGTTGAATGGTATTGATACATTAATTACTTAGGGGGATTATAGGTGACATGCAATTTGACAGGCTAAGTGTCCCTTTCACCGATTAGTGTGGACAACTTGGTGAAAAGATGATACATTGTGGAGGAGAGAGGATGGGAATGGGCATCAGGGGCTAAACATTTGGTTTTTGAGGGCTAAGAAGGTGGTTTCTTGGTGACCAAGAGTTAAATGGAGAATAGGGGTTGACATTTTGTGTCCCATGTGTCCCCTATATACCTTAGGGAATAATGGGGAACAACTAAGGCTCAAAAGTGTGAGTTGAGTGAGTTCATCATGTAAAGGGGCAAGTGAAAAGTGCAAGTTGTACAACCTAAGGGCATAGATGGTGAGGGGTTAAGTGACAAAAATTTGGCATGACAAGGGGGGTCACAATTTAGTGTCTCATTTGTACCATTTTCCCCTTATGTAAAAATGGGTACAACTGAGGGTGAAAAGTGTGACTTGGCCACTTTTGAAAACTTGGGATTACTCGTCGTTTCCAAATCGGGACATCGAGAGTGAAATTTTCACCATGAGAGCATATGAAAGTGTTTTGGGGTCAAAAATTATATGATTTTGAATCCAAAACAATTTATGAGATCATTGAAACCATTACTAGGACCAAATTATTCCTAAAATTTTAAATTTATGGTATATTTCGTCTTTGAATGATAGGAACAAATTTTGTGTTCTGAATCACTTCAGGAAGTATTTGAGTCTTGGAACAAATTTCATGTTTCTATATTGTAGAGGATTCCAATATATTTCTTATGAATATTTTTTCCCTCTTGAATCATTTTATAACTCTTGTAATCATATGGAGAAGTTAACTTTCACCATTGGAGATTTCGTTATTTACACCTATAATTACTTGATGTTGCACAAGTTGTTCCTAAATCAAATTTTATTCATATAATTTTTATAAACCACCTCATACATCTTCAATGTTCTCTGACGTCACCATTATATTCTTTATATTTTCCCTATATGCTTCCTGAGGGTTTTTTACTTAGCTACAAAATGACCAAAAATGACCTTTTTTAGACCTTCAGAGGAAGTTGTCTTTCATCAGATCTTAATGAATTCATCTATCATATTCATAATTCTTACTTATACACTGAAACACACCTAAAAATATTGTTAGAAATCTCCTTTGAGCCTGAGTGATGGTTGAACTAAGGGCATTTTGGCCAGAGGAAAGGTTCATAATGATCGAGAAGCAAAATTTTAAACTATGGGCTTAGTTGTCATGCTTAAAAGTGGGGAATGTATACACTCAAATTTGGTAACTTATCCTTTGAAAATGACAATTTTGACTTAATTACATTACAAAAACAAATGCTTGCATTAAAAAAATCAATTGGCATATCCTTCTCTCTCATAAAATTACTAATCTGTAGACACTGCTATATCATTCATCCATGCAATATTTATTATCTAGAGAAATAAATATCTTTAGGAATCTTTATTAGAACATAATTATTTCATCATTAAATGTTTATTTGGGACTATGTAAAATTAGGGCATGACCATAGTATGGTCTAGGATGACCTATACAGTTTCGTACCCTCTTATCTAATATGAAAATATTATATGTATCATTTCATCTTCCCTAGGTTGGCCAAAATTATGTTAGATTGAATAACATGAGTGAGTGTCAATCTTTATTCCATTGGGCCTTTATAAGATTCCAATTTTTTCTATTTTCTCACATATTTTAGAGCTCAACTCCCTCTTCTTCCCAATACTAATTCACTTTGTGACCCCATTCCTACACCAAATTACTTCAAATATCATCCAAATCACTCATTTGAATGAGAGCAAGTAGTCATTCTCAGGAATCCTTAAAAAAATTTCCAATTCACCATTCCTAATTTCAGAATTCATACTTTCACAAATCACCTTTCTTGCCAAGATAATGAAATTATAGATATTATATTTGAGGGGCTGATATTTCATTGCTAAAATTATTTTATGTTCTTGCACGTCCAAATACTTTATCCTCTCACCATTTGACTGTAAGAACTAGACATTTCCTCATATATGTGCCAAAAGGGAAAAGTTTTGTAGATACATATTATTAATCCCTATCCTCCCTAATTATTTTAGTTGACAAACATTTTCTCATTTTGTAAGGTATATCTTTGGTTTATCCTCCTTAAAACTCCATAATAAAAAGAAAAATTATCTTAGTTATCTTATGTATCACTCCCACTGAGGTCTGCAATATCTAAAATATTTAAATAACGATAACATGAAACATAACTTTGATAAGGATAATCCTACCAACTAGACTTAGCCATATTTCCCTCCATATAAACCATTTGTGCATGAATTTAATCAGTCTAGTTCTTCCATAGTTTCAATTTCTCCTTTGTAGCAAACAAAAGAACCCCTAGATATTTCTTTGGGAGAGTTTTAATTTTGACACCTAATGTATAAAACAATCATTTTTTATTGTTCCCATGGAACATTGACAAAGAAAACATTTGATTGCTCAAACTTACTTGTTGACTTGATATTTATTCATTATATTCTATTATCTTTTTTAGTAATAATTTCTTCTTTCATATCCATCTGTAAAAAAAGAAGGAGATCATCCAAAAATTGTAGATGAACATTGGCATCATTCATAGTAAAAGCCTTCAAACTCTGTAACTTACCACTTTCTCTCAATTTTGTAAGCAACCTACCCACAAATTTTGCCACGATGATGAATAGATAAGGTAATAGGGGATCTCCTTGTTTGATTCCTCTTGAGTTTTGAAATAATGCCAACAAGATTACTTTAACAAGGATAGAGAAAAAAAATCTCATAACTAATTACAACACACATGAGACCCATTCTACACAGAACCCAAAACCTAACAACACATTTCTAATGAATTTCCAATCTACCTTATCATAGGATTTCTCTATATATAATTTCAACAACATCTTTGTTCCTTATTCAATGTATGTAAAATATCACGAGTCCTTAAAAATACATCCATAATTTATTTCGCACTCACAAACCCTCCCTCCTCCAGAAATATGATTAAAGGCAACACAATCTTTAAGCACTCAACAATGGCCTTAGATACAATTATATATATTATTGTAGAGTGAAATGGGTCTAAAATATGCATATGTATCTAGATTTTTCTTCTTGGGAATCAAAGAGATAAAGTTGTAATTAATTTTTTAGAGAATACTTTGTCTGAAGAGCAGGAAAGGGGAGTGAGAAAAGATATAGGAGAACTAATGTTACGGGTATAAAATCATATTCATGCACACACTAGTTAGAAATTTCGACATGTGCATTTAAGAGAAGAAACAACCAAAACTTCAATGCTACCCGGCTAGAGGAAACCATGCATACAAAGATGCACACATTCATATGCCTAAATATGCAACAGGAGAATGGAAGAAAGTAGGGAAAAGGAGGAAACATATGCAACAGGAGAATGGAAGAAAGTGGATATCTCCTTTGTTCTCTCTAAGCACAATGCACTCTCGAGTTTACAAAATTGATCACCAACCCTTTGAAAATAGAAGGCCTTTACAATTTATAGAATGAGAGATGACTCTTCATCTACCCCCCAATGCCTTTTTATATGCTTTATCACAACTTATGACTTCTTACATCGTTAGGAAAAGATTAAGTCCCCTTTTATGACTTAAGGGTGACTTATTACATTAAAAAAAAATAAAGTCATTTTAAATTAATTAAAGACATTATGAAAAAGTGCAACCCCAACAAAAGAATTAGAACGAGGAGAGAGAAAGTGGGGGGGAAGAGAAGAGAGAGAAAGGGGGGAGAGAGAACTAAGGAGGAGTGTCATTGAAGAAGAACCTACATGTGATGAATTCTAGAGATCCTTGTTAAATGATCTAATGAAGCACTCCACTGTAGTGAACTATGAATCCTTGAATGTGTCGCACCATGAGAAAACTCTTTGAGATGACATGTAAATAACATGGGCTAGGTGTTTAGAAACACTATTGAATGACTCCTTTGGAGATCAGGGGATTTGCTCATGAAGATCCCCTCTGAAGAGATTGAAGCTCGAAACTAACCGTGTCATGGCTCTTTGCAATACTACCATGTTCCACTGACAAAGATGGATCCTGGGATGATATACTTTACCTGTCAACACTGATGAATACATCATTGATCAAAGTCAATATTTCTCATTCTGATACACTATTGTTACTCTGCAGTAGTTGTTCAAACAAATGAAACCATAACAACCCAGAGTATTGGAATTTCATGCTTCTTTGGACACCTTATTGCACTAAAAAAGGATAACTTACTATTTTTAGTAAGTGTTAGATTTCACCCTTCGTGACCCCAATCGGTGAAGTTAGCTTTCTCAAATTTCCTCGTGTATATTGCTCCCTTTGAAAGCACTCTTTGAGATGACTTAATATTTTTAGTCTGTACCCCTATAGGGAACTTACTATTTTTAGTATGTGGGAATTTTCACCATTTTTGGCACTGCTCAACCATTCTTATCTTTTGATTAGCTCTGGTGCACATAGTCTTCACCGTAACTACTTCTAAAGATGGCTTACCAAAAATAGCCAGTACCCATGTAGGAAGGCTTGTTGTTTTTTGAAAGTGGGTTTTTGGGCATCGTTTTGTGATGAAATGAACTTCCTGATATGGGTTTTTTCCCAATAGTGATCCTCTATAATTTCAACTTCACCCGATTACCGGTTTGAGAGATTTTAAATTTCAATTTTTTTTTCCACAGGAAACTAGGGTTTCTTCACTTTGAAAAATCTGTGGCATGTTTACAAAATTTTTCACTTTGATTCCAATGTCCTCTAAAAATGTGGATGATCGCAAAAAATCCCATGTCGATCCGTGCATCGTTCTTCAAGTTACGAAGATTTTTCACTTCATGGGTTACGAAGTCATTCTGGCAAAGAACAAGCTTGAAGCCTTGAAAAATCCATGTGTTTTCTTTTTTATCTTCATCCTGTCATGGGAAAATGGTAGTAATGGGTCTAATCTTCTGATTCTTCTTAAAACTCTTCTAAAAATGACATCCTCCCTTGGAATCACTGAGTGTGCCCACTAAAAATGAACTCACCTAGGAACCACGTAGGGTTTTCTAAAAAATATGAATGTTCCATCATTTAGAGGATCTTCTTAGCTTTCCGACTAGATTTTTTTTGCATCCTAACTTCTTACGGAGCTCTTGTAATCGTTCAACAAAGATTAGGTACCCATTTTGACTACCTTCTCCTCACAGGGGCTGAGATTGGGTCATATGAGAAACCACGTGGAAATAGGGGGGCAAATTTTTATGTCCCTGTCATTCCTTTTCAAAAGGGACAAAGGAGACATGAAATTTCCCTTCATTTTCATCTTGACACTTGTCGTCTATTTATTCGTTGAGCCACTAAAGTGAGGGGGTTGTATTATAGCACCTGGGGGTCGATTGACGATCGTATGGAGGACTAGGGGGCTCAAAAGGGTTGGGAAAATTTTTATGTCCCCTTTGTCCCTTTGCAAAATGGACATAAGGAACATGAAAATGCAGCTTAACCACAGGTTGCCACGTGTCCCATCAAAAAATTGTTTAAGTATGAGAGAGCGCACCTTGGGACCAACTTGCTAAGGCAATATCTTGAGCTCCCGAATGAAGTTTTGGGTGAAATTTTATATGTTTTCACCTAGAAAAAACCAAATGAGTTCCATGGTAATGGTTGAAAATTCAAATTCATATTGAAACACCTCAAAATGACCCCTTCTTTCTCAAGACCGCCAATTGTGCACCAGAAGAATGAGTTGCCTCAGAAAGTGTATGATGTTGCAGGATGTCCCATATTTTCCACCATTTAGGCCATGGAAAATAATTTCCATAGGTAATTGCAATTTGGGCTAACTCAAACCCTCACGAAGATCCTATAATATTTTTTTGAATCTCAAGTCCTCCTTCACTGTGTATGCTCCTTAAATAAGCCCGAAACCCCACTTCTGATTGATGCGGCTCCAAAACCTCTTAATCTTCCCTGAATATTTCAAAATCACTTCCCTGATTTTATTATTACTTTAATACTTTTCCACAATGAAGTTTTACCCTTCGATCCACTCCAGAGATGGTGTACTAGTCCTAATGTAAGGCTAATGGTAGCCCTTCCCAAAACTACTTGAATGTTTACATGTTCTAAAAGACCCTAAATCACCTAGGGGACAACTTTTGCTTTCCTAAATCACCTAGGTTTGAAGAAAGTAATTTGACATTCACATTGGGGAAATTATATCGACATGATAGGACTGGTGATTGGGATAGACTGACCTAGGGGTGTCTTGGGAAAGTATGACTTTGAAAAGTTTAATACATTGTGGTATGGTTATCCTGCTTGATAGTGAATTTTGTTGGGGTTAGCACATAGGTTGTACAGATAATATATCAGATCTAAACATACATGCAATAAAAGTGGATATTCTACCAAAAGAAATATACAAAACAAGAAATATAAATCAACACCAAATTTAACGTGGTTCACCTAGTGTGGGCTACGTCCACCAAGAAACAAAACAATCTATTATCCAAATATTTCACAAGATATACAATGAAGATTTACAATCTTCCACACCTCTCAGATGTATAGTACTTTCTTTCCTCAAGCTTTTCCTTCTTCACCAAGAATTCTCTCTCACACCAATTATTTTCAAGTTCTTTCTAATTCATGTTAATCCATCTCACTTACTTCTAAACCCTAGCTTTTATGCTTATATAGTCATTTATAGACTTAAGGAACTTAGCAATGCAATTACAATCAATAGATCTACTTTAATGCTAAAAATAGATCTAATTCCCGAGAGTTTAATAAAACACTCACTCACAGGTAACCGATGTCAGTTAGCCATAACTTCCTTCCTAACCAATGTCAGTCATAGATGACTTGATGTCGGGCCCTTCATAACCGATGTCAGTTACTGTGTTTTCCAGCAAGTTTGATTAGCATGCTAAACTGAAGTAATTGAGCTCCACAACTCAACAATCTCCCACTTGGAGATTAATTACTACACCATACCTATACAACATCATTCTTGGATCCTTCCTTAGCTTTGTTTCTTCCTCTTCAAGTCTCAAACTCAAAGACCAATAGAAGTGGAGTGTAGCTCCAACTTCTCCTTTTGCTAATGGATTTCGTTAGCATATCTGTAGGGTTCTTCACTTATATGAATCTTTTCCAGATTCATCTTCCATCCTCTAATACCTGTCGTATGAAGTGATACCTCAATTGAATGTGTTTTGTTCTTGAATCAAATACTAAGTTCCTTACCAAATGAATTTCACTTTGAATGTCACTGGACAAGTTTGCAATCACTTTCTCTTTCCCAACTCTTCCATGAACCTACTCATCCATATCATCTCCTTGCTAGCCTCTGTAGCTGCAACATACTCTACCTCTGTAGTAGAAAAAGCCACAACCTTCTGCAATCTTGAAATCTAACTAACTGTCATCCCACCTACTATGAAAATATATCTAGTAGTGCTCCTTCTACCATCCAAATCTCCAGCCATATCTGAATCAACATAACCACATAAAGAAATATCCAAACCTCCATAGCATAACTGCATGCTAGATGTCCCTTTCAAATACCTGAGTATCCATTGGATTACTTTCCAATGCTCTTTACCTGGATTAGCCATATATCTACTCACAACTCCCACTGTATGTGCAATGTTTGGTCTGGTACAAACCATAGCATACATGAGACTCCCAACTACTGAAGCATATGGCACTCGTGTCATGTATTTGACCTCCTCATGTGATGAAGGACACTAATCTTTTCTCAATTTTAAGTGTCCAGCCATAGGTGTACTAACAAGTTTTGCATTCTACATGTTGAACCTTTCTAACACCTTGTAGATATAATCCTCCTGAGACAAATACAATTTCTTGTTCTTCCTGTCTCTATGTATTTGCATGCCAAGGATTCTTTTTGCAGCTCCTAAATCCTTCATAGCAAATGTGTGAGCTAGCTTTCCCTTAAGCTCACCAATGTCCTGCATACTAGATCCTATAATAAGCATATCATCCACATACAGTAACAAAATAATATAGCTCCCATTTTCAAGCTTCTTGAAATAAACACAATGGTCAAATTCATATCTCAAGTAACCATGCTCATGCATAAAACTATCAAACTTCATGTACCATTGCCTTGGAGCTTGCTTGAGCCCATATAGGCTCTTTTTCAACCTGCACACTAATTTCTCCTTACCCTTGACTTCATACCCAAGCGGCTGCTACATATAAATCTCTTCATCCAAATCACCATGAAGGAAATCCATCTTCACATCTAGTTGCTCTAAATGCAAATCATCTACTGCAACTAAACTCAATACAGTACAAATAGAAGTCATCTTAACAATAGGAGAAAATATTTCACCAAAGTCAATACCTACTTTTTGTGCAAATCCCTTTACTACAAGCCTTGCCTTGTACCTTTTCTGTCCACCCTCTTCTTCCTTGATCCTGTAAACCCACTTGTTCTGTAATGTCCTCTTACCTGCTGGTAACTTAACCAAATCCCAAGTCTGGTTATGTTCCAAGGAGTCCATCTCCTCATCCATGCCATGCTCCCACTGGACGTGGGTCTCATCATGCATTGCTTCTTCAAAACTGTTTGGTTCACCATTATCAGTCAATAATAAATAAAATAGAGAAGGTGTAAATCTTTCTGGAGGTTTACTTACCCTTTGTGACCTTCTCACAGGAGTTTGGGGTACCAGTGGCTCAATTTGGACCTCCTGGACATTCCTATCAAAATATGACAGTGACCGACACCGGTCACCTCTAACCGACGTTGGTTCTGCTAACTGATGCCGGTTTGGATCTTCTATAAATGATACCAATTCATCTGACTGGTGGCAGTCAAGGGTCAACCGACACTAGGTACTGTGTAACCCTAATGGTAATTCTTTTAAATCTGAGAGTTCATTTTCATTCATAAACTTCTCAACTGGTTCATCCTTGGGTACCAAAATTTGATCCCTGTACATTATCTTTTCATTCCATTCAACATCATGACTCCTTATAATTTTAGAATTCTCTAAATACCAAAAATTGAATCTGAAATCACCAGATCCATAACCAACAAAAGTGGATTTTACATCCAATTTTTTTCTATTTTTCTTATCAACATGCACAAAAGCTTCTTAACCGAAAACTTTAAGAAAGGAAATATCTACCTCTTTTCCGGTCCAATATTCCTCTTGTATTCCTCCATCTAGTGAAATTGAAGGCCCACAGTTAATCAAATAAACCGATGTATCAACTGCTTATACCCAAAACTGTAAGAGCAATCCAGAATGTATCCTCATACTTCTAGCACATTCCATGATTGTTCTATTCATTCTTTCTACAACACCATTCTCCTGTGGTGTTCTTGGAACTTTTCTTTCTCTACGTATCCCATTCACTGAACAATAATCATTGAAATCCTTACTACAATATTCACCACCATTGTTAGATCTAAGGCACTTTAACTTTGAATTTGATTCATTCTCAACAAGGGATTTCCATCTTTTAAAAGTCTCAAAAACATTAGATTTACGTTTAATACAATAAACCCATACCTTTCTTGTAGCATCATTAATGAAAGTAACATAATACTGGGATCCTCCATGAGAAGCTACCTGAGCTGGTCCCCACACATCTGAGTGTAAAAGCTCTAATTTCTGCTCCTTCTTAGTTGCCCCAACTTTGAGAAATATCACTCTTTTTTCTTTCTAAAGACACAATGCTCACAGAAATCAAGATCTAAATCTTTCAAATCTGATAACTTACCCTTAGCCTTTAAGATTTGTATTCCTTTTTTACTCATATGGCCCAACCAGTTATGCCACATGCATGCATCTGAATTTGAAGTAGATAATGTAGAAAAGGAATCAGTAACACAGGTAGATAAATATAACGTTCCTACCTTCTTACCTCTTGCCACAACAAAAGCACCCTTGGTGACTTTCCAAGAGTCTCCTGTGAATGTAACCATGCAACCAGATTCACCTAGTTACCCTACAGAAATAAGATTCCTCCTGAGGCTTGGCACATGCCTCACATCTTTCAATACCCATGTATTTCCATTATGCAATTTTAGATGAACTTCCCCTTTACCAGTAATACTGCAAGGTTCATCATCACCCAAATAAACATGCCCAAAATTTCCCTAGACATAATTTCTGAAATAACCCTTATTAGGGGTTACATGGAAAGAAGCTCTTGAATCTAAAACCCATGATTTAATTCTATTATCTAAAGAAATAATACGAGCATCTTGCATTACCTCCGATGTAGTAAGATTTGCTTCTTTACCTTTTTTCTAGCTGCTGGTTCTCTTTATCCTTTGACAAACAATCTTTCTTTGCATGTTCTTTCTTTCCACATTTCCAATAGTAATTCCCTTACTTTTGGATTTAGATCTACTATCCCTTGACTTTGATTTCCCATTACTCTTACTCTTGGATCTCTCCTTCTTCCTACCCCTGATTTCTACATTCAAAGAATTCCTAGATGATGATTCCTCTGTACTCTTCCTACAAATTTCTTCATTCAAGATTATACTAACCACATCATCAAACTTCAAAATATTATTAGCAGATGTTGTATTACTAACAGTCATTACCAAGTTATCCCAACTATTAGGCAAAGAACATAAGAATAAAAGTGCTTTCACTTCATCATCAAATGGTATATCAACCGATTTTAACTGATTTACAATAGATCAGAAATCATTCAAATGACTAGATGCAGATCCACCTTCATGCATCTTAAAACTAAATAGTTTCTTCATCAAATAAAATTTATTTGAAGCACTAGGTTTTTCATATAAATTAGCAAGATATTTCATTAACTCTATCGTAGAATCCGATTCTGTAATATTGGAAGCCACGGATGCTACCAAGCTTAATCTTATAGATCCCAAATCCTTTCATCAATAATCTTCCATTCTTCATCAGTCATCTTCATAGGTCTAGGATTCTCATCCAACGGTAAATAAAAATCTATTTGATACAGATAATCCTAAATCTCCATCTTCCATAATTGATAATTTCGGTCATCAAATTTCTCTACCTTGTATATTTTTTCTTCTGCCATTGTTGTAGCTCTCACTCAATGAGAAAACCCTATGTGAGTAAATTTTTCAATACACAAAACCCTAAAAAAAAGCTATGATACCAGTTTTTGGGGTTATCACACCAGTTGTACAGACAATATATCAGATCTAAGCATACATTCAATAAAAGCATATATTCTACCAAAAGAATTATAGAAAACAAGATACATAAATCAACACCAAATTTAACGTGGTTCACCTAGTATGGGCTATGTCCACCAAGAAACAAGACAATTTATTATCCAAAGCTTTGACAAGATATAGAATGAAGATTTACAATCTTGTACACCTCTCAGATGTATAGTACTTTCTTTCCTTAACCTTTTTGCTTCATCACCAAGAATTCTCTCTCTCACCAAATTTTTCAAGTTCTTCTTCATTCTTGTTAATTCTCTCTTATAAACCCTAGATTTTATGCTTATATAGTCATTTATAGAGTTAGGGCACTTAGCCATGTAATTACAATCAATAGATATACCTTAATACTAAAAATAGATCTAATTCCCAAGAGTTAATTAAAACATCCTCACACAGGTAACCGATGCTAGTTAGCCCTAACCAATGTTGATTCTTCCCTTGCCTAACCGATGCTAGACCTTCCTCACCGATTTCAGTCCTAGGTGACCGATTATGGTTCCACCTTGACCGATGATGGTTACTGTATTTTCCAGTAAGTTTTCCTTGCATGTTAAAATGAAGTAATTAAGCTCCACAACTCAACATGTAGAAGGTATCTGGAAGGGAAGAAATCTAGAAAATAAATGATTTAATACCAAAAGCTAATGAAACTTAACAACTAGATTAAATTAATTACCTAAATATTGGAGGTTGATAGACGATGGTTGTTGGTAGGTGCTTAGAGAAAAAACAAGTCCATATCCACTGCAATAGGATAATTACTGATGAAGAATGTGAGTGTTTAGGTACTATGTTGGTAGTTGAAATCTTGTTTTGAATGCCTAGATGTAAGAGCTAAGAATGCCAGAACTCAAAAATCTAAGATGGAGGAACCCGGAATAAGGATTGAAAATATATATTTAAGGAAATTGATTATGGTTAGCTGACCAGTGCCAACCGAGGAATAACCAATGTTGGTTAGGTAGAAAAGGTATTATTTTACATAAAATAGCCTTTTCTCTCTATTTTTGGCATTGGTCAAGGTTTTTTAAGGACTATGAGTCTAGGTTGGCACAAAAAGAAGTGAAAAATTAGTCGGAGGGATAATAGGTAATGAATTTTAGGGTTAGAAGGAATCCTAGTTAGTTAAGAGGAGTGGTGACTTAGTTTAGGTTAATAAATAGGCTTGGAATGGGTACATGATGAGGTGGAGAGTTAAGGTGGAGGGGTGAGAGAATTATTAACTTAATATGAGTAGTTAAATTAATAATAATCTATGGAGGGGTGGTAGGTGGTATGTGTTGAATTAATGAATTGGAAGGGGCTTATAAGGTTGTGACCTAATTTTGGTGTCTATATTTGCCCCTTTTTGTCATGTAGCTTGTATTGATAAGCGGTGATGAAAAAAATAGGAAATGGTTTCCCTAGGTATGGGTGAAGGTTAGGTTTCCCCAGGTATGGGTGGAGATGATCCCCCTCAAACCAGGAACTGATGAAGGGGAAGGAAAAGTATGTGATGATTTTGATAAAGTGGTATGTGATGAAAAATGAGGTATGTTGGGGGTATAAGAAATGGTGATACTGGTGTGGGTGATACATGGTGGAATTCAAATGCATGCACATGTTGAGAATGTGACAAGGCACTAGGATCAAGAGCTCACAAACTCTACATCGTCAAAGGTTGATAGTTTATCCAAACAAGGTTTATATGGTCCAGGTATCCAAGGTATAGGAAGTGCTCCTGGAAACATTACAATGCTAGGTGTATGAATGGGCATAAGTTTGTTCCAAAGGACCAAAAGGTTTATTCTAGTTGAGATAAACATCACAACATAAGGCAAGGCAATGCCAGTAGGCTAAACAACATTCATAGATTCATTACAAGGTACAATTAGTATGCTAATTTGAGTGTCAAATGGGAGAGGTTGGTGTATTTGTATGTGTATGTGTATAGGAAAGGCCTTGGGTAAGGTTGGGGTGTATGTAAAAATTTACCCCAAATTCTAATTAGTGAGGTGACTAGGAAGGTAGGTGAGCTAATAAGTATGTGGTAAGGTGTTTGGTTGATTGAATGGTTATTTCCAATGGTTATTATGGAAACTAGATGATTAGGCATGGTTTGGTTGATGATTGTTTGACGAAGATTTATAATGGTATTACATTGTTTTTGGTTTAATTTCCAATGTATTGATGTTATGGAAACTAGATGTAGGCATGGTTGATGGTATGGTTTGTTTCAATTTAATTTCCAAGTTATTGATATTATGGAAAGTAGATGATGATGTTATGTAGATGTAGGGACAAATAATTTCCAAAATGGTGAAAGATGGTAGAAAATGGTGGGGTAAAAGAGTTAGGAAATAGTGGCTGAGAAAACCTTCGAAGACCCCATGTCTTCGAAGTGTTGCCTACATAGACCTTACAAAAGGGGCATCAAACCGATGTAGTTCTCCCTTAAACCAGGGAAGAATGAGATTGGGTTAGGTAAGTTGAGTAGGTAGGGTAGATAGGTAAGTTTTTTGGGTAAGGCATGTTTGAAAATATGCAAGGTCGAATGTTGAATAGGTAATAGGAAAGGTGAATTAGGCATAGGAATAGATGAAGGTGTTATGGTTGATTCAATTTCGATGGTCTTGTCTTGTTTGAAGAAACAACAGTAAACATATAAGAAACCAAAAGAAGCGGCATATGCCCATATTTGGAAAGGACCATAATTGTCATACCCCTAGACTTATTGAACATAAGTCCCTAGATACACTGCATGAGCGATGGGTCTAGAGTTGAAAGAAGTTGTGTGATCACAATGTGTAGAATACATGCCATGTCCCTTGAGTTGATTTAGATAAATAAATAGTTCAGGTAAGGTGGAAGAGTTTGTTAAGCATAACCTTGTTGTGGGACAACATGCCCCTTCTGCAAGATACCCAAAACCAGAATAGGCAAGTTCATGACCAAAAGTTGTATTTTTCTTGAATTTTTATTTTTCTTTTTTGCTTTTTGTATGTATAGACTAATCGATGCAGGAAGTCTATATTGGGATAAATAGTGTTCTCCTTGAGGTATTTCATGAAGCTGATTGATGCGGGAAGCTCCAAAATTATTTTATTTGAGAGATACATATTAGTCTTCTTTTGGGGATAGACTAAGTGCAATAAGTGGCTAAATTTTTATAGCTATCCTTTGAGGGAGCAGTCTACTTATAACAAAAAGAGAGAGAATAGATGTCCTTTTGAGGGAATCATCTATTTGCAAGAATTTTGACTCAAGGAGTAATTTTTTATTTTTGTTATCCCATATATTTTTCTTTATATTTTTGTACTTGAAGTCATGGACAAGACTATAAAGGAGTATAGGCCTCTTTTATGAAGGAAAAACCATAGCACAAAAAGGTTAGCTATGAAAGAGGGGTTTCAAGTGATGAACAACCATGGGATTCCATCCTAAAAAGGATGAAAAGTATCCATGAGAATCATGCCATGAGTAGAGTCATGGTACTCATATTGAAGACAAGGCTGAATGGTGACAGATAATCACACAATTCTAGTTTAGTCATTGGTCCTTAAAAGAGGTAGGTGGAAGGAGAGGTTCACTCAAGGGACGAGCATATAAGTGACATAAAGTGATGTAGTACTTTATTCAACAATAGAATGGTCAAAGATGTAAGGCATTAAGGGGCTCAGGTTCAGGTTTACCCTCAAGAGAAGATAAATGATAAGCTCTTGATCCATAGGTATGGGTGACAATATAGGTCCAAGCCAATTAGGAGAAAACTTTCCTCATTTACTTTTCTCCACTTTGGTTACATGTTGATTTTCCTTTAGGACAAGGTCACGATCTTGAAAGTTCATCTCATGAACACATTTTTCATAGGCACACTTGATGTGTTTTTGGTAGATTTGGAGATGGTCTAGAGCATTTAAATGATGTTCGTCCAATAGCTCAAGTTGTGCCAAACATTCTTGGTGAAAATCATCATCAGAGAGCATATCTTTAAGTGATATATGAAGAGATGGAATTTGGACTTTGAGAGGTAGGATGAACCTCTGTACCCTAGACCAAAGAGAAAGGTGTGGCATTGGTAGAGGTGTGAATGCTGGTATGATAAGCCCATAAGGTGAAAGGAATGTGCATGTGCCAATCCTTACCAGTGTCATTGATGACTTTCATAAGAATTTTGTTGAGGGTTTTGTTAGAAGATTCAGCTTGGCCATTTGATTGTGGGTAATAGGGTGAAGAGAAACTAAGTTAAATGCCAAAGTTATCACACAGTTTACGTAAATTTTTTTTGAATTGTTTTCCATTGTCAGTGATGAGGTGATGAGGAACACCAAAATGAAAATGATATGGTGGTTGATAAATTCAGTTATTTTTTTCAGCTTAGGTTGAAATGAGAGGGATAACTTCCACCCATTTAGTGTAATATTCATTTGTTGTGATGATCCAGCGATGACATTGAGAAGGAATGAGGGTTAATCTCTCCAATGAGATCCAAACCCCATTGAGAGAAGGGCCAAAAGTATCTGGTGACTTGTAAGGCATGACTATGGGTGTGGTGAAGGTTAGCATGTTGTTGACACTTCACACAATGTTTTACGTAGTCACAAAAGTCTTGGTTAAGGGTTGGCCAGTAATAGCCAAGGTGAAGGATACATTTTGTGACAACAAGGCCACTAAAATGTCCCCCACAAATCCCATCATGAATTTCTTGATGGTGTATGGGATTTCAGAACTGGTGAGGCACCACAGGAGGATACCATCAAAGCCATGTTTATAGAGAAGACCCCCCATGATGATGTAATGAGAGACACTTTTTAGGAAGGCTCATCATCCATTGCGAGTGAGATCTGGAGGCAAGAATTGAAAGGGAGAGGTAGTCAATGAACTACTTATACCAAATGTCATGTGGGTCAGTTTTGATTCTTCCCAAAAAATTTACACTGCAGATAATATAAGAGGGTGACTGCAACCATTGTATTGTGACAAATATTTTGGAGTTCGAAGGTGAGGCAGGTATTTGAGAGGCAAGACAAGCCATGGTATCCACAAATTTGTTAGTGGATCACGGAGTGGTTTGAATGAGGAAGTGGTCAAACATGGTCAAAAGTATGTCGACATGATGTTTATACTTTTGAAGTTCCTCATTACAACACTGGTACAAACCATTGACTTGGTTCACAACTAGTTGAGAGTCACCAAAGATATTAATGGATTTAACATCTAGGGCTATGGAAGTTTGAAGACCTAACACAAGTGATTCATACTCGGCCATGTTATTAGTGCAGTCAAAGTTAATTTTAAAGGATAGAGGCATAGAATCACCATCAAGAGGAATGAGGATGACCCCTACACCACCCCCACATTGACATTTGTAACCTTTAAAGAGTAAGGTCATTTGGTAAATGGTGTCATCAAGGAAAGAGTGGTGATGGATTCGTCAGGAAAATCAAAGTTAGAAGATTGATTTCTAGGAAGAGGAGCATCTGCAAGCTGATCTGCAATGGTTTTTCCCTTGAAATAATTTTGATGAATGAATTCTAGGTCTAGGTCTGAAAGGAGCATGAGCCAACGTGTAGTGCATTGGTGCTGGTAAGGTTTAGCATACATGTAATGCAGAGGGTCGGTGTTGGTGATGATGAAGGTTTTGTGGTTAAGTAGGTAGTGGTGAAGTTTGTGGCCATGAAGACCAAGGCTAGGAAAATTTTTCAGCGTGAGTATACCTAGTCTCATAGTCTAGAAGAGTACGAATTATGTAATAAACCACTTGCTCCATGTGTTGCTCATCACGATGAGCGAGCATGGCACCCAAGGAATGGTCAGTGGTAAAAATGTAGAGGTAAAAAGGTTTTTCATCTTTAGGTGGGATGAGCACAGGTGGCTGAAGAAGGTATTTCTTCAATGCTTCAAAGGCTTTGTGGCACTCATCATTCCAATTGAAGGAGACATCCTTTTTAAGGAGATGATGAAAAGGGTGACATCGGTCAGAAAGTTGGGAAATAAAGCGTCGAATGGATTGCAATTTTCCTTGCAAACTATGAAGTTGTCAAAGGTTAGTAGGTGGAGGCATCTTGAGAATAGCCTTGATTTTGGTGGGATCGAATTCGATGCCCCACAAAGAGACGATGAAACCAAGGATTTTTCTGGAGAGAACGACAAAGACACAATTATTTGGTTGAAGGTGAACACAGTATTGGATGAGACGATCAAAGATGACTTTAAGAACTGCGAGGTGTTTGACACAACTTTTGGACTTACCGAGAAGGTCATCGACATAATCTTCCAATATGTCATGCATGATATCGTGGAAGATATAGGTCATAGCACACTGATAGGTGGCACCAACATTTTTCAAGCCAAAGGGCATGACACGATAACAGAAGGTCCCCCAAGGGGTGATGAAGGTAGTTTTGTGTTGATCTTCCAGAGCGAGTAATATTTGATTATAACCCGAGAATCTATCCTTAAGAGATAACATCTCATGGCCGACTATAAGATCAACAAGTTGGTCAATGCTAGGAAGAGGAAATTCATCCTTAGGGCAGAAAAGGTTAAGGTCACAGAATTCCATGTAGATACAAAGTCCCCCTATCACTTTGGTGACAGGAACAATGTTAGAGATCCATTTTGGATAGCCAATGGGTAGAATTAAAGAAATAGAAAGGAGGCACTGGAGTTCTTCTTTCACAAGAAGGGAAATGCATGGATGCATTTTTTGCAGCTTCTGTTTCATAGGTTTTGCATCGGGGATAGTTACGATATTGTGGACCATGATATTAGGGTCAATACTGGGCATATCGGCATAAGACCAAGCAAAAGCGTTGTTATGATCTCAAAGGAAAGAGGTGAAGGCTTCTTGTTTGGCATAATCTAAAGATTGGCCTATCTTTAGAATTTTAGGGTCATCCTGAGTGTGAATGTTGATCTCTATGGTCGATTCATTCATCATGGTTTGTGTCTCAGAAGGTAACGACCAGTGAATGTAAGAATCATCCACACCTAAATAGGTGAGAATAGAATCATCATCTTGACATTGAATGACATTGATAGAAGGTGTGTCATCATCTAAAATGTCAGGATAAAGAAGAGGAAGGGAAGAGGGTGCCTCACCATCATGATGATAGGTCAGAGGTCCCAAAGAAATGGTGTTCATGAAAAAAAAATTTAGGAGGGATGGATTCTAGATCCATGGACTCCGTGGGTGAAGGTGAAATCGTACATGAGTTAGGTGGGGAAGGCTTATCTTCCTCTACAAGGTCAATTTAGCCTTCTTAGGAGGTGGCATGTGAAAAAAACCAAGACCACAATGGTATTTGTGTTTTTGGATGGTGCAATGTATGAATGTGTGATGAAATTTCTCATAAATACCAAAGCCAAAGCCCTTTCAGACACATTGATGAAGAAACATGTGGGAAAAGTGATGATTGGTGAGGTATTAAAAGTTAGATAAGAAAGGCCAATTTCGGGTAGGTGGTTTAGGAGAATAATAATAAGTATCAAGTCCCCCATATGTCAGGTTGGTGTGAAGGTGGGGATGACCGTATGGAAAAACCTTTCCTACACAATGGTCATAACATGGGTGTTGGTGAAGGCTTCCATACTCTTGAGGAGTAAGGAAAGTGTCTATGTTGTATAGGCGGTACTCCCCCAGGGAAAGGAATTGAAAAAACCTACCAAGGGGTCAGAGGTCGGTACTTGGGTAGTGGGATGGATGAGATACTCAAAGCTTGAAAAGGTGGGGTATCGGTTACCCACAAAATAGGTGGGTTGGTAGATGGGCTAGATATGGAAGCTATGACAACAATAGAGGGGATAGAGGGGCTACCTGTGGAAGGTATAATGGAAAAAGTGGTAGATGAGGCAGAAAAAGAAGATGAAGCAGTAGGGGTGGTAGATACCTTGACTGGAACAAGGACATCATTTGGTCAGTAAAGCATGTTGTAGGTTTTAAAAGGTGAAGGATCCACCCAAATGGTGTAGGGGTGCCCTTCATATTCAAATTTTAGGCAACGATGAAGGGTTGAAGGTACACACCCCATGGTGTAAATTCAAGGTCGGCCAAGCAGTAGGTTATATTGAAATTCCCCCTCAAGAACATAGAATAGTTTGGGACTAGTACGGGGACCCACGTAGATGTGGAGGATGATGGTGCCAAGGGTAGAAGTCATGGAATCATTCAAATAATGTAGCATAAGAAAGTTATTATGCATGTAGTTGGAGGGTATACGTAATTTTTCATACGCATGGGAAGAAATGATATTAATGCTAGCACCTCCATCAATCATAACATGTCGAACACGAGTATCATTGATGTAGGCAATGATGAAGAGGGCAAGATCAAGATCATCTGATTGTAGAGGGGAAATCTCTGAATCATCGAAACTGATGGCAGAAACCTAAGGAAAGGTAGTGGGAGCAGAAGTTTGAGGCAGAGCAGTGAGGGTGACCACATGATGAGGGGTAAAGATGGTGGCCACAGGTGTAGGATCATTTAGTGGAACCTCGATAGATTGTAAGACCTCAATGAGGGCCTGACGATGAGACTCAGAGGTTTGAATTAGGTTATACAAGGACATCTTCAGAGGATATTGATGAAGTTGTTTAATCATAGAGAGATGTGTGACTCCGTCAGAAATAGGATAAGCCGGCCCATGGATGGTTACCTTGGGGGCAGGTGCAAGTGGAATGGTGGGTGAAGGTGCACTGGATGGGCTACTAGTTTTCTCTTTTCCTTTATCTTTTTGTGATCAAGTGGCTACTCAGACCATATTTATTTCAAATATCAGAGGAGGAAAAGAGGGTTGTGGAGATGTAGGTAAAGGCCGTTGAATAGATATAGGGCTAGACTATGTGGCAATGAGGTGAAGGGGGAATGGGATTCTCCTCCAATAGGTCATTTTCATCGAAGAGACCATCCGAAGTACAAAGTTGAAGGAGAATCTTTTTGAGGGCCTTACAACCTTCGACATCATGCCTTGGTGAGTGATGATATGCACATATTTTGGTGTCATCAAACCCTACTAGTTTAGGTTTGAGTGGTCATATGGCTTAATAGGAGGCATTGAGATAGTATAGGTTTCTAACAACCTAACGAGGATGTTACAATAGGATCCTATCAATGGAGCACAATGAGAAGTCAAAGTTAACTTGGATGAAGGTACGGGTGATTTTCCTGGGAGATGTGGTACAGGTGTGACTACCTTTCTGGTAGGTAGTGAAGGTTTTGGTTTTGGTTTAGGTTGCACCTTCTTGGGTAAAGGTGCATGAGGGGTGCACAAGGTAGAAGGAGATGTAGAAGGTGGGGGTACCCTAGAAATCCAAGGTGAGAGTGGTGGTGTTGGTAATAGTGTGGTTGTAGGTAATGGAGAAGGTGTAGGTAGAAGAGGTGATGAAGGTGAAGGTGTGGGAAAAAGAGAAGGTAAAGGTGTGGGTGCAAGTTCTCGCGCCTTGAATTTACCTTGGTGAACAGGTAACTTGACCAGGGTGGAAGGGTATGGGCCTAAAATTGAAGGTAGAGGAAAAGGTGAAAGAGAAGGCATGAGAGAGGCCAGGGTGCGAGGCCTAGGAGGTTGGGTCTTCCTCTAAGGTGTGGGATTCATTTTTTTGATGGGTGGTGGTTGAGTAGATAAGTCTAGTTTCACTATGGGATGCAGTAGGCTAGGTGTTGGTAGGACCCCTAAGGAAGTGGTAGGTTTAGGTGCATATAGGGGATTGGGTGAAGGTAAGGTTAAATAATACAGGGTTGATATGATCGTTCAGATGACATGGTTTTAGTTTCCTTGAATGCCTTCGGATAAATAGTTGAGGTATCTGGGGAAAACATCTAAAATTAGGTGGATATTGGGAGTCGAAGGTTTCCTCAAAGTGTGGAGTAGTCAACATAATCTAATAGGCCCACCAATCATGAGAATGGTGGTGGTTTAGAAGACAATGAACCAATGGTGACACCTATTTAGAAATCTGATTCTTATGATACAGGGAATTTTTTCACCTCTGATTCAGTAGGCACGAGTGATGTAAGAAGGTTGACAGGATCTTGGAAGGCCTTGGGAGAAGCATCACCTATAAGAAGAGGAGATAAGAGTGGCTCCTCTATGGGTTGAGGAGAGGGAAAAACAAGTGATGTGGACTCCTCTTTAGGTGGAGAGGTGGATAGGGTTAGCTCCTCCTTGGGTAGAGGAACGAGTGAGATAGGCTCAAAGGTAGGTATAGAAATAGGTGGCATAGGCTCCTTTGTGGGTAGAGGAGTATGTTTGATAGGCTCCTCTGTGGGTAGAGGAGTAGGTGTGGTAGGGTCCTCCATGGTTAGAGGATTTTTTGCAAGAATTTCCTCAATAGACGCTACTAGAGGAAACTGGCTAGATGGAACAAGTGTTGTGTTAAAAATGGCATGAACCTTGTGCACATGGGTGTCACTAGTAGAGGTCTATGAAGTATGGTTTGATGATGAAGTATGATTAGGAAAAGGTTTCTTAAACACACCCATATTGGCATTGGTAGGTGCATTAGGGTTATCCAGGATGAGATCACCATTATCTAGCATTCCTTGGACAATATTCTTGAAAGTTTTGCAATTTCCATCACTATGTCCCCTAACTCAGTGATAGTTACATAATTCATTTTCTTTGTACCACAACAGTGTAGGATGAAAATGATCAAAATTAGTGTTTGGTTTGATAGGTGGAAGGGTGATAGCTCCAAATTTTTAAAAAAATTCCAACACAGAAGAATATGGTTCTCTGATAGGAGTGTAAGCCCTATGTTCATACTTGTATTGGAAGTTTTGAATAGGAGAGAGGTTGGTAGGTGGTTTTGGTTGATTAGATGGATGAGAGGGGCCAGATTTCAGAATCACTACATTGGCAGATCCTTTGGCCTTGGAATGGTTATTGGGATGGTTGTTTGGTGGTTTATAAGAAGATTCATTTAAATTGAAGTTAGTGTTCTTGTTAGGCAACTTAATTTTTTCTTCTTCAAGGGCATGGATTTCCAGTGTCCTAACCATGGTGAATTGTTCGTCAAACATGTAAAATTTTTGAGCCTGGGGACTCAGGGAAATGTTTCTAGCACATGCCCTTGTGAATAAATCTATGAGCTCTACTTGTGGTAGCTAGAAGGTGACTTCATTGATGAGGCCCCGCTAATGTGTGACAAAATCTATGATAAATTCATCCTTGTCTTGGTGATTAGAGTATGGATATATAGTAGATACCTTATTAGAGATATTGATTGAAAAGTGGTCAAGGAAGGTCTAGGCCAATTAGTTGAAGGAGAATATTGAGTGCCTAGGTAAAACATTATACCTAGCTAGGGCGGGTCCCGATAGCGACATGGGAAACATTCAAAGAAGTAAGGAATCATTATGGGTGATCAAATAACACACGTGTTTGAATGAATGTAAATTTTGTTGAGGTTCTTTCTTTCTATTGAAACAGTTGAACTTGGGTAACTCCCATTGTGTGGGATAAGGGTGAATAGGTATGGATGGGTGGATGGGCTCATTACAGATTTCATCATAAATGAGGACATTATGAGATCTTGAAATGGAGGCCTCGATTTTTTGTATCTTATCCATCATCATCTTGATAATATTTTTGGCAGGATTAGATTGAGAAGAGTCCCTTACAGTGTAAGGGGGTGGATGTGATGAATAGGTCATAGACGACATGCCAATGTATGGTGGTGCTGAATATGTAAAATGAGAAGTGGGTATGTAGGTAGGAATAGTTGATGAAGGCATGTACCATAAATATGAGGTGGACGCTATAGGCTATGACTGAGGTGGGGTGTAGGTGGGAGGAGCTTGTAGGAAGATCCTTGTAGTAATAGGTGGCAGAGTAGGATGAATCGAGACCACCAATTTTTGATAAGGCATATAGGATGTCAATGTAACTAAAGGTTATAGAATTTTTGGATAACGAAGGTACCTAGAAAGAAATCTATGGATGGTTTCAGGTCTTTTTTTTGTGAAGGATTACTTGATATACCTTGCGGTATGTGAGGTCTGAGATCTAATATGATAAAGTGGCTAGAACACCGAGCGGGGCCCACCATCAACAGGTTTTAAATCCTTAACCGCTTCTTGTTGGAAGGGAATGTTTAAGAAGTTTGTATATTGTGTTAAGTGATTTGGAAAATATAGTGTGTTCACAAATGTGAACTACGTTTTATTAATCAATCACAAAATGGTCATAACCTTTGTTGTATGATTGCTACTTAGCTATGTGAGCTAAATATGCAGACATAAAGGGATGAAATGCAAGTGTTTTAAACCCAAATCGAAATATGATATTCAATGTAAAAAAGAGTGAATAGGAAGAGGGATGAATTTCACTAATGCATGAACAGAAGAAAGAAGAAGGATTATTTTTAAATGCACCAAAAGAAGTGTTTCATTTACAGTAATTAGAAAGAAGGATTATATTACCAGAGAAGAATATTTAGTGAATAATGATTTAGAAAGGAAACACACAAGATGCAACCTATATGAATAGAAAGGAACCCACAAACAAGGGTCCCACCAGGCATGCCAAAATGTTTCACCACAATGTTTCATACAAACTATAGAAGGTAAGGTGAGATGAGGATGAATACCTATGAAGTCGAAGAAGGTTGCACTCGTTACAATAGACTATGATGATCATGAAGAGATACTTTTTGGATAGGAAGGATTACTTGAAATAAAAAATAATACCAGCAAATAGAGTCAATAATATAGGTTAGTGGACAACCTAGTGCAAGCTAGATCTGGCGAAGTTGAGTGCTTCCTCGAAAGGTTATCAATCCATTTTCAATATACAATTTAATGCAAAGAAATGAAAAGAAGTGAAAGGTCCTATTTTAGTGACATGATTTAGGTATCTCATATACTAACAATAAACTAGATTTATTATAAACATTGAATATGTATTTAAATATAGAAAAAGGCCAAGGTTGGTCAAGGCAGACAGGTGTGGTAGAGATTGTTAAAGAGGTATGGGTGAGATTGGGTAAGGTTTTGGGTGATTGTGAGTGAGTTACAGGTTTGCTGGTATGGGTAAATTAATAGACACATTGATCAGTATCGGTTAGGTGACCGATGTTGGTACATGGTAATATCCAACGTCGGTTGGTTGACTGACGCCGGTAGGGGAAATTAGATAAAAATGTTAAAATGGGTTGGATGGGAGATCTATATGATTACACAGAGAGTTGGGAAGGCTTAATCTAGGTGTTAGGATTTATGTGAAGACTCAGAGATGATAAAATAGGTGGTGAGGGGGGATAGAGAGGTTCAAATGGTCAGGTTGTTGGGTAGGTGGGTATAGGATGTATCTGGGAGGGAAGCAATCTAGAAAAAAAATGATTTAATACTAAAAGCCAATGAAACTTAACAACTGGATTAAAATACTTACCTAGAGATTGGAGGTTGATAAACGATGGTTGTTGTTAGGTGCTTGGAGAATAAATAGGTCTAGATCTACTATAACTGTAATAAAGGCTCGATGCCTCCCTATGTGAATGATTTGAAGATCTGGAGAAATAGGTTGATTACTGATGAAAAATGTGAATGTTCAGGTACCATGTTAGTCGATGGAATCTTGTTTTTAACGCTTAAATGCAAGAGCTAAGAATGCCAAAACTCAAAAAGCCAAGATGGACGAACTTAGGAAAAGGGTTGGAAATCCCTAGTTAAGGAAACTAATGGTGGTTAGGTGACTGTTGCCAACTGAGGAATAACCATCATCGGTTAGGGAGAAAAGGTCCTATTTTACATAAAATAATCTTTTCTCCCCATTTTTGGCATTTGTCAAGGTTTTTTAAGAACTAGGAGTCTAGATTGGCACTAAATGAAGTGAGAAATTGGTTGGAGGGATAATATGTAATGAATGTTGGGGTTATAAAGAGTCCTAGTTAGTTAAGGGGAGTGGTGACTTATTTTAGGTTAATAAATAGGCTTGGAATGGGTCCATGGTGAGGTGGAGGGGTGAGACAATTATTAACTTAATATGAGTAGTTAAATTAATAATAATGTGTGGAGGGGTCATGGTAGGGTGTATGTATTGAATTAGTTAATTTGAAGGGGCTTAGAGGGTTGTGACCTAATTTTGGTGTTTACAGTATCAAAGGAGTTGACATCCTTCAAGGAATTCCCTTTAGATCCTTAGGATCAACACTTGTCAAGAAACTCATTATCGTGTTTATCTATTATCTCTTTGTCTTGATGTATTTTTTTATAGGTCTCTTCACTTGGTGAAAAGGAGGAGCATTTTCACATTGTTTACATTCCATTATCTCGACATTGTGACTATCAGTGTAGGTATTTATAAACCTTACTCATTTGCGTTTTAGGTACTTTCTAAATTTATAAAACTAACCTAAAAACTACCTTAAAAATACCCTTCGATCCAAATCCATTTTTAAACTTGAAATCTTGGTGACCACCTTAGTAAATGAATTTTAATATTTGTAGACACAAAATCATGCACTTTGGGTATCTATATCTAGTCCTGATCACATACTACTATTCATATGATTCCTAGGTAAGAAGGGTACTAATTAACCCATGTCGCTGGCTATCTTAAATTTTTTTTTTATTGCCACTTTTGGTCCTACACACACTATTTCCCTATTTGACCTTCAACCATTTAGTTTCTCTAATTCTAGACACTAGCGCCTAGCCAAGACGTTAGTGCAAGGCACCCCAATCCCCTCTGGGTGCCCCTAACCTCTTTGCAATTTTCTCACATCTTTTGGGTCCTTTCTATCTGTTTAGGCATCTTATATTTTTGGTAGTCAGCCTTTTTGGGATTAATTATGAAATTCAAGCAAGGGATTCATATAAATATAAATTTATGTGACCCATAATAAAGGTACCGAGCCACTTATGCATTAGCTATCACCACCTAAGGATATTCAAGAGCATTCAAGCATCCATTCGAGCATTCAAGCATCCATTCTAGCATTCATTAATGGAAAAGGGACTACATTCTTCTTCATACACTTCATAGGAGGGTTTAGTTAGCGATTCTATTGGTACATCTAGTTATGTGCTCACTATCAAGTGCGACACACAGTGACACCGTAGAACTGACATTGGGTCTAACGATCCTAGTGCAAGGAGGTTAAGTCATAAGGATAACTTATTTGACATAGGTGCCCAAAGATAGGTCCAAGGTGCCCTCATTTGCATTCTTTTTCTTTTCCAGGTGCCCTAATGCACTCTTGATGGTTTTCAGGTGACATATCTTTATTACAGGTTACCATGTGACATCGGCGATTATCGTGCTACATACTAGTGACCAAAAGTGAAGGACTTCATGAACAATCTCACGACCCTTGTGAAGGAATTAAGTCCTTTTATCCCTTTCTTTAGGCAAATATAGTTTCACCCAGCACTAGTCTTACCAGCGCCTTGCAGGTGCCCTTGACCCATCTTGGGTGCCCCAATTTCATTTCAGATCGTGTGGTACTTCTACAATTTTCCAGTATTCTTTGTGAAATATTCTACCTCTTTGTATATAACTTTTTTCATTGCGGGCACTATTGTAAATTTAATTCGATGAAACTCTCCTAGCTAGTCATTCTTTTTCATCATTACACACTTGCCATCATGAAAATTTCCATCCATACTTATTTTCAAAATCATGTACTTAATTGCTTATTAATAAGCTCAAATCATATTTAGCTACCACTTATACTCATACTCACACATCACCTGAATATGTATATCATAAGTTTACTTCTACTTTGTCTCTCAACGAAGATAAAATTAATTTCATATCAAATGAGTTGCCTTCTCAAGTAATGTTAGAGCATGACCCCCCATATATTCAGGTTTGTATCAATAATTTCACAGTCAAGCGCACCATATTTGAAAATGGATCTGGCCTCAACATATGTAATATGGATTTTCTCCATCAATTAGGTCTTGCTGAAACTTCTTTATCTCCTTCATCAATATCTTTTTGTGGCTTTGACAATATCCCCAATCATGTCTTAGGTATCATTTCTCTCCATGTCACTGCTGGTCCTTGTAAAATAACTATTTCATGCCACGTAATGCCCAAAAACCTCAATTATAATATTCTTCTCGGGTGGCCTTGTGTCCATGCTATGCATGCGGTCCCCTCTACTATCCATATGCAGATTAAATCCCATTATCAGAGAGATGTTTATGATGTTCCAAATGATCCATCCACTTTTGAAAATTCCCATTATATTGAGCAATCCAATGATACTCCTTGTTCTTCTACTTATACTCTGGATTTTCTAAATATTGTATAGGATATGAATATTTGCGTGTTGTTATGGTTTTTCTTATAGAGGCTTGGACCCACAAGGACAAGGAGTTAAAACACCTTGGTATCTCCCCGAAAAATCTAAAAAAAATGAATTGGGATATTATCCTCCACCTCTCCCTCCTCTGGAAGATTATACTTCCTTACATACTCCTTCACTTCCTCTTATAAACCAAAGAGAGCTCGAATCAGATGTGTGTTTACTTCTACTACTTGAAATAATTTAGACACTTGATTGGTGCTACTGAATTGAATCTATTTAGAACACATTAGACATTTCCACCAGACCCAATTCCAACTTTTTGGGAGAGTCCTCATCCCCCAAAAGGCAATCTCCTCATCTATTAATGCTACCACTTCATTTGGATGATCTAAAACTTTTAGTGGTACAATTTTCGTAGAACTCATGAATATTAATTAAGGCAAAAATTAATTTGCATGAATTAACTCAGCATCGGCAAAATAAAGCCTAGATTTGTTGTTAAAATTTTCAGCAACAAGTCTATTAAAGTATGGGTCAAAATTCCTGCTCATAATATTTCCTATACAAAATTAAATTAGATGTATTTCTCCAATGTCCTACTAACTATAAGAATGTTTGCAAAGAACCTACACAACTGTTAATGGTTAACTTCGGGCCATGGGGGCTCCAAGGGGGAATTTAATATAGATGTCTAACAAAGAGTGGTTGTTCATCCAACTTGGGATGGAATATAACATGGTTTGGTTCCAATTAGACAACATAAGGTTAAAGTGATAGCGGAGATCCTCAATGGATGCATGTCTAACCCATTTCTGACAGCCATAGGATTCATTTTTCATAGATATACAAGTTTAAAACCATCCCAACGACTTATGGTTGTTATTAAGTAGATGATTGATTAAAAGTCTTCAACCTGGTTGGACATATCCATCTAGTTACTCCTGTCATTTCTACTGAAGGGTTGTATCCCAAATCAACCATCAGGACCCTTACAATTATGAGAATCCAAAATGAAACACGTGATTACATTCACAATATTATCAAAGATTATGTTGATATATTGCTAAGTAAATCCTGACGTTGTTCTACCCATGTTTGAGATATACAAACATTATTTGAATGATTATGATAATATAAAATCTGCTTGAATCCCAAAAATGTGTTTTTGGAGTCACGAATGGTAAAATCCTTAGATACATCATCTTGCAATGCAACATTGAAATATATCCTAACAAAATTAAGGACATTTTCAACATGCCTCTTCCTTGAAATTTACATCCACTACAATCATTACAAGGAAAAATTCAAGCTATCCAATGGTTCACTGTGCAACTTGCTAATAAACCAAACCATTCACGTGCTTGATGAAAAAAGATATTAAGTTCATATGGTAAGATCACTGCCAACATGCATTTGATGTCATAAAAGCATATATTTTAATCCACCTGTTTTGGTCCCGCTCATGCCTAACTGACATTTCTTGTTATACATTTCATCCATGTTTCATGCCTTAGGATCCCTCCTTACCCAATATGATGAAAGATTCTCAACGTGAAAGGGTTGTCACTCTATTACATAACATTCGACCATGTTTACTATCTTATGAATACAACTACAGTTATATCGAAAAGCTATGTCTTGGTCTTATATTTGTCGTAGACAAATTATGCCACTACCTGCTTAAAAATGAGAGGTACATATCATTACTAAAGTAGATTCATTATGATACATCTTTCCCCGCACACATCTCTTGAGACATCTAGTGTGTTGGGTCATGCTTCTTACTGAATTTGATTTAAAATTTATACAACAAAAAGCAATAAAAGGCCAAGTCATAGTGGATCAATTAACTGAAGCACCCCTGCTTGATGCATCTCCCGTCTTTGACTCCTTTCGTGATGATTTCACTACTTATGCCATCAATTATGATACTTGGAAAATGTATTTTGACTTGGTCTCATGATGACTTTAAAGGCATTTGGGCTAGGATTTATCTTCATCACTCTACATGGTGAAGGCCAATCCCCTTTGCAAGTAATTAGGATTTTCAAATACTAATAAACCCATTTGAATATGAAGCCCTCATCCTTGACAAAGTATTAGTGAAGAAATTCTTATTACTAGAATAATCTATGCATCTACGGAGATTCAACTTGGGTATTAATCAAGTTAATGATACATACCACACCAAAGAGGAACACTTGATCCCATATAATATACTTGTCAAATATCTCTTGGCTACAATTGAGTCTTACTATATCATTACCACCCCCCATAAGGACAATTTTCATGTCGATGCCATGGCTAGTGTGGTGTCATTTATTCTAAAAGACATTACTGATAAGCAAACCAGGTTCATCATTAGGCACTTACAACATCCTTCCACTTCTACTCTTCCTCTAGCAGCTTGTGTCATCACACCTAGTCACGACAACCCCTAGTGGTTTAATCTGATTTATAACTTTCTATATCTGTAAACCATTCCTGAATCATCTACCACCTCATGGTAAGTGTATTATCATTGTGACATGGAGGATCTAAACCATTATTTCATCATCAAGCAGAATTATTTGGATCTCGTTGGGAATTACAGAATTTTTTAGACAAGGTCTTGTCAAGGTATGAAACTCCTTAAATTATCTCTCAAATACATGTATTCTACATGTATAAAAGGTAAATTACTCTAGGCCATGTGCTCGCAAAATTTTTCAAGGGCTATATTTATTTAACCATGGTAGGAATTACCATAGCATTTCAACATATTATCCCTGCCAAAAGCAGTAAATCTTCAGGGAGCTTGCATATGATCTTTCTTTGGACAAGATGGTCATTTTCTTTATGGAAATTTATTTTTAGTTTTGCATGATAATTATCAGGCCATTTTAATGGATATGCTAAATTGTTAGCCGCCCAAAATTGAGTGGACAACTAATGAATTGAGAAGTCCTTCCAAGAGAAATACAATTGGTAGTTAATATCCCAGGTTTCACTCAGTTTGGACTCACATCATGATCACTAATGAATTCCCTTACTTTTATCATTCATAATGGATCTTTTTCAAAATACCATGGTTAAATTATGCTCAAAATTAGAAAATTAGAGACAATGATTTTCTACTCAATCAAGTTTATGAGCACCAACTTGAAAGATACACAGATTAATTGTTATATGATGGATAAGCAAGTATTTGTATTAATTAAGGCAGTGAAGAAGTTTAGACATTACATACTTAGGAATAAAGTGCATGCAATTATCACATATCCATCCATTGAGTTAATGTTGGGACAAAATGAGTTGGGTGAGAGAAGAGGGAAATGGATGACAAAGTTACAAGAGTTTGATCTAAAAAGCAAACATGTCAAGATGATGTAGACACCTAAAATTGGTTACCCAATTTAGTGTCCCCCGTGTGCGTTTGCCTTCTCAGGTAACCTAGGGCACGTTTATATCACCACTTCTCCCTTAGGGTATTATTTAATATTTGATTTAAACATCTATCCTAAGTTTATTTCATCCCATTATGTTTTACCCATAGATAATTAAATATTAACTATTTAATTATACTTTTTACATATATCTTAACCACTTATCTACCCCATATCAATTCCTAACCTCCCATATCTATTTTATCCATCTATCCCCCCTATTTCTCCTCCTCCCAAACCATGCAGTGGGATATTTCCCGTATTTGAGGTGGAAGGATCACTTTCATCTTTCCAAAAATCATTTCTTTTGGCCATTTCGGGAGTTTGTTCCCTGATCGGTGCTGATCAGTACTCGGTCGACGCCGATTTTCTGGAGCAGTGCCGATTGCATCTCGGTCAGCGCCAATTACAAATACATGGCCAAAATTTAGTTCTGGTTGGAGACAGAAAGAACGACAGAGAGTTTTGAGCATCAAGTTTGAGCATTATCTATCAAGCGAAAGTGAATTCTATCCAAATCAATCCCTGAGAGGAGTACCATTACTCTGCTCCTACCACATCGACATCGTGAGCCTCCATCGATCTCTTGGTGACTCTGTTCCTGCATCTAGCGAAGGTGGAGCTTTGTCAGTATCCCTACAGGCTCTTGCAGATCCAGCGGAGATCGACGATCTAGCTTCATTGTTCCATTTCTCAATCTTCCTGCAATTTTCCCCTAGGTCGACACCGACCGTACCCAGTCGAATGCCGATTCTCTCTAATCGACGCCGACCTATCTCAGTCGATGCCACCTTCGATTTTCCTAATCGACGCCGATCTACCTGCGGACAGGTAAAATAATTCAGGGAACACAAATCCAGCATTGTTTTCACACTTTCCCATTTTCTATTGGTTTCTGTCTGCTGTTTACATTCTGTCTGTCATTTTTAATCAAAAAATCTAGACATTTACTTACATCTTTTATCATGTATGCTTCTTTCCTTAATTGAAAACATGGACTGACATCCACTGAGGGAGCTTATCACTTCCCAGACCTGCTTTTTGGGCAGTCCACCCAAATATCTTTTAACGTTGTCTTTTTCTGTCAAGCATATGTGTCTCGTAGGTTTCTTGGATCTACTTTGCAGGATCACTTGTGTGCACCTGTCTTGTCTACATCAGCTTTCTTTTCCATCTACATATTCGGATCTTGTCTTATCTATCAGGTATTGATTTCATTTGAGTTTTTCAGGGTTTTTGTGTTTAGTTTGGTACATTAACTTGGACAGGTAACAAGCGTGAAATTCTTGATCTACATTCTGGCACACCCAGTGGGACCTAACCAAAGTCCCTTATTGGTAAGTTCATTTCTTTTCCAAGTTTTGAGCTTTTGTTCTGTTTCTTCACTGCTTTTCATCAGTTCTTCCTAGCATTTCCTTCCTTCATTTTGGTCTTGCTTGCTTTCACTTATAATTTGCAAAGTTAAAGTTTATTCTTTCTTGCAAAACTAAAATTCCAATTCCTATTTCAAAGATCAATAAATCTTTCATTTGATTTAAAAATTACATTTTTTTGATCCATCTCTTTTTGCAAAATTGTTATTTTCTTGAAAGTTTTCTAGTTCCTTAAATAGAAATTTTCATTCTACTATTATCTGGATATATCTTTCTGGATTTGTTGTGTGTTTGCTTAACCTTTTCTTGCGGAGCACTTTTCTTGTTCATGGGATTGTTCAAGGGGAAGAGCTCAACAACGTGCTTTTTGAAGTCCACACACCTTGGAGAGCTAAATCTACAGGTATTTCTCTTTTACGGTGTTTTCTCCTTTTTAAGAACTTAAAAAGAACTTGTTTGTTTGTTTTCTATCACATTCAAACATTTCGATTTTGGTGCTTAAAAAGAATTTAATCGCATTTGGGAAAGAATTTGTTTGACTTGTCTTCATCGAAATCAAACACTTCATTTTTGGTGCTTAAAAAGAACTTTTTCTTTGTCATTTCTGTTGTATGTTATTCATCTAGTTTTCTAAATAGGCTGGAAAAATTGATCAAAATCGGTAGTGACACTATTTGATTTTTATTTTTCACCCTTGCACACAAAGCCAAAATCACTAGGTATAAAGCATTTAAACAAAAATTCCTCCCCTGGCCTCACCTACTTGGAAGTGACATCCAAGAGGAAGAGCCTACGCGGTACTCAGGCCGCGCTATAAATTCACAGAAGTTCTGGTATATATTGGCAAAGCACCTGACTCCCTTATCGCAGCGGTGTGTGAAGTGCGGGGGTAGGCCCCTATATCAAGCCACGTACTGGTCTTTTATTGAAGTGCTTTCGGACTCCTCACCAAAACATTCCCCAAACCATCCTTAGTTTGGCTATCTGAGTAGTTCCTGTTCTAAAAAGCCTTCCCTAATATTTTCTTTCTTAAAAGCAGGAAAATTTAAAAGAGATAATCACCTATGCTGCTTGAATTGTCTGTGCATTAGTTAGGTCAATCTTCTTTTTCTATATTTCTGCTTGTTTATGACGGTCATCACTCGGTTACAATCTAGAAAAATGGCTCAACTGGCCCCTTCTTCCTCTGAGATCACCACTAATGTGGATGTTTCGGCACCCCCCAGGTCTTCCTCGGGACCGCTATTAGTTGGTTCCCCATCTTGGTCATATAATCCTTTCTATCAGCCTAAAGCAATCCCATCACGTCCAGCTTCCCCCAGTCCTTCAGAAATATCATCTGCTTCTGATATAGAGTATGTTCCTCACGGGGATCCTGAATTTCAGGCACTCCTTGATCGCAATCTGGTAGCCCTTATGGACTATCTAGTACATAAGTCTATTCAAATATCTGATCAGGGACCACCAATCCAGCAAGTTTATGATTATCCTCGTGAACCATCCCAGGATTTTATAGAATAGTTAGCATATTTTTTCTCACCTCGAACCATGGAAGAGGGTGGCACACCTGTGCCTCCTTTTTCTCTTCCACCGACCATGTCGACTAGTTCTCAAATAGTCTTGCCTATTCCTAGTGCCGCAGTTACCTTGGCTATTCCACAACCTACTTCTGAGAAGTCCTCTTCTCTAGCTATAATGGGCACATCTGCGCACCCACAGATTGTTGTTAATTCTTCTATGCCATCCATTGCATCCCAGGGTCAGTACCTCTTTATGAATCAACCCCCTTCTATGAGTCAGTTGGTTCCTGCTTCTCGTCCTCCAGTTGGTCTTTCTTCTAATGCTCCAGCGATAGTGACCTTCACCCATCCTCTAGCATCGGTGCCCTTAATAACCAATCCGGTAGTCAAAAGCCTCATTCAGACCTTGTTCCCCACCATGTCCAATCAAATCAACACCCATGTTCCTCAATCCATTCCGATTCAGTCGACAAGTGTAGGAGCCCACCAATCACAGGCTCCATCTTTCATTCAACCACCTTTTTCTCAACCACTTGTCATCTCACAGCCTATTTATACACAGGCTCCTTCACAACAAATACCTCACCAGGTGTCACCCAGAACACCTGGTTATTCCTCTTATCATCTTGTTAATCAACAGATGAATCCCCCATTGACGCCTCAACAAAATCCACCATTCACTTCTTATGTAGGACATACCAGCATGCCTCCTCCTCAATCTGACGTGGTCCAAGTTCTTTTCAAGAAAATCACAGACCTAGAAGCCTCCACCAAAGGGGCTCATCCTTCATACTCTTTTGAAGAAGTATGTAATGAACCGATTCATCCATCAGTGGCTTTTAAGCCTTATCCTCCCCAATGGGAACTTCCTAAATTCTCAAAATTTCATAGTCAAGAGGACCCTCAATAGCACCTGTGAGCATTCAAACATGCTTGCTACCTTATAGTCTAGGATCAGGAGCTTATGCTCCGTACTTTCCCTATGTCTCTAGCAGGGCCTGCTTTAGACTGGTATAATAACATTCCCCAACATTCCTTGTTTTCTTTCTCTCAATTGGCCTAGATGTTTGTTGAAAAAATTTCAATAAACATCACACATAAGATCTTGATTACAGATCTTTATAACATTCGTCAATTCGATGATGAGTTTATTGCAGACTTTGTCACTCATTCGAGAGGGATAATAAACCAATTATCTTTCTCCCTTCCTCAATCTCAACAGATCAATTTGTTTACTCGATCTTGTGCTAATCATATTTCTTCCACTTTAAGGATCCAAACCTTTCATACATTTGAAGAAGCCTTTACGATGGCACGTAAAATTTAATCTCCGTGCCATTGAACAAGGAAAGTTAAAACTTCGCTCTAAATCTAAACCAGAATTTTCTTGGTTTACAAAAACAAACCCTTCCACTTCTAAAGACAAGAATCAGGGATCCACTAACACCATCGTATTAAAAACATCACGAGCTGACAACACTTCTAATCAAACACCGCGGAGAGACTCCTCATCTTCTCGAAAAGGACCCTTGTCATCTCGATCTTTTACTTCATTGGGGGAATCATATGCTTCTATCTTGGAAAAAATGTTGGAAGTTCACATGATCGAACTTCCCCCTATTAGAAATTTTGATGAGAATCAAGAACGTCCATTCTAGTATAGGGAAAATGACTTCTGTCATTATCATAGAACCAAAGGCCATGACATTGAACGATGTCAAACCTTCAAAAATATTGTCCAGAAATTCATTGATAAAGGTGAGCTCATTCTGGATAACCCAAATGCTCCCCCAAATCAGGTGCTTGATGTTTTTAAACAACCTTTTCCCAATCATTCCCTGAACAATGATGCTTCAGAGTCTCAAAAACCAAACACTCATACTATCAGCTTCATTTCTACTGAAGAATCATTCTTCTAAACCTAAGCCATTTGTGAACACATCGTTATCAGAATCAGAACCTCCTTCCGCTCCGCTAATCACTGGATTCCACCATCTTTAGAAAACCCATCTTTGAATATTCCTACATTGTTAGAGACAGATTCATCTCTCTCTGCCTCTTTATCTGATCTTCTGTCCATGCCCAAGATAGTGTCATCCTCATCTGTCTCATCATCAGATATTCTTTCGATGCTTGAGGCATTTACATCCCTTCAATTTTCCACCCCAATACATCTACTTCCTGTTTCTCCCATTTTTGTTGTGATTATGCCATTGGTAAACATACCTATAGTTGTACCAACTTCTGATGGAAGCGTATTCGATTTTGACTCTTCCAATTTCCTTTCCTATAGTAGTTACACCCATAATTACTGTACTAGAAGTATCTCCCTCGCAAGGAACTGCTTTAGACTTCATCATCCACTTCTTCCTATTTTCCAATACTCATTTTGCCTATTAAGGGAAAATCTAAAGAAATAGCACACAGCATCTACCCTCTCGGTTCTATGAACATTCAACCAATTCAACTGACTCTGAGTCTAACGGGATTACATTCATCAGCACCTTTGTCATCATTCCCCCGAATAATAAACCAATTGTCTTTCTCCCTTCCTTAAGGCTCAATCACCTTTGTACTTGAAGTTGTCACTATATTTCTTCCTGAAAAAGGATCCAAACCCATACATTTGAGAAGCCTATTATATATGGCACTAAACTTGGTGCTTCACACCATTAAACAAGGGAAGTTAAAACTTCCTCTAAAAAACTGGATTTTTCTCGGTTTAGGCAAAATCAAATCCTTCCACTTCTAAAAAGACAAGAATCAGGGTCATCCACTTGCTATCGTATTAACATTCTTTGCTGGTCCTTGTAAATTCTAATCAAACCACCACGAAAGGCACTCATCTTCTTGAAAAGGACCATCATCTTCTTTTACTTCCATTGGGGGAATCATATGCTTCTATCTTAGAAAAAATGTTATCAAGTTCACATGATTGGGACTTCCCCCCATTATCTAATCAGCATTGATGAAATCAAGAATACCATTTCGGTATAGGGGAAAATGACTTCATCATGACTTTTGTTATTATCATAGAACCAAAGGCCATGACATTGAACGATGTCAGACCTTCAAAAATATTGTTCATAAATTCATTGATAAAGGCAAGCTCATTCTGGATAACCCAAATACTCCCCCAAATCAGGCGTTTGATGTTTTTAAACAACCTTTTCCCAATCATTACCCGAACAATGATGCTTCAGAGTCTCAAAACCCAAACACTCATACTATTAGCTTCATTTCTACCGAAGAATATTCTCCTAAAACTAAGCCATCTACAAACACATCGACCGAATCAGAACCTCCTTCCACTTCGATAATCACTAGGATTCCACCATCTTCAGACAATCCATCTTTGAATATTCCTACATTGTTAGAGATAGATTCATCTCTCTCTACCTCTTTATCTGATCTTCCATCCATGCCCAAGATAGTTTCATCCTCATATGTCTCATCGTCAGATATTCTTTCGATGTTTGAGGCATTTACGTCCCTTCGAGTTTCCACCCGAATATATCTACTTTTGTTTCTCCCATTTTTTCTACGACTATGCCATTGGTAAACATACCTATAGTTGTACCAACTTTGATGGAAGCATATTCAATTTTGACTCTTCCAATTTCCTTTCCTATAGTAGTTACACCCACAATTACTATACCAGAAGTATCTCCCTCGCAAGGAACTGCTTCTTCATCATCCACTTCTTCCATCACCGATACTATTTTTCCTATTAAGGGAAAATCTAAAGAAATAGCACCGGCACCTACACTCTCAGTTCCTGAACTTAAATCGAGACAACTAAAGTCTAACGTTACATCATCAGTACCTCCTCATCTCCTTCCCCCAAAAAGGTTACAATCACCTTATGCGGTTGAAGTTGTCACCATCCCTGAAAAAGGAAAACCCATATTTTGGACTATTAAGACTCTTGGTGCTTTCCCTCAAAAATATCTCTCTGCACCTCATAAAATATTGGATTTATCAACTGGGAAGGCATCTTCTTCTACAATACCAGTAGAACCATCATCTTCTTCTTCTACAACAACTTCTTTGCTGGTGCCCTGTAAAGTGAATTTACCCACTAGAAAGGCATCACCTCTTTTATCAGGACCATCATCTTGATCACCAAAATCCAAGGCACTCTCTATTCCTCTAATCAGACCTATTTTGGGAGCTCCTCCCTCATCTAAATCAGCATTATCTAAATCCTCATCTGTTTCGACCAAGCAGCCTTCTTTATCTTTGAAGAACACAACACTTGTCACATATTCATCATCTTCAAGATCTATCTTAGGATCTCCTCCTCCATAGAAATCAATCATGTCTCACTTGGTTCCATCTCAAGTGTCCAAGGCTGCTTCTCCCAATGTCTTGAAAAGTAAAATGATCCCTAAAAAGACTGTCAAACCAGACATGTAGGTTCTTTTACCTTGGAAGTCTATTGAGGCAAAAGAGGCACCTTCGTCATCTATGTCCTCATCTTTGTCTACCAAATTCTATACTGAAATTATTCACCAACTTATCCAATCTTCATCCATATCCCTTCCTCCGATCAAACCCTATAATCCTAAATGAGTAAAACCTTCCTGGTTCAACTCTGATTTGATTTGTGCTTACCATCGCACTCCAAGACATGACACCAAGGGATGTAAAGCCCTGCAATCTGTCATTAACAGTATTTTGGAAGAAAGTTATCTTCTGTTAGAAGAAGAGGAACAAGTATCTCTTATCATCTCAACCACATCTGATCCTCAACGTCTACTCAGGCCTCTAGTTCTATTAATTCTACTCGGATGGTCTTCTACCTTCTCAAATCGACACGATTCATATCGCCACTAGAACACAACGATATGATAATCTATCATCATCTACATCTCGGCCACGGGTTATCATTTCTATAGCCCTTGAGGGCATTCCTCCTTCCACATCAGCCTCAAGACCCAGGGTCTCTATTTGTTCTCCACCTCAGGCTCAGATTCCCGTGTCAATAGAGGAGAGTGTTATGAAACAACTCACCCATGCTCCGGTCAAAATGTCTCTTTTTGACCTCATTCAATCATCTCCACAGCATCGCCAGGATCTAATTGATAATCTGCGTCACATCGTAGTGAATTCAAATGAGCCTCATCCTTTTGAGATGGTTGTTGGATTGAATAGACCATCAACCGCTATTTCCTTTGAGGATTCTGAAATTCCTCCCCTTTCTTCTCAAGGATTTAGAGGCTCCTCTCTTTATCACAGTTCAAATCAACAACACTACATTAAAATGCACTATGATCGACAGTGGTGCTACACTCAACATCATTTCCTCCCACACATTCGAACAACTTAAGTTACCTAAGAATGTAGTGTCACCACCACCTTTCATCCTTCGATCATTTCACGATCAGCTGGCAGTTACTTTAGGAACTGTGGTCCTCCCCATTCGGGTAGGTAAGAAATTGCTTCACGAGCTCTTTTATATTGTTGAAGGGAAATTCCACTACAATATGATCCTAGGACATTCCTAGATTTGTACAATGCATTGTGTTCCATCAACCCTCCATTGATGCTTAAAATATCAATATGAGGGAAAAATCTATACTCATCCAGGAGATCCTTTTCCTTCTGCACAATGCGACATGACCACAGGGTCTGCCCCTCTAAAGGAGAATGCTTGTTCTCCTGACGAGGCTTCATCCTCTTCCATACCTGCAACAAAACTACCAGATTTACAAAATCTAGAAGAGACGTTGCAGCGTTTCTCACTAGGAGAGCTTCCTCTTCTCTCTTTTGACGCCCATCTCAAACCTAATGAGTATGGTAGACCAGACAAACAACCTGAATATCAGCCAGGTCTCAGTCACATCATCACCATTGGTCTTCCCAATCAACAGACTAACTTCATTTACGGTGGTCTTGATACACCTCACTATCACCCGGATTCTCCTCCTAGGGCCAAACCCTATTCAGCAGGGTTTGATTGTCTACAGAATCCCATGTTTGCAAAAACTTATTTATATCGATGCGCGTGGAAGGGTTTTGGCCTGGGAAAGTATGAACAGGGTGTGCATGACCTCGCATCCATTCCAACTCTCAAACCACATCAAAAATTTGGTTTAGGATTTAAACCTCTTTCAAAAGCCACCATCACTATTCTCGATGAGCCTCTTCCCATTGAGGAACCATCTTCTCCCGCTAGGTCAGAAGCATCATTTGATGTGGATGACACCATTTCCATCCCATCTAACTTTTTTTTTAGTCAATACCATTTCCTTAGGGCCACTGACCTATAAAACTAATAACAAATCCACTTCCATACCATTAGTCTTCCCTGAAATAGTTGGAGATGACTCTCCTACTATCAACACTATCCACTGTGTGGATGATGATTCTGTCCTCACCTATCTGGGGGTAGAGGATTCCTATCTTCCTAAAACTATTCCTTCTGACACATCTACGCTTCTTAACGAAGCCACTGTCGACCTTAATATAGGGACTTCTAAAGACCCTCGCATCATTAAGGTCGGCCAATCTCTTAATCCACAGGAGTTAGGAGACTTTACCACTTTTCTTTCCAACCATCATCAAGCCTTCACTTGGTCATATGAGGATATGCCAGGACTCGATCCTGATATCGTGGTCCACAATATCATTACTCTTCCAGACATCAAACCGGTTAAGCAAAAATTACGTAAAATGCACCCTCGAGTATCCCTTCTTGTTAAAGAAGAGTTGCAACATTTTCTTTCTGCTAACTTCATCCAACCCATTGATTATCCACAATGGGTTTCAAACGTAGTACCAGTAACCAAAGCTACTAGGAAAATTCAAATTTGTACCGACTTCCGGGATCTTAATCTTGCTTGTCCAAAAGATGATTTTCCTCTACCTAATATCGACCAACTCGTGGATTTAACGGCAGGTCACGAGATGCTTTCTCTTATGGATGGTTTCTCTAGGTATAATCAAATTCTCATCACACTAGAGGACCAACATAAGACTTCCTTCATAACTCCTTGGGGGACTTTTTGTTATTGTGTCATGCCTTTCGAGCTTAAGAACGCAGGAGCAACCTATCAGCGAGCAATGACCTACATCTTCCATGATCTCTTACACAAAACTATGGAAGATTACGTCGATGATCTCCTCGGTAAATCCAAACACCATCAGGATCATCTTTTCATTCTTGCACCTCTCTTTGAGAGGCTCATTCACTTTTGTCTTCACCTAAATCCATCTAAGTGCATGTTTGGCATTCTCACTGGTAAACTCTTAGGCTTTATCATTTCTATTAGGGGTATTGAAGTGGACCCCACAAAAATAAAAGCTATCCTTGAGATGCCTCCCCCTTCTAACTTAAAGCAACTCCGTGGTCTTCAAGGACACCTTCAATCAGTGCGTCATTTTATCTCGCAACTATCAGACCGTTGTCAACCTTTTCATCATCTCCTCCGTAAGAATGTTCATTTTGAATGGGATGAGCATTGCCAAAAGGCCTTTGATGATCTCAAAGCTTATCTTCTTTCCCCACCTGTGCTTACACCTCCACGCAAGGGGGAGCCATTCTATCTTTATATTTCTATGACTGACCATGCTTTGGGAGCCATGATCTTGCATTGGGATGCTAGTGGTAAAGAACAAGCCATCTATTACATCAGTCGCACTCTTCATGAGTATGAAACACGTTATTCTGAAGCTGAAAAGCTGTGTTGTGCTCTCTTCTTCGCAACTTCTAAGCTTCGTCATTACCTCCTTAATCAAAAAACTTACATTGTCACAAGTGTCAATCCACTCAAGACAATGCATGCAAAGCCTTATCACAATGATCGTATCACTCGTTGGCTCATGCTCATGACAGAATTTGATCTCAAGTTTATCTGTAAAAATCTATCAAGGGTCAGGTCATTACAGATCAATTAGCTGATGCTCCTCTTCCAGACACTCAAGTCCCCCTTGCTCAATTCCCCGATGAGTATATCCAACAAATTGATTTCAGTCTTTCTCCATTTAAAGTAAAACTCTTCTTTGATGGATCCAAATGCCAGCAAGGGGGAGGTGCAGGTTTCGTTATGATTCCTCCTTGGGGTGCACCTATCCCAGTCACACACAAACTTAACTTTGAGTGTACCAATAATATGGCTGAATATGAAGCTCTTGTTTTAGGTCTTCAAAATGCCATTAATCTTGGTGCCTGCCATATCGACATCTTTGGTGACTCTGAACTCATCGTTAATCAAGTCACGGGTGTCTATCAATGCAAGAATGATATCCTTCAAAAATATCACGATATCGTTCTCTTTCAACTTCAATCTTTTGATAAATTCACTATCCAAGCTATTCCTCACACTGTGAATCGATTCGCAGATACAATGGCTTCTTTAGCCTCACTTATTCCACCTTTTACCGAAGACTCGTGACTTTATGTGGTTGTGCAGTGATTAGACCAACCATCTCATCTTAGGCAACCGACTTCAATCAATGTCATCACAACCAATACTCAAGATGAGTGGTATCAACACATTGTTGATTATCTATCTCATTCAGTGCTTCCTCCAGATCTAACTTCCAATGGTAGAAGATCTTTTATCCTACGCGCTAATCGCTATACTATTCTAGGCAGAATCCTCTACAAACGTGGTTTTGATGGTATTTTGCTTCGGTGCCTCAAAACCCCTGAATCATCTAAAGCCATCCAGGAATTCCATGATGGTATCTGTGGTGGAACATTTTAGTGGCTTGGCCATAGCTAAATGCATCTTACGTTTAGGCTATTATTGGCCTTCTCTTAATCGAGATTGTTGTGAATACACTAAGAAATGTGTCAAGTGTCAACAACATTCCAATCTCACACATATCCCCAGTCAGGCTTTGCAACCTGCAGTGGATTTGTGGCCTTTTTCATAATGGGGTCTTGATCTCATCAGTCTCATCAATCCCCACTCTTCACAGCATCATCATTCTATCATTACTACCACAGAATACTTTACTAAGTGGGTGGAAGCTATTCCTCTTTCATCGACCAAAGCTAAACCCATAGTTGATTTTGTCTATCAACACATCATTTGTCGCTTTGGTGTTCCACACAAACTCATCACAGACAATGGTAAATCTTTCAAAAATGTCAATTTGCAGAACCTCTGTGATGCTTTCAATATCAAACTCAGCTTTTCTTCTCCATACTATCCCCAAGCTAATGGCCAGGCTGAGGCTTCCAATAAAACTTTGCGTAATATCCTCGCAAAAGTAACTAGTCAAGCTGGTAGGGATTGGCATTTACATATCCCTTTTTCTCTCTGGGCTTATCGAACTAGCATTCGTACTCCTACTGGTGCTACTCCCTTCTCTCTCATTTATGGGTCTGAGGTTGTTCTTCCTTTGGAAGTCCAGATCCCATCTCTTCATGTTTCTCTCAAAGAATTTGTCTCTGATGAGGACTATCGTCAAAATCATCTAGCACAGCTTGAGTTACTCGATGAGCAGCATCTTGATGCTCTTGAGCATCATCAAGTCTACCTTGAGCATGTCAAACATGCTTATAACAAGCACTTGCAACACCATGACTTCAAAGTTGGTGATCTTGTTCTTAAAGAAAACCAAAATGTCACTACACTAGAACGGAGTCAGCGTGGTAAGTTTGCTCCTAACTGGCTGGGTCCGTACGTAGTCACTCATAAATATGGGTCTGGGGCTTATCGTCTATCTTCCATGGATGGTATACCTGAAATGGAACCTCTTAATGCCTTGCATCTAAGGCCCTTCTACTGTTAAAATCTGTCTTACACGGTCTTAGTCACAAAACAGATTCTTCATCCATCTGCAACCAGTCATGTATTTCATAGTGATTCGGAACTATGTGGTTCTCCGCGTTATGTCTTTTCTACCTTAAATATGAGTATCGCGGCTCTACTCATGGCATTTTTCTTATGGATATGTTCCTCCTCCTGGTAGGGACACCTTAATCACTTCTTCATCTGTCCCAAGTATCTATCTTAATCGAATCTACTTGGGGCATGAGTACGTGCTTTTTATACGTTTTCTTCCCCTCTATCTGATCTATCTGGTCTACACTCAGCTTCTTTCAAAAAATCTCCAAAAGCTTCAAAAAAAAGGTGCTATCCTAAAAATTCCCAAAAGATAGACTGATCCCTCGAAGGATAGCTATCTATGCATTATCAAATGAATCAAAAGATATAGACCATGCCCTTGAAGGATGGCTATCATCACATTCAAAATACAGACCGCTCCCTTGAAGGATGGCTGTTTGTTCCATGGAATTTCCAAGGCTTCTCACATTGATCAGCCTTTGCAGTAACAGACTTCCTCTTCGGCCAGTTTGTTCACTTTTTAGCATCACTGAAAGACTTCCCGTATCGATCAGTCTTTCTATATCTAGCAAACTTCCCACATTGATCAGTTTGTTTTTTTATCAAAACAAAAATCATGAAGCTGAGATATAAGACCTTTTGTCGATCATATGGAGAACCCTATTTTCCCAATATGAGCACGTATTCTGTTCTTTCTAAATTTTGACAAGATACATACTTACTTCTCCTTCCATTTACCTCCTAGATCTGGTTTGCGACTAGCTAGTGTCAGGTTTATTTTAACCTCATATATGGCCTTGTATGCATGGTCTTTTGGTTTCTTATCAAAGTCTCTATTTTTGGTCGGTTAGGGGCCTAGCTTATCATTCTTTTTCTTATCTAGGTGTATTGCTTTTATTTCTAATCAAGGTCATTTCATTACGTCCCTTAGAGAGCATTTCCCATTATTATTTGTTATTCATCCAATTAAATTGACATTTAACATGTTAATTTAGTCAAAATCTATCATCTATCTATATTCATCTTATCTACTTTGTCCAAAAAACATATCAAAGCATGTATTGCAAACACATGTGAATCTATCTATCTATTTTCATCACAATTAAATTAACATCTTAAACATATCAAATCTATCAATCACATCTATCCATCTATCCATCTATCATCTAAAAAACGTGTCCATCCAAGTTACACTACATCTATCTATATCTATTTTTCATCAAAATTAAATCCACATATCAATCACATCAAATCACATCACATCTATCTATCCTCTATGTCTATGTCCATCAAATCACATCTATTTATCCTCTATCAGCATATGTCTATATCCATCACAATTACGCTACATCTTTCCATATCTATTAAAATTAAATGCATGAGTACAATCATATGACACAGAAAATGATGAATCTATATATATACATGAGTGTCTGTACAACAAAGAATGGATGGCTTTCAATCAAGCCATCTATATCATACATCAAAAATGCCTTCAAATCGAGGCTACATCAATATATCGATACAAAAATATAACATATCTATATCGTGAAATCTGATAGGTGGAAGACACTATCTCCTCCACCCTCCTCTGGTCCAGGCTGTCTCTCCTGGCCACCGCCTATCGAGCTAGAAGCACCTGCTGCTGGGGGCCTACTTCCACCTCGATCTCTCCCGGTGCTCCCTCCCTCTGATGCACCACTAGCTATAACTGTCGTTGATCTCCTCCTCACACCGTAATGAGGCACATCAGGGGCATGTTGTGCCAGGGCATCCTCATAGTATCTCACCTCGGCAAGGAGAGACTGATAAGTGCTCAGGCTCACCATACCAGGTGCTCGTAATGGCACTGCTGGTGCTGCTGGTGGTGGCCCTCCTAATGTCACACCCTGTGACCCGGACTCTGAAATAGTGCCTATATCACCATATTTGGCCCTGAGGGCCTCTCTGTGCCGATGGTAGTGATCCCTCTGCTGGATCATTATATCTCACTCCTGATGTGTTGTGTCTCTCTCTAGTATCAGTGCATCCCTCTCCTCCATCAGAGCTCTAATCTCCTCGAGGGCAGCCTGGTGTGTCTGCACCAGGGTAGCATGCTCTCCCTCCAGCCTCTCCAGCACTGCAGCTATGTCCTCCTCGTCTGCGTCTATGGATGCTGGCAGGTGTCATGGTAGCTCTGTAGAATACCATGCCACATAGCCATCATCTACTCCGGCATCATCATCACTATCTGTGGAAGGTGGGGCCTCCCTCAATGGATCTACCGGGATCAAAATCGGTAGATCAGTCTCTCTGCTATCTCACCTGTATGGCCTGTAGGTGGTCAGAACTGTCTGAACTAGGCCGAAACTACCTCAATACCCATATAAACAAGATGCACTCCCACATATCTGGCCTGTGGCCCCTAATCACCCTGCTCCATCTCCGCCCCACTAGGTGAGCATCTTGACTGGCCCATGTTGGATAGACCTGATATGGTCTCCAAATCACCTGCTCTGGTGTCAGCATCCTGAAACACTCAGCATACCACTCCGCAGATCTCCCTGTATCTCTTGGGGCCATATCGGCCTGCCATCACTGGAATCCATAATCGAGGGCCCCCGCTACTGCTGGCATCCATGGAAGCCTGGATGGCCTGATCACTGCTATGTGCTCATATGCCCAGCAATGGAGCACAAAGCTAACATCGATACCTGTCCGCCTACCGGTGGTGTACATCCATAACTCATAGTATATCTGAGCTATCAGGGCATCGGCAAATGTGAACACCTGTCTGAACTGTAGGATGTCACACACACAGTCTAGTAACAACAAGGGAAATCTCCCACCTCCTGAATCTGGCAGAGAAAAATAGGAGATCACCATTTGAATCAGCGCTATCCGTCTACTCCTGACATCACCCTATCTATAATGTGAGGCTATCCTCACCACCCCAGACACTATCTCTAAATCATCTGCCCTGTCTCCATACAATCGTCCTAGGGCCCTCTGCTGCTGCTCTCGTGGAGTAATCTCAATCGGGTCCCCGGTGATCGGCAGCCTCAGGATCCTATATATATCCTCATGGGTGATGGTCATCTCACCCGTCCTGAACCAGAAAGTGCATGTCCTACTATCCCATCACCGCACTAGTGCTCGCATCAGCTCTACATCTCGAGGCACCCGTCGGTAGTACCGAAAGCCCCCGAGCCCGGCTAACTCTAGGTGGCGCCAATCTACGTCAGTCACATCAGGGAGAATGGTCTCCAGAAGCTCAGGAATATCATCCCTCATGTGTAACACCTCTCATGCCTGCATCCACGACATCAAGAGCAATGTTAGCTTCCCATTTATCCAAATCAGAACATCAAAAAACACATTCTATCATCTTATTAGTCTATTCGGTCCAATCGGCGTCGATTTAGTTAAATCAGCGTCGATCCAACCTAGTCGGCGTCGATTAAAGTTAATCGGTGCCGATTTAATATAATCGGTGTCAATTTTTCCAATCGACGCCGATTGGAAGGCGTCGATTTTAACAGAGTGTCAAAAACACTCTTGCTTCCTACTTATTTCCTTTTTCTCTAAAAAAAATGGCATTCTAGTGTGTTATTTAATGGTAAACATGTACATGAGACTAAGAAGGATCCACTTACCCTAGGTCATGTCCTCTTCCACTTCTGACTGCTCCCAGAGGCTTCCATGTTGCTCAAAATCAGTTTTTGACTCTCTCTAAATCAATCGTCACAGTCTAAATAAATCGTTCACGTTTTCCTTTCGCATATTTATATGGGCTCGGTATGGTCGGCGCCGATTTGTGTGGTCGGCTGATTTTTGGTCATTTATTTAGTCAACCGATTTAGCTTGATGACGTCGATTTAGGCCTATCGTTGCCGATTGGTTGCACTTTTGCTTCTTCACCTCACTTTCTTCCATCTCCTAATCTTTTTGCCATAGTGTTGATGCTTGGCTTATTTATCTGGTCATTATTATGCCCTGAGTGATGCCTTTTGGCACATACTTTCAATATTCTCACCCATTTCAGGTCTGTTCCCTATACATGGGGCACTTGCATTTTTGGCAGCTTAAAGATAACGGTCTGTAGGCACTAACGTCGTCTGCTTTGCAGACCGTCTGGTTGTCCCTACTAATGTGTCTCTCTTTAGGTGCTACTATTTTGCAGCCCTCCTTACACTCACGGGTCTATAAGTACTAATGTCATCTCATGCGAAGACCATCTAGTCTTCCCTACCAATGTGAGTTCCTTAGGTTGCTGCCTTTTTATTATTTTTGTGCGTCATTAATGATCAGATCTACTCCAAGCATCTAGCTGGGGCATCCTGCATTTTCATCTACCTTTTTCAAACTTGGGATCAGTTGCTCTTTCGGGGCCCATCCCATCCCTAGTTTGAGGGGGATCACATCATCACTTTTTCTTCCTTTCTTCCAACTCCTTGTTTTTGTCTTGCAACTTTGCTTATCGCAAGTTACTTGACAAAAAGGGGCAAAATGTAGACACCTAAAATTGGTTACCCAATTTAGTGTCCCCCGCGTGTGTTTTCCTTCTCGGGTAACCTGGGGCACGTTTATATCACCACTTCTCCCTTAGGGTATTATTTAATATTTGATTTAAACATCTATCCTAAGTTTATTTCACCCCATTATGTTTTACCCATAGATAATTAAATATTAACTATTTAATTACACTTTTTACATATATCTTAACCGCTTATCTACCCCATATCAATTCCTAACCTCCCATATCAATTTTATCCATCTATCCCCCCTATTTCTCCTCCCCCCAAACCATGCAGCAAGATATTTCCCGTATTTGAGTTAGAGGGATCACTTGCATCCTTCCAAAATTTCCCCTTTTAGCCATTTCAGGAGTCTGTTCCCTGATCGGTGCCGACGGTACTCGGTCGACGCCAATTTTTCGGAGTGGCACCAATTACATCTCGGTCAGCGCCAATTACAAATACAGGGCCAAAATTCAGTTTTGGTTAGACAGAAAGAATGACAGAGAGTTTTGAGCATCAAGTCTGAGCATTATCTATCAACGAAAGTGAATTCTATCCAAATCAATCCTTGAGAGGAGTACCGTTACTCTGCTCCTACCACATTGACATCATAAGCCTCCATCGATCTCTTGGTGACTCTGTTCCTACATCCAGTGAAGGTGGAGCTTTTTCAGTATCCCTACGGCTCTTACAGATCCAGTGGAGATCGACGATCTAGCTTCCATTGTCTGTTTCTCAATCTTCCTGCAATTTTCCCCTAGTCGATGCCGACCGTACCCAGTCGATGCCGATTCTCTCTATTCAACACCAACTTATCTCAGTCGATGCCTATTTTCCTAATCAACGCCGATCTGCCTACAGACAAGTAAAATAGTTCAGGGAACACAAATCCAGCATTGTTTTCACACTTTCTCATTTTCTATTGGTTTTTGTCTACTGTTTACATTTTGTCTGTCATTTTTAATCAAAAAATCTAGACATTTACTTACATCTTTTATCATGTATGCTTCTTTCCTTAATTGAAAACATGGACTGACATCCGCCGAGGGAGCTTATCACTTCCCAGACCCACTTTTCAGGCAGTCCACCCAAATATCTTTTAACGTTGTCTTTTTCTGTCAAGCATCTGTGTCTCGTAGGTTTCTTGGATCTACTTTACAGGATCACTCGTGTGCACCCGTCTTGTCTACATCGGCTTTCTTTTCCATCTACATATTTGGATCTTGTCTTATCTATCAGGTATTGATTTCATTTGAGTTTTTCAGGGTTTTTGTGCTTAGTTTGGTACATTAACTTGGACAGGTAACAAGCACAAAAATTCTTGATCTACACTACACACTACACCTTTTTACACACTTGACACATCCTTCTCATCACTTGGCCACATTACACATTTTACACTTCACACATTGACAACACATGTCTCTATCATTGCTTATTCACACTACACATTACACACCTCACACAACCCACATTATAATGCACACGACATCTTCCTCTTGCATCTTCTATTACACACTTAGCATCTTATTTACTCTACACATTCAAGATGCATATTCTTCCCATCTAATTCTACATGTTACAGTCATTAACCTATAATGCACTCTAGTTCCACGGTCCATAATCGACTGCTGAGGGTATACATCTCAAATGGACATCACCACACTCATTTGTTTACACAATCACTCAAAAATCTCTATGCTTTATTGATCACATATTTCTAGCACACAAATCATACCATTTATTGATGATGTAATCTTGTTCTATGATTCATTCTCGGATGTTGAGGGGGTATGTATAAATTAACCTCATCACATGCATACACATCTTCTCATGGGTCACGTTTCTCCTATCACACTCACACTACATTCCATTCTATCTCATCCATAACATACTCCATATCTTGGTCAAATTTATTCTTTCTTATGTTTACTTGTTACATGTATACTTTATTACACATGCTAGATAGATATCTTATATGTCATTATATTTATCATATACACATGCGTGTTCAATTTATCTCTAGTTGTGATAGCAGATTCTACATATCCATACATGCAATACAGATGTTTGGTCCTATACCTATTACCAGTCCCACAACGGCTTCTGGGGGCATCCACTTTCGTACACTACATGTGTTATTGTTTCATTTTTCATATCACATTACTTTATCAGATTATACACACTTTGACATACCTTTTATCTTTCTAACATGCTAACGGATGCTTCATGTGCAACATTTTCTTTGTAGGTCTACTTGCTACCATAGTTGTCTGACATTTTTCTTGTCATTTCTTGATATTTGTATGTCATTATTTGTGGGATTTTCCCTTTGTCTTGTGTGCACATTTTGTACTTTTGGCCATCTCATCCTTGATTGTCTTACGACATCATGAGTGGTGTCACATGTTCGTAACCCACTTTTCATGGTCTACATTATCTTTTTGCATATTAGCTTACACATTATCTTCTTAGCTTACATCTTTTCTTCTACATGCATGTTTGTCTATGTTTGTACTACTACTTATTTCCTAGCCACTTTGTTTATGTGTTCCTATTTTTCTACCAAGAACACTCCCTCCCCCGTAGGGCATCAATTTTAGCACAATGGTCGGTCCTTCTTTAGGCCGCATACTCCTTAGTGACATTACATACACCCCAAACAAGTGGGAATCATTTGGATGAATCATTCACCCCATACAATAGTCTATAAAAACAATTCAATATAGCACAATACCCATACAACATAGTCATCAGTCTCAGACAGGGCTCAAAATCATACTTGGGTCCTTAGCACAACATAAACACCAGTGCCCAGACCTAGAAAGTAGCACTTGGGTGCCCCTGACCCTTCCTAGACACCTATTACCAGGGGTTAGTTATACTAAATTTTCTACTTTAGTATAGTTTTCAGCACTTCACACAGTGGCTTTTACAGGGTGCATAATCCTTAACACTCGTCATACATGCACTACACAACATTTTTCTACTTTTGCATTGGATCAAAATTGTTCAAATTGGATTGGATTTTTACACAACATCTACAGTGGTGTTCAAAATTTTGGAAATTATTTAAAGGTTTGGAGGATGACACAAAAAATTTCTCCCTGCACTTCTTCCATTCTCACCATGAGATCACCCAAGAAACTCGCAGTCAGTACAATTGGTGTGAGATCACCCAAAAAACTTACTCCTCTACATCATCATCAAGATCCTTTCTACAATATTATCCTCATCAGTGTTTAGGTGCACATGTTCCTTTTTTACATTTTCTCATTTTACATATGTTTTACTTATATATACGCATATTTGACTACTTATTTGTTCTTCTCTTTTACAGGTTTGTCCTTATGGGAAGCGGTATTCAACATCATCCAACATCAAAAACATAAATTACATTAGCATTGACATCAATAACACGTACAATCACGACATCTTCACATGTGTTTCTGCCCTAGGGTCATCATCGTGACATTTTGCACTTTCTCCTCTCTAGTTTCCATGCTCCAAATTTTTATCACTTCATGCTTTATCTTGTCTCTCGACACACTTTCACCATCGATCTACATGGTTATCAAGTAAAAATATCTTATCTACTTTATGTTATCAAGAATTTTCTCAACAACATAAAGTGGGGGCAAATGTAGACACAAAATCATGCACTTTGGGTATTTATCTAGTCCTGATCACATACTACTATTCATATGATTCCTAAGTAAGAAGATTACTAATATACCCATGTATTTTGCCATCTTTAATTACTTTTTGTTTCCACTTTTCATCTTACATACCTTATTTTCTAGTCTGTCCTTTGTACCCTTCAATTTCTCATTCTAGACACCAGCACCCAGCCAGGATGTTAGCACTAGGTGCCCCCATCCCCTCTGGGTGCCCCTAACCTCTTTGTACTTTCATCACATATTTTGGGTCCTTTCTAGTCATTTTTTCATCTTATATTTTTGTTAATAAGCCTTTTCAGGGTTAATTACGAAATTCAAGCAAGGGAATCATATACATATAAAGTTGTGTGACCATAATAAAGGACCAACTCACTAAGCATTAGCTATCACCACCTAAGGTTGCATCTAAAGGCTATTCAAGAGCATTAAAGCATCCATTCTAGCATCCATTCAAGGGACAAGGGATTACATTCTTCTGCATACACTTCATAGGAGGGGAAGTTCATTCATTTCCATGCACACATAATTTACATAAGACATCTAAGTACAATGAATATCTTGCAACATGCACAATGGAGGTTTTTAAGAGGATTTTAGCACACACCCCTAACTACATTGGGTCTGTCTAGGCAAATCAGCAGATTGTACATTTTTCTGAGGCTGTATGTGACACTTCTCCCTCATTTGTTCACCTTTCTAAGATTTGATGCACAATTGATATTTTGCAGTTGTGAAACAACTGATCCATTTATGACTTACTTTAAAACTAAGGTTTCATGAAGTTTTATCATTTTGTTTGTGAAGGATTTTCTGTAGGGTTCATGAGGGTCACAGTGCACTATAGTTGGTCCTATGGTGCCCGCAAGAGGGTCTTAAGTGGACACATTCTTCTGGAAAATAAAAAATCTTTAGGTTCTATGAGTTATTTGAAATCTTTACACTCGGTTAAAGATTTATAAAAACATGAATTGTAGCATTTTGAGTCTACTAAGCTACTATATTTTTTTTTAAATGGTTAAATGTAAGTGGGTTAAATATATAAAATACCAATAGGTGCTCCTTTTTTTGTTAAAAAACATAGTAGATAGTCGGTCGTGTCCCCCCATTTTTTGAGCATTATTAGTATTTTTGAAAACCCTTTAGTAGAAAGATAGATAAGAGCATCTAGTTTGTGATAGTATTTTTTTAGATTTTTTAGTAAGTGTATAATTTTTTATGATTTTTCAAGCACAAAGATTTGAAATTTTGAAAAATAAGAGATAGCTGATCGTGCCCCCCTAAAAACATCAAAAATATTGATTTTTTTTAATATGTGTAGAATTAGTCTTAGTTTGTGACTATATAATTGTTTTCGATTTGGATGAATGAATCAAAAGATATGTGATGAATGATAGACGTGTATAAATTTAAAAAATAACTATAAAAAGATATAGTTAGAAAATAGTAAGTATGGAAAGATTATACTTGTCAATAAAATTAAAAAATCATATATTTAGAAAGAGGATAGTTTTATTAACATCGTAGGAAATATTTTAATAAATGGGTTGATCATTTTTATGGGATTTTTTAGTCAAGGAAGATGAATTTTAGCATTTTTTTTAAATCACACGGTTTTTTGTATTTTAGCAAGCCCACGCCTCAGGTTTGGGGATCCAAACTTGGCCTAAGGAAAGATATTTAGGATTTGGAAAATGCAAAAAGGAAACGCGAGTGCGTTTCTATTTTTTACACATTCTCTACCCTCCAATGTCCCTTTCCACCTCTTTCACGGGATTTATGTCCCCACTCTACCTGCTCTGCATATTCCTATACAATCCTACATGAATTTTGAGTACTTGAGGTTGTCCACTACCGCACTATCTATAGTTTTTATAATCATGGGGGATAAAAGTTGACATAAAGATAAGAAGAAGTTCAAGAACAAGACACTAGAGCAATTAGAATTGGCTAGAATAAAGAAAGTGAAGCGAACATAAAAACTTCATGGAGGGAAAGGTATATCTATTATATCAAATGTACATGATGTTTTAAAAAATGATGATGAAATAAATAATGAAATTGCAGAGAATAATAATATTTAAATGAGTTTAGATAATGAATTAAATGATAATTTTGTTATGGATAAATAATTTGATATGAATGATAATATTCGACCTTTACCTGATATTCTAAATGTTAATCCTAAAATTTGCATGGAAAAACTTAATACAGAAATTAATATTTCTAATGAATCTTTACCTCTAATAACACCTCCTTCCATTTTGCATAGAAAAACCATTTATTTAATTGAAACTGATGAAAACATCATAAAACCAATGCGTAATAAAATGTTTGAAATAAATGTGAGAAGAAAAGTTATGGGAATTTTAGATAATTACTTTGAGAATTCAAATGAAACGCAAATATGTCAATTCTTTGTTACGCTGATGAAATTAATCAAGATGAGACCTATAATGAAGACCCTAGGGTTAAGAACATATAATGTTGATGATCAAAATGTGGCAATTGTTGAAAATATACATAAAGCATACCATAATATAGGGGTCAACAAATTATCTAAAGATAGTAATTTTTCATAACATGTAGTTAATAATTGTATAGTAAGTGATAAAATAACTAATAAATGCTTGATTAGAAAAAAAATTAGAGCCTTGAAGCTAAACAAAAAAACACTAATGAAAGCAAGAGGGAGACGCAAAAGTCTTAAGTTAGCGAATACCACTAACTATTGGGCATTCTCTAGTAGAATCCCATAGAAATTATAGTGCTCACTTCCCTTTGACACTTTTAGATACTGATCTTGATATTGTTGATCATATTATGGACACTACTATGTTTTGTTTTAGTATGATGGTTAGATGTTAGATCATGGATTATTATTGATCTGGATTCAGTTATTATGCATGATGGTTATTAGAGACATTTCTATATGTGGATGATGATATACTGTTTGACATGGACATATTATAGATGTTGATTTGGACATGTGACATTGGATATGTTGAGTAGACCTAGTATGGTAGATTATTGATGATGATATAGTTGATTGATTAATTGAAAATGATAGTGTTGATTTCTTGATGTTGTTGTGATTCGCATGTTTAAATGCTCTTGAAATGTTGTTTATATCATTTTGGATGGTCTAATATGGCCACGAGGCTGAAGGAGGCATTTGTGTTTTACAGGTTAAAATATCACAACAATGTCAGGGGATTGGAGACTAACCATATTGAAATTCTGGGTGAATTCAATAAGGTCACCATGGCAACTGTTGTGTGTGTGTGTTGTGTTTTGTTAGGAATTTCCATGGGGGGGATTTCTATTATATGTGACCATGGGTTGTGCATTTATTAATTTGGTTTCTTTATTAATGTTGCATGTGTTAATTTTTGTGAGGCGTTACCTTTTTCTTTAGCATTGTATGTTGTGTTATTGTTGTAAATAATCATGTGTTAAAATAAATAAATTAATGTCATAAGAATGTAATTAATGGAGTTGTTGATCTTAAATGTAATGTTGTAAGAAATGTGTAGGAGATATGTAAGAGAATGTAAGATAGATTTTGGAGTGAAAGACACTTCGTCCTCTAAGAATTCGAATTTGTCTTTGGAGGCTAAATTTGGAGGCTTGTGGGACAAGTTAAGCTTGTCCCACACCTCTTAAAATGATTCACCAACCATACCTATGGTTTAGAGGTTAAATTTAGGCCTTTTTATTGCATTTTGAAATGACTAATTGTAAGTTTTAATTGCACTTCTCTTACATGTTTTTAATTCAGTCCCTTTGGAGTATGGGTTATTTTGGAGTGTGTATGTGAATTTGTCATTTTTATTTATTGTGTTTAGGTGCATGATGTTGAATTTCCTCTTGGGGTTAAGGAAGAATGATGTGGCATCCCACATGGATCCACATCATCCTCTTCTCTTCCCTCTCCTTTAAATTCAAAACTCCTTGCTTATTTGTGGTTGTTGAAACTTTATTTATTCCTCTTGAGGGCACTTTTTTTGCATGCTATTTTGGGAGCTTGTTCTGGAAGGAGTTGGAGCCTTTTTGCATGCTTGGAAATTGCTGATTTTGTACTGTAGTTGGATTTTAGGAAGCTTGTGAGCTTGGAACAAACTTCAGTATGGAGAGGTAGAAACTTGAGCCTTTTTAGAATGTTTTCCTTCTCTTGCATGCATGTATGAAATGGTGAATGTGTTATGTGTTCTTGGCTGGTTGGGTAGACTGCTTAGGACATGGTGTAGGAGAATGCTATGGGTATTTCCAATAGGGGACATAAGGGAATGCCAAGGGCATCAATTTTATTGTGGAGGGAGTTTGGATTGGGATCCACCTTGGAAAAGAAATATCTTGCATTTCTTACTCTTGGGGGGGCATAAGGGAGAAACTTTGGGGGGGCATAAGGAGGGGTTGGGAGACATAAGGTTCATGGGATTTGATATGTTATATTGGCGATATGATTTTACGTGGATGCCCAATTCCAAATAGGGAGGTACAAATATTTTCCCCATAGTTCCTTGCTCTTGTTGGCTTGCTTGATCAAGCCTAAGTTTTGTGTGAATGGTTCCAAATGTAGTTGTGAATTGTTGTTTTTTATTGGGCTGTGTTTCTTATTATTTTATGCATATGAAGGAATATTGTATGTTTCTTGTGGAAGCCATTGTTGCCATGTGTTGATTATCATCTCTTATTTCAATATGGTTGGGGCTCGGGGGCCAATGAGGAAGGATGACTTCTCCCTTGTCATTGGATGTCTTGGTTGGGTGGAAAGCGTTGCCTTTCCCCCTTCCTTGTTGTGATCAAATGAAAAGATGAAGAAACTAGCATGATGTTGTTTTGGAGCAACAAGAATATATAGTTTGACAGTCCCTCCCTTTGAGAAAGTTCTTTTGTAATCCTTCCCCACTTGAAGTGGATGAGTTGTATAATACTTGTAATGTGAAACCATTTGTATTGATAAGGAAAGATTGAAAGTGTAATGTGAAACGTAAAGAGTTATACTCCCTTCCCTATTTTGAAAAGGAAAATGAAGCATATATATGTATTTTATATTGTATTTTAAAGTTAAAAGAAGGATTTAAGTTGTAAAGATGTTCTCTGTTTAAATTCAATAAAGGAATTGCAAGCTCATTTTTATTCACATGGTTGTAATTGAAGTGGAATACCGAATGATGATTTGAAGTTCTGTATATTTGTAAAAGCAAGATATACATAGGAAGGAAGTATGTTGTTTGCATCCTTGGAAGTATATTAAAATTAAAATTAGGACTGCAATTTAACTTAGAAATGAATGGTTGAATTAGTCAAGAAAATGTATTGGACTAGTTAGGAACTATATACACTTTTGAATGATAAAATTGATATACCAATTTAAAGGAAATAGTTCACTGTTATAAATTTCATTCGAGCAATTCATTTTCATAAAAACATAGAGTTCAGACCTACACTTAGTAATCAACCTAAAAATGTTATAAGTTAACATGCTAAGACATTAAAAAACTCAAATTGACCCTAACATTAAAGAATGAACCTTCAAAACTTTATAGAATCCAACTTGAAACTTGCACAGTCATTTTTCTGTCTATTTTCGGAGAAATAAAATTTGAAATCAAATGGATAAATCAACTCTCCAAAAACACTCTAAAACCTCCCTAGACCAATCCTCCATGTCTGCTTGACATGTTGAGTGAAGGAGGAGATCTAATTTAACCAAATTGAGAAGTTGAAAATTATCAGTTCACTAATTAAAAATGCTACAGATTTGTTTCTCAAATTTTACCACTTAAACTTCATAAAATTCAAAATTTATGATTCCTATGTAAAGATGGCATCGAGAGATTTTCGAAAAGTCCTTGTTTTCCCAAAACTAAGCTTTCTAGCTCAAGTTATGGCCATTTGAAGTTTTACTTCAATTTGGCATTCAAAAGGTAATAAAATTTAATCTAACTGTTAAAAATTTAAATTTTAAACTTTGGAAAAATTTCCCTAAAAATTCCATAGCCCCTGCCATCCCACAACCAATTGGGATCTACCACGTGGCACCTCAGAGGGGCAAACTGAATTTAACTCTTATCCATTTTAAAAAATTTGCCTTGGGAAAAATTCTCCTTTTTTCCTCCACCAGCCCGCAGCCAATCAAAGGGAACCACGTGTCCTCTAGGGGGCTGAGGTAGAAACATGGTTTGTTTTTAATTCTTATCCCTTTTGAAAAAAATTGGAAATTTTTCACTTTTTCCTCTGCTAGCTCGTAGCCAATTAGAGTGCACCACGTGTCCTCTAGGGTCTACGGTGTGGGTGTGGTTCCTTTATGAACTTAACCTTTTTGAAAATTTTGGGGGGAAAATTTCCATTTTGGCCCTGTGGTCCACAACCAATGAGGAGGTGCCACGTGGTAGTGGGGAGGGTGGAACCCTTTGTTATTTTGATTTTCGACCTTTGGAAAAAATTCTAAAATATTTCCCTCGGTCCGCAACTCCACCTTCTCCCTTGGAATTCTCCTCTTCCGTTGGCGCGTTAACCCATGCATCCTTTTTTTCCTTTTTCTCCCCCCCTCGGGTGTAAGGTGCTAATTTCTTCCACCACCCCATCCCTTCCTGATTTTCTCCAACGTCGACTCCGCGGTTGCCACGTGTCCCTAGAGGACCTGTAGAGGCATGGGATGTTTTGAGACTTTGAGTTGCACAATGGGAAAAACTCCCTAAGCCGCCCTACTACCCACCAACCCATTCAAGGCGTCTTCTCCTCTTCTTGACACGTGTCCCCCTAAGGGAAAATTTTCCCTAGGAACTCCGCCCACTCATAAATTGAGTTCCACAAGGATTTAGGAGGACTTCTTTATATCATTGGAAAGGTGAGAAAATTTCCTATCCATTAGGAATGGTTTAGGGAAATTTTGGAAGTGTTAAATAGGAGAAAACTCTAGTTGAATCTCTGAGCCTGTTAGAGAGCAAGCATTGGGGTAAATTACCCCCTGAACCTAACTAAAACATATAACCCTAAAATTTGAACCTTGTGAACTTGAAATTGTTAATGAAGGAAAGAATAGGTTGTAGTAGTTTGGTATTGTTCTAGAACCGATCAGTGTAAAATGATGTCTTGCAACCTGATTATAGACACTTCAAAAAAAAATTATCTCCTAATTTTTCTAGCTAACCCTAGGTTGTTTCTTGGGTCTCAAGTGGTTGTTTAAATGAGAATTACAGAAATACAATGATGCATATAATATTCTAAAGGAATTAATTGTAAATTTTTGGAATGAGAATACAAAGGTGTCACCGAATAGACGAGATACTTTAAAAAGTAGAATAGGTTCTCGTAAGATCATGAAGCACATGCAAAACATTTCATGGATAGGAATCAAATACAATTTTTCTCTAAGTTTAAGAATGAAAATCAAGAAATTAACATTAGCTAAACATTTTTTGAAATGAACAAACACTTTAATGTAAAAATCAATCACTCACCTACCACTTGTTGCATGCATCATGTTGAAGTTTTAATGCATTATGATGTTTTTTGTTAAGTGCATTGTGTTTCGCATATTGACATCGTGTTGCAGGAGTGTGGATTAAATGTCCCACAAAAATATGCAAGGTAATTTATTCCTACGATATTTTGTGAAAGGTCAATTGGTTAATTTTTTATAACAAAACATGTTTTGATGGAACATGCGGCATATGTGGTGGATTGCCAAAATTGAAAACTTGTATCCATGAGGAGAGAACACATCAGTAGGAAAAGAATTAGTTGGTTTCAAAAAATATAAATATGTGGCATATCTATTAAAATATGGAAAATAATCTAAGAGATATGATCTCATTACAGACTAATTACCTGTATCAGAATATATGGTCAAATTTAGGGAGGAAATTGTTTGAGTATGCAAGGCACACATATAGGTCTTGATGGTTGGATGAACAATTAAAGTTAAGAAAGGACACATTACCACTTGGTATTATTGTTTCATTTGTTGAATTCATAGATAATTACTCATTGCAACCACAAAGGGAGGTTCAATCATAGTATTATAACTCAACGCAAGTTGTTATTTTCATGCTTCTAACATTCATGTACTCTCCAGAAAGAACTGATCAAGATAAAAAAATATTAAGAGTATAATTTCTACATCAGTTGAGATCAGACACATTCTATAGAATATGTGCAAGGGTATTTTTATTTTTTTTATGAAAACCTGGCTGAGAGGAACATTGTTTTCAATCAACATTACATTTGGTCATAAAACTACACATCACAATTCAAAAATGCATTGATGTTTCATTGGCTAAGTAGGATGCACATAACAACAAGTGTATAACATATTTGGATTTTTACTGAGGAAGGACATGGGAAAGGAGAGCATGATGGTGTAGGAACATGTGTTAAAATATCCCTTGCAAGAGAAGAATTAAATTTCAAAGATGGTGTGAAATTTACAAGTGCAGAAAGCATTATAGATTGGTGTAAAAAGAACATGGGCCATGAATCTCAAGAGATTTCAACAGTTCGTAGATATTTCTGTTTGATAGAGGAAGAAAATTTGGCTAGCTATGAATATTGTATGACAGCTATAGGAATCAAGTGATATGAACTCATTATGTAGTTCAAATGCAAGTTCTTCCACTATTCATACTAGGTGCATGGTATGTTTTTGTATATCATGCATTGATTTTGTGTGGAATGAATGTGAGTCATAACACTTGGTGGATGAATTAAATTTTATACCTCTAACTCCACTTGACACATATCAAGTTCCATAAGCATTACAACTTACAGTGTCTTCAGATTATATGATAACATCACATGACTTTGACCAAGTCTCTAATTTAGTGCAACAAGGTACATATACATCTTGTTATAAATTTATAAATTATTAAATGATGTTCTGTTATTGTATTTTAAATTTGACATGAGTTTTACTTTGTGATGCAAGGCATGTTTTTGTAGTTATTGCGAAAAAATTTGACAAAGAGATAACAAACTACTTCTTCTATTGTTGTGTAGAGGAAAAAAATTGACTTACATAGTCATTGATGGTGAAAACCTTGAGTATCTGACTAGGTTAGTGGTAGTTAATGGAACTTGGATTCCAAGATATCCTATCAAAAAATTAAATACTTGGTTGTTTGAAGATTATGAAACATATAGAAAGATACTTCACTATTCATATTTGGTTCTTGCAAACAAATATTCATTTGATCAAATATTGAGGTAGGCCATTCAACAAAAATGTGTAGAAGGTTCATAAATTATATCATGAAGTGATTCTTGCTACTTTTAAGAGTAGATTTAATCCTTGTGGTTCATTGGATTGAATTTCCAAAGGTGCGTGTAGACACCCAAATTTGGTAAAACAATTTTAATACCTAAATTTCACTAACTATCCTCTTCCATAAATTGATGACACTTCATCAATAACCCACCAGTATCCCTCTACTATCATTAATTAATTATATTTCACTAATTAATTATCCTTTTTATCACTCAGGATGTCGATTAACGACCTTTCGTTAATTATTGTCCACTTCTACCTAGGTCAATTAATTATTCTTAATTAATGAAGACCGCTAGTATAAATCAAAAAATCTTCTTTTATTGAACTATTTCCTCTCTTAAAATCCCACAAATCATAATAAAATTCTTCTAAAGCCTCTTTAATCATCCCCCCTTCTATTACTTGATCACATTTGATTAATTAAACCCCTTTCAACTCCCACAAATTGCACATACTTTATTAAACATACATGGCCTCGGTATTTCCTCTTTGGTTTTATCCCACATTCACCAATTCGCTAGCCTCATCCTAGCCTTGCCTCTTCATACAAGCCATATAATAAATCCTCCCCCATACCTTTCTTCTTACACCTTATTTTCCCTAGGATAAACTATAGAAATTTTTATCTTGAGACATTCTCCATTGAAGGAAATAGCTTCTCCATCTTGCATCCATTCTCTCAAATTGAAGATCATGAGAGAACCAAAATAGTCTTGTAGACATATTTGGGTGAGATCCCATCTTCAAATATTGAGGAAACCACTCAAAATTTTATTTCTAAATGATCTAACTATGTTTGTGTTTAGTTAGCAATCTAGAGAGAAGAAATGTATTAGTATGTTAGTTTGATTTATTTATGTTTCATGCATTTTAAGAAGTTAGCTTCTATAAGCTCTTATCATGATGGTTCTTTGTTTGATTAACATTTCTATGAATCTATTAGATGTTAGTTTCAATTTACATGGCATAGTTATTTTTACATGAACACATTTGGCACACCTGGTGGGAATAGAACCTGGGTCATGTGCCAAATTTGCTCATATAGAAATTTGCATTGCTAAATAACAAAGATAACACCTAGTAGCTTCTATTAAATCAATAAAAACCTATAGAACCATCAAGATAAGAGCTTATGAAAAATAAATTCTTCAATGCATGACTAAGTTATTTATTAATCTCTAAATTTGTACTCTAACAAAGGAACCTATTTAGATCACTTCTAGTGATAAAAGGGGACTGGTTTCCTCAATATTTGAAGATTGATACTCTAAAAAAGGAACCAAGGTGTAAGAAGAAACATAAGGATTTTTAATTTGACCCTTATCAATTAGATGAATTCCTTATTCTCAACAAAGATAGATTACTTGCAAGAGTTGTATAATTAGGTGCTAAAATTCCAAATGAACATGAGTTCATTCCACCTACCAATAATACTAATGAGGAAGAAGAGGCACAATGTCACCGTATTAACATGGATGAAATTTTAAGGCATGGAAAAGCTTCCACTTAAAATCCCTAAAACAAAAACATGGGTAGTTATAAATTACCACTTATCAAAATACCTCGTCAAGCTAGAGTTGAGCATGAGAACACAAAACAACCTCCTCCACATGAAAACAAAGAAGAACCTCAAAATGATGAAGTCACTATGCAAGAAAAAATATAAATCCTTAGTAAAAAATTAGCTCTTTTGGCTTCCCTTGTGTAAAAGGAAACAAACAAAAAAACACATCAAGAGAAACCTAAGACTAAGAATAGTAAAATTCACACTAAAAATCAAGGGGTTGAAACTTTGAAATATAATAGGGTATATATTTCAGCTTCCCCCACCAAATAGCAACTCCTCACGCAAGATTTGCAATCTATGAAATCTATACTCACAAGCCTTCAATAAAGTAATGTTGGACATAGTAAAAAGTATCAACTCAAAGAATTATGCCCTTATCCCTTTGAAAATACTATGCTATGTATGCCCTTTCCCAAGAATTTTGATTTTCCAAAATTTGACAAGTATAAAGGGAAATGTGATCGATGAGATCATATCAAAGAATTTTATATGGCATGCAAGGAAGAGACTTACAACAATAATTACCTTATACATTTGTTCCCATGGAGTCTAGTGGGACAAGAATTAGAATGGTTTCTTAATATACCAAAGGGTTCTATCTTCACATGGTCGGAATTAGATGAAATATTTGTACGTCATTTCTCATTCAATGTAGAAAGTGAAAACACCATGTTAGACCTATGTAGTGCAAAAAAATGACTAAATGAAACCTTTACTAGTTTCTTACAACAATGGTGGGGGTTAGCTAGCCGCTTCCCTTGCTTAATCCCTCAAAATAAATTGGATAACATTTTTGTTCTCAATTTAAATCCAGACATTGCCTTTCATTTACAAATTCATTATGTCAAAAAATTTGAAGAAGCTATTGAGAAGGGTAGCCAAATCGAAAAGGCTTTAATCACAAAAGCGACACTCAAACCCTTTTTAAAATTTTTAATCACTCTTCCAAACCTACAGACAAACCCAAATTATTTAATAAAAATAAGAATGTCCTAGGATACAGGATCATAGACTCTAAACATATACGAGCCATTTAAATTGGTCCTCCCTTTAAACATACCAAAGGACCTATTCAATCCCCAGCCAAATTTCGAGTGTTCACTCCTCTCATGGACTCTTTGTCCATGATTCTGAAACATCTAGACACATTGAAAATTGTTCAATACCCTAAAATAGTACCCTTTGATGAAAACACACCTAAACCATCATGGTAAAAAGAACATGAGTATTGCAATTTCCATCACGTCAAAGGGCATAAAACAGACAAGTGCTTAAAATTAATACACTTTGTCCAAGACCTCATCGATAGTGGAGAAATAGAAGTTGATTTAATAGAGCCCCATCAAAAACCAAATTAGAAGATGGGAATATTCAAGAAACCTTTCCGTAAGCATAGTAAACAAGTGGAGAAAAATCCAGATCAGGGAGAGTCTTCCAAAAGCTATGAATTTGTTAACTGTGTTTACACCCAAACTGACAAAAATCAATATGAATCGCTTATTGGATGTGTTCGTTCATATGACGAGTATGTAAATACTATTAGAATCAAGAACACATATAATTCTTCGATAGCACAGCATGCTCATCTCATGATTCTAGAACCTCCTCTTTCTACCCCTCAGGATAGTCAATACAACCTCTTAGAACAACTTGAGAAGACTTCTATGAATATTTCAATCTTAGATATCCTAAAGATATCAAATGTAAAAAAGGATATCCTTTACAAAAAACTTCAAGGGTTAGGAGTGTCAATGGATGTAGATCCTTCCCACCTTCAAACTCTGGTGTCAAATCTCACACCAAGAGAACACATCACGTTTAGCCATAATGAGATCTCAAACAAAGATCACACTCATAACTTTCCTCTTTCCATAAAAGTATTTTTTACCCACAGAAAGATAAAGAGAGTGCTTTTGGAAAATGGGTCTAGGTTGAATATATGTACCTTGAAGTTAATCAAACATTTGAGATGAACATACACAAATCTAGAATCCCACATCATCAAAATCACAACATGCAACAATGTGGAGTGAAAATAATTTGGAACCATAACATTTTCAATGGAATTAGGACCTACCTATCATAACACGAAGTTCTATGTTCTACACTTGGAGATTCCATATAACATGCTTCTTGGCCACCCATGGATTCATGTCATGTAGGCCATAATGTTGACCTTTTATCAAAGCATTAAATTTAATCATGAGGGGTACACTATCACCATTCAAGGATATCCTTAACCCTTTTCTCTGTGTAGAGATTTGAATATCTTTGTGCGTAAGGGTGCTTGTGCATGTACCTCTGTCACTATTGTTGTACCTCTTTAATCTGAAGCTCTTACCTCATGTGTGGATTCGGATACACTAATATCTTGTGACCATGGTGCTTCTACATCAATTTCTCCCTTTGATACATGGGAGATGAATATTCTTGAATACAAATGTGGAGTATATGATATCGAATAGGAGCTCTTGGTCTCTTATTTATCCTTGTCGCCCAAGACATGAGGAAAGCCCAATTTCATATATAAACAACCTAGAGATGAGAAAACCATCAGGAAATTCCAACCTTGTGGCCTATTAGCAAAATATTTTTTTTAGATCCTCCCACAATTTGGGTCCTTGAAGAAACTATGCCTTCATGTTACCAAATGCTAGAGTAGACCAAATCAAGCAAAATGATGTACTCCATGGGCTATAAAGGACACAAATGTGGTAAATATGAAAAAGGTATAGGGGATCATGTCCCAACCCCACACTTTAAAATAGAAAAATATGGTGTAGGAATTAGGCCTTATGGATCTCACCCCATGGATCGAGATGCCACCTCCTCTGAATGCGAGGATAGATTTTTTTATTCTGATAAAGACATAGATTCCAATCATAGCTAATATGAGGATCTTGCCTCAAAAAACCTATTCATGGACATGATTTTCTTTACCCTAACCCTCGCTAAGCCTCAAGTTGAAATTTTATATACTACCCTTGTTGATTGGGACTAGCAACTTCACACGCATATGGACATCTTCAAAAATGATGAGGTAATTATAGAATTCATGGGTATTTATGACAGAATTCCCATCGAGGACCATAAGAAAGGCTTATACATTAACCTTCATACCTACATGTACTTCGGGGAGGAGAGTGAGATACATGGTCAACAAATGTTAAGAAAAATTGAAGGAAAAATTTCCTCCAAAAATCCTAAAAAAAAAATCCAAGTCACACAATGAAAACCTCTTTGAGGTGTTGACTGAAAAAAAATCAAAAAATCTATGGATATAAAATGTGACCATGCCAAGGGTGAAAATCTCGTTGAGATTCCCTTGGAATAAGATCTCAACCTCCATCCTAATCCTACATACATCGAGGATACGTCTAATATGTTAGTAAGAATAAACCATTAATGTCAACATTGTCACAAAAGAGCAACCAAAAATAGTCAAGCTAGGAGCTTCACTTTTAGCACAAGTGCATAAAACTTTTGTAATGCTTCTCAGAGAATTCTCAGAAATATTCACTTGGTCATACGCAGATATTTCGGGCTTGGATCCATCTTTAGTAGTTCACAACCTTGTTGTGCATGCAGATGTAAATCCCATCAAACACAAGCTTCTAAAAATGCATTTGCTGGTGCCCCTTATGGTCAAAGAAGAACTTGAAAATTTCTTAGTAGTTGGGTTTATCAAACCAATTGACTATTAAGAATAGATATCCAACATACTCCCAATACCAAAAAATGCTTTTGGAATCAAATTTTGTACTAACTTCAGAGACATCAATAAGGCATGTCCCTAAAGACGACTTCCCTCTTCCCAACATTGACATGAGTGTCGATTCAATTGATGGATACAAAATGTTATCTCTCATAGATGGATTTTTTGACTACAATCATATTAAGATCACAGAGTAGGACCAGTATAAGAATTCCTTTACAACCCATTGGGGGAATTTATGCTATTAGGTGATGCCCTTCAGCCTTAAAAATGTCAGTGTAACCTATCTACGTGTAATGACAGTGATATTCCATGACATGTTTAACAACATCATGGAGGATTATGTTGGCGATATCCTTGGTAAATCAAAGAGAAGACAAGACCACCCTAAGGTCTTGAGATGCATCTTTGAATGTCTCATAAAGTATATCGTGAGGTTAAATCTAAAGAAATGTGTCTTCAGGGTATTATTAGGTAAACTATTGGGTTTCATTGTGTCCAAAATAGGGATTGAGGTTAATCTTGCCAAGGTAACTATAATTACTAAAATGCCTCCTCCTAGAAACTTCAAGCCATTACATAGCTTGTAGGGAAAGATCCAAGCCATCCACCACTTCATATCGCATCTTACAGAAAAATGTCATCCTTTCACTCATCTGCTAAAAAAGGATGTTGACTTCTTTTGGGGACCTCAGCAATAGCAAGCCTTTGCCTTGCTCAAGCAGTATTTGGCTAATCCTCCAATCCTCATGCCAACAACCCAGGTGAACCACTTTTTCTATATATATATCCTTAACCCAATTTTCTATTGTTTCCTTTCTTGTTCAATACAATCTTAGCCATAAATAAAAAGTGGTATACTATCCCAGTCGTAATCTGATCGCTTACAAGCTCAACTACCCTCAGATTGAAAAAGCTTATTTGGTTATTATTTTTACCTTTCAAAAAATTCGTCATTATGTATTATACAATCAAACCAATCTTATATCTAAAGTTGACCCTATTGAAATACATGTTATAAAATTTAGATCTCATTAGTAGGATAGCTAATTGGATCATCCTACTAAGCGAATTCAATATTGAATATGTGCATCAAAAATTAGTTAAGGGACAGGTACTTGTAGACCAATTAGCTGAGGAACCTTTACCTAGATCAAATATAGTGTGTCTGGATATACCAGATGCATCATTAATGTACATTGAGGAATCTATCATGTCGCAAGTAAACTTTGATGGATCATTCACTTTCCACAATTCAGGAGTAGGAGTAGTGCTAGTCACTCCTCTCACAGACTCTTTGTCCACGATTCTAAAATATCTAGATGAAGTGAGCATGGTTCAATACCCTATAATAGTACCCTTTGATGAAAATGCACCTAAACCATCATGGTACAAAGAACATGAATATTATGATTTCCATCGCGTCAAAGGGCATAAAATGGACAAGTGCTTAAAATTAAGACACTTTTTCCAAGACCTCATTGATAGTGGAGAAATAGAAGTTGATTCACTAAAGCCCCATCAAGCATCAAATTAGAAGATGGGAATATTAAAGGAACCTTTCCCTAAGCATGGTAAACATGTGGAGAAAAATATGTATCATGAACAATCTTCCAAGAGCTATAAACCTGCTAACTATGATTACACCCAAGCCAATAAAAATTAATATGACTCGCTTATTTGTTGTGTTTGTTCTTCTTATGAGAATGTAAATACTATTATAACGAAGAATAAATATTATGGTTTGGTAACACGAAACACTTTTCTCGTGATTCAAGAACCTCATATGTTTTCCCCTCAAGATAGTCAGTACAACCTCTTAGAACAACTTGAGAAGACATCTGCTAAGATTTCAATCTTAGATCTCCTCAAGATATCAAATTTACACAACAATATCCTTTACAAATCACTTCAAGGGTTAGGAGTGTCAACAGATGTAGATCTTTCCCACCTTCAAACTATGGTGGAAAATATCACACCAAGAGAACACATCACCTTTATCCATAATGAGATCTTAAATAAACATCACACATATAACTTGCCTCGTTACATCGAAGTATTTGTTTCACATATAAAGATAAAGAGAGTGCTTGTGGAAATTATGTAATCTGGAAACACAACAACAACATAACACAAGAATACCATAGACTATGATAAGAAGGAATGATGACAAATCTGAAATATAGGTGTAAATTATAATATTAACATGAAATTGTTACAATCTCACCCATGAGGTACTTCAAGTGTTACTGACTTCACTTTCCTTCCAACAATAACTATGGGAGAAACTTCACAATTACACCTCTTAATGGCTTCTTTAACACACCTTCTAAATGATGGCTTCCTTTACTTCATACAATATTTCTCACTACTTCCTTCTATGCTAAATGAGGGGGGTGGCCTCTTTATTTATAGAAATTTAGGCTTATCCACCTTATCTCTAAGATAGGATAAGAAATCCACTCCGACGAATCATATTCCATACCTTAACTCTTATCTTTACATGTAGGCTTATCTTTTAAGATAAGATAAACCTTATCATTTCACATGGGTTCCACCTTTTTAGACTTTTTACAAATAAAATACACAAAATATTTATGACATCACTCCTTGTCCTTATTACAAATATAATATTTCTAATTCCTAATCATGTAGACCCTACTTCTCTACTTACCCTAACTTTGACATTTTAACATTACCGGACCACTTACGACAAATATTTACTTTTTACCACAACATTCCTATTGTACTTTGACTATTACCATACTATACATTATTGGCGGCATCGTACTGGCAACGCCGTTATCTTCTATCAGACGCTACTACTAATTATACTTAACAACATCCTATTCCTAATACATACATTAATGAAATAGAAATTATGGAGGAAAATTTTAGTGTCGACATTTTCCCCCTTCCTAGCTTCTACTCCATCCTTAGAGTAGACTATTAAATGGTGCTTGGAAAATATTTAACTTGTCGTGGTTGACCCATTTCGTAATGAGAGTGCCATCCAATTCCTCTAGTTGATATGTACCATTTTCATGCACAACTGCTATTTTGTAGGGCCCCATCCATTTGGGAAGAAATTTTCTCTGTCTTCTTTTTTTGTATCTGGAATCATATACTAGAACCAAGTCATTCACATGAAATGGAGACCAACGGATATTTTGATCAAAGTATTCCTTCTGCTTCATTTTCTTCTTATAGCTTGTATCCTTTGCTATTTCCCTCAGGCGATTCCTCTAGCAAATGAAGATGCCAACCTTTCTTTTACTGAATCACTTTCATCCATCCTTTCATTTTTCATAACTCTCACAGTGGGAATATCAAACTCAATAGGAAGAACTGGATCAATGCCATATTGCCAACTGAAATGGGGAGTATCTTGTTGCTGAAGCTTTGATGTTGCCCTATATGCCCACAATGAAGATGAATCCTTTTATCCCACTTATGTACTTGCAAGGCTGCATCTTTTGCTAGAATTTGACACAACACAAAAAATGTTCATTCCACCTGTCCATTTGTGCTTGGCTTGTATGTTGTTGCCTTCCTATGCTTAATAGAAAACTTCCAAAGATTGACTAGGGCTTCTACCACCTCATTTGAAGTGGCTTCCTTGATATGTTACAATTTCTAGTTTTGGGAAACCAAATCTGGTGCAAAGATAATGCGTTCATTTCCTACTTGTAACCTTGCAACTTCATCCATGGAAGTTGTTTTGAAAATGGGAAATTTGCTTGATTCCTAGCTTTTTCAACTAATCTTTATCCCGCATGTTTTCTTTGTTAAGAGCCAAATATACTTGTTTTGTGGCTGGGTCTAGTTGGAAGTGGAACAATACTGAATAATTCATTCCTACCTTTTTGTGGTCTTTCAAACTTAGGTGGTTTCCCGTAAAACTAGGTTACAAATATGAAAAAATGGGATTTATTAACTGGTTTTCTTGTGTTTGGTGACAACATATTTCCCATGTCTCATGATTATAACAAAGCTAAAACAGAGTGGACCAAGATAAGCTTTATCAAATCTTTTTCAACCTGTAAGGAAGTGTCGAGCTCCCATGTACCATTTGGAATCTTCTATAGCTCCTGTCCCTTGATCAAGTTCCTTCCCTAGGTTTTCTGTTAAAACCATCTTCATTCCAATTGGAGCTATGACATGAACATACATTTTTCATGAATCCTTGTGGATTTTCTAGCAAGAAGCGCTTAAGATTTTCCTTATTTTGAAGTTGTCAAAATCATGGGTGTTATTTTAGATAATCACAAATCTTTATTTAACAAAAGAATGGAAAATGTAAGCATTCGCCGTACAAAGCTTTCCCCCTTCCTAGCTTCTATTAGGGGCATCCTCGGAGTTAGACTATTCTGGTGCTTGGAAAATCTTCATTTGTCAAAGGTTGAAAGCATTTCGTAATGGTATTGAGTCCATCCATTTCCAGTCGATATTCGTACCATTTTCAAACTGCACAACTATATTTTGTAGGGCCCCATCCATTTTGGAAGAAATTTTCTCTGTTCAACACTTTTTTTGTATCAAGGAATCATATACTAGAACCAAGTTCATTCACATGAAATGGAGACCAACATCTTTTGATCAAAGTATTCCTTCTGCTTCATTTTCTTCTTATAGCTTGTATCCTTTGCTATTTCTCTCATTTCCTCTAGCAAATGAAGATGTACCAACCTTTCTTTTACTGAATCACTTTCATCCATCCTTTCATTTTTCATAACTCTCACAGTGGGAATATCAAACTCAATAGGAAGAACTGGATCAATGCCATAAGCCAACTGAAATGGGGAGTATCATGTTGCTGACTTTGATGTTGCCCTATATGCCCACAATGCTGCATGAATCCTTTTATCCCACTTATGTACCTGCAAGGCTGCATCTTTTGCTAGAATTTGACACAACACAAAATTTGTTCGTTCCACCTGTCCATTTGTGCTTGGCTTGTATGTTGTTGCCTTCCTATGCTTAATAGAAAACTTATTGACTAGGGCTTCTACCACCTCATTAATGAAGTGGCTTCCTTGATCTGTTACAATTTCTAATGGACAACCAAATCTGGTGACAATGCGTTCATATATGAACCTTGCCACTTCATCCATGGAAGCTGTTTTCAATGGCCTAGCTTCAACCCACTTGGTTAAATAATCTGTGGCAACTACAATATACTTATTTTGGCGTGGGGTAGTTGGAAGTGGACCTACAATATCTATTCCCCACTTTTCAAAGGGACCAAGTGGAAGAATAGGGCATAATGGAGCTGATGAAGTCTTACGGTTACCATGTGTTTGACAAATATCACATGTCTTACAATAATTATAACAATCTCTAAAAAGAGTGGGCCAGTGATAACCTGCATCCAAGATCCTTCTTGTTGTAAGTTGTCCAGAGAAGTGTCCTCCACATGTACCATTGTGGAATTCTTCTATTAGCTCCTTCCCTTGATCACGTCCAACTGCCCTCTTGTACTATCCATCAGGTCCTATTCGAAATAATACTCCATGCAGAATAGAATATGGATGACTGGCTTGAGTAATCTTCCTCTTAGTCTTTGCATTGGCACCATCAGGAAACTTGAATTCATTCAGATAATTCCAAATATCTATGTATTCACTAGGGATTGTGTCAAGGGATAACAATGTTGCATCTGGGAAATCATCATCATCACAAGATGATCCTAAACCATCATAGGCTCAAGAGAGTGCATCTGCATTGACATGCTTCTTTCCTGGCCTATCTATAATATCAAATTCAAATTCTTGTAGAAAAATTATCCATCTTGCTATCCTCCCTGATGGGTTAGGCTTATTTACAATATATTTTAGAGCCTGATGATCTGTTACAACTATAAATTTCTGCCCTAGCAAGTAATTTCTAAACTTCTTTACAGCAAAAATGATAGCTAGAGCCTCTTTTTCAGTTACAGTATAATTTACCTCAGCACTGCTCATTTGTCTGCTCCCAAAGTAAACTGGATGATCATTCCCATTTTCATCCTTTTGGCTCAGAGTACTTCCTAGTGCTGCATCTGAGGCATCAGTATACACAATGAATGGCTTGCTCCAATCTGGATTCTTTAAAACAGGTGAAGACACCAAAGCTTCCTTCAGTTGTTCAAAAGCTTCATGCGCCTTATTTCCTGGTTCATAAGTAACATCCTTCTTCAAGAACTGGGTTAGTGGCTGTGCAATCTTTGAGAAATTCTTGATGAACCTTCTATAGTAACCCACATGGCCTAAAAATGATCTCAACTTACTTCTATTCATAGGAAATGGTAACTCTTTGATTTTTGAAACTTTATCAGGATCAGTACCAATACCATCTCTGGATACAACATGCCCTAACAAAACACCTTTAGAACATCCAAAGACACACTTTGTAGGGTTTAGTGAGGCTTGTGCTTCATCTAACCTTTGAAATGTTGTCTCCATCTGGTGCAGGTGGTCCATCTTGCTCCCATAGATGCAAAAATCATCCAGAAATACTCTGATGAAGTTCCCAATGTAGGGTTCAAACACCCTATTCATCAAACGCTGGAATGTTGCTGGAGCATTACACAACCCAAAAGGCATAACTCTATAAGAAAACGTTCCCCAAGGAGTGGTGAACGTGGTCTTCAGCTGATCTTTCTCTGCTATACAAACTTGGTTGTATCCACTATATCCATCAGCAAAACTATAGCACTCCTGGCCAGCTACTTCATCCAAGATCTGATCTGAGAATGGAAGAGGGTAATGATCCTTTTTTGTTGCCTTATTGAGCTTCCTGTAATCAACACAAATGCGTAGCTTCCCATTCTTTTTTATTGAGATCACAATGGGAGAAACCCATTCTGAATTCTCCACAGCAAATATGAATCCTGCATCAAGCAACTTATCTATTTCTTCTTTTACAGTCTTGGAAAAATTAGGATTCATTCTATATGGCATTTGCTTTATGGGCTTAGCACCATCTACCAGCTCAATAGAATGTTCTACCCAACTTACTTGACGGAGTTCCTTGTAATCAAAAGTGAATAGGTGTATGTACCTTCGAAAGAGCTGGAGGTAGGATTCCTTCTCACTCTCCATCACAGCATCACCAATCTTTATTTGTTGGAGACGATCATCAATTTCTTCTTCAGATAATTTTATGGGTTCATGAGTCGGTGTGACTGGAAGGATATCCATGACTGAAACATCAACCTCACTTTCTTCATCTTCTGTGTCCACTTCACTGGTACTAGAGTAATCAGAGGATGTCCAATCATCAGTTTCATCACTTGAATCCACAGGTTCTACCTTATGATGCTGAGGGATCACATTTATCTTCACCCTCTCTCTACCACGTCCAAGTGTCATGAAGCCTTCATTCCAGTAGTTTCTTGCATGAACTCTCCTTAGCCATGGCCTTCCCAACAACATTGGGTACGCAACAGTACCATTTTTTATCACCTGAAAGTCTACCACACATACAACACCCATAACAGATATTGCCACATTTGAAACAACACCTTCTGGTTTAGTTTTTCCCTTATTTAATGACCTTAACATAAGTGTTGAGGGGCGATCAATTTTTAAACCCAACATATTCATTACAGACTCGGTCATTACATTAACTGCAACACCTCCATCAACTAAGACATCATGAATTGAAATACCATTACATAATACCTCAGCTTGTGGAGCATAGGGATCTGCCTCTGCCTCCAAAACAGGGACCTCAACCTCCTTCCTTCGTCGAGCATTGAGTCCACTTCGCAGCTCCCGCCTCTTCTCAGAAGACATAGCCAAGAAGTTGACCATATGTAATATTTGCAGGCCTTTTGGACAGATCTTCTAAGATGGAGTATGGTCCTTGCCCCTGTGAAATCAGAAAATCCTGCACACCCAACTTTCTTCTCCTATGTTTCTTACTAGTTTCTCCTTTCATCTTCTTAGGATCATTTCCATCTTGGTTATCTTTTTCTTTCTTTCTTTTTGTTACAAACACATCTGCTTCATTATTTATGCTCTTATCTACTACATCAAAAGAATTCACAGGTGCTTTTCCTTTATCATTATCTCTTGTACCAGATGTAGAAGCTCTATCTGGACAATTATACTTATAATGACCCTTTTTATGACAACCATAACATACAACTTCAGAAATATTTCTTTTTGGACCTCTATCTCCTCCTTGAGAACTAAATTCCTTTCCTTGAAGAAGATTAATAGTTAACTGACCCATCTTCTTGAGCAGATCTTCATACTCAGTAGATGTACTAGGAGAAATATTTGTGCTCACCGAGAGTGGTTGTGGATTCTGGACCAAAGGTGTTGGTGTAGGCTCTACCTTAGCAACAATTTCTTTGGGCTCCTCTTCCATGCTTTCTTCTTGCCTTCTTGCAATCTCCTTTACTTGTTCAATGGTAGCTGGGCGGTCATACTTCACTCGTTGTCTGATCTCTGGCTTCATCCCAAGAATGAAGTGCTTACAGAGGAGATTATCCATGCCATTCATCAACCCATCCGCTAATCCTTCCTTCTAGATCTGGGCATCGAGCTTCCTCCTTAGCTCTAGAACATGAGCATGATAATCCCTTATCTTCTCCTTCTCTCCTTGGGATAGCTTTGTGATATCGATCATGAGATCTGCATATTTTTGTTGTTCACCAAATTCTTCAAGAAAACTTTCAGTTAATAAATCCCATGAATTTTTCACATTATCACCTAGTGTTTCAAACCACCTAAGGGCTGAACCATCCAAAAAGGTAGGAAAAAATTTAGTCCATTGTTCCCTTCTTATGAGGCCATTACAAATACAAGATCGTTTAAACTCTTGAATGAAAGAAGAAGCATCTTCATTAGATTGGGCTGAAAAAATAGGAATCTTCCCCATTTTCAAAAATAACCACAGTGAAATACCAACCCACAATACAATCAACAAGACTAATGTGCACAAATAATTGGAATCCTACTTCTAGAAAGTGACTTTAACTTTGACAGTTTAACATTACTGAACCACTTACGAAAAATATTTACTTTGGTACCACAACATTCTGCTAAAAACTAATTTGACTGTTACCGGTACTATACTTATTCACGGTAACCGGCAGTGAAGTTATCTTCTATAGAATACTATTCATTATACTTAACAATAATCAAACAATTGGGATGCAAAATAAGGTTACCCTCCAATTGATTTTTGACTAAGTGGGAATATCTCTCCAGAAAATCCACCAACGAGGAATGGTCCCGGCAACGGAACCAAAATGTCATCACCAATCCGGCACTATGATAATTCTTCACCGGGAACTCCTCGTGCTATGATTATTTACTAATGCACAGCCTTTAGTTTGGTGGATGTAATCTGGAAACAAAACAACAACCGAACACAAGAATACCATTGACTATGATAAGACAGAATGATGACAAATCTGAAATATCAAGGAGATTATAATATTCTCATGAAATTGTTACAATCTTTGCACCCATGAGGTACTTCAACAAGACTATGTCCCTCACTTTACATTATTATACCTCTTCAATCTGAAGCTTCACTTCAACATGTGGACTTTACACTAAGGCTCTTTTGACACATGGTGCTTCAATATCAGTTTAACTTCACTTTTGCTAAATGAGAGATGGCCTCTCTATTTATTGAACTTGAATGCGAAGTATATGATATCTCTAAGATAGGATAAGAACATCCACTCTTGGTATTTGATTCCATACCTTGTCTCTTAAGACACGAGGAAAGCTGAATTTCATATACAAATAACCTAGAGATGATCATTTTATCATGGAAATTCCAACATTATCCAGCCTATTAGAAGATAGAAATACACAAAATTTTATGATCCTCATCACAATTTCCTTATTCCTTGAATAATACTCTAATTCCTTCATGTAGACCAAATTCCAGAGTACACCAAACCTTGCATCATGATGTACACATGGGCTATAAAGGACCATTTTAGACTTGGACAAATATGAACAAGGTATACAAAATCCCTATTCCCTACTTTGACACTTTTACTCATACTCCAATTATGGTGTAAGTATTAGGCCTTATGTATTCACCCCATCAGATGTAGACTGCTACTTCCTACTTAATGCAAGGATAGCTCTAATACATTATTCTGATAGTGATTACATATTCCATTCATATCCAATACTATGATACTTTCCTTAACAAACCTATTCCTATTGTACATTGTTTTCTTTACCATAATCCCTGCTAAACCACAAGTTGAATTTGTATGCTCCTACTCTTGTTGATTGGGACTAAAAACTTCATGCATCCTATTCCTATTTCAAAATGATGAGGTAATTAAAATTCATGGGAAATTTGTGACAACATTCCTATCGGGTACCATAAGAAAAGGATTCTTTATTGACCTTGATACCTTGTGCATACTTTGGGAGGAGGATTGAGTTATGTGGTCAGCAAAATTTAAGAAAAAGGAAAGGCAAAAATCCTTCCTCAAATATTTCCTCCAAAAATCCTCAAAAATCAAAATTTCCTCCAAGTCGCACAGTGAAAACCTCTTTGAGGCACTGGTTGACTGAAAAAAAAAACTCTCTATGGACATAAAAAATTGACCATGCCAAGGGTGAAAATCTCATTGAGATGGCCTTAGAAGAATATCTTAACCTCCCTCCTAATCCTAGGCATATGGAGGATACGTCTAAGATGTTAGTAGAAGAAACCATTGATGTCAACATTGGCACAAAAGAGCAACCTGAAATAGTTAAGTTGGGAGCTTCACTTTCAGCACAAGAGCATAAAAACCTTTCATGCAATGCTTCTTAAAGAATTATCAGACATATTGACTTGGTCATATGTAGATATGTCCAGAGCTTGGATCCATCCTTGCACAACCTTGTTGTGCATGCACACGTAAATCCCGTTAAACAAAAGATTTGAAAAATGCATCTGCGAGTGGCCCTTTTGGTCAAAGAAGAGCTTGAAAAAATCTTAGTAGTTGTCATTTATCAAACCAATTGACTATTCAGAATGGATATCCAACATAGTCCCAGTACAAAAAAATCATTTCAGGAATTTAGAATTTGTACCGACTTTCCAGAGACATCAACAAAGCATGTCCAAAAGATGACTTCCCTCTTCCAAACATCGACATGATTCTTGATTCAACCACTAGCTGGATTCGAAATGTATCTCTGTATGGATGGATTTTCTAGCTACAATCATATTAATATCGTATAGTAGGACAAGTACAATACTACCTTGACAACCCCTTAGGGGACATTTTGCTATCATATAATGCCCTTCGGCCTTAAAAATGTTGGCATAATGTATCAACAGGAAATAACAGTGATATTACATGACATGCTTAACGACGTCATGGAGGATTATGTTGATGATATCCTCGGTAAATCAAAGACAACAAAGACCACCCTAAGGTCTTGATATGCATCTTTGAACGTCTCATAAAGTACAAAGTGAGGTTAAATCTGAAGAAATGTGTCTTCAAGGTATTATCAGGTAAACTATTAAGTTTCATTGTGTCCAGAAGAGGGATTGAGGTTTATCCTACCAAGGTAACTATAATTACTGAAATGCCTCCTCCTAGAAACTTCAAGCCATTACACAGCTTGAAGGGAAAGATCCAAGCCATCCACCGCTTCATATCGTAGCTTGCAGACAAATGTCATCCTTTCAATCATCTATTAAAAAATGATGTTGACTTCTTTTGGGGATCTAAATAGCAACAAGTATTTTCCTTGCTCAAGAAATATTTGGCTAATCCTCCAGTTCTCATGCCACCAACCTGTGGTGAACCAATTTTTCTATATATATCCTTAACCCAATTTTCTATTGGAACCTTTCTTTCTTAATATGATCTTATCCAGAAATAAAAAGGGGTATACTATCTTAGCCATACTCTGATTGCTTATGAGCTCAACTACCCTCAAATTGAAAAATATTTTTTGGATATCATTTTTTACCTTTCAAAAACTTAGCCATTACCTATTAAATAATAACACCAATATTATATCTAAAAGTTGACCCTCTTTAAATACCTGTTATCAAAGCCAGCACTCACTGGGTAGGATGGCTAATTGGATCATCCTACTCAGTGAGTTTGAATATTGAGTATGTGCATAGTAAGTCAGTTAAGGGATAGGTACTTGCAGACCAATTAGTTGAGGCACCTTTACCTGGAATAGAGCTGGTGTGTTTGGATCTGCAGATGCATCATTAATGTATATTGAAGAATCCATTTCATGTGGCAAGTACACTTTGATGGATCATTCACTTTCCATGGTTCAGGAGCAGGAGTAGTGCTAGTCACTCCTATAGGGGACTTTATACCTCAGGATTTCCACATGGATTTCCATGTACAAAAAACATTACGGAATATGAAGTGCTCATCGCTGGGATGAATTTATCTATAAAATGGAATATCCACCATCTCAAAGTCGTTGGAGACTCATAATTGATCATAAAACAAGTCATCAATGAATATAAGGTCAAGGATGACGAGCTCATCCCATATAAGAAATTGGTAGAGACTCTTAAAGAGTATTTTTCGCATATCACTTTTGAACAAATCCCAAGAGCTAAAAATCAGTTTGCAGATGCTATGGAGACAGTGGGTTGCATAATACAAATTCTACAAGAAAATAATGACATATCATTCTTTGTTGAAAACTTAGGACAACCTGCATATGACATGTCAAAATCATGTCTGGCTTGTGAAGTTGTTGGTCCTCTATCCCCTTGGTATGATCCTATCTTTCAATACCTACAAAACAATACCTTTCCCCAGAATATAACCCACTCTGAAAAGAGGAACCTTAACCAAAAAATAGCTCATTACACCCTCCTTGAAGGCACCCTCTATCATCATGGCTATGATGGGAATCTATTACATTGTCTAGATGTAGCGGAGTCAGTCCAAGAAATCAAGGAAGTACATGAAGGTGTTTTGTGGAGCCCATACCAATGGAATGGTCTTGGTAAAGAAATTATTGAGAGTAGGCTACTATTGGCCTACCATGGAAACCGATTACTGCCAACTATGTAAAGAAGTGTGCATTGTGCCAGAAGTATGAAACCTCATTCATACGTCCTCGTAACCTTTGCAACCGATCACAACACCATGGCCATTCTCTAAATGGGGACTAGATCTCATAGGGAAGCTCACCCCTACCTCCTCAGATGGCCATCCCATATCATAACTACCACATAATACTTCACCAAATGGGTGGAAGTTGTTCCTCTCACATATGTTACTGGGGCACAGATCTCAAAATTTATCATGAACCATCTCATTTATCCATTATGGCATCCCTTCCTCCATTGTAGTTGATAATGGTAATTATTTCAAGAACAAATACTATGAAAAGACTTATGTCCAATGCTTTCAAATACACTTAAATTGGTCTACTCCTTATTACCCTCAAGGTAATGGAAAAGCAAATGCCTCTAACAAAACCTTGTTCGAATTATGGAAAATATGGTGAGTAAGACTGGTCGTAATTGGCATTTACAAGATCCATCCCACCCTCTGGGCCTATAGAACTTCCATTTACACTCCTACTAGTGTGACACCCTATTCCCTAGTTTTTGGAACTGAATCCATCATCCCCCTAGAAATTGAGCTTCCCTCCCTGAGAATATCTCTCATAGACTATCTGGATAAAGATGAAGACTACCATGTGGCTAGATTGGCAGAGTTGGAACTGCTAGATGAAAGACACCTTCATGCACTCAACCACTTAAAAGTGTATCAAAATCCAAGTGTCTCAAGGAGCTACAAGAAACGTATCATACCTCATTAATTTGAGGTAGGAGAGTTGGTGCTGAAGGAAAACCAGTTCAACACTGTGAAAGAAAGAGAAAATAAGGGAAAGTTTGAACCTAATTGGTTGGGACCTTATGTGATAGTGGAAAAATATGGGTCAGGAGCATACAAACTTTCCCATCCTGATGAAGATGAGCTATGTGTAACCTATGAATTCCATCCACCTCAAGCGGTTATATGCTTAAACATGGTGCAAACTATCAAAAACAACAAAAAAAGTAACAAATAAAAAAACCAAAAAAAAATCAAAAAATTCAGAAAAAGAGAAAGAGAAAACAGGTCATCCAAGTGTGAAAACCACGTATTGTGGCACTTTGGACAGGTCCCTTGGTGAAAACTTGATTCTGGTGCCTTAGGAGGATTCGTTGTTCATAAGAATCTCACATCTAGGGGGTCCATTTCTTTGTCTAGAGCTAGTTTATTCACCTGCATCTGAGATTCCTTGTTGAGCCTATCCTTAAAGCCTTAATTTGGTTGATCCTCCTCTTGTTAATTTGTGAAGAGATTTCCTTTGTATAGTCCCATCTAATGCTGGGGGAATCTTCACATTCTTCACCTTATTGTACATAACATGTGGCATCTATCCTTGTATATTCCCATCTAACACTGGGGGCATCCACGTTTCCCTATTTTCTGTACATAGCTTCAGAAAACTTTTAGAAAATCACAAAAACATTTAAATATGTTCAGAAAATTTCAAAAACATTCAAATATGGTTGGATAAAATCCCAAAACATTAGAAAACTATCTTGTAGAAAATACAAAAACAATAGAACATTGTTTCCCAAAAACTCCCAAAAACAACATAAAACGGATTGAAAATTGTCTCACAAAAACATAGTAGTTTGCTTTCTTTGTTTGTTTGTTTGTTTATTTGTACATTTTTTGTTGTTTACTTTGTACATTCTTGTATAGTGTGTTGCTTAACATACTTCTTGTGATTGATATTTTTTCTTTTTCATAGATTGATCTTAGATTCTTAGATTAGATTCATTCTTGCTTGTTTATATTCAATGTGTTTTGCATGCTTGTTTATATTTGTACATAATTGTGTTGTCAAGTTGTTTAGTGTGTAAATTTGGTAGATTTTTTAACTTTTTCTTGTGCTTGTTTGTTACTTGTACATTGTTTTTTATCACATCATCATCTATATCATCACATCTAACATCACATACATCGTATATATCATCAATAACATCTAAGCTACATAATCATGGAAATAACATCCACATGTATGCTAAGCTACTATCATCATACCATATCATCAATGGGGCAATAGGGACCACCTTATAATCCCCCCCCCACCAATATCAAAAATTAAAAACATATGGAAAATCATAAGTATCTCATAAAAAAATGTGATATCACATAATGTTTTATCATAGATAAAACACATGTGATACAATCATACATCTGAAATTCCATCATCATATACATGTAAATATGTCAAAATATCAATGTCCATATACAATGTGTCTCTGTACAAAATCATCGGATACATAGTATGCCATCATGGGCATCGATAAAAAATGTGCCTTCATATCGAGGCATGACCAAAAACAATACATATACATCATGTCAAAAATGTGCCTTCATATCAAGGCATACATAAAAAATACATACATCAATAAAAGGAGTCATCTATGACTCTCTCCATATGTGGACTACTCAATTCTACCAATGGGTGGTGCCATCCATTGTGGACCTTGTGCTGGCATCTGCAATGAACCCTGATGGAGGTGGCATTCTATAGTGGACCCTGATTTGGGACGAAGCTGCATGTTGTATTGAAGGACCCTATACTGATCTCACGAAGTGAGATGGTATTTTTGATCTCGATGTTGACCTATTGATGGCCAACTAACTGAATGGAATAGCTTGTTGCCCTTCTAGGATAGCTACATGATACAAGGCCCTGTAGTATGTTGCCTTGCCACTGGCTGTGGCTAAATAAATAAACACATCTGGGTGTAGCCACTGTTGTGGCCACCTGTCTGAACATAGTAAGCTCAGTTTTAGTCTCTCCACATATTCCTTAGCCTGAACCGTCTCGAAGGCACATTGAAGTCTCTCTTCAGCTAACTGATCTCTCTCTATAATCAACTTGCTCTCTCTACAGTTGTCACTATGCTACTGACTATGTAGCCAATCTGATCTCTCTCAGTGGTGGCATGAGAGCTGAAAGGACTACCATAAGCTACTTGATAATTTCTGTCCTGAAGGAAGCTACCTCCTCTACCATCCACCTCATCTCCTCCACCTCCTCCATCATGATGCAAACTAGCTATGGATGGTGGTGATGGTGGTGGTTATGGCACATGTTGTAGTTGATGTATTGGTGTACTGGTGCCTCTTGTGGTGCTACCTGATACTACTAGGTCTCTATAAAGGAACACTGACTGCTGAGCTGGCACCTACTATTATTGTACAGACCCTTGATGTGGTGGCACCTACCTGATCCCTTTAGGATTTTGTCCCTACACCAGTACTTATTGTGTCTATGCCTTGGCCCTAAGGGCATCTTGCCATGTAAACCATTGTGTTGTTGCTACAATACCTGTACATTGATAGCCGCCTGTGGTATCATAAGACGGTGAGGTAACACTATAACATACCATGCATGGTAATCTGATGTCTCCACTGGATCAACAATGTGTAGTAACTGAACCCAAGGATTCACTACCACCTATCTGAAACTGTCCCTAACCCGTCATGGTCTGATACGTGAGCTAATATCAAATGTCTCCTTGGATCGATGACCATAGCACATCTCATCGCCAGTGATACCCTGAACTATACCAAGTTTCCTCTACACGTGATCCAACCTGTACCACTATGTGATATAGTCCCTACTTCCAATAAAGAAGTGCTCAACAATTGTTGCTCTAAGCTCTACAACATCATCAGCCCAATGATACATTTTGTATGACCGCCATCTAACCATATGGATTTGTATCTCATCCAAATAACACATGTAACAATATGTATCTCTAATGTGGCCATGGATGTCCTCCCAATCTAGTGCCCAACCCATCATAGATGGCTCACCTAGAGCCCTAGATCACAAAATCATAGAGGGTGACCAATGGCAATGTGGTCCCAGGCCCATATCTGAAGCAATGTGGCTGCCAACCCCAAGGTCCTCTGACCATGATAGGAAATGAAATGAAGATCCCAATACAAATGTGCAATAATTCATTGTCCCCAACAATACACCTCTCCATTGATGAGGCCATGAATCATTCCAATAATTCCCAAAGGAAACAATGCTCTCATCTTGTCAGGAATCAAAATATCTCTGACAAGAGCCATCAAATAAATGGGCACATGAGAAAGGTGATGATATGTGAAGTACCTAGATAGTCAAATGGACATCCAGCAGTGTGGTATGTCGACCAAACTAAAAATCTCTATAAGTAACTATGTAATATGGGTGGCATATCCATCATAATCAATCATTCGACCATGGATCAGAACTCTAAGTATCCGCCACACATCCTCTAAAGTTATGGTCATCTCGCTAGTCACAAATTGGAAACACTTACTCTTGTTGTGTCACCTCTCCGCTAAGGCTATGAGGAGGCTGTGATTCAAGGAAATAAAAGGAATATAAACAATGTATGACAATCGTGTGACATCTAAGGTGATCTCTAGGAAGATGTGATCATGGCATGAAAACATATCCTCATAAGCACATAGGTGCACATTTCTCTCTCATCTCTAGTCGGGGTAGGTCCTCCTGAAAAAATACGCAAACACATTATCCTTATCACTTCTTCTAAAACATTCCTACATTCTTCTATAAATTCAAAAAAAAAACTTCTAAATTGTCAAAAAAACCTATGTTTTTGCCTCTTTTTAGAGTATAAGCACTTGTTTAAGCACCTGCACACCTGTGTAACCTCACTACATGCCCAAATATGCATGAGTTTCACACATATGTGCTTTTAGACCCCAACTTTACCATGTTTGTAGTTAAACGACCCCATATGCATGAAAATCACGTATACGCACCCCCGACAATGCTTAACTCCTTCAACTTGAATTAACAAAGCAAAAAAATAGAAATATACCAACCTCAGAAGACATGGGGTTTAATGATACCTATAGATGTTGATTGATGATGCTTGATGTTGCACTCCATGAAAGATTTGTAATGAGCTCCTTCTTATAAGTAAACCTATTAAATACAACACTGCACAAGATATGATTAGAAAGATATATAAGAGAGTTTCTCGAAAAAGGCTGATTCCAGGAATCCAAAGGGCTTCCTTGAAGGATGTCAGCTAATGTTATTTAAATAATTAAGTGAATTGAAATAAATAAATGATACATGATAAACTCATTTAGGATAAGATATATGACAAAATGATAAGATCAATACAAAATTTGATAGAAGATATATAAGAAATGAGATCAGAGACAAATCAGAAATAGATTATGGCTCAAACTCAAGCTCAAAAGGGATGTCCTATCAGCCTCGTATGCAGCCCAAGAAAGTTTAGCTTTAATGAGTATGTAAATAAAGTATACGCAAGCCAATAGTTTTCTATTGCTTGACGGAGTTTGTGAGTGAACTTGAAAATGTTGTCCAATTCATCTAAAGGAGCACAATGGATGGCGCACAAGGTCAAATCATGCAAGATATCATACTACTCCCAGTAAAAGGGGTGTCTAATTATCAAAAAGGAATGAATGTTAGTAATTTCATGAGAAGGACTACCAATTTCCATCTAAAATTAATCTGTGCTTAGAAAAATGTTAGTAAAAAAAAGGCATGATATGATAGATAAAAGATATTTCAATGGAAAACTGATAAAATTGATAGAAAGTTAAAAGTGATAGGAATCAATGGTGATTGGGCCGATCACTGACAATTCTAGTGATTTTGAATAATTTATAAAATCAAATGTTTGATGATTCCAAACTAATGTTACAGAGTTATACATATCTTAGAAATGATGTAAAAGAGATGAATAAATGAATAAGAAATACCTGTATGTTGATATGGAATCAAATGAAGTGTCTAACCTTGATGAAGAGTGACCCCAGGTAGCTGGTGGATGATGAAGTTGTAGACTGATGGAGTGATGATCCACAGGAGATCTAAAAAATTCTCCAAGAGGTTCAAAAATAATTCTTGTTGATTATGATAATTCCACTAAGTGATGATCCAAATGATTTGTACTCAATGTGAGAGATATACATAATGTTATGAGCTCAAATAAAAAGCAATAAATTTGTGAACTGAAGTTGGGGATCCTTGTGAGAGGATGGAAATTTAGCTTAAATAATCGCTGGTGTTACCTTGAATCGCCAGTATTTTGATTTTTGAGCCTTGAGAGGAAAATGGTTGAAACAAATTCCAAATCAAGGGTATTTGATTTGGATCTCAAATGGATGATTTTTTAGGTTGTTGGGGGATGTGTTGTGTTTGTTTTGGAGGGTGAAAAAATAGGTTATATTATACTTGATTTTGTTATGTTTGGATTTATCTAATTTAGGTTTGTAGATGATTTTGATAGGTGTGTAGATGATAATGATTTATTTGTTTTTTGAAGATAAGGGAGTTAGAAATAGATTAAAAGTGGTCTTAGATGGATTTTTAGGAATAAATAGATTTAGGTTGATTTGGGTGGTTTAGAAAATGATTAAGTTAATCTAGGTGGTTAGGTCTTATTTAGGGTAGAGGAAAAATAATATTTTTCATGTGTAAAGGTGATAAAGGATATACATGGATAAGACTTAGGATAAATGATTTTGACATAATGTGATTAGGTAAGGAAATATTAATACATTTAATTAATTGATTAAATAAAAAATGGAGGGGGTGATAAGGATAAATGGGATGTTGATGTATTTAATTAATGATTACAAGGGTGAGAGATTAGTGTATGACTTAGGGTATGAAATATCGATGTATTTAATTAATTAATTGAATAAAGATGAGGGGTGTAGATTTTTGGTGTCTACATTTTCTCCTTTTTGTCTAGCGGTTCAATGGAAAAGTGTTAGACAAAAATGATGTTGAGTTTTGTATGGGTGATCCCCCCTTCAAAATGGGGTGACTGCAACATAGTGCAAGGAACACCAGTTTGACAGTTGTGATTGGATAGGTTTGTTATGTGTTTCGTTCAAAAAGTTTCCCCACTCTAAGGGGTACCGAAACAAGATGTGCTACCGAGGAATCAAATGATAGGGGAACCAAAGGGCTTGATACCTATAGACATATGATCCGTGAAGGTAAGCTAAATAGATGGGGAAGTCAAGTGATGGGGGCCAAAGGGCACATGTCCCATACACATATGATGAATCCCAATGTTGATTTTGTTTATCTGATATTTAATGTTTCAAGGACTATGGTACTTTGAAAGGGACACTTTTTTGGAAAAAAGTGATGATTTGATAAAAATGGGCATGGATGCCAAAAATGGGAGAAATCGCTAGTGATTCAGCCAATCGCTAGAGATTCCAAAGAAATCACCGATGATTAAGGTAATCATTGGTGATTGTGTTGAAATCCAATTTGGGGCTATAAATAGCCAATTTCAATGTGATAAGCTCATTTTAACCGAGTGAAATACAAATTTGCAGAGAAATTTTGGTGAAAAACATGATTTTGAGTTGAAAATTGAGATTTGGAGTGTAATGGCTTTGTTGAGAAGGCATCACAAACCCACTATAACAGAGGTAATTCATTTTGACCTACTTTGTATGTTTTTTTTGTTAATTTGTGGTAGTTTTTTAGATTTTTTTGTCATTTTGGGGGCGTATGGATGCTCTAATTTGAAAACACAGGAATCACTAGCAATTCATGCAATTCGCTATGTGACAGTTGAATTTTTCATGTGAATCACTAGTGATTCAATGACCATGTTATATGGCAAAGTTTTGTTTGAATTTTTAAAATAAAAACTAGCAATGTAGGTCAAAAATATGATTTTATGACAATGTTTTCAATATTTTTTGGTCTTTGTATTCAAAAGTTTTTTTATCCCTTAAAAATTATGTGATTTTTGAAAGTTGTATATTGATGTGATGTATTTAATATTATGATGCTAATGTTTTCCCAGATATTTACGATAATTTTTGATATTTTCAATGTTTTTGATATTTTGGTGATGATGTTGATGTTGATGTATTAATATTGATGTTTTGTGATATTTTTAATATTGATATGATACTAATTTTGTTGATTTATGTATATTTTTTGTGTTTATAGGTGGATGCAAAGCTTACAATCTGAGATCGAATCCCTCTTATTTTACATGAGGTGAGAGAATATATGACTAATGATGATTGGGAACATGTAGAGGTTATGGGTTTTGGTGGCATTAGAGATCACATATGGATTCACATATGGAGGAGTTTGATGTAGCATTGCTAGAGTGGTGGAATCCTTCCACCTGCACTTTTTGGTTTCCTACTTGGAGAGATGAACCTCACTTTAGAGGATGTTCATCGGATTATGAGGTTTACCTATCCATGGAGAGGGAATTTATATCATTAGTGATGTTGATAGAGAGGTTAGATGTGATGCAGAGGTTGTATGGTGATGAAGCACAAGCATGTGAGATATGTGTCAATGGGAATTTGAGTACCAAGCATTGTATGAGCCTGGGAGGGCTGGTTGTACACCTGTATGACCATGATGATGATGGCCATCTCATGTTTTTCTTTTACAGATTTAGGAGGTGGTCATTGATTTCCTAGATGATGACAAGGGTTGTAGTGGAGAGATGATGGAGAGCCATATAGTGTTTGAGTGGGGACCCACTTTACTTGGATTGAACATTCAAAGAGTTTGTGGGCCTGGAAGGCCCACAAGAAGTATGGGATTGATGTTGATTTTTATTACAGTGTTGGGCATACAAGCATATTGTTATTGATCGTTCCATTGGGGCTATCATGGGGTATTGGTGAGAGGCATGCCAGATTTATGAGATGGTGGCAAGGACAAGGGATAGGGGAAGAAGAAGAAGAGGGATATTTTATAGAGATTTTTTATCTAGGTTATAGGTGGGTGATGTTTTTTTTGAGGCCTTATCTTATATTTTAATGATTAGCCTAAACTACAAAGATGAGTTGATTGCTTACACAACAAGATACATGGGTGCAGGCTCGTAAAGCAGGGGGCATGAGCTATTGTGTTTTGATCGGTGAGGAGGCAATTTTGGATTGATTAAGGGTGTTCCTCTAGGATCCCATGCATTATATGGGAGGATGCGGGACTAGAAGACCACGAGGGTAGTTGTGGTGAGGCCAATGATCATTTTGAGGAGGGGGGATATGGGCCCTAATGATGATAGTGATATTGTCGACTAATTGGGGATGCCATGGAGTTACTGCAGAGTATAGGGCATGGTGGTATTATGCATTGAGAATTTGATAGGGCCTGAGTTGTATATGGGTGAGACGGGTCTGTTCTTGAGTGGAGGGAGGAGAACAGGTACAGGAGGTGATCTTATTTCTGATGATGAGGTGAGGAGGAGGAAGGGTGATGATGATATTGTAGAAGAAATTGTAGAGAGTGACCAGATGAGAAGGTTGTGATGGAGGGAGAGAGGAATGAGGATCACATGGAGTTTAGGTTCATGATCATCGAGGATAGGATGATCTTCTATGTTTTTAGCGTGATAGAGTGACTTGGATTGAATTAGGATTACAAAGACTTATGTAATATAGATAGGGAGGACATACCATCAGCAGAGGGATGCACTAAATAAGGCTCGTAGGTATTATAGGGTCTTCTCTTTCTTGTGCAGATTTAGAAGTGACGGCACAGGCTAGTGGGAGAGGGTGGTATATGTAGCATCTGCAATGATTTATATGGCTCACTATTATAGACTTCAGGTAGAGTTACATTATATGTTGGCATGGTGATATGTGATTATCTAGATGCGGTATTATATGCTGTATCATTTAGCTGAGGCAGGAAGCAATCCCTAGTGTAGGAGTGCAAGGAGTGTGGGTTACCCACCATGGATGATCAAAGAGACAAGGCAAAAGTGAGGGGGGGACCTGGTGTGATTTTGGATTTGTTAGTGGTACAGGTACCTAGGGAGGGGATGGTGGTACTTTTCAGTGATAGCAATGTCCTTGGAAGGCTATCTAGATTATTAGTGGATGACATGTATTGATGATATATTTGATGTACAACTATTTGAAGCCTTAGAGGTATATGACCTTGTTATTTTGATATATTTATTGCATAGAGAGATCATGTGATTACTGAATAGGATGGTGTTATAGTAGAGGAAGAGGGTCTCATGGCATATTTTACCTAGGCTACTACTGATAGGGATAAATAGCATCAACAACAAGATACAATAAACAAGGCCCTAGGGATCACAGGGTCTTCTGTTTTGGGTTTGGAGTTAGCGGCGATGGCCCAAGCCAATGGACAGAGAGAACAAATGGAGTGGATTGAGAGGCATACTAGTGGATTGAGTCCATAGGCTAGTGGGTAGGGGCCAAAGACTAGTGGGTAGAGTAGAGCTTATATGGTCTCAGGGATGATATCTATGGCTTAGTATTAGAAATTACTGACTGATCTATAGTATTATGTTGATATAGTGACTCAAAACTATCCAGACGCGACATTGTATGTTGATCACTTGGTCATGAAGATGTGAGGCCCGAGTATGATTGAAGTACTTATGGGTCACCTACCTTAGAGGCTAAAGAGAGGAGGTGATAGGGAGGGTGGATCCAGTGGATATTCTAGAGATGCATGGGATGTGGGTATTCAGGGAGGAGAGGGAAGTGTTGTCCCTTGCAACAACTTTCTTGGAGATATCCATTTTACTGATTCATGATATACATAGATGATAGATATTTTATGGCTCATGGAAGCCCTAATTTTGTATGACATTAATGTATTTATTTTATGACTTATATATATGATGATGATAAGTTTTATGGATTATTTTATTTGATTCATAGGTGTTATGTATTACATATTTTATTTAATTTAAATGTTGAATGAATTTGTATTATATGAGATGTCAAGTAATATGATTTGTACATATGTTTGATAAAATATGGTTGAATGTTTAATTAATTAAATGAATAAAAATGAGACCTTGCAATGGATTGTATCAAGAATGTGACCAAGTAAAATAAGATAAAAATGAAATGATTTCCCTATTATGGATTTGGTATATACGTGATGGGTTTTGGTAGTGAGAAAAAACTTGCACTTGTAGCCTTAATAAATGTTAAATAAGATTATCAATGGGTAATTACTCAAAATCTTATTAAGATGTGGGTTAGTTGAATGTACCTTCCTAGGACATGAAAGGGGTTTTGTATATGTAGGTCAATATGGGGAAAATGGTTCTCTTTTTCAATGGATTCATAGAGAACTCCCCCAACTTTACATATTTGATTTTGAAACAAACTGATCAATGTGGGAAGTTTTATATTATTGGAAAGTTGATCAATATGGTGGGATAGATTATCTTGAATTGAAGGTTGACCAGTGTAGAAATCATTTTACATGTGTAGCCATCCTTCGAGGGTATGTTCTATAATTTTGATTTTTGAATTTTAAAAAATAGTCGTCCTTCGAGGGATTGGTCTATGGTTTTGACTGGTAGCTTTCCTTCACGGGAGAAATCTACTCTTTATATTTTTGGTAATGATCTTATATTTTGAATAGTTTTCCTTCGAGGGATCAGTCTATTTTTTTTATATATGAAGCATCCAATGAGTTTTTATACATTTTCGAGCTAAGGGAATGACCCTAATAGACCATTTCAAGGAGGGGAAGAATATGTGTATATGACCTACACACACGTGCCCCATGTCATGTTTTTATATTGATATAGGGTAGGTGAGTGTAATGATTAAGGGGTTCCTACAAAGGAGGAACTTTTCCATAGTGAAAGATGCGATGAAGAGAACCATGGTGCTCATCTTTAAGGTATATTTAGGATAATGAGGGATAACCACATGCTTTCAAATCATTACTCTGATAAGATGGATGGTTTAATGGAGTGAAAAGATATCTTAGATGCAACTATTATCATGATGATTAATCATTTAACAGTAGAAATGTTGCAAGTGCAAGGAATTCAGAGGCTTCCTTTTCAGGATTCACCATCAAGGGAAGCAAGACGATACACTCCCAACCCATACTTATGAGTGATGAATATATGGACCAATCCAATTAGGGGAAACATTTCCACATTTAATCCATTCTAATTAAGTGACATTTTGATTTTATTTAAGCACAAGATCACCAATTTTGAAATCATCAATCTTTGATATATTTTTTTTATAAGATCTTTTAATACATTCTTGATAGATTTGATGATGTTCGAGGGCTATTAGACATTTTTCATCTAATAGTTCAAGTTGTGCTAAGTACTATTGGTGATATTCTTCATATGTAATGAATTCTTTAAGTGAAACATGAAGTGATGGGACTTGGATTTCAAGTGGTAGGATGGCTTCAAAACTGTAGACGAGTGAATAGGGTGTAGCTCATATAAGAGTACTGATCTTAGTTCAATAGCCCTAGAGAGAAAAATGGGATTTGGAGATGTCAGTTCCTCCCTACATCGTCTACTATTTTCATAAGGATTTTATTAAGTGTTTTATTAGAGGCTTCAACCTTGTCCATTTTCTTGAGGATAATAAGGTGATGAAAATTTGATCTTGATGTTGAAGGTGTCACAGATAGTTTCTTGAGTTCTTTATTTTTAAAATATTTTCCATTGTCCATGACAAGTTTATGGGAATGTTGAAATGACATATTATGTATTGATATATGAAGTTGGTGATAGGCCCAAATTTAGTTGAATTTAAAGGAATATCTTTAACCCATTTAGTGAAATACTTTGTAGCTGTGATAATGGAGTGATGTTGTTGAGATTATTTAGGATTGATAGCATTGATGAGGTCTAACCCCCGTTGAAATAAAGGCCATAATTCCTGAGCGGGTTGTAATGTTTGACTGGGGACATGTATGAGATCTGAATGATTTTGGCATTTCACACATTTCTTAACATATGCACAACAATATTAAGTCATAGTAGGCCAGTAATACCATAGTCGTATGACACATTTAGCAACAGAATTTCCACTAAAATGTCGTCCACAAATACCATCGTGGACTTCTTCGATTACTTTGATTGATTCATGTGATTTAAGGCATCTTAATAGGATACCATCAAAACTAAGTTTATAAAGGATGTCCACCTACGATGACAAAGTGGGTGGCACATTGAAGGAATGATCTTTTAGTGTTGTGTGATAATTCAGATGGGATTTTAGATTCGGCAAGATAGTCTTAGATTTGAATGTACCATAAATTAATTAGACCATTATCAACAAAATAGGAGGGAGTTCTTATTTGTGAGGGATAATCAAATTGTTGAACGATCATAGATACTTGAGTATTATCTTTTGATTATTCAGTTTCTAATGGGATGAGGGCTCCTAAAAGGCCATTGTATCTACAAATTTGTTAGAGGAGCGTGGGATGGTTTGGATGGTGTAATGATAAAAAATGCCAAGGAGAAAAACAATGGTGGCTTTATATTTTTGAAATATTTCATTTTTACATTGATATTCTCCTTTAACTTGATTGATGACAAGTTGTGAATCTCCATATATTTCTAAGATGTGAACACCTAGGAGAATAGTGGTAGTAAGGCCCATGATTAAGGCTTCATACTTTTACCATGTTATTAGTGCATTTGAAATTAAGTTTAAATGATAAGGGAATAGGAATACCCCAAGAAGGTATGATAATAACATCGGCCCCTCCTCCTTCCTGGCATTTAGAACCATTGAAGAAGAGGGTCATTTTGACAGGCATACATTCATATTTGTTGACATTGTTGATGGATTCATCAAGAAAGTATTTGTGAGGAAATTGATTTTCAGGAAGGGGAGCATCAGAAAGTTGGTCTGAAATAGCCTAGCCCTTAATGGAATTTTTTGATATGAACTCAAGGTAAAATTTAGTCATAAGCATAAGCCATCGAGTTATACGGTCACTATGATATGGTTTAGAGTGTATTGTTTTGAGTGGATTAAAGATAGTAATGACATAAGTTTTTGATTAAGAAGATAATGATGTAATTTAGAAGTGGAAAAGTATAAAGCACAACATATCTTTTTCAACTTTAATGTAATGAGTTTCATATTCATGGAGTGTGCAGATGATATAGTATACGGCCTGCTCATGACCCTGACTATCATGGTGAGTGAGCATGGCTCCTAGAGCATGTTCTAAAGTAGATATGTATAGATAAAATGGATCTCCCTCACGAGGTGGAATAAGCACAGGTGGTGATAGGAGATATTGTTTAATTTCTTCAAAGGATTTCTGACAATAAGAATCCCAGTGAAAGTCTGTCCTTGTGAGAAGATGATGAAATGGTTGACAATGATCAAAAAGTTGTGATATAAAATGTCAGATAGATTGCGGTTTACCTTGAATGCTACGTAGTTGTTTAAGATTAGATGGAGGAGGCATTTCAATAATGGCTTTAACCTTTTTAGGTCAAATTCAATACCTCGAATAGATGTGATGAATCCTAAAAATTTTCAAGTGAGGACACCAAAAACACACTTTGCAGGATTGAGATGAAGGCAATATTGAATGAGACAAGTAAAGATGGATTTAAGGACATCAAGGTGATCTCTGCGTGATTTTGAATTTCCTAAGAGATCATTGACATAGTCTTCAATTTTTTTATGGAGTAGGTCACGAAAAATATAGGTCATGGCACGTAATAAGTAGCTCCCTTGTATTTTTAAGACCAAATGGCATAATTCATGGTAGAAGAAGGTTCCCCAAGGAGTGATGAAAGGATGTTTTATGTTGATCATCAGTGGCGATAAGAATTTGATTATAACCTGAAAAATACATCTATAAGGGAGATCATTTCATGTTCGGTTGTTAGGTTAACGAGCTGATCTATATTTAGAAGAGGTAAATCATCTTTAGGACAAGTAAAATTGAGATCCCTAAAGTCTATGCAGATGTGTAACTTTCCCAAGGCTTTGGTTACAGGAATGATATTAGATACCCATTGTGGATAGTCAATGGGTATGATGAAGTTAGCGGATAAAAGGAGTTATAACTCTTCTTTAACAAGAAGAGCTATATGGTGGTGCATTTTATGGAATTTTTGTTTAATGGGCTTAGCATCAGGATATGTGACAACGTTGTGTACGACGATGGTAGTATCAATTCTGGGCATATCACTATATGACCATGCAAATTCTTGATAGTATTTTTCTAAAAATGAGGTGAATTCATCTAGTTCTTGTGAATCAAGTGATTGACTGACCTTAACTATGCGAGGATCTTGAGGGGTTCCTAAGTTACCGTCAATGGTATATTCTATAAGGAGAGTTGGTGTATTAAGGAAGAATTTTTTAAGGAAGTGATATTCATGATATTGAAGGATATTTATGGTGGGTAAGTCTTCTTCAAACATTTTTGGTCAAATAAGAGGTAATGATTTGGCGGAGTGACCAGATTGATAAGTAAGCGGTCCTAAGGATATATTATTGTCTAAAAAAATTTAGGTGGGATGGATATGGTGTCTTCTATGTCATGCTCTTTTGGCCTGAGCGAGGGAATCTCAGATGGCTCAAATGATATGGTTGTGGATGCTTTGAGGTCTCCTACAAATTTTTTGAAAGATGAGGGGTCATCCAAAGGCACAGATATCAACTGAAGGGATTAGATCATGGCTTGTTTATGGGAAGGTGATGTTTGCACTAGCTTGTCTAGTGACATTTTGATGGGATCTTGGTGTAACTGTTTGATAATGACCTTCTATACTAAGGTGGATGATGAAGGTGGTGCGGTGAGTATTGAAACTTTGGATTTGGGTGACATTGTTTGATTAGATGCTTCAGGAGCTATAAAGATAGATACTTAAGGGTTATTTGACAGGAGTATAACTCTAGAGGTGGAGGTATGGCTACAAACATTTTGGTTGTCTTAGGATTTGATGGATCTTTGTTGTAGTTTTGTGAGTGAGTGGTTATGTTTACAACGTTAACTTGATGGGGAGATATTTTAGAAATGGGATCTTTAGATTTAAATGAAATTGATCATTATGTTACATATGGTTTAGAGGGAAGGAAGGTTAGATTGCTAGGTTTCTAAGGGATCAGATGAAAGGCCTTGCATTCCTCTATGGAATGACCTCGTGTCCTATGATAATCACAAGAGACGTTGAATTCATACCAAGCGGGTTTCCATCCTCAAGGATCAAATAGTTTTGGAGGTGGTAATGTGATAAGTGATTGTTTGAGGAGGTCATATAGAATAGTTTCATAATGCCTCCTAGGTGTAGATGTGAACGGTATTGAAATTTTGTGTATCTTATCCTATCAAGGAAGTAAGAATTAGATTGCAGGTTGTTGGGTTGTTTGTCACTGAGGAGCTTTAGATGGTGTGAAATGAAGGTAGGGCCCAGTGTGGAGGCTTGGTATCTAGGCCTTAGACTTGACATGACAGGGTGATTACTAGGATTGGAAATGACCTTTCTAAGAGGAGGTAGAAGAAAATGCCGAGGGCCATGAAAACGGTATTGTTCAGGGAAGGTATAGTAAGGGATTTTAAAAAATTGAACAACACCTTGTTTATGATGTCATTTTGTAGTTTTGGATGAGCTAGGTGTGGATGTAGAGGTAGGTATTGATGAAGGAAGGGAGTTTGAATGATGTGATTGATGGGATTTATGATTTTATATTTATTTTGGATTGGTTGGTGTAGGGATAATTGGTTTTGTAGATGGGGGATGAATACATTTCATGGTTTCCTTAGGCAGAGGTGTTTGTGTCATAAATGTTTCGAGAGGTATCATAGTTATATTTTCAAATTGAGGCATAGACATAGGTGTGGTTATGCTAGAAGATGTGATTGGTGTGGAAGTGGATTTAGTAATAACATATGACAAGGATGGGAGAATGGTTTCAGTAGTATTCCTAACGGATGAGGACTTGGTGGATGTCGATGTAGATTTGGTAGATGTTGATGTTGGTTCTATAGATGTGGATTTAGATTCAATAGATGTTGATGTGGACTCAGGAATGGGTAATGTTTTAGTGATGGTGTTGATAGTATGGTGAGTGAACAAAGTTTGTTTGTGGTTGATCAGTGGATGGGGGTGATTTGGAAAGGGTTGTTTGAATATATCAAGATTTTGATTTGGGGGTGCATTTGGATTGTCTAAGTGAGTTCACCCTTGTCAATAAAATTATGAAGGACATTATGGAACATGTTACACCTTTCAATTTTGTGTCCCTTAACCCTATGGTATTTACAATAATCATTATCTCGATACCAAGTGGGTTTGGATACAGATGTATCAATAGGTCAGATGGGTGGGAGAGATATCATGTTTGCAGTGAGAAACTTGTCAAAGACTGCACTATAAGTCTCTCCTATGGGTGTGTAACTACGTTGTTGATGGGAATGCTTAGTAGTGGGATTTTCCTTAGGAGTGGATTTAACTACTACAACATTGGTGGATGATTTGGATTTGTCTGGATTAGATGATGATTTATATGGGAATTCAGTTCGTGGTTTCTTAGGAAGAAGTTTAACTGACTCTCTTCTAGGAATCACAATTACAACTTAGAGGCCATAGTGAAGGCTTCATCAAATGTCTGGAAAGATTGGATTTGTAGTGTTATTGAAATTGTTTTAGCACATAAGCGAAAAAAAAGTTCAATCAACTCAGTTTGTGGTAATGGGAAGGAAAATTGATTAATTATACCCCTCCAATGGGAAACAAATTTGGTAATGGACTCATCCTCAAATTGTTTGATGATGTAGAGGTCGGTGATAGTAATTTTACAGGCTATGTTTATGGAGAAGTGTTCTAGGAAAAGTTGTGTGAGTTGTGTGAATGAGAGAAGAGAGTATTGAGGGATGTTATTATACCAATCCAAGGCAGGACCAGAAAGGGACATAGGGAAAGTCCTCAGCATGAGATCTTGATCATGGGCTATTAAATAACAGGTGTGATAGAAAGAACAAATGTGTTTCTGGGGATATTCCTTGCTATAAAATTTGATAAACTTTGGAAGTTTCCAATGGGGTGGATATGCTTTATATGGCACAGAGGGGTGAATGGGATCATTAAAAAAAATTCATAAGAGAGCACATTCTTGGGTCCTGATGAAATGGCTTCAAGATTGGATATGTGGTTCATGAGGGCTTGAAGAGGATCAGGGTTGTGTTGGTTGCTTGTGAGGATGAGCCAGGTTGAAATGAGAACTGGCTAGGTTGTGGGTATGTCTGATACTGCTGAGGAATGTTTTTCTGTAGGGAATGTTTTTTGAGGAATGTTTTGGAATGTTTTTCTGAGTATGGGAATGTTTTGTTGAGGAATGTTTTGTTGAGGAATGTATTTTTGAGGGATATTTTGCTGAGATGGAATATTTTGTTGAGGAATATTTTGTTGATATAGAATGTTTTGTTGAGGAATATTTTGTTGATACGGGATGTTTTGTTGAGACAAAAATATTTGTTGAGGAATGTTCTGCTGAGGAATATTTTGTTGATATGGAATGTTTTGTTGAGGTGGGATGTTTGTAGGGATGTTATAAGTAGGTTGGGACACTAATGGTTGTGATAGTTGAATATAATGATAAGGATGTGGGATAGATGTGGTGGTAAAAGGTTTTGAATAAGGTGGTGGTTATTGGAAATCTATTGCATAGGCAACAGAAGATGGTGCTTGTTGTGGGATGTTCTGAATAGGAATAGATTGTGGTATGGAAATTAATGGTTGTGATGGTTGTGGAATATGTTGTGAGATAAGGGGTACAAAGGATTGGACTGAAACAGGATGAGTGGTGGCAATAGCACTAGTATTGATTAAGGGAATGGATGCAGGAATGGACATAGTGATGTTTTGGATGGGATTTCTTACCAGTTGAGAGTATGGTGGATGAGATATGAAAATAGAAACAACAATAAAACTTACTGGAGGTGTCTGGGCAAGATGTTGGAGGGGTAGATGGAAGCACTAGTATTGTGTTGGGGAGGTGTGGAACTAGTAGAAGGCTCAGGTGAAGATGTGGGTTGTTGGGTAGATGTGTCTTGAGAAGAGATCATATGGAGACTAAAAATAGGAATGGAAGACACAACACTAGATGTTTTGGGTTAGATTATGATTTTATATGAATATATTTGTTGACTAACAAGTTGTTGATTTGTATCGATAAGATGTGCAATACCAGATAGAGGATCAGGGATGTGTGGTTCAGATACAAATGGTTGGAGTTGGACACCCCTAGCTGAAAGATAAGCGTTAAGGGAAATAGGGTTTGAATCTAACATGTCTTCAAAAATAGGATCTCCACTATCAAAGAAAGGAGGTTCAGATGATGTTGATTGAGAGATAGGAGAATGAGGTGGTGTTAACTCTTCTGTGTGGGATGTTTGACAATGGTGATGATGTGAGGAATCTAAGAGATGTTATCAAATTTCTTCATTATGTTGTTCTTCTAATTCATCCCAGGCTCGTTGATGTTCAGATAGAGGAGTAGATATGATTGGTTGAGCTAGTGGGATTTGATGTTGTAATGGTGTAGATAATGGTGTAGGTAATGGTGTAGATAAATGAAGTGGATAATGGGATATGATGTTGTAATGGTGTAAATAATGGTGTAGACATGTTTTCTGAAGTTTGATTATGGGCTTGTTGTCTAGTAAGTACCATAGTAAACAAACACACAATCACCTACAAATGAAAATAACTAAGTGGGTTAATTACAAACAACAGGAAAAAACAAGAAAAATAAGTTTTTAGATTATCTTGATTTATTTAAGAAAAGTGAAATGTGAAAAATGGTTGATGGGTCCTAGGAAATGGTAAGTCTATGGTTGGTTTCAGGTATGTTTATGGTTGGCATCCTCGATATACCCAAAGGTACGTGAGGCCCAAATTTGTGTTGTTTCCAGTACGAGGCTTGGTATTGGGGCCTACCCCCTCACTTCACGGTCCACATAGTGATAAGGGAGTCAGGTGCTTGGCCAATATACCGACAGACAGTTGTTTATACTTGGCCAGAACACCAAGTCAGTTTCCCTATTGGGTGATGAAATCCCAATAGTTATCACCTGAGAAGAATTTTTTTAAATGCGTGTTTGATGTTTTGAGTGATTTGGTTGTGTGTGGGGGAAAGATAAAGTGAATGCAATCAATTAAATTTCCTAATTAAAACTATGTGATCAAGAAGAATGCAATTGTTTGTTTTAAGCCCAAAATGACAAACTGATTTCGATGAAAACAAAACAAGAAAAAATGCAATACAAAAAACAAAATGAAGGATTAGGACTCACCGTGATAAATGCTTCCTTTTTAATTTTTTTACAATTTTCTAATTTTTAGTTTTAGCAATAAGCAATCCAACAAGAAAAGCTTCTAGAGACAACAACCTGCAAAACTAGGTTAGCAGAAAGATAGAAAACACAGTAAAAAATAGTGATTAGTAAGAAAATTGCAACATAATCAAAAGTGTTCAGAAAAATCATCAGCGATTGGCTCAATCACCAGCGATTCACCCAATTTCAAGTGATTGACCAAATCACTAGCAATTACTAAATAGAAAACTAGAAAATAAAAAATAATTATGTTTTGTATGAAATGAAATAATGAAATAAGGGACTCTAGTCCCACCAGGTGTACCAAAATGTTTAGAAATATTCCTACTCCTTCAACTTGAATTAACTAAGAAAGAAAATAGAAATATACCGACCTCAGAAGACACATGGTTTAACAATACCCATAGATGTTGATTGATTATGCTTGATGTTGCACTCTGTGAAAGATGTGTGAAGCTTATTTCCTGTAAGTAAACATGCGATCAAGGACGCTACACAAGATATGATTAGAAATATAGATAAGAGATTTGATCGATAAAGGCCGATTCTAGGAATCTAAAGGGCTTTCTCGAAGGATGTCAACTCACTATTTAAACAATTAAGTGGATTGAAATAAATAAACAATACATGATAAATAGATATAGATAAATATATGAAGATAAAATACAAGAAGTAGATATGAGATAGATAAGAGAGGGATAGATATGGACTTATGGCTCAAACTCAAGCTCGAAAGGGATATCCTATTCATTCCCTCATATGCAACGCAAGCAAGTTCATCTTAGATGAGTATGTAATCAAAATATGTGTGCCAGTAGTATTCTACTGTTTGATGGAGTTCGTGAGTGAACTCAAAAATATTGTCCAATTCATCTAAAGGAGCATGATGGATGGTGCACAAAGTCAGATCATGCAAGATATCATATTGTTCCCAGTAGAAAGGGTGTCAAATAATCAGCAAGGAATGAATGCTAGTGATTTCATGAGAAGGGCCACCAATTTCCATCTAAAATTAATCCATGCTTAGACAAATGTTAGTAACAAAAAGGCATGATATGATAGATTAAATATATAAAATGAAAATTGATGAAAATGTAGAAAGATAAAAGTGACAAAATCGATGGCGATTGGAATCACTGGTGATTCAGGTGATTCGTAATAGATTGATAAATTTGAATGTTTAAAAATTCATACTAATGTTTTTCAAAGTTATATATTCTTAGCAATAATGTAAAACTGATGAATAAATAAATAGGAAATACTTGGATGTTAATATGGAATTAAATGAAGTTTCTAACCTTAATGAAGGATGATGTAGGTAGCTGGTGTAATTTACAGGTTGAGTGATGGAGTGTTGATCCATAGGAGCTCCAAAATGGCCTAAAATGCTTGTTGATCGATGATAATGCCACTAAGTGATGTTCCAAATACTCCAAGTACTTGAGTGATGATGTACAAAATGTTATGAAACTCAAATGAAAAGCTATAGAATTCATGAACTGAAGTTGGGGATCCATGTGAGAAGCTTGAAAACTTACTTAAATAATCGCTAGTGATTCCTTGAATCACCAACGATTTTGGTTTGTTTGAGCTTTGTGAGGAAAATGGTTAAATCAGCTTCCAAATCAAGGCTATTTGATTTGGATTTCAAATAGATAATTTGTTAAATGGTTGGGGATGTGTTGTGTTTGTTTTGGAGGGTGATAAAATAGGTTAGATTATACTTGATTTTGTTTATGTTTGGATTTTTCTAATTTAGGTTTGTAGATGATTTTGATAGGTGTGTAGATGATAATGATTCGTTTTTCGAGATAAGGGAGTTAGAAATAGATTAAAAGTGGTCTTAGATGGATTTTAGGGAATAAATAGATTTTGGTTGATTTGGGTGGTTTAGAAAATGATTAAGTTAATCTAGGTGGTTAGGTCTTATTTAGGGTAGAGGAAAAATAAGACTTTTCATGTGTAAAAGTGATGAAGGTAAAATATCGTGGAATATTAGACTTAGGATAAATGATTTTGATGGGTGATGAAGGGCATAAGTATGGGATGTTGATGTATTTAATTGGTGGGATAAGGGTGAGGGATATAATGTATGACTTAGGGTATGAAATATTGATGTATTTAATTAATTGATTGAATGAATATGGGGGTGTATATTTTTAGTGTCTACACTCGTCATGATGATTATTTTTAATAACTGATTATTTTTCTCTTGTTTTCATCCCGCCACGGCATACTTTTTCTACCTAGCGACCATTTCTTCTCCCTGGGGAATTTTTATTTCTTTCAAGTGATCTTCTCTCTGATAATTCTTCTAAAAATTTTCATAAAATCCTAAAAATTCAAATAAATCAAAAATATAAAAATTGGAAAAAAATTCAACAATTCCAAAACATGGTAAAATCATTTAAAAATATAAAAAAATAGAAAATATTTTTTTTTCCAAAAAATTGGTAAATGACATATGCGCAGCTAAAATCTGTGTCGAATGCATTGTACTCAAACATAAAAAATTTTCCTACAAAACATCTTTCTTTAAATCTCACCTATTTTTGTATGTGACTCACAGATCATTTGGATCTACCCTCCATCAACAAAAGCTAGTTTGCTCGCTATCTCTTTTTTCCTTTGCATGAATGGATTACTTGGGGTAGTTTCCGAGGGCACGATTGTTTTTTCACTAGAATCTTATGTTTTTCAGTTATTCACCTTGCATGTATCCTTTCTTTGGGTGTCATTCTTAACCCTTGTCGTTAATTCACACAGGTCGGAATCACAGCTTGATAACAAAAACATTTGTGGAACTATCTTGAATGTTGTTTGTTTGAGTATGTGTGTTTGTAATTTTTTCCCTCTCAGGTTAGTTTGTTTAGTTTCTTGTATTGCATTGAATTTTGTATGTTGCATTGAGTTAGTGATTTGGAAATGAACGAATGTTTTTATTATGGATTTTCATGTCATTATACACTTTTTTTATATGCGTACATATTTTAATAAGGACTGATGAAGTAGATCACTTGGAACATGATGACATAGTGTAGTTTTTACATTAATTGGATGCAAGCTATTTCCATCCCCTTCATCTTCCTTTTATTCCATATCATTCTCTTTTATTAACACTATTCTTCTAACTCACTTGGGGCATTAAAGATCACCTGCTATAAATCATTTCCAACAAGATCTATTAAGCAAAGCATATCTTGTGCTTCACAATGATACCCCCACGAACTTTTCAACAAAAGAGTTTGTCCAGGTATTATGCGGGGATCAAGGCCCACATTTCTCCTCTATATCAATTATCGGTGTATCATCATTTTTCTCCCACTGTAATGGGATTTTCCCTCACTTTGGTCTTTTCTCTTCATCTTTTTTATCGTCAATCAACATCTTTCATCACCCCATCAACACTCAAGGGCACATCCTTCACTCTACTAATTTTTCTTCTATCCCTTCAAAAAAAATTCACTTGTTCACACTTTTCTACTATCTTTGAAGTGGCATCGCTTACACCACACACAAAGAGGGGAAAATGTAGACACCTAGAATTTGGTCAAGCAAATTTAATACCTAAATTACACTAACTATCCTCTTTTCCATAAATTGATGACACTTCAACAATAACCCACAAGTATCCCTCTACTATAATTAATTAATTGCATTTCACTAATTAATTAGCCCTCCTATCACTTAAGATTTTGATTAATAATCTTTCATTAATTAATACCCACTTCTACCTAGGTCAATTAATTATTCTTAATTAATGACAAACACTAGTGTAAATAAATAAATCATCTTTTATTGAACTATTTCCTCTCTTAAAATCCCAAAAATAATACTAACATTCTTCTAAAGCCTCTATAGGAATCCCCCTTCTATTAATTAATCGCATTTGATTAATTAAACCCCCTTTCAACTCCCAAAAAGTGCACATACTTTATTAAACATACATGGCCTTTGTATTTTCTCTTTGGGGTTTATCCCACATTCACCAATTTTTTAGCCTTGCCTCTTTAGGAAAGCTATAGAATGAACCATCCCCCTTACCTTTCTTCTTACTCCTTATTTTCCCTAGGATAAACTATAGGCATTTTGATCTTGAACCATTCTCCATTGAAAGAAAATAGATTCTCCATCTTGTATCCATTCTCTTAAATTAAAGAGCATGGAAAGAACAAAATTTTTCTTGTAGCCATGTTTTGGTGAGATCCCATCTTCAAATCTTGAGGAAACCACTCCCCTTTTATTTCTTAAAGTGATATAAATAGGTTCATTTGTTATAGTAGCAATCTAGAGAGTAATAAATATCTTAGCATTTGATTTAATATTGTGTATGCATTGAAGAAGTTATTTCTCATAAGCTCTTATCTTGATGGTTCTATAGGGTTTGATTGGTTACTTAGAAGCTACTAGGTGTTATCTTTTTTATTTAGCATGGAAAATTTCTTTATGAGCACAGTATGCTCACTTAAGATTAGATATACATCTATATAAATTTAATTTGAATATTTACTTCAACGATTTTTTAAAAAATTGTAGGTTTTAAAATTCTATTTAAATGCTTACTAACATGTTTACGTAGGTTAGTGGTGCCAAAAAAGCTTCCACCTTCACATGGTTGGCACTGTTACTAGAGAATTTATTATTATCAAAGCTAAGAGAAGCTAAGTAAAATCCAATATTTGAAATAAACAAGAAGCATAAATTCTCATTTCACCACCTATATTGTATGAAAAATCTCTTCTTACAATTCTCATTTCACCGCCTATATTATATGAACAATCTATTCTTACCATGTTTCCTATTACCTATTTCATATTGAAGGATTTTGGGAATTGAAATAAATCCTCAACTACAATTTACCAGGCCACCCCAATGCGTGAGCATAGTCGGTTTGGTGTTTTGAGCTTCTGTTTGCTTAATATTCCATTAGACAACCTTATACTAACTCGCACTATCCTATTCAACACTTTTGCAAACAATAGGACAACAAGAGGACCGAATTACGATAGATAAAACTAATAAATAATTTCGTAAAGGGTCCTAACATATAGGTTTAGGATCAAACAATATCTTTCAAGGTGCCACGGTGACCGAGAAATCACTCGGTGAAGTTATAGCATTTTTTGTTGTCAAGGATCTTAAGGGACTACGCCTAAATGAAGTAGCCCTAAAGCACCAACATCATTTTACGTAAAAAATATCTCTTACTACCATTTAACAAGCCAACCTAATGCATCTACACAATCATATTGTTTCCATGAGCTTCTGTTTCCAAAATATAGCATTAGACAACCTTACACTGACTCGAACTAGCCTATTCAGTACTTTTGAAAATGATAGTACAATGAGAGGACTAAGATGAGATGGATAAAAAAGACAGGTTTTCGTAGAGGTTCAAAATGTGGAGGTGTAGGATCAGATGATACCTTTCAAGGTGCCATAGTGAGCAAGAAATCACCCGACGAAGTTTTAGGATTTTTTGCTCTCAACGCTCTTAAGGGACTAAGACTAGATGAAGTAGCCTGAAAGCATTGACATCATTTAGAGAAAAAATAAATCCTTCTGAACCATTTACCAAGACACATCTACGTGTGTGCACATTCATATTTTTTCCTTGAGCTTTCGTTTGCAAAATATAGCATTAAACAACCTTACAATGACTCAAACTAGACAATTCGATGGTTTTACAAACAATAGTACAACGAGAGGACTGAGTTGAGATGGAGAAAAATGAGACGTTATTTTATAGAGTGTCCTAATGTGGAGGTATAGGATTAGATGATACCTTTCAAGGTACCACGGTGACTAAGAAATCACTTGGTGAAGTTTTAGCCTTTTTTACTCTCAGGGCTCTTAAAGGACTACGCCCAAACAAAGTAGCCTAGAATCATCGGCACAATTTGGAGCCAAAATGAATCCTTCATAAACATTTACTGGGACACCCTGATACATTTTCATATTTGGTTTGGTGCCACAAGCTTCAGTTTGTAAAATATAGCATTGGACAACCTTATACTGAGATAAACTAACCTATTTGGTGCTTTTACAAACAATAGTACAATAAGAGGACCCAAATGAGATGGAGAAATGAGATAGTATTTAGTAGAGGGTCCCAACATGGAGGTGTAGGAGTAGACGATAAATTTTAAGGGGCCATGGTGGCAGAGAAATCACCTGGTGAAGTTTTATCCTTTTTTGCTCTCAGGGCTCTTAAGGAACTACGACTGGACGAAGTAGCCCAGAAGCACCAGCACCATTTAGAGCCAAAATGAATCCTTCCCAACCATTTTATAGGCCACCCCAATGCATTTTCACAATCAGTTTGGTGTTATGAGCTTCTGTTTGTAAAATATAACCTTAGACAACCTTTCTCTAACTTAAATTGGCCTATTCAGCACTTTTGTAAACAATAGTACAATGAGAGGACTGCACTAAGATGGAGAAAACCAAGACAGGTTTTCATAGAGGGTCCTAATACAGAGGTGAAGGATCATATGATACCTTCCAAGGTTCCATGGTGACTGAGAAATCACCTAATAAAGTTTTATCCTTTTTATATTTTGGGGCTCTTAAGTAACTATGACCAAACGAAGTAACCTGGAAGCATCAACACCGTTTAAATCTGAAATGAATCCTTCAAAATGATTTACTGGGCCACCCTGACATGTTTTCATAGTCAAGTTGTGTCATGAGCATCTGTTTGCAAAATATATCATTGGACATCCTTACACTGACTCGAACTAGCCTATTCGGCACTTTTGCAAACAATAGTGCAACCAGAGGACTGAAGTGAGATGGAGAAAACTGAGACAATATTTTTTAGAGGGTCCTAATGTGGAGGTTTATGATCTAACAAGACCTTTCAAGGTGTCATGGTGACTGATAAATCACCTAGTGAATTTTTATCTTTTTTCTCTCAAGGATCTTAAGGGACTACGCCCGAACAAAGTAGTTTGGAAACACCAACACCATTTAAAAACCCAACAAATCCTTCCCAACCATTTATTGGGCCACCTTGACATGTGTGTATAATTAGTTTGGTGCCAGGAGATTTTGTTTGCAAAACATAGCATTGGACACCCTTACAATGACTCAAACTGGACTACTCGATGCTTTTGCAATCAATAAGACAACGAGAGGACCAAATTAAGATGGAGAAAACTGAGAGAGGATTTCATATAGGGTCACAACATGGATTTTTCTGATCTAATGATACCTTTTAAGGTGCTAGGATGACTGAGAAATCACCTGGTGAACTTATATTCTTTTTTTCTTACAGGGAACTTAAGGGAACTAAGAAATCATGCTCCTCTAATCTACAATAGTGATTACAAAGTTAAAACTACTCTTGATATTATATACTGCAAGCATCATCAAACCTTATATATTTCTAGTAGGTCTCATGAGTGAGTTCTTACTTTGGAATATTAATATTAGGAACATATTTCCTAGTCTTGTGCATAGAACCATCATTGAGTCTTTTGTACAACTACCTTGTTTATGGGAGGTGGGACAAGTAACTAAATGGATATGGCCTCTACCTTGTGCCTTGTAATGCATATTACATATCTCTACCAAACCTGTTTCTTCCCACATATATTTTCCCTCTTGAATGTTAATTTCTTCACACTCTGAAACAAATTTCATATTTCTCATATTTCCATGTATGATATTATGCAAGCTAGGATGACCCATTGGAAGCTCCAAAAAATAACCACATGTTTGTCACCTTATGTGATAACATTGTATAGCCTCTACCTTCTTGGTGTGTAAATTTGGACCTTCATGATTCAGTTTGAAAGGTGGGATGAGAACTCAACAATCTCTGCACAAACTTTTTTGTTCCGATATATGTTCATATTCAAAAGAACCTCTTATTCCTTGAAAGTGCTTTGTTTGTCTCACTAACTCGGTAAGGATTGTCCATACTCCAGAAACTTCACATTTCTCATGAAAGATATGGTTTTTGCTATAGAGATGTTTAGCATTGGATTTCAAACTATAAAAAATGATCCTTGTATTTTATTGAAGAGAAAATATTCAAATGCAATCAAGAATGTTTGAGGTAATTATTTGGGATCATCGCAATTAGCCAAGAAAATAAGATATTTAATTAAATTTGGACATATATATGAGCCTCTGTAAAATTTATTATGATATCAAGTCTCATGTGATCTTAAATACTAATAGAAAAAAAATTCAAAAATAAGTTGGTTTGATGTGCCACGAGGTGTTTATGCCACAAAACTGTCAAAAACACATTCATGTTATTCCTTGTTCATGTTATTCTCTCCGTTGTTTTTTTTGTTTTTACAGTGTGATATGCTCTCAAGTTTTGACTATATTTTATGACATTCGAAAGACAAGTGCGTTATAACACGCTCACGTTATGGGTCAGATTCTTTGATCCATAACACGAGCTCAAAATTCCCCTATTGCGTTATAGCATGACCGGTCCATAACGCGAGCACGTCGTGGCTAAAATGGCTAAAAAGTAGATATTTTTTCCACTTTGTGACCCCCCAACTTGGTGCACTTAGCCTTACTTGTCTATTTACTGCTACATTACAATCAGATTAGGAAATATTTTATTCATAAATAAACATTTTTCTTAATCAATATCATGACCTTCCTAAATATAACATAAATTCCTCCTCTAATTTTGAACAAATTAAAAATGAATCCACTCAATCTTTTATTTAAAATTTGAATACCTTATCCAATAATGCAAAAAACAACATGCCTAGTGAGAGTCTATTTTATATATTTCTCATATCCCTCGAGCATTTCCTTTAATACAAGGCAAGATCCTTCTCTCCTACTTCATTTGAAGAAGCATTCAAGAAATAAAAATGATAGTATTACCTCATGATGTAATTTTTAACTTCTTCCCCTAAGAAAAAATTACCTAATAAAATTAATGTCCTCATGTGTCCTAGAAAATGGAATGTCACTAATGAAGAAGTCACAATAATTCTTCCTTGAGGAACTTCTTCTAATAGGATCATTAATAACATTGATTAATCTACTTCTAAACCACAAGGAAATTCCCTCTCTTTCTCACATTATAATTGTCAGCAACATATGTCTAAGGAGGAGTTGAGATGACACATATATGAAACTTTCACCTTGGTTGCAAACCCCTCTCAACCTCTTCCTCAATTTCATGATGCATGTAAGTTTTTTTTTGGTGACATACTAGTTATGGTCATTCCTATGACAACTATTATTCTCTTCAATCCTTTTTCTATAAGTTCCTCCTTAAAAATAAATTTGATCATAAATTTGTATCACAAGAAATGTTATATGAGGTCATTAAGGCATAATACATATCTCAACAATGTGATTGGCATGAGTTAGTTCATCAATCCAACGAACATATAAAATTCTATAATGATCCATTCCCTTATCACTCTATAACCTTAACTATAGTTCTACTCAAAACAATAATGTTGCTACTAATGTTGTTAATAAATCATATCCTTCTACTAGTTCATGCACAAAGAACGTGATTAAAGTGCAACCCCAATGATGATTCATATCCTTTTAGAAGGTGTTTCAAGTTCTAAACCCATTCGCAGTACATATTTGTAGCCTAAACATCCTTACTTAGCCTTTCCATGCTTTTTCCTAGCTTCCTGCTCCTATTTTAGTGCATGTTTTGACCTTTAGTGTCAAAATCACCACCCTACATGGGTGGCAGTTTTGTGACCGCCACCTTCAGGTGGTGGTTTTGTAACCACCACCCTACACAGGGTGGCGGTCTTGTAACCGCATTTCTGCACAAGGTAGCAATTCTGTGTGAATTTTCCAGAAATTTCACTTCACATTTTAGATGCATTTCTCTCACTTGACTTCCAAGGTGTGCACATTGTGAACCAAATTTTAAAAATTTAAGGTTAATTGCATTGTCTTCATCCCCTTCCCTCTTCTATTTTTAAAATGAATTTAATAGTTTGAACTCCCTCTTCACCCAATTGATTGATGTCCTCCTTTGCATGCCTTGTGCTTGAACCACAACCCAACCAATTCCTATATATAACCATGCTTGTTTTCAAGAAAAACCTGGAGAATTTTGAGTATTCTTATTATTGCAAAGTTACTGCCTTTCTTGTTGGAAATTACCAAATCCAATCTTAGTTCAATTGTGCTTGCATTCTTCCACCTGCATTGCTTCCCAGTCTACCAATTCAAGTTGTTGCTACTCCTACACTTTTCTTCTTCTATTGTTGTTGCATTCCCACCCGTTGGACTCACGTGGACACAAAAATCGAAAGGATAAATTGAGGGGACAAATATTCACACAACCATATTTTCCATTGTTCTTGCATATCCAGGTTAGAGGTGTTGTTTTTTTTCTTCATTTATTTAAATTATTGTTTTTGAATCATATTCATTCAAATAATTCATATCAAATAGAGTAGAAAACAATTCTCTTTCATTTGCAAATTGTTAGTTAATTTCCAAGAGAGTTTATATCTTTCATAGCAGCTCCTAGAGATGGATCTTCTTCTTCCTATCCCTGTGGATTTGAAGGAGAAAATATTTGTAGGAAGTTGTTATCATATCATAGATTATTGGAAAAGTTCTTGTTTTATGTTAGCATTATTTAGAATACACTCAGCACAGGTGAATAACCACACCGGGTTATTTTTCTTGTTTAGTTTTAGTGTAGAATCAGATTTGATTATTTAGAATAAAAGAAAATTGTTTTTAGTGATTATAATATTTCAGTTTTTGTGATTTTTTAGATTAGTTTCCTTTCAGTATTAGCTTAGATTGTTAATTTCATTTAGTTTACATTGACACTTCAAACTAGTTTAGCACTTGGATCCAATTAGGAAAACAGACCATAGGGAATTTACGCTACCCATTCATAGCCTATAAATCTCCCCTTTTCTTATTCTGCTACTGGGAAATCACACTACCAAATCTTAGTCACTGATTCTCCCATAGCCAGCATCCACACATTCCACACCACTGTCCCGGCATGACCTCAGGAGGTCAGTGTGGTTGAAGGTCACATGACAATTTTCATTCGTATAAATTGGTGAACCCAACATGAAGGATTAATTCCTTCTTATTTCCTTTTATTTCATTGTTATTACCTCATCTTTCCATTTCTTCCCTATTTTGGTAAGTATTCTATACTTTCTAAAATATGTCTAGAAGAGAGTTTTGTGGGCCATTTAGCTCTGATAGATATTACACCAAAGTTCAACCACAACAATCCCCTTATCTTTCAAGGTGGGTGATAATTACACAAGTAATGTCCAAACCTCCCCTAGTTACACTTCAAACCCCATTAGCTATGTAAGGATGGAGGAGGTTGATCAACCATTAAACATGCAATATAGTCAACCCAATGTAAACCATGTTGTTATCACAAATGGAATAGGTTCTTACCATAGAGTCTTGTCAAGACCTCACATTGCCATGCAATCAACAGAAGATGATATATTTGCATGAATAGCTAATCCTCTTCATCAGATAGATGAGTCTTTGGATAGAATGAAGGCTACAACCTCTGATATTTCAAATGCCTATCCTAAGATTCTTACTTCTAAGGAAGACAATAATTATAACACCAAAAATTCATGATAATGTACCATGAGCCTTCTCAATCAAACCCTACACCACAGGAACCCCAACAAGGGACTCAATCCTCTCCCAATGATCTCATTTCTACTTTAGTAGGGAGGATTAGAGAACTAGAAAGTTCCCAGACTTCACAACCAACACATGCAGTAGGGAAGAACATGGGGTATATCCAGTTGATAACAAAGGATACATCCCTTCTAATGAGAAACCAACACAATATCACGTACAACAAGGTTATCTGGTTCATTCAAATCCAGGTGATCTTCTCATAGGATTAGACACACTAGGGATGGGTCCTCATCCTTCTCAAGCTTATCCTACACAAGGGATAGTCGGAAGTGCATTCTCGAATGCCACCACAACAGGAAATGTGATGTTCCCTAGTTTTATGCCCACTAGTCCATATCCTAGTACTATCCCACCTTATATGCACATGTATTAAAAACCCCCCAGATGGACCCATATGCCATTCCGATCCCTACATGCCATATCAAGGGACCCCATATGTTCCCATCAATGCTTATAATGCATCTTATCCAACTCCTCCTCCTCTTCCTCCTCATCAAGGATCTTCGATGGTGGAATCTTACACAATGGGTACATACACTGAGTAATTAAAGGAGCCTCTTGAATTCACCATACGTGGTGTCATGCTTCCACGCCCATTTCAAGATCTTCCAAAATTTAAGGTAGAAGAAGACCTGAATGGTCATATCAAGGCCTACGGTACTACTATCAGGGAATTGATTCCTTGGGATGTTATAGTGGTTAATATATTTCCAAAGAATCTTAAAGGAATCATATTGGATTATAATTACTATATTCTGGAAGATTCTATACATTCCTTTAAATAACTTGTTTCCAAGTTCATCAAAGCATTTGACATGAACAAGTTGTTGCGTATAACATATTAGACAGGAGAAAAATGAATCTGCCACCCATTTCATCCAGAGATGGCATCAAGTTCTCTATTCCTCTGCAAGTGCACCCAACATGGACCAGATGGAACTTTGTGATATTTTCCTTCACTCACTCAATCGAGAGACTAGGGAGGAAGTCCAGAAGTTTCCTTTCCATAGTTATGAGGAAGTATTGGAAGGTGTGCTTCAGATTGACCAAGCCACTATAGATAGTGGGCATAAGATCTATGGTCCCAATGGGAAATTGGTATCCCTAAATCAAAATAATGTAAATTATCAAAACAATGGTGCCAACAACCAAGGACCTAAGGGTGTGAATCACAATCATGGTGCTACCATGAATAGTGCTACTGATCAAGCCAAGAACGTTGGTTTTCCAAACAACAGTAACACTAAAAATAACAACAACATGGGAAATCAAAGAGCCCCTAACACTATCTCCTCGGTCAACACAGTTGATGTAAACCATCCCTCTCAAAAGAAAAATCAAACCCAAGGCCCAAACCAATATCAAAACTCTAGCCAAGGGGCAACGAATCATGGTTATAACAATCAATTTCAAAATTATAACTGAGGTTATAATCAACAACAACAAATATGCTTATCAAAGGCCAATAGATTATGACCCTAACCTATATTGTGGTTTCCATAAGGTTTGAGGTCATGATGATAGGACTTTCCTGATTGCAATAAGTTTCTGCAAAGACTTCCCAAAACCAAAGGAAACTCTTTGTAGAAATGTTCCTAGTAAATCCTGAAACAAACCCATAGCCTAGTCATACCAGACCTGTCACACCTCAAAATGTGAACCCTAAACATCCTAGGGATGCCCAAGTGAATCCTCAAAATATAAACAAGGGCATTCCTATAGGAAACAATGACCATGAAGCCTCAACTTCTGACAACTCTCAGGTTGCTCCTAACCTTGGTTCAAACGATAATACAAAAATCTTGGGGTTAGTCAAGCTAGAGGTTGAGCCAAAAATTAATGCAACAACTCAAAAAAAGGATTACATTTCACAACCCCTACCCACTCTTTCCTTCCCATAGGATGATGTTCCTACAATCTCAAAACTAGTAGGAGCCTATGATTTAATATCATATTTGAACAAGACCTTTTCTCACATTTCATTTCTAGATTTGTTGAAGAATTCACCTGCGCATCATTCTACATTGCTCAATGCACTAGGTCTTGGTCATCTAATCCATGTTACACCTCCTCTTAGTGCTCAAATAAATCATATTGACTTTGACATACATCCTCCGGGACAAAATGATAGGGATACTGGGTTTGTTTTCGATATAGACAAGATGCCATCTGACACTGAAATTTCCCAAAGAGGTGATCCTACCTTATTTTTACAAGTCTGGGTTTATAAAAATTGCATTAAGAGAGCCATGATTGACAATGGGGCTGTTGTAAATGTGGTTCCCTTCTCTTTCTTGTAGAATTTGGGATATGGAGAGACAAATTTTTCCTCTACAAGAAACACGTTACGAGGGTATGACAGTCTTAAAGTGACCTCAATTGGAACCATAGTTCTTCCAGTCACGCTTGGTCCAAAAACCATCTTGACGGAGTTTTACATTATCGACAGGGAAAAAAGTTATAACATGATCCTTGGGAGACCTTGGATTCATCGAATGAAGGCTATCCCTTCTACCTTGTTCCAGGATATTAGATTCCTCCATTTGGGGAAGGTCTTCATCACTCAAGGGGATCCTAAGCCCTTCAATATACACTTAGAAAACCTCAAGAAGAAGAAAGGAGTCCATATGGAGTATGAACTTCCTGTGAATCAATTGAACAAACCACCTCCATCAAAAGAGTTAGTCCTGATCACCCTGGGCATTTGAAGGCTGAAGTTGTTGACCCAAAAACATTTGAGGTGGAAAAAATAGATAAGGGTAAATCAATATCTGTGGAAACAGTGTCCACTAAAACCACAATGGAAATTATGAAACTCTTAGAGAGTGACGATCTGATCTTCCTCCCATTTGAACCACAAGGGATGGGTAGTCTTCTCAGTTTAACATCTCTTCCCTCTGATGACCTAGGTCTAGGTGTAAACATGATAGAATTAACAAACAAAGAAGGGAAATTTGAGATTGAAATGATGCCCATCAAAACCATTTTTGAGGGTTGTTCTATTCTAAACCCCGGTTTCAACCCATGTGCATCTGAAACTAAGATTTTTCATATCCATGGGGCAAGGCCTCATCATTCAACAAGGGTCACAAGTAAACACAATGCTCTACATAGGAAACAAGGCTGAGAAGCATAGTCATGCTCACCCACACACCATGTCTCAAGAACGTGACAAAGAGGTTCACGAATGCCTCTTTCAGACAAATGATTTTAATGATTGGACATATACACTTCTGGGAAAGGGTTGTAAGTTTAAACCCAGAATGGTAGGCCCTTGTCAAGAGAATGGAAATTTTGAGGATCATGGTTCTCCGTTGTGTACTTTTAGGGGTGAAGAATTTGATATTCATCAACTTTCTTCACCTTAGCCATCATGACATGTAGTTTCACCTACATTTCCATATGTACATTACTGCATCCACATTTTCATTCTCATATGCTAACTCATTCAGTGAAATTTGTAATCAAGAACTTATCTTTCAAGAAATTTTTAGCAACTTCTAAAATATTGGCAAAACCTCTATCACACTTCTTCAAATATCTGTAATATTATCATCAAACATTTCTTAATCATTTCATCTATTTAGAAAGTAAGACATAGTTTGAAAATTATCCTAGCAAGGCCTGCATACTTGGTTCTTCTCATAGTTTACTTTCATCTTAGGTGTCTTTTTCCCATAAGTTTGTTCTAGAAGCTTCTTGGTGTCACATATTTCCCAAAAAACATTTTGGTAGCAAAACATTCTAAACATTTTACCTAGATTGCTTGTTCGCCTATCTCAGCCTACAGTGTTGAGCCCTCGCATCCTACTGGTTACATGGGGTTGAGGCTAGGGGCAAGTTCTCCCTCCCAAAATAAAAGCTTAAAGTTAAAAAAAAAAAAGTATATACGGCAAGTCAAAATCAAATACAAAATTTTCATTTACACACTTCCTTTCCCTACCAATCTTCGGTGTTGAGCCCATGCTTCTTACTGGTGGCATGAGGTTGGGAAAGGGAGGAAGTGCCCTTACTCGCCTATGCCTTGTCCTTGGTGATGAGCCCATACTTCCTACTGGTAGCATGGGGCAAGGTGTAGGGGGTCTCTACAAATAAATCAATAAGTTAAAAGTAATTCATTCAATAAAAAGTGCTTTGAAATCATAAATCCCAACAAAGTGAATTAGATGTCTAAGTTCCAAGAGAGTTGTAAACCTTAAAACCATATTTTTTCAATCAAGTGGCCATCTACAGATCTAAGTCTAGATAAACTGACAAAAAAAATCACATTCTAAATTGTGTAGTAAACTATGTATGGAATTAGGTTGTAGGTTCCCAATAGGATTTCTGTCAAAATAGTGTCTTTCTCTCATCACATTCATTCAACAAGTCATACAACTTGTGTCCCTTCTGGCTCTCAGTGTTGAGCCCTCACATCTTACTGGTTGCATGGAGTTAGAAGCAGAGTGGGTTCATTTTATTATCAAATCATTTCATCACATTTTTCCAAACAAATAAGAACTAACAAATATTTCTTGAGAGGTTAAAGTTCTGAAATTACATCGTGTTTTGCATCAACATTTTATATAGAAAAAACAACCAAGAAAACACATCATTCTGTTTAGCATATTGTCATCCATTGCATACATTCTGAAAAACATAAAAAATCAGAAATTCTAAACATCTAAGAGTACACAAATGAATCAAATCATAAATGGAATTCAACTTTATGCAAGGAATTACCAAGCCAAAAAATATGTACATATCATGGTGTGTCATAGTTTTTATACAATCATCACACACTAGGTGGTCAAAATTCTCAATGAGCACAAAATACCAAAACATCATATATGCCTCACAAAATGGAGACTAAGCAATAAAGGCACTCTGCCTATCTACCTCTTTGAGGCCCCTTATGACTGCTCTAGTTACGAATTTCTTAGGATTTCTTCTCAAAATCATTCAAACAACAAAAGGCCAAATCCTAACGTAAAATACCATTCTCTAAATCCAAACCAATTCCAATGCCTACTCACAAAAAAAGGTCATGTGGACCATTTCTAAAAAAATTCAACAACTCAGAAATGTGTACCATGGACCCAGAAAAAAAAGAGAATATGTGTAAATGAATTGAAAATAAGTTGTCTTGATGTTTTGTTTTAACCTCATTTTGAGTGTATGTGTCTACAGGGCTGGAGAGTTGGCGAAGGTATATTCCTATCCCCACACAAATGGTAAGTCCTCTTGTCATTTTGATTTAGTGTTTATTTTTTGATATCGTATCTATCTGCACTTGAGTCTTCCTTTCATCTTGCAGGTAACGGGAGCTTGGATGGTGACATTTCAGCACACAGGCATGTCAGGTATAGCTTCTAACTCCCCATTTTGGGAACACCATACTCAGACTCTACATTTTATGCCTCTTCATGGCTAAGATGCTTCTCTGAGGGGGAAATATGTACACACCCAAAATTACACATGCTACATTGTCAAAAAATGGTTACAAAAGTCCCCAATGATGATTCATATCCTTTCAGAAGGTGTTCGAGTTCCTAAACCCATTTGCAGTATATATTTGTAGCCTATACATCCTTACTTAGCCTCCCTCACATGCTTTTTCTAGCTTCCTGCTACATTTTAGAGCATGTTTTGACCTTTAGTGTCAAAACTGCCACCCTTGGGTAGGCTTGGGCGGCGGTTTTGTGTTTCTCCACCCTAATGCAAAGGGCAGTAGTTTGTTTAACCCTTCTTGGGTGGTGGTTTTGTGTTTGACACAGGGAGGGAGGTTTCATGTTTTGTCCACCACCTTCATAGGGCAAAATTTTCACATGGAATTTTTTCACTTAAGTTCATTTTTTGATTCTGCTCACTTACCTTCCATTTCAGTTAACTTTTTCCAAGGCACGTTTATGATTCCAAGGCCTAAATTTGGGCTTGTGGCAATCTATTCTTGCCCTCTTCTATTTTTGATTGATGATTGTTAATAGTTTGAACTCCCTCTTCACTTTTTGATTATGTCCTCCAAGGCTACCAAATGGCTTGAACCATTTCCAACCAAATTTTATAAATACCATGCTTGTTCTCAAGAAAAACCTAGAGAATTTTGAGTATTCTTGTTATTGCAAAGTTGTTGCCTTTCTTGCTGGAAATTTCCAAAGCCAATCTCAGTTCAATTGTGCTTGCATTCTTCCACCTGCATTGCTTCCCAGTCTGCCAATTCAAGTTGTTGTTACTCCTGCACTTTTCTTCTTCTGTTGTTGTTACATTCCCATCCGTTGGACTCACGTGGACACAAAAATCGAAAGGATAAACTGAGGGGATGAATATTCACACAACCATATTTTCCATTGTTCTTGCATATCCAGGTTGGAGGTGTTGTTTGTTTTCTTCATTTATTTAAATTTTTGTTTCTGAATCATATTCATTCAAATAATTCATATCAAATAGAGTAGAAAACAATTCTCTTTCATTTGCAAATTGTTAGTTAATTTCTAAGAGGGTTTATATCTTTCATAGGAGCTCCCATTCATGAATCTTCTTCTTTCTATCCCTGTGGATTTGAAGGATAAAGTATCTATAGGAGGTTTTTTATCATATCATAGATTATTTGGAAAAAAAATTATGTTAGCATTATTTAGAATACACTCAATGCACAGGTGAATAACCACACCGGGTTATTTTGCTTGTTTAGTTTTAGTGTAGAAGTAGATTTGATTATTTAGAATAAAAGAAAATTATTGTTTAGTGATTGTAATATTTCAGTTTTTGTGATTTAGTTAGGTTAGTTTCCATCAGTATTAGCTTAGATTGTTAATTTAATTTAGTTTACATTGATGCTTCAAACTAGTTTAGCACTTGGATCCAATTAGGAAAACAAGCCATAGGGAATTTACGCTACCCGTTCATAGCCTCTAAATCTCCCCTTTTACTGATTCTGCTACTAGGAAATCACACTACCAGATCTTAGTCACTGTTTGAAAGGCCCGCTCATTTGGAACATGTTCACATTGATACCTCATAATTTTATAATATTTTACAGTTTATCCATAAATATTGAGATCCCCTTGCATAACTCTCTTGGTTTCTAACTCAAGTCCAATTTTTGGATCTTATTTGTACCTCACCTAAACATCATGAGCATCCTATTTCAGATCTTTTTTCTATTAGCATCCCTTTTCCACCCTCTTTGGGGTAAGAACTTACCCTACATGTTTTTAATGACAACATCATGTATTAATGTGAAGAAATATCTATTTTTATTGACCTGTATACTAATATTTCCTTGTGCATTCATTTCCCTCTTGAATCCATGATTCCTAATGAGATTCTCACTCCTACACATAACCCTCACCTCTTTATCTTAGTATAAATATCCCACTTTAAAATTTATATATCCCTTATAGATGAAGTTTTTGGTACACGTGCTACTTCTTTTGATTTCATTTATACACTTGGATACAATATTTACAACCTAAAATCCACTAAGAGCATATGTTATGGTTATGATTGAAGATAGATTCCCCCTTTGGGTTGTATTTATCTCCCAATCACTATACCTCCTTGCATCGTCTACATACATTTCATGATATTCAACTTCCTTTTTTCTTATAATATACCATGAACTCATCGCTTATGATTAGTCACATCATTTTCCTACTAATTTGTTAAGTTTGCACACCTGGGGGCTATCTATAAAGTACAAGGTGACACTAATCCTTAGAACTATGAACTCTTCCAATAACATGGTAAATTCAAAATTCCCACTCTTTGAGGAACTTCCTTACTATCCCATTTAGAATAATATAAATGATTTAACTATATCCCATGGATTCCCTTTTTTGCTATAGTGGTCATCCCGAGGTGGTGGGTCATACACCACCGAAAACTCCTAAACTCATATGCCATGATGAGCCTAATCAAATAACCATCTTGAGATTAACACTTTTCTATATCCCCACCTTATTATATTATTTCATATTCACCTCATATCTTTTCCACCTTTCTCATGCACAAGAAGGATACCGATATAATTCCATACCACTATTACTCACACTAATTGTATCCCTTCTATAGAGCATATCGTCCAACCTAAGACTTATATCATGAACTCATATGCTATTGACATTAACAAACCTTGAGTATGATAATTTGGTATACACTCTGGATAATCCCTTCCTATCAAGATTCACCCAAGCTAAGAACGCATATATCCTTTCAATATCAAGAATCATCACCAGTCTACTTTTATTCTATAACATTAACAGCTATTAGTGATCTCCTCATGAATCACAACTATGTACTTTGACATCGAGATAGATGACCTCAGGAGGATGATGATGTTTGATCTGAATTCCCTCTTACTCTAAAGATGAGATCATGAACTACACTCCTACAATTGGTGATGTGATGCCTAATCCCTCATATAGCCCCTTTAATTTGACACCTATTGTGACAAATCTTCTTTCTCCTCCACCTTGTACTCCTCTACATGTTGTTATGACTCTAATCTCCACAAGACTGCCTCTAGATCTTTTTTCCATTATGGCCACCAACCTATCTATGGTTGAATCATACTACACATGGCATGAGATCTCTGGGGTACATGATGTTTCAAATTTTATAGCCTATCGATCGACATATGAAGAAGCTATATATAAGTGAAGGCTAAGAGATATGAAAAAAGGAAAGCCACGTGAACCTCTTCTTCTTCATCCAATTTATTGTTCTCATAATGTTTTTTCTCACATACAGATGATACTAGTTAGGTTATCCACTCATAAGCACTTCAAGTCCTGGGATATACCCTCCCCTCATGCACCTCGATATAGAGTGGACCATATCTTCTCCATCACATCAACCTCGTTATATTCTAATCTAGCTAATTGATCATTTTACTCATCATTCCTCCCATGTATCCTTCCCTTGTTGATATTCATGTTGATGAAGTATCATCACATTGATAACTGCATACTAGTTGAATGGTTATCTATTTGTTGTATGATCTGAAGTTCCATCATGGATATTAACATAACATTCATACATACACTTATAGGACATCTCATGATTCATACTCGACATCACATTTTGTAACTGAATTAAATTACATTATCAAGCGATGCATGTAAATATTTCACATGTTATATTTGATTCACTCAATTTTACCTAGCATGCCTCATATCTCTATTTATCTTTTCCCACTTGGGTTAATCTTTTCATGTTTAGGCCTATCTTTCCTTTTTTCAGATTTTCCACCTTCCACTTGAGTTAATATGGACATTTTTTTCATCCCACTTGGTATATTATCTAGTACATTATTTATGGGCTAACCACTTGGGTCATTGGTTCCCATCCCATGCTAATCTTAGATACTTTTATATATTTATTACCTCCTTCTTGTGTTTATATGGTCATTAATTCTTATTTTGGATACTTTTTTATATATTTTTCCTATCATATCATGTTTGGGTTTCTATGGCGATTACTTCCTATCTCAGATGGAATCATCAAAGTAAATTTCCTATACATCAACCAAAACACACGTGACATCATAAAATCTCTTGGATTGGCCCTCCAAATACATAATGATAATCTCATGATGTAATCATAATGAAAAACACCTTCACTATGTTAAGATAAGGTTTACCACCATTCAAGTTAACCAAGATTTCCAGAATAGTTTCACAGTGTTTCAAGCCATGAACTTAGTCATATGGTTTATGGACAAATAAGTTGAACATCCATTCTTCTCCCCCCATAACCAAGAACCATATGCTCCATGCAAATTTCAAGTCACATGTACATAACATTGTTTAAAAAAATGGGGCACACACATCAGGGTTACACACACACACATTTGGATACTTTTCTTATATATAGGGCTATAGTATGGGTGTTAATTGGAAATATAACACTATCCCAATAGATATCCCAATGGGGGGTACTTAATTATATATTTATAATTTATGTATTATATTATGGAATATGTAATTAGGTATGTAATATGTACATGTTACACTTCATACATACATTGCACATTACATACTCATAATATATATATATTACCTTATCCAAATGAAGGCATTTAAGACATCTATCCCTCAAACACATCCTCCCTCAGTTGGAATATGTTTGATTATTTGATTTGATGGTTCCTAATTAGTAGCACATATGGGTAATAGATTCTGTTAAGTAGATCAACCTGAATGAATTCCATGAATTCTATCAACTCTCAGGTTTACAAAAAAACTAACTAGGTTGTATATGAGAAAATCAGGATTTTTCTCACTGTTAGTCAAAATACTAGTACATCTGAAAACCCAATTTCAAGCTCTATGCCAATTATAACATTTTATCCTGGAAATAATTCCTCTTTCACTAGATTGGGAATGGGATCTCATGTCATTGCTTCCTCTAATGAGTAAATAATCTATAGATGACTCACAAGGTTTAAACCATAGATTCTATACATACTCAGACATTCTTGGTTAACATTGAAATTGGTAATTACCATCATGGTAAATATCCTTCATTAGTCTGTCATCTAGGATTCAAAAGTCTAAAATAAATCAATTCTCAACTTCCATTCCGTGGTACAATGATCTAAAAAAAACATAAAAGTGGATTCCACATACCTTTTTAATAATATATCCAATATTCCAATCTAAAACCCTGATCATCTAGGCTTTATCATAATTGAGACAAGGAGATAGAGGTTTGAGGCTCTTATCTCAATAGGGTTCACTTTTCAAGAATTCTGCTCTCATATTCTCATCCTCCCAAAATTTAAACAACTTATTCATCATACCTCCATAGGTTAATTAGATCCCCTACCAACTCGATTCAAACTTCCATAACATGAAGGGCAAGAATAGCCAGAACTTGGTTTTATTTGAATTTATGAAAGAAATATAGACCTTCAAGATCCAATTTATCCATCATATAACTTTCCATCAATTTGGGAACCTATATTACTTATTATATCCTCCCCTGGCCTTCTAAGTGTTGTAGATTATCATTTTATAGGTCTCATGACCCTATCCTCTTCCTTCATAAAAACATTGAATGTCTCGAGCATCCCCCCACCTCTAGCCTGATTTCAATAATCAGATAATTAGGGATAAATCCACTTGATTCTACCTTGGAAAACCTTATAATAGACCGTGTTTCACTCTGTTGTCAAATATAAATCATTTATAAATATTGCACTGTTTGCACCCATGTAGAAATCCATAAATAAATTTTATCCCAAACTCTATTGCATCCTGGCATGTCATAATCACAAATAATAGTATTGATCCATATAGCTTTTGGTATAAGCTCTATGCCACAATGATTCCAATAATAACCTTCTACATGTATATAATTTGAGAATACCACACTCAATCAAACCATTAATGATCTCAAATGATAATCATCACTACTTATTTCCCATTGTGTTAAGTCCCTCCTCTCTATCATACTCATCAACACATCACAAAAAATCCTAACATATTGAATGGGTATCCCAAGGATCATTTGCACATCCTAAAATGTCATTTCATCTTTTATAATCTATCCTTTAGTCCTCTAATTCAAAGTGTTATACATAAACTCCCAATGTCCCAAAAACATTTGTCTCAAATCTAGAGCCAATGGGATTCACACCATCTATATAATTCCTCCAAATATAAGGCCATGTAACTATGTCATGTCATTTGTAGATAACCCCCTCAATAAATATAGAAGCCAAAATAAATCCACCAATATCCACAATCAGATCCTCTATGGAACTTGTTAAACATCAAACAATAAGTAATTATTAGATCTCAATTGACAATAATAATCAAAAGTATAACTCAAATTACAAAAAATCAAAAGAATAAATTACTCTCAAACATAAACACCCATGTAACCTCTTACAAACTTGGAACCTAAGTAAAATCCAAATTTCTCTTTCTACATCATCCACCCTGGCATAACACCATTAGTCATTATAGAAAATCCCACTAATCAAATGGAATCATCCCCCCAAGCTTTGATGTCATCTTCCATGTTACGTAAACCAAATTCCATTGGTCATGATGTGATTAGGTACCCTATAATGGTCGATCTTTTCTATTTCATGGGTTTGTGGCATTTTCTAGAAATTAATTCTAAAACTTATCCTAATGACTCTAAATCCCAAAAATCTCCCAAAACCACCTAGAACTTGACCTGATCTACATTTTTACTATCGTTTGGGAAATTGTTTCTAGCTAAAGTTTCCACAACATGTTTTATTCCATTTTAATCCTAGTTAACCTTTCCTAGTTTTTAAAAATAAAACCTATCATGGGATTTTCACCGCCACATGCCTCATGTAGACCACCTCAAAATCTCTCCATCATCACTAAAATTACTCAAATTAGATACTCTAGGAGCTTAGTTTCTCTCTAATATCAATTCGCAAAGTGAAAAATGGATTCCTCCCTTTACTATTCATAAAAATTATTATAGCAGGTTTCAATGCAAACCCTCCTAATCTTCAAACATTCATATTTTTAAAATGAAAAACCCTAAAAATGATAAATTGTTCCAATATGGTAGTGGTGGACCAATCATTTTGACTCTCAATTTTAGGTGTTTCATAAATATTTTCCTAAAGACTATCTCATGTGTCAATATTGTGATATATGTTGATATTTTTTGGGGCATATTTTTACACCTCATTTTTCACACTTGTTAATCCTTTTTTATATAAGGATTGTTGATGTATTTTCCTCTTGAGTGTGTGCCTTTAGGGGATTATCAAGATTGATGTGTAATTAGACTTTTTCACCTGGGCTAGACCATAACATTTTAGGTATGTTATTATTTTTCCATAGTTCCCTTACACTTTTCGTGTTTCCTCCTTACGTTCACACATTATAGCCATCATGTACACTTGTCTCATTGTGTCCACTTGTTCATGATCATTACAAAAAAATTTCCCTACGTTCATTCATCATGGACCTTCATCATTACCCCCATTTATATTCTAACTTCCATCCATCATTGTTTTACACCATATCCTTAGGGTTGTACCAAGGCCAATGCCATCGGCTATGGGTGATGATGTAAGGTTTAGATTTTCCATATCCGAATCCATCACCTACAGGTGATGGTATCGGGTATGAATACCCCTTCTATTTAATCATTTAGATCATATGATATTACACACGTCCAAAACACTTTACTTACTTTCACATCATATATTTACACATATTTTCACCTAGTTGTTATGCTTGAGTTTTAAGACATTTCTATTTTGCATTTGATTCACCATAATTATCTAGAAATGGATATCTTCTACTTGATATTTCCCCTTTTCCATTGATATTTATTCTCTCTCTATTTTTTAATCTCCAAGGAGTATCATGCATCAATATACACAGTGAAGATAATTATTTGCAACTCTTATTAGTCCTTTTTTGCTAATATATTATTGTTTTTTTTAATATTGGCAAATAGTTTTTTGAAAGGGACTATACCCTTGAATACAAAAGAGGCTTGAGAGCCAGAATAGGAGTGAGAAACAGAGTTAATGGATCAAAATCCAAGTATTACAGTGAAGCTCAACGTAGCTCAGAAACAGCTACACAGACGAGACATAACAGCAAAACAGCAGCAGAAAAACCAGTAAACCAACCGCCGAGAAACATGAGACAAAAGCGTTACCCAGCAGAAGCGTTACCCTTCAGAGTGGTAGATTTTTTCTTTTTGTTGGCCGTTACCCACCCTGATGGAGACTTCGCAGTTGGAGAAGAAGACAAAGGAGGAGTATTTTCCTTAGTTGCACATGTCCCATTTGGAACAGCCATGTTGTTCTCCTGAGAGATATATTTTTCATTTTCCATGCTGCCCTCAGCAGTTTGTGTATTTTTCATATTTCTAACAATTTGAGTTTCAGATAAAGGGGTTTTTGTTGACTCTGGTTCAACTACTGCTTTAGAATCAAGATCCTTTCTATCCACAAAGATCAAGTGCTCCGGGAGTGCGTCTTTCCACCAGCTGCGCTTCTCATGTTGACATTTTTCCATCCCACAAGCAGTAGAGGTGTGTCCTAATCCAAAACATCTTCTACATCAGAAAGGTAGACCTTCATAATCAAGAGTTTGTGACCAAGTTCGATTTTGCACTCTAAGATCTATAGTAGCAGGAAGATTTTTATCAATGTCAAGTTCCACCAGGATCCGAGCATAGGTAGTATGGGTGTAATTAGTGGTTTGAGAATCTATAAAGAGTGTAATTCCCAAGGTATTGCCAATGGCTGTTAGACAGTCCTTACTCCAGAATTGGATAGGTAAGTGGGGTAGCCTGATCCAAACAGGTTTCCAAGAGAAAGATTCTGTGTGCGGGTTAAAGGCTGGGAACTAGGGTTTCATGACCAAATATTTAGATTGATAGGACTAGAGTTTAGAAGCAATGTTTTCTTTATCAGCTACTAAAGAGAAAGTCACAATGAAAATTCCCTTAGCACACAGATGTAAGTCTATCTTACCAGTTAAAGTTGGAGTCCAATGCTGAGAGATCCATGCGTGAAGAGTAGGAAGGCTAGGCCACAGTCCCCCGAATCTACAAATCAAAGCATGCTCTTTGTGGTAAATTTCAGGTGAAAAAACATCTTCCCCAAATGTAATACATGGGGTAATGTCTGCAGGTTTCATGGAGGATTCCTTTCCCTTTAGAATGTCTTTGAAGGAAGATCCATGCTTATTTTCTCTGTCTAATGGCGAAAGAGAGTTTATTGACACATGACATGGAGAGTTTTTTGATGCATGCGAGGAGTGTGGAGGAAGAAGACACATGATAGAGAGTTTGTTGACGCGCGACATAGAGAGTTTGTTGACATGTGACCAGAGGGAGGAGGCTACGAACGTGCGATAGAAGATTTGGTGTCGTACGATAACAAACTTGTTGTCGCACGACACAACATCCTCATTGACGCGCATCAACAAGGTTGTTAACGTGCGACAACAAGTTTTCTATCATGCGACAACAACCTTGTTGACGCGTGACATAAGGTTTTTTGTTACACGACACCAAATCTCCTATTGCATGTCTGCAACCTTCTGTCACACCACTTGAAAATCAGGTGAAAAATTTGCATGCAACCCCCAAAAAAATCACCTTCCCGTGAAACCGGTTCCGAGGATATTCGCCAGGTATTTTCCACCTCCAATTTCTAAGAGGTCTCTTAAAATGAACCCTGTATTACAAGTTTCACTATGGATATCATGTAAACAATCAAGTGAATTAAGAATTTAAAGTGAAGACAAATTGTGTCTACACACTCAAGTTTCATTTACTTTAAGCAAGAAAATTTTGTTTCCTAGATTAAAGAGGTGGGAAATGTAGACACCTAGATTAAAGAGGTGGGAAATGTAGACTTTGGTAATTTATCACTTGATAATTTCAATATTGGCTTGATACCAAAATCATGCCTTGTGTGTACATTATGAGCTTAATTGCATATCTTTAATCCCATTGCATGAATTTTTCTTCTCATTTTAACTATTCAGTTGCTCACAAATTTGTTTGCATCATTCCATAGTATTTTATCACTTCTAAGTATATTGCCTATAAATTTATAGTACCTCACTTTTTACTCATAGGGGAATGTCAAATAGGGACCTAACTATCCAACAATTTTTAATGAAACTAATAGTTTCATCCCAAGCCACACAATGGTCATTTTCTCAATTTTATCTTTCCATAATTTGATACATTCCTCGTGGGTTGGGATTAATGCAAAAGTATACCTATAAACCCCTATTTAAGCAAGTTAAATGCACTCATTTACTCACTTGACATTTTCAAGAGAAATAAAAGAAAATATCACTTCACAAGTACTTCAAGCTCTCCTAATTTACCCTAAAGTAGTAGCACACATTAATAACAACTACAAGTACCACACAATTCCGAAGAAAATTATTAGGTCAAGAGGCTATCTTACCAAGTTACAAGCCATTCAATCTGGATCAAACACAAATATGCCAAGAAATTAGAAAGCATTATCAAGTGTATATTTTCAATGATAGTTGCATCTATATATATCACATCTCTAGATGGATAACTACATTTGATTTTATGCCTCTTCATATTAGTGCTAGCGTAGGTGATGTACGCTTTGCATTTCAACCCAACCACTAACATTTTTGTAGGGTCTCCTACCCGTGGCTAATGTTTGATTCTATTTCGGGTCATATAGAGGGTTTCACAATGAATCATAATCTAGTTGATCACATGGGCATATGCAATTACATAATGCTAGTAGTTCACCATGTCGAACTATCAAATAGGTAATGATTTGTAACATAGTTATATATATTGGATGGTTTTGTCCCTACTCATCATGAACTCCAAAACTATAAATTAAGCATATGAATATCATTCTAGTAATTTCATCCTTCTTCCATCGCTAAATCAACTTATGGAGAAATGTGATAGTTGATTGCATTTGTACCTTCTTGCGTCTTCTTTCATTTAACATTTGGTTTGATTGAATAATCTTACATATTGCTATATACATATATATTGATATGAATATTAATACTAAATTAATTAATATGAATATATTTCATGTTTCTAATCGTAATCCAAATTCTAATAAGAAACACACAATTATTTCTTTTTTGGGTCAAATCAATTAGGAAGTTACTACAAATACTTTATCGTGTGGACTACATTATGCTTTTGAAAATAAAACTTGTTGACATTTTCTTATATTCATACAAAAATCAATTATCATATACATGTTAAAAAATAATATTTTTACTATACGATACAATATCTTATATCATATGATTGTTGATCATACCAAAAATTTGGATACATTAATCAAAACTTACCACAAGTAACATTTTTTTATATTGTATGAAATTTGATTTCTTCTTCAGGACCACATAGTGTCTCACTGCTTTCGTTTATAATGTGTGTTGTCATTCTCATCTCCTTTTGGAGTGTACATGGCATGTTGTGTTTTTTAAATAAATTTTCATGTGACTTGCATGAGAGAATTGAATTTGGCTTGAAAAAGTAACATGTGCTGGAAAATGCATGGTTGTTGATATAGGAAAATTCATTATTGTTGGGGAAGGAAACTACTTGGCTTGTTGGAGAAGAGGGAATGCAAACTTAGTAATTGGAAACATTTGGAAATTTTAGATTGTAAATGTTGTAGAAGGCCATCATAATTGATTTTTGCAAAGGAAGAGGATTTATTGGACTACTTGAATGTTTTAGACCTAACATTTGTCTTTTAATCTCATCTTTCTCCCATTGAATCCTATCACGCCCCTTTTTCTCCTTCTCATATTGTTGTTTCATCTTCTCTAAGTCCTTCCTTTACTTTTTCAACCCCCTTTCAAGATTCTTTGTTTCCCTATTTTATTGTTCAAAGATTATATTTTCCTTCCTCTCCTTGATTGAATCCTTTTTCCTTGATTTTATCTCCTCTAGTTCCTTCTCATATGCTTATTATTATTAAAATAATTGTAAGTAGTAACTTGAGGCATGTATATGTGGTTATCTACTCAACCTAATGGTTCATTCATTTACATTGATTGATATTTCGTGAACCCTATCAATTTATATCTTTAGGAAATTGTGTAGTGATACACTTACTTGGTTTCCTACTTCTTTGTTGCATGGACCTCCTTGTCTATTTTCTAGACATGTTTATACTTTCTCCAAAATCTACAACTCCCACTTGGTATTCCTCCAATTGTGGTTCAACTTTATTTTCCCAATCATTACAATATACACAGTAGTAAACTATTTTACTTAGGATGGGAGGAGGAGGGGATGACATGGAAATGGATATGACATCATTAGGGAGTTTGAGGGAAATCCACATGTCCGTAACTACATTTTTTAACCATTGTAGTTGAATTACTTGTGTTGGAAAACTCAACCCATCATCAAGTCTCATGTGTTCTTGTGTTTGGATAACATGGCTTCGTATATTGTCATCTTCAAATCAAATATGTGTTTCTAATTGGTGTTATTGCATCCTCGAATATATTATTTCTAGTCACACTTGTTGATTTTTATCAGTGCATGCTATTTCTTGTGTTTTCCACTTTCTTGTTGAATTTCTCATCTTTGGCATGAAAAAATTCTTGGATGTCTTACCTTTCAAATCCAATGATTGTTAATATGTTCTCAATAACTACTTCCTTCTTTCCCCAGTCAACAATAAATGTGTCACTTGAAGTGCATTACTATGTTCTCTATAATTATTTCCTACTTTACTCATCAATATTGAATTCATCACTTGGGAACATTAGTATGCTATCCATAGTGATTTCCTCCTTTTCCTAGTAAACATTGAATGCATCACTTGGGTGCATGTCATTAACAAGTGTAGCCATTTAAATATTCTTTTAATTTAATGAATGGATAAGTCAAACCTTGTGTTAATGAGACATGATGGAATGTTCCTAAGTGGTGCAACTAATGTTGTAATTAATATAGGCCATCATGTGCCTTCATTTTAGGAAAAAATTTATGATTTCTCCTCTCTTCTCTCACAGGGATTTTTCTATAAATGTAATTTGGAAGCTCATTCCAAGGGGACAAGGTTGGACATTTTTCAGTATTCCTCTCTCTTCTGCAAGCTAGTCTATTGTGGATTGTGGGGACTCTTTTCCAACATTGTAATGGAAAATGTTTCCTCTTCCTCATGTAATGATGCATTGTGCATGTGATTGAAGTAATAAAATTGTGTTTTGTGACTAATTATTGGTCCTTTCATCATTCTAGCTACTTCTTTGTGCCTTTCTCATGTATGTAGGTATACTGTGCAACTTCAAGTTTCCATTGCAGGTTTTGGGAGTTTTGTGCTTATCTGGGAGTGAAGCTTTGTATGTAGTTGAGTTGTGGTGCTTGTTCATCCTTCTTCACTGGAAAACTGAAAACTTGTCTAGCAACACCCTTTCTTGGTGCATCACCACTTCTAGTATAGGTTTTATTTCTTGCAAATCTCTCTCCCTTAACCCCATGAAAATGTTAGCATAGGTCTAGTTAGTTATTTTATTGCATTAGAAGTAGTGTTGTGTTTAGTTTAGGAAGAGGAAGCTGGCCTTCTCCAGAGGTTCACCTCGAGCCCAAGTCCCACAACTTGAGAGGTGATCCCATGTTACCCAATCACACCGAATTCCCTATTCATCACTTGGCCATTCAGAGGGTGCAGTGATTTGGTGATAACAGTTTTTGGCATGCCCGGTGGGACAAGAGTTGGTACTTCTCTTCATACTTGCATGAATCAAAGTACCTGACGACTCCATATCTCTAGATTTCATATCTCAGTGTGTTAACATATGTGAAGAATTCAGACAAGAGCTTCTATGAGATGAGAAGGAAATTATCAACATATTGAGTTATCCTTGTCTCCTCCAAGGAGAAGGAGAAGAGGCATTTCAACATCACTAGTTGCAGCATCACCTCATAGGGGTCATTCAACTCCTCCTTATGGAAGGTTTCCTCAACCCAGGAACAATCAACCTCTCGTTGGTATGGCAGCCCCTGCAAGGAACCAAGTTTTTCCTCCTTTCAATGCAAGTAGTCCTCTTCAGTTGGCTCAATGTGATCCTATACCTGGTGCGACACTCAAAATTTTTCCCTTTTACATAGGGGAAACTCATATTACTCTGGTGGAACATATTCTTGATGTAGCCAACATTTCACAGTACATAATATTACAGAAGACAATGTTGTGGTCAGACTCCTTGCCACTTCCTTCAAGGGAAAATCACTTCAGTGGTTTCATGGGTTAGAAGCTGGTACTATAACCACTTGGGATGTGTTGGGAGAGAAGCTCTGTAAATAGTTCAAAGACAAGAGTGACCACCTGTCACTCATGGAACAACTCACTACCATAAAGATATCTCCTCAGGAATACATGAGTGATTTCAACTTCTGATTCCACAAAACTTGGAATAGAATTCTGACACTCATAAAACCTTCTCCCAATAATGCATTCTTGTATTATTTATGAGCCTTGAATAGTGATGTAGCAGTTATGATTCAGTCCATGGGAGGGACTACACTTCCTGATGCCTATGAAGTTGCAATAAGAGCTGAGAATTCTTTGATCCAAGCAGGGAAGATTGCACTGAGACCTCCCATGCCTTTGTTTGCTAAACTTTCAAGTAATCAGCCAACCATTTCCCCTATTCCATCAACTTCTAGCCAACCAGTTGTGTCTGCACTAGCTATGTCTTCACCCTCCCCTTCAAATGATCTAGTTGAGGTCAAGTCACTGCTGCAAACTTTTGGGAATGAACTCGTAGCACTCAAGAGGTAACAATCTCAATATGCTCATCCTTACCAATCCCAGAATCAATAGTACCAGGCTAACCACCCACCCTTTCAAGGAAATAATCAATCACAAAATCAAGTTGCAAATCAAGTTGTGAACATCAAGCCTCTAAACTTTAGGAATCCCCTTGCTGCTAGCTCTTCTAGAGCCATTGTACCTATCCAAAATAATCTAGTTCAAGACTACGAATGGTGTTATCCTTGTTCTCAACCCCACAATCAAAATATTTTCCCCAATGGAGTTCTTAGCTAGGCCCTTATGGTTCAAAGTGTATCTACTTCACCAGAGTCAATAGAAAGTTCATCTACATAGGAAACAACAGATCAACCACAGGCCCTTGAAGAAACCACTTTGCTAAATTGGCAAGCAGAAGATTTTTGTGGGTTGAATATAGATTCTTCATCAGTGTCGGAAAACACTTGTTCCAAAAAGAGAGAATGGAATCTCAACCTTCCAAATTTGATCAAGCATCCACATCACAACCTTGGCCACAAGTTATGGTTGATAAAGATGTGGGAAAGAAACCACCAGAGATGCAGACTAGTCATGCTGCAAGAAAAGAAGGTTCTTCAGGCATCACAGTACCCAACAAGCACTTTCCAAAAGAGGATTCTAATGCCCAAAGAAATGTCAGCAAAGTAGGAGCAATCCCTTTCAGTATTGTAGAACAGATGAAGAAGACCAACCTGAATGTTACCATGTGGGACACACTCTCAATTCCTTCTCAAAGAAACCTGTTGCAAGAGGCTCTGAAAATTTTTGGTACAACCGATGGATCATCAGGTTGTGAGGAAACAAATGCTACAAGTTTGTGTCAACCAGAAGGGAAAAGTATTCCTAAGGAAAAAAAGCCACCACCATTCTATATTTCCCTGATCATTGGTGATCATTTGGTACATAATTGCATGATTGATTCTGGTGCCAGCAACTCAGTCATGCCCAAGAAAATTGTAGATGTGCTAGGAATCCAATATACACCAGTCTCTAGAGGATTTTTTTAGTTGGATGGTACAATAGTTCAAACCATTGGAGTTATCAAAGGAATTCAGCTTACTATCCATGCATGCCCTAGCTTTTCATTCACACAAGACATATCGGTCATCGATCTCCCTCCTCTCTTCACCATTTTCCTATCATGAGATTTCACTGCCAAGATGGGTAGTTACCTGTCAACTGATTGGTCACATATGATCCTTAGGAATCGATACAAAACTAAAGTGACTATAAGGGAGGAACCAATTTTTCATAATCATGTGGAGCCCTATACCGCTAGTCCTATAAATGGGAATTATACCATCCATGATCGAGAGGAAGAAGTTGTTGATCACGAACCAACCACTCTTGTGGAAGAAGTCCCTGATACTGTGTTGGATGAGGTAAGTGTAGATCATCAGTATGATCCCTATGCTGAGGCATTAGTAGAAGAAGAAGTTGGTTTTTTGTTTTTAGAAGAGACAAGGTTGGGGATGTATTGTATCCATGAAGAAGGTGTAATCATACCATAATTTGTTAAAACCCAAAACAAATCTGAAGGACTTTGGAAACTATTTTTTGATGGTTCAAGAAGTAAAAATGGGGCAGGTGCTGGTGTCATATTAATTTCTCCAGAAGGAGATAAGTACTTCTCATATTTTCAACTGCAATTCAGTTGCACCAACAAAGTTGTTGAATATGAAGCTCTTGTGCAAGGAATTCAACTGGCTCAAAAGAATGGAATCAAATATTTTACTATTTTTTATGAAAATGAATTGGTTGTACATCAAGTAAGAGTGTGTAGCATATCCAAAAATGATTTGTTAAGATCTTACAAGAACCAAGTTTGGGATTTGATTGAAGATTTTGAAGCTTTTGGGATCCACGTGATTCCTAGAAATCAAAATCAAGATGCTGATAGGCTTGTAACGGCTAGCTCACAATACGATGTACCCACTGATATCATGAAAGAAGAGTGGAACCTATTAAAATGGTCATTCGACCTGCAGTTCCTGATAATGTGGGTAGTTGGAAAGTTTTCGATAGTGATAAACAAATCATTCTTTTCCTACAAGAAGAAGGTGGAGTTTGTAGCAAAAATCAAGATAAGTTACAAGAAGCATATGGTGATTAGATCATACAATTGAAAAGAAACAAGCTACCAAAAGGCTTGGTTACTCTCAAGTCCATTTTTAATTCAGATGATCAGCCAGAAGACAAAGTTCTAACATGGTGATCAAAGAGGACGATTTTGAAGAAGTTGAGGTAGCAAATGAAAAGTTTCTAAAGATTGGAAAAGTGTGTACCCCAGAAGAGAAAGAGGCTTTCATCAAACTTTGTCAAGAATATAATGATGTTTTTGCATGGAGTTATAAAGATCTGCATGGCTTCGATCTAGGTCTAGCACAACATACCATCGAGTTGGATCCCAATACCAAGCCAGTCCATCAAAAGCAGAGGCCAATTAATCCCAAGATTGAGCCACTGATGAGAAAGGAGCTAACCAAACTCATCGAGGCTTGCATCATTTTTCTGATCAAGCATTCCTCTTGGGTAGCAAACCTAGTTCCTGTGAGAAAGAAGAATGGAGAGATTCAGTTATGTGTGGACTTCAGGGATTTGAACCATGTTTCATTAAAAGACCATTATCCTCTTCCGTCAATGGAGAAAATCCTTCAAATTATGGCAAGAGCTCAAAGGTTCTCTTTTCTCAATGGATATTCAGGTTATAATAAAATTTAGGTTAAAGAATCCGATCAATTCAAAATAGATTTCACTACCAAGTGGGGCACATACACCTACAACAAAATGTTATTTGAATTATCTAATGCCAAAGTTACTTTTCAATGAGCTATGGACATGGAATTTAAGGGATTGATCAATGACATCATTTTGGTGTATCTTGATGATATAACTGTGTACTCCAAACATGCAGAAGATCACATTATGCACATCTAGGAAGGTTTTCAAGAGGTGTAGGGAATTTGGGGTTTCACTCAATCCTAAGAAATGTATTTTTGTAGTGCACGAGGGGAAGTTGCTAGGGCATATTGTTTCAGTGGAAGGAATCTCAATTGATCTAGCCAGGATTCATTTGATTATGTCCTTATCTCTCCCAAGTCATAAGAAGGGTCTTCAGAGTTTTCTGGGAACTATAAATTTCATGCAAAGATTCATCCCCCAGTTTGTGGCCTTGGCTAAACCATTAACAACCATGTTGAGGAAAAATATTCCATTCTCATGGATGAAGGAAGGAAAAGAGAGCTTTGAAGCCATCAAGACAACCATTTCTCAAGCACCTACACTGGTGAATCCAAGGTTTGATAAATATTTTATTCTTTATGCTTTTGCAGGTCAAGAGAGCATTTTAGGGATCCTCACTCAGTAAAATGATGATATGATGGAACAACCAATTGCTTTCTTCAGAAAATCACTAAAATAATATGATCTCAAATATTCATTTGTTGAAAAGAAGTTTTTTCTACCATTTCAGCTTTGAAAAAATTCAGGCACATGTTATCCAACAACAAAATTCATCTGATGGTGTCTCATCCAGGCATCAAGGAATTTTTGTTGAACAAAGAGATGAACGAGAAGCATGTTCGGTGGATCAACAAGGTGATGGAGTATGATGTACACATCAAGGTTACTAAGTTGGTCAGAGGTAAAGGTTTGTGTCAACAACTTGCTGTAGATTTGGAATCAAAAGGTGATGAAGACATGATGCTTCTAAATAGTGATGAAAGAGATGATCAGGTTGACTGGTTATCAAAGATGAAGGATTTCCTTCTCTTAGGAACATACCTATTGACATGGATAAGACTCAAAGATGGACCTTTCACCTTCAGTCTATTCCTTATGTTCTAGTAGATAATGTTCTCTTTCGAAGGGATTTGAATGGTGTTCTTCTTCGGTGCATAGGTCCAGAAAAGTAAGTAAGATACTTGAAGAATTTCACAATGGTCTATCAGGAGGACATTACTCTACATGAACAACTGCTACAAAGATCATGAGGGTTGGTTACTATTGGCCAGATTTATTCAAATATGCCCATCTCTGGGTAAAGAAGTGCAAGGAATGTGCCTTTTTCACTAGGAAAGTAGAAGTTGGCAACTCTTCCCCTCCATCCAATTCAAGTGGATCAGCCCTTTGTTTAATGGGGGTTGGATTTCATCAGAATTATCAATCCTCCATCCAGTGATGGACATAAATGGGTCCTTACTGCAACAAATTATTTCACTCGATGGAAAGAGGTGGTAGCATTGAAGGAGGGAAATGAGAAGGTTGTTCTTGATTTCCTAGAAGGCATAATGACAAGGTTTGGTGTTCCATTTACAGTCATTTCAGACAATGCAATGGATTTTCTTGGTCTGAAGCTGAGTGAATGGGCTGTTAAGAATGGGGTTTACCTCAAGACTTCATCCAATTACTATCCACAAGGAAATGGATTGGCTGAGTCTAGCAACAAGAACCTCATAAGGATTATCAAACACACAATGGAAACCAACATGAGGACTTGGCACACACAACTTAAGACTGTCTTATGGGCAGATTGAATCACACCTAAAAGGGCCATCAATAATTCTCCTTTCATGCTGGTATATGGAAGAGAAGAAAAACTTCCGCTATCCTTGGAATTACCTTCTTTGGAGTTAGCTCATCAACTTGAGGTTATGGAGAGTGATCCTATGACAGTCAGGTTTGCTAAGCTCATGGAGTTAGAAGAAGTGTGGAACAAGGCTATGAAGACTTTGGAGCAACATCAGGCTCAGGTTAAGAAATATTTTGACAAGAAGGCATCCAACAGGAATTTTCAAGAGGGAGATTTAGTTCTCAAATGGGATGAAGATAGAGCCAAACCAGGCATGCATGCCAAGTTTGATGCTCTCTGGAGTGGGCCATACATTATCACAAGTTACAAGGAGGTGAATTCATTTCATCTATCTAGGCTCAATGGAGAAGAACTACCCATTCATGTGAATGGGATACATCTCAAAGCTTTTTTTGAGAGTTTTCCACCCCCTGTATAGTTTAGTTAGATGTTTTCCTCCAAGTCCTTTGCACATTGTTTTGTGTTTTTGTCATCATTTTTCTTTCCTTGTTGTTGTGTTCCCGTTATTGTTCTTGCACATTGTATCATCATTTGAGGTTTTCAAGGAGAAGAAGGCTCAAAGTTTCAAAAGAGTTCCAAATATAAAAGGTTCCTCAAATGCTTCATTCAAAATTCTATAGTGCATTGTAGATGTCAAGCATTCAGTCATATATTTTCACCTATATTATCCTATCTAGATCATAATGCTTAGGAGACTTCAAGATCATGTATCACAGAAGATCAGATCATCTTTAGGATTCCAACATTGACTCCATGCCCAATGGATGACTTAAGGCTACTAGAATCATGCTTAGTAGGAAATCATCCCTGAGAGGTCACCAAAAATGTTATCCAATTTCACACACATGGAAAAATTAGACAACATGGTCCTATTATGCTCTGAGACCAAAAAAGGGCCTTCACGGAAAAAACTTTGGGCATATAGGAAAAATTTTGTTGCTTTAGGGAAATTTGAAATATTGGTTTTTTATCATTTTAGGTTGTTCTCTCCTTTCTTAGGTTTTGGAATTAAAATTTTGAGCTCAGATTGAATTGGCCTACATGGGCCCTGAGTTAAACATAAAAATGGACACTTAAGGTTTCATTATATAGAACTATGAAAATGTGAAAGCTTCTCATAAAAATTGGCTCTTCATATCGGATATTAATTAAGATCAAGATAGCTCTAGTTATTAAGAGTGTCTCTGGAGCTGAGCCTTGGATCCATGGATTGATTTGGAGAGGAATAGCTCAAACACATGAAATAAAAGTGTAAAATTGAGGTGTAATGGAGAATAGCTCAACATGATGGTAAGAGAGACTCAAGACAAATGGGTTGCTCAAGAGCTTGGAGTGTTTAACTGAGTCAAAAGTCATGAGTTGGCTAGACTAGGATGATGGATTAGTTGGCCATGGGAACCGATGAGTTGTGTGCAAAGGTTTTAAGCTCATGAGATGAGTCATGCTGAATTGTTGAACACAAGGATGAGTGTGATCAAGTTCATGTTGAGAAATGGAACAGTTAATGGAGAATCCTAAAGGGAATCCCGAAGTGAGGAATTTTTTGGTTTTTTCCATCAAGTGGGTAAAATGGTGCTTAAATCTTGCACACCAACATCGAATATGGAGATCTGGGGATTGAATCTAACATGCCAAGTTAGTGTGAGGTAAACTATGCTTCAAAAGCATTAGATCCCACCTTAGACATGAGTTTTTGGTAGGCACAACATGAAAGTTCATGCCATAACCTTAGCATGAAAGACAAGGATTCAAGCTCCAATGGAAATAGTCATCATGAAAAACTATCAAGGAAATTGTGGAGTTAATCTCTAATGCCAAGTTGGTGGGCTCATCATTTTAGTGGGTACATGTAGAATGGTGGCTCAGAGTTATTCTCTAAGCTTCTCACAGGTTTGATTTAATCCTAAGAAGTGCAATATGGTGTGGCTAGAAAGTGACACCATGGAATCAAAATGTCTATTGAACATGGCAAGAGTAACCACTTCACACAGGAGGATTCATGTAGTTAGGTGATGAAGGATCACAATTTGAGATAAGCTGGTTGAAAATAATGTGGAGTAAGGGATGAAGTGGTGGATGAGTGTCATGTTAGAATTCAATGGTAAATGCACATCGTTGGGTCATTTTAAGGAAATATTGACAAGGGCTTATGATCATATGGATGCAAGTGAGTGAAGAGGGCCAAACCATGAAGGAAAGATGAAAACCAGATGTAGGTCAAGGCATTAAGCTTAGCTCAGAAGGATGTCCATGAAGCAGTTTTAGGGTCATCTTCAAGTTTGTTTGAGGGATAGCTGAGGTTCGATCTTGAAGGATCGTTGATCATTACTCATTTGAGGAGTGAGAAGGAGAAATCTTTTTAGGAAAGTGAGAATGTGATTGGGAGTATGCATTTCATAGGTAAGAGAAGATTCAGATGACCAAGTATAGTCATGTTTTTGATAAACTATGAATCAAATGACACATGGGATGCATTTAGGACCAAAACTGAGTTGGGGTGAACCTTTGGATAGAATTATTGGTCATGGTGAGTGTGGAGAAGGCTTCAGTAGATGGAGTTTCATAGAGATAGAATCTCATGAGTTGATGATGCATGTCAGAGAGCTCATAAGAAATCACTGGTCAAGGATGAGATGAGAAACATGGTAAGGAATGTGCACAGGGTAAGTTTATTTGAGAAAGGATGGCTCACAAGATTGAAATGGCCATGTGAGTGCCCATGTATAAGAAAATTGCTAGAGATAGGAGATTCATGTCGGCAGATAATTGATCATATTTGGGACAATCAGAAGGGTTGAGTAAGATTTAAGTTGAGTGGAAACTGAGGAGTGAGCTAAGTGGCGTGATCGGGTGATTTTTGTAATGATAGCTCAGGAAAGCAAGATTGGATTATAGACCTCAAGTTGTGAAATCATTCATGATTGATTGAATGTGATCATGTTGATGTCTAGAACTCAATGTATCCATAGATCATTTGTGATGTAATGAAGGATTCGGTTGGCATGAATCCAAATGGAGAGATTGGGATGATCAAGTTGAGATTCATTTCAATGAGTGAAACGAGCTTATAAGAAGTCATGGACAAGTACAGAGGGAATTAGTGTGGATCTCAGAGTGAGTTGCAAAATTGATGCACATGAAAATGATCAAGGAAGGAGCATGAATAGTTACATGACTCACTCACATCGAAGACTGAGTCAAATATGGAAGTTAACATGAGGAGCATCGAAGATCAACATCAAGTGAGATCAAGGCTTTCAAGCTTATTCAATGAAGTATGGAACATGCAAGTGAGTCAGCTCATGTGGAAGAAGGAATGCAAGGGAGCTATATCAACAACTCGGTGAGTTGGTATGCAAGTAAACAACCACCAGTTGGCTTCCGATTTCATGGTTGGCCCCCTTCAATGCAAACCAACCCTTCAAAGCCACCTAAAACCCTTATTAAATTAATATTTTTATTTTTAAAATATTTTAATAAAATATATTTTTATTATTATTAAAATATTTTATTTAAAATATTATTTTTAATTAAATGAGATGGATAAATTCAAACCTTTTGATTAATGAGACATGATGGAATGTTCCTAAGTGGTGCAACCAATGATGTAATTAATGTAGGCCATCATGTGCCTTATTTTTTAGGCCAAGAATTTAGGATTTCTCCTCTCTTCTCTCACAAGATTTTTCTATAAATGTAAATGAGGAATTCATTCCAAGGGGTTGGACATTTTTCAGTATTCCTCTCTCTCTTCTGCAAGCTAGTCTATTGTGGATTGTGGGGACTTTCAAGCCTCTTTTCCAACATTGTAATGGAAAATATTTCCTCTTCCTCATGTAATGATGCATTGTGCAAGTGATTGAAGTAATAAATTGAGTTTTGTGACTAATTATTGGTCCTTTCATCATTCTAGCTACTTCTTTGTTCCTTTCTCATGTATGCAGGTATACTGTGCAACTTCAAGTTTCCATTGCAGGTTTTGGGAGTTTTGTGCTTATCTGAGAGTGAAGCTTTGTATGTGGTTGAGTTGTGGTGCTTTTTCATCCTTCTCATTTTCATCTTCCTTCACTGGAAAACTAAAAAATTGTCTAGCAACACCCTTTCTTGGTGCATCACCACTTCTAGTATAGGTTTTATTTCTTGCAAATATCTCTCCCTTAACCCCATGAAATGTTAGCATAGGTCTAGTTAGTTGTTAGAAGTAGTGTTGTGTTTACTTTAGGAAGAGGAATTTGGCCTTCTCCGAAGGTTCACCTCAAGCCCAAGTCCCACAGCTTGAGAGGTGATCCAATGTTACCCAATCACACCAAATGCCTTATTCATCACTTGGCATGCCTCTGGGATGTAAACGTAGTCTAACACCTTATTCCATGCCCTTGGAATCTTACTGATATTCTTGCATTAAATGATCCATCCTTAATGATCTAATGCAATTGCAAAAATTTAACTTTTGATGTTTTCCAAGGACTCTAAGTTATCTTCATTAAATGAAAGAGAATCACCAGTCTCTTTCTTGACTAACTCCTCGAAGGAAATAGTGAGTTTCTCTGATGATGAATTCTCGGTGAACGGAGGGAACTCAAGTTTATGAACATAGTTATAGAAATAATTCAAGATCTCAAAATCATTTTGTCCATGAGAGTCCAATTCAAATATTAAATTATTAAGCATTCCATATCTCGCATTAATAATGTGGATCCAAACTCAAGACAAGTTCTCTGCAACAGATGCAAGCATGTTCTTACTCATAAGAGTGTGAGATTTGAATGAGCTCATCTCTAACACTTGTGGGAACACCTCATCCAAGTGAACTACCTCTTTTATAAACTCCTCATTTTCTTGCTTTACTTCTTATAATGTTGCAAGAATGTACTTGATGAGAGAAATGAAATATGGAGACAATACCTTGCCTTGCTCGATGATTTTCTCAATCCACTTCTCAATAGCCTTCCCGTGCATCATGTTACCTTGTCTTCTCTTTATTATCTCAAAATCAACAATGATGATTGGAGGAATTTCTTCTACTGGAAGAGAATATGTTGAGTTAGATTCTAAGAAGGGTTGAATGTAAGCACTTAGAGATTTTACCTGTTCCTCTAATTGTAAATTTTTTTTCTTATATTCTTCATTTCAATTGGGGAGGTTGGAAGAGGATTCCTTGAATAAATCATATTCACCCTCATGTAAATATTGAACCAATGAGATATGGGTTAACTCATAGTCTAACCGAGTCATGTCATGAATAGGATTTTCATTCTAGGCCTAACAACTTCAACATACTGATTACCTGAGGTGCCACTGAAGAAGTGGGATGTTGTCTAGGCCTTCTTTCTTCACTTGTACTTCATAGTTCCTGAGATTTCTTTGAGACTAGGCATGATATCATAATTCATTTTCCTTGGATCACTTCTCATAATTTCTTGAATCCATGGGAATAGCTCTTAAGGAGTTTATATGATGTTTGTCACCAAAGCAATTTCAATAACTTGATGCAATATCACTTCTTGTTCATCTTATGGAAGCTTTGACATTGGGGAAGACATACCTAGATTCCCTTGAATAAAAATATGCTGTAATTAATGACTCTTAAAATTACTTTCTTTAACTAACTCATTTTTGCTTACATAGCTTAGCTCACCTTGGCCAGCTCTCTGGGCCCAACTCAAACAACTCACCTAACCAACTCACATACCGAGATAAGTTCAAAAATATCTCTGAGGAAAGGTGATGGTGGATCAAGTTATTTGATGAGTTACTATGATCATTATATCTCTTGAATATTTTTTCTAATCTCCTTAGATTGCACAATGTCCTTGGATTTTACCTGTTACACCCTGCGGTGTTCTACTTTGTTACTGTGATCAAAATGATGCCTCAAGACCTATGTGAAGGATTAATTTCCTTTTTTGAGCTATGAAACCATTTAACAACCCTGTAAAGATGTAAAATAATGGTGAGATTAATGAATACGGAGCCAATTGCAACTTTATGCATCCACAACAAATTTTCTATTTTTAGCGAGTGGAACCAAGACCTGCTATTTTGGGATATTTCACTTGTTTTTTCTCAAATTTGAACTTCTTGATCATCTAGCATACTCAATTAAAAAAAATTGATGATGCTTTACCTTTTTCAGAAACTTTCTATTTTTGGAAAGTTCTTTTTGTTTTTTTCTATTTTTGCTATTTTGGGAAAGGTTGCCTAGTTTATCATTTTCATTATCCCCTGAGTGTATTGATCTGAGGGGACTTACTATTTTTATTAATTTGTTATTTTTAGTAAGAAATGGCACCAATTACTTAATATTTTTAGAAAACTCACTTCTCCACCTCGGATTGCAACACAAATATCATTACTAGATTTGTCTTGCTTTCGGGACCTCATTCTCCAAATTTCACCTCGATCCACCTGCTGGAATGCTCGGAAACTAAAAATATTATATAGGGCATAAAAATACGGTTTTATTCCATTAAAAAATAAATTCATCATCTTCTTTGTTGTCATAGTTTTCTTGATGGCTCCTGGGATGAGAAGCAACTAATAAAATTTTACCTGATTTCATTCACCAATTTGCAAGATATGAGTTTTTCAAGTTTAAATACATATAACATCCTGGAGGAATTTTGATGGTGTTTCTATATAATTTGTAGATATATGGAGTTATGGAGCAGAAATAATGGAGGTAGTTTTTGAAAAATGAGGTGATCAAAGTTTATTCTATGTTTATTATGCTTCAGGTTGTGAATTTTTGTATTCGGGTGATGTAGAAGTAAGAAGTATTAGCCAATTTTTTTGTTTTTTGAAACTTCATGGCATGGGGAGTGGGGTGAATTTTCTATTCCCCACTTTCCTCACTATCCCAAGGATAGATGCGATAGTTGTGACAGTAAAATTTTCCCCCTACTCCGAGCATGACAAGTGGCAGAGAAAGATACAATGAGATGAGAGAAAACACATTTAAGCACCTGAGGGGAGAAGGTTTGGTCATATGGCGAACCTGAGAAGGGGATAATGTTGAGGAAAAAAAATTTGTCCCTAATTTTCTAGGATCATTTGGGATAGTAAAATACACCCATGGGCAGAAGATAAAACTTAGCCAATTTTCAAGTAAAACAACTTAGCACCTTGCTGGGAAGAGAGAAGGTCACATGAAGGACCAAGAGAAATAACCAAGGGGTGGGGTGAATTTTCTTGTCCAAAATTTCCCCACTGTCCTCACTATCCCTGGGAAATTTGGGGCAATCAGGACAATAAAACCCGCCACCCATCCAACTGAGAAAATGACGAAGTCCTTGAATCTTGAAATCACTTTTCCTCGGAGCTCCAAGAGGTATTTTTAGGAAAACATTTATATCATTTTGACTCCCAAGATCATTCCAATATAAATGGGATGTTTTCAAGACTTTATTATTCCTCCTTCTCCAAAAATATCCACTTTTCATTCGAGACAACAAGGTGAGTTTGCACAAACTGACTTTCCCTGAGAAGCACCCGAGTCTTGTGAAAACATTGAATTTATCATCATGTAGAGGGTTGAATTCAAGATTTCCAATGGTATAATTTTTGTACTCCATTACTCATCACTGGATCTCTCATAATCCTTTGTTGAAGCTTCAGGTACCATTTTCAACTGCAAGCTCCTTGACCCCTGAAAAACCCACTTTTATTGTTCTTGTTCCTAAACCTCTAAATCCATCCAAAATATTCATAAACCTATTTTGTTGCATTCTTAACTCCTTGACACCACTCCTAAATGGTTTTAGTATTTCACATCTTCCCTGAAGGATGTGCACCTATTCCAAAAAGGCCAAAAATAGCTTTTCTAGGCCTATTGAAGAATCCACCTTTAGAAACACTGCACTGAAATGGCATGAGTCACCCTATCTCAAAATTTTAAACACATAAGCAGGTATGTACAACATATATGAATGATTTTAAGGATTGTATAGACATCAAAGAGAGGATACATTGATCTAAAGAGGCACTTAAGAGGGTTTTCAAGTAAATTTTTTGACACTAAGGTAAAGTTGTCATGTTTCAAGCTTGAATTTTTCCCTTGCAAAAACACATGACAACATGTTTGTAGATTATTATTTTATGGATGGTTGATCATTCATGACTATATACTAAAGTAGATTTATGTTTTATTTGATATATTTATTTGTATTATTATATTAGGCCCCTTATTTTTATCCATCTCTTGACTAATTACTAGTTTAAATACCAATAGGATAACTATCTTTATCTTATACATAGGTCTTGGAAACCTATAGCTATCTTATAGTTAGGGTCACTGTGCTCTAAAATTATTACACTAACCTTACTTGAGCATATTTTGTACCGACATTATGTGGTTGGACCTAGGTTTGATTCCTATATTTGAGAACACATTTGGGGATTCATATTTTCCTTTCATACACTCATTAGTCTTACACATTTGTTTATGCCCTCTTTGTTGAGTAAATATGATATTTTGAGATAGTTTATCTATGTTATTGATTTCATCTCTATGATCGTTCTGAATTAGACATCTATCATTATTGATTATAATCTTAAAGATTGGAGTGTTTACAAATTTAGAATCATTAGGAAGTTAAGGAAATTTACATCTAATATATTTATTTCATGTTATCTAATAGCATGATAAATATCTCAAAATAATTGTAAGAATTGAACAAGATTTTTTTAATTTTAAATATATAGACTTTGAATTTATGAAATAGTTTTTTCATAATGCACCTTATTAACAATAGTCATGAGCATAAGCATATTCTTTAATATGCTCATTGGATCCTTATCTAATGTGATCTAATGAAAAATGTAACCTTCCAACAAATATTAATATATATAGGGTGTAATATATCATTAACTAATGTTGTAAATGAATATAAAAATCTATTTGGAAGAGAATAAAACTAAATGTAAATGCATAATATTTTAATTTTATAGGTAAGACCTTGATCGGTAACTTATCATCATGAGAAAATTCCAAATGTGGGGAAAGGAAATACCTAACATGATATGCATTCATAAAGGGTACATATCATAATAGATATGGTAGTATTATTTTATATATTTAATAATTTATCTTATGTAATGGAGAATAATTATAATTGTGGATATTCATATTCCACATCATCATGACTTAGTTTCCTATTGAGCTAAGCATCTAGTGAGTCGTCTTGTTAGAATTATAGTTCAAAATATTCTCTAGAGTATTTAATTAGTTACTATAACACTTGTTATATTATATAACACTTATGTAGTTAGTTAATATATTTTAGTGAGTTGTTAGTAGTTTATGTTTGTTATTTATTCCCATGTCTTTCAATCACTTGCAAACAAGTTTTATTCAATTACGTTATATTAGAACACACACTAAATTTTTTAATGCAATTTTTTTTACAGATATTTTATCAAGTATTATGTCAGTTTTGTGTTTTGTATCTTTTTTTTTTGTTTCCATATCATTTCTATCATAGTATTTCCCAATCCAATAAGTTAGGAAAAATTTCCAATCCATTAAAGGTTATATTTTAGAAACTCATTTTTGCAATTTTTAATCTTGTTGGGATAATTATAATAGCACCATTGCATTTGCAATATTCAAATTAGTAATGATATAGATTTTTCACACAAAATAGACATTGAAGTCCCAAGATATAAACCTTCAAAGTTTTAAATGTTTGTTCAATTTTCAAGGCTATGAAGGAAGATTATTATTATAAAATTTTATTTGTTTGCTAACATTTGGAGCACATTTGTTTGCATTTTTTACCTCATTTTTATTTATCTACATGTATTATTGTTAATTTGGATAATTTTATGTAAACACCATAGTTAATGAATTTTACTAAAATTTGTAGGTATCAAAGTTATTTATGCATGACTAATAGCATGTGTGTGAAAAAACCAAAATAATACACTTGAAAATGTTTTACATTTGAATATTTTAAATATTTTATTAAATATTTATTTTATAATCATTTTTATCCTATGATAGATCAATTGTTTTTTGTTCTCCCACCTATAAAGGTTGATTTTTGCATTCAAATAGTGATTAGAAATATTGTATAGAAAACTTCCATAATATAATATACTTATACAAATTTAGCAAGTATTTCACATAATTTTTTAGGTTTTCACACTTTTTTGTTTCAAACTACAATATAGTGAATGTAATTTCACAGATAGTGTCCTAACTTATCATTGTGGTTAATAATTTATCTATCAATATTAACAGTATCACCTTCATTCTTTATACTCCAAAGTTAAAATTTTCAATTTTAAAGTATGCAATTGATCACGCTACCTAGAAGTTATTTATAGTTGGATTATGAACAGTGGACTTGTTTTGATTACACGAAAACTAGTGACACAAAAATTCCATTTACAAATGTTAAGCACGCTAAATTTTATAAGTTTCTCAACACCATCCAATATGCTACATGAAATCCTCTCAATATACATTCAAAAAAAATTAGTTCCCTTAAGGTGTTTTTTAATCCATCACATTACGAGAAATATTTGAGCACAAAATGGATTTACTTATGTCATGGTATTCAAATTTCAGTTCACTATTATATTTATCAATTAAATCATTTGCATATATTACTCAAGGTATATGAAGAAGTTATATCAAAAGTGGTTTGCAAGAACACTTGTTTCATGAGTTAAACTATATTCAATTAAGACCCTTAATGTAGTTTTAAATAGATCATAGTTATCCAAATATAATACTACTACATAGTTAAAAGGATGTGAGGAAAGTACTTAGATAAATTTAAATATCAACAATAATTGAACACCAAATAACACCAAAATATACAAAAACTATAAAAATGTAAGTATAATAACTTGCGCACGTCGAGTGGGGAGCCCCCAGACCATACAATATGATTCAAGTGCTCAATATGGTGATCAACTATGAGTTAATCACTCTTATACATACCCTATTATGCTATGTAAACTACATAGGTCAACCCACTAATCAAATCAAAGCATAAATAAATGAGATATGACATATTGAGAGATTATGTTAGCCAAAAATAATTCATACATATCAAGATATATGAAACTAGATCAAAGGCATAGCATGTTCCCCGTTAAAATCAACATCATACCTAATATTAGAAATATTTGGATGTTGTTGTAGAAATACTTCATCTTCCCATAGTGGATCTTCAACGTCCAAATTCCTCAACTTGATCAGATAATTGGTAATGACCCTTGTCCTCGACCTCTTCGTGCATTTTTAAATGATTCCTTCATGTTTGAATGTGATTCAACCCTCCTCATAAATATTATTTAATACTTACTAGGTTTACACCTTATGTATGTTGACATTATTCAAGAAAGAAACATGAAAGACTAGGTATGGTTTTGTTGACTAAAGAAGGTCCAATCTATATGCCAAACTACCAATTATTTACAATACTTGATAAGGAACATAGTATTGAGATTAAATATTTTCATCCTTCTTATATTTTTTAAAGAAAAGATGCTTATATAGTTGTAATCACACAAAAATGAAGTCTCAAACTTCAAAGCTTCATTCACTATAATGTTGATCAAGTTTTTAATTCATGTAATTTGATGTCATTGCCAAATTATCTATAAGGCTAGAGAATACTTCCTATTGGTGTTTAATGTGCTCTTCCACTACTCTCATTATAGGATGGACCCTAAAGGTGGAGGGGAGAAATGGTGTTTTGTACTCACATAGTGCCAAGAAATGGAGACATTTTTGATGAGGTGTGAAATGAAGCTTTATACCGCCATTCTTCAATTAGGAGCCATTACACCAATCTCTCTTGTTTATCTAAAGAAAAACATCAAAGATACCCTTTCAAACATTTTTTGACTACCTTTTTCTACCCATAAGATTGGGGATGATAGGATGAACTAATTACCATTTGAGTACAAAAACATGCAAACAAATTAGTCTAAAAGTTTCTAGTAAATACAGGGTCAGAATCACTAACTATATTCTTGGGTGTACTATATATATTCTGAACTATATTTATAAAATATATGGTGATGATAATTATTGTAAAAATATGTGACAAAGTATTAAAAATGATAATATTTTTTTATTTTATCCATAACCACCATGATTACAATTTTCCATTTATATTTTGGCTATCCTATAACGAAATCCATAGAAATCTTCTCCCACCACTCACTAGGAATAGATAAAATTGTATAAGACTTAAAGCTTTAATAGTTTATCCATTATTATTTTAACAGACAAAAAATTCATCACAAAGTTTATGACATCCCTTTTAACCCTTCATACAAGAAACCATGCTTAATTATATGATAATTTTGTAGGAACCTATAATGGCCACCCTTTAGAGAAACATGTATCTCATAAAGAACCCAACTTTTAAGGTTATATTTCTTACATAAGTATAATATATCCTTCTATAGTAATGTTTCTCACTTCCATATAAATGTTTTTTACACACTCAGATCTTGTTTGAGGTTATAAATGTGAGTTTGGGTCTCCATTTCATTATTTCACTTTGATATTACTTGATCAACCCAATCTATGTGTATTATGGACATGGAATATATCTTTGATGCTTCTATGTACTTTCCCCCCTTGGAAATATCATTAGGCACCACATTTTCCTTTCATTTCTTATAAATGATCTTAAATTCATAACCCAACATTTTTTTTTACCCAAATCAATTGTTCTTATAAATATAGTTGTTGTTCCAACAATTATTTGAGACTATTATGATCTTTATTCACCGTGAACTGGAAATCCATGAGGTATAGTCTCCATTGTTTAACTACATGAAGAATATCCATCATTAATTTCTCATAAGTTAGTCATTATATATTATTACCTTTGAGTTGACGACTTTTAAATGTAATCGAATGGCCCTCTTGCATGAGTACTGCACCTATACCACACCCTAAAGAATAACATTTAATAATGAATGTTTTAGAGAAATATGGGGTAGCAAGAGCTAAAGTGGTACACATTGCCTTCTTCAAAATCTCAAATACATGTGTTAAATCCCCATTCAAATTGAAGGAATATTTCTTCACTAGACTAGTGAGTGGTGTTGTAATGTGTTAGTGAAATAATTTGTCATATTACAAATTAGTTGATTAGGGAGGCTCCCATTATTAAATGTAAAATAATATAATCCTATCTCTTGTTATGGGGTGGCCAAATAGGCCAGGGATCACACATTAACACTTCATTGAACTTGTAAAAAAGTGCTTATACGGTATGCAAGGGAGGAAATTGTAGTGGTGACAGATGAAGGGGAGAATTTAGGAAGGGGAGGTTATTGTTATGAGTATTCAATTACAAATTTCACACACACCCAATCACAAAATTAGTTAAATATTTATTTAGAGAAAAGAAACAATGAAGCACCTAGTGAGACTAACAAATCCACACACACATTTCTTCAAATTCATTCATCAAGGACACCAAGTTCCATCTTGATCACCATACTTACAAATTTATAGAAACATAGAGTAGAAGAAAGCATAAGAAAAGAAATGAAAGAATGTATATTTATTCCTTGTGTTGGTGATAAAAATTTCAACATCCAAATCATGATTCAAAATTGCTACAAAGTATAAGTCATTAAAATCTAGGATCCTTTGGAATGGAGTGGCCATCCCAATTTATAGCCTTGTGAGTTGACCTTTCATCTTCTCCACATGACTCTTCATGTTCCTATTCCAATTTTGACCTTTAAATTACCTCTAGAAGAGAAAAATTGAATATCTCTCTTATAATTTTGTGAGAACACCTTTACAAATTACAAATATTGACACTTAAGTGAATAGGAAAAAATGCAATGATTGTGTACAACGAAGAATTAGAAGAAAGGGAGAGAAGAGGAGAGGGGAAAGGGATTACCTGATCCATTTAAGAATTAGATAATTATTGATCTAATAATTTCTGATGATGATCCACTTATATTTTAAGGCATGTTTTACATGACATGCATGTTAAATACACTACATACTACCACATGAGTCGGATTGCAACGAAACAAGGTGTTGAAATTCCTTGAGGTTTCAAGATTCCCAAGGAATTTATCATAATGATCCAATTGATTGGATGATTATATTCATAAGGACCATGAGATTTAATTAATGGATTATTATCAAAAAGGGATATTTTAAGCCAAGAAAAAATTGGACACTGTTATTTTTAGAAGTACGGTGTAGGTGTCAGATTACATCACGTAAAAAAGGTAGTTTAAATTAAACTGGGTTTTTTGAAGACCCTTCCCTCTGAATTTCATGATCCAAATTAGCCTATCAAATATTGTGAATTTGATTTATTTCAGCATAGGGAATAATTATGATAAAAAATCATAGTCCTCCATATAAAAAAAACTAGCTACTTTATCGTGCAAAAACTATTTCGAAAAACTAGATTTTTCAAATACCCTTCCCTCGAAATTTTCAGATGATTTCACCTACCATGATCTTTGGGAAATGAAGAGGTTCCTAACTTCCCTTATCAGGGAATATTTCATGGTGATATATGAATTTATATCTTGAAAATATTAGCTTCATGGAGATAAAAACATAATGTTCCCTGAAACTAGGATTTTACAAGATACATTGTCCTCCAATTGGTCAATAGGAAGGGACTATCGGAATTGAGGAAGTAAAGATGAGCCTTAAAATGCATCAATTTTGATGCTGCATATGATGGACCATAGGGAATAAATAGGGTTGGGAATATTTTGTATCAAAAACAGAATTCCTAAAGGAAAAATGGGATAGATCCCTTGGTACAGATCAATTTCCTGGTTCACAAGGCAGTGATAAAAAATTCATTTTTTTTTACAATCAAGGATGCCTTGAGAACAACCTTAGAAGTATGAAGTTTTGGAGCTCCATAAAACAATATTTTTATGGAAACATGTTTTGGATTTTGACTCCCAAGATCATTATGAAGACAATTGGATGGGTATAATTATCCAATTATTCCTAGAACCCCCTCAAATTTCTCCTTCATTCTCAGGACATCAAGGTATGCTTGCCAAAACTGAGTTGTGGAAATAATTAGTGAAATTTATTTTGTGAAGGATTTGAACATTTTCATCATGTAGAGAAATTTTCCTGATTATCCTAATATGGGATAGTTTCCTCTTAAATCCTTACGAAGCTCCTGGATGTGATCATGCATAATATGGCAAACGTTTAAATGACTACCTTGGAGGATACACCTTAGAGTTAACACCAGAGGGTCTGAGACTGGGTCACATTAGAAGAATCATGGGCCAAGAGAAAGGATGCATGGGGCACATTTTTTGTCCAAATTTACCAATATTTATGTGACAATATGGGGTAATAAAAATTCACCCTCAGTCTATGCTGGCAAGTGGCAATTTTGGTTATTGCACAATGGTAAGAGCTAGAATGAGGTGAAAAGGATGCTTATTTCATCAGGAGGATTCATTCAATGGTCATATGAAGGTCCAAGGGGCTTAGCTGGGAATTGAGATTGGATATTTTTTTCCCAACTTTACCAAAAGGTTATGGTATCAAATGGGATAGAAAAAATTGCCTCATCCCCATGTTGACATGTGTCTATTCAAAATGGTTATGTCCAAAAGGCTTACCTTGAGAGGGACCTTGGTTTCGAAGTTAGCATCTCCATGAGGAATCTTTTTATGAACTTATTTATTGAAATGAATATTCAAACATCCATATATGAATGAATGGGATATGGGTCGTCATGATACAATTATTCCTAAAATCCCCTTAAACATAGTCATTTTTCTGTCGAGACCACACGTTTGAATGTTGAAAATGGGTTGTGGAAAGAAGTGCCTGAGTCTTGTGAAAAATATGAGAGCACCATCATTAATATAATTTAATTATATTTTCAATGACTTAATGTTTCACATATAACTCTTTAATATCTCCAAGAATCATCTTCTGAATCTCAGGATTGTTTTGAACTGCAAGCTCCTTCACCTTTAAAAACCCGCTTTCATTGAACTTGTTACTAAACCTTAAAAACTTCCCTAAACTTTTATAAATCACTTTCAATATATTATTATCTCCTTAATACCACTTCTTGATGAATTTGGGCCTTCAATTTTGTTCAAAAGGATGTACACCTATCCTGGAAAGGCTAGAAATAGCCTTTCTATGTCTATTGAAGAATCTACCTTAAGATGCACTGCATCGGAATAACTTCATGAACTTGTTTTCATCTTTCAAACACTTGGGAAAGGTTATTACAGAACATATAAGCACTTGGAGGATTAGGATAGGCCCGACATATAGGGAAAGATGATCCGAAGAAGTGCTTAGGAGGGTTTATGAACAAAAATTTTGACACTACGGTAAAGTTGTCATGTTTTCAACTTGAATTTTTCCCTTGTAAAAACACATGACAACTTGAATGTTGGAGAAATAATTTTTCAAGTGGGAAAATTGTGGGATTTCACTAATTTTCTAGGACTAGGTCCCTCTACTGGAATGGGGCAGCTCCATTTATTGAAAACAAGGAAACATGTATACACTGCTCTAATTAGAGGGGTGGCCTTATGAACGGTGATCACACAGGAATACTTCCCTTTACCTGTGGAAAATTTCTTGTGTGGAACATAAGGGAGGAATTTTTAGGGAGAAAGGTGAGGAGAGAAAGTATGAGAAGTTATTTTATATTGCAAATAGCACATGCAAAGTTTCCCATTATAAAATCAAGAGTAGTTCCATGTATTCAATAAGAAGAAACTATGGAAAGATAAGAGGAACAAGATATAACCAACACAATTTTTTCTTGCATGATATTACATAATTAAAATTTATTATAGTATGAAGTTGAGATGGAGATAGAAATGTTTAGACAAGGAATAGAAGAATTTTATCACTTGTTTCTAGAGAGAATATGGGAGCTTGTAAACAAGATTAACCATCACTTTATAATGAGGATGTCATCTCCTTTTATAGATTTACAATCCATGGATAAAGGAGATAATTTAGGAAGGGGAGGTTATTGTTGTGAGTAGGAAATTTTAGAGTTCACACCCAATAACTGGAGTAGTTCAACATTCAATTGGAGGAAATAAATGAAGAACCAATAGTGAGGCTAAAAAACTAGAGACACATAATTCTTTAGGTTCATTTATCAATGACACCAAGTTCCTTCTTGATCACCATATTACAAAGTTGCAGAAAAGAGAGAGTAGAGAAAAACATGAGAAAATAAAATGGAAGAATGTATATTTTTATTTCTTTTTTTGGTGATACAAAGTTCAACATCTAAACCAAAATTCACAATTGGTACAAAGTAGAAGTCTTCAAAATATAGGATCCTTTGGAATGGAGAGGTCATCCCAATTTATAGCCTTATGAATTGACCTTTCATCTCCCCCCACATGACTCTTCATGTTCCTATTCCACTTGTGACCTTTCAATTTCCCCTAGAAGAGACAAATTTAGTATCTCTCTTATAATTTTGAGAGAATACTTTTACAAATTACAAATATTGTCACTTAAGTGAATAAGGAAAATAATCATGATTGTGTACAAAAAAGAATTAGAATAAAGGGAGAGAAGAGAAGAAGGGGAAAGGGATTGATTGAAATTTTTGAAGAAGTTCCTTTTGATGGAGATCTTGTTGATGATGATCACCATATTCTCCTTTTGTATGATGCACAGATACCTTGACCTGATTGTATCAAATGAAATAATGTTGAGATATTTCCTCTGATGTGAGCTCTCTTTAAGATGACCATCAGTCATTGCTCATGATTCATCCTCTCAACTGATTCTTGATTGATCAACTCCTCTTATCTCACTGAGCTCAACTCTAAAACTCATATTCATACCTACCCAGCTTACCGGCTCATCAGCTCACTTCAACCAGTCACTTGATGAGATGAAGATGGTAAAATTTCCAATCCTTTTGATGAAAACTTGATTTCTATTTTTAGCAGGTCCTAGCCATGACTTATTAACACCCTTGGAAATTTTTCCTTATTTTCATTCCTTGATTTCATCTGTTATCTTTCTTCGTGCTCCCGGTACAATGGTGATCCAAAATTTTTACTATTTTAAGACCCTCATATGGAGGTTTCATTTATTTTTAGCCATGAAATCATCCTGTTACCCTATGAAGAAAATTCAAAAATTGGTCTTGAAAATTATGGACCCATTTGTTAAGGATTTCTGCATCCAAAATTATGGATGATTCCTTCAACCACTATTTTTGGCAAAAATTATTTTTTCATTGTTATCCGACCTGGAGAATACCTAATAAGAAAACTTTCAATTCCTCCATATCTTTATGAACTTTGCAATTTTTATCCACTTTCTATTTTTAATAGGTAGTTTTTTTTCTGACCCTATCCCTTGACAATTTTATGTTTACTCATTCTGCACGATTTTGGGAAATTGAAAATTTATTTGAGGGAATTACTATTTTTAGCATGTGGAGGGGAATAAATATTTTATTTTTATTAAGTGACTTCATGACCTCTAGTTTGACGCGAAACATTATTTTTCAGGGATCTTCGTTGTGATCTTGTGCTCCAAATTTCATCCTGTTTCACCCTTAAATGCTTAGAAATGAAAAAATGAAATTTTCAGATGGATCAGGGTTTCAGACCTGAAGCTGCATCATGGAAGCCATTAATGGATTCAATGAGCTTTTTTCAAAGAGATTCTCTAGAGAAGAATTCTACTTTTAGCTCAAACCCTTGGTATGATCAATTTCTTTGTTCGCCGGCAAGTGAAAAAATTCATTCTTGCAACCATGGATGCTTTGAGAGAAATTTAATATGAGTGTTTAAAAAATTTGTAGGTTTAATGGAGGTTTTGTAGCTATAAATTGGATGGAATTCATCAGGAAAATATGAAGTGGGTATGAATTGCAATGTATGTTTAAATCTTTTCTGGTAGCACTTTTGGTTCAAGGAAGGAAGAAGCAGTAGTTAAAAAACTTAGCAATTTTTGGTTTTTAAAAACTTGGAATGGGGCAATTTTTTGTCCCAAAGGGATAAAGGGATGGATGGGGTAGAAAAATTCCCGTCACCTGGGAGCTGACAAGTGGTGGAAGGTTTCATTCGATGAGGAGAGAGGGGAAAGGGTTGAAAAATTAAACACATGGAGCCTTCTCAGGGTCACATGAAGAACCAAGGGGGAAAGAGTGGGGTGGGCACATTTTTGTGTCCTAAATATCCCAAAGGGACAAGGACAAATGGGGAAGAAAAATTGCCCTCACCTGGTTGCATGACAAGTGGCAATTGTGATTTCACAACGGGAGGGCTAGAATGAGGTGAAAAGGAGCTTATTAGCACTGGAGGGTTATTTGAGGGTCATATGGAGGATCATGGTCCAAGGGCTTAATGGAGCTGTGGGTGAAATTTTTTGTCCCAAATTTATCCCCAAGGGACATAGGATGGGGACACAAAAGTGTGCCTCAGCCTCATGTTGACATATGTCGACCGTGAAAATGGCTAAGTCCCAAAAGCTTACCTTGCAGAGAGCCTTGAAGAAAAGTTTCTGGAGCTCCAAGAGGAATTTTTTATGAACTTATTATATTAACTTTACTCCAAAAAAACTTTTTAATATAATGGGATGGGTCTAAAGATCCAATTCTTCCTGAAAACCCCTTAAAATAGCCTTTTTTCTTAGGACCCAGTAGGGTGTGTCTGCTGAAAATGAGTTGTGGAAAGAAGCGCTTGGGTCTTGTGAAAAATATGAAAGTACCATCATTTAGAGAATTGAATTATATTTCCAATGATATCTTGTTTGATATAGAATTCATTATGGATATCCTAGAATCAGCTTTCGAAGCTCAGGCACTATTTTGAACTGCAAGCTCCTTCACCTTCAAAAACCCACTTTCACTGAACTTGTTCCTAAACCTTCAAATATTCCAAAATATTCCTAAACCACTTGCAATATGTTATTATCTCCTCAATACCACTTATTGTTGAATTTGGGCCTTCAACTCAATCCCAGAGGATGCACAATCATCCCAGAAAGGATAGAAATATCCTTTCTAGGTCTACTGAAGAACCTACCTTGAGAAGCACTACATCGGAAGAACTTCATGAACTTATTTTCATATTTCAAACATTTGGGAAAGGTTATTACAACACATATGAGTACTTATAGGATTGGGATAGGCATGAAATAGAGGGAAAATACTGATCTAGAGGGGTGCTTAGGAGGGTTTACAAGAAAAAATTTGACACTTGGGTTAATTTTTCATGTTTCAATATTGAATTTTTCCCTTGTAAAAACACATGAAAATAGTTGGATCTAGCTTGGGGAAATGTTCTAGATCAAGTGCAATGAGGACAGAGAAAGTAGGAACCCCAGAATCTCAAGACACCACATGGACCAGTGCCTTATCCATTGGGCTATACAAAGTCACCACAAAGATATACATAATAACTTCCTTTATTAAACACACACACATAACAAAAAGCACACACATGACAAGAAAGGAAAAAACATAACACAAGGGGAAACATGAAACAATAAAAGGAAACACACAACAAAAAAAGGGAAACATCTTAAATCACCCATGTACATGTGGGGGATAACCCAATTTCATCGAAGCATGAAGTTAAACTGAGGGCTTACCTGTAAACGGGTATCACTGAATGTTGTTCTTCCACAAATATGTTGATAGGTTCACTAAAGTATGAACCCTCCTCAGCTTCTTGAGAAATCTAGCATGATTGTAGTGCAATTGATGATCAATTCATTCATTTCATCACCTTTGTTTGCTTTGACACATTATTTTCTGGCTTCTCCTTGATTCTCAAGTTTGTTCCACTTGTTGAATTTCCACCGCTGCCATGAAGACTATTCTTGATTATGCTTCACTTATCATTTTCATACCTAGACATTTGTTCTTCATTGTGCATCTACTTCATGACCACCATCTTCCATGGGTTGATTCTTGGTAGATGTCTTCAGAAAATTTTTACATTATTACCAACCTCTTGATTTTCTTGTTTCTCAATTGGGTCAAGAAATCATCTTTCTCAGACTCCTACTCTTTCTCCATATGTTTCCCTATACATGTGGAATGTGCATTGCATCATCCTCTTGGAAATATAATAAGCTCAAGATTTGGAATGCGACATGGAAACTATCATCTTTTTCACCTTGTCCATTTTGGGCTTCGTCCTCCTTTTTATTGAGGGAATCCTTTTCTTGGGAAAAATGAACACTAAAAGGTTGAAGTCTATTGAGAATGTTTTTCATTTTGAAAAAATCATCTACCTTAGGACCAAGAAACATTCCATTTCTCCATTTTTCATTGAGAATGTTTCCATCCTCATGAAAAGGAAATGAGCATAACATTGGAGCTGAAATGTTTTCATTATCATTTTCCCATTCTTGGTCACCAAGAACTAAGAAATCCATTTGTGAAATTATCATCTCCTCGGGTATGCTCAAGTTTAAGAGGCAGAAACATGTTTCCATTCTTACATTTCTTGTCACCTTCTTCATATGATAAAGAGAATATTTCAATTTCAATCACATAATCATCACATGGAAACTCATATTGAGCATCAAGAACATGATCATAAATTTGAAGTTACCTGTCAAGAATTTTTGAGCATCATTCCTTCTTCTTGATCCATGTTTCTCTTTACTTCAATATTGCTTTGTTGCAAGTCAAGGCTCTCATCACCGTCATTAGCATCCAGTGGAAAAACTTCATTTATAATCTCATCTCATGAGAAGTACACACTTTCAAACTCTGATTTCATCAACTCATCATTATTCTCTTTGACCATCCATGATGCTTGGACATTCCTCCACTCACATGGGAAACTCGAGATCATCCTCAAAGGTCATGAAAAATTTGTCAAGATTTAAAATTTTTACACGGGATATCTATTGTTGAGACATTTGGCCTTTGAACAATATACTTCATCTTCCTAATGGGAAGAAGTTTCTTTTTCTTACCATTGACTGGGATGGTGGCATGCGACCAATCAAGATGCATATCTCCACCAACATCTTGATAGAAACTTCGGCCCAACAACATACCATATGAGGCAGGCATGTTTACTACAAGTATTCTCATTGTGATTTTCTTGTCAGGGAAATCTTCCAATGTTACCTTAACATCTTTAATCTAACCCATAAGAGGAACTTATTTCATTTCTATGGAGAGACAATGGCTAGAGGTGGGTGAAAGGGAGAGGTTGAGGGATTTAGAAAATTTTACAGGCATGACATTGTCTGAGGAACTAGAGTCAATGATGCAATTATTTAGTCTTATACTCATTGACTAAAAAGGCTATGTAGAAAGGTTCTATTTTTCTAGATGTGGAGAGTGTAAAGGTAATACATTTTAGAGATGGTGTGGTTTGAGATGCATGAGGTGGTTCTTTGGTGGTGGTATATTTAGGACATGAAACAGAGCTAATTCCTTTGATATGCTGAACAAGTTTCTCAAGTTGTTTGGGATGAGTTCTCAAGTATTCAAATCAAAATTTGAACTTTTGATCTTTTGACATAGTCAATGATATCAAAAGATGAAGAGGTGGTAGGAACATCATGGGTTATGGTAGCTTTGACATGGATGTTCTTAGGATTTGTGAAAATTGATTTTTTAAGAGAAGTTAAAGGAGACTTACTTGAAGGGCGAGTACGACTCTTGGTTCGAGTGGTCTCGTGCTTCTTCTCAACTGACCTTGTTGAAGCGGAATTTGATGATCCTCCTTTCATTTTTATTTTTCGTAGATTCATCATTTGAGGATTCAATTGCTTATCTTGGGCAGAAAAATAAGAACCTTCTTTATCTTTTTTTGATCGAGTAAACACTACATATGAGTAACTATCTATGGGTTATTCATCATCATTAGTGTGCATTCACAAAAAATGATATGAGCACATTATCCTTCTCCTACATCTTTAACTTATGATTCAAAAATTGCTTCTTCTCTATCTTCATTGATCTTGCATATTGCATTGACCAATAGAGCCTCCAAGGAAAGCTTTCAGGATTCTCCTACAACCTAGTTCTTTTTTTGGCTTGGATGAGGTGTCTGTTGAGTGAATTCCCTTTTCATCATTTTCAATTCATTTTCCAACTTCCACAACATTGGATCGGTTCTCTCATCTTTCAAACTTTGGGTTTTATCTTTCATCAAAGGATTCTTAATCTTACTTGACAAGATGAGGTCATCTTCCACATCAACCGTAATTTCTTGAGCGTTATCCAAATATCTTGGTTGAACTCTCCATAGAAAGAAACTTACTTCAAGTAATTGAGCATTCATAAAGAACATCTTCATATTATCTATAGTGGGAAGATCAACAGTGGGAATCTTGTTTATTACTTTGTTGAATTTTGTCACAAAGTTTCTCATGGAATTTTTGGTTCTTTCTTTGTATGAATAAGCTGAGTGAGGAGGGAATGAGAATCTTTAGTGGTCTTGAATCTTTCTTCAAAATTATTTTTATTAAATAATATTCTTATAATTTATGATAAATCATGGTGTAAAGATAAGAATTTTTTATAATATATAGAGAGAGATGAGTACATTGAATTCACAATATGAGCATTTATGTTAGAAAGGATACATGGTAAGAATTTTCATTTCACAAGGACATGTTACCAAATTTTAATGTCAACATTTTCTCCCCTTTGATTTTGTAATTGAAAATTACATGCTTAAATCCAAAACATACTTGAGTGTGTACACACACTTTTCCTTTGTTCAAAGGGATTTTTTGATGTGTCGGTGTTGGCACACTCCATGAAAAAACTTGAGACATATAGTGTAGTCAATATATATGATATAAACTAAAATTTAACTCTAATTATAGATAATTCTTTTAACTTTGAACATTGCAAAAATTACACAAAGGAAATGTAAAACATGGAAGTAATAGACCTATTTATATTAGGAAGGGGGAGATCTTGTTGTTTCTTAACCTTGGAGGTTTGTAATTTCCTTATGGACATGTCAAAGGATTGGGGGTGATTAGTCCCCAATGTTTTTCCATAGTGAGATAGTAGAGAAGAATAATTATTTAGATTATAAAGAACCCATTTGTTTCGATATCTTCCCCACTTGATAATTTTTTCAAATGAGGAAAGAGTATTCTACGAAGCTCACATTTTTAATTTAACTATACATATTTTATATTCTTGTGAGAGGAGAGGAAAGATTAATATATGAATATTTTATTTGCTTCAATGATTTCCACTAAACCCACGTACCACATAGCTACAAATGGATCTAGGCCCAATTTTTTTGAACTTAAAAAATATATAGCTTGGAAGGAAAGGACATTTTTATGACCTCATAAGGTGCTACTATGAATTAATTGATTATTTATACTTTTGAAACATTAAAGGGGAGACGGATTCCCATTCCCCATAAACTAGTTTGGAAAATGAATCTAGATAATATTGTAAAGAAGGAATGAAACACTCATGCCCCCTGTAAAATACTCTTAACTATGTTATTTGTATTTGTACTTATGTAGAAATCCTATAAACAACTTATAGAATCTATAGAAATTGAAACCTTGAGTAAATATCCTCTCTATGTAGGAATGTAAGAAATGGGCAAGACCATACCACAATCATGATTATAATGTCCAATTTGACCTTGTTTAAATTCTTCCACATTTCAATATTTTTGAAATTTTTGTGAGGATTTGATCCCTATAAATATTTAATTATTTATCCTATGATTTGTTTGTAACTATATAAATATCCTAATGAATTCCCCTCTTTTGAGGTGCATGTGATAAAATATTTGAGCACAAAACTCAAAAAAAAGATGTGTGCCCATGTACCATATGTTTAATAATATATGTAGGATCACATAGAAGGTTGGAATGGTGGCCACCATTGAGAATCTATACCTATTATAAATGGGTTACATATGGTGGAACCATGACATGGAAGAAACATGCAACATGTAAAAAACAACACGTAAGAATACTTGTGTAAAAGAAATAGTAATCAACAAAAGAGATAGTAACACATTTCAAACCTCCATAGTAAAATAAGTATAGTAATACTAGCATAGTAACACATGCCATAAGAAACCATAACAAAAATAGTAGTGTATTCATCATAGTAGAAACCATTGTGTCATAAGATAGCAATAGTAGAGAAATAAAAACAACAATGTATAATCAAGTAAGAAATAACATGTAGAAGCATAGTCATATGTAGGCATGGAGCCATAAACATGGGACACCCATGGTGTCACAAGACAATCGCAGTAAAAGGCACAATGTGCCACAATTAATAGAAAATTGCATACACAAAATAGACATGAGCCAAAAACATAGGACATCCCACAGGTGTCACAAGAAAAGAAAGGTCCTTAATTCATATAAAGAAAATATTCATAACATGGTAATCAAATAATAAAATCAAGTAAATCCATATAGTAATTAATCAAGGAATGAATTTGCATAAACTATTAAAAATAATATCATAGAAATCAAGTGTAGAAAATAGTAATAGTAACAACAAAGATAGCAAAATAAGTTAACACTACACAAAACATATGTATTAGTCATGTTGATATAATAGGTAGTAACAAACATTATGTATGTAATAAAGCATGATGAGGAAGGTGTAAAGTAACATATAATGAAAAAAAATCACTTGTATAGTGTGGAGGGATTTCCCCAATAGAGTAGTGTAAGGAACCAAGAGGGATCCTATCATCATGTAAAAAAAATTGGATGTCTTGCATCAAGCTCAAGATACCACGTCAATGGATGTGTGTAAAGAATAAATATGTTATCTATCAAATCAAAGTGACCAAACTCATGTATAAAGTAACAATTTTTCTAATAAGACTAGAATAAATCTTGATTTTGTATGTTTTTCTCATATTTGAATGTTTTTTTGTATTATGTGATTATTTTAATGTTTTTGAAGTGTTTTGAGAATAACTATGTACAAGAGAGGATGTAGCACAATATCTTCCTAATTAGGGCTTCATGGAGCATCATATTACACATAGTAGGCAGAGGGGATGCAAGCCCCATAAGCATCAGTAGAGATGAAGTATATTCATGAATGATCCATGTAGAATCCATAGTATGTGCCATAGTAAATCAAGGGTATGATGCCTTACAAGAGGTAATAAGGGTAGAAAATGATTAGATTAAAGAAATGGGGAAGTGTGTCTAGAAATGAATAGAATGTTCCCTAGGTGACCAAAGAGGAGACCTGTGATGGAATTATAGTCATATGAGAAGCATGAGAGATAGAAAAATTGTATATTGAATATAACTTGGGATAACAATTTATGTGTCAGGCCCATCTATGATAATTGATGAGATATGAATGAAATTTTCCTAATTATAACTACTTGATTGTTGTGAGTGAACTTAACACACTAATGTTGTATGGAAGATAAAACGAAGTAGGTTTAGATGTAGTAGAAACCTAGTCTCATATATCACATGATGTAATAGTAGAGGCCACTAAGTACATGGGATAAAAGGTAGTATGAAAAACTGTGAGAGGTAAGACAACATACCCAATAGGTGTATGAGGATCAATGGCATGATCCTTCTCAGTGTACCCAAGAGAGTGCAGTAACATAAATTTTACATATTATAGGTAGTATTGATATCAACCAAAAGGTTGTGTATAATACATTAATCAATCAAAGAGGGAATGTAGAGTATGTTAGAAATAAAATTATACACCATATCAATGTCATCAAAAGCAGTAACTAGTGAATAAGACATCATGCTGATAGTACCAATAATAGAATCTAATAGGTGATCATAAGAAAGGGGGAGGTGGTACAGTATGATAGGAGTGGTGGTCCTCCAAAGTATTTTTATTGGTAGTCTCATGTTTCAAAAGTGGATCGTTAAAGATTTTGAGTTTTTAAATATCATTAGTAGGTTTTGGTTTTGTGGGAAAATCCCATTCAATAGCACTTACATCTATAATATATTTTATAATGTATCATATCTTGAAATAATTATTAGTAGAGTGACCAATTTATTATCCATAATTACAATGTACATCAACGTCAAATTTCTTACCATGAGGTGTACTTGTATCAACCTCGGGTGATGGAGGAGAGACAAAATATTACACTCAAGTAATTGGTTGAGAAATCTTTTTGGTGTGTGAATTAGATGAGTATAAAGTATTCAATATTATTATAATTTTATATTTATATGTTTAGATACAGCATCGATAGTGGCTTTAGATTTATATGCTTCCTCATTACATTTGGTCTTACACTTTGTCTTGGCACAAAATTTTTGATTTGAAGTGTTATAATAATTAACAACATACACGAGTTCATTCATTTGGAGGAGCTTAGCCTTACATTATTGTAGAGTATGACAGAGATGGTCAAATGAGTGAAAATTTTCAAGTATAACCACCTCTTGTAATAGACTAAGAATTATTAGTGTAAAATATATTTTAGTTCAATATCATCCAAAATATTTTTCATCTTAGTAGGCATAGTCTTGTATCATAGGACGTAATCACTACTTTTCTCAATAGAAACTTATCATACTTTAGACATTTGAGCATATGAATTTTTTTTCCTAATATTGATAGAGACTTATGTAAGGAATAGATTAGATAAAATAATTAAATTATGTAATAAACCTATCTTTTTTTTGGATAAGGTAGAAAAAAATGTTTTTTGGGGGGACCAAAAAAGCATGTACATAGAGAGAAGTCAGTTTTAACATAAAACCAAAAAAAAGCCAGGGGGAAAAGTAAAAAAGGATTAACAAAAAACCACCACAGAACAAACCCAAACTTCACCAAGTCTAAATATTAACCATTACATTATTTTATAAAAAACTACAAAAGGACATAAACCAAAAGAACTAAACTATAGGGCATAAGAACAAGAACAACAAAAGGACAATAAAAGTCCTACCATTAGTTCTCCTTATCCTTATTGTGGGCTCTAGCACTCGGACCATTATCCTTCATGTCAACCACTTTGATGATCACACATTTAGGTCTTTTCTCCTCATTTTCCACATGTTGGGTTTCCACAATCTCATAGTCTTTTAGTATATTTTCCTCCTTATCCTCAGTCTGGGTCTCCATGGTCTCAGTGTCAGTATTACCATCAGTCTCAGAATCCAAAGTATGTTCACTATCATAAATACTAAGGACCAGCCTCATATTAGGTTTGTTATTTCCCACTTTGGCCACTTGGTCCTCAAGGATAGAAACCATCTTCTCTTGCATGAAAAAATTATCTTGAATTCCCCCAATTATTTTGTTTTGAAGGTCAATTTTATGGTGTAACTCCTCCAGTTACTGAATCAAATTCTTATTGACTGTAAGCATGGTATCATTAGTCAACTCAATATGCATTAACCTAGCCTCCCAGTCCACAAGTTATTTATCCTTGCTACTAGAGCTCTCACCCACATTCTGAACACCATGTTTTAGATTGTAAATAATGTCAGTTATCCCTTCAGGGGTTTCTTTCCTTTTTATTTTCTTCATATGTTTAAAAGCAGACACCAAGGTTTCATGGTCAGACTCAGTATCACTAGCAATCAACAGCTGAGCTAGAACAATGGGTTTTGTCTTTTTCACTAATAGGAGAATCAAACCTTGATGTAAGGGAACATCAACCTTACTATTTTTTAAGTCGAAAATGGTGGCTAACAGGGATCTATAAAGAAAGAAATATAGACTCATAGCTTGGTTCCTTCAGAAGAAATTTAGGATGGAGAGGTGAAAAGAGAAAATATTCCTAAATTTTCCCTCTAGAGTCAAATATTTCATGACAACAAGACAGACATCATCCCATCATTTAGGGAGATAGGTACAAGTGATGCAATCATCATAAGAAACAATATGTTCACCAAGCTTTAAAAAAGTGGCTATCTCATGTTTTTTCCTAGTTTTGTCTTTATAAATTTTGAGACCATCCATAATAAGCCCTATTATTTCATATATGGATTCTTCAGTAACCCTAATTTCAACCCCCCTGAAATTGAATCCCCCCTCGATCCAAGTATTGAAAAAATCAACAGAGAGCGTGGGGTCGTTGTTAGGATAAATTAATTATGCATTATATGATTTATTATTTAATTTATTTTATTAATTAAATAATCATATTATATGGTTATATTATAAACCATAATATAATTGTAAGTTGTTATATGGTTCTAAACCATATGTCTTTTTGTTTCACAGGGATAATTGTTACAGTTATTATAACAATTTACATGCTTCCCGGATGTATTATTGGAAGTAGTTGTGAGTATGGTTTTACATGTGCAACATATTTGTTTGTCTACACATTGCTGTCCAATATGTATAAATATTACTGCACTCCATTGTAATAGTTAATCAATTTCACATTAATAAAATATATAGGCTTCCATCCCTGTTTGTGAAATTACATTTGGTTTCAGAGCAGGTTGAAGGATATTGGAGGATTGTAGCAGAGTTTGGGGAGCATTGGAGAAGCTTGTGTAAGAAAAAGAGAGCCAGAGTTGCCTCTGCAACTTCCCAGCCCCATCCCTTGCAATACCGCCATCAAATTCCTCAAAACCACCTTTATTCATTGCAATTAAGGTTGAGGAGGATAAAATTCACCAAGGAAGAGATTACAAGCTCAAAGGAAGGAAGAAAAATGATCTAAGGCGCCATACACAGTCAAAACCACCTTCATTCTTGCCAAAACCACCTGTCATTTTTTCTCTTTGCTAGAATTTTTTCTCAAAACCACCTTTCCAAAGCCATGGTTTTATGAAGAGGTATGGTTTTACAGTTTGGAAGTGTTTAATTATAAATTTGTCTTTACATATACTTGGTTAGCTTAGCCACCCAAGTGGCTAGCATAACTTTTGTAAGACACTTCCCATCAAGAGAGGTCAAGGAGTAAAATCCCCCTCCCTCACCCACTACCAAATTTGGTGGAAAATTTAGTGGAACCACTAACTTTAGCGGAAAATTCAAATTTAGTTATAACTAACTAAATTTAGTGAGAAAAACCCTATTTTAGGGTTAAAAAAATTCTCCACTCTGCATATTTTTGCATTTGGAGCACTTTTTACCAAATGAGGGCTATCTAAAAACTTCATTTTGAGCTAGTTTTTTACAGTTGTTTGCTCAACAAACAGTATTGGGCTCCGAAGGCCACCAGGGCCCCGAAAAACAAATTTTTTACCTGCCATTCAATTTTTCCAAATTTTTGAATGTAATTGCATGCTTTAACATATTGTACTAATTTACAGGTTTCCATAATCAACTACAAACTTTGTAACTACTTATAAACTCACAAATTTGTAATCAAAAATAGTATAAAATTGGTTCTGTAACACTCACAAGATCCTAGATCTCATTCGCAGCGTTTGGTATATACGGTGCCTATGGGAAGTGCTTATGGGTAAAGCCATCGCGACTACTACTGCACTTAATGCCTAATATAGCTGCAACAACGTCATCTGGGCATCAACCCTATAAATCAACGGGGAGTAATAAGGTCACAGTGCACACACTATGAGCCATCCCATCTGTCTGTGAACGATTGCATGACATAAATCTGAACTGAGAAATTATTCGAGTATATAGCGAAGTTACGCGCACGTATGTGGATATTTCTTTGAGCCGGTGTCAATAATCACATAGACCCCATCAGTACTATCTTGGTACCACATATTGAATTCTTTCACGTATGTTAATGCCTCTTTCACGTACCGCCAAGTATATAGAAAGGGTGAGCTTCTTCCACGTACTGATGGGTATATCGGAAGGGCACGTGTATAGAAAGGTTCGGTATATCAGACTAATGGTATATAGATTGGGAGACATAATACTTGGAGTGATAAGAGCTAAACCTTGTCAATGATCTCTGTAAAATGGGCACCAATGCCCCCAAATTTTTCTTCCAAATTCATAAACTTCTTAGAGGAAGCAACTATGTTGCATGGAAGACAAAAATCAAAGACACAACTTGAGTTTGAAGAGATCTGGTCTGTTGTGAATGGTACTCTGACCAGATCAGCCACTGATACAACAAACAACAACGGTAGTTTGATAAAGCATATTAGAAGGCCAAACTCGTCATCTTGTTTAGAGTGTCCAATGATGTGCAACCCCACATTCGAGATGCAAAAACAAAAAAAGAAGCATGGGATAAGTTGAGTACAGTATATGAGGCCAAGAACAAGAATATTATACTGAATTTGCAGAGTCAGTTACACACACTGAAGTTCAAGCAGAATGAGAAAATATGAAGCTTTCTTAAGAAGAGTTACAGAATTAAGGGCTTCACTTCTAGCCCTAAAGAGAACCAGTCAAAGATGATGCTCTCGTTCCCATTGTTCTGAGAGCACTCCCTCTTCATACCACATTTTTGTAACAACACTAAACTTGACAGATACGACAGTTAGTTTTGACAAAATTGGTAAACTACTGCAACAAGAGGAAGCAATGCACAATAAGGATGATGAAGAGGAGTAGGCACTTTCTTCACATCAAAAATGGAAAGGAAAAGGTAAAGGAAAACATAATTCCTACCAAAATCCCAAAATCAAAATCAGTATCAAGGGGACAATCAACAAAAGAAGCAATGTCCTATCTGTAAAAGAGGACATGACTTAAAATATTGTTGGTACAATACTTATAAGAAAGGTTCATCAAGAAACTCTATACCTCAACATCAACAATCTCACAAGGAACATTCTAACTACAATAAAGGGTAGAAAAAGGGGAACTGGAAAAGAAGACCCCATCAGCAAGGAAATATTGCTGAACAACAAGAACAGTCAGACAATGAAGACTTCTTGTTCACTGCTCAATCAAGTGAACCATCCACGTCATCTAGTGATGTCTGGTATGTTGATTCGGGAGCCACTCAACACATGACTAGCCATAGAGACTGGTTTATTTCAATGAGGGACACACCTTCAAAAAATCATGTTTTGTTGGGAGATGATTCTTCATATACAGTTCAGGGGATTGGGAACATTTCTCTACCTCTTGGTTCACGCAAATGCAGACTATCAGATGTCCTATATGTCCCTAGGTTGACAAAGAATCTTCTTTCAGTTAGTCAACTCCTAGATCACAATTTGAAAATTGACTTTGATAGTCATTCCAATAATAAAATGTGTTTGACTCAAGACAAATCAAGAGGCTCAAAAATAGTTACAAAATCCTCCAATGTGGGATGCATGTTCCAACTTGATTTTATTCACAAAGACGATCAAGACCATGTGGCTAAGAACTCTACCTCAACACAGTTGTGGCATCGAGAGACTTGGTCATGTAAGCTTCAAGTATCTCGAAACACTTCACCGATACAATATGGTACATGGGCTACCATATCTTCAGAAGGATATAGACAAGTGTCCTCACTGCCTAGCAGGCAAACAACACAGAGCTTCATTCCAGAAGAGTACATTTTGAGCTCATGGTAAACTTGACCTGGTTCATACCAATCTTTAAGGTCCACTGCAACCAAGTCATACTAGGTTCCAGTACTTCATCCTTTGTGTTTACGACTATTCAAGAAAAATGTGGATTTTTTATCTTTGCAAGAAAAGTGAATCTTTTGAAACCTTCAAGAAGTTCAAAGTAGCAATTGAGAAAGAAACTGGTCGTCACATCAGAACTCTCTGCTTAGATCGAGGGGGGGAATTCACCAGTGATGAGTTCATAGACTACCTACAAACTCAAGGGATTCATTGACAAATTCCTCCTCCACACACACCACAGCAAAATGGTGTTGTTGAGAGAAGAAATCCTACTATCATGGAAATTGTGTGATGCATGATCGATGATTCTGAACTTGCAAAGACATTTTGGGTAGAAGTAGAAAAGACAGCAGTGTATTTGTTGAACAAAGTGCCCACAACTGCTCTTGATGGAATTACACCACAAGAAGCATGGTCAAAAAGGAAACCATCCATTACACACCTCAGAGTATTTGGGTGCAAAGCAAGCATGCACATACCCAAACAAAACAGAAAGAAATTGGACATGAAGTCACAAAAACTCATCTTCATTGGGTACAGTGAAGAAACTCTTGGCTATAGATTAATGGATCCTAAGACCAGAAAAGTCTAGACCAGCAGAGATGTTGAGTTTTTCAAGAAGGAAGCAAAGACTCCTCCTCCAGACTCGCAAGATGTAGATTTTTCACCTATTGTAAAAAATGAAGCTGATGTTCCCTCAAAAGATGAAAGTGATGATGGGGATGATGATGATCAGATAGAACCAAAACCCATGGGAACTGTTCAGTGTATGCCTAAATGGTGTACAAGTACACTATGAGATGCAAGATTGGATGCTCCACCAGATACATCCACCTCGGGACCATGGACTCACAGTAAAGCAATAGAAGAATTTAATTTTGCTTTGATGAGTAGAGTTATTGAATCAGATGAGCCCTCTACAATCTAGGAATCCCTACAGTCAAAAGCTTGGAAAGATGCCATGGATTCTGAATATCAATCAGTGATGAAGAATAAAACTTGGCAGCTTGTCGATCTTCCACCAGGGAAGAAACCCATTGGATGTAGATGGATATTCAAAACTAAGTACAAATCAGATGGGATAGTGGACAAGTATAAAGAAAGACTTGTAGTAAAGGGGTACGCACAAAAAGAAGGCATTGACTATGAGGAGACATTTGCTCCCACAACTAAGATCAAAATGATTGGGATGATCTTTGCTCTAGCTGCTCAGTTTGGATGGAAAGTTCACCAAATGGATGTAAAAAGTGCCTTCCTAAATGGATATTTACAAGAAGAAGTCTACATGACTCAACCTGAGGGATATGTTATACCTGGTTAAGAATCAAAGGTATGCAGACTTAGGAAATCTTTGTATGGTCTAAAACAAGCACCCCGAGCATGGTACATCAAGATTGATGAGCATCTCGTACAACATGGATTTGTTATAAATCCATACGATCCCAATCTCTACCTCAAAAAGCAAGGGGGTAGATGGTGATTTTTGTTGTCTATGTCGATGATCTAGTCATCACTAGTGGTTTAGTGATTATGATTGATACAACAAAGAAAGATCTTAATTGATCATTCGACATGACCGATCTCAGGCTGATGCACTATTGTCTTGGATTAGAAGTGTGGCAGAAAGAGAATCATATTTTTGTTTCTCAGATGAAATATACTAAGACTACGCTCGAGAAGTTTAGGATGATGGATTGCACACCAATTACTACACCCATGGAGAACAAATTGCAGTTATCTCATTCAGATCCATCTCCTGAGGTAAGTGCCACTCTCTATCGAAAGTTGATTGGGAGTCTCATTTACCTGACCTACACTAGGCCAAATATTAGCTTTGTAGTAAGCTATCTATCCAGGTTAATGCAGGAACCTAAAGTTTTTCATTGGAAAAAAGCAAGGTGCATATTGAGATATCTCAAAGGATTAGTGGATCTTAGTCTAGAATACAAGAAGAATGACAACTTCTTCTTATCTAGATATTCGGATTTAGATCATGCAGGAAACATTGATGACAGAAAATCCACTTTAGGATTTGTTTTCTTTATGGGATCTGGACCAATATCATGGGGAAGTAAGAAACAACACTTTGTTTCTCATTCTTCCACAGAAGCCGAGTATCATTTTGTAAGAGAAGCTGTCTGTGAAGTGATTTGGCTACATCACATACTAGAAGGACTTGGAATACCACAGGACAAACCGACCACCATGTATGTTGACAATGAAGGTGTTCTCAAACTTGTTCCCAATCTAGTTTTTCACGAGAGAAAAAAGCACATTGAGGTACAAGTTCATTTCATATGTGAACATGTGTTGAAGTACAACATCTATCTTCAATATTGTCCAACAGCTGAACAACGAGCAAATATCTTCACAAAATCACTTGCACGTGACAAGTTCGAGTTGTTTAGAGAGTTCCTCTCCTCATCCCTTGAGACAATGCACAATTAAGGGGGGGGAATGTTAGGATAAATTAATTATGCATTATATGATTTATTATTTAATTTAATTTATTAATTAAATAATCATATTATATGGTTATATTATAAACCATAATATAATTGTAAGTTTTTATATGGTTTTAAACCATATTTGTCTTTTTTTTTCACAGGGATAATTGTTACAATTATTATAACAATTTATATGCTTCTCGGATGTATTATTGAAAGTAATTGTGAGTATGGTTTTACCTGTGCAACATATTTGTTTGTCTACACATTGCTGTCCAATATGTATAAATATTACAGCACTCCATTGTAATGGTTAATAAATTTCACATTAATAAAATATACAGGCTTCCATCCCTATTTTTGAAATTACAGTCGTTACCTTTTAATCATCGAATATACTTGGAGAATCCACCTCTACGCAGAAACTTCCAAAGAATATTGTCATTTTTCAGGTGATAGAAGTAAGTAGGCTCAGTTATAACTCTATTTCCACCCATTGTTTTCCAAAAACACCTTCTCTCTTCAAGCTTAAACAAAATGGAGTCACCAAAAACAAAAAAATTGAATAAATGCCAAAGAAAATGAATCATATCCTTTCCCAAAAAAAGAGGATATTTTTGAACTTCCAAGCGTGTGAGCCTTGGTTACCATCATTTAACTGCCTTTGAGGATGTGTCATCATTTATCAATTTTATAATGTTATTCCAAGGAATATCTTTCCCTGACCACGTCATTAGGTCTAACATGTCATTGTCATGATTAGCAAGCATGTTTGTATGTTTATTACCTACTCTAAAGGTATCCTAGATGTCCACCTTTTCAAATGATTCCAACATCATACAAACTTCCTTGATGATTTTGATAAGTTTTCACCCACACTTATTCTGATCTTTTAGTGCATTAATGACATAAAAGGAATCACCTTCTATAATGATGGATTTTATGTTTAGTTCTATGCACATCATGATACCCCATAACATGGATTTGGCCTCTGCGTATTTTTTGGTATGATTTCCAATAGGTCTCACATAATCTCAAAGACATCTACCTAGGTGATCATGAACCAGGCCTCCCACCGACAAAACACTCCTTTTTGGTTGATTCATCAAAATTGAGTTTGAAGCATCCATCGGGGGGGTCTCAATCATATAACTCTATGGATGAAATTATCCTTCAAAGGACGTATAGGGGAAATGTTCATGCCACTGATAATACTTCTTTCTCAAGTAGGACATACCTTGGATGGTTTGAGATTTAAAATTTGGGAATTTTCTATGATATCCTAACTCACCTTTTCAATAACCTTATCCAAGCTAGACACTTTATTCCTAAATATCTAATTATTTTGTTCGATCCATAGTCCCCACAAATTATGTTGCAGATAAAGCTTCCAAATTTCTCTAATCATATCATGTTCGAAATTGAAACTCCATTTGTCTGGGAGAAGGGCCACATCCCCAGGGAGGACCATGTGTATCCTGAAAAACATGAGGACTACAGAGAAGACTTCAAAGGAGAAGGATCATTCCAAGAATATATGTTGCATTGAATCTTCATTTCATTTACAAAGATCACATCTATTAGTGATGATCAACCCTCTTTTCCTTAATTTATCCACAGTTAAAATATTTATTTTAACAACTTCCCATAAAAAATATTGATTTTAGGATTAAGATTTTTATTCCAACCCTTCCTCCAGTAGATATTGGGCTCTATATGCTCAAATTTTAGCAAGTAACTAGACTTGACCTCATATTCCACAGTGTCCATGGTTCTCTAAATCAAATTATTCTGAGATTTGTTTTGGGGTATGTGATATTCCTTCAGGAGATAATTATGTTCTTGAAAGGGCTTTAGATTTCCCAGATAGTGTGGAGGTAGTTGAAGTTGGATCCATTTCCTCTCTTCATTCTAATAACTAAAAACCAACTCCCCCATTTCCTAATTAAAGAGATGTCAAAGATCACTCCATGGTTCTTCGGTCTTGAGGGTTTTATCCTTAATCCATGGTTCCTCCCAAAATTTTATCTTTGTACCATCCCCAAGGTTCCATTTTCTCCCTTTAACTGAAAAATTTCTAGTCTAGCAAATATTTTTCCAAAAGATTGATCCTCTAGGGAGATCCACATCCAAAAAAAGATCCAAAGTTCTACCAAAGTTCTGCAAATGTTTTTCTTTCAAAATATTGATCCAGGTTCCCTCTTCTTTGGGTAATCTCCAACCCACCTTAGCTATAAGAGCGTGATTTATGAATTTAATATTCTTCAATCCAAAATCCCTTTGTCCTTGGGTTGTGTAACCTTATCCCAAGAAATTAAAGGGATTCTATTCTTTTCCTTTGATCCATTCCATAAAAACCTTTTTTGTATTCCTTCAATACCCTTCCTAACTCTTACAGGTAGAGTAAATATAGACATAATGAAGACTGTAATACCCTGTAAGTAGCTTTGAAGGGGTTGATATTTTCCAGCCTGTGACAGCAATGAACCTTTCTAAGAGACTATTTTTTTATGAAACCTCTCTATTAATTTATTCCACCATCCTTCTTCCATCTTTTTCCACAGAGAGGCATACCAAGATAAGTATCCAAAAGGGCTTTAATACTATAATCCAAAATATTAGCCAACTTGTTATTCTCCTCTTCCTTCAAATTTATGAAGAAATAGAATATATTTCTGAATTTGATCATCTTCCCTATTACTTCTTCATATTGTTTAGTTATGTTTTTAAAGACTCGAGCCTCCTAGACAACAACTTCTCTTAAGAGAATTGTGTCATCCACAATCTATTGCAAGAATTGATTATCAACTCCATGTGCCACTTTAATACCCTCCATGTTACCTTTAATTTGGGCCCTAGAGCATAACCTGCTCAAGGTTTTAACAATAAGAAAATAAAAAAAGGGTGACAAGGGATCTCCTTTCCTCAAACCCCTTTCTGAGATGAAGAAACCATTTGGATTTTCATTAATAATAACATAAAATATTGGGTATTTAATGCAAGCTTGGATCATTTTGAAGAAGTGAGGGTGATATCCTTGTCGATAAAGAAGGGAGAACAAGAAATCCCAAGAAACCTTATCATAGGCCTTTTGCATGTCCGACTTAAAAAGCATAGCCTCCCTACTAAAAAGTTCAATAGAGTGGATCATCTCATGGATGGTGATTATACTGTCTAGAATGTTCCTACTAGGCACAAAGGCTCCTTTATTAGGAGAAACAAGGTTACTAAGAGTCTCCCTTAGCCTAAAAACCAAGATTTTAGAGATAAGCTTATACATAGTGTTGTTGTAGATCACAACCACTGAGAGGGGGGTGAATCATTATAGATTAAAACTTTTACACTCTTGATTCAATTTTATATTCTTCACCAATATATATGTATGAGCAACAGACAATCAATCAAGTATACATCAAACACAAAAAACACTAAATACAAATATTTACCGTGGGAAACCCTTTTGGGAGAAAAAACCACCAAAACTATTACTTATATTACATAAAACAATGACTCATAAGAATATAACACATCTTACAAGATTTTTTTAGTGAGACACCAATCCCATAAGGAGAACTAACCCCTACACCTATGTTGATAGTACACACAACAAATGACTCGAGTGAATATTACACATCACAATATATTTCTTTCTGCAAGTACCCACCTACAAGGAAGCTACAACTCCCTGAATGTTCTAAGATACAACTTAGACTTCTTTACATATACATTTTGACCATGTAGTTACAATAATTTCTTATAGAATGGATTAATGATCACTTTCTTGGCTTGATCTATGTTCTTCCTCAATCACTCTCTTTTTCTCATTCAAACTGCCACCTTTATGCTCTACTTATCTAGTCATGTTCTTCATTATTTTATCAATCTCACCCTTTCTCTTTGCTTCACCACTATAGCTCTTATTATCTTGATTACATTGTATTTTCTTCTCTCTAACTTTTTCACTCTCTTGACTCTAGTGCCTTAGTTTTTCTCTCATGAGAAACTACTTAAAGTTAACTTCATTTTTTTCTTTTATTGCACAAATGACTCAAAAGATTTCTTCAAAATTTGCATCATGTAATCTTCCTGATCTGTCGCCTGTGACTTTGGATCATTAAAATTTTTAGATGAGTCGAGATTTTATTCTTTCCTTGTTCGGATTATTTCCTCCTTCCACCCATCTGACAAATCAATTTATTGTTTGATTTCCAAAATTAAAAAACTTTCATTGTTTAGAATTTACATCATGAAATTAAAATGGCGAGCCATCTTCTTTGTATTATTTTAATTCACCTTGAAATTGGGAATCTCCATCAATATTATACCCAAATTGCCTCGTGGTCAACTTGCATTAAATACTAGTAGCTAGAACAGATAATTTCATTGGTCTGTGTAAAGTTCCAGTTATACTCATTGTTGTAATTCTTTGTCAACTAGATCTCCTTAGAAATCTGAATGCAAGTGTTCACTCTTTCAATTTGAACTCTAACTAATTATCCTTGATCCACTCCAATTCACTTTGTTTTTTCAATGACTTCCTTTGGCATCTTTGATATTTTCTTTCATATCGTGTCTTCTCCTTTTGTCCTTCGGCTATTCCCTTCTTTATGTGGATTTTTAGTTATCCACGACATATGTATGCATTGTGTGGTTTTTTCAATTTCTCACAAATTCCTTCTTTTTTTCTACCTTCCGTTGATTTTCTCATTTTATAGTTTTTAGTGGTTTTCCTTTTGTTTGCTGCAATCTTCTATACTAAGCAGTTTTTCTATTTATCTACGGTTTTATATCTTTTCCCTTTATATGTGGCAGTCTCTAACCCTTCATATCCATGGCATTACCTTATGAATTTCTTCATTCTTTAGAACTCACCTACCTTTGGCAACTTCTTCTAGAGATTTCTTTTAGTCTGTGGTTCCTTCCTTGAGCTTCTTTACTCCACAGCTCTCTATATAATTGGCAGTTTTCACCTTATATCCACAGTTTTCTCAAATTTTGTCTATTTCATTTAGGACTTATCCTTGATCATCTAAAATCCTTTATGAGCTGACACTACCAATCAACCTTCATCTGCTTCACATGTTCACTTTACCAATTGACTCTTCTTTTCATCAATGTAACTTGATATTAACTCATCAATCTTGACATTAATGAAAACACATATTAAAATGAGAAATATTCAACAATCTCCCCTTTTTCATTGATGGAAACACTCTAGCTTATAGAAATATGTATAACCTTATAACCTTTTATTGAAAAAATGATTACATACCTAAATTCACCTTTCTCCTATTATTTATATATCCACAGACAGGTTTTTGGTTTCTTTATCTCTCCCCCTTTGACAACAATCACAAAGGGCCATCTACGCCACACATAACTGAATATACTTGTAAGTTGGATTCTTCATGTGCTTACCTCAAGAGTCTCCCCTAGGCTTATCCTTCTTATCCTGCATGGAGACACAATCTGGTGTTTCCACAGCAATGCTCCCCCTAAGTTGATGCATGCTTTGATAAATTTGAGCTAATATATTAGCTCCTTATTACTTTGGCATTGTTTATAGGAGATGATACTTCCTAAGAATGCTCACTTGTGATTCTTGTACATATGCTTAATTATAGGCAGGTTCAGGAATGACCCCTAACTCATTCCTTAAGTGCTCAAATGTCACTTTTGGTATCAACTTGGTAATTATATTTTCAATTTATTCTTTAGTGCTCACATATTCTAGATTGATCTTCCTTTCATTCACTTTTTCCCTCAAGAAATGATACCTTATTGGTATATGCTTCATTTTTGAGTGGAACATTGGGTTCTTGGAGAGACTAATTACACTTGTACTATCAAAAAATAAAGGAATTGGATGTTAAGATTTTACCTTATAATCATCCAATGTCTGCTTCATCCATAGAACTTTTGTGGAACACATCGCAGCAGCTATATACTCTTCTTCACATGTTGAGAGAGCCACTGAATATTTTTTCTTTCTTAGCCAAAATACAAGGTAGTTTCCAATAAAGAATGCTCCTCTGCTTGTGCTCTTTCTATCATCAACACTTCCTTCCCAGTCTATATTTGTATATGTGTTTATGTTGAAGTCATTTCTTTTGGAGTACCATAATCCATATTCAATTATTCTCATGAGATATCTCATAATTCTCTTGATTGCTTTGAGGTGTGTTTCCTTTGGATATTTTTGAAATCTTCCAACCATTCCTATCACATGTATGATGTCTGGTTTTGATGTTGTGGAGTAAATTAGACTACTTACCATTGATCGGTTGCTATGTACCTTGGGATATGGTAATATAATATATATGGGTTGATGGAGATGTCGACATGTGGCACACATCCCCTTAGTTAATTATATGGGCTCACATAGGAATTAATTATATTGGGTAATGGGTCGGCCTACATTGGGATTAGGTGTTACCCATCCTATTTAAAGGATGTGAGTATCATTATGAGGAAGGTATGTATGAGTTGATTCTTCTACTTGGTAGAGGTTTATTGGAGGTGTCCCCCTCGAAGTGGATTCCCATCTTGGGAGATTGTGGAGTTACTCCTTCCTTAAGGAGCATTGTATGGTGTTGCCCTACCTTAAGGGTATTATTCTGAATATATTGATATTAGGGCATCTTGGCCCCCCATATATCTGGTGTTGTGTTATCTTCTACAATTTATTGATTTATTATATGCAAGGTTCTTATCAAGTGGTATCAGAGCAGTGATCCGGGCAATTTGTGGGATGAAACCCTAATGTTAGTGATTCATCTATATCTGGATATCTACTTGGAATTTTTCAGATGTTTTTTGTGGGGAGTGGATACATAGTTCAAGTGATTGTCCCTCAAAATTTCAGATTTTTTGGAGCTGTTTTGCAAAAGTTGTGTCCGTTTTAGGGTTGAAACCCTAATTCTAAGATTTCATCTATATCTTCTGAATAATGACGAATTAGGAGATAAGGTTTTTTGGGTTATTGGTAATATATTAAACGGTGATATCACTGAAATTTCAGAATTTATGGATCTATTTTGGCATAGTTATTTCAGTTTTATTGTTTTTCACTATTTTTCTCCACAGGCCGCAATTTGAGGATTTTTTCTAAATTTCTTACATTTTCGGAAATCTCTCAAAAGTTTACTATGGGTTACTTCTTTATGGTTTCAGATTTGAGGCTAACTAATTGACAAAATCATCAGGTAAAATATTGGTCAAAGGAGTAAGTTTGTGAAACCCTAATTTTTATGCATCATGGATATACCAATTTTCTATGGTAATGGGGAAATTGATGCAAAAAAATGGTGGATACAATTTTAAAAAATGTATTTTGAAGAATTTTTAGTATGGGTTAGTTTTTATCTTCATCTTGGTGGGAAAGCGCGACATTGGTATTCTTATTTGGATATAGATCTATTGGATTGGGATTCGGAGGAAATGGAGGATATTTTCTTAACTAGATGGGAAACAAAAAAGAAACATATTTTTTTTCAAGAAGAAGAAAAAGAAGAAGAAGAAGAAGAAGCAGCAATAGAAGAAGAAGAAGAAGCAACAGCAGCAATAGAAGAAGAAGAAGAAGTTGAAGTTGTTACGCATGATAGTGCATCTCCAAAGAAGGAAGATTCAATATTTCAGTTTGAAGGGTGTATTCAAAGAAAAAAGGTAATTGTTTCCATAAACCCTAGCAGAAAATATAAATTCATCAATATGGATGTAGCTCAAAATCTACAGGTGCAATCCAAGCATATTAAGGAATCTCAAATGGATGGTAAGCAGATTCAGGTTTTTGAAGATTTAAAGCTTTCTGTGGATAAATATGTTTTACATTCAGATTTTTATGCTTTAGATATGGATGGTATGGATATTGTTCTTGGATATCCTTGGTTAGAGAGCTTGGGAACAATTAATCTTAATGTACAAAAGAAATTCATGAAATTATGGTACAAGAGAAAGAAAATTACATTACAAGATATCACACTTAGCAAAGAAAAAATTAATGTAAAATTGGATCATGAAGATGAAGTTGAAAATGGTGAAGAAGGGAATAAGGATGAATCAAAAGGAGAGGATGAAGAACATAAAGTCACAAATAATTTCTCTACTCAAGAGAAAAAATAAGTAATAAACAAGGTGGAAGAGGACAAGAAAGTTGAGGAAAAGGTTGATAAGGTTGAGTATACGAAGGTGGCACCATATCGACACCCACACCATCATGAGAGGAAAAAATCATGGAGACATGTTAGGACACATGAGGATAGAAATCCATATGGACATACAAGGAATCACAGGAATACTTTTGGCTACACATGGAATCAATGGAACAATAATTATATGACATGGAATCACAAGAATAATAATTATGGATATGCATGGATGCTGAGAAGGAACACATATGGACCAGTATGGAACCAGATGAGCACAATGGAATATGGAATCATGTTTGGAGCAGCATCACCCAGTAGGATTTCATATGGGTGGTTGGATGATCGAGCATGGCGACAAGTGTGCAATAATTTAAAGCGCACTCATTATATGGCTTCTTCTTATGTTTCGGGGATGAAACATGTCAAAGAGGGAGGCAATGCTATGTACCTTGGGATATGGTAATATAATATATATGGGTTGATGGAGATGCCGACATGTGGCACACATGTTATATGAATGGGTTCCATACATATGTGGCACACATCCCCTTAGTTAATTATATGGGCTCACATAGGAATTAATTATATTGGGTAATGGATCGGCCTACATTGGGATTAGGTGTTACCCATCCTATTTAAAGGATGTGAGTATCATTATGAGGTCGCCAAGGTATGTATGAGTTGATTCTTCTACTTGGTAGAGGTATATATTGGAGGTGTCCCCTTCGAAGTGGATTCCCATTTTGGGAGATTGTGGAGTTACTCCTTCCTTAAGGAGCATTGTATGGTGTTGCCCTACCTTAAGGGTATTATTCTGAATATATTGATATTAGGGCATCTTTGCCCCCCATATATCTGGTGTTGTGTTATCTTCTACAATTTATTGATTTATTATATGCAAGGTTCTTATCATCGGTACAAAGCAATGATTTTCCAAGAGCTACCCAACAAGCTTAGCGTGTGGATTATCATGAAATGTTATCACAATTTGCATCCAACTTCCATTGGTTCCCAAGAGGTTCACATATATGAGAGCTGTTGATGGCTTTTACAGTGATCTGTTGAATACCATATCTCAATAAATATTGGCAAATTCTGATATGAAGGAAGCTGGAGACGATGGTATCCAAATCATTAAAGAAATGCCATGACTTAGATGGTTCTCAAACATAGACATTTCTAGACATTTGTCAAAGAAATGAAGCTTTTCATATTTTATAGCAAGGAAAAAGGACATCTCTGCTTGTGGCAAACTATAATCCAACTGATCAATTTGGACACAATGCCCAACAAAAGGTACAAATTTCAATTGAATTAAGACATTCCATTAAATTGTGATACCTTATTCTGAATCCCTACCAATGCAGGTAATGTAATCCACTGTATGGCACCAAGCTTAAGAGCATGTTTACAATCATGGTGGTGACAAAGAATTTGCTTCAACCTGCACAGAATAGTCTTCTACAGTAGTGAGTACCAGGTTTTTCAATGCATAATTTTTCATCCTAAATATTTTCAATTTATCTTTGGATAACTTGGCTTTGGGAGATGAATTTACCTTGATTTGATTGATTTATCTGTAGTCCCAAAAAGAAAGATAGATCTCCCAACATTGACATCTCAAATTCTTCTTTCATCAATGTCTTGTAAACTTGTATGTCATCTTGTCATGATCTCCACTGAAAATGATGTCATCCACATATACTATTACAATGAGTAGATGTTCTCCTTATTCTTTTATGTATAGATTATTGTCTGCAACTCCTTTTCTAAACCTTGCTCAATGAGGTATGAGTCTAATCTGTTGTACCAAGCTCTAGGAGCTTGCTTTAATCCATACAAATCTTTCTTCAACTACACACATAATCTTTATCTTCAGTTAGTGAGAATCCATTAGGTTGTTCAATGTATACCTCTTCATTCAGGAAACCATTTAGGAAGGTTGATTTCATGTCCATCTGGAACACTTTATCTTCTTGTATGCCGCATAAGCCAGAAATAACCTTATTACCTCCATTCTTACAACTGGTGCAAATTTCTCATCAAATTCAATCCCTTCGATTTTCACGTATCCTTTGTATAATAGTTTGGCCTCGTTGCGTGTAACTTCTCCTTTCTCATTCATCTTATTCCTAAAGACCCACTTGGTTCCAATCACATTCTTGTCTCACGGCTGGGTACTAGTTCCCATGTCTCATTCTTTTTGATCTGATCCAATTCTTCATTCATGGCATCTACCCAATGTTGATCTTTATTTTCTTTAGCAATATTCTTGGGTTATATCATGGAAAAGAGTGTTATATCTTCATGAATCTGCTGCTCTTTGAGTCTCCTTCTTGTTAGGATGTCACCATCCTTGTTTCCAATGATTTGATTTATAGGATGATCCTTCTTGACTTTCCTAGAGGGTGCCTTAGTGTCTGGTCTTTCTTCTTCTTCTTCTTCTTCTTCTTCACGCAAACTGTCAAAGTATTCATCATCTTCTAGTTCTTCATTTCCGCCAGTATGTTGAGTGCTAGTTTTTCCATATTGTGCCTCATCCACCTTCACATTAGTGCTTTCCACTATCTTTTGCAACTTCACTTGTTGTAGCATCTGTAGGCCACGCTAACCACTGAGTATCCAAGGAAAATACCTTCATCACTCCTTGAGTCAAATTTTCCTAAGTTTTCTTCATCCCTTTTGATGTAGCATTTTCTTCCAAACACTCTGATGTGCTTCACATTTGTAGGCCTCTTCTTCCATAGTTCATAGGGGGTCTTATCACTGTTTACTCTCAGTTGAGCTCTGTTCAAAAGATAGACCATGGTATATACTGCTTCACTCCAATACCTGTCTGGGAGTTTGGATTCATTTAGCATGGTCCTTGCCATCTCTTGCATTGTTCTGTTCTTCCTTTCAACAACTCCATTTTGCTGAGGAGTCCACATGGCTGAGAATTGTCTCCTGATTCCATGTTCTTCACAGAACTCATCAAACTCATTTGACCAGAATTCACCACCTCTGTCTGATCTTAGGCATTTGATTTTCTTATTCTTTTCATTTTCAACTAATGCCTTGAAATTCTTAAATCTATCTAGGGCTTCAGACTTTTGTTTTAAACATGCTACCCAGGTCATTCTTGTATAATCATCTATAAGCAACATAAAATATACTTCACCTGATATTCCTTCAGTTCTGGTAGGGCCACACAGGTCTGTATGAATCAATTCCAGTGGTCTTGTTGTAGAGTACTCCTTTGACTTGAATGACCTCCTTGTTTTTTACCATGAAGACATGCCTTGCATAGTGTATCCACATTTTTTGATAATCTTAGGCATGTGTCTCACACACCCTTTAGCACTTAGTTTAACCAAATTCTCAAAGCTCATATGTCCAAGTCTTCTGTGCCACAACCAACTATAATTAACTTTACCAGTGAAGCATTTCTCATTGTTTATCTCATTCAGCACATACATGTTGTTCTTTGTCCACTTGGCCTTTGCAACTCTTTTTCCTATCTTTCCATTGATAATATCACATCCTCGGTCATGGAATATGACATTGTATCCTCTCTTACACATTTGACTCACACTCAACAGGTTATGTTTCAAGCCTTCAACATATAGAACATTTTCTGTAATAGTCTTTCCATTATCTAAACTTAATGTCCCTTTTCCAACTATGTTGGCAGAGTTGTTGTCACCAAATCTCACAGCACCTGATGCATTATTTGACAAAGAAATAAATTTACTTTTATCACCTGTCATGTGACTGGAGCATCCACTATCTAAATACCAAATTTTATCTTCATTTTGTACATGGAATGTGGTCTGTACTACTGAGCAACATTCTTTTCTCTTGTTCTCATCTTTCTTTACATATATCCACTTTTGTTGTTTAGGCGGCTCTTGTTTCCTTACTGGTGGATTATTTATTTTCTTGTGATAGGTGTACTGAGCAACATTAAAGTTTGAACTGGTGTAAGATGGGCCAAAATTTCTTCTATAGCCTCTAGAGTTCTTTCTACACTTTGTGGCTTTATGTCCAAACTGATTACAAGAGAAACAATACCCATAAAAGGAATGTGTGTACCTCATTGCATAGGTGATCCTAGGAACAATGTTTCTTCTTCTCGCAGATTTTTGGAAATATTTATTTGCAATAGAGGAAGTACTTGGTGTAGCCATGGACTTATTTTCTTCAGTTTTTGTTGACTCTTTCTCCTTGCTTTCTCCCTTGAAGCCAATTCCAGACTTGTCAGTTGTATCACGTTGTTGCTGAGTATATCAGTTAGCACAATAGAGATCTTTTCTAGCTTTTCATACATAATTAGTTTGTTGAACATTTGGTCCATCTCAGATTTCAACTCCTCCAATTTTGTGTTCAACTTTGAGCACTCCTCCTCTTTTGATTTGTAGGACTTAGAGATCTTCTCCAGCTGAGTTTCAAGTTCCTTTAGCTCATTAGCCTCCTCTTCTTCTTTTTGTGCTTGTCTTTTCTCAAAGATGTGGATTTGTTCCTCATAATCCTTTAATGTGCATCTTAGTTTCTGATTTTTCTTTCTGCATAGTTGTAGTTCTTCAAGTGCACTTACCAACTCTGCTTCAAGATTTACCTCAGCTTCCTCTTCATCAGAATATTCATATTCAACTGAGTTCTTCCCTCTGGAGCTACTTTCTTCATCCACGTCCATAGCCATAAACAAACATTCTGATTGATCTTCATTATCTTCATTTTCTGAGTTTTCTGTGTTTCTCAACTCTGATTCACTAGATTCTTCTTTAGAGTAGAAGTTTCTTTTGTTCTTGAAGAATTTCTTCTTGTTATCTTTCTTTTTATACTCAGTTTCTCTTCTATTATGTTTATGACTGTGCTCTTCATGTTCTGACTGATTGTCTTTATTTTTGTTTGGGCATCTACTGGAAAAATGACCTACCTGTCCACAAGCAAAGCATTTGAATGGGAGTTTTCCTTTGTACTTACCAGAGCCTCTTTTCAATTTCCTCACAAACAATGCCTCAATATTTTCTTCATCCAGCTCATCCACGGAACCTGATTCTTCTTCATCTTCTTGACTAGACTTTATTTCTTTCTTGACCTTGAAAGCCACTTCTTTCTTGGTGGTCTTGGTTCCAACAGTTCTCATCTCGTATGCAGCAAGGGTGCTCTGTATTAGCTCATCCATTGTAAGAGTCTTCATGTCCTTTGCTTCCTCTATGGCAGAAACCTTTGCATCATACTTGTTGGTCAGGGATCTCAAAACCTTTTGAAAATGACATATTCTTCTAGATTTTCTCCCAAGCCTCTGATCATGTTTATGACCTCATCTGTTCTCTACATATATGTCATGATGCTCTCATCATCCTTCATTTTCAGATTCTCAAACTGAGCTCTGTAAGTTTGCAACTTTTCCAGTTTAACTTTCTCATCTCCTTCATAGATGCTCTACAGTTTGGTCCATATCTCCTTTGCTGTTGTGCAGTGCATTACCTTCACAAATTTTGTCTCAGTCAAACCACATAAAATAACATTCATAGCTCTTGAGTTGCACTCATATTCTACCTTATCTGCTGAAAAGGTGATCATTGTGGGTAGGACTGTATATCCTTTCTCAATGCATTCCCAGATGTCAAACCCAAGTGACATCAAATATGTTTTCATCCTTATTCTCTAGAATGCATAATTTGTTCCTGTGAACAGAGGTGATCTGGATAGTGACACATTGTCTTGTGTCTGATTTGATGCCATGCTTGTGATAGGAGGATCTCCTTGAAGATGTTAAGCTTCTGTAATGAGGACTCACTCTGATACCAATTGTTGCAGATCACAAGCACTGAGAGGGGGGGTGAATCAGTGAAGATTAAAAATTTTACACTCTTGATTCAATTTTATATTCTTTACCAATCTATATGTATGAGAAACATACAATCAATCAAGTATTCATCAAACACATAAACACTGAACACAAATATTTACCATGGGAAACCCTTTCGGGAGAAAAACCCACCAAAACCATTGCTTATATTACACAAAGCAAGGACTCATAAGAATATAACACATCTTACAAGATTTGTTTAGTGAGACACCAATCCCACAAGGAGCACCAACCCCTACACCTATGTTGATATTACACACAACAAAGGACTCAAGTGAATATTATGCATCACAAGAGATTTCTTTCTATAGGCACCCACCTACAAGGAAGCTACAACTCCCTGAATGTGCTAAGCTACAACTTAGACTTCTTTACATATACATTTTGATCATGTAGTTACAAAAATTGCTAATACAATGAATTATGATCACTTTCCTGGCTCGATCTGTGTTCTTCCTCTGTCACTCTCTTCTACTCATTCAAACTGCCACCTTTTATGCTCTTCTTATCTGATCATGTTCTTCATTATTTTCTCGATCTCACCCTTTCTCTCTTCTTCACCATTGTAGCTCTTCTTAGCTTGATTGCATCATATTTTCTTCTCTCTACCTCTGTCACTCTCTTGGCTCTAGTGCCTTAGTTTTCTCTCATGAGAAACAACTTCAAATCACTTAGAGTTTTTCTTTTATTGCACACAATTTTTCTCAAAAATCTTGCTTCAAAATTTGCATCACGTACTCTACATGATCTGTCACATGTGAATCCGGATCATTAAATGTTCCCAGCTAAGTCAAGATTTTATTCTTTCCTTGTTCAACGTCATTCCTCCTTCCATGCATCTGAAAAACCAATTTATTAGCCGAATTCCAAAAATAGAAAACTTACATTGTTTAGAATTTTCATCATGAAATTAAAACGGCGACCCATCTTCTTTGCATTATTTTAATTCACCTTGAAATCAGGAATCTCCATCGAGCTTATAACCAAATTACCTCATGGTCAACATGCATTAAATGTTGGTAGCTAGAACAGAGAATTTCATTGGTCTGTGTGAAGTTCTATTTGTACTTGCAGTTGTAATTCTCTATCAATCAAATCTCCTTCAAAATCTGAATGCAAACATTCACTCTTTCAATTTGAACTCTAACTAATTGTCCTTGATCCACTCCAGTTCACTTTGATCATTCTGCGGCTTCCTTTGGCATCTTTGATCTTTTTCCTTCATATCGCGGCTTCTCCTTTTGTCCTTCGGATTTTCCCTTCTTTATGTGGCTTTTAGTTATCCACGGCATCTGTATGCATTGTGCAGATTTTTCAACTTCTCACGGCTTCCTCCTTGTTTGCTACCTTCCACAGATTTTCTCCTTTTCTAGTTCTTCACAGCTTTCCTTCTGTCTACAGAAATCTTCTATACTTAGCGGCTTTTCTGCTTATCCACGGTTTTGCATCTTTTCCCTTTATACATGGCATTCTCCAAATCTTCATATCTGTGGCTTTACCTTCTAACCTTCTTCACTCTGTGGCACTCACCTACCTTCAGCGGCTTCTTCTGGAGCTTTCCTTTAGTCTGTGGTTCCTTCCTTGAGCTTCTTTACTCTGCAAATCTCTATGTACTTGGTGGCTAGCACCTTATATCCATGGCTTGCACAAATGTTGTCTAAGTCCTTTAGGACTTATCCTTGATCATCTCAAAGCCTTTGTGAGTTGACACTACCAATCAACCTTCATCTTTCTTCACATGCTCACTTTACCAATTGACTCCTTTTTCCATCAATGCAACTTGATATCAACTCTAAAACCACCTCTTTCTTAACTATATCCCAATACATCTAAAAAAAGAAATCAATGAATCCATCCGACCCAAGAGTTTTGTCACTTTCCATCGCATCTAAAAAAAAATTATCTCCTCCTCCAAAGGAATGTCTATGAGGTTACTATTCTCATCATGAATGATAACCGGATCAAAAATATTTATAATTTTTTCTCTAGAAATCTCAACTAAAAGTTTACCTTTGGAAAACAAGTTCCTAAAAAAGAAATGATAGTGTTAGAGATATCCTTATCTTTCATAGCTAATTCTCCATTCTCTTTCTTTATTTCTTGGATTCTTCCTTTATTATTTTTTATGGTGATTGAGATATGGAAGAATTTTGTGTTGTGGTCTCCCTCTTTAATCCAATTAATTATTGACTTCTAATTCCAACAGATCTCTTCTCTTCTTAGAATATTATGATATTCAGAAAGTAGGTCTTTTTCCTTGATTTTTTCCTCAATGCTACATCCTCCTTGTTCCATAGATTCTTCCAAATCCCACAGCTCTTCAAAAATTCTACATTTTTGAAGGACTATTTTTCCAAAAACTTCCTTGTTCCAAATTTTTATATTCATCTTAACATTTTAAAGTTTTGAAACCACCTTGTACATGTTTTTACCTTTGACTTCAAGGCTTGACTATTATCTATCATTCTTTCCAACTTAGGGTGAGTGGTCCACATATTTTCTAACCTAAAATGTCTAACAATAGGTTGTTCCCTTTCCATGACTTTCAATACCAAAGGGTTATGATCATATCCAATATGAGATAAGGAGAAAAGAGTGTATTTTTGTTCCTAAATCTAGTAAAGATCCACAATAAATCGATCCATCCTTATTTGAATTAGATTCTCCCCTTCTCTCCTATTGGTCCAAGTAATAAACATATCATTGTAAGTAATATATCATAGCAGATAAATTTTGAGCAAGAAATATGTAAACCATGAATGTGCTTTGTAGGATCCCCCTTATAATCAAATATAGGAAATGTAGGAGCAAAAAAACCAATAGGAAAGGGATATGAGTCCACATCATGTACAAGTAGGTGATGAAGAAATTGAGTAGAATCCATGGCATGAGTAGGGATAGAGGAAGCTTGTTGCAATTATAAGATTTGAGCACGTAAATTGTAAACAAGGGTTTCAAGATCCATTCTTCTAGAACTAGATGATTTCACACAACTGTGCCTAGAGATAGTAGATGTATGAATATATTAGCATTGGAAGGAATAGAAATGGTATAGTGTGATTTAGGGAACTATTTGCCCCAAATATATAGGAACCAAAATTGTAGGAATAATAGGTGTGTCTATAGTAGATGGTGTATGAATAAACTTAAAATCTATAGGTGAAGGTGAAAATCATGGTGGATATTACATAATTGTTCCAAAAGAATTTTTCGTTAGGATACATTATTTTATTTTTACCAGCACTCTAGGACTAAGTCCCTCTAGCTTGGAAAAGGGGAGGCTCACTTTATTGTATGTGAACAAAAAAGGTTGTGTGGTTGGCCAATAGGCTGGGGATCCAATAGGTACACTCCACTGCACCTATGGAAAATGTTTACACCTTGTGTAATGGAATACTTTTCAAGGGAAGGTGAGATTTTGGGAGTGAGAAATTAAGAGAGGGGGTTAATATTACAAGTAGGCTAAATCATATTCTTACAATTGTTAACCATAGTTTATCAAAACACACTTAGAAGGAATAACAACTTTACTAAGTATATCAAGACAAGATGAACCATCAACATAAAATGTCATTCATTCACTCATAAAAGATATTTTACACCTTTCTTAATTGATATGTTCACAAAGCTAAAAAATGAGAGAGAGATGAAACACGTGGATAGGGAAATAGAAGAAGTGCTACCTTTTCTTGTTCTTTGTATCTATCTACTCATGAACTCATAAAATTGAACCCATTGAAATGAGGAATTCATTACAATATATAGTTTTCAAAAAAGACTCTTTACCTACCCCCCACATGACTTTTCACTTGAATTTTACAACTTGTGACTTTTTGTATTCCTAGGAAATAAATGAAGTCCCATTTTTATTAATTGAGGGAAAATTATTACAATTTTCAACTATAGTCACATTTTAATGAATAAGATGAAAGTGAAAAGTAAACCCCCCAATGAAGAAATAGAACATGAGAAAGAAGAGAGGAAAGGTTGGGGAAAGAGAGAAGGGAGAATATATCTAATTGAATAAAGATGATACCTCCACTAATGGAGATCCCCTAGCTGATGAACTCTTGGAGAGTAACTCTAGGGATATCTTGATCCCTTTAAACTCCTTATTGTATCGAGTCTTGGAAAGTACAACCTTCTCAACCTAAGGAATGTGTACAAAGCTCAAAGACTTAAACAATTTCTCAGAGATAGCATTGATGTTGTTGCATTCCACGAACCATGAATGATGCTCCTTTGTGGTGTTTGATATAACATCCCTTATCTCATCAAGACAATCTAGTTTGTCTTCATTGAAATAAAATGGGTCTCTAGACTCCTTAAAAATATTTTCAAATGGTTTCAGTAGATCATCTACTGAATTATTTTCATCCACTATGGGCACTCCAAGTTTTTGTATCTCAGAATTGACATCTTCTTTCATCTTTGAAGTACGTTCCTTGTATGAGTCCAATTCATTAAGGGAACAGTTTAGTATCTCATACCAAGCAACAATATTTCTAGTCGAAACTTGAGACAAGTCTTCAGATGCATAATTGAATACTTTCCTGCTCACCAGTAGGGAAAATTTGACTTTTCCCATTTTGGTTACCAATGGAAAAACCTGGTCCCAATGCTCCTCTTTTTTATTTTCTTCTCTAGTAATTCTTACCTTTTTGTAATTTTAACTCATATACTAAACAAAGTAAATAATATTAGGAAGTAACACCTTACCCTTTTCCAAAATCTTTCTTACCCACTTATCATTTGCTCTACCCTGCATTGTGAAGGACTAAGTCTTTCTGATGGATTCCATATCAAAGCTACTAAAGGGAGTAAATTCCTTAGCTAGGAGGGATGAGGTGACATTTAGTTCCATGAATTTTTACACATAAGAGGTAATGGTTCTTACATGTTCTTCCATTTGTTTAATATTCTCCTTATACTCTTCATTTCTGTTATCCTGTAAAATTGACAAGGGCAATTTTACCGATAACCATACCGAAATTTTGTTCCGATCCCTCGTTAGGGATCCCTTGCGTTTGAAACGTTGTAAAATCCCTTCCCGGGAAATCTGGTTTTTCGAACTTAGTCTTTTGAGCCTTTTTTGGCTGGGCGCATGAAATTTCTATGTAACACCAATGTTTGGTGCGCCCCCTTTAAAACCTTTGGCGCGTGATTTTCAATGTTAACACGACTTTCGGTGCGCCAAAGTGTGTTGAGCCTTCCCTGCGTGCGCCAAGACGCATGTGCCATTGTGTTGGCACAACGTTTGTTGCGCCACTTTTTGGTGCGCCAAAGGGCGCACATAATCTTATTGCAACACAATGCTTTGGTGCGCCAAAAGGCGCACATAATTTCCTGTCGAGATAGCGTTTGGTGTGCCAAAGGCGCGCTTTATTTCATGTTGGCAGGCATTTTGGTGCACCAAAGGGCACACGCTTTTTCCTGTCGACAGCAGTTTTCATGCACTTTTCAAAAAGTGGGTGGCGCATTAATGTTCAGCTAACCTATATATATGTGTTTGCGCACCCAAATGTCATTTTCACTTTTCGCTGAGCACGTGATTTTTCTGAGCCTGTCAGCCCCTGCCTCGTCGCTTTCAACGTGTTGTGGACCCGTTCTCGAGCTTTTGTTATTTATCCCGGTAAGATTTCTTCTCCCTCTTGTGTGTTTTGCGTTCTTGTTTCTTGGTGTGCTTGTGGTCTAGTTGTGGTTTAGCAGTATTAAAATATCAAATGTTGAGCTAGCCCTCCCCTGTGCCATCTTTCCTTATTTGTTTCCTCCCATCCCTCTTTCCAGATCTGCTGGTAGAGGGTGTTAGTTTGAAAGCTTGGTCTGAAACCCCTTTGGCTTGAACCATTGAATATCCCAAAGCAGCCTTAGAACTAAAAAGAAAGAAGGGTTGAGCCATATGAAAAAACACTATTTTTCCCTTAGGCGCACCAGCGCGTCGTGCAACATTATAAACAGTTGCGCCCCCATGGCGCATCTGTCCCCCCCTGCAGCATAACTAGAACCCGCACCAATGGCGCACCCATCATGCTTGTTGCATCAAGTTTTCATACGCCCTCAAGGCGCGCCTCTTCCACATGCTGCACAAGCTAAACTTGCGCTCCTTTGGCGCACCATCATTTCCGTGCTGCATCGCCTTTCCATGCGCCCTTGGCGCGCCCAGCATCTATGCAACACAAGCCTTATCTGTGCCAAGTATAGTCATAAAAGCGCAGGCACATCTCTCCTTACAGTAACATTCGTGTTTTGCAAACCCTCCGTGCGCCGTGCCATATTTCCTTTGGCGCACGAAAAGTCCCTGTTACACGCTTTTCCCATGCGCCAAAGGGCGCACCAAATCCCAATGTAACATGAAATGTCCATGCGCCTTTGGCGCATCCTGTCTCCATGCAACACGATGTTCTCATGCGCCCTTTACTAAAATGCACTCTGCAGTATGCATGCGCCATGCGCCTTTGGCGCCAGTTTAACCTTTGCAACAGCCCTTTCCCGTGCGCCCTGCCTATTTAGCCCTGTAAACTACATTTTTCCTGCGCCCTGAGCCTAAAAATCTCTAACTCTTTCTTCTGCTAACATTCCAATGGAAGATCAAATGGCTAATTCAACTTTTTCGGATTGGGTCTCGCTTCTTCTTCATGCAGATCAGCAGATAATCTTAGAAGAACATATGTCTACATCCAGCAAGAGACCCACCAAATCAAAAGGGAAGGCTAAGCTTACTGAGGAAGAGATGAAGTATAAATATCAAAGGGTCAGAATGCCCGAGTCACAGGCCGAATGCAGCATGGATGTCAGAGACTCAGAATTGGGGCATGTCGACATGGAGGAATTCTGGGCCAGAACTCAGAAAGTTACAAGGAGTCCATGGATGGACAAATTGATAGGCAGTGCCCTGCACTTCGCCGGAGGAATCCCCGTCAGCACAGTCAACAATGAATTTATGATGGTGGTTGCTCAGTCTTACAACAAAGACACCAGATGTGTCGAAAACAGTAAGGGCGAGGTAGTCATTAACCTCACTGCCCGTCATTTTGAGATGATACTTGGCATCCCTCACCACCGGCACTTCGTGGCCGTCAGCCAAGCAGAGTGTATCAAGGCCTGGGAAGATAATGAAGACCAATGCATGCAACTAATGAACGAAGTCTACTTGAAGAACAAGAAGGTGGTAACCCGGTGGCCCCAAATCATCCACCGCAGTGACTTCTCAGAAGAGCTCAGCGATACCATTACCTTCCTGAGTAGGGTCTTCGGGCTTTCTGACGCCCATTACTTCCATAAATGGATGTTGCGCTACTTGGAAACAATGAACAAGAATTTTCCTGATCAGCGCTTTTGCTGGGGGGAAATTATAAGCAGCACCATTTCCGAGCAGCTACAACAGTTCAGCACAACGGGAGTATTCCATATGAACTCCTACGTGGTCTACGCTGCAGCATCAGAGAGGGATTATCCAGGCCTAGCACGAAGTGGAGTTTGGCCTCAGGTCAAAATATATGAGTATTATCCAGAGTTGAAGCTGGAGAATAGCATCGCCCAATTTGCCAAAATCAACGATGCATTCTTTTATCACATCATCTGCCTATTGAGGCCAAATCTGACTCATGGTCGTACGACCAAAAACATAGTGGCAGCCACGGAGAAATGGGGAGCCCTGTTCACCCAATTTCCTACATTCACCTATCTGAGGGCTGCCAACTTTTTGGGAGAGCCAACCAGGCTACCAAGGTATGCTGGGCCTAAGCTGATTCTGCTGGAACTGTCAAGGCAGCTAATCACATACCACGAAAAGTGCCTGAAAAGAAAGAAGGGTGGAACTCCTTTCCCCCTCACAGTGGGCCGATACACATGCTCTACCCACCACAAGGTGAAGGAAATGTTTGCAGAGCTGGAGTTACTCAATTTGAAGCATGACTTCCCAGCCAGGCCTACCTTCGACCCAAGGGGCTGCCTGCCAAGAGCAAAGCTTGATCCAATCCATGTTCCTCAGATCGAGGATATTTATATTGACGTCCTCCATGAGGTAGAGCTCAGAAGAAAGGATCATTCTCGCCTAGCATTGGCAGAAATTATCCAGTATGGGGTAGCCATTGTCCCCAAAGGCTACCAAACAACAGAAGATGAAGTGGACAAGGTATATAATGATACAGATGGGGACAATTGGCCCTTTCCGGCCATTGATAGAACTAAAGCTCCTCAGACAATTGAGGAGAGGGTCAAGGAAACTTTGCGGAGGACAGAGCACTGGTGCCGGATGAACGGCCTAATCTACCTCGGGGTAGATTTCACAACATCCCCATTGGGCAACGCACCTCCACGATCCAAAAGCAGCTTAAAGGCAAAGGTGTAGAAGGTGAATCCAGCACCATTCAGGAAGAAGCCCCTGAAAGTCCTCCTTCCACAGTGCCAGAACAGGTAATAACTCTGGATTCGCCAGAGAAAGAAGCAGCAGGGGATAGTCCAATTGGCCCATCCACTCAGGATGTCGGCATTGCTACCACAACAGAGGTCCCTTCTATCCCTTCTTCTTCTCTTCCTTCCCCTCCTCGAGTGACTCAAGCGACCATCCCTTTGGTCGTGTCCTCCGCCCCTTCTTCTACTCTTTCCCCTGCTTCTTCGTCTATCTTCTCTTCCCTCACTGATCTTTCCTCCTCCATTTCTTCCCTCATCTCCGAGCTCCCTTCCCTTCCTATGTCTTCCGCAGCTGCAGTTTCCCTTCCTCCCGTGGACACTTCTTCGGCTATTCTCTCAATGCCGCCTCCGCGTGTCTCCACGTTTTTCCCCTCTTCTACTGCAGCTGCCCCCTCCTCTGTTTCTGGTCCTTCTTCCATAGGACCAGCCTGGATCTCTCAGCAGCTGAGCCAGCAAAAGAGGAAAGTTCCCATCGCTCCGATGGACTTTTCAGTGATCCCAACCAAAGGGGCAAAGAAGCTGAAGCCTGTTGCACGCTTCTCTAAAAGTGCTGCAGGTGAGAGAATCATGGAAATTGCATACCCCGATCCCCTCAAAGAGAAGAAGGATCTGTCTCCGACAGATTTTACCGTGACCCAAGTCACAATGGGGACATCTTCTGAAAGTCTCCAGGGGGAAGCTCTTTCCGCGGTCGACGCCCTCTGTCAAAAGCTTCAAGAAACAAAAGAAGAGAAAAGGCTACTAAAAGAGCAAAACAAATATCTGCTCCAAGCCTTACAGAAGATGGGTAGTGCGCCTCCCACAACTGCCGCCGAGACTTCTGAGCTTCTTAGCCAGGAGAAAATCAACGAATATGCAAAGATTGGCGAGCAAGGTATGGCCGTTTCTGCTTGGAGGAGCCAGATCCTCAAGGACAGTGAAAGAGTGATCACCGAGTTTGTCAATTTGTATCTGAACATCGGAAAGACGAACAAAGAGCTCCAAGCATTAGCGGGGCCCATATCAGAAGAGCTAGATCATGCTAGACTCCAACACGAGACCTTTCAACAGATGTTCGACTGTTCAGTCGAAGATCTGGTCAAGTTCGGTGTCTTCGGCCATCCAAGGGCCCTCAACAAAACCATGTCCACTCTGGACTATCGGATAGATCAGCTTGAATTTATTCTGGAAAAAATCGACAAGGTAAAGGAAGCAGCCCTGGATGCAATGCATCAAATGGAGCGAATTGTTCTCAACATGTCTCCAGGGTTGCTCACTCCTTCCTTCACCTTTAGGTCAGCTGATGAAACCATCCGGATCTTCAAGGAGATCGCTTCTCAAGGAACAGGGCCAGAGGTCACATTTGACACTGAATCTATCAACAACCTGCTGGCCTGTAGGGACTTCATCGGGTTCCTCATTGAGGCGGAAAAAGATTATTCCAAACTCCCAGAGAAGCTCATAGATGAGCGGGAGACTTGTGAGGCAATCAGCGAACTGCACAAGGATCCTTCTCAGGATCAATTTGGGCCGATGATTAACAAGTTTTTGGAATACCGCGCTCAGTTCCATATCTCATCACCTGAGCAGCATCAAAAGCAGGCTACTCCCTTTCGGCCGCAGGATGATGACGACGAGTAGCTGCTCCTTCTTCTTCTTCTTCTTCTCTCTCTTCTCCGACTTTCTTGTTGGAATGTCTGAAGTATGTTGATGCAAAATGATGACATCATCCATGTTGCATCATGGGATGATGTCATCCATCAAGTTGTAAAAAGTCAACATGACTTTTAGATATTTTGTAAATATCTTTGTAAATAGTTGTTGGCTCCTTTTTGCCTTCTTTTCTCCTCTTCTTCTATAAATACCCCAACACTTGTTGTGTTGAGGGATGGATGAATATCTTTCAGATGAGAAATAGGAGTAAGGAGAAAAGACTTTGAGCTTTTTGTAACAGAACAAATTAGTAATACAATATTTGGACTTTGTGCTGAATACCTGTGTTATATACATTAGATCTTTCTTATGTTAGATCTGTGTATTTATTCTGTTGGATCTGCTTCTATTTTATTGTCATTTATTTATCATCAGTATTGCTTTGTTTATTTATGCAAGTAGGTTTGGCTCTGTTTACTACCAACCCAAAAACATAAATCTTCTGACCTTTCTGCTTTGGAATTCATTTCTTTTCTCCCTTCGGACCTGTTCCTTCTTCCTCCTCTCTTTCATTCCTTTCTCTTCGCAGCCGGAAATAAACCTACTGGGATGAGATCCCAAACCCCCGAAGGCAGAATCTGTGAGACTTGCATAGATTCCTGCTGGTAGAATAGCAATAAACCAGTTTCGCTTTGCTGACTCAAAGAGGGGCTATGCCCTGCACACTGTTGGCTCGTTTATCCATAGATCTGCCCAAGCGACAGATTTTCGGACCAACAGTTTTTGGCGACTCCGCTGGGGATCGAATAGATCTGTCAGATCTATGATGGTAGTAAGATAAAAAATCAGAAAAATCAGAAGATTGCTGCCTGTTTGCAAATCTGAACTTTTTGTTAAAAATCCAAAAATTTGCAAAAGTGCTCAAATTGAAAAATTTTCTTCTGAGAGTCATAGATCTGGTCCAGTTAAAGATCTTTAGTTCGCTGAGTTTTTACAAAAAATCAGTATTTTGCCGTAGATCTGAGTTTTGACTGTTTGCAAAAAGTTTGAAACCCTCTGAAAAAAGTTAAAATCAGATCCGAAAATCAGCTTACTAATCTTCCCTGCCATCTTATCCTCGTTGTTATTTGTCATTTAACCGCAATCGGTTTTCTGAAGAGGATAGTTTTAAATATTTAGAAAAGTATTTGCTGCTGGTTTTTGTCAGAAAAACCAGAAAATCAGCAAGTACAACCAAAAAGAAAGTTTGAATCTGCGCCATAACATTGCAGATCTGGAAGGAACACTGGCGAGTGAACCTTTTACGCGCAGCAGGAGAGCCCGTGGAGAAGCTGATCCTACTTTCGATCTGCTTCAAAGGCACAATTTCAGCGTAACACCGGCACGTTTTTCAGCACTAAGCTCGGCTAGCCGGTCATCCAGGAGTGTCTCACCTTCACGAAGAAAAAGTCTTTTGCAGGGGGCATCCACATCCCTTTGTAGTGCCTTGCTACTCAGCGGAACCACACTTCCAGCTCGTGTTCTCTTTCCGGCTTTTCAGATGGCGGTACCATGGGGAAACGCGATGGGTCCTTTGGCTTTACCACATCCAGTTCACGCGCTCCCTCACGGAAATCGAAAGAATTTTCCCAAATTCGACGGGAACGGAAATCAAAGCACGGATTCCCACATATCTGCATTCATCATGTCATGCAGTATTTTGGATGTGACCCACGAAGATGTGTCGGTTCACCTTTTTCTGGAAACCCTACAAGGGCCTGCAGCTGAATGGTTTCAGCATTTGCCGGCCGGGTCTATTACCAGTTGGGCCACCTTACGGGATGCTTTCGAAGACAGATACAAGCCTTCAGAGGATGCATTTGCATTATTATCACGGATCACTCACCTGAAGAAGGAGGCGAATGAGACCATGCGCGATTTTGTCACCCGGTTCAATGCACTAATCAACCGTGTCCCTGTTGCCATGCTTCCAACACCGGAAAATCAAAAGTGTTTCTTCGTAAACGCTATGAGCTCGAAAGTTAGTTTCTTGCTCCTTCAGGAACGAGTTGCCACCTTGGTTCTCGCCCAAGCCGCTGCCATTCGCATAGAGGATAATCTGATAATATCTGGTGAATTAAAAAAGGAATCAGCCAAGCCTAAATCTTTGGGCCCTTCGCCCACCACTTCGTCTGATCCAGCATTCCAAAAGATGGCGAATGATTTGCTTGCATTAAAGAAGCAGTTGGCCCAGGCCTCTCCCAGTTCCTCATACCGGGATATTCCACGGAGGAATTTCGTTCCTAACAATGTTTCACAAAGACCGCGCTTACCTACAGCTGCTCCGCGGTTGGCGCTTGAAGCTCCTCCGGTCAATGCTCTGGCCGAGATTGAAGAAGAAGAGCAGTATTATGAAGAACCTTCGTCTCAAGGCGAAGATGATCAAGATGTCGGTGAACCGACTGGCGACTCTACTATCGGGTATATGGAATTTGATGAGGAAGAATCTGATGAAGAAGAGGGTACTCAGGGCTATGCAAGCGGACAGTCATATGCTGTTTTTACTCGCTCGCAAGGAAAAGAAGCGGAAGTTGCTGCCCATGTCCAGCAGGAGAAGGCCGTGTCAAACGTGCCTCCGATCATTGCTAAAAGAGGTAATCCTCTTCCTACTCAACTCCCTGGCAAATCTTTTACAAGGAAATCTTTTCCCCCTATCTCTCCTCCAAATCAATCCTCTCACATTCCTACTAAGACCACCAATCCTATTCCATCATCGCGAGGTGAGGGACTCATTCCTTTACCAACGCAACCCTTGGCCACATTTGATATCATAGATCATGCAAAAAATACCAAGATCCAAATGTCTGAAGCTGAGTACCTTCAGTCAAACCCCGAACAGCTTGTAAGATTGACTAAGTATATCCAAAGTCAAGCTGTTATATCTAATCAGGTTTCCCCAAAAGGAATCCTTTCCACTCCCCCTGAATCCCATATAAATGTTGCTTCAACATCTGCATCAGGCAAGATAGAGCCTTTCTATCTCTCTCTCCTAATCAATGGACACAAGCTGAGTAACTGCATAATTGATTCCGGGGCTTCTGATAACGTCATGCCGGCAAAAGTCGCCCATGCTTTGGGCCTCACTCTTACCAAGCCTTTCGGCAGATGTTATTCATTGGAAACCAAGCAGGTTCCGTTGGTTGGCCAAATCAAAGACGCGCAATTTGCATTTGCGGCTTTCCCAGATAAAAGAGTAAAAATGACAGTCCTCGTTGCTGACATTCCGGCAGCCTATGGAATATTGCTGGGAAGAAGTTTTTGCAGCGAAGTTGGTGGAGAAATTCATATGGACTGGTCTAAAGCTAGAATTCCAGTCAAAGGCGTAATGCAGACTTTGGAGCCAGAATCACAAAAGAAATACTTGGTTACCAGCTCTGAAGACCCCAAGGCCCAAATCCTTTTTGAATCATCAGGGATGGGGAACTACTTCTTATCTACCGAGACGGATAAAACGGGTGTCCTCGTTCAAGAAGGAGATCTTAATAAGATCTGGACATTGCAATTCGATGGCAGCTGTGCAACTAGTGGATGTGGCACCTGGGGCCGTGCTGATATCTCCTGAGGAAGAAGTCATTCCTCTCTCTTTCAAATTGCAGTTTTTCAACACTAACAATACTGCTGAGTATGAATCTCTCTTACTCGGTATGCAAGCCGCAAAAGAAAGAGGAATCAAAAATCTAAAAGTGCAAGGTGATGCTGAGCTAGTTGTAAATCAGGTCAAAAGGATTTACCAAGTAAAGAATGAAAGGCTCAGACATTACCGTAATGCGGTATGGGACAGTATTGAAGAGTTTGATGCCTTTTTAATTGAATCTATTCCAAGAGCCCAAAATGACATGGCTGATTCATTGGCTGTTTCAGCATCTCTCATGCTCCCACACCCAGGTTTGAAAACGAACAAGTACACCATTGAGGTGGTTTTCCGCCCGAGCGTACCAGACAATTCTCAGCATTGGCAGGTGTTCAACGATGATAATCAACTCATTGCTTTTCTGGAGAAGGCAGAAAATTTTAAAGAATTGCACTTTGAAGGGTCTACTTCCACTTGCCGTGAATCAGTCACCGATCAAGGCAATGAATCTGAAGGGAACGATGGCATATGTCAACTCAAGGGAAATAAAATTCCAAAGGGCCTGGTTTCTCTGGAACGCCTGTTCGACAGGCATGACCGTTTTGTAAAAAAGAAGAAGCGGGACGACCCTAGCTCGTCCCCAGAAACCGAACCGGTCAATATAGGTTCGATAGAACACCCGCAATTCGTGAACATTGGCAAATGTTGCACGCCTGAAGAGAAGCGAAAATTTGTCAAGTTGCTAAAAAAATATATGGATGTATTGGCATGGTCCTATGCCGATTTAAAGTCCTTCAAGCCAAAGGACGTTCAGCACGATATTCCGTTGAAAGACGATGTCAAAGCCTTCCGCCAGAAGCAGAGGCACTATAATCCCAAGATTTCGGGTACCATCCAGGCCGAAATTCAGAAGATGCTGGACGCAAGAATCATCTTCCCTATCCATCACAGCACTTGGGTAGCAAATATTGTGCCAGTACGCAAGAAAAATGGCGAGATACGCATATGCGTAGACTTTCGAAATTTGAATCAAGCTTCGCTGAAAGACAACTACCCTCTTCCGATAATGGATCAAGTTCTGCAAGCAGTAACTGGATCAGAGATGCTGTCCATGCTTGACGGTTTTTCAGGTTACAATCAGATTGAAGTTTCACCTGAAGATCAGTTTAAAACAGCATTCACTACTCCCTGGGGTACATTTGCCTACAGCAGGATGCCTTTCGGCCTAACTAATGCTGGTGCCACTTTTCAGCGGGCCATGGACTTTGCATTCAAAGGTATGATGGGGAAAGTCATTGTGGTTTATTTAGATGACTTAACCGTGTTCTCTAAACAATGAAATGATCATTGTGATCATTTGGAGCAAGTGTTGGCCAGGTGCCGAGAACATGGGATTTCCCTAAACCCAAAAAAGTCTGTTTTTGGAGTCACGGAAGGGAAGTTGCTAGGCCATGTGGTTAGCAAAGAAGGAACAAAGATAGATGCCGAAAGAGTTAAGGCTATTCAAAGCCTTACTCTGCCTACAAGCAAGACTGGTGTTCATTCTTTCTTTGGAAAGGTGAACTTTCTCAGGCGTTTTGTTCCTGACTTTGCTGAGAAGACCCGTCACATATTGAACATGATGAAGGGGTCACCAACTTTCAGATGGAGTGAAGAGGGGAAAAGGTCATTTGAAGAAATAAAAGCTTCCGTTGCTCATGCACCAGTCCTGGTATGTCCAGATTTCTCCAAGGACTTCATCATGTATAGTTACGCATCTGAGCATACTGTGTCCGCAATCTTAATGCAAAAGAACTCGGAGGATGTTGAATCTCCAATCGCGTTCATGAGTTCTCCTCTCAAGCCTCACGAACTAAAAATGACTCAACTGGAAAAGCATGCCTTTGCCGTTGTCAAAGCAGTGAAGAATTTCAGGTATTACATTCTAAACTCGCATACGGTGGTGCTGGTCCCAGACACGGAGGTGAAATCAATTCTAACTCAGCAGGAGTTAGGAAGCTTGCGAGGAAATTGGATCGCAAAGGTCCAGGAGTATGACCTGGATATTAAACCAACCAAGCTGGTAAGGGGCAAGGGCCTGTGTCAGCTAATGGCTGAAAACAAAGATTCAGAAAACCCTGATGAAAGGGGTGACTACACCGATGAAACACAGGACCGGCAGGAAGAGCCTGATTCTCTGCCTCTGGTTCTATTTGTTGCAACTAGTGATGAGTGGTACTCCGACATCGCTTTCTTCCTTACCTACGGCGAATGCCCAATGCACCTAACTGCAAAGGAGAAGCGCACTATAAAGCTCAGAGCGGCTAAATATGTCATCTGGGATGACGGTTTATATAAACGTGGGATAGATGGCATCTTTTTGCGATGTGTTGACAAACCCCAGCAAGTAAAACTACTGGAAAGTTTTCACAATTCAGCTTGTGGAGGGCATTTCTCTTCCTCCGTAACTGCACACAAGATCATTCGAGCCAGGTACTATTGGCCGACGCTCTTCCAAGATACAGCCACCTGGGTGGCGAAATGTGAACCCTGCCAACAATTCGTCGGCAAGCCCAAGTTGGCTGCCTTTCCCCTAAGGCCGGTCATTATCAATGAACCATTCAGGCAATGGGGAATTGATTTTATTGGCGCACTCAATCCTCAATCGAGTGCCGGACATAGCTATGTCCTTACAGCAACGGATTACTTTACCAAGTGGGTGGAAGCCATACCTGTCAAGCATGCCACTTCTGAGGTGGTTTGCAATTTCATTAAAGAAAATATCATTGTCAGGTTCGGCGTTCCAAACAAAATCGTTGCTGATAATGCTTCTAACTTCTCCTCACGAGAGGTTATTAGTTTTTGCTATGAATATGGTATAACTTTGGCTCACGCATCAGACTATTACCCTCAGGGAAATGGTCAGGCGGAATCCAGTAACAAGAACTTGGTGACCATCATACGGAAGTTAGTAGATGAGAATCAGCGAATGTGGCACAAGTCTTTGTACGACGCTTTGTGGGCCGATCGTATTACTCCCAAGAGATCTCTCGGCATGTCACCTTTTCAAGTGTTATATGGCACTGATGCCGAGCTTCCCATTTCTGCGGAACTTCCTGCTCTGCGCTTGGCACGAGCCATTGAAGATGAAACTTTCCAAAGTTCTCTTGAAAAGAGAATCATGTATCTGGCAGAACTTGAAGAAAAGAGAGTGAGGGTGGTCGATAGGATCACTGAACATCAGAATCAAGTTAAGAGGCTTTTTGATAAGAAAGCCAAGCAAAGGATTTTCAAGTGGGAGATCTCGTCCTTTTGTGGGACAAGCGAAGAGAACCAAAGGGCATGCATGGAAAGTTTGATTCCCTGTGGAGAGGGCCCTTCAAGATCAAGCAGCTCAACGGAGAGAATAGCTTCTATCTCTCATATCTGGATGGAACCGAACTCCCGCTTCCTTATAGCGGGCAGCATCTGAAGATCTTCAGGAAGTAGAGCTTGCTCTCTTCTTTGTACAGTTTGCTTTTTGTTGTGTGTTTGCTTGTGTTTGCTTTTGGTTTGTTGTGTGTTCTTTTGCTCCCCCTCCGGTCGCCCTTGTTTTTGACTCTGTTACCCAATGGATAGGCACATGAGAACTGGGATTCTCTACCCCCGAGTTCGCTCAGGGATAGTCCCCAGAAAGAGCCAGCTGTTATCCCGTAAAATTGACAAGGGCAATTTTACCGATAACCATACCGAAATTTTGTTCCGATCCCTCGTTAGGGATCCCTTGCGTTCGAAACGTTGTAAAATCCCTTCCCGGGAAAACTGGTTTTTCGAACTTAGTCTTTTGAGCCTTTTTTGGCTGGGCGCATGAAATTGCTATGTAACACCAACTTTTGGTGCGCCCCCTTTAAAACCTTTGGCGCGTGATTTTCAGTGTTAACACAACTTTCGGTGTGCCAAAGTGTGTTGAGCCTTCCCTGCGTGCGCCAAGACGCATGCGCCATTGTGTTGGCACAACGTTTGTTGCGCCACTTTTTGGTGCGCCAAAGGGCGCACATAATCTTATTGCAACACAATGCTTTGGTGCGCCAAAAGGCGCACATAATTTCCTGTCGAGATAGCGTTTGGTGCGCCAAAGGCGCGCTTTATTTCATGTTGGCAGGCGTTTTGGTGCGCCAAAGGGTGCACGCTTTTTCCTGTCGACAGCAGTTTTCATGCGCTTTTCAAAAAGTGGGTGGCGCATTAATGTTCAGCTAACCTATATATATATGTTTGCGCGCCCAAATGTCATTTTCACTTTTCGCTGAGCACGTGATTTTTCTGAGCCTGTCAGCCCCTGCCTCGTCGTTTTCAACGTGTTGTGGACCCGTTCTCAAGCTTTTGTTATTTATCCAGGTAAGAGTTTCTTCTCCCTGTTGTGTATTTTGCGTTCTTGTTTCTTGGTGTGCTTGTGGTCTGGTTGTGGTTTAGCAGTATTAAAATATCAAATGTTGAGCTAGCCCTCCCCTGTGCCGTCTTTCCTTATTTGTTTCCTCCCATCCCTCTTTCCAGATCTGCTGGTAGAGGGTGTTAGTTTGAAAGCTTGGTCTGAAACCCCTTTGGCTTGAACCATTGAATATCCCAAAGCAGCTTTTGAACTAAAAAGAAAGAAGGGTTGAGCCATATGAAAAAACACTGTTTTTCCCTTAGGCGCACTAGCACGTCGTGCAACATTATAAACAGTTGCGCCCCCATGGCACGTTTGTCCCCCCTGCAGCATAACTAGAACCCGCGCCAATGGCGCACCCATCATGCTTGTTGCATCAAGTTTTCATACGCCCTCAAGGCGCGCCTCTTCCACATGCTGCACAAGCTAAACTTGCGCCCCTTTGGCGCACCATCTTTCAGTGCTGCATCGCCTTTCCATGCGCCCTTGGCGCGCCCAGCATCCATGCAACACAAGTTTATCTGCGCCAAGTATAGTCATAAAAGCGCAGGCACATCTCTCCTTACAGTAACATTCATGTTTTGTAAACCCTCCGTGCGCCGCGCCATATTTCCTTTGGCGCACGAAAAGTCCCTGTTACACGCTTTTCCCATGCGCCAAAGGGCGCACCAAATCCCAATGTAACATGAAATGTCCATGCGCCTTTGGCGCATCTTGTCTCCATGCAACACGATTTCTCATGCGCCCTTTACTAAAATGCACTCTGCAGTATGCATGCGCCATGCGCCTTTGGCGCCAGTTTAACCTTTGCAACAGCCCTTTCCCGTGCGCCCTGCCTATTTAGCCCTGTAAGCTGCATTTTTCCTGCGCCCTGAGCCTAAAAATCTCTAACTCTTTCTTCTGCTAACATTCCAATGGAAGATCAAATGGCTAATTCAACTTTTTCGGATTGGGTCTCGCTTCTTCTTCATGCAGATCAGCAGATAATCTTAGAAGAACATATGTCTACATCCAGCAAGAGACCCACCAAATCAAAAGGGAAGGCTAAGCTTACTGAGGAAGAGATGAAGTATAAATATCAAAGGGTCAGAATGCCCGAGTCACAGGCCGAATGCAGCATGGATGTCAGAGACTCAGAATTGGGGCATGTCGACATGGAGGAATTCTGGGCCAGAACTCAGAAAGTTACAAGGAGTCCATGGATGGACAAATTGATAGGCAGTGCCCTGCACTTCGCCGGAGGAATCCCCGTCAGCACAGTCAACAATGAATTTATGATGGTGGTTGCTCAGTCTTACAACAAAGACACCAGATGTGTCGAAAACAGTAAGGGCGAGGTAGTCATTAACCTCACTGCCCGTCATTTTGAGATGATACTTGGCATCCCTCACCACCGGCACTTCGTGGCCGTCAGCCAAGCAGAGTGCATCAAGGCCTGGGAAGACAATGAAGACCAATGCATGCAACTAATGAACGAAGTCTACTTGAAGAACAAGAAGGTGGTAACCCGGTGGCCCCAAATCATCCACCGCAGTGACTTCTCAGAAGAGCTCAGCGATACCATTACCTTCCTGAGCAGGGTCTTCGGGCTTTCTGACGCCCATTACTTCCATAAATGGATGCTGCGCTACTTGGAAACAATGAATAAGAATGTGCCTGAGCAACGCTTTTGCTGGGGGGAAATTATAAGCAGCACCATTTCCGAGCAGCTACAACAGTTCAGCACAACGGGAGTATTCCATATGAACTCCTACGTGGTCTACGCTGCAGCATCAGAGAGGGATTATCCAGGCCTAGCACGAAGTGGAGTTTGGCCTCAGGTCAAAATATATGAGTATTATCCAGAGTTGAAGCTGGAGAATAGCATCGCCCAATTCGCCAAAATCAACGATGCATTCTTTTATCACATCATCTGCCTATTGAGGCCAAATCTGACTCATGGTCGTACGACCAAAAACATAGTGGTAGCCACGGAGAAATGGGGAGCCCTGTTCACCCAATTTCCTACATTCACCTATCTGAGGGCTGCCAACTTTTTGGGAGAGCCAACCAGGCTACCAAGGTATGCTGGGCCTAAGCTGATTCTGCTGGAACTGTCAAGGCAGCTAATCACATACCACGAAAAATGCCTAAAAAGAAAGAAGGGTGGAACTCCTTTCCCCCTCACAGTGGGCCGATACACATGCTCTACCCACCAGAAGGCGAAGGAAATGTTTGCAGAGCTGGAGTTACTCAATTTGAAGCATGACTTCCCAGCCAGGCCCACCTTCGACCCAAGGGGCTGCCTGCCAAGAGCAAAGCTTGATCCAATCCACGTTCCTCAGATCGAGGATATTTATATTGACGTCCTCCATGAGGTAGAGCTCAGAAGAAAGGATCATTCTCGCCTAGCATTGGCAGAAATTATCCAGTATGGGGTAGCCATTGTCCCCAAAGGCTACCAAACAACAGAAGATGAAGTGGACAAGGTATATAATGATACAGATGGGGACGATTGGCCCTTTCCGGCCATTGATAGAACTAAAGCTCCTCAGACAATTGAGGAGAGGGTCAAGGAAACTTTGCGGAGGACAGAGCACTGGTGCCGGATGAACGGCCTAATCTACCTCGGGGTAGATTTCACAACATCCCCATTGGGCAACGCACCTCCACGGTCCAAAAAGTAGCTTAAAGGCAAAGGTGTAGAAGGTGAATCCAGCACCATTCAGGAAGAAGCCCCTGAAAGTCCTCTTTCCACAGCACCAGAACAGGTAATAACTCTGGATTCGCTAGAGAAAGAAGCAGCAGGGGATAGTCCAATTGGCCCATCCACTCAGGATGTCGGCATTGCTACCACAACAGAGGTCCCTTCTATCCCTTCTTCTTCTCTTCCTTCCCCTCCTCGAGTGACTCAAGCGACCATCCCTTTGGTCGTGTCCTCCGCCCCTTCTTCTACTCTTTCCCCTGCTTCTTCGTCTATCTTCTCTTCCCTCACTGATCTTTCCTCCTCCATTTCTTCCCTCATCTCCGAGCTCCCTTCCCTTCCTATGTCTTCCGCAGCTGCAGTTTCCCTTCCTCCTGTGGACACTTCTTCGGCTATTCTCTCAATGCCGCCTCCGCGTGTCTCCACGTTTTTCCCCTCTTCTACTGCAGCTGTCCCCTCCTCTGTTTCTGGTCCTTCTTCCATAGGACCAGCCTGGATCTCTCAGCAGCTGAGCCAGCAAAAGAGGAAAGTTCCCATCGCTCCGATGGACTTTTCAGTGATCCCAACCAAAGGGGCAAAGAAGCTGAAGCCTGTTGCACGCTTCTCTAAAAGTGCTGCAGGTGAGAGAATCATGGAAATTGCATACCCCGATCCCCTCAAAGAGAAGAAGGATCTGTCTCCGACAGATTTTACCGTGACCCAAGTCACAATGGGGACATCTTCTGAAAGTCTCCAGGGGGAAGCTCTTTCCGCGGTCGACGCCCTCTGTCAAAAGCTTCAAGAAACAAAAGAAGGAGAAAAGGCTACTAAAAGAGCAAAACAAATATCTGCTCCAAGCCTTACAGAAGATGGGTAGTGCGCCTCCCACAACTGCCGCCGAGACTTCTGAGCTTCTCAGCCAGGAGAAAATCAACGAATATGCAAAGATTGGCGAGCAAGGTATGGCCGTTTCTGCTTGGAGGAGCCAGATCCTCAAGGACAGTGAAAGAGTGATCACCGAGTTTGTCAATTTGTATCTGAACATCGGAAAGACGAACAAAGAGCTCCAAGCATTAGCGGGGCCCATATCAGAAGAGCTGGATCATGCTAGACTCCAACACGAGACCTTTCAACAGATGTTCGACTGTTCAGTCGAAGATCTGGTCAAGTTCGGTGTCTTCGGCCATCCAAGGGCCCTCAACAAAACCATGTCCACTCTGGACTATCAGATAGATCAGCTTGAATTTATTCTAGAAAAAATCGACAAGGTAAAGGAAGCAGCCCTGGATGCAATGCATCAAATGGAGCGAATTGTTCTCAACATGTCTCCAGGGTTGCTCACTCCTTCCTTCACCTTTAGGTCAGCTGATGAAACCATCCAGATCTTCAAGGAGATCGCTTCTCAAGGAACAGGGCCAGAGGTCACATTTGACACTGAATCTATCAACAACCTGCTGGCCTGTAGGGACTTCATCGGGTTCCTCATTGAGGCGGAAAAAGATTATTCCAAACTCCCAGAGAAGCTCATAGATTAGCGGGAGACTTGTGAGACAATCAGCGAACTGCACAAGGATCCTTCTCAGGATCAATTTGGGCCAATGATTAACAAGTTTTTGGAATACCACACTCAGTTCCATATCTCATCACCTGAGCAGCATCAAAAGCAGGCTACTCCCTTTCGGCCGTAGGATGATGACGATGAGTAGCTGCTCCTTCTTTTTCTTCTTCTTCTTCTCTCTCTTCTCCGACTTTCTTGTTGGAATGTCTGAAGTATGTTGATGCAAATGATGACATCATCCATGTTGCATCATGGGATGATGTCATCCATCAAGTTGTAAAAAGTCAACATGACTTTTAGATATTTTGTAAATATCTTTGTAAATAGTTGTTGGCTCCTTTTTGCCTTCTTTTCTCCTCTTCTTCTATAAATACCCCAACACTTGTTGTGTTGATGGATGGATGAATATCTTTCAGATGAGAAATAGGAGTAAGGAGAAAAGACTTTGAGCTTTTTGTAACAGAACAAATTAGTAATACAATATTTGGACTTTGTGCTGAATACCTGTGTTATATACATTAGATCTTTCTTATGTTAGATCTGTGTATTTATTCTGTTGGATCTGCTTCTATTTTATTGTCATTTATTTATCATCAGTATTGCTTTGTTTATTTATGCAAGTAGGTTTGGCTCTGTTTACTACCAACCCAAAAACATAAATCTTCTGACCTTTCTGCTTTGGAATTCATTTCTTTTCTCCCTTCGGACCTGTTCCTTCTTCCTCCTCTCTTTCATTCCTTTCTCTTCGCAGCCGGAAATAAACCTACTGGGATGAGATCCCAAACCCCCGAAGGCATAATCTTTGAGACTTGCATAGATTCCTGCGGGTAGAATAGCAATAAACCAGTTTCGCTTTGCTGACTCAAAGAGGGGCTATGCCCTGCACACTGTTGGCTCGTTTATCCATAGATCTGCCTTCTTTGAACAGATGAGCATCCTCCTCATGTTTTTATTGCCCCAAAGGAATAGACTTTATTTCATAGTCAGATGGGGCCATCTCACTAATAGGCTTGATGATATTAGGCATAGCTACCTCCACGTACTTATTTCTCGAACTGCCACTAAAAAGTGAGAGGAAAATTAAGATTTCTTTCCTTTCTTTTCTTTCACCATTGTGGATATAGCCTTGAAATACACAATCACCACTTTTTAGAACACGCGGGTATCTCCTCCAATCATATCTTTCACCTATGGGAATATCTCAGTTGCTTCAAGTCTACACTGGGCGTGATGGTTGTTTCTGGCTCCAAGTGAGATGGTACATCTTGGGCCAATTGAGTAGGTGCAGTTGTAGAAGAAGAAATAATATTGGATATTTCAAGGATTGATGGCTGAGATGGATCAAATTAATCATGTTCCATACCTTCTATAGGCTCTTAGATTGTTCTTTCCTTCTTATGTGTCCTCCTGTAGTGAGTGGGATAAGATTCTATTGACTTTTTTTTCGTGAGCCTTTCAGAGTAAGAATAACTTGAATATTTCTTAGTTTCCTTTGGAGTGGAGAGGGGAGATGTCTATATTTTTAGAGTTTAGATACCTTTCAACTCAATGAATACAAATTTTTTATTATTGAACCACTCTTTGGATCTTTTAATTAATGCCTCAATTCATTCATTGATATCCCCCAATTATTAAATGCTCCAAGATACTTATGGGAGAGGTGAGGCTTTCACGGCTTGATACTCTGGATCATACAACTCATTACCATCATCATCAATTCCCTTATTTAACCAATAAAACCTAAACTTCTTCATTTTCCCAACTTTCATTCTCATATGATAAAATTCCCTAACCTCAAAATCATTAAAGCAATTCACCTAATAAACATCAATTTACCGAATATGGTACAAGTCAGGGATATGGAACATATCATGGTTTCTTTTAATGTCAAATTTGTCTCTTGAAGTGTAGGATTAGAGATTCAATGGTGCGAAAGAATATTACAAATTTTATGTATCAAAAATGGTCTTACACAAGCAAATTCACAAACAGTTAGTAAAAGACACACCTTTTGCTTTTAGGATCTTGATTTTTCCATTAATGTGGGCAAGTTTTCTGTAAAGCTCAAACATCAAAATATTTTTGTTGAGGTACCTTGTACATTTTTACAGAGTGATATCAAATCCAAGTACTCTGATGTATGAGAAATTTGAGAATTGTGTGAAGAAAGACATGTATCTTTGAATCAAAGTGGTGGCTTGCGAAGACAGACTCGATTTAGGATTTCCTTTGAGAAATCTTATGAAAAACATGGTGAATGCATCATTAACTCTTGAAAAATGGTGATTTATCTCCTTCATGGTCAATTTTGGATATCTCTCATGGGAGGGCACCTTTTGGGAGATGTTCTGTGTGAGATCCAGGCCCTTGAATGATCTCGTACTTGTGAGAGCATATACTATGTATGATGTCATTACAAATTTCCTGGTGATTGGAAGTTATAGCAGCTAAAAGTGAATATTATCATTGATAATCTAACCCCAGTAAATCTTTTTTTCCCTCAATTATGGTAAGGATGAACAATGCCATCTAATCCTAAAAAATCATTTGTGGTATCCTCTCACATCACCCTGATTAGTAGGATGATTGCATCTGAAAATCCTTCATGAAATTCATGCCTAGACCAAGCCTTTGGTACATAAGAAGGCTTCCTTACCTGCTTCAACCATGATCCCAATGCAAGGCCTTATAGGTATGAATTTGTTTTAGACCACTCACCTAATGTAAATTCTTTTTTGATGATCACCATGTTTCTCCAGGTTGGGATTTGCATGCACTGGGAAATTCCTTTGGGAGTGATCACTACTAGTATCGAATTATCATCTACATGTATGATTCATGTATCTAGATCATAGTTTTGATAACATTCCAACACCAAATTCGTGCTCTAAATAGATACTGGGTGACCACCCACAACATACAAACTACTTATGTACACTTTTTCTTCTACATGTTCCTTGGAACGGCCGAGCATTTGGTTCTTCAGATCCTCCAAGTCCATATGAGCAACAACATTTTCACCCACATACAGATACTTTTATCCTAGGGTAGAAACAGGGTCCAACATAGAAAACTTGAACTTTATTATTGTAAATATCCATGAGATGAGAGAAAATGAAGAAGACAATAACTTTTTGCAACTAAAACAAACACTTTCTATTTTTAGTAAGTAGGAGATAGGGGCTAGTTTTTTATTTTTTGGTCACATTCAATCTCTTAAAGATCCTAACATACTAAATAAAAAAAAATTGGTTTCTTTTTAACAGATTCTATTTTTAGAAAGTTTTTTTTTACTTTTTCTTCTTTTTTCTTTTTTGCTTTTTTAATCAAAATTGCCTAGTTTTTCATCTTCGTTGTTCTTTGAGTGCACTAATCTGAGATTAATTTTTTTGTTAGGAAGATATATATTTATATTAAGTGTAAAGACCATATACTTACTATATTTATAAATGGAATTTATCCACCTCAGATTGCAACAAAAATTTCATCAATAGATTTTTCTTGCTTACAAGACTCTATGCTGAAATTTTCAACTCAATCCACCCATTGGAATGCTTGGAAAGTGAAAGATCATGATCTATGGAATGAAAATAGGGTTTTCTGTGATTAAAAAATTAGAACATCATCAAGGTTAGATATTACTATCTTCTTGAATGCATCTAGATTGTAGAACAGATGTGAAAATCTCATCTGAATCCGTTCACTAGTTTGCGAGATATGAGTTTTTCTTTGTTTTGGTGCTCATAACTACCCTAGATAAATTTTGATAGGGTTTATAATGAATTTTTTGGTATTTAGTGATTCATGATGTTAAAAATTGTTTCCTGGGTTGATCTGGTGAAATAATGAGGTAAACTGGCTTGAATGAATCTTTAAAACATCAAAACAATCTATTTTTAAGCTATGAGAAATCTTTAAAACCTATAGCAAAGCATGGGGGTGGGGAAATTTATTTCTTGTCCCCATTTTCCCAAATATCCAGGGATAGTTGGGATAGTAAAATTCACCCCCCACTCTGAGCATAACAAGTTTCAAAGTAAGGATGCAAGGAGATGGAGAGATGAGAAAAACACACTTAAGCACGTGGAGAAATTTTTTTGGTCACATGATGAACCTGGGAAGGGGATAAGGGTGGGGAAATTTTACTGTCCCCACTATCCTTAGGATATTTAGGATAGTAAAATGTTCCTAAGGTTAGTTGATGTAACTTATCGATTTCAAATGCAAAAAGACTTAGCACCCTGTCGGGAAGAGGGAAGGTCACATGAGGGACCAAGAGCAAGAGCTGAGGGGTGGGGTGCATTTTCTTGTCCCCAATTTCCCCTCTTACCCTAATACAGTTGATGCATTTGGGATAATTGGGATAGTCAAGATAGTTGGTATAGTTGGGATGGAAAAACTGACCACCTATCCAACTGAGAAAATGACTGTCCCTGAATCTTAAAATCACTTTTCTTGGATCTTTAGGAGGTATTTTCATCCCAAATTTTGTATCATGTTGACTCCAAATATCATACCAAGATTAATGGTATGTTTTTAAATACCTGATTCTTCCTCCTCCAAAACTAGCCACTTTTTCATTCGGGACAACAAGGTGAGTCTGCACAAACAGATCTTCCCTTAGAAGAAACCATGTCTTGTAAATAATTTTTTGATTCAATCATGAAGAGGGATATTCAAGATTTTTAATGGTTATTTTTTTATATCTTCAATCATCACAAAGCTCCCAAAATACTCTGTTTAGTTTTAGGTACCATTTTCAACTACAAGCTCCTTACCCCTAAAAACTATTCTTTCATTTTTCTTGTTCTAAACCTCTAAAACTTTCCTAAATCTCCTAAAATAAATTCCATCAATCTTCAAACTCCTCAATACCACATGTGGATGGTTTTAGGATTATTTATCAATCCTATGGGAATGCACACATGTTCCTGGAAAGGATATGAATAGTTTTCCTAGGCTTACTAGAGATTTCATATTTTGACAACATTCAATTGAAAGGACCAAATGACCTCATGACCACATTTAAAACACTTGGAAAGTTTATACATCATATTATGAAGGTTTTCAAGGATGGGATGGTCATGACACAAAAGGAAAAGTTATCTAGTGGACGCCTTAGGAGGGTTTTTAAATAAAGTTTTGACACTAGGGTAAAGTTGTCATATTTTGAATTGGATTTTCGACCTTGTAAAAAAACATGACAACAATTGGATCTCACTTGGGACTTTTTATAGATCGAATGAAGTGAGGATAGGATAATAATGAACTCTATAATCTCAATATTCAACATGTGGACCAATTCCTTATCCATTGGGCTATACAGAGTTTGATTTCAAATAATAGATAGAAGGAATGAATGCACACACGCATAACAAAAGGGAAGCAAACCAAACTAGAAAGGAAAAACACACACAATGGGAAAGGGAAACACACATCCTAAATTCACCTATAGTACATGCAGGGGTAAACCCACTTTCATTATTTATAAAAATTTCAAGTATTTCCCACTGCGAGGTAATTCCAAGTAGGTATTATCCATATATGAGAGATAGAAAGTATTTTCCCCACAAGCTTCTCGGATATGGAATGGACCTAGACACAAAGATTCAAATTTACCATGACTTCCTCTTTACTCTCTCCTTTTTCCCCATAATAAGACAAGATCACCAATTTATAAATTCTCTTTCCATAGCATTTTTATCAAATATTTTCTTCACTTTCAGTTTGATGTTCCTTGTATTCGATCAACCACCTTAATCCTATCTTCACCAATATTTTCAAGATACAAGATTCTCTTGTCAAGAGAATCATGAAATTGGCCATCTTTAACTGCTTAGACTAATTACAGGGATGGAAATTCAACCATGACTAGAATCTCGGTACATTGATTCCATAAAACAACTAGAATGGTGACATATTGATTTCCTTTTTCGGAGTAATCATGTCTGCCCACAATGCATCATAAATATTTTTATGCCAGTTTGTTTAATTTTGATCAACTAGATTTTTGACGATGGTCACAATATTCTTATTACATGAATCAGATGGAACCATTCCCTTACAGGTAGTATTCTGATGCATGCGAAAGAAATATTCCATAACCATAGAAAAACTCAGTCAAATCCATGGAAGAAAACTATGTTGCATTATCAAGTACCAATTTCTAAGGAATTCTAAAGTAGATGATAATTTTTCTTCGATGAAGTTACATACCATTTCAAAATTTTCTTGTTTTGACCAGAATTACCTCCACCCATTTGGTAAAGTAATGTATTTCCATGAGCACATAGGCATGCCTTGCACTCGAGTGAGGATTGAGTATACCAATAAAATATAGGCACCATTGTTGAAAATGTTCCTCAATGACCACTGAATCGAAGAGGAAGTACAAAAAATTTGGTCTTCCCAAAAATTGTTGACAAGGTTCACACTTAGAAACCCATTATTGAGCATTTGAAAAAAATATAGGCCAATAGTACCTACCATGAAGGATCTTGTGGGAAGTCACCATGGCAGAGAAATTTCCACCACAATACTGGTTATGATAAGCTTTTAGAAACTTTTCTTGTTGCTCTTTGTCAACACACCATAGGAAGCATATTTCTAATATCCTCTCTTGTATAGCACGTGATCCTATATGACATACCTGACTGACTTTAGCTTGAGTATTCCTCCTTTTCTTATAGTCAAGATGGTTGGGAACTCTCCATAAGTGAGAAAGTATGAAATATCATAATACCACTCATTAGTGGTGTTTACAAAAATCACTTGGCGTAAGTCCTTACTTACGCATTCATAGCATAGACACTCCTTTGTATCATTTTGAGTCAAGAGAGTTTCATCCTCATCCATTAATGGACACAATCCATTTCCACAAACTAGATTCAAAGGTTGGATTTCCGTGTCATACTCTTGGATCATGACCATCCAATTACCTCTTTTGGCTCCTGGAGCTTGCTGAGTTAGAATTGATTTGACTACATACCAAAGAACCATTACCAAAGTGAGAGAGTTGAGGATGTAAATCTAAAATTATTTACTGATTTGACCACAAAATAAGTATGTTTATCCATTTGATTTTATCTCAAATCATGGTCCTTAAGTGAGCATCTCATAAAAGCAATGGGTTTTTCGATGCCTTCTTTATTATTATGAACTAAGATGGCATAAAGTGTATGTTCCAAAGCATAGACAATACAAAATGAAGTCTTTGTAAAATTTGGGACATACCAGAGTAGGAGCCTTAGCTATTGCTTCCTTGATTACATCAAATGCTTCCTTGCCTTCCTTATTCCACTTGAAACTTTTTTGAGGATTCATCATGCTAGTGATGTGTTTGGTCAGCTCTATAAAATTTGGATAAAGTGACGAAGGAAGTTTACCTTTCTGAAGAAGGAATTAACTCCCTTATTACTTGTGGGAATGGAATTAATTTCCTTTATCCTCTTTGGATCAATTTTGGCTCCTCCTTGTTCACGATGTGTACCAAGGAGTTTCCCTTCAGTAACACCAAAGATGCACTTCTTATGGTTTAGAGAAATTCCATGTTGTCGGTACCTAATCAGCACTTGTTCCATATGCTTCATGTGATCTCTCGCCTCTTTGAAAATACCATGAGGTCATCAAGATAGATGAAAATGCAATGTTTGAGGTCTTTGAAGGCAAGATCCATTACCCTTAGAAAATTTTCTCTAGCATTGATAAGACCAAATGACATTCTGCTATAGTAAAAAGTACCCTGTGGAGTTGTGAAGGTCGTTTTATGTCTATCTTCTTCCACTACCTCAACTTGGTTATATCTAGAGAATCCATCGAGCAAGGAAAGCATCTCAAATCATGTGACTTCCTATAGGATATGATCCATGATTGGTAGTGGGTAGTTATCTTTTAATTAAGCTTGGTTCAAATTCTGGAAGTCGACACAAATCCTTATTTCTCATTCTTGTTCCACACTGGAACAATATTGGCCACCCATATGGAGTGATGAATAGGCAATATGATTCTTACAATCAACATTTTCAAAACTTTTTATTTGATTGTGTCAATAATATTTGGGTTATATGGTCGTTGTTTCTTCCTGAATGACTTGGCTTTAGGCTTGAGTATTATTGAATGATGCATCTCTTTAGGATTGAAAGACTTGAGCTCATCATAAGAGTATGCTAAAACATCAAAATATCTCCTCAAAATTGAGATAAAACTCCTCTTCTATTCGGGTGAACAACACTTACTAATGTTTACCATTTTTTGTTGTTCCGTGGTACCGATATTATCCTTCTCAAATTCATAGTGCACCAAGAGGATTCTCTTTGCTTTTCCTTGATAAACATATCATGGTTATCAAACAAGTTTTAAAGGGACACAAGGCCATTGGAATATTATTTTCCCTTCATTTTAATGATGACCCCTTCTAAATCAATTTTATCTATCTCTCCTTTATCTTCATCTATCAATAGACTCATTATTAAGAGAATCACTTCCTTCATAGAAGAGATTGTTGAAGTTATCTCTTTGCTCCAAAAAGAGAGAAGATGACTATGTCATCATTGAACACCTACCATGATTGAAATTATCTGGAACACTCGGCCTGAAAATCATCTCAACAGTCACTTTTTCCTTTGAAGGACAATGGGTGTGGAGTCATCTAGAGAAGCCAAAACTGTGAGAGAATCAACTTTTCATTTTTCTCACGGGGAACAGATTGAATTGAGAAACATCAAAAGATTCAATGCAATCCCATACTCAGTTCCTATAATGTTTGAGCCTCAAGTTCTTGAATTCATATTTATTCCTCACTTGCTTAACAATCACCTCAGCATCACCAAGACATTTTAAATTCTTGATACCCATGTATTCAGCAACATCCATCCTTTGGAGAAGGAATTCATATTATGTTGTATTATTTTTGTTTTTAAATTGCAATTTGTAGGAAAAAGGAAGCAACTCACCATTCAGGAGAAGTTAGAAAAACATGTTGGCTCCAAATCCTACACTAGAATGGCTTCCATCAAATTCCATTATCCATAACTAGTTTTCTTCATATTCCATAATAAAAGGAAGATTCTCATCTCTTTCAGAACTGACGAAGTAGTTACCCAGTCCATTGTATTGAAACAATATATCATCCTTCAATCTTCCATTTTTTAGACAATGTATTTCATCTTTCACATGGGTAAAAATTATTCATACCTCCTTTCACTGGAATGGTTAACAAGGACCAATCCATTTGTATTTCACTATTAAAACATCTATAGAAATTTCTACTCAGTAACATGCCAAAATATGTTTGAATGTCTACACCAAAATGGTCAACAAAACCTTCTTGTCTAAAAAATCAGCAAGGGCTACTTGTGCATCCTCGATCCTTCCTACAAATGGGACATCATTAAATTCCATAGAATAGAAATATATATTTTCTAGTGTCAAGGTGATTCCAAGGGAGTTATCTACCTTTATTGGGATTACATTATCTAAAGCACCCGATTCTATTATGTAATTGTTTAATTGGTGGCCTTTAATCAGGAGGGAAAGGTATAATGGCTCTACTTTGCTGGTTTTGGATGCACTAGGGAAAACATGTTTTGATTAGAAGAGGTGGTGTTTGGAAGTAACCCTTTGAAATTGGAGATTAAAGAATTAGGTTTTGAGTTACCACCCTTGATGTAGCTAAAAATCCTTTCAAATTTCTCTGGATGTCTTTATAAGAACTCATATTTAGAAATCTTAACTTTTAGACTTATTCACATGATCAATGATGTCAAATGGAGTGGAAGTAGATGATTTTTATATTCCTAGGACATAAATGATGATTTGGTGGAGAAGGAGGTACTACTTTAAAGCTTTTGGGTAGTTTTAGCGGATGGAGTAACTGGCTGAGAAACAGTGGTTGATTTTGAATGAGAATTTGAAGCTTTTACATGATTGGTCTTTTGTAAATAATTAGAACTAGGATAAGTTCCAGAAGACTTACTTGGCATGATATATTGCTTCTTTCTCACTACTAGGTCTGACATTCTCTTTTGCGGACTCCATAAAATGCAAAAGTGGGGATCCTCTGTTAATTTTTTTTGTAGATTTGCCACCTGAGGATCTTCCTTCTTCTTTTTGGTAGAGACAAAGGAAGAAGCTATTTTTGAGGATTGAGAAAATTTGAATACAGCCCATGAGAATCTTAGAGAATATTCATCATCATCATCTTCTCGTGAATAATATTCAATAAAATTAACTTTGACCTCATCTTCTACTTCTTTGATCTCAAGAACGTTATCATCCTCATTCTCTTCTTCTGGTTCTTCAATTTCTTCTTCCTCCTCTTTATCATCACAAGTGTTAGAAAAATAATATTAAGTGATCATAATATTTAGTTTATAGTTAAATAATATAAAATATAAGTTATTCTTATTATTTAAATATAAACTTTATATTATGTTTTAAATTATTTATTAACTAATATTAAATCGGGGTGTGCCCCATCACTTAAGAAGGTCATAACCCTTCGGGTTACTTAAATATGACTATAGGTCATATTCAGATTGATTATGTAATTCAGGTTAAAACGTGGAGTAGAAGTGAGGAGGGAGTTACTGAGTTGGGTAAAAAGTTTCTCACATAATGGAAATTATTCTACCATGGTTTTTTACCCCATTAGGGTTTTCTACATTAAATATCATGTTATTGTGTTATTTACTTTACTACGTATTCATTTATTGATATGTACACATTTATATTTATTAAATAAGGTCAATATAACATTAATCCCCTCACCGTGACATGGTAGTAGAGTGGGATTAAATAATTTAAAATCATCCTAAAGTTACATTGGTTAGTTAGTTAGGATCCTATTTAGACGCCCCCCCCCCCCCCCCCCCCCCCCCCCCGCTTCCTTCTCTGGATTAATTGATGTGAGTGTGCACAAGTGGAAAGGTCTTCAAAATATTTTAACCCTCATGTGAAAACTGGAACTCGAGAGAATTAATAGGGCCCAGAAAATAGAGGTAAGGGTTAAACATTTATGTGAAATATTTTATTATATTTCTATGGTTTTTTGAAATTGTGTAGGCTAATTTAAATATGAGATGTTAAAAATAAATGGTAAAATTCAAAGTGAAACCTAGTTTATAGAAGAGACAAGTTCCATGAGAATAGGGGTTTCAAACTTTTTTATTGGTTGGATCAAACCTCTTGTCCCTGGTGATGTAAAAAAATTATTATTTTTCAACTTTGATTTTGAAGACTTATCTCATGTTCTTATGGACTCCCTTTAATAAGGGTTGCACCTATATTTTATAGTTTTTTTTATTATTATTATTGGCAAATAGTTTTTTGAAAGGGACTATACCCTTGAGAACAAAAGAAGGCCTAAGAGCCAGAATAAGAGTGAGAATCAGAGAGAATGGATCAAGATCCGAGTGTTACAATGAAGCTCAAAGTAGCCCAGAAACAGCTACTCAAACGAGACAAAACAACAAAATTACTGCAAAAAAGTAGTAAAGAGACCGCAAAAAAACAACAAAAAAACAAACAGAAGCAACAGAAGCAACCAATACTACTTTTTGGTAGCTTTGTTGATGCTAGTCTTGACTCTCTTCCAGGCGCGAAACATACCCAAAGTTTTCATGTGGGCAGCATCAGTTTTATCAAGCTCCTCAATGGTTCTTTTGCTCTCTTTTTCATTGCCCCAAAGTGTAGCCGGGACACCACTGAGGTTGGAAACACTTTTGGCATGACCCTCAATGAACTCCTCAATTGCCCTAAGGGCGGCAATGATGTAATCATGTCTAGTTTTGGCCATCCCTAAGCAGGAGTCTAAGGAGGTCAGCTTCTTATAAATGTCCTCAATCTGACTGCTATCAATGTTCCCCTCCCCCTCCATGCTTTTCTTACCTTTCTGTTTAGCCAGTTTCTTTACCTCATCCTTCAATAGTTTCATCTCAGCCTCTAAGGCCTCTAACCTCTTTGAAGAGCTATCCAACTGCACTTCCCGGGGACTGGCACTGCTGATATTCAGAAGATCATGTGCAATCTCTAGTTCGAAAGGCTCCTTCTCCACAGCAAGAGCCTCAAGGTTGAGCTTCTTGGAGGCCCTGTTTATAGTTAATATAAACTATATTTTTATATACATTATAGATTCAATCTATAAGACTATGTTTTATAAAAATAAAAAAATGAAAATAAAATATAAAACTAAATAATATAGTTTATATATTCTATATAATCCTAATTCTATGGTTTATATTATAGACTATATAACCTAATCCTATGGGAGCACCCCATTTATATCTTATAAATCAAGATTTATATTAAAATTCAAAATTTTCCCATGTAAGGGGGGCGACACCCTTCCAACCACCCCCCATCTCCCCTTACGCCAAGTAGCACACACTGCATTACCTATACCCACCCCTATCTACAGCCGCCATGTGCCCCTGTGGTCCCCCTACTGCCAACCACCTCCTTCCTTGCATAGGCGTGGGCCCCCATGTTTTCTTCATGGGACAGTTAGTCCCACATGGTAACAACATGAGTGGATAGAAGGATTTATAAGCCTTAGTACAACCTAGTATGATTTGGATTGGGCCACGTATATAAATGTTTTTCTTCCCACGTTAGGGTGCGGGTTGTGTGAGTTATGTGGTTGGTTGGTTGTAGAATTGGCTGAGTTGTAATAACCCTCTCGCAGGGTTAAGTGCATTGAAATATGGCTCGAAGGTGGAAAAATAATATAATGCCTAGTTATTAATATGATTTGGCATATATTGTTTAATAAGATTTGGTTTATTATATATATATCACTGGTGGTTATAAATTAAATTGACTCAGTGATAAAATCACCAAGTTGATATAAATTTCAAATAATATAGGAGCAAGAGCTCACCAATTTTTTAATATTTAGTGATTATGATGATAAAATTGTTCCGGGTTGAATGGTTGAAAATAATGGGTAAACTGGCTGGAAGATCTTTTCTAAAACATCAAAACAATCTATTTTTAAGCTATGAGAAATCTTTAAAACCATGGTGGGTGGGGCATACTTTCTTGTCCCCATTTTCCCAAATATATTTGGGACATTTGGGACAGTAAAATTCACCCCCCACTCTGAGCATAACAAGTTTCAAAGTAAGGATGCAAGGAGATGGAGAGATAAGAAAAACACGCTTAAGCACGTGGAGAAATTTTTTGGTAACATGATGAACCTGGGAGGGGTAGGGGTGGGGAAATTCTTACGTCCCCACTATCCTTGGATATTAGGATAGTAAAAATGTCAAGGTTAGTGATGTAACTTTATCGAGTTCAAATGCAAAAAGGACCCTTAAACACCCTGTCGGAGGAGGGAAAGGTCCACATAAGGCACCACAAAGAGCAAGAAGCTGAGAATAGGGGGTGCATTGTCTTGTCCCCAGTTCCCCCTCTTACCTAATACAGTTGATGCATTTGGGATAAATGGGATCGTCAAGATAGTTGGTTAGTTGGGATGGAAAAAAACTGACAACATACAACTGAGAAAGGAGTCCCTGAATCTTAAAAAATCCCACTTTTTTCTGGATCGTTAGGAGGTATTTCATCCCAAAATTTTGTATCATGTTGACTCCAAAGTTATATTACCCAAGATTAATTGTATGTTTTAAATACCTGATTCTTCCTCCTTCCAAAAACTAGCACTTTTTCATAAGGGGCAAAACACAAGGGAGTCTGCACAAACAGAATCTCCCTTAGAAGAAACCATGTATTGTAAATTAATTTTTTGATTCAATCATGAATAGGGATATTCAAGATTTTAATGTATTTTTTTATATCTTCAATCATCACAAAGATCCCAAAATACTCTGTTTAGGTTTTGGTACCATTTTCAACGACAAGCCTCCCTTAACCCTAAAAAACTTATTCTTCAATTTTCTTGTGCTAAAACTCAAAACTTCCTAAAATCTCAAATAAATTCCATCATTCTTCATCAAACCCTCATACCACATGTGGATGGTTTTAGGATTAGTTATTCAATCCTATGGGCAGCAAACCATGTCCTGGAAAGGTATGAATAGTTTTTTCCATTAGGCTTACTAGAGATTATATTTTGACAAACATTCAATGAAAGGACAAATGACCTAATGACAAAATTAAAACACCTTGGAAAGGTTATACATCATATTATGAAAGTTTTCAAGGATGGGATGGGTCATGACACAAAAGGAAAAGGGATCTATATGATCCTCAGGAGGGGTTTCAATTAAAAATTTTACCTAGGTAAATTTTCATGTTTTTAATTAGATTTTTGGACATTGCAAAAACACATGACAAAAAATGGGCTCTCATATGGGAATTATTCTAGGATCGAATGAAGTGAGGATAGGGATATAATAAGAACTCTAAAATCTCAAATAATATGGGGACTCGTTTTCTTATCCATTGGGGACTATTACAGATTATTATTACATAAATAGATAGAAAGAATGGAATGCACACACACACTAACAAAAGGTAAACCACACCCACACTAGAAAGGAAAACACCAACACAATGGGACAGGGAAACAACCACATCCAATTTACCTATGGTAAATGTAGGGGTAAACCCACTTTATTATTTATAAAACAATTTACAATGTAGAGCCCACTGCGAGGTAATTCCAAGTAGGTATTATCCATATATAAGAGAGATAGAGAAGTTATTTACCCACAAGTTCTCGGATATGGGAAATGTCGACCTAGACACAAAGATTCAAATGTACCATGAACTTTCTCTTTACATCTATCCTTTTTCCCCATAATATGGTAATAACCACATTTATAATTCTCTTTCCATAGCATTTGTTATCAAAATTTTCTTTAGTTTCAGTTTATGTTCTTGTATTCGATCAAACACATTAATCCTATCTTCACCAATATTTTCAGGGATACAAGATTATCTTGTCAGGGAATCATGGAATTGGCATCTTTAACTGCTTAGAGAAGAAATTACAGGGAGGAATTCAACCATGACTAGGATCTCGGTTATTGATTTGTTAAAACAACTAGAATGGTGACATAGTGATTCCTTTTCAAGTAAAGCATGTTATTTCACACAATGCATCGTAAATTATTTTGTTATGCCAGTTTATTTGATGGATCAACTAGCTTCAGAAAAATAGTCACAATATTTTCTATTACATGAATCAGAATAAACATCCTACAGGTAGATTATGATACATGCGAAAGAATATCCCATAACCATAGAAAAACTTGGTCAACTCCATAGATGAAACCATATGTAATGTTAAAGTACCAATTTCTAAGGAATTCTAAAGAGATGATAATATTTTATTCGATGAAGTTACATTACCATTTCAAAATTTTTCTTGTTTAACCAGGAATTACATCCACCCCTTTGTAAAGTAATGATTTCAAGGAACAACATAGGCAGGCCCTACATTTGAGTGAGGATTGACTAATCCAATGAATTATAGGCGCCACTATTGAAAAGTTCCTCAATGACCACCGATAGAAGAGGAAGTACAGAAAAATTTGGTATACCACCAAATTAGTTGACAAGGTTCCAACACTCTAGAAACACCAAATGATTGCGGATTACACAACCCCCACCCAATGTAGGGTAAATAATACCTACGTGAAGGGATTTTTATGAGAAAGTCACCATTGCAAAGAAGAAATTCCCCACCATAAGCCTGGTCCTGATAAGCCTTTAGAAACTTTTCTTGTTACTTAGGAAGCATATTTCTAATAATCTCTTGTATAAGAGTTATCCCAAGGGACATTACAATGTACTGACTGAGTTAGTATTCCTCCTTTTCTTATAGCAATAAGGATCGGGAACTATCCATAAGTGAAAAAGTATTGAAATATCGTGATACCCAGCATTAGTGGTGGTACAAAACTCACTGGCGTACTCCTTACTTACGCATTCATCATAGACAACTCCTTGTAATCATTTTAATTCAAGAGGTTATCCTCATCACATAATGGGACACAATTATTTCCACCAAACTAGATTCAAATGTTGGCTTATCCAATCATACAAACTAGATCTTGACCACCCAATTCCTCTATTGGCTCTTGGATCTTGCTGATTTCTAATTGATTTGATTTTAGGACCCTTAGGAACCAGCACCATGGTGTGGGAGTTGAGGATGTATAACCTAAAATTATTCACTTCTTAACCATTGAGATAAGTATGTTATCCATGGATTTTATCTCAAAAATTGTGATCATTCAGAGGGTGGTAAGCTCATAAAATAAATCGATGTACAAGCCTTCTTTTGACCAAGTGGCCATACACATGTTTCTCCATTTGATGTATCTCAAAATATGATTTTTTAGTGGGCAAAACTCATTTAAAATCAATCAATTGTCATAAAGTTTGTGCCAAGCATGCGAAAAGAAATTAATAAATTAAATCTTTGTCAAAGTTGGGGCATACAGATAGGAGCTTTAGCTATAAATTCTTGATATTTATTCAAATTTTTCCTTGCCTTGATAATCTTAATCAAACTTTTTGAGGCTCACCATCCTAGTGTGCTGTTTGGTCAGGCTCATCAAAGAGTTTGGAGTTACAGTGATAAAAAAAAATTTACCGTTATGAAGAAGGAATATTAAACTCCCTGTACTCTTGTATGATTAATTTCCTGTATCCTCTTTGGATCAATTTTGCATCCTCCTTGTTCACCGATGTGACAAGGATTTCCCCAGAACACCAAAAAATAAATTCTTATGGTTTATAGATATTTCCAGGTTTTCGGTAACCTAATAACACTTGTTCATATGCTTCATGTGATCCCTCGCCTCTTTGAAAATACTGTGAGGTAATCATAGATAGCTGAAAAAATGCTAAGTTTGTAAATCTTAGAAGGGATATCCATTAACGTTTGAAAATGTTCCAGCATGATAACACCAAATGGACATTTATTTTATAGGGAAAAGGTCCAATGGAGTTATGGAAGTTTTTTTTGTAGATATTATTCCGCTACCTCAACTTAGTATATCTATAAGAATCCAACAAGAAACAAAAGCACTCTATCCATTTTACTAACTATAGAATGTGATCAATGATGAGGCAGTGGGTTAGTTACTATTTTAATGATACCTGGTTCAAATTCTGAAAGTGGACACAAATGCCTTATTTATCCCTCTTCTTATGAAATGGAACAAAATTAGCAACCCATGTGGAGTGCTTAATAGTAATATGATTGACTTTCAACATATTCAGTACTTATTTTTTAATTGTATTATAATCTTGGGTTATATTATCGTATCTTTTTCCTAAAAGACTTGTTTTTAGGCTTTAGCGGTTATTGATGATGGCATCCCCTTTTCAGGATTGAAATACTGATCTCATTGTAATATTATGCCAAAAACATCCTAATATCTCCTCGGTGGATGAGAGAAAAACTCCTCTTTCTTAAGGTGAATAGCACTTTCCATTTTATCTTCTTGGTTTGTTCAAGGGGTACCGAATTTTCCTTCTCAAAAATTCCATAATGCACCAAGAAGGAATCTTCGTTTCCTTGATAAACATATCAGTTTATCAAACAAATCTCACGAGGGACACAAGGACCTTGTCTTATTTGCTTCATTTTAATATGACCCCTTCTAAATCAATACCATAATCTCCCTTATCTTCATCTATAATAGACTTCAAGATAAGAGGAATTTCTACCCTCATAGAAGATATTTTTAAAGTTATCTCTTTATTCCCAAAATGAGAGTGAGATAGGTCATCATAACACCTACGAGCAGTGATTGAAATTATTGGGAACATCGGCATGAAAAAATCCTTCTCAACAGTAAATTTTTCCATATTGAAGGAAAATGTGGAGTCATCTAAGAAGCCAAATTCGTGAGAGAGGTTTTCTCACGGGGAACAACTTGATGAAAATGGAGGACAAACCAAAATATCAATGCAATTCCCATACTTAGTTTCCTATAATGCTTGATCCTCAAGTTCGGGACGGTGAGATAGGATGCCCAAGATTGCTGAGTCAAGCATCCGCAGAATCAACCAAAGGGACAGTGGAGATTCATAGGGACTATCAACATACAAGGGGATTTAGAATAGCAAGTAAAGAAAGAAAAAATAATGGGACCTACAAGTCGGGGGTCTATCTTGGATTTTTCAAAAATGCAATTTTGTAGCTGGTATCCCAAACGGAACCCAGACAAAAAAATAAAAATCGGAAGATGGAAAATGTTACTGCCAGAATAAGGTGGCTAAACTTAAAATGCAATTTGAAAACTAGGACAGGGCTAGAAATTCGAAAAGCTGCACAAAAGAGAAAAAAGAGTAGTGCTTAAGTTAGGAAAGGAAGGACTAAGGGAAGACTGAAATTAAGGGAAAAATGGTACGAAATAAGCGCACGGTAACAAAGTTAAATTGTCTAGTAAATTAAACTTGATATAAATCCATTCAAGTCTTACAATTTGTTTTAGACCAATGCATTCTTTAATAATTTTCACAGGGGGTTAAAAAAAAATTATTCATACCCCTTCATGGAATGGTTAACAGGGGACCCAATCCATTTGTATTTCCACCTATTAAAAAAGAGACTAGAAACATTTCTACTCAGTACAATGCAATGTGTATGAGTATGTGCATGGTATGTCTACACCACACCACCATGGTCAACTAAGTGGTGATGAAATCCATGTCATTACGTGTAAATATAAGTATGAATGGTTACAAGGGCTACTTGTGCATTTCTCGATCCTTCCTACAAATGGTAAAAGAAATGTATAATTCCAGTAGTAATATGAAATTATACCTGACTTTTCTAGTGTCAAGGTGATTCCAAGGGAGTTATCTACCTTTATTGGGATTACATTATCTAAAGCACCCGATTCTATTACGTAATTGTTTAATTGGTGGCCTTTAATCAGGAGGGAAAGGTATAATGGCTCCACTTTGCTGGTTTTGGAATAGGGAAAACATGTTTTACATTAGAAGAGTGTGTGGTATTGGAAGTAACCCTTTGAAATTGGAATTAATAGAATTAGGTTTTGAGTTACCTCCCTTGATGTAGCTAAAAATCCTTTCAAATTTCTCTGGATGTCTTTATAAGAACTCATATTTGGAAATCTTAACTTTTAACTTATTCACATGTTCAATGATGTCAAATGGAGTGGAAGTAGATGATTTTTATATTCCTAGGACATCAAATGATCTACATGGTGGAGGGAGTACTACTTTCAAATTTTGGGTAGGTTTAGCGGATGGAGTAACTGGCTGAGAAACAATGGTTGGTTGTGAATGAGAATTTGAAGCTTTTACATGATTGGTCTTAGATACATAATTAGACCTAATAGGAGTTCCAGAAGACTTACTTGGCATGATATATTGCTTCTTTCTCACTACTAGGTCTGACATCTCTTTTGCGGACTCCATAAAATGCAAAAGTGGGGATGCTCTGTTAATTTTTTTTGTAGATTTGCCACCTGACGATCTTCCTTCTTCTTTTTGGTAGAGACAAAGGATGAAGTTATTTTTTGGGATTGATAAAATTTGAATACAGCCCATGAGAATCTTAGAGAATATTCATCATCATCATCTTCTCGTGAATAATATTCAATAAAATTAACTTTGACCTCATCTTCTACTTCTTTGATCTCAAGAACGTTATCATCCTCATTCTCTTCTTCTGGTTCTTCAATTTCTTCTTCCTCCTCTTTATCATCACAAGTGTTAGAAAAATAATAATAAGTGATCATAATATTTAGTTTATAGTTAAATAATATATAATATAAGTTATTATTTATTATTTAATATAAACTTTATATTAGGTTGTTAGTTATTTATTAACTAAATATTAAATTTGGGTGTTCCCCATCACTTAAGAAGGTCATAACCCTTCGGGTTATTTAAATATGACTATAGGTCATATTCGGATTATTATGTAATTCCAGGTTAAAAACAAGGAACATAAGTGAGGAGGGAGTTACTGACTGGGTAAAAAGTTTCTCACATTAATGGAAAATATTCTTCCATGGTTTTTTACCCCATTGGGTTTTCCACGTTAGATACTGTGTTATTGTGTTATGATGCTACTTTATTTACTTTGTACGTATTTATTTATATGTGCACATTAATGTTTATTAAATAAGTTAATATAACTTTAATCCCCTCGTCTTGACATGGTACCAGAGCGGGATAAAATATTGGTTAAATAATTAAATTAATCCTAAAGTCATATGGTTGGGAAGTTAGTTGGTTGGGAACCTATTTAATCCCCCCTTCCCTCTCTGACATGTATTAATGTCTATGTGGAGATTTGTGTGTGCACAGGTGGAAAGGGGCTTTGAAATATTTTAACCCTCATGTGAAAACTGAGAACTTAGAAGAATTACCATAGGGCCTAGAAAATAAGGTAAGGGTTAAACATTTATGTGAAATATTTTATTATATTTCTATAGTTTTTTGAAAGTTTGTAGGCTAATTTAAATATGAGATGTTAAAAATAAATGGATAAAATTCAAAGTGAAACCCATAGGTTACAGGGAGACAAGTTCCATCGAGAATAGGGGTTTCAAACTTTTTCATTTGTTCGGATCAAACCTCTTGTCCCTGGTGATGTAAAATAATTTTATTATTTTTCAACTTTGATTTTGAAATTATCCTCATGTTTATGGACCCCCTTTAAGTTAGGGTTGCATCTATAGTTTTCTAGTTCCCTTTAAATAGGGTCTATTCTATTTCTTTAACAAATAGTTTTTTCATAGATTATAGTCTTAAAACAAAAGTAATATTTTATTAAGAATAATAGTATATATATATATATATATATCAATATATATATATATAATATAGCTATATAGTAGGGCGGCCAAAAAACTAGCTAGTTTTATAACTCATTAGACCTAATCCTATCATAACTTACTGCATTACCTATGTAAGGAGCGACCCAATTCATTTATAACTTATAAACAAACTTTAAGCACATAAGCAACCAATGCTACCTTTTGTATATGTTGATGCCCTAGTCTTTCCAACCATTTTCCAGGCCCCTTGAAACCCTATCTTCCAAAGTTTTCTTCCATTTTTATGGCACCTCAATGTCCTTTTGGTCCCCCCCTCATTGCCGATCCAAAATGGTAGCCGGGACACCACATGATTTTGGAAAATGTTACTTTATCATGGCATGACCCTGGGAATGTGGAACTCCTCAATTGCCTGCTTCAGGGCGGCAATGGGTGTAAGGCCATATCTAGGTTTTGGCCATCCCACCTATATAAGGACTCGTGTGAATGTTATGTCAGCTTCTTGGTAAATGTCCTCAATCTGACTGCTGATTCAAGTGTTATACTCCCCCTCCAGAGTGCTTAGGTTTCATATACATGTGGCTTTCAAGTTTAATAGTTTCATTTAATACAATTTGAAATTTCATATAATATATGGCCTCTATACCTGGTTTGAAACATAATATAAGTCTCATTTCCCGTGGTTAATAATTTGGCACTGCTGATATTCATTGATCTTGCTCAATAATCTAGTTTTAAATGCTCCTTCTAAAAATACAAATGTGAATAACTTGGAGGCATTGTTTATAGTTAATATAAACTATATTTTTATAAACTTAGTTGGTTAGACCAACTCGGTATAAGTTGTTTTATAAAAATTTCAAAAAATGAAAATATAATAATATAAGTAAGAGCTCCCAATTTTTTTAATATATACTATATAATTTAGTTTCTATATTCTATAAAAACTAAATCCTAAAGTTATTTTTTTTATAGACTAATAATAGGTAAATATGTAACCCATATCTTTTGAAATCAAATTTATATATTTTTTCCTTGTAAGGGGGTGACACCCTACCAACAACCCCCCATCTTGTCATTTAGCCAAGTAAAAAACACTGCATTTTGATTTATTTTTAATATCATACAATGCCACATGTGCCCCTGTGGTCCCCCTACTGCCATTGACCACCTCCTTTTTTGCATAGGCGTGGGCCCCCATGTTTTCTTATGGGGAGTTAGTCCCACATGGGACAACATGGGGATTTATATTAAGGATTTATAATCCTTAATAATTAGTATTTATTTGGTGATTTATCACACCACTAAATTTTAATCAATTTTTGAATTGATAAATCGCATAGGGTGAGGGTTATTACAACATGTCAGAAGATTATGTGGAATTCATGGCTCGGTTGTGGAATTGGCTGAAAACTAATCTCGGAGGGTTAAGTGCAATGAAATATAAGGCTCTAAGGTGGAGAATGTGTAACTGCTTAGTTGATTAATATGATTTGGCATATCAAAGATTTGGTTTAAAACTATTAAGGTGTGATAGTATCATGGTTTGGTTAATAAATTGATTAAATTGACTTCAGTTGGCTCAACTCGTCCAAGTTGATAGAAATTGGAATAATATAGGAGCAAGAGCTCACCAATTTTTTTAATATATACTATTATTATTTTATTTTTTTTGAAAAATATGAAATAATGTTTTTTGTTTTTCGAAAAATATAAATTAATTTATGTGAAAAATAGTAAAATAATATAATCCATTTTTTTAAATGGTATATATTTTTGTGACACAATGACTAAATTTCATCATCATTTTGATAGAAAACTAAAACAAATTCACTTATATTTCAATTTATTTTGATATCATACTAATGCATTCGTGTATAGACTATCCAATTGACAGGACCTCCTTTTTTGGTGTAAATTGATTTTTTTTGATTGCGAGGATTAAACGACAACAGGGGGATTTCTATTAAACTCTTTTAAAATCCTCATTAATTATTTAATTCTATTTACACAAAATGGGGTCTAATCAATTTTTAATTGATAAATCTCAGATGTTGAATGGGAATAATTACAACATTTGGAAGATTTGATTGAAGGCAGAATTCATGGCTCACAAATTATGGGAAGTTGTGAATGGAACTGAGAGGGCTCTGACAGGAAGACAAATAACTGCGGACAACATCGTTGCATATCAACAGAAAGTACAAGAGGTGATGTCCATCATTTTGTGAAGCATACAAGATGATTTTCTGCTTCATATTAGGAATCAAGAAAGTTTGAGTGAGGCTTGGACTCAATTGGAATCGATGCATGAAGGTACGCATTTATCAAAAATCATTAAATTGATTTTAGAGCTTATGAAAACTCCCATGAAGGGAGATGAAAAAGTGATAAATTATTTAGCAAAAATAAAAAATATTAAGTCTTAGTTAGATGGGTGTAGTTGTAACTTAATTCAGGATAAATTGCTTTATTTCATTATTCAGTTGAATATTCATGAGAAATTTAGAAATTTCATTTCAATTTTGAATTCAAAATATCAAACAGAACAAGACATTCCAGATTTGCAAACCCTTAGTGCTCTCCTCATTCAGGAAGAGCAAGTAATGAAAATTTTTTATTCTAAGGAGAATGTCACTCAGGCACTTCTCACTCAGAAATCAAAAGGTAAAACCTCTAGATTCAACAAAAACCAAAAGTCAACTTTTAAACCTCCTAGCAAAGATAAGAAACCATAAAATCTAAGAGTTAGCTTTGATGGTAAATGTCATTACTGTGGTAAATTTGGCCATAAGAAAGAGGATTGTAAATTTAAAAATAATAAGTCAAATTTCAAAAATCAAAAGGGTAACAAATCTGACCAAAATCAAAATCAAAACCAAAACAAGAATCAAAAAAATAGTCAAAAATCAAATGTAATTGCTTTGTATGCCACTTTTTTCACTGTAAAAGAAAATGAGTGGATATTGGATAGTGGTGCCTCTAGGCACATGACCTTTAGATCTGATATCCTATCTGAACTTAGAGAGTGTAATGATCAGATCTACTTGGGTGATCATTCCATTCTCGACATTCAGGGACAAGGTAAAGCAAAAGTTTCAAATGGTTTTATTAACAATGTTTTGTTAGTTCCTAAACTTAAAATGAATTTTCTTTCTTGTTCTCATTTGACTCAAAATAACTATAGTGTAACACTATTAAAAGGATAAATGGTTTATTAAAAATGAACATGATGTTACTATAGTTGAAGGCATTCAAAGAGATGGTTTGTATGTGTTTAATGGATTTCCTTCTGCTTCTTGTTTAACATCTCAAAGAAGTGACATGCAATTGTGGCATGAGAGACTAGGTCATGTCAACTTCAGGAGCATGTATGACATGTCTCGACTAAACCTAGTGACTGGTCTGCCACCTATTTCCCAAAATCATGAAACATGTGAAGGATGCTTACGTGGTAAGCAATCTGCTAATCCCTTCCATAGTCATCATGATGTTAATTCTTTTGAACCTTTGGAACTTGTCCATAGTGATGTTCTGAGGACCCCTAGAAGTTCCATCCCTTAATGGTTCTCTGTATGTTGTCACATTCATTGATGATTTCTCTTGTATGATTTGGTCTTATTTCATTAAAAATAAATCTGATGTCTTGTCAAAATTTAAGGAATTTAAAGCTTTAGTTGAAAACTCTTCTAGTTATAAAATTAAGAGGCTTAGGACTGATAATGGGGGAGAATACGTCAGTAAGGAATTTGACTCATTTTTTTCGAATGTGGCATTCAAAGGGAACTGACTACTCCCTATTCCCCTCAGTAGAATGGGATTGTGGAAAGGAAAAACCACACCATTCTGGAAATGGCTAGAACCATGATGCATTCAACTCAGGTTCCTAAATTCCTCTGGGCTAAAGAAATGAACACTATTGTTCATATCTTGAATAGAGTTCCCACTAAAGCCTTAGTAAATTCCACTCCTCTAGAAAAGTGGTCAAATCAAAAACCAAGTGTGTCTCATTTGAGAATCTTTGGTAGCCATGCTTCCCTCTTCATTCCAAAATCAAAATGGAAGAAGCTTGATCAAACCTCTTTTCCTTGTATCTTTGTAGGATACAATGTCAAAACTAAAGGTCTTAGGATCTTTGATCCATCAAAAAGAGAAGTTATAGAAAATAGGAATGTTAAAATTTAGAAAAACCTTTTTGTTCTTCTTCATCATCTTTTTTTCTATTATTCATGATGATTCTAATGAAAATGAAATTGAAATTGAAAATTGTGAAAATGATGTAAATGATGAAGAAACTAGTATTGAACCTATAGTTGAAAATGAGATAGTACATGTTTCCTCTATAACTAAAATACCTAGATGGGATGAGTCTATTATTCAAGACTCTAATCCTAGAAACCTTCAAAAAATGACTAGAAGTCAACATACATATCATGCCTTGATGACATTGTATAAACCTAAACCCCAATATTTTGAAGAAGCTTCTTCTGAAGAAAGATGGATAGATGCAATGAAAGATGAATATTTTCCTTGATTAAAAATCAAACTTGGGAGTTAGTCCCTCCTCCTGAAAAATAAAGTATAGTCAGATCTAGATGGCTATACAAGATTAAATATAAAGTAGATGGTAGTGTAGATAAATTCAAAGCCAGATTAGTAGCTCGAGGGTTTACTCAAAAACCCAGTATCGACTACATTGAAACCTTTGCACCAGTTGCAAAAATGAGCACAGTAAGGATTTTGATTTCCTTAGCTTCTCAATATGGTTGGGAAATCCATCAGATGGATGTCAAAAATGCCTTTCTGAATGGTGATTTAAAAGAAGAAATCTATATGACCCAACCTAAAGGCTTTGAAGAACTAGGTAAAGAAATGTATGTTTGTAAATTAAAAAAATATTTATATGGTTTAAAACAAGCTCCTAGAGCTTGGTATGCAAAGATTAACAATTTTTTAATGAAGTTGGTTTTTCTAACTGTTCATCTGACAATGATTTATTTGTTAAAATTGAAGAAAATGCTATCATTCTCATTGTATTGTATGTTGATGATTTACTTATCACTAGTAATTCTAACAGTTTAATTATGAAAATTAAAGCAAAATTAATGCAATATTTTGAGATGACAGACTTAGGATTATTGCATCATTTTTTGGGCATGGCTATATTTCAGGATAAAAATTCTATTGTAGTATCTCAATCACAATATGCAACTAATTTACTTAAAAGGTTTAATATGATTGATTGTAAACATGTTGTTATTCCTATATAATTTGGATGTAAACTTGATCCTAGACCTTCATGTGAAAAAAGTTAATCCTACTTTGTACAGGAAACTTGTAGGTAGTTTGATTTATCTAACTATTACTAGACCTGACATTACTTATGCAGTAGGGATTGCTTCAAGGTTTATGTAGGAGCCTTATCAGGATCACTGGAAGTTAGCCAAAAGAATTTTGTGTTATATTAAAGGCACAATTAATTTTGGTTTACATTATACTTCTTCTAACAATGCATATTTATATGGATATTGTGATTCTGACCATGTTGGTGATGTGATAGATCACAAGTCTACAACTAGATATGTATTCAAGTTTGGTGCAGGTGTCATTACTTGGAGCAGTAAAAAGAAACCAACAGTTTCCATTTCTTCTACTGAGGTAGAATATAGAAGTGTAATGGAAGCAGCAAAAAAAGCCATGTGGCTGAAGTGGTTGTTGGAAGAGATGCACATGGAAGCTAAAGGAAGTACTCCTCTTTTGTGTGATAGCCAGAGTTGCATTTCTCTCGCTAAAAATCTAGTTCAACATCAAATGACAAAGCATATCGAGATACATATGAACTTTATCCAAGAGAAGGTTCTCTGTGGTGATATAGATCTCCAGTACTGTCCGACTGAAGATCAAGTTGCAGACATGTTTATGAAGCCATTGTGTGCTGACGAAGTTCTGCAAGTTCCATGCAATGCTTGGCCTTTCACAGTTTCCATTGAGGGGGAGTTTTCATGGAGATTACACCTCCTAATGGTCAACAGGTTGTTGGCTCCTTCTCCAATATACTTCTTCTCTGGTATAAAGCATTGTAAAAATATCTTTTATGATCTATGTAAACTGATAGAGTTTATAGAAAATATAGTCCAGTGTGTGCATCTATTTGTAAAGGAGGTCCTTGTGTTATAAAAGGCTCCTAGAGATGTGGTTTAAGAATTTTTCCATGAGAAATGGTGGGATTTAGTCTCACAAATCATGCTTAGCCTAAATCATACTTCTGATTTATGGATTCCAAATCCTTTTGTACCAAAAGGTAAGTTGAGCATGATGAAGGTGTTATAATTCCTTCAAAAATACATATGCTAGCCTAAACCTTTGGGGTTTATGGATTTGTAAATCCCATGTTGTATAAACAAGTAATGTTAGTATATGGATCCCCACTTAATATTAAGGGGGAGTGTTAGAACTATAATATTAAGTGATCATAATATTTAGTTTATAGTTAAATAATATAGAATATAAGTTATTATTTATTATTTAATATAAAATTTATATTAGGTTGTTAGTTATTTATTAACTAATATTAAATCGGGGTGTGCCCCATCACTTAAGAAGGTCATAACCCTTCGGGTTATTTAAATATGACTATAGGTCATATTCAAAATTATTATGTAATTCGGGTTAAAACATGGAGTAGAAGTGAGGAGGGAGTTACTGGACTGGGTGAAAAGTTTCTCACATAATGGAAATTATTCTACCGTGGTTTTTTACCCCATTGGGGTTTTCCAAATTAAATCTTGTGTTATTGTGTTATTTACTTTACTATGTATTCATTTATTGATATGTGCACATTTATATTTATTAAATAAGTTTTGAACTAATGAATCCATGTTGCCTGCATTTGAAATTTTTCCTTTCTCTTTACTTGAACCCTTTTTTATTTTCCTAGACATGACCAAGTAATCTTCAACTTTAATAGAAAGATTTTGTACTTCTTCCAAATCTATTGGTTGGGTCCTTCTTAGGATGAAACTTACCTATGGAAGTTGAGCATTCATGAAGAACCTTAACGTTTATCTTCTGTAGGTCAGGAAGCTTCAAGTATCTTGTATAACATCCTATCGAATTTTTCTACAAACTTGCTCATTGGTTCAAAGGGCTCCTTCTTGAGCTGAGACCATTGTGTGAGAATGGCATGTGCATCTTTAGCAGGTTTGGACCTAGATTTTAATTTATACTTCATATCATTCCAATTGGTTATGGAACTTCTTAGCAGATGGTAAAAACCATTCCGCATCTGCATCTTGTAATGATTCTACAAATAAACGAACTGATACATCATCATACCCTACACCTAGCACTCCACAAGCAATGATGAAGGATATAATTTGGTCATCTGGGTGCTACTTATTGTCACCGTAGAACTGGGAAAAGTTATTTATTGACCATCTAGGTAAATCATGTAAAGGTGGGTTGACAGCTAATGTACCTTTGTTATTCCCCCAAGGCAGCGGTGCTTGTTGAGCCATTGGTGTTTTTTCTTCTTCATCCTCTTCTTCTCCTTCTTTGACTCTTTTAAGTACTTCCTATTTTAGAGGAATGTATTTTAATAGGTCAACTGCAACTCCTTCAATAGAGTACTCAAGAGATAAAGTAGGTGTAGACACCAAAATTGGGTCACACTCCCCTTAGTCCCTCGACAAATAAACACCTTGAACACATCTACCTAGCCATGGCCCATTCCACCCCTACACTAATAGTAATTTAATTAATTAAATTAAATTAATCCATTATCCTCATAATATTTATTATTGAAATATCCTAATTATGATAATGCCCACATATCCACCTCACTTAGACACCTCATCTAGCCACCTCACCCTAAGAAATATTCTTAGTAAGTTTCCATAACTAACTAAGACCTACCCAAACCATAAAAAACAAAGCCTACATTCCCTCCAACCACATTCCCGCATGTTAGAAGGAAGCTTCCATGCTAATTCGTGGAGTAAACAAAAGGAGATCCTAGAAAATGAAGGGGATCTGCCTAGTTTAGTAAACCTAGGAAATCCTGCCCTAATCGATGCCGGTTACCCTAAACCACCACCAGTTAAGTTGGAACCACCGTCAGTTACCATTTAACCCCCAAAACAACCTTATTTTGAGGTTGGCACATTGTTGAGAGGTAGATACATCTTCTGAGAACAAGTGACGAAACCAGAGATGCATGTAAGCAGAACCAGCGTCCATATACACATCAGAGCATCCATAGCCAATAGCTAAAGCAACCACAGAGCCATTTGCCTTCACGGGAGCATCTGGGGAAGTGTCAGTACTACATCAAGTTCATTCCATTTTGATCGCCACCATTACAAACCAGACATCAAGCTCGTACAAGCGGTAAGTGCTTCGTTAACCAGTATTTGTCCATTTATCATTGGGTAGATTCTTCTACTATTGTTATTAGTTTCTACCCTCCTCTCATTCCACCACCATTTTACCTCCATGAAAATTTGACCATCCTTTACCCATACCCCTGAACTTCCCATATCTGGATCTTAATCATTCTTGTGCACACCTAATACCCACACGAATCTTTCCATTACCCTTCCATCTTCATCTAACCTTAGATTTACCCTCACCTCAATTTTTATTGAATCTCCTTACCATGACCATACCGACGATGGTTACCCACAACCACCGCTGATTAACCTAAACTGACACTGGTCATAGCAGACCGATGTTTGTCTCTATATTTTTAACTAAAAACCCATATCAGAGCTTAAAACCTCCACCAAATAACCAAAACCACCCATAACCTCACCCTGACCAGTACCAATACCCTGACCTAGACTTTGACCTCTAGATTCAATCACAGCTTATCCCATTGTGAATGAAGTTTCTTATTGTAGACGAATGAGCTACCTAAATCATTTTAACTATAATAGGATTTCCTTTATTGTAAGCATTAAGTTGTTTTAAACAGTGGGTTAACAGTCGTCTAGGAAGTATCACGCTTCCCGGATCTAGCACATGCTAGGCAGTCCACTGCATATATTGTTTAACTTTTATTTGGTGGTCGTGTATTCCATTTCAGGTAGTTCCTCCAAGAAAAAGGAATCTCTCACAATCAGCTGTGGATCCAGAAGTCATACATGTGTAATAACCTACAACCAGCATTTCAACAGGTATTCCTCCTAGCCCTTTACCCTTATTTGTTTCATCAACATTCAAAGAAACACATCTAGAATCAGGTGAAACATTTTGGCATGCCCGGTGGGACCCATTTAGGGTTCTTAACTTTTTTTCATTTCTAGGTCAAAACGTTGTGTGTTTTTTTCTTTTCTAAAAAGTTCTTACATTAAACTTTCTCCCTTGGAACCTTCTTCTCTTCTATTGTCTAAAAGCCATCATATTTTAGTGCTTAAAATGAACATTTCTTCCCTTTCATTAGTATTGCATTAGTGAAAGAGCATCCCTTCTCCTGTTCATCTATTTGTGGCATCAAATTCTACATTTTGATTTGGGTTTAAAAATCATTTCATTTCATTCTACTTTTCTGCATTAGCTCACATTAATTGAGGGCAACCTATACGTTGGAAGTCATTCCCAGCTGATGGTTGACAAACAAATCATAGAAAAGCACTTCCTTTCTTTTTCTCTCTCTGAGTCTTACCCAAACATCAAAAATTTAAAATATATACACATTCTTAAACAACATCTCACCCAGAAGAATTTGTAGGTGATCACACAATCACAGAAAAGTGGGCACCCCGTTGGTTATCTCTATCCATTACCCCATCAGAGGATGGCCCACCCCCACCATAACATACTTGAAACCTCTCCTTGTAGATCTCCTTCTTTGTAGGAAGCCATCCTCACCAAAAATTCTATTCTAAAGCTCATGAGTTAGTCCTTAAATAGCATAAGCTAAACAAACATAATAGAAAAAGCACTCTTAGGATCGTATTTTTCTTAGTGTTTCTGCTTGTCTTACGTTTTGAGGTGAGAGGTCACGTTCCTCATTTTTTTTCTTATTTCCCCTTACACACTCCTCATCATAGTTAGTGTATTCCAACTTCATCTGAGGGTGCCTAGACCTTATTCTCATCATTCTTAGAATTCTGAGTTTGATTCCACATTTAATTTTAACTCACAACCACATTTTCTTCATCTCTGTTTCAATTTCACAGTGACTAGTGTCGGTCTAATGATCATCGTTGGTTACCTTGTGACCTCCATTGGTTTCACTCAACCGACATCGGTTCATTGTTCTTTTGGTTAAACTACCCAAAAGAACACCTATTCACCTTCTTGCACTATTGAAAATTCTTTGTTACTCTTATCGTATTCACTGACCTGGTAAATTCCATCAGCTTCTTGCATAATTGGTGAAGTGTTGGTCTTTTTCCTTGTTTTGGCAAACTATCCATTCTCCATAGTGACTGACAGTGGTTACCTATGACCAGCGTCAGTTTAACCTAACAGGCATCGGTTAGCCTGTGTCATTTTCCAGCTGAAATTTTAACCCCATTTCACCTATCACCACCTATTTATCCTATCTCTGTTCTATTTATGTGTCATTTATAGAAAGCAGTCTTACCATGTTAGTACCTGTTCACATGGTACTGATGCATTGACAAGCAAGTGCCCTCATATTCCATGTCAGTTGCCAACCACTCCCACCTAGCCCTTCACCACCTTCTATTTTATCACCAGCCATGGAGCCTATTCAACATATCTCTATCGCTACCTGAGATGAGGAGTTCACATGACTCCTTGACCACAATCCTGTCGCCTTGCAGTTTTACCTTTCCTGCTCTTCCACTTGAGACACCTCAGTTTAATTGATATACAACATGCCCATATCTATCCCCTTTAATCCCATTCCCACTCCTGCGTCAGCCCCGTCTGGCTCTACACTTCCCGCATCTACTTTGCCCCTAGTCGTTTTGTAGTTGGGCCCCATACCTACTATAACTGCTGCATCTGCCACATTTTTTATACCCACCATATCCACTATACCTTCACCAACCACCTAGAACATAACCTCATCCACACATATTGTTTCATATATACCCATAGCTACACAACCACCCCCGATGTCAGTGACCCCTACCCCTTTCCAAAACATTTTCCTTTCTATCCCACAATCCTTAGCCCCCATTGCCACCAAGGACACCATGACCCTTCCACCTCCATATATGTACCATCAGCATTCTCCCATTTATCTATCATTCATTCTAGGTACGTTCCCCCTATTTCATTCCCACCTTCTCAATCTACCTATATGGCAGCACCATATACCAAAAATCCACCCTCATCATATGCCCAACACCAACCCCCTTACACTACAGGATTCACCCAACCATCACAACCTACCAACAACCAAATCAAGTTAATGATGGATAAAATGCAAACATTGGAAGCATCAGTTTCTGGCTCCCGCAACACTCTCACCTACGATGACATTTGTAATGAGCCTATACACCCATCCATTCCTATCCATCTGTATCCCATACATTAGGAAATTCCTAAATTTAACTACTTCAACAGCAAAGAAGACCCGTAACAGCATTTTCGTTATTTTAAACATGGGTGTTTTATGATCGCCCATGATGACGCTTTTCTTTTGAGGACCTTTCCCATGTCTCTGATTGGGCCTGCATTAGACTGGTATAGTCAGTTACCTAGACATTCTATCTTATCATTCACTCAGGTATCCTAAGCCTTCTTGGATCACTTCTCCATCAATGTCATTAAGAAATTTACCATGACTGACCTCTACTCTACACGTCAGTATGACAATGAATCTATCGCAGATTTTGTTGCTCATTGGCGTAGCCTGATCAATCAACTCACATTATAACTACCACAAACTGAACTCATTGAACTCTTCACGTGGGCTTGTGCTAGACATATTTCTTCAACCCTGCAGGTCCAGACATTCCAAACCTTCGATGAGGCATTCACCATGGCACGAAAGTTAGATATTTAGGCCATTAAAGAGAAGAAAATCCAACTACGTAATAATAACTCGGCGTTCAAGTTGAATGATGCCTCTTATTCTCCAAAACCACAGAACAATTATTTAAAATACAAGGTAACCGCTTATGTGGTGGTACTCAAGGCCAACCCAACTCATCCATCAAATCAGGCTACTCTCTCATCTGATCTTTCCCCTGTCCATAATTTTCAATTTAGACAGGAACAATAGAAATATACCCCAATTAGGGAACCTTATTCTTTTGTCTTTGAAAAGATCATTAAAGTTGGGGCCATCACCCTTCCTCCCATAAAACTACACATTGGTTTTTACCTTGCTCACCCCACACCCGCATGGTATAAAGAGCACAACTTCTGCAACTATCATCGAGTGAAGGGTCATAGTGACGGCAATTGCATCACTTTTAAAAATATTGTCCAAGAAATGCTCAAGAAATGTGAGTTAACCTTGGATAATCCTAACACACCTGCCAATCAAAACCTACACATCTTTAAGAAACCCTTTCCTAATCATGCCCCTTCTTCCAATCAAACTGGAGAGTCCTCAACTCATGATAGCTATACCCGCAAGGTCCATGCTATTTTCAGTGATACATCCTTTGCTACCCAATTATCTCATATTCCTTCCATAGAGGAAATCTTTGACTAATTGGATGATGCACCTATTTTCGAGGAACAAATATCTAACTTTGACTTCCTAGATGAGTCAATTGCTACCCTTTCCCTGAATGAACCCGCTTACCAAATGACACTCTTCTTCGATGGTTCTAAGTGTCAGCGTGGGGGTGGGGCTGGTGTTATCCTCATTCTACTTGATGGTGAGCCCATGCCTTTGTCTTTCAAACTCAATTTTTACTGTACAAACAATATTTCCAAATACGAAGTGCTTGTATTAGGTCTCCAGGCTGCCTATGCCTTGGATGTCAAATCCATCAACATCTTTGGTAATTCTCAATTGGTCGTAAACCAAGTCAATGGTATATACCAATGTCGTAATGAGACACTTTAAAAGTATAAACATCACGTGGACATACTTTTGACTACCTTTGACTGTTATGACCTTCAAACCATCCCTCGTTCAACCAAAAAAATTGTAGATACCATGGCCTGCTTGACCTCTCAAATACACGCTTCACCCACTGATTCTAAAATCTTTGTCACCATACAAAGACTCCAATCACCCTCTTATTTACCTCATGAGGTTTACTCTATTGGAACTATCACCCCAAACCAGAGTGACCTTTGGTATAAACAATACGCTGACTATCTTTCTCTCTCTGTCTTACCTCCCAGCCTCACCCGTAATGGACAACGTTCCTTTCTTAAAAAGGTCTCTCATTACATCATCATGAGTTCTGAAATTCCTTATACCATTAAGTAAGTTCATGATGGCATATGTGGAGGTCACTTCAGTGGCCTTGTTGTTGCTAAGTGTATTCTTCACCTAGGCTATTACTAGCCGACCCTTAACCATGATTGTTGTGACTACTTTGATAAGCATTATGTAAAATGCCAACAACATGCCAACCTTCATCATACACCCAGTCATGCCTTACAGGTCACTCATGAATTTTGGCCCTTCTCTCAATGGGGTTTGGATCTTGTCGAAGAAATCAATCCCCGTTCTTCCCAGTGACATCAATGGATCATCACCACTTCCAAATACTACACAAAATGGGTTGAATCCATACCTCTCATTTCCATTAAAGCCGAGAAAATATGCGAGTTCATTAACCATCACATCATTTCTTGCTTTGGTGCTCCTCATTACCTTATCACTGATAATGGAAAACAATTCAAAAATAAAACCTTGTGAAAAATTTGTGATGCCTTCGGCATTTAGCTAAGTTTCTTGTCACCTTATTACCCACAAACCAACAACCAAGCCAAATCCACTAACAAAACCTTGAAAAAAATTCTCATGAAAGTGGTTAACGATACTTGGAAGGACTGGCATACGCACATTCCTTTCACCTTGTGGGCATACCAGTACTAGTATTCACACTTCCACTATGGTGCCACACCTTTTTCTCTGGTCTACAATACAGAGGTTGTTCTACCTCTCGAAGTCTAGATTCCCTCACTCCACATTTCTCTCCATGACATGCTCAATGATGATGACTTTCGTCAGGACCATTTAGCACAACTTGAGTTATTAGATGAACGTCGTCTTAATGCTCTTGATCACCTTCAAGTTTACCAAAAATGTATCAAACGTGCCTACGACAAACATGTCCATGAATGAACTTTCCAAGTCGGTGACCTTTTCCTGAAAGAAAATCAACATGTAACCAAAGCAGAAAAAAGTAAACAGGGGAAAATTTGCTCCTAATTATATTGGACCATACATCATGACCCATACTTACAAATCAAGTGCTTATCGTTTATCTTCACTCAATGGTAAACTTGAACCTGAGCCCCTTAATTCCTTGCATCTTCGACCATTCTATTGTTGACTTTTAGTCTTATCTCATCTTCTGTCCCTTTCCATGCTCGTCCCTTGAGCGTTATCCACTTCTTACACCTCACCAATGATTAAACAAGAATCATGTGTGTACCCATCACTTTTTATCTTCTCTTGAATATGTGTACCATGGCGCTACACATAACATGATTCTCATGGATACTTTTCATCTACCTTTAGATGAGATCCCATGGTCATTTCACCCTGCTTTCTGAACAAGAATCATATTCTTCACCTTAGTCTTGTCCATGACTTAAAATCCCTCACATGGGATCCAACTCCTTGAGTCAAACTTCCAATAAAAATATGACTCCCTCAAAAGGAAATCTTTCTCTCTACAATCACTGCTATAAATAGACTGCTCCCTCAAAGGACAGCTATGTAAATCTCTTTCAAAAAAAAGGAGAGAGAATATGAAGCTTCCCGCATCGATCAGCTTCACGAAGACCTCAAGGAGTTAATTTCTTCATCCCATATAGACTTCCCACATCGATCAGTCTATCTCAAACATCAGTTAAAACAAACAAAACCTTTTAGTCATGGACTTTCCCATTGTGACCTTGGATCTCTTGCCACAAAGGCATGCTACCTCGTACCATATAAAAATAACCACTTTTCACCCTCTCACCATTCACACTCTCATTTCCTACCGCCTCAAGGGACCTCTTGGAACTGTGACATTTGGTGATCATGTGACTATTATTCACCTTTAGAATAATCAATCATGCAATGTCTTTAGGGTCTTATGTTCATCAGCCTACCTAGGTATGGTCCTACTCAGTTATGATCCTAACCAATCAAGTGGCTTTCTTGCCTCCTCTTATCTTTTAACCTTCCTTATTACATATTGATTACCTTATACAGGACTTGGTCCTCGATGCTTACCTTTGGGTAATCTTCTTCTTCTACCACAATCAAAATCACCTATACCAATTTTCCCACAACTCACCCATACCTACCAGACCTAAACTCAAATCATGCCTAAAACCTACCAACTCATTCTCATACCTCCTCATATTCTTCCCTATCTTATGGGAGAACTACATCGGCCTGAGGTCCCTTTTTGCTAGGACTATGTAGGAAACACTCCGAGGGCATGGGCCCTTGGAGGTTTGCTCAGCCACTTTCTACCCTAACCAATTCATCTTTAATTTTCCTAAATCACATTCTACCCTACTTCGTTTCCTTTTTATATCAAAAATTGGAAATTAAACCAAACAAACAACAAATTGCTTCACATTTTTATCATCATCAAAACATACATTTATTTTGATTACCATTTCTTTACCATTATCATGCATGTATTATAAAACATCTTAAACATGACCCATATCATCATTCATTGCACAAATTAATGAATTACAACCTCAACTAACCTGACTCAATCCATGCCTAAAACCACCTGACCTGACTCCATAATCCATGCCTAAACCACAACCTGACTCAATCCATGCCTAAACCAAACCTCAATCCATGCAAACCATGTGCCTAAAACCATGACCTGACTCCATCTCCATCCATGCCTAAATCACATGACCTGACTCAATCCATGCCTAACACACCTACCATAAATCCATCTATGCATAATAATAAAATGTTATCAACACAAACACATAATGCCTGAATCATCATCATATATATAAATACAATATCCAAACATGTGTATCCATATACATAACTAACTCAAATGTCTTTGGCACATAGGCTGGTGTATATAATCCTCTCAAAACTCTCATATACATCCTCACCATCTCTATATGATATATACAAAACTCCATCACCATCTTTGGCACATCCATGTATATATCAAAAAATAACTATAATACATCAAAATATAGGAATGGGCATCAAGCCTCATCCTGCCAGATATCCTCCATGTCAATCTCTCTGGTCTCCTAAACTCGGCTCCTATCAGTGATGGCCTGGTATCATCTCACTTCAGCCACCTAGGTTGTGGTGTATACCTGGATCTGGTCTCCATGAGCTGGTGGCCTCTCCCTGATCATGTCTCAGGCTCACATGGCCCCCTATGCTCTCTAAATATACAGGATCTAGTCCTCTCACTTGAGGCCTACGCAGTGCCCTGTACTCTCCATAGGATAGAAAATCTATCCTGGAAATTGGCCATCAACTCATCCTAGTAGTATCTGGCCTCACCTAGGGCATCCCGTAACCTAGATATGGGAACAACTCCTCATGATGCCCCATAGGCCTTGATTGAATATACCTGTGGGACCCAATCCCACCCCTAACTATGAATCTGGACCCCTGTCCTCCAGGCCTGTGGAGGTGTCATCTCACCCACCGGTAGGTAGAATCTATGCCTATGGTCACCTAAATCCCTATCTATAACTGTTCCTATGAGGGCCACTTGACCATCATCACCATCCTGATCTCCATGCCTGGGCCATCTGGACCCCACTCAGGCCCACCTCCTCCAACTCAGCCAACTCCTCGGGTACTAGCTAACTGCCCTGCACCATCCCCAAGCAGGGGTAATCAGGGTCTCCACCTACCCCTGATCTCTCTGCCTGTGATAACTAAATCTGCACATTATTCAAAATCTAGGTGGTATATCTAAATGACCCATACCCATTCCCATTCCCTACCTCTATCTACTTCACTCTGGCATCATCAATCCACCCAGTCTATCACCTAATCCTACCTACCTAACACTACCCTGTGTAGAGGCAATGGCCTCTCCATGTCATCTCTCCTATACTTGCACACACCCCAGGGTGGAGGTATGTACCTACTTACAGCCCAAACCGCACCTAACCTATCAACTACCCATCATCTTGTGCTCCTTGCACGGTACCCCTATATCCATCTCCCTAACTGAAGGCCATCTATCTCCTTACCATCTATTATATGAGGGATACCCCACATATGGTCTCCATATTCATATCTACCCCAGACAATCCCCCTCCAATAGCCACCGGTAATCTCGCTACATCATGTGTAGCCATGTCTGATTACAAATCTCCAATAAAAGGCACCCATTTCCTGTACCCCACCTGATACCAATCTTGGCTAAAAGGCATCTGCTCAGGCCTACCCACTGGACACACACAAACAATGTGCTCATAGGCCCAACAATGAAGTAAAATGGTGCAACATAAGCTAAACCTGCGGAGCCTCCCATACACCCATAACTCTCTATGTAACTACACTAGGAATGCGTGGCACCCAGGAAAAGTGGGTCCTATCCATCACCATGTCATGTAATACCCCCATCAATTCCTGGGAATTCCCACCCTCTGCATCTGGCAATGCACCCAATCCTACCTCCAAATAAGACTACTACCCTTGTCTCCCCTTCTTCACCTAGGTCCATCCCTCCATAGCCTAAGGCTGGATTTCTGTGGAATTCAATGCTCCATTTTCCCCCCCAAAAAAAACCATCAACCCACCTAACTTTAATATCAATCTACATCCCCAAATGGGTAACAACAGGATCCTGAACCTACCTCATTGCTCCATCTGGTGACTATCATCTGGTGGTTCAAGCCCTCACTCATCGGTAGGTGGAACATGTTAGCCTCTGGCCTCCCATCACCAAATGACCTCTCACCATCCAACTCAGCTCAATCCAATCTAATTCTAGTAGCATCAGATCCCTATCAAGCCCACTCCACCACCATGTGGCTTGCCACTACTCGGGTGTCTCAGCCTCACTCTGTCACAGGGGTGGCACCTTTTCTCTCATCCTCTCTCTCGCCTGCATTTTCCAAAAAATTCTCTATTAAGACAAGATGATTTGAAACCCATATGTGGTAATTTTTCTTTTTCATAACCTACCCATTGACCCATGGCCTACTTTCACCTTGACCCAAACCATCGTCACCTGCCCTACTTACCCATGGTCCCAACCCTAACCTGACCGATCTTCCTTTTAACTGTCATCGGTTTAGCTACTTAGTCTTTCTACTACCCCCTACCCCTAATTTTTGATCTGAATCCCATTTTACCTCACCCATCCCTCCCTGGCACACTTCATTTGATCTTCTTGACCTTATCATTTACTACCTCTCCTCTTCCTCTTTCAAGGACTCATTATTTTACCTATACCTCGGCCCTACCCATGCCGTGACCTAGATACCTAGACCTAGAGCATCATTACTAATGACCTGAACCCATGTGTTCGTTATACCTTGTGACACTGTTACCTATGTTGATTGACCTATCCTGACCTTACCTTGCCTCTTACCATGACCATTTATCCTGACCAAACCTTTGGTGTACCGAAACATACCTAAACATTCCTGCACCTGACCATGTGTCATGGTTTCCTGACCATATCCTATACCTTGGATACTGGAATCACTTCAACCTTGTTTGGATAAACCTATCGACCTTAAACAATGTAGAGTTTTCCTGCTCTTCAACCTGGTACTGTGTTGTAGTTTATACGTGTGCATGCATTTGACTGTTACTACCTTTGACCCTGACCCATTACCTAGATTACCCGAGTGGACCTTTTTCCCTTTTTTTTACCCACGTTTCCCACCTTCCTCTTCATCACATTCACCTTTTATCAAACCACTCCCTGATTCTTCCTTCTCCCTCATCAATTCCTAGTTTGAGGGGGATCACCTTCACCCACACATGGGGCAACCACATCTTATTTTTGTCATCATCACTTACCAATACAAGCTACGCAACAAAAAGGGGAAAAATGTAGACACCAAAATTGGGTCACACTCCCCTTGGTCCCTCGACAAATAAACACCTTGAACACATCCACCTAACCATGGCCCATTCCACCCCCACTCTAATAGTAATTTAATTAATTTAATTAAATTAATTCATTATCCTCACAATATTTATTATTTAAATATCCTAATTGGGATAATGCCCACATATCCACCTCACTTAGACACCTCATCTAGCCACCTCATACCTAAGACCTATTCTTAGTAAGTTGCCATAACTATTAAAGACCTACCCAAACCCTAAAAATCAATGCCTACATTCCCTCTAACCACATTCCCGCATGTTAGAAGGAAGCTTCCATGCTAATCCATGGAGTAAACAAAACGAGATCCCAGAAAATCAAGGGGATTTTCCTAATTTAGTAAACCTAGGAAATCTTGCCCTAACCGATGCCAGTTACCCTTAACCACCACTAGTTAAGCTGGAACCACGTCGGTTACCATTTAACCCCCAAAACAACCTTATTTCAAGGTTGGCACATTGTTGAGAGGTAGAATACATCTTCTGAGAACAAGTGACGAAACTAGAGCTACAGTTGCATGCAAGCAGAACTAGCATCCGTATACGCATCAGAGCATCCATAGCCAGCATCTAAGCAACCATGGAGCCATTTTCCTTCATGGGAGCATCTGAGGAAGTGTCATCACTACATCAAGTTCATTCCATTTGATCACCCACCATTACCAACTAGACATCAAGCTCGTATAAGCAATAAGTTCTTTGTTAACCAGTATTTGTCCATTTATCATTGGGTAGATTCTTTTACTGTTGTTATTATTAGTTTAATCCCTCATTTCATTCCACCACCATTTTACCTACATGCAAACTTGACCATCCTTTACCCACACCCCTAAACTTCCCATATATGGATTTAATCATTCATGTGCACACCTAATACCCACACGAATCTTTCCATTACCCTTCCATCTTCATCTAACCTTAGATCTACCCTCACCCTCCAAGTTTTATTGAATTTCCTGTACCATGACCATACCAACACCGGTTACCCACAACCACTGTCGATTAACCTAAACCGACACTGGTCTCTGTGTTTTTACCAGAAACCCAGATCAGATCTTAAAACCTCCACCAAATACCCAAAACCCCAAAACCTCACCCTAACCAGTACCAATACCCTGACCCAGACTTTGACCTTCAGATTCAATCATAGCTTAGCCTATTGTGAACGAATTTGCTTATTGTAGATGAATGAGATACCTAAATCATTTTAACTATAGTAGGATTTCCTTTATTGTAAGCATTAAGTTGTTTTAAATAGTGGGTTGACAGCCATCTAGGAAGTATCATGCTTCTCGGATCTAGAACACGCTAGGCAGTCCACTGCATATATTGTTTAACTTTTATTTGGTGGTCTTGTTATTCCATTTTAGGTAGTTCCTCCAAGAAAAAAGGATGCTCTCACAATCATTTGTGGATCCAGAAGTCATACACGCGCAACAAGCTACAACCAACATTTCAACAGGTATTCCTCCTAGCCCTTTACCCTTATTTGTTTCATCAACATTTGAAGAAACACATCTACAATCAGGTGAAACAGTAGGATCAAATTCTAGGAAGTATTGTTGACCTTTTCTCCTTGTAATTTGACTGATAGGAATTCTGAAATCAACTTGCAACTATTATTCAAAATTAGGATCTATCACACCACTAGCTCTTGAAGATATTTTATATCATCTTTCTACCAGCTTGAATGCACAATTCAAATAAATCTCTTCTAGGCTCTCTTATGTTGATTTTTAACTTGTCTTAATCTTTCTAAAGCTTATGCACGTTCTTCTTTAGAATCTAGAAATCTTGTAGTTGCGTGGTAATGGAATAATTTTACTCTATTGTGCTAAATATCTTCCCTCAAGTCTGATGTAATATATTATTGGGTATGGAAGACAATTTCATGTCTTAGGATTGGGGAATGACCAGGAATAGCCATTAGTGGAAGACATAAGGCTCAATTAGATTTCAAATTTCAAAAAATAATTTTTTTGGTTTATTTTTTTATATCTGATTTTTTTTGTATTTTTTAGGAATATAATATGGTGTAGAAGCATCAAAATTTTCCACACAGTGGGTGCTAAAAACTATTGGTAAAATAAGTTATTGTTAGGAAAAATTAGTTAATTTTCACCAACACTTTGGGACTAAGTTCCTCCTTCTTGGAAAGGGGGAGATCCCTTTATTATATGTGAACAAAAAAACTTTATGGTTAGCTAATAGGCCAAGGATCTAATAGGTACACTCCACTGCACCTGTGGAAAATGCTTTCACCTCATACAAGAGAATAATTTTCAAGGGAAGGTGATATTTTGGGAGTGAGAAATTAAAAGAGGGGATTAATATTGCAAGTAGGCTAAATCATATTCCTTCAATAGTTAACAAAATGTTATCAACACACAATTAGAAGGAAAAAAAACCTTTCTAATTATGACAAGACAAAATGAACCATGAACATAAAATTTCATTCATTCACTCATCAAAAGTTATTACTCTTCTTGGTCATACAAGATTTACATGTTCACAAAGCTGTAAATGAGAGAGAGAGGAAGGACACATGAAAGGAAAATAGAATAAAGTGTATATCTTTGTTTGTTCTTTGTATCTATCTACTCATAAACTCACTAAATTAAAAACCCCTTAAAATGAGGAAGTCATTACAATATATAGTTTTCAAAATAAAATCTTCACCTACCCCCTACATGAATTTTACAACTTGTGAATTTTTGCATTCCTGGGAAATAAATTAAGTCCCCCTTTATTAATTGAGGAAAACTTATTAAAATTTTCAACTATAGTCACATTTTAATGAATAAGACAAAATTGAAAATTAAACCCCGCAATAAAGAAATAGAACATGAGAAAGAAGATAGGAAGGGGGTGCGAAAAGAGAGAAGGGATACTATAGCTACTTGAATGAAGATGATACCTCCTTTGATGGAGATATGTTATCCGATGGAACCTTGGATATTTCCTCTGGGGATATATTCAATCCCTTTTAAGTCCTTAATATATCGAGCCATTGTAATCGCAACCTTCTTGGCCTGAGGAATGTGTAGAAAGCTCAAATACTTGAGCCAATTTTCCAAGATAGCATTGATGTTCCTACATTCCATTAACCATAACTGATGCTCATTCATGGTGTTTGATATAAATTCCCTTATATCAGAAAGAGACTCCAATGTGTCTTCATTGAAATAAAATAGATCTCTGGCCTCCTTCTTGACAAGATCTTCAAATGGTTTCAATAGATCATCCACTGAAGTGTTTTCATCAACCACGGGTACTCCAAGTTTTTGTACTTCCATATTGAAATCATCTTACATATTTGAAGTACATTCCTCATATGATTCCAATTCATCAAGAGCATGGTTTAGCATCTCATATTGGGATGAATAAGAGTTCTAGCCCAAACTTGAGACAAATCTTCAGATGCAGAATTGAATACATTCCTGCTCACTAGTATGGAAGAGTTGAATTTTCCCATTTCCACCACCAGTGGAAACACCTGGTCCCAATGCTCCTTCTCTTTTTCAATTTCATCTCTATCATCCTTACTTTTTGGAAGTTTTCACTCATGTACTCAAATAAGGAAAGAATCTCAGGAAGCAACATTTTACCCTTATCTAGAATCTTTCTTACCCACTTATCATTTTCCCTACCCTGCATTGTGAAGCCTTGAGTCTTTCTGATGGATTCCAGATCAAAGCTACTAATGGGAGTAACTTCCTTAGATCAGAGGGATGGAGTGGTATTTGGATCCATGAAGGTTTATACATAAGAGGTGAGGTTTGTTACATGATCTTCCAATTATCCAATTTTCTCCTTATACTCTTTGTTTCTCGCAAGGAGGCGAGTGGAATATTTTTTGAATAGGTGAGCATCCCCTTCATGTGTTTCTAGCTCCAAAGTAATAGTGTTTTTTTCATATTCATATGGGTCCATTTCACTGATATACTTGATGATCTTAGGTCAAGCTACCTCCACGTACTGATTTCCTGAAGTGCCACTGAAAAAGCGAGAGGAAACTTGAGCTTTCTTTCCTTTCTTTGTTTTCACCATAGTGGATATAGCTTGGAAATCCATAATCATCGATTGTTGGACTGTGTGGGCCTCTCCTATAATCATCTCTTGCACTCATTGGAATATCTCAGTTACTTCAGACTCTACATTGGGCATGATGGTTTTTTCTAGCTCCGTGTGAGATGGTGCATCTTGGGCCGGTTGAGTAGGTGCAACTACAAAAGAAGAAATAATCTTATATCGTTGAAGGATTGGTGGCTAAGATGGATCAAATTCATCCTTCTCCATACCTTATACAGGATCTCGGATTGTTCTTTCCTTCATATGTATCCTCTTGTAGTGAGTGGGCTCAGATTATATTGACTTTCTTTTCATGATCCTTTAAGAGTGAGAAGAACTTGAAGCTTTCTCAATTTCCTTCAAAGTGGAGAGGGGAGATCTCTATTTTTTGAGAGTATGGAGACCTCCCGAATCGATTAATGTAGATATTTTCTTACTAAAACACTCTCTAGATATCTGAATTATTCCCTCATTTTGTTCATTGATATCCTTGATTATTGAATGCTCCAAGAGACTTGTGAGAGAGGTGAGACTTTCATAGCTTGATACTCCATATCATTAAACTCAGTACCATCATCATCATAAATTCCCTCCTTGAACCAATAAAACACAAACTTCTTCATTTACCCAAATTTAATTCTCATATGATCCTGATCCTTGACCTCAAAATCATCAAATCAATTCACCCAATAATCATCAATTTACATAATATTGTGCAAGTAAGGGATATGTAACATATCAGAGTTGCTTCAAAGTTCAAAGTTAATTCTTAAAGTGTAGGAGAGGAGATTCAACTGTGTGAAATAATCTTCCAAATTTGATGCATCAACAATAGTTTTGCACAAGAAAATTCCCAAAGAGATAGGAAAAGACACACCTTTCTTTTTTTGGCTCTTGAGTTTTCCATTGATATGGGAAAGTTGTTTGCAAAGCTCAAACATCACGATCTTGTCACTGAGGTACCTTGGAAGTTTTCATGGAGTGAGATCAAATCTAGATACTCTAATGTATGAGAAATTTGAGAACTATGTGAATAAAAATTTGTATCTTTGAATCAAAGTGGTAGTTTGTGAAGACAATCTCAATTCAGGATTTCCTTCAAACAATCTTATGAAAAAAATTGTGAATGCATCATTCACTCTTGAAAATTGGTGATTTCTCTCTTTCATTTTTAATTTTGGATATCTCTCATAGGTATGGGAATTTTGGGTTATGTTTTGTGTGATATTCAGGTCCTTGAATGATCTCATACTTGTGAGAGCATATACTAAGTATGATGTCATTGCAAATTTCCTGGTGACTGGTAGCTGGAGCAACTGAAAGTGGAGATTATCATTGATTACATGACCCCATTCAATCATTTTTTTCCCTCAATGATGGTAAGGATGAAAAATGTAATCCAATCTTGAAAATCCTTCATGGTCTCCTCTCCCATCACCCTACTCAGTAGGATGATTGCATCCAAAAATCCTTCATGAAATTCATGCCTAGACCAAGCCTTTAGTACACAAGAGGGATTCCTTACCTTCTTCAACCATGAACCAAATGTAAGGCCTTGTAGGTATGAATTTTTATTACATCACTCACCTGATGCAAATTATTTTTTGATGATGACCATGTTGCTCCATATTGGTATTTGCATGCACTTGGAAATTCCTTTAGGAGTAAGCATTGTTAGTATCAAATTATCATTTGCCCTTATGATTCTTGTATATGGATCATAGTGTTGAGCACATGCCAACACCAATTCCATGATCTAAATAGAAACTAGGTGACCACCCATAGTATATGAGCCACTTGTGTACACTTTGTCTTCTACATGTTCCTTGGGACCGCTGAGCATTCGGTTCTTCAGATCCTCCAAGTTCATATGAGAAACATCATTATCACCCATATGTGCATACTTTGATCCTAGGTTCAAAATGGGCTTCAAAATTTCAAACTTTAAATTCATTATTGTAAATATCCACAAGATGAGAGAAAATGAAGAAGACAACTTTCTACAACTAAAACAGACACTTTCTATTTTTACTTAATAAGAGCTAAGAGTTGTTTTATCCTGATTTTTATTTTTTCACTGACATTCAATCTCTTGAAGATCCTAACATACTGAATACACTTATTTTGGTGTCTTTTTGACTTTTTATATTTTTAGAAATTTGTTTTTTTCTTATTTACTTTTTTAGTCAAAATTGCCTAGTTTTTCATCTTCATTGTTCTTTGAGTGCACTAATCTGAGAGGATTTTTTTAAGAAGATTTATATTAGTAAGTGACAAAACTAGATACTTACTATATTTATAAATGGAACTTATCCACCTCATATTACAATTAAAATTTCATCATTAGATTTGGCTTGCTTCCAGGAATTCATGCTTAAAATTTCATCTCGATCCGCCTGCTAGAATTCTTGGAAACTAAAAAATCTTGATCTAGGACATGAAACTAGGGTTTTATACCATTAAAAAATGAGAGCATCATCTATTTTGTTGTTACTTTCTTCTTAAAGGAACCTGGTTTGTAGAACATTTGTGAAAATCTCATCTAAATCTGCTCACTGGTTTGCAAGATATGAGTTTTTCTTCGTTTTGGTGCTCGTGGCTTCCCTAGATAAATTTTCATTGGGTGTCTGATGAATTTTTAGGTATTTGGAGCTTTCTAACATAAAAATGGATTCATGGGTCGAGCTAGTGAAAGAATGAGGTAAAACTAGCTTGAATGAGTCTTCAAAACATCAAAATGGTCTTGTTTAAGTTGTGAGAAAGATTTAAAACCTAGATTTCAAAGCATGAGAGGTGGGGAACATTTTATTTTCCCCATTATCCAAGGGATAGTTAGGATGGTTGGGATGATAAAATTCACCCCCCATGTTGAGCATAACAAGGGATGGATCATGATGCAAGTTGATGGGGAGATGAGAAAAACACACTTAATAACCTAGGGGGAGAATTTTTTGGTCACATGGTGAACCTGGGAAAGGGATAAGGGTGAGGCATATTTTACAATCCCCACTATCCCCACTATCCCTGGTATAGTTTAGATAATAAAATATTCCCAAGGTTAGATGATGCAACTGTTGGTGTAGGATATTTACCATGCACATATCTTAAGTACATGGGATTCCTCCACATAGGTGATTCACCATGCTTAGGTGTCCTAGGGTGTCATTATGGCCTTACACGCATCATAGAGTGTCATAGGAGTTACATTTGACCGGTTATTCTGGGAATGTAACTCCCACCTCTTGATGGCTACATTTTTGGGGGAGTTACACACCCCACTACTATATGTACACCTTTCATCTTAAGCAATGGAATGGAATGGAGTATGGGATTTGAGCCATTTTTCCCTTAATGCATGCACATTGCTCTCATGGGTGATTTCTTGCTTCGATCTTGAAGCTACATCATTTTGTGGTTGAGTGCAATGTTTTGATGCTCACGGATTCCCTCCAGATCTTTTTCATTCCTCTGACATGGTATCATAGCTCGGGGATCAGAATCATGTTGCTCACCTCGGTTGCTTACTACTCTCTGCCTCGTAGTTTCTTGAGAAAATTATCATCCTTGCTTTGTGTTATACTTTCATTTTTTCAAAGGGATTCTTGTTCTTGATTTGTTAACTTGAGGTTGCTTGTGCTTGGACGTTTTCTTCTTGTTGAGTCATTTACATTTTTAAACTTGCTACTCGAGCACAGTTTTGGATTCAGAGGCTCGTTTCTTGGTTTTCTTGTGCATGGATAGTCTTTGCATTGGATTCTCAAATTTTTTCTTTGCCTTGTGTTGTGCTCATGCCATAACACTGCTAGTTCATGATTATTCACACCTTTTCATGTGAATCACTATCTCGTGCTCAGTCACCAGCTGCAACTCGTTCCTTGGTTGAGAAAAATCTTCTGTCATTGTGCATTGTTCAACTCATGCATTGGTTGAAAGAGCTTGTACATTACTCCAGCAGCTCATTTCAAAACCACTTGGTTTTTCTCTTTCCTTGCTCACTGTTCCTTTAGATTGATCATCATTGTTTGTCGGACTGTGCATCTCTAGTGATCAACTCAGTTTTTTGGTATTGCGTTAGACTACCTTTGGCTTGTGTATCCATGTTAGCATGTCGACTCATGCACTTGAATTTACAAGGTTTTTTCCTACTTACATCGGCTCATACTGACCTTGCACGCATCCAACTATTGCTTGTTTCACTCAAACTATTAGCTTTGGCCTCGTCTCGTAGATTTGAATGTGTTGCTCATGCTCACGGGGACCTCACTATGTGGAATCTCTACACTTTGCACCGTCACTCACTGTAGTTTTCCTAACCATTTCCAACCTCACAATCTCTACATACACAACTTGTCTCAAATTTGGTCCCTGCTAAGTCTCAGCAGTTTTGTTTGAGTGGCCATATATCACCTCTGACACTTGTGGTTTCTCTGCTCAACTCTGACCAGCTCACTTGCACTTGCCTCATGAATTTTTCACTACTTCAGACTCTACCACAGGCCCCTGCATGCAACTGTTACACTCTAGCTTGGTTTGCATTGCATGCAGCAGACTACAACCTACACATGGTATAGACCCCTAGCTTGGTCAACTTCCTAGCTCACCAAGAGAGGTAGCTTCCATCTTGGTGCATCCATGGCTTGACACCTTAGTTGGGCCCTTCCTTTTAGACTTATTTAGCGGTCAAAAAAATTCATTTTTTTAATGTTTTGAGGAAAAGCATTCATTTTATTGCATTGTAATAATTTTTAGACTCTAATTTGCTTGTAATTATGTCCTTCATTTGTGTGTCAAAGACAGAGGGCGAGGTCCGGGGTTGGCAGGAGGCTAATCCCCCCTCGCAAGCAAAAACAAACCCTACCTAAAATTTGATGCCATTTCCAACAAGTACCCACATGACACCCTTTGCACCCATTTCAGGCACTTTTTTAATCAGTTTGCAGAGTTATTGGCATTTTCCATCAGTTGTGGGAATTGTATTTTTGCTATAACTTTTGACTCGCTGCTCAGTTTTGAGCGATTCTTTAGTCAAAGTTGCATGATTTTTCACACATTACATGATGAAATTATCAATTTTGTAAATGCACTACTTTATAAAGTGCCACATTCTGGGGGGGTTCACTAGTACTCTTGGGTTTTTACACGCAGACACATTATCAGCCGAGTCCAACGTCTTGCTTTTGTGCACCTTGCACTTCTTGCTTCCGCATCATGGAGGGTGCTCTTTCTAGACTTGAGCATTGTAGGATTACCTTACAGCCTCTGCCACTTCTTCTTGGGAGAGGGAAATATTCAGTTTGGCGTGCTTCTATGGAATGTTACTTCACCTATGAGGGTATTTCACCCTTCTTACTTGGGCCAGTTCCTACACCCACTGATCATCATCATCTTAGAGGAATTTCTTGACACTTGACCATGTTTTTGGTCACTTGATGATGCATGTCTCTCATATCTCTCTGGTTTCACATGGCAGACTCAGATCCACCCCACTGTGTCTGGAGCATTCTTCAGTCCCTCTATGGAGACCCTTCACATACTGTCACCATTGTTGTTGTTGTTGATCTAGTTGTCTCCTCTTCTTCTTTATGTGATGACAGTTCCACTGACACAGACTCACTTGGTTCTACTTCTGATGACGAGGATTGTGCACCCAGTTCTGATGTCGAGAGTACTACAGAGGACTCTTCTCCTCCTCTCACTATTCCAGAGAGTGTTGACACATCCCACATCTCATCAGATATCGAGTAGTCTCCTATTCAGTCTCATACAGTCATCACACCCACCTCTTTTCCACCTTCAGTGTGTGAGGCCCCTTTCACTCCTCTACCTTCATTGGATGACTCATACCTATCTGGCATCACTCTTCTGTTTGTTGAGCCCCCTCATTGGGACAAGTATCTACCTGACCTTAGTCATCTTTTTGCAGAGTACACTTGTGATGTACTACAGGTTCCTCATCCATCCACATGTATTTTAGAGGAGTTCATCATCTCTGTTGTTGGGAGTGCCCCTTCTGGGACTCTTACCACTTCCACTTTTCTAAAGACCTTCATTGATCCACCCTTGCTTGTGGATCCATTTTCTGTTGTGGGGGATGTTTTGTTGCCTTCACATCAGTTGGACATCCTTTCTATAGGTGTTCCCCCTTTCACTCTGATAGTTCTACACTCATGACATTACCTTCAGTTCCTTTGCACTCACTTGCTAGACCTATGTCACACTTTTGTGGATCAGAATCAGAGTTCTTTGTGTTGCTACCTTTTGGTTTCCTTCACAGAGTGGGTAGACTTCCAGCACATCATTTTTGTCCTTCCTAAGGGCAGGCACATAGTTCGGTGTGGGTGGCTCTTCTTCAGTCTAGAGGTAGAGGATCTCATGATCGACATTCTTTTGGGAGACCTCCTAGAGCTATAGAGTTTAGATCCATCCATGGCATCTTCTGCATTCCTCTCGTCTCCCTCTTCTTCTCTCTTCTTCTTCTTTCCGAGAGATTGCCTCTTTGTACATGGGTACCTTTATAGGCTCATCTGTGGCTAGGACCCATCCTTGGCATCTTTCTTAGATTAGAGAGTGGACTTGTCTCTCTTTTGGGGGGAGTTTTTCCCACTGGGTTTTCTCCTTTTACTCCACTTTTCAAGAGTTTCTTGTACATGGGTACCTCATCAGCTTGTTGTCGGGACCCACTTCTCCTTGTTTTCATCTATGTGTCCACCTAAGCTATGCTTCAAGGGGGTGTTGGTGTAGGATATTTACCATGCACATATCTTAAGTACATGGGATTCCTCCACATAGGTGATTCACCATGCTTAGGTGTCCTAGGGTGTCATTATGGCCTTACACGTGTCATAGAGTGTCATAGGAGTTACATTTGACTGGCTATTCTAGGAATGTAACTCCCACCTCTTGACGGCTACATTTTTGGGGGAGTTACACACCCTACTACTATATGTACACCTTTCATCTTGAGCAATGGAATGGAATGGAGTATGTGATTTGAGCCATTTTTCCCTTAATGTATGCACATTTCTCTCGTGGGTGATTTCTTTCTTGTATCTTGAAGCTACACCATTCTGTAGTTGAGTACAACGTGTTGATGCTCATGGATTCCATCCAGATCTTTGTCATTCCTCCTTTTCTTTTGCCACTATCCCTAAGATAAGTAGGAAATTTGGTATAGTTGGGACAGTCGAGACAATAAAATCCGCCACCTATCTAACTAAGAAAATGACTATGACCATGAATGTTGAAATCACTTTTCCCAGAGCTTCAGGAGGTATTTTCTTGAAAAATATTATATCATTTTGACTCCTAAGATCATTATAAGATCAATGGTATTGTTTTAAATACCTTCTTCTTTCCTTTCTCCAAAAATGACCACTTTTTTTCATTCGGGACAACAAGGTGAGTATGCACAAACTAATCTGCCCTAAGAAGAAACCATGTCTTGCATTATCCTGAATCATTCCTTACTCATAACATGAAGATGGATCTTCAAAATTTCCAACGGTTACTTATTTTTCTCTTGAATCATCACGAAGCTCCCAAAATACTTTGTTGAATTTCAGGTACTGTTTTCAACTACAAGCTCGTTACCCCTAAAAAACATGCTTTCACTGTTCTTGTTCCTAAACCTCTGAAACTATAATATTTATACATATTGGATAGCCTGGATACAAACAAATATGGAGTTGCAACTATGCAACAACAAACTAAAATACAATAGCTTCCAAAATACATCCGGGAAGCACAAATGAATAATGACATAATTGTTATAACAACATAACAATTATACCCGTGAATATAATAAGACAAATATGGTTAATAAAACCATATAACATTATACAACTAAATTATATAATGTTATACAACTATATAAAAATAATTAATTATACAATGCATAATTAATTATCCTAACATCCCCCCCTTAATTTTGCATTGTCTCAAGGGATGAGGAGAGGAACTCTCTGAACAACTCAAACTTGTCACGTGCAAGTGACTTCGTGAAGATATCTGCTCTTTGTTCAGCTGTTGGACAAAACTGAAGCTGTATATTGTGCTTCAACACATGCTCGCGTATGAAATGAACTTGTACCTCAATGTGTTTTGTTCTTTCATGAAAAAATGGATTGCGAACAAGTTTGAGAACACCTTCATTGTCAACATACATGGTGGTCAGTTTGTCCTATGGTATTCCAAGTCCTTCGAGTATGCGACATAGCCAAATCACTTCACAGACAACTTCTCCTACAGAATGATACTCAGCTTCTATGGAAGAATGAGAAACAAAGTGTTGTTTCTTGCTTCCCCATGATATTGGTCCAGATCCCATAAAGAATACAAATCCTGAAGTGGATTTTCTATCATCAATATTTTCAGCATGACCTGAATCTGAATATCCTGACAAGAAGAAGTTGTCGTTCTTCTTGTATTCTAGACCAAAATCCACTGATCCTTTGATATTCCTCAAGATGCACCTTGCTGATTTCCAATAAAATTTTTTGGGTTCCTGCATGAACCTAGATAGATAGCTTATTGCAAAGCTGATATCTAGGTCTAGTATAGGTCAGGTAAATGAGACTCCTAATCAACTGCTAATAGAGAGTGGTATTTACCTCAAGAGATGGATCTGAACAAGATAACTACAATCTATTCTCCATAGGTGTAGCAATCAGTGTGCAATCCATCATCCTGAATTTCTCAAGCGTTGTCTTGGTATATTTCATCTGAGAAACAAAGATGTGATTCTCTTTCTGCCATACTTCCAATCCAAGACAATAGTGCATTAGCCCGAGATCTGTCATGTCGAACGATCGATTAAGATATTTCTTCATTGCATCGATCATCCTCACTGAACTACCAGTGATGACTAGATCATCGACATAGACAATGAAAATCACAATCTCCCCCCTTGCTTTTTGAGGTAAAGATTGGGATCGTATGGATTTCTAACAAATCCATGTTGTACGAGATGCTCATCAATTTTGATGTACCATGCCCAGGGTGCCTGTTTGAGGCCATACAGAGATTTCCTGAGTCTGCATACCTTTTCTTCTTGACCAGGTACTACATATCCCTCAGGTTGAGTCATGTAGACTTCTTCTTGTAAATCTCCATTCAGGAAGGCACTTTTTACGTCCATCTGATGGAATTTCCAACCAAACTGTGTAGCTAGAGAAAATATCATCATGATCATTTTGATCTTAGATTTGAGAGAAAATGTCTCCTCGTAGTCAATGCCTTCTTTTTGTGCATACCCCTTTGCTACTAGTCTCACTTTATACTTGTCCATTGTCCCATCTACTTTGTACTTTGTTTTGAATATCCATCTGCATCCAATGGGTTTCTTCCCTGGTGGAAGATCAACAAGCTGCCAAGTGTTATTTTTCATTACTGACTGATATTCAGAGTCCATGGCATCTTTCCAAGATTTTGACTGTAGGGCTTCCTGGACTGTAGAGGGCTCATCAGACTCAATAACTCTACTCATCAAAGAAAAGTTAACTTCTTCTCTTGCTTTACTGCGAGTCCATGGTCCAGGGGTGGATGTATCCAGTGGAGCATCCATTCTTGCATCTCATAACATGCTAGTACACCACTTGGGCATACGTTGAACTGTTCCCATGGGTCATGGTTCTATCAGATCATCACCATCATCCCCATCATCACTTTCATCATCTGTGGGAACATCAGCTTAATTTTTTACAACTGGTGAAGAATCTACATCAGGTGAGTCTAGAGGAGGAGACTCTGCTTCCTTCTTCTCAAAAAACTCAACATCTCTGCTGGTGTAGACTTTTCTTGGTCTTTGGATCCATCAATTTGTACCCAAGAGTCTCTTCACTATACCCAATGAAGATGAGTTTCTGTGACTTCATGTCCAATTTCTTTCTATTCTTCTTGGGTATGTGCATACTTGCTTTACACCCAAATACTCTAAGGTGTGCAATAGATGGTTTCCTGCTTTGACCATGCTTCTTGTGGTGTTACTCCGTCAAGAGAAACTGTGGGCACTCTGTTCAAAAAATACACTGTTGTCTTTGTTGCTTCTTCCCAGAATGTCTTTGCAAGTCCAGAGTCATCGATCATGCATCACACCATTTCCATGATAGTATGATTTCTTCTCTCAACAACACCATTCTGTTGCAGTGTGTGTGGAGGAGGCATTTTTGACGAATCCCGTGAGCTTGTAGGTAGTCTTTGAACTCATTACTGGTGAATTCCCCCCTCGATCTGAGTGGAGAGTTCTGATGTGATGACCAGTTTCATTCTCAACAACTACTTTGAACTTCTTGAAGGTTTCAAAAGCTTCACTTTTCTTGCGAAGACAAAAAATCCACATTTTTCTTAAATAGTCGTCAACACAAAGCATGAAGTACTTAAATCCAAAATGAATTGGTTGCATCAGACCACAAAGATTGGTATGAACTAGATCAAGCTTACCATGAGCTCAATATGTACTCTTCTGGAATGAAGCTCTGTGTTGTTTTCCTGCTAGGCAGTGAGGACACTTGTCTGTATCCTTCTGAAGAGATGGTAACCCATGTACCATATTGCACCAGAAAAGTGTCTCGAGATACTTGAAACTAACATGACCAAGTCTTCAATGCCACAACTATGTTGAGGTAGAGTTCTTAGCCACAAGTGTCTGATCATCTCTGTGGACAAAATCAAGCTGGAACATGTGTCCCACATTGGAGGCTTTTGCAACTATTTTCAAGCCTCATGATTTGTCTCAAATTAAACACGTTTTCTTGCCGGAATGACTATCAAAGTCAATTTTTAAGTTGTGATCTAGGAGTTGACTAACTGAAAGCAGATTTTTAGTCAACCCAGGGACATATAAGACATCTGATAGTCTACAGTTACGTGAACCAAGGGGTAGAGAAATGTTCCCAATCCCCTGAACTGTATATGAAGAATCATCACCCAACGAAACATGGTTTTTTGAAGGCATGTCCCTCATTGAAGTAAACCAGTCTCTGTGGCCGGTCATGTGTCGAGTGGCTCCCAAATCAACATACCAGACATCACTAGATGACGTGGAAGGTTCACTTGATCGAGCAGTGTACAAGAAGTCTTCATTATCTGAATGTTCTTCTTGTTCAACAATATTTCCTTGTTGATGGGGTCTTCTTTTCTAGTTCCCCTTTTTCTGCCCTTGATTGTAGTTTGTATGTCCCTTGTGAGATTGTTGGTGTTGAGGTCTAGAATTACTTGATGAACCTTTCTTGTATGTATTATACCAACAATCTTTCAACTCATGTCCTCTTTTACAGATTGGACATTGCTTCTTCTGTTGTTTGTCCCCTTGATGTTGATACTGATTCTGATGTTGGGAATTTTGATAGGAATTAGGTTTTCCTTTACCTTTTCCTTTCCATTTTTGATGAGAAGAAAGTGCCTGCTCCTCTTCATCATCCTTATTATGCATGGCTTCCTCTTGTTGCAGTAGGTTTACCAGCTTGTCAAAACTAACTGTCGTATCTGACAAGTTTAGTGTTGTTACAAAAATGTGGTAAGAAGAGGGGAGTGCTCTCAGAACAATGGGAATGAGAGCATCATCTGTGACCACTTCTCCCAGGGCTAGAAGTGAAGCCCTCAACTCTGCAACTCTTCTTAAGAAAGCTTCAATTTTCTCATTCTTCTTGAACTTCAGTGTGTGTAACTGACTCTGCAAATTTAGAATGACATTCTTGTTTTTGGCCTCATATACTGTGCTCAATTTATCCCATGCTTCTTTGGTTGTTTTGGCATCTCGAATGTGGGGTTGCACATCATCAGACACTCCAAACAAGATGATGAGTTTGGCCTTCTGATCTGCTTTATCAAATTGTCATTGTTGTGTTGTATCAGTTGTTGATCTGGTCAGAGTACCAGTCACAACAGGCCAGATCTCTTCAAACTCAAGTTGTGTCTTGATTTTTGTCTTCCATGCAGCATAGTTGTTTCCTCTGAGTAGTTGTGAATCTGGAAGAAAAAATTTGGGGGCATTGGTGCCCATTTTGTAGAAATCACTGACAGGGTTAGGCTCTTATCACTCCAGGTATAAGGTCTCCCAATCTATATACCGTCAGTCTGATATACCGAACCTTTCTATATATGCACCCTTCTGATATACCCAGTGGTACGTGGAAGAAGCTCGCCCTTTCTATATACCTAGCGGTAGGTGAAAGAGGCATTAACATACGTGAAAGAATTCAATACGTGGTACCAAGACAATACTGAAAGGGGTCTGTGTGATTATTGACACCGACTCAAAGAAATATCCTCATACGCATGTGTAACTTCGCTATATACTCAGATAATTTATCAGTCTGGATTTATGTTGTGTAATCATTCATAGACAGATGGGATGGCTCATAGTGTGTGCACTGTGACCTTATTACTCCCCATCGATTTAAAGGGTTGATGCCTAGACGGCATTGTTGCAACTATATTAGGCATTAAGTGCAGTAGTAGTCACGATGATTTACCCGTAAGCGCTTCCCAGAGGCACTGTATATATCAAACGTTGCGAATGAGATCTAGGATCTCGTGAGTGTTTTAGAACCAAATTTTATTATTTTTTAGTACAATATTCTGCCAGTTTCTGAGTAGTTACAAAGTTTGCGGTTGACTATGGCAACCTGTAAATTAGTACAATATACTGAAGCATACAATTACATTCAAAAATTTTGAAAAAATTGAATGGCAGGCAAAAAAAAATTTGTTTTTCGGGGCCCTTGGTGGCCTCTCGGAGCCCAAAACGGCCCTCTGAGCCAAAAATTGCAAAAAATTAACTTAAAATGGAATTTTTGGTACCCCCTTTAGAAAATGTTGTCTCAGAATCAAAAAATAGGCCTAATAGGAGAATGTTTTTTTTCCCTAAATTAGGGTTTTTCTCGCTAAAATTTTAGGAGCCTATTTAGTTGTAACTAAGTTGTTTTGAGTCGCTAAATTTCCTCCAAGTTTGGCAGTTTTCCAAATTTCCACTAAATTTCAAATTGGTTTTTTTTGGGGGTGGGGGTTGAACCCCAAACCTCTATCCCCAAATCTCTTTCACTTAAACCAACTTATGCACCACTATGAGCGCTTGTGCATATGAAATGAAGCAAATTGTATTTAAAGAAAATTCAAAAATACTGACCTTTTAAAAAAATGAAGTGGTAGTTGATGAGTTGGAGGAATCCACGTGGAAATTTGCATGCTTACTGAGGAGGAGATTTTAGGGTTTCCATGAAAAATAAATCTGATAGCCTTGTTTTTGATTTCCTTTGCCTTTTGTCTTTGATTATTTTTTTTTTATTTTATTTTTGCTTGCCAATCCTTTTTTTATTAGGGGTCATCTACCGATTTGATGTTTGATTGCAGGTTTTGTTTAGGTTAGAATGTTTGGAGCAGGTTGATTGATTGATGTTGCTTTCTACTTATGTTTGTTGTTTTGTTTATTTGGATTTGTCATTGTGGATCTCGACTTTTTTCATATTGGTGATGGTCACTTAGTTTGTAAAAATGGCATTTATTTCTTGTACAGGTTTGACTCTTTTGTTGAAAGGTCGCTCCATTGTGCCAGGACGTTATGTGGACTGTTCTTCGTCATGTGGATGCAAATTGCAAATGTTTGCTCATAAATGGATCAATTAGCAGTTTGAATGGAGATGGGCAAGGAAGTCAAACCTTTAAAAATGGCTTGGCCATTCCAAAAACAACATCAGGCTTTGACAATGGGCTAGGTTGACCTTTGAGTGAAGACCACACCATTTTTCAAATTCAATGCTACATCCAAATTTACATTTAGCATCAATTGCTCAATATCGTAATTTTTCAAATGAGCTCAATGTCGGATGAATCAATCAGGATAACTCTAGGTGACCAATAGATTACCACTCAGATTCAAAATTGGATGCAGAAGGGCTTACTGGAGGACTCAATGTTCACAGGTTCTCCAAACAATGTAAATAGTTGCCTCCAAATTGGAAAAATAGCTAATATAGCATCTGTAACTAAAATTCCTCTAATTTAGAGGTAAAACCCCTAATTTGGGAAAATTTTTTTTTTTTTTTTTAAAAGCAATTCCTGCAGCAAATTTTTCCTGGTGCAGGGTGCACCAAGGACAAAAAAAATTTGCGTTCCAAACACCTGGAATGAACAGGAGGTTGTGGGGATACAGGTATGGGGCTGTGAAGTTACAGGAGGCTACACAGGCTCTCAATTGAGATGCAAATGCTTCTCCAATATCCTCTATCTCTTCGGCTCTCTCTTTCCACACCTTCTCTGCTTCACAGGTCTAAATTCTCCCTGCTCTGGTACCAAATGTAGTTTCACAAATAGGGACAGAAGCCTTGTATAATTTATTAATGTGAAATCAATCAAATACAATAGTGCAGGCTACAATATTTATACATATTGGATAGCCTGGATACAAACAAATATGGAGTTGCAACTATGCAACAACAAACTAAAATACAATAGCTTCCAAAATACATCCGGGAAGCACAAATGAATAATGACATAATTGTTATAACAACATAACAATTATACCCGTGAATATAATAAGACAAATATGGTTAATAAAACCATATAACATTATACAACTAATTAATATAATGTATAATATTATAAAACTATATAACAATAATTAATTAGTACAAACTGTAGATTTCTGTCAGTACCCAAAATACAATGATAAAGTGGTCTATTCACTAGCATGTAAACGTTGTTACCCTTTCATTTCCGGATCACTGGCGATTCTAACAAATAGTCAGTGATTGGTGCACATGGAGTCTTCACTCTTGTTTGTGTGATCTGCATAGAATCTCTAAAAAAGAAACCTTGCATGATGAAAACAATTTGTCTCAAGTAAGCCGAAACTTTGTCACGTTTCATTGTTCTCCCTATCTAAGTCAGACCTTTGAATATACCTGATTTCCCATACGGACATACTTGTGTGCACATCTGTCAAGTTTTTTGCTGATCAATCTTCCCAAGCATATCAAGGAAAGTATTGCTCAAATTTTGATTCAACAAACAATCATTATCATCATTTTCTGGTCAACTTCATCCATCTTCCAAATACTCCAACGTAGTTCTATTTTGTCGCTGCGTCAAATTTTGGGTACAACACCATCTTCAAGAACACATGAGGATCAAGATGAAGTGCCTATCAAAAAGTGCAGTTAATGTTTTTTATTTTAAAAATATCCTCAAGCTTATTCTCTTACCATCCACATGTAAACTAGTAAAATTGATTCCCCTTCTTCGACTCAGTAGACCCTGGTCAAGAAACATCATTCAACACCATGGCCACTCACTCCCTTATAGTTCAAATCCTCCTAAACACTCAAGAATGGTCCCTCTTGTGAACTTGACACCACACGTGGTTTGAGTCACTTATCCTCCTTAGTTCGACATAATACCTCCCTCTTCGAGTTCACAATTTTATTCCTCTACCTCATCCACCTACCTCATTATAAAGTTCATGAATCTCTTCGAAGTACATACAACTTCCTCTCCTTTTTACATCTCCATTCCCATCTACTCATGGGAGTTCATGACACCTAGTGCCAATTGATCCTTTTCTGAATCTCTCAACATGGAATAGCTTAGTGCAAGAGCATAACTCTCTGATTTGATACATCTAGTTTACCTTCAAACATCTTGCACCTTTTCCTCCATGCCTTCTTCTCCTCATAACATGGTTTAAATCTCCAGATGGCTATGTTAACTTCTTTACTCACTCTATTTCCACATTACACCTATTACTTCTATGCAGAACATCCTAATGTTTCTAGTTCCACGACGACAATTTCCTTTTTGCACGACTCTATATCTTGGATAACTCTACATAGAGAGAAGCACTGACCTGAATATGGGATGTGTCGAATGAGTATGTTAAATTTTTTACTTCACTATCCATTGCATGAATTAATCAAACCTCTCATTCAACATTCGTGAAGACCATGCTATGCTTATTAGGTCATATAATCATCAACAATGATTAGAGAACACTCTGAACACCATATGTAAGTTAAAAACTCAACGTGGTAATAAAACCCACCGTACTAAGAATTTGAGATTATATTTGACCAAATACACTTCTCCGGTGAATTGATCACATCCCTCACGATTTGTTTATTGAAGCATCCCACTTCACAAATACCCATATGGGTATAATTCACCCACTTCACAAGGAGGATGAGTACCCAAAATAATGATCAAATTTAACGACTCGATTTGAAGACCACTATAATTGATTGGTCTATTGTACAGCTGCATATTTACAATTTCAGATCCACTCTCTCAAAACCCTCTTCAAACATAACTCTTTCATACTTCTCTAATAATTTCATTCATGGTCTTAAACCTATTAATTTGCACATTATTTGATTCAACTCTCCTAAACACCTATTATTCTCTTAAAATTTCTTAATGCCCTTAAAATATACTCACAGTCTTCTCTACAGTTCTCACAATTTCCTACCTAAGCTTTCAAGATTTTTCATTAATGAGAGGAATTCTAATTGGAAAGCTTGTTATATTTTGAATGACACTGGATCATAGCACTCCTTTTATAGGCCTTGGGAAGACCATATAGGTTGGTCAATATCCAATTAAATAACATCATAACATCAAGATTATGCTAATTCACCTAAGCCATGTGGCAAGTAGCGTTCAGAAAAGGGTCAAACCAACACTTGCTCGAAGTAGGCCAAAACAAGGGTTCCAAGATCCCCCTTTCATTCTCATGCACCTCCATCTACTATAAATAGAAGATCCATTGCTTTATTTCACAACTCAAGAAGAACCAAAAAAGTTAATGAAAACATATAAGCATAACCAGAGATACGTGGAAGGGGGTTACAAATTCCTTCTCAACCATGAAACTCTCTAAGAAGCAAGAAAACCAACTAGGTCTTTGAGCACCTAGAAATAATCCACTTTTAGAACGACCCCTCTATTCACATGTCCCAAAAACTAGTCCATCTTGCGTGTCATTAGGATAACAATACTTTGGAAAGGTCTCTGAATCTAATTTGGTGTAAATCCCACACTGTAGTGGGATTATTAGGTAAAACATTATCATAAATTCTCATTTTACTGAATTCTAATAACTGCTTTCATGCTCTAAGCCTCTTTTTCATCGAGCCATTCATGAGAGATCAAGCTCGTTTCACCTTAATTGTGGCATAACTAAGTTTCAAGATTGAAACATTGGCATGGTCCATGAATCATCACAGTAAATTTGCAAACCTTGTCACTAATGAACAATAAATCACCTGGATAAATTGGTGGTAGGCACACGTGTTTCAGTGGCCTTCTAGATAGGTCACCAATATGGTAATGTTTTTATAGGCAATTAGGTTGAAAGGAATGATAACCATATCATACCAAGCCAAGAACACAGATGCTAATCAAACACCACGATCAATAAGATGAAAGCAATTCACCAGAATAACTTTACATAAAACCTTTGCAAACAAATGAGCAGCAATATCATATATTATTATGGAACTCAATGAAATACAATGAGAATGGGCCTTGCTTATATAGGCAAGGAATAACAATCTAAGAACCAGTCAAGGTCGTAGATCAAGCCATAAATCAAGGAAATAACTAGTCATCAAAGAACTAGTCAAGTCCATAGATTTAGGAGAGAACTAGACATCAAGGATCTAGTCAATACCATAGATCAAGGAAAGAACTATACCTAACAACTAGATAATATCTCCTAATATCTAAATAAGATAAAAGAAATATCCACACACATAAGTGGGTGAGGATAAATACAATAAAGGTAAATAAAGTACCTAGGTGAACATGAGCTAAGGTAAATACCTACTCTAACAGTTACATGGGTTCAGAAGAACCATCAAATTCTTGTAAATGAGCAATCCAAAATATTGCACCATTCTATGGTGAAAGGCCTTGGAAGTTTGCATGATGAGTTGCTATGTACCATTTGGTTATGCCTATGAATGTATGCCATCTACTTGAATAGGTAGACCATTGACAGTACCATGAAGGAATCTAACAATGGTAGTTTGAATAAATAGTTCTTTACACATATCATGGATTGGAACATGTTTTAGTGCCTCTGAATGGATTAAGATGCAGGAATGGATAAAGTGAAGCATGGTGGTGCTAAAGGATGTTTTTGGAGAAAGCAAGAGTCAGATGTAGGTGTTTATTTGGAAGCCATTGAAAAAGAAACCAAAGGTGAGTGTGTCCTTGAAAGGATAAGATAAAGGGAAAATTGATGACAAAATGCAGTCCATACCAAGGTACAAATGAAGATTGAAGAATTGTCCCAAGCAAGGGCCTTACATTACCATGAAGGTCATGACAAGGAATCTAAGAAGACCAAGAAGGTCATGTGACCAAGTTGAAGGTGACAATGGAAAATCCCAGAATAATGGTGAAAAGGAAAGAGTGTGGGACTATATCATTTGAAGGATCTTATGCAGGATCTGCGGAGACGAGAAGACACAAGAGAGTGTCATGGACTAAAATGGAAGAAAACATGCCATCTGGAGACCAAGAATGTATTTTCAAAAAAGGACATCTAGTCCTTGTATTGAAATTGAACCAAGAAGACAATAGGTTAGCAAGGAGAAATGATGAAGAAATTTTCAGAGGAACTCAAGAATGAATGCTTACACCAGAGAAACTTGAAATACTCTGATAATAACATCAATCACGACTCAGAAAAACAGACAAAAGTGCAACGTGCCTTTACCTAAATGATTTTCCAAATGAGTGAAATCACATCTGATGCATAAGATGTACACAGCGGGTTCTTAGCCATGAAAAAACAAACATGGAAATCATTGATGAAGGGAAAAAGATTAAAACCCCTACATTAGCCATACCGCTAACATGTTGAAAACCTAAAGAAGAATCCTATGGTTTTTGAACTCTTATGTGTTAGAGTGTGTGAATGCAGGTTGTAGAGGTAAGATATCCATCAGAATTTTGAATGGACCAGATGACCACCTAGTTGAATCTAGTGAAATACCCATCACTGTGAACAATCAAATGATCTTAAGAAATCCATTAGAGAATATGAAGATATCTTCATTAGCAGACTGAATCATACATGATGAAGAGAAAATTGTGTGTTCTCAATAGGCTAGGAATGATGAAGCCTTTTGCCGATTCCTGCTAATAATCCTGAAGAGACTCAAATGGGTAATTTCCATGGAGCAAATTACATATCCAAGGATCACCTTGATAAGTGAACTTCGCTGAAAGGATATTGGCATGGGATCTCATCATTATGAAGATCCTCTATAAGGATCATTTTCGTGCAAGATGTCTAGATGAGGCACCGTCATACATAACAGACATTGGATTAGAATCCCTAAAGTGACTGCCAATCGTTAATGTTTGTCCTATTTAAGGTCACCACTCTCCAATGATCTCAGCGCATCCAAGTAAATCAATCAGTGTGAGGCATAAATGTTATGTGTCAAAACGAGTTTGATCAATGTTTTGTCGTATGTTATCAAGTTAAGAACTCTATAGGTAAGCAAAAAGAATCATCTCAAGAAGTTATTCTTTTCAAGATGTCTCATCAACCTTCATACCTGTAAATCATCTATGAGCAATCTCTTCCTCTGAACATGTTGTAAATTTGGAATAAGCCAAGTCAACCAGTACGCAGACTACACATCAAGGAGTCTATATCTTGCAAGACAACTTGAGGGAAGATCAGTCAAATCCTCGACAACAATTTAAGGTCAAGGGAGTTTATTTGGAACAAAGCCCAAATCATAGGCACATCACTCAATTATCTTCAATGGAAATAGTGAATTACAAGTGAAACTTTTAAATATATTCCCAAAAAGTGCATCATAATTAAATTCACATATTCATAGAATGGAAGGATAGATATAATTGTTTCCTCAAAACTCATAAATAGGTTAGGATTTGTGCATGCAAGAATTCATAGTTATTATAAGAAGGTGATCTAGTAATGTTCACCGTAACAAGAGTCAAAGGTTAGGAGTTGTTAACCACCCAGTTCATATGAGTAGAAATTATGGCCAAGTAACCACTATTCATCTTAGGTAGTCTCCTAATATGCCAAGGTGACCTTAAATCTCTTCCTACATTCAAAATTGTAGAAGTTGAATAATAAAATAATATATTCACAATTATGCAAAGTAAAGTTCATAAGGATGTGCTCTGCGAATTATTACCTAGTACTACAAGCTTGATTGATGTTAGTAAGATGTTATTATTTATCAAATACATTTATTTATTGGTAGCCAATTAATTACTAATGTTTCACTACAAGCAAAGTACTGGTCTTAAGGGACAGCCCTCAGTGATCTGAATGTATTAAACCATGTCAATCATTATGTGGAAAAATAACCACAAGCATTTAGAGTTGACTAATACTAGATTATCAGTTCTAAATGAATGAGACCTATAGAGTCAACAATTCTGATCATTAATAGCCGAAAAACAGCAGGAGAATCTATAACTGTGGACATATTTCATTATCAATAGACACTATCAAAATATATTTGCCATGTATTGAAATTATATGGTTATTTGGTTTTTTCCAAATGGTATTGCTTTTATGGACATTAAATCCAACTGGTAAACTTTATAGGCAACTCGAAATCACCAAAATGCCCTTAAACAATTGATTATTTTAGGATTTGCTTGTTGCATTAGGTATCAAGAACATAATTGAAATGTGTATGCTCTCATTTAGCTTCTCAATTGTGTACAACTCAGCTTAAGTCTTCTGGAGGTTTAACATTTTTACCATCTATCTGAATTTTTGTTTTAGAGGAATTTTTGCAACACTGCTTTTTAGGCAAAGACAGAGTGCGGCATTAGACTTTGGACATACTTGAGCTATTTATAGGAATCCTAGTCAAACTTTATAATGTTTTGAGAGTATAATCTAAAAATATGCAGGGAGATGGTGATAAGAATAGGTGCCATTTTTTACCTTCTATTTAACAATATGCACTAATGTACGACATCCGTGTTGCATTTTTTACCCATCTGGACATTGCAGTTTGGATACCAAGGCTTTTCTTATCCACTTGATGGCAAGATCTTTACTATGGGTGGATATCAAGAGATATCCATTGGATAGTAAGCATTGCCTTGGATTTGTTATTTTGCAAGTTCAACAGGGTTTATTTTTTAGATTTGGAATCTTTTAGGTCTGGTAGATAGTTTTTACCTTGTCAGGATGCACTTCTTTAAGCAAAATATTGGATTATAGCTTGAGATTTCGGAAAGGGATGCTTTTATTGAGTAGGAATCAACTTAAACTCATTTTGAGTAGTCTAATTTGGTCTATGTAGATCTATACCCTTATGGGTGCATTGTTAAATATCCATTAAATATAAGCATGTATCATGTAAAGCATTCTTTTACCCTCTGGATATTCCTAGTTTTAGATGTAGATTTTATCCACTGGAAAATCACTCATGATTCCCTCTAGGTGCATTCTTGTTATCCATTGGATATAAAAGCTTCGTGTACCTTCCCAGATGCATTATTTTACCTTCTAGGATATTTCATGGTTTGGATAGTCTTGATTATCCACTGTCACTAGATTTTATACCCTCTGTGGTGCATTCTTTTATCCATTGGATATAAGAGTGTACATTCATGGATGCATTCTTTTACCCACCTAGATATTTCTAGCACCTTGGATGCAGTATTATTATCCACTTACTAGATTAGATGTACCCTCTATTGCATTCTTTTATCCCTTTAGATCTTTTATTTACCTTGGATAATTGGACTTGCCCCCTCTAGAATGGCTAGTCATTTTATCCACTAGACATAGATTGTTAAGTGCATTACCATTATTAGGTGTACCCTTAGATAGTTATTTGGATTTAGACATTACCTAGGTTTGGGCGTAACAACCATTTGTATCTGTATTGTGGATGCATCTTTTACCTTTGGAGCTTTGGGTGTCACATGTACCTTTTAAAAAAAGTTGATCACCATTAAAATATTTCATTTATGTATATAGCAAAACCTTCTAGATAATGCTCATAACTTTTTATCTGTAGCTCGAATTAAGGTGATCTTTTTATTGAAATTGTGTATTTTTTTTTGAAGTTATTGCAATATTGGTGACATTTTTATACACAATTTAAAATTAAAAGGTAATACCTTGTTTTCTTGTAATATTTACATGCATCTCGAATTATAAAGCCTCTCCTAAATTTGAATTAGGGTGTTGTGATCACTTGTGGACGCAATTTCAGTTGAGCCCGATCGGCCTAAAGCATTTTGGGAACATTACAACTGTCTTAATGATCTATGGTACAAAGATCAACTACCATAAGAGTTATATCTCTCTTGCATTTGTTACAAGATATTTTGGATCTATATTTTCGACACTTTTTTTTGGCATGTTGATAGTTTTGATCTTGTGGGGGAGCTATTCTGGTGAATCCCAATGATTAGTTTTTCAGTGGTTCGAGTAGTTTAAAACTTGAAGGGGAAAATCAAGACATATTATGGTGTCACTCTACCCATTCAAGTAGTATAGGAGGGTTAGTGTTGATATGGATGATTCTTGCAAATACCTGGGTTTCATGCAACTTACCTTGTTACCTTGGGACATTTCTTGGATTGTGTCTCTCAAATTTATTTACATCTCATGTCCTTGCCTGGAGTGCCTTGGTTGTTCTTGGATCGTGGAAGTGACCTATTTGTAAACAAGTGATAGAAATTAGTGTTTGGTGAATTGAAAGGCACTTTCGGACAACACTATTTATTGATGCACATGTCTCCATGCAAAGGTTAGCTATTTGGTATGAATAACCAATGTTAGTTGTTTTTGAGTTCGTATGATCGAGCAGTGGATTCAGACCACAATGTGCGTACCAAAGTATTCTTTAATGTCATTGTAGGAGTTTTTGGAGCCGAGATTCTAGGAGGATATCTTTGCAGCAGGATTACTTCAACCTCTCTACTTTGTTATTATGGTTTAAGTGAAGGATTACCTTGCAGTGTTGTAGAATTTGTCCCATTGTTGTACATGGGTACAATCATCATATGACTTGTTTGAAGAGACCCACCTTCTTTTCCAGCCACATAAGCTATGCTTACGGGAGGGTGTTAGTGTAGGTTATTATTTATCCTTTTATTTATTTATTAGGATAATTCTTACACTTGTGTTAGCCCTACACTTGTTGGGTTAGCTTGCTTAGGTGTACTAGTTGTGTGGAGTTAGCTTACTAGTTGTGTTGAGTTAGCTTCTCAGTTATGTGGAGTTAGCTTACTAGTATTTTGGAGTTAACTTAACTACCAGTATCAGTTAGTGGGAGTTCTTCACCACTGATTTAGGTAGTAGTTGCACTTCCCTCCTCCTATATGTATATCTTTCTTATTGAATAATTCAAGTCATTATATTGTAATGTATTAAGCATTATAGATTATGATGGATTTACATATATGGTATTTTAGCTCTTTTATTTTGAAAATCTAATGTGGTGTGTAAAGGCCCAAAAGCCAAATCAACTTAAAGAACAAAGTGGTTACAAGAAGAGGGGACCACACCCCAACAAAAAGAATCCTAGAGCTAGAAGAAACAAAAAATAAATAGGTGGTTTTTTTATCTGTGAGGGCCACTCCCCAGAAAAATGGCCTTAGCTTCCTAAAAAAACCTTAGAAGCCAAAGGTAGTGTCAAAGTACCAGAACAGAGCAAAAAACAACAAATGTAACAGCAGCTACTCATACAACACCGGAATAGCTAGAAACTAAAAAATAGTAACCAAGAAGGAAAGAACCTTCTAGATGAGACATTTTTGAAAAACTATTTTTACCTCCTTTAATGCCTTGAACAAGTTCAAAGCAGGTTGCATATCTGGATCTTTACTATTAGATTTGATCACTTTTTGCATAGCTTTTCCTCCTTTCCACAACTCTTTAGATATCTCGCTAATGGTACATAGCTTCTTGACTTGAGTGTTGAGAAAATCCAGCATGGCTTTCTGAATAGCCAGGTGATTGAGTTGTTTTGTGACAATTTTATCCATGGTTTCCTCCATAGCCTTCACCTTCTTGATTAATTCTTCCATGTTTCCCTCGACTTTCTTCATGATATCATCCTTCTCCACTGGGTCAATGTAACTATCTTGAGGTGGTATATCCAAAGACTTGATAATATTGATAAGGCTCACAGCAACATCATGGTCCTTAGAACTACCCAATCCTTTGAAGGGCCCTCTTAGCAGGAGGAGAGGAGGATTGTCTTAGTCTTTTTTTCTTTTTAGAAGGTGAGGGAAGATAAGAACTGGAAGGGGTTGTTTGCAACCATTTCATGGCAATAAAGGTGCAGAATCAAAATAATCCCTTGGTGGAGGGGCACAACCCTCTTGTGTGATTACACTTCCAGTATGAACTTTTCTAAAGATTGCAAAATGTAATAAGCCAAGCTAATCCTAGGATCTCTATGAAAATGGTTCAAAATTACTAGATGATGTAGTGGGAGAGTAGTGAAACGGCCTTCTAATGTGATGTATCGGACCACCATACAATCCACTTCATCATATGGCATTAGGATGGATGAGCAAAGGATACCAGCCTTGGTGACCTCAAATTTCTCTGATTCCTGCAAAAACTTCTTCTCATTTGCCTCCTTGTCAAACTTTTTACAGTAAAATTTGATTCCATTAGACCCTAAACCCATAAGAAAAAAATTAGGTTCTCAGTAATAGGAAAATCCTTTCCCTTATAACTGACAACCTTGTTCTCCCATTGTTTGGCAAAGAGCATGGAAATGTGCTAGTCAAAGCCTTTAATCCTTTAAATAAAATTTGTGAATTCATCCACATCCAATGCATTCCAAAGCTCAGAATTGGTTTGTCAGGTCAGATCAAACACCGGCTCAACCCTGCATGGCGGACCCCCCATCTTCGTAGTAATCTGACCGCCAAAACACAAAGATTTAGCAGAAAGGAAACAACATGCAGTGGAAAGAATACCGTATAACTGGCGAGACCGAAGAAATACTTATCATGTCTAAGAAATGCTCGTTTCAAGAGTAAGGATCTTAGGCATGTGACATTGTTGAGATGATAGTTTTTCATTTGTCAAGGAGTAACATCTGTACTAGCCTAGGGTACAACTATCTCGGGAATCTCTTTCCATGATTAGTTTAGCCACTTGAGGGATGTTATTATAATTATTTCAAATCTTGAAATCATTACAGCACACTCCCACATTAGCATAATGATCTGCCATGGAATTTCCCTCCCTGCACGTGTGGCAGATGTTAACCCTTTTCAAACTATTACAAATTGCAATGGCCTCATGTATAAAATGTTTAATGTTCCAATTAGGGGGTGGATTCCCTTAAGGTTGTTGATTATGTTTAGGGAATCCCCTTCAATTATAAGATTGGCAATATTGAATTTTTTAATTTCACACAATCCTCGTAATACAGCAAGAGCTTCTACATAATGGTTAGACTGAGTCCCCATGTGGCTAGCATAAGCCACCATGAGATTGCCATTATGATTCCTAATCACCCCTCCCCCCCTATGTTTTCTAGGTTGCCTTTGGAGGCCCCATCAAAGTTTATGAGGAGGAATCCACTTAACCTTGGATCTGTCAATAGTAGCATAACTGACTTGAGTGTTGTTTATATCAATGCCCCAATTCTTGAGATATCTTTCTTCATTAGGAGGGAAGACCTGATTTTTAGGGGGTTTGAATTTTAAAATTCTCTTTCAAGTCAATAGAGATTTCTTTCAGTAACCTTTTTATGCTACTTTTGATACCTCTAAAGATTAGAGAATTTATATCTTCCCATATTTTCTAGATGGTGTGGGGAAATGCCATCCTCCAAAGTTTCCTAAGAATAGAGTGTCAGAAGGGAGGGTGTCATTTCTCCCAGGCTTGTACTGTGTCTTTAGGGAAAGTCCAAGAGACTTCAAATCTAGAAAATATTAAGTCCCATAAGCTTTGAGCAAAATGGATTTGAAACAAAAGATGTAAAATGGATTCAACAACTTTTTTGCAGACAATGCATCTATTAAGCATTGTGTGGCCTCTCTTGTTGAGATTGTCTATGGTAAGGATATTTTTATTGAGAACCTGCCAAACAAAATGATTGACTTTTGGAGTGAGTTCCTTATGACAAATACTACTCCAGTTAAATTCACTCTGTAAATCCCCTGAGAAAATATGGTATTCTTATTTAACTATATAAGTCCTATCAAAATAATCCACCCAAACAAGCTCATCATTGGCTTGAGTTTGACTAATTTGAATACTAGAAGTAATTATGTTTAACTCAGTGGTGAGACTGCTTAGAATAGGTTCATTAGAATGCAGTGTCTTCCATTTATGCTTATCATCAACACATTCCATGTAATCACAGGCCATGTGTCCATGTTCTGCAATGAGGTTGTCTTGAAGTTGTTTCTAGGCTAGGCTATTATTTATCTCTTTAAATTCCACCCAGTTGTCTTTCCAAAAATGGATGTCTTCTCCATTTCCAAACTACCACTTACTACTCTTCTCTAAACCCCCTCTAATATTAATAATGTTTTTCCAAAAGAGAGAGCCCTTGGGGAGAGTATCCTCACTTAAGAGATTCATGGTTGAACTTTGAGATAGGTATTTTTCCTTAATAATATCCGTCCAAGGTTGTTTTTCAGTTATGAGTCTCCAGCCCATTTTAGTTATGAGGGCAGAGTTCATAACTTTAATATTTTTAATACCAAGGCCTCCTGATATTTTTTGCATGCATACCTTGTCCCAAGCCCCCAAATGAATCCTATTCCTCTCCTTTGTCCCAGTCCATAGAAATTGCTTTGGAATTATTTCTATCCTTTCAGTGACTGTAGCAGGGATGAAAAATAGAGACATGATACAATTATCCAATTTTTCACTTAGGGTAAAATTGGACAACGTGGGTACATAGGACCTTAGGACCAAGGAAGGCTTCACGAAAGAACTTGGGGCCTACATGAAAAAACTTGTGCTTTGAAGAATAGTTACGGTGTTCCAGGAAGGTTCAAAATCATTTTTTAACCATCTTTAGCTATTTTTCCTTCTTCTGTGTCTCAGAGGCTCAAAAATTTCCCAGAGTATAGAAGGGTCCTATAAAATTCAAAATTAAGATAAAATTAATTTTGTAGGGCTCAAGTAACATTGAGATAGAGATAGCTCACTGAGCATTTCAGTGAGCTGCTCAGTGAGCTAAGTGAGTGAATAAGCATGAGAGGCCCTATAAGCTTGGGCAAGTTAATGTTTTCTTGTGGTTTCAAGCTAAGGATTAGTGGCACGAGTGCAAACGTGAAGGCATTGATGTGATAAAATATTGGGTGAGGTTTCAAGACAAATGTAACATGGCCAAGTTATGTTAATAGCTCAATATGAGCACGTTTTGCTATTTGGGGAGGTGATCTAAATTTAATGCATGGTATCTGGAGCTTGGCATTGGAATCATTGAGAGCCCTTTATATGAATCAGAAGGACAAACTCTAAACAAAGATATCCAAATTTAAGATGTTGAATCGGCATTCAGTCATGGGATAATTCAGGATGTAAGAGTTCAAAGGGAGATGATGAGATGGAAGCGCATTGTAAGACTCGGTTAAGTCATGTTTCATGGGAAAAACATTTTAGTATATTGCCAAGGTCATAAATTTGATGATGGCAAGCCAAGTCAGTATCTCTGCACATAGGATAAATTCATCCCAATTTCCATGGTATAAACTTTGTAGTGGAAAGCCAACTCAAGGTTTCCACGCAAAAGGGGTCCTGAGTTTTATCTTTGGAAGAACTATGGAAATTTGAGAAAACATCACCAAGGGAATAATATTGGAAAGAAAAGGGAAAAGCTCCTTCCATAGACCAACATACTACATCAAGGCCAAGTCAATGTGTGAGAAATTTGTAGGTCACCAAGTTACTTTCTATATTAATAGGATAGTTGTGAATTGGAGTAGAGTCATGGGGGAAACAATGCAACGTAATTACCGATTTAAGAGGAGGTAATACCAAGCTCATCAATATGAAGCATGGTGGAAGAATAGAGAGGCTGAGACTGAGTTTCTCACTGACAAGAATATCAAGGTGTTAGAGTGGTAATAATGTAACGAGATTGGGTTCTTGCTGAGAATAATAATGATCAAACTCTTGAATGGAGAAAAATGACCCATCATTGGAGAAGCATCACAAAGGAGTTTAGGTGAGTGAATCATTTAATGTATGGAAGGTGAACCTCATAGCAAAGGGAGTAGCTCAATTTCAAGCTCAAATACATGTGATGATAGTGATGATTCGTTGGAACCATGGTGAGAGCTCATCTGGTTGAAAATATTTAACCAAGAACAGTGGCTCGTATTTACCAAGAAGAAAATTATTGTAGGAAGACCAAGTTACCTCAAAATATCATGTCTTGGGAGCTCATATTACACCCAGTAATGGATGAGTGATCGATTTGATAGGTGGAATGAGGCATTCAAGAAAACACAAGATAAACCATGAGTTCCTCATGGTTAGGTTGATGATAAAAGTGAGGAGAAGAATGAGCTCTACATATGACATCGAGCCTAGAATTCCTAGTGATGCCATGGCTCAATTTCATTAGAAGATGGCTCAATGAGCCCATGCAAGTAAATGTCTAGTTTGAAGCATTCGAGTGTAAGACTACAAGCCATGTCAACCTTAAAACAATGTTGCAGAGATAAGAAAGTTAATGTTTATGCATAGCTCAGGAATGGAAAAGTTGATAGATGGAACTTTTTTCTGTAGAGATCACTCAAGAAATATTTAATGCAACACAAAGCTCATGAGAAGGTTAAGGAGCTTGGTACATTGATATCAGGTTCGCAAACGCATGGGTGGAATCTCATTATAAATGCATGGCCACGCATTAAGCTGAGTGATGGCATATTTCCAAGGTGGTGAAGAAATGTATGGAGCTCATGAACAAACTCATGCATGCAGTCTCGGCACTTAGATGACATACCAAGCTCGGTGCAGTTACAAGAAGAGATCGATCAATGTAAAAGATCTCGGTTGTGTTGATGAAAGGCTTGGACATGGTAACTCGAAAGGTGATCAAGCCACATGGTGAAGTCAAAATAAAGAATGGCTCAGTTGAAACTCGCAAGTGGCTAACAAGCTTGAGAATGATGGTGAGTTGGGAAAATAGGCTCAGCTCAGTGTTGAGTTCATGATTTGTGAGCTAGTGGCCAAGTCCTTCTTGGGGTTGTCAAACCATCAGTGGTAGTTGCTCACGTGATGGAGTTGAGCTCATTGAGCTCGCGAGCTAAGTACACATGCCGCAGGCATAGATCGAGAGTTCGTTCACCCAAGCTAAGCTAGGTCATGGAAAGAGAGGGATCCAGAATAATATTCCCCATGTTTTCTTAAGTTACGTTTAAACAAAGTGATATAGTTATAACTCGCCCACCATTAGTTTCAATGATGAGGCCATCATCACCAATCTACATGGAAGGAGCTCACTAAATGAGTTGTGCTACCAAGATCAGGGAGTTGGTTGAATTCAAGTCATTGGGAGATGGGCCATACTATGTAAATCACCAACGAATCCAATGAAGGGTTCACCAAATCAAGGTAAAGAAAGGAGATCATTCAATGTGCTCGAATGATGAAAGATCAAAAAAATCATGGGGAGAGCTCAAGACTGGTTGTAGCAATAGAGCTAGTGTCAAGCTCGGGTGACATGGAGGAAATCTCTTGGAATCAAGTCATGTATTACGTGATTGTAAACCCCTCAACATCGGGATATCTCAATGAGCCATGTCAAATTTCTCACATTTTTGGATGATTTCAACTTGTCATTATAAATAAATAATAGAGAAAATCATCATTTCAGAGTGAGCCCACAAGGTGAGGAGGTGACTCAGTTGTGGATTTTGAGCTCAGGTTGATCATGTCATAAGAGGAAGATGTTACTGGCCATGTAGGAAAATAAATATTGCCATGATAACTTGGTTTTGGAAAGCAACGGGAAAAGGGCTCGACATAGTTCCAGTACCACAACTCGTTTGGGAAGTGCTTAAGCTTAGTTAAATGTTGATATCGGCATACATGTGTGCACGAGTTGAGGCCGAGTTGTATGAGTTTAGAGGAACTCGAAATCGATCGAAAATATTTGAGGAGAACTGGGCTATGTGGGCCAAATTACAACGGGTGAATTCACTGATCAATGCACGAGGAAGGTAGCTCGTGGAGCAGAGAGCTGACAAGGAGTAGGAGGAGCTTAGCGGAGAGCTCATTTTGGGAACTCGACATGGTAATGAGCATTAAAAGCGTGAGGAGCCATGTTGCAAGGACCGAGCCAGTCAAGAGATTTTTAATGCAAGGGAAGATGTGGACTCATGAAGTTGGGAGAATGCATGATGGAAAGAGGAACTTGAACCCAACTCGGTGAGTTGGCTCAGCTTGGAGCCAACCACCAAGTTGGGCTATTTTTTTTGACTTTTTTCTCATGAACCCCCTTTCAGTGAAAACCAATCAAAGGGGGGTCCCACCATTATTTTTTAATTAATTTAATATTTTATTTTAAATATTTTAATAATAATATTTATTATTATTATTATATTTTATTTAAATATTCTTTTAATTAATTAAGAGGACTAAGTCAACATGGGTATTAATGACACATGATGGAAGCTTCTCAAGTGGTTCAACCAACTGTAATAAATGAACATCATGTACCTTCAATTTAGGAAGGGAATTTATGACTCCTTCTCATCTCTCTCTCTCAACTTCTTCTATAAATGTAAGTTGGAAGCTCATTCCAAAGGGTTCCAACAGGTCAGATAGGTTGGAAAGTTAGACATCTTAGGAAAGTGCAATTTTTCAAGAGTCCTCTCTCTTTTGCAAGTTGTCCTTGTATGTTGAGAGAACTTTCAAGCCTCCTCTTCAAGACTGTAATGGAAACCATTGCCTCTTTTGAATGTATGATGCATTGTGCACGTTATTGAAGCAATAAAAGTGTGTGTTTTGTGACTAATCTCAGTCCTTTCATCCTTCTATACTTCTTTGTGCCTTTTCTCATGCTTGCAGGTATATTGTGCAAGTTCACATTTCTATTGCAGGTTCTTGGAGTTCTATGCTTATCGAGTGGTGGAGCATTGCATGCAGTTGAGTTGTGGTGCTTTTTCACCCTTCTCAAGTTCATCCTTCTTCACTGGAAGACTGATAACTTGTTTTCTGATTGAGTTTAACAAAGGGAACACTTGCTTCCTAGTCTGTGGTATTTTGTACCCTCTCTAAGTTGCAGTAGGTAAAGTTGACCTGTGGTCACACACCCTATTCATATTAACCCTTCCTGAGTCTTGAAACACCCTTTATTTGGTGCATCACCATCCCTAGTATAGTTTCATTTATGTAAATCTCTTTCCCTAAAACCCATGAAATATTAGCATAGGACTAGATAGCCAGTTTTATTACACTAGGAGTAGTACAAAAATTAGTTTAGGAAGAGGAAGCTGGCCTTCTCCGGAGGTTCACCTTGAGCCCAAGTCCCACAACTTGAGAGGTGATCCCAATCACACCGAACGTCTTGTTCACATTCTAGCCATTCGGAGGGTCCAGTGATTTAGAGACAATAGTATCATTTGTAAACTATTGATGGGATACAAGCTCAAAGGAGGAAGGTTTGAAACTTGTAAGGATAGTCATACAAATAGCATGTGTAATGGAGTGGATAAGAGAGTAATCTATGACAGTAAAAATTAGTGGAGAGATAGGATCCCTTACTTTAGACCTCTACTACTAGATAAAACCCCTATCGGTGAGCCATTAACAATGATGGAGAACCTTGGAGAAGAAATACAAGACCTAATAATTTTTCTAAAATGTGGAGGAAAACCAAATTTCTCCAAGATGTGATCAAGGAAAGACTAAGAGACCTGATCAAAATCCTTATTCATGTCTAATTTGACCACCATTCTTTCCTTTTTTCTCTTCTCCATAGAATGACTTGTCTCATGAACTAGGAAAACACCATCTTGAATTAGCCTACCTTTTAGGAATCCCCCCTGCTACGTAGAAATCAAATTAAGAAGGAGGGGTTGGATCTGATTGGCTAATGTTTTTGTGAAAATTTTATAGATGACGTTAGCAAGGCTAATGGGTTTGAAGTACTTGAAGTCTTTAGCCCCCATATTTTTTTGAACAAGAACGATAAAAGTATTATTAATATCTTTAAGAAGATTTCCCGTTCTAAAGAACTCATTCGTCACCTTAAAGAGGTCCTCAGCACAAATATCCCAGAACTTGTGAAAAAACTTAGTGGAAAAACCATCAGGCCTAGTTGACTTATCCCTCTCAAGAGAAAACACTACCTTTTGTATTTCCTCCATAGAGACCATAATAGAAAGATCATGAAAGCCATCAAGAGAGAGGATGGGGATGGCATCCAACATAGTAGTTGTGGCATCAGTGGAGGGCTGGGACTACTCATTTAATAATTTTTTATAAAATTCAACCGCCTCTTCTTTAATTATATCTTTATTGGACATAGAAGTGCCATAAATAAGAGTAACTTCAAATATTTTATTAAATGCCCTATGTTTGAGGGTTTTCATATGGAATAATTTGGTATTCCTGACTCGTTTTAGCCATAACACACTAAAATTATGTCTCTAATAATATTCTTCCTTGGTACACATATTATGGATCTCAGAGAGGAGTATTTTTTCAAGATAGTAGTCCTCCCTAGACATTCCCTTGTCTACAACCCTACCTTCCAAGGCAGAAAGTTCCTCTCCACTTTCTTCTTTTAAATGAATATATTTCCAAAGACTTATTTATTCCATCTTCTGACTTATTTCTTAACATTTTATAGCTTTTAATAAGTTTGAACTTAGCATTTCGTTCCACCTTAATACTCGACCAATTTTTGACCCTATTCCTATTCTTCGGGTGATCCAAGCACATTTTCTCAAATTTGAAAGGATATTGAGGCTTGTTCTCGTGATCCATCATGGGGTTGTGATCGGAACCGATTCTAGGGAGTGAGGAGAGGTGAAAGATATGATTAATAATCCAATCAGAAGATATGAGAGCCCTATCCAATCTAACTTGGATGAGATTTTCATTGACTCTTCTATTCAACCAGGTGAATGGATTCCCTTGAAGGTCAATTTCAATAAGATAGGATGAAGTAATAAACTCTGCAAGATCGTCCATACCCACATTGAAATTTGAAGTGCCCCTCTTTTTTTCAACTAGGGTGAGGGGATTATTAAAGTCTCCAACAATCATCCAATGCAACTGCCCACATTTAGTGCTAAATTATTTCAGCTCCTTTCAAATTTTTCTTCGACCATGAATAGAATTGGGGGCATAAATATTGGAAAGTATCCAAATAGCAGAGTTGTCACTAGTATGAAATGCAACTGCTAGGTGATAAGCATTGGAAAAAATAGCTCTGCATGTTACCTTATTAGATTCCCAAAGGGTGGTAATACCATTGGATGCACCTCTTGAATCCACACAGGCTAAGTTAGCTTTATTCTAGATGCATTTACTATTGTTCTTCATAGATATAGCACTCATTTTAGTTTCTAGAATAGCCATAATGGTGGGAAAAAAAAATTCTTAATTCCTTCAAAGTTATCAATTTTCCTCCCCCATTGAGGCCCCTTATATTTAAAGAGACAATATTCATCTATGATGCAAGGGGGTGAGAGTTGACAGATGGTCCAAGGTGGATTGAGTACCATCTGCAATGCTTTTGTCTATTTCCCTCTTCCTTTAATCATTATTTGAGGGTCTCCATTTAGTGGTATTGGATCCTGTGTTATCATTCTTCCTTGAGGATCTAGTGACTCTAGAATAATATTCTTCCCAATTTCTAGGATATTTCTTTTTGTCAAATTATAGGGCATTTGGGATACCCTCAAAAGCTTCTTTTTTCTAGTCGATAATTTGGAATGTTTACTAGGAACATGGGTATTGGTGTTGTTCCCTTGCTCACTACTACCCTTCTCCAAAGATAGAGGGACCTTATCCATAGTCATAGGGTTATCAATAACACTCTCTTTATGTTGATCCTTAATAGGAGGGCTTACATCCTTATTATGTTTCATATTTTGGGGAACTAGGAAGAATAATTTCATGTAGATTTGTATCTTCCAGATTACGATCAGCAACCTTGTCCTTCAACTCTGGGGATTTGGGAATATTTTTTACATCCATTCTAAGATCTTCCAAAATGGGATCAAGGATTTGAATACCATTAGATAGTTTAGAAATTAAAAACTGGTTTAGAATCAAATGAACTGACCTTATCATGATGGATCTTTAACCCTGAGGTCGAAGCTTATGCCTCCATTTGAATAAGAGTAGAAGATACATTCCCATTACTTTCATCCACACAAAGATGGAGCTCCATAAGTTTTTCATCTAAAATCTCTTCCGAGAAAATATTCTTAGATTGTGGAGTCTTGGGCCTCCAAAGCATTCTTTGAACTGGGGGCTTTTTCAAAGGAGTTTTGAGTAGCCCTTTTAACAAATTAATCCCTTGAGAATATGGTATATGGCCATTCTTAGGGTGAGTTTTACCATTGGGAGATTGCCCTACCTTGGGATGAGAGGAATCTTCCAGAACAAGAGGTTTAGGCTCATTACTATCCAACTTAGAGTTGTTCTGCAATGGGTTTTTAGACCCTTTATTGTTGTTTTCAAACAATGCTTTGATAGTGAGAATTTTTTAGTAAAGTGCCCAATATTATGTAATTTTGAGCAGTGCATCTGGAATGATTCATATTCTATGATCTACTTCCAGGTGGAGGACTTAGAATGAAGCATGATGTGGTCCAAAATCTCTTGATCTACAACAGTGGAAATACAAAATATAGCGAAAGCAAGCCTAGATTTGTTCTTGGTAGAACTATCATGACCAATGGGAGTCCTAATAGATCTGGAAATGTTGAGAAGGATCTCATCATCTGAAAACTAAAGGGGAAGGCCAGGAATCCCTCACCATAGAGGAATGGTGTGGATATTTTTGGTGGCTGTGTTGAAATCTAGGTACCATCTTTTAAGAAAGAGTCCCATATTTCCCATACACTAGGGACCTCCCAGAAGGGTAGAACAAATATCCTCATGGAGATTGAACTTAAAGAGGAAAAAATTAGTAATCATTAAATAAATGTTCATATTATCCATGGTTTTTCATTTTCTATGGATGCCCATTTTCTTACGTTATCAATGTTAGGCTAAGAGCCAAGAAACTTACCAACCAAAGCCATTTGATTGTTTTGGATCGCCCTTTATAAGATGACTTCAAGAATATGGACGATATTGATTTCATTATTGTCCTTGGTACTAGAAAAATCACAAGCGGTAGGAGATAGACATGGGATATTGGGTTCCACATGTTTACCTTGAGTTCTCTTGAAAATACCCACCCATGAGCCAGGTGTAGTCAAACCCAAAGACCTATGCGGCCTAGAGGTCACATGATCTCACTTTGATTCCTGAGGATTGTTGCCTAGTAGACTAGTCACAGAAGTCACATACTTTGATAATTGAGGGATCGGTGCCTAGCAGTCTAGTCGCAGCACTATGGCAGCCCACCGACAGATCCCCAATGATCGAGTTGCATTAAAATTTCAAATTTTTGGTCGTTAAGGCATCCGTTACTGTGCTCATGCTCTCCATCACTTATACACACAAAATATTACAACAAGATGGTACTAGGTTTTTTCTTCCGCTTTGCAAATTCCTATTTGGTGAGGATCTAGAAATTTTAGATATTCGTGCAAGCGAAGAAATTTATGCTGGGGAAGTAGAAAGTCCAGAAAAAATGATTTCTAGGTTTTTTGGGTTTTTTTCGTTCGGTAATTGGGTTTTTTCTTCCACTTTGCAGAGTACTTGTGTGGAGAGGATTTAAATATTTGTGGATCCCTTTAGAAATCCATGCTCAGGGAGGCAAAATGTATAGAAAAATGCTTTCTGGGTTTTTTACAATCGTTAATGGATTTTTTTCTTCGGCTTTGTAGCTTTACTGTGTGCTAAGGATTCGAAGATTTTCTAAATCCGTGCTACCTTTAGGGATCTTGGAAATCAGTGCCGACGAAACAGAAAATCCAAAAAAATAATTTCTTTGTTTTTTATGTTCAATAATGGGTTTTTCTCTTCCTCTATTTTGCAAATATAGAATTGAAAAAAATATTCCATAAAATAAATCGAAGACTGCATGGCATTTTATTTATTTTTTAAATAAATATTAAAGCACAAACTTGAAAATTTTGTATCTTTTGATCACTAACTCAGATTTGAGTGCCACTTTTTCTCAAAAGTGCTTGTTTTTTCATGTTTGTTCCACTTAAACTGTTTATTTTGAGAAATAAACTAAAAATTTAAAATTTCATGTTTGTAACATGCACTCAATTATAAAGTGTTAAACATGAATAAATAAAAAGTAATAATAAATTAGAGAGAGAAAAATCCCGTTGTAAGACATCGCAAGGTACGAAGGGTGTTAGTGTAGGTTATTATTTATCTTTTTATTTATTTAAGGATAATTCTTAAACTTGTGTTAGCCCTACACTTGTTAGGTTATCTTTCTTAGGTGTACTAATTATGTGGAGTTAGCTTACTAGTTGTGTGGAGTTAGATTACTAGTTGTGTGGAGTTAGCTTAGTAGTTGTGTGGAGTTAGTTTGTTAGTCTTGTGGAGTTAACTTAACTACTAGTATCAGTTAGTGGGAGTTCTTCACCACTGATCTAGGTAGTAGTTGCACTTCCCTCCTCCTATATGTGCATCCTTCTTATTGAGAATAATGGATTATAATGGATTTCCATGTATTATATTTTAGCTCTTCTATTTTGCGAATCTAATGTGGTGTTCTATTATCATCTGAGATCTTCACAACATGGAACAATCTTATTTTTGTTCCTTTTAGAAATTTCCACTTTCTCTATTTGAGGGATATGCAAGTAGTTTAGATCCTTTACCCAATTTTTAAAAGTAATGCCAATGTTTTTCATTGTTTGAACCAAGTTAATTATCCTTAGCAGTATTAGAAATTGCACATCTGATTTCCATAAGATATTCCAAGGTGTCCTCGTTAAACGAGAAGGGATGCTTCTTTCATAACCAATTCCTCAAATGGCTTTAGAATTTATTCTATCAATGAATTCTCACTTACTAGAGAAGTTCTAAGTTTTTGCACTCCATTGCTTATGTTTTCTAGAATTTTTGAAGTTGATTAACTAAAATCTGAATTTTAGAATTAATCTAAGAAATATAGAAATGTAATAACTGAAATATATTGAAATATAAATGCTAGATAATTTTATTTGATATTTTAAATAAATGAAAATGAGAGTAAAAACGTACTAGCATGATATTCACTTACCTCGCAGTGATCTAGGACTAAGAGGGATGATGAACGGGTGGAATAGAGTGTCACAGCACACCTCAAAAAGTTGCAGCAAAGGTAGATCTATCTAGAATGAGACACCTAGGGAATGATTAGGGTGCATGGAGCACCCTGGTCTAAAATTTTGGTGCCTTGGTCTATGGAATAGCTCGAAACCTTATCCTAGAAGGTTCATTAGGTATTTGCAATAATTCACCTTTTGTCGCCATAATGTCGCACCATCTTCATTGATGATGTCGTGAACTTGCAATAAAGAATCACATGCAAAATCCCACACAAAGCATCAAACCCTAAAAAGATAAAGATGCATATGAAGGGTTCAGACTATCCTTAGTAGCCATAATGGTGGTCTTACAACTAAGAACTGCACTACATCCAAGACCTAATGTAGTTATGTGTGTTTTCTGTGTGTAATAATGTACCTAGGATGCCCTAGCACCAATGACGTAGAGATATGGGGAAATAGCTAGATAAAATGCAAAATGGTGGATGGAATAGAATATACTTCCATTTCTTATTAAGTGTGTGATGTAGAGTAGTGCCCAAATGCAGTCCCTTTCTCTATGTAGATAGTTATCCCTTAGTATAAATAGGTTTCCCATAAGGTGGTATGTATGTAGCACCTAGGGAAGGATTAGGGCACCTGGGGCACCCTGGTCTAAAATTTGGGTGCACTGGTCTATGGAATAGCTCAAAACATGATCCTATAAGGGTCATTAGGTATTCGCAATAATTCACCTTTTGTCACATTAATTTCGCATTAGCTTCATTGATGATGTCATGAACTTGCAATGAAGAATCAACTGTGAAACCCCACACAAAGCATCAAACCCTAAAAAATAAATATGCATATGAAGGGGTTAGATTTTCCTTAATAACCACAATGGTGGTCTTACAACTAAGTGTTACACTACATCTCAAACCCAATGTAGTTCTTTGTGATTTGTGTGTGTAATAATGTTCCTAGGATGTACTAGTGAAAATGATGCAGAGATGGGGGAAATAGCTAGATAAAATGGAAAATGGTGGATGGAATATGTTAGTGCTCATTTTAATCTCACCTTTCTATCCTGAGTTTGCCTTCAAATATTTTCTATGACTGGTTTTTCAAAATTAAAAACACGTACGCTTGCAGAATGAAATCTTGTCTAATATAGAAAAATCTCGTGTTTGAGTCATGAATCCAATGTAAATCCTCTTTTCAGTCGAGGAAGGTGGTAACCATGTCTTCCTTGAGTAATCCATTTGGAAAAACCATCGATTTTTCATGTTAAACCAATAAAATCCCATCTATTTTTCGTCCTGTGATCTTTAGTGCATATTACATATTTTCCTCTGACATCTGAAAACAAGTGGAATAATTCCATTGGCTACACTATAGCGGGATTTATTTATAAAATTACATAATTCACATAGTAACTGCAAATTGAAAAATAAGCTCCAAAGCCCAACAAATATTCCCACGAATATTCAAGTTAAATAATGTAAAAGGAAAAGTTGATCCCTCTCCTAAAAGGAATAAATGTCAAAATGGGATTAGAGTGGGGAATAGGGTTGACAATACATTTTTGCATTAAAAATTTGATGGAGTGACAAATACAAAGAATCCTCCAAGGCCCATTAGGGACACATATCATGCTCTCATCAAAAGTCAAGAGGCAGTGTTTTGGGTCAAACTTACAAACTTGCACTCATTTGAAAGGTAATGAAAAAATGAAAAAAGACTCCTTAATCCCGCAAAGAACCAAATCAATCCACATGGATGATCCACATTCAAATGAGGGAAGGAAGTTGTACGTTTAGGATGTAACACTTTATGGTTGCCACTATTAATGTGTTTTTGCATGAATCAAGGCAGATTTAACATTAGAAGTTTTCAAACATTTTGAATTGTTACCATTGCATGTGAAGATCTGTATGCCCTACCCACAAGAATTTATGAAACAAAAGAAGGAAAATAGACTGTGAAATGGTGGAATTGAGCTAAAATAATTTAAAACATGATTGCAAAAAATAATAATTCATAGACTATGCGGGAAAAACCGGTAAGTCATGTTGTATCCTCATACTCTTATCAATTATTATTGCAGATTCTAAAAAAATTAGGGGAAACGAGTTGAAATTAGAAAAATGAAGAGTTTAGATTTAGTTTTTCAAGTTTCTTCTAGTATCACCAGTGAACTTGGATAATGCAATGGATACAAATTTATCTTGACACGGATCTGGGGGATTTTTTTAGGAGACTTCATGCCTAGAATAGAACCCAATGGATAGCAGCAATCGGTGATAGAAATATTGCTTTGGTAGCTTATTTCCCACCTTTAATCCATGCTCCTAAATTAGTCTAGTCGTGCACTAAAAATTATGACCCCGAGAAGATGGAAGTGTTGGATGGAAGTTATTTTAAAGGGTCATTAATTTAACACCTAGTGCTTTCAATATCACATTGGGGTTACCAAATTTTGAGTAAATCAACCAGTACTTTCAAATGTTGAAAGTGTACAGAATTTTATAATGCAAAACATGATGACTATGCCCAGGTATTTAATTCCCAAAGGCTAAAAGAGAGAAAACCATCTGCGAAGAGGCTTCCTAAGAAATTAACCCTAGCCCTATTCGTCAAGGAGGTTGAAGATATTGTTTTATTAAGTATAATGGCTGGGTTAGAGGGGTCCAACAACTTGCAGGAATGGATGTGCCCTTTTATCACAGGGTTATTTTGAAAAAGAAATGAAATTTTTGTTGGGGAAGTCTTATATCAGCTTGAATTCATGCCCAGTTGATGAAAATGTGCAATAAATATTAGAGCAAGTAATACAACTCGCATCCAGTTCTCAATGATGTCTTCTTTCATTTACAATATTTTATGTTTTAAGTCATTCCCAGGTCTTACACTACAAGCCAGCTTTGAAACCCATAGATTTTATGATGTATACACACAATTGAGGTTAGAAAATTAGAAGGGGAATGTCTGACAATTAAATTATGCCTTCATGAATCCCCAATTATCTATATTTTCAAGCCTGAATGGGAGAATTATAGACTATTTTCTAAGGTAATGGCTATGACTATTTTGGAATATGGTTGTTTTTTGAATCCAATACTAGTTTTTCACATATCTAAGAGGGAATGTGGATTTGAAGGGAAACCTTACAAATTACCAAGGTATGTTGATTATAAGTGGGTTCTAATGGATTTTTCAAGGTAGATCATCCTTGTACATAGTAAATTATAAAAAAGTCATCAAACCAATATAAAATTTCCTCTCTAACTTGGGAGATATTCTTTTCAAAAAGTGGCAAAAGCTAGGATGATGGATGGGGAAATGGATAAATTCCAGATGGATAAGTTTACTCCGAGTCCTAACTTTGATATTAGATGGGTTGTTACTTATGGTGAGCATGAACCTCATTTCGAGGATTATTGGATTAATTGTGTTGAACCCTGAAGAAGAGGTCAAGAAAAGGGATTTCTCTAGGATGACCTTGAGACTAATAAGTGATTTCAAAAAGGAAATTGATTCCCCAAGGAATGGAGGATGACCCAAATGTGGTAAGACAATTTTATCTTGAACAAAATTTAGAATCAAAATCAATTACTCATGTAGATTGGAACAAAAAGGAATCAGATGATCCTCACCAAATAATTGTTGATGTTATGAGAATAGTACTTTAACTTGGTTAGTTGGAAAGTGTATTGATTTGTCTTTAAAAAATACAAGATTATTGAAGAAGTTTAGGGACCTGAATGCTTTGAAAGAGGACATCCCTCCTTTGAGAGAGGGAGATAATACTATGGACCCTTTGAATGGTCACACCCCTCAATTTCCCAGTGGGAAACTCATTTTTTGATACAGAAATAATTGATGAATGTACTACTACAAAGAGTAAAACTAGAACATCAAAGATTGCTTTAGTTCAAAAGGCAGAAGATATGCTTTATGGGTAATGCAAGATTCCCATATCAAGACAATAGTGTCATTGCAATAAAAAAGAACTGGTATAACCAAGCCAAGGACTACTACAGTGACAATACCAGGGGCATCAAGCACATTCAAGGTGATGGGGGAGCTTTTCCTAATGTTGATCCTGCTCTTATAGTTCATAGTGCTAAAGGAAGAGAAGGTCCAAAACTCAAACACTTTGAAAGGGCATCAAAAAGGCCCAAAGTGATATTTCCTTTGGTGAGGGATGTTGGTATTCCATGTATAGAAAGTAATCATACTGAAAGGAAGCATGAGAGAATAGTAGCCCAAGTTAATTGACCATCCTATCTTGACTAAGACTCAAAAAAAGGTTGTTACTGAATTTTATCCCATCAAACCATGCCATCATAGAATCTTAAAGGTATTCATTCTAATATTTTGAAACCAACACCTATTGTGGCTCCATCCACAAAGTTTCCAATTGGAATAGTTACAGGGTTGATTCAAGGTGCCCAAATATCTATCCAATCAGGTGGTGTCAACAAGTCAAATATAAAAGGATCAAATTATATTACATCCTGGTATGAAATATGAAATTAATTCAGATTTTCCACAATAGACAACCACTAAATAATATTAAGCACAATTAGTGTGGAGGAACTTAGGGGTAGTCCATACCTTGAGATTGAGGAGGTCAAAATTGAATTTCACTCAAAATAAGGTGTAAGTATCTCTTTTGAGGACATACAGATGTTAGATATTGATGTCAACATCCAAACACTCAAATGGGGTCCCCTGAAAATACCCAAATGGAAAATGTAGCCCTTCATGTGAAAGGAAAATAAATCATTCAAGCATTTATGGATCCAGCATCTACCCCATATGTGACTCTCATTTCAATTCAACCATCTAAAAGAGTAGACAATACACAAGAAAGTGAAAAAATTCAAACTACACTGGCCTCGGAAAAGGTCACAACTGAAGTTGTGAAAGATACAAGTATCCCTATAGAGGGTAGTGTTCTAGTAGATACAGAGGTTAATAATGAAATTAAATATCAAGTCTGAGTTTCCCAACCCCACTCAGCAGATCAACAATAATAAGACCATGCAAATGAAAGAGGGTTTGAAAACCCGCAAGTGAGGATCATGAGGGATGATGTGCACATCAACAGACGTGTGAACGACAGCGTGAAGAGATCTCAGGAGGAGCGAGCATCAACCAAATGTGCATGCAAAGATTTGAAACATGGGCAGAACCTGGTTAAGCCATAAAACTCTCCTCTATCTCATAGATCAAAAGACGTGTACATATAGGAGGTGCTGAGTAACCCCTAGTGCTGCAATCATGACAACTCAAGTAGAGAGGGGGAGTTACATTCCCAGAATAGAAGTGTAACTCCCAATGACATATGATGCACTGACACACTGACTGACGTGCTGACTAATGCACGTGACATGTAAGAGAATCTCATAATGACCCCTAAATGACACATGGACCTACGATCTCACCTAAGTGAGATGACTCACCTAATGATGTGGAAAATAACACACACCAACACCCCCCCTTCATCGTAACTTAGGATGAGGCGGCAAGTCAGAAATGAGAAATGGGTCCCGGCACAAAGCCTGATGAGGTACCCATGTACAAGAAAGAAGTCCCAAGCAGTGAAGGAAAACCCAGTGGGAAAAACATCCACCACAAGAGAACAAAACACTCTCTAATCTAAGAAAGATGCCAAATATGGGTCCCGGCCATAGACGAGCCTGAAAAGGTACCCATGTACAAAGAGGCAATCTCTCAGAAAGAAGAAGAAGAGAGAAGAAGAGGGAGACGAGAGGAATGCAGAAGATGCCATGGACGGATCTGAACTCTGCAACTCTAGGAAGTCTCCCAGAAGAATGTCAATGACGAGATCCTCTACCTCTGGATTGAAGAAGAGCCACCCACAACGAACTGTGTGCCTGCCCTTAGGAAGGACATAAATGATGTGCTGGAAGTCTGCCCACTCCACAAAGGAAACTGAAGGCAGCAACACGAAGAACTCTGAGTCTGGTGCACAAAAGTGTGACATAGGTCTAGCGAGTGAGTGCCAAGGAACCGAAGGTAATGCCACGTGCGTAGAACTATCAGAGTGAAGAGGAACACCCGTAGAAAGGATGTCCAAGTGATGTGAAGGGAACAAAACATCCTCCACAACAGAAAAGGGATCCACAGCTGAGGGTGGATCAATGAAGGTCTCTGGAAAAGTGGAAGTGACAAGAGTCCCAGAAGGGGCACTCCCAACAACAGAGATGATGAACTCCTCTGAAACACCTATAGATGGATGAGGGACCTGTAGAGCATCACAAGTGGACTCTGTGAAAAGATGACTAAGGTCAGGCAGATACTCATCCCAATGAGGGGGCTCAACAAACAGAAGAGCGATGTCAGATAGGTATGAGTCATCCAATGAAGGTAGAGGAGTGAAATGGGCTTCACACACTGAAGGTGGAAAGGAGGCTGGTGTAATGACAGTGTGAGGCTGAGTAGAAGACTGCTCAATATTTGATGAGATGTGGGGGTGAAAACAATGTCTGGAATAGTGAGAGAAAGAGGAGAAGAGTCCTCTGTAGTACTCTCGACATCAGAACTGGGTGCACAATCCTCGTCATCAGAAGTAGAACCAAGCGAGTTGATGTCAGTGGAACTCCATCACATGAAAAAAGAGGAGACAACTGGATCAACAGTAACAACAACAACGGTGGCAGTATGTGAAGGGTCTCCATAGGGGGACTGAAAAGTTTGCAAGAGACTGATTCATATGACACAAGAGGCACGATTTGAAGTCTGCCACATGAAACCAGAGAGGGGATTTTGAGACATGCATCATCATGTGACAAGAAATGGTCAGTGTCAAGGAAGTCCTCCAGATGACTCTATGATCACGTGGGTCAACAACAAATGATATGGCAAGCAAGAAGTCTAAAAGACCCTCGACCCTAGGTGAAGTAACGTTCCATGAAGCATGACCAAGCTGAAAGTTCCCTTCTCGGTGATGCCATGGCAGAGGTGACCTCCTATGTATGCTCAAGTCAAAAGAGTGGCACATCTAGAAATGGATGTCAAAAGTGCAATGCACACTTGAAAACGTCAAAACCCATGCAAGACGTTGTTCACTCCACTGTCCGAATAATGCGCATAACAAGCCCTGTGGACATAGAACCAAGAGTCGCAGGTCAACTCATGAAAATGTCACCCTGCCACGGAAATGTGCAGTGTCAAAAGTAAAGGTCACAAAATGAAATGCATGCAAAACAATCGAGTTTTGACACAATGCACCTGCGATGTAAAGCAAGTGCACCACTGGATGAAGTCAAGTAAAGGATAGCGCTCCTTGTGAGCATGGAAATCAAACATATCCAACATGTTTGTCAATTCCCTGCCCATGATGACCTGGTCACCACTGAAACGCACGTCACCACTACCCATGCACCGCGTCAAACCTTCCAAGGCGCAACATTTTGGCACTACCCAATGCAAGAAGCAGACATGGTATCAAATTTTAGATGGCCATAACTTTGAAGAGCTCAGATTCATGCGATCAAAAGCTTACCAAGGTCTGGCAACACTAGATATCCGTTGACACGTGAGAAAAGATTAAAATGCCACAAGCATCACTTTCTGGGTTCACTAGAACCACCAGTAATTTAATACAATGCCACGAAGGAATGGGGAGTTTTGAACATTCCTCACAGTCAAGGGTAAGTGTGATTAGCATATTGAGGTCAGGGGCTTCTCGGTTAGGGTGGTTCAATCTACTCATGTTTTTAACTGCTACTCAATGGGAAAAAATGGTGAAGCCTCCCCCTCTGTAATGGCGTTTTTGCCTATATATATGTCTAGGGGAACAGTGAAAACATGTTTTGTCCGAATATCCATCCTTCACCATTTTCAAATTTTCATCTCTTCATGAAATTTGCGCATGTTCTATATTTCAAGGTATGCCACTATCATTAGATTTGGGACTTTGAACCAAGGATCCTAGTTTGGAACTGTCATCACACCAAATAAAGGAGTTTTGAACTAAATCAGCTTCTCAATGTATCATGTTTTAGTGTAGGCAACAACTGCAGTATGTGAATGGTCTCCATAGGAAGGACTAAAGAATGCTCCAGACATATCTTGCCTATGGATCTGTAGTACTTGACCACATGAAACCAGAGGAATCAGAGACATCATCATCATATGAGATAGGATATGTGTATACAAGTGTCGAGAAAAACTCTAGATGTCTGATCATCAGTGGGTGCAGGATGGCCCAAGTAAGAAGGGTGAAATCCCTCATAGGGTGAAGTAACATTCCATGGAAGCACACCAAGCTAAATAGTTCCCTCTCCCGGTGAGAAGTGGCGGAGGCTGTAAAGGTGATCCTATGAACTCAAGTCTAGAAAGAACACTCTCCATGATGAAAAAATGCAAGATGCAAGGTGCATGAAAGCAAGACGTCGGACTCGGCCGATAATGCGTCTGCGTGTGAAAACCCAAGAGTACAAGCAACCCCCCTAGAATGTGGCACTTTATAAAAGTAGTGCATTTTAAGGTCAAAATACAATCCCATCACGTAGTGTGTGAAAAATCATGCAACTTTGACTAAAGAAGCGCTCAAAAAATGAGCTAGTGAGTCAAAAGTTATGGCATAAAATGATTCCCGCAACTGAATGGAAAAATACACTAATGCTGCAAACTGCATTAAAAAAGTGCTCAAAACGAGTGCAAAGGGTATTGTGTGACTACTCATTGGAAATACAGTGCATCAAATTTTAGATCCTTTGTTTTGCTTGCGAGGGGGGATTAGCCTCCTGTCCAATTGCTGGACCTCGCCCTCCGTCTTCGACACTCGTAGGAAAAAGATGTAAATACAAGCCAAAAAAAGTGAAAAATTAATTACAATGCTTTGAAAATGTTTTTCACCATTAAAACATTAAAAAATAGTGTTAACTTGAGGGGGCCTACAAATTAGTGATTTCTAAAAGGAAGTGGAGAAGTCCACGTTGAGGTGTTGCCATGTTGAATGACAAATCCTACTTGGCAAACATGAAGTTTACCAAACAACCTAGGCTGTTAGGAGACTGCAAGTGTCAACCATCCTAATACAGATTCAAAAACATAGTGAGTTTCTTTTTGGCAGCTATAACATTATCCAATTTTACAGGAGTGAAGTGGTTTGTCACAACACTGACCAGGTTACAGCAGTAGACTTTTTACCAAGGACAGTGTGTGCACGTTTACCAAGCGATTGAATGTCAAAACAATTTCAAAGTTACATGACTCAGAGATGGTACCATGGGACTGAGGGCTGAGAAGCTGATGAGAAACTGTGCGTGGGCCAGGTTGTGGAAGGAGTGGATCAAAGTTTTCACTGAAAAGGGATGCATGAGCTAATCCAATGCGAGCAGACAAACCATGAAAGAATGCCAAGACTAAGCGGCCAAGGTAATGGGAGGCGTTGGAGTGGTTTGAAACAAGTCAAATGATCTGTGAAACAAAAACTTGTTCAATGCAAGTGAATTAAAAAATGAAGTGAGCATGGAAGGAATCCAACGAAAGCTGGGTGAATGACCAAGGTTGAAGCTGGTGAGATGAGCCAATGCACAAAGAAAGGAGTGTGAAGAGCAATGTTGGTGACATGAGCAAGAGTGAGCCAAACCCATGAAGAGTGGAAACGAGTGCATAGATCACAAGCAACCAAAAAAAAATGATAGGTTACAAGCATGGATGAAAGGCACAGGGTTGCCCATGGGAATACACCAGTTGAAGGGTAGATGCAAACAATCAGCAGCTAAGTTATGTGCAAGAGTGGGGTCATTGAGAGACAATGCAGACCGAGTAAAAGCTTCCAAGCACACAGTTTCAAACTGAAAAATGGAGGATCCAAGCTGAACAAGCACAGTGCACGAGGTGAGTGAAAACGCATGGTGAATGCAACCAATGTCCTCAATAAACCAAGGCCAGTAAAAACAACCATGAGTTGCAAGCACTAACAGTTTGCAGATCCAACTGAACCTGTAAAAATGCCCAAGTCAAAAACTAGCACAAGTAAGCTCGGAACTAACGATGCAAACGGAAGAAGACCCAAAACCAAAAACCACCAGAAAACTTGAAAAACCACCAAACCACAACAACCTCAACAAGAGGTATAAATGCCTAAAATCAATGCAAGTAGACCATGGTTAAACGAATATCCATTACGACACAGTACGAGCATCTAAATATATCACTTGAAGCCAGAAAACACGACAAAAATGCCGAAGAGTGCACGGATCCACAAGATCCACTCTGATACCATGAAAGAGGGTTTAAAACCCACAAGCGAGGATCACGAGGGACAACGTGCACATCAACGGACGTGCGAACGACAGCGTGAAGAGATCTCGGGAGGAGCGAGCATCAACCGAATGTGCATGCAAAGATTTGACAACATGGGCAGAACCTGGTTAAGCCATAAAACTCTCCTCTATCTCATAGATCAAAAGACATGTACATATAGGAGGTGCTGAGTAACCCCCAGTGCTGCAATCATGACAACTCGAGTAGAGAGGGGGAGTTACATTCCCAGAATAGAAGTGTAACTCCCAATGATGCATATGACGCACTGACACACTGACGCACTATGACATAATGACACATAATCTCATAATGACCCCTAAATGACACATGGACCTACGATCTCACCTAAGTGAGATGACTCACCTAATGATGTGGAAAATAAAACAATAAGTCCACCTATTGGTCCAATAGAAAGTAATGGTCAAGAAGATAAATTAGTGACTAATAAAAAATTGGAAAATATCAAACAACTTCAAACCCAGGACCAAAGTGAAGGACAACAAAAAATGAAGGCATCTGATAGTAAAAATAAGATAACAGGAGGGGATGTACCACATACAGAAACACCAATACCCCAGAATACTCAAGAAGCATCCATGACAATGGTGTTATTTTCCCAGACTACAAACATCATACCAACATGAGTAAAATTTGGTAATGCTCCCATGGCTGGCTGGTTAGAAGGATTTCTTCAAGAGAAATAAAAAGAAAAATAGGTTGTCTAAGGAGGAGACTTAGACATTACCAGCATTGATTTCCCAAAACCCACAAAGGATTCCAAGAAGGAAAGAATTATAACTTGAATCCATATTGATATGCAAAGGTTTAAAACTATGGAAATTGTAACTCCTCACACAAGGATCTCAAAGGATAAAATTACAGTTAGTGACTATAATATCAATTAGATCTAGTTGGGCATACCAACAAGGTAAATCCTAAAGAAAGATGTAGTAGTAGAAGTTGAGGGTATTTTCCAAAGAGTTGATGAAAATAAGATAAGAAAAAATAAATTAATAGACCAAGTCAAATATTTAGCTTCATGCTTGCAGCAGTTAGTGGGGCCATCAGATGAAAATCAAGAAACTTCTATTACTATCACTCTAGAGGTTATGGAAAGCACAGAAAAGGCTACCAACAAGTTTAAGGTTGTTGATAGTTGGATTGAGGACATATCTAAAAAAAGGAAGAAGATTTTTGAGAAAGAAAAAAATGGTATGGATAACTTACCACCAGGCTCAGTGATATTACTAATTTGATTAAACAATGTGAAAATGAGTTGTTCTACTTTGAAGGGATTCTTCCCAATTTAAACCTTATGAACTAGGTTGATGAGAATATATTTGAAAGAGAGGGAATTGTGCCACTGAATATGCTATAGAAGACTTGTCCAAAATATGAATAGAGGTTTTAAATCAATTCAAAGAAAATATGGAGTCAGAAAAATATTGGATTGAGAAAATTATTGACACCATAAACATGAGATTGGAAGACATGGTATTTGATAAACAAAAAACTAGTTATGGTGACTTGATGATTGATTTTCTGGTACAATCCTTTGAAAAATACATCCATGAGGATAAATATTCATATGATGTTATTAAGAGGCTAATTTTTGTAAAGAACACAATTGTAGAGTTGACATGAAAATCAAGGGAGTATAAGCGAAGAATGGACAGGTATGTGGATACACTGCACCGGGAGACTTTTATATTCCAAAACCACTCTGGCCTAAATGAATATGATGTAAGGCATTTGTTCCAGAGGTAGGATGCATAAGGGAGAGACAACTAGATGAAGAAGAAGATGACGAAGATGACGAAGATGAAGACGTGACCATGTTGACTAGTGAACAAGCTTAGGCTTATTTTTCTTAACAAATCTCATCTTTTCATGATTAATACTTTTTTATATAATAGTTGAATATTACTTTGAATTATTTATTTCAAGTATGAATGTAACATGATACAATACATTATACTTTTATGTTTCTTTAATAGGATTCTAAATTTATTATGAAGCATGTGAGTTATTTTAATAGTTTGAAATTTTCTGCATTGATGAAAAAGCAAAATGGGGTTCTATAGGGGCCTGAACCCATGGAAAAATTACATACATTCTTGTGAATTACATCAAAAAGAAACTAGAGAAAAATACACCTAATCATCTTCCATTGCCAAAAAATCCTTATTGAAAGGAGGAATTTTGTCTAGAAGAATGTTTTTCCTTGGAACAAACTCCTCTAACCCAACAACCATCTGTGAAAATAAAACTTCCCCTGCCAAGGTTTGAGACATCCCCATAGCCATGAGTTGCTCAATATCCATCCTTGGGCCATCCAAGATACTCATCAATTTCATATTCTTCTGATAAGAAGAGACCTATTTTAGGAGATCCAGGCCACACGTGGAAAATTCTTTCCTCCCTTTTGCTTTATACAAAAAGGGCCGAATAGGAATAATTAATGTGGCTAGAAGTGTAAGTATAGTGGTCCTTGAAGTTGGCTGAGCAAGAGATTTGGATCTGGATTCACCCTTGCATTTCTGCATAATAGATGGTGACACTTTAGGAGGTTGAGAAGGTGGAGATTTTGTGGGCCTTTTCTCCAAAGAAGAAACATGTTGTTCTAATTCATTCACCTTGCGAAAAAGAGTGGGAATAGTGTCTATATAGATGCCTTCCCCAAGCTCATAATATTTTGAAGGAATCTCCTTCATAGTGAACTCTTCATTGCAGATGAAAGGGCATATGTTGTCAATTGTACCTTTTACAGATGGCCTACTCTTGAACTAGAATTACTTCAGTGCCTCAGGAGTCTTCTGATGCTCCCACTTGAAAAGATGAAAGTACATCATTTGGAAGGTGGAAAACATAGGACTGATTTTGATCATGATGTTGTAACTGTAGAAATGAGGATAATTATGTTAAGATATATCTTTTAATCTTAAAAGGAATGTGTTACGAACCTGGGCCCTTGTTTACTGTAATTTGTTTACTTGGGACGGAGGTTATTATAACTTGTGTTTTGCAAGAGTGAGACAACAGACTTGTTTGTATGTTTGATGAACTCTTATCGTTGATTGACAGCACACCTTGAATCAATTCCATTGATCCAAGGTATGTTGTGGCCTTCTTTGAGATCGCTTTGTCGATTTATTTTCTATAAGGAACGAAGTCTGAACCAGACTGAAGGATTGATATAAATGTTGCAGCACCTGATTTCAGGTATAAATATCTGGTACCTAGATGCCAATGGAAAAGGTTTGATTCCCTAACCACATACAAGTTGTAACGCTAGACAGCGTAAGACAATAAGAGCCTGGATGCAAGTGACACAGGTATGTGTCGAACATAGGACGAAATGTCCTGCATTGTGTTGAATGTGAACACCAGTCGGTAAGACTTGTTGGAAACTATTAAGTAAATACTATGGGATTAAATTCTAACCTATAACTATGTTTTATCCTATAACCTAACTACTACCCTACGTGGATTTTAAATTAGCATGGGATGTAAATTGTTGCAAATCCTAATGACTTGCAACCTAGGTGAAAAACCTAAACTAATACTAACCTATAGAAGGGGACCTATGGACCCATGTTGATGAAAGTGGATAAGATGGAGAGGTTAGAGATTTATTAGGACAGTAAATGATGTCCTTGCAGTTTCAATGCCAAGTTTGGCGGGAACATGGGAAAAGTTGGAGACATCCAACTAGCTATGAAGCTAAGAAGGAATTACATGCAAAAATTTGAAAAAAAAACTCGCCAAACCTGAGTCGGCGGTGGCGTGAAAATTTAGGAAAAAGCAATGCATTCAATGCATTTAATGATCTTGGTCTTAGCGACCAGCTCGCCTTGGAAAGAGGATAGAGGAAAAATTGTTGGTCATTGTGTTCATTCGGGTTTTGAAGTTTTCTCTGTGTTTCTTCCATGGTTCTTTCGAACCTGCTACTATTTTGGTAACTGTTGCTGTTATTTGGAGTAGCCACGGCTATTTTTGAGCCTGTGGGAGTTAGTGAGATTGTTGGGAAAGCTTTGTTGTGGACCCGTGGAGAAAATAGCTCCTGTGGGCGTGGTTTTCTTCAAACCACAAGAAAAATTAACAGGCATGTTGAGCCCTTCTCTTTAAACCATTTTGCTCTTGTTTAAGCGTCTTCATTAAAACAACCCTGCTCTTATGATGGGTGTTTTAGTTGAATGAAGTTGTTGATTTGTTGAAGTGATTTTTGGGTGGAAGTGATTTTCTGAATACGATTGTTGAGTCAAATTTTTCTTTTGCTGAAAATGTACCAACGAATGCTGACTTGGGTATTTCTTTGCAAAATGGGGGTAAAATGAGTAAAACAAAGGAAGCTGTCCTTGCTGTATGAGTTTTGTTTTGACAGTGTTTGGTATTCGCTTCTATTACCCAATATGGGTTTGAGTTGATGAATGTATTAGCTATGTGAGTATTGTTTTCTGAGTTCTGTGCGTGAAAACATTTTGGGAAAAAAAATGTGATAATGTTGATGAACTGTTGTGTGAGTTATTTCTCCTAGTTGCTTTACATTGCATAGAATATGATTTTACCTGGGACAGAGAATTCATTTCATTGTCTTACCCTTGCTGGTTAAAAACGTTTCAATATTTTCTTTCTGGAATGAAGGTCGTGACTGGGTTTTTGGAGAAAATAAATTGTTTAAGCACTGAACTTGAATATTTGAGGAGTGAGAAAAATGTATTGTTATCTTTCTTGAATCTCTTTTGACAAGTGTGTATATAAATAACAGAGATGCTTATTTGAACTCTTCAATACATTATGAATGGAACTAAACTTGAATAGATTCTTGTTCTAAAAAAAAATGAGGGGTTCTTACTTATTACAGTGAAATGATGGTAATGTATTTGCTGTACTTTTACTCATTTCAGACCAAGCTGGGAATGACTGTTTTTAGCAAACAAGTATGTTTTTATATATATATATGTATATATACAATTTGTAGTCTAAAAACTTCTTGTTGTTGCATTAAAACTGAATCGAAATTGGAATTCTTCCTTGGTGTTTGGGAAATGAATCCTTTTATTATTATTACGATGAAAACATGAATTTTTGTTGTTGTACACTCTTACTTGTTTTATCTGGATAAGAATGTCCGTTGGGTGAAAAACTAAAAAGGAAATGATTTATTTAGAGGTGTTGTTGATACTGATACTTACGGACCAGATGCAAATGAATTCTGGCAACTCCTTGGAATGGTAGTTAGTAATTTTTTAATACTGAAATATATTATTCAAAGGAATCATACTATTGGATCAGGTCTGTTCTAAATAGTTGATATTCAGTTAGGCAGTGAGAAGAGGTAATATGATTCTTCTCCCTTTTATTCGATTATTGACTTTATTTGCTCTCTTTATGGCTGTTATCATTGATTGATATCATTCTTGTTTAAATTATTCAGTACAGTTATGATGAAAAGAAAGAGAGTATTGGATGGATAATTTGAAGTAATGATTATTTCTTCTCTTATACAGTTGAAATTCTATATTTGATATTGAAGGAATTTCTTACTGCCATAGGCGTAAGCATCTGCATTAATTGTTGTTTACTTCTCTTTCTGATTTGAAAGAAGTATTATGTTGTTGTGAAATTTTGAGAATTGACACCAATGAGTTCATGGTGAATGACTACTTTTCTCTTCTGCATTTGATTGTTTGAAATTAGATGAGTAGTATAGAAAGGAAAGGAAATAGTTCTGTTTGAATTCTTAGTTAAAATTCATCTCTTGAAATTTCAACTATTATAAGGGAATGGAATTGATAGCAATTGCATTAGAACAACATTATATACATATGTGTATTAGTTCTTACAGATGTTTTAATCTGGAACTATTTGGAGGAAATTACTTCTTGTAGTAATTCATTGGGAGAAAGGGTAGTAATCTTTTTGTCTGATTGTGATGGTAATTAGATGATTGGGTTGTTAAGCTGTTCATCCTTATCAGCACTTAATTCTTGGATGATGTTCATCTTGATTTTTTAACGTTTCATAAAAGTAGGGTTCTTTTATTGAGACAGTTAATTAAGAGCACCTCATTTTAATGATAAGTGCTTAATATGCTCAGTTCAATGAACTGACCCGTGCAAGTAAATTTTGCAGATGGTTCCTTGAGTAAAAATGAAGACATGGTTGTTTTCTGATGCTTCTTCTGAGTAGCTAAGGATGGATCGTATTTGATAGTTTATTATTCCTCTACGAAGAAATGGGAAAAGAAGAAGTTACATTCTTCTTTCCTTATGTGTTGTAATGTTGTTTGATATAAATGAAGTCCAGTTGTTTGGACTGGTAATTGTATAGATTGTAAATCTTATGGATTGAATACAAGGAAAGGTGTGATATTTTAATGGTTGTATCACTTTGAAACTATTTGAATAAGATTGAGAATATAATATTATTCTTTGATTTGGAATTAATCAAATGATAGTGGATAGATTTTAAAAGGACATAATATCTATTCTTTACTAGAATACAACTTTTAAGTTGGAATGTGCAATTAATTCATACTTGGGTTAATATGAATTTTAAATTGACATTGAAAAGGGTTTAAATGAATATGAACTCTTAATTGAATGATATTCGGGATTAGTTTATAAGCTAAGGAATATCAAATAAAAAAAGAGGTAGTTGAACCTTGTATTCGGACTTCATTAATATCCTCGAAATGTTTAAATTCAGAGGATATTAGATATGAGGAAACATATCTATTCGTAACAAACCTTAACTGAAGTAAGGTTATGGAGAATAAATGAATACATTCTTTTAGAATTAGACCTCGTTTAAATGATGTCTAATAAGATGGAATTCTGAATTTGATTACAGTTGTGGATAAAACTTGGTTAAGTTTAATAGGTTGAACTTACTACGTTAAGCTGTAGTGGACTGTTAGTCCGAAGCTTGTAGTAAAGAACCAAGATGGAAATATGCAATCCTTCGGTATGGAGGAGTAAACGTATATTAAGCTATAAGACAAATTGAGTCTCTCTTAGCTATATACAACTGTAACGAACAATGAGGTTAAAGGATCAACACGGTTGCTGAAAATTGATCTTAAATATTTAAGATTAAATCAATTCACTCAAGCTGGATGTGTATTCTTTGATGAGAGAATTCCGTAGGACCTTGACACACGTCAGCTGCAATATGGTGTCTTCATGAAGGTGGGGCCTTCATGACGACACAATGTTGTAGCTGACATGTTACAACGCCCTCCCGAATCAAATCATCAAGTTTACATAAGCTGGGACTAAGTTACTTAGACGAGGATAGGAATGTGATCCGCGTATATGGAGTGACTTCGGAGGGCTAAAGGTAACTAGACACACGTAGTCGCCTAGGGATGACACAGTATGTCTGCGTACCTTTAGTTACCATGAGTGCCTTCCTATACTCGTTCATATTGCTAGTTGGGGTTAGAGCTTGACCTTGGACGGAAGGACTGACAGAGATCAGGAAAGACCATTCTAGATAACAGACGAAGTGAGGTGAAGGACGTATTCCATTGATGTGTATAACATCTGGGAATATGATCATGCAAAGCATGTGAAAATCTTTGGCCAAAGTATCGCAAGTTGCTGGTTGCGTTGTCCTAATCACCTAGTTTAAGAAGTAGGATATCAGATGAATATCAGTAACAGATATTCAGATAGGCCTCTTAAATGGATCACTTCGATAACCAGAAATGGTAAGAGAACCCTGTATACTTAGTATACAATGCATGGATTAACATGAAGGATCGGTAAGTCACCGAGTCATGAAATGAGAGATCGCTGAAACTCCGAGCCATAAAATGGGAGATCGGTAGTTCTTCGAGTCATTTACAGCAGCATATGGTATCTGTTATATGATTGAATGGCATTGAATGTGTGTTCCATATTGTAAATATGTGAACAGAGAACATTGGTTTTAAAAAGAAATTGTGTGATCTGAATTACATTAATTGGACAGAGAACAATTATTAAAACTTGAACGTGTGTTTGAATTACATAATTCAGAACAGAGAACGTTGTATAAAAAAAAAAAAATTCCCTTGTTCTAGTATCTTAAAATGGGGATGTTACATCTTGGTATCAGAGCTGAAGGTTGCAGCTCTTGGACCTAATGAGTCCACAATTTAATAAGGTTTACATTTTCTTGTTGAACAGAAAATGGTCAGAACAAGAGGAAATGCTGCGAACAACCCGTTACCGGGTGGAGAAGCAGCTATTGCTCAAAAGCTGGATGAAATTCTTGCTGCCCTACTGGATACGAGAGATCGTTTGACTGTTTTGGAACAGCAATCAATGGGCAATGAGGAGGAGGAAGAAGAAGCTGATATAAATGATCAGCCACCTCCTGTGGACAACACCAATGGAGGGAATCCGGGTGTTGATAATAGTAATGTGAACGCTCCTAATCATCCTGAAAATAAAAGGGCAAGATTAGCAGCTGAACTTACAAATGATATAAAGAGAATAAGTCCTCCAAAGTTTGATGGAACAACACTTGGGGACGGGGCTGAAAATTGGCTCAGTGAAATGGAGAAGTACTTTGCAATAAGAAACTTCTCCGAGGAGACCAAAGCGATATGGGGAGCATATCAGCTTTCTCATGAAGCATCATCATGGTGGGACAACCGTAAGGTTGAGTTGAATATTGTCGAAACAGACATAACTTGGGATCAATTTAAGGGTTATTTTAGGCAACGGTGGCTGCCTCAACTCTATTTTGATAGGAAAATGACTGAATTTCAGAACTGGTCGCAAGGAAGGCTGACGGTGACAGAATACTGGGAAGGGTTTACTAAACTCCTTAAGTATGTGCCGCAGTACCAAGCTGACGAGAAGTTCAGAATACGAAAGTTCATAATGGGACTGAATCCCATCATTGGTGGCGAAGTGGATGTCCACGGTCCAACCACTATGGAAGGAGTTGTCGAAAAGGCAATAAGACAGGAACAGAAATTGAGAGCAATTTCTGCTCATAGGAGGAGATTAGGAAGAAGATTCCCAACTTTTCTTCATCTCTCGCACCCAAAAACGGACCCTGGAAAAGGTTTGGAATGATAAACAAGATTGTTGTGGATAACAACAAGAAATTAGTAATGAACAAACCTGTAAATAGTGTGCGGAGCAGCTTTGCGAAAGTTAGTGGCAATGGACAAAAGTCCTATGGAAGCCAGAGTGATAACTTCAAGGCTGGTAGAAAATTCGAGCCTAGGAAGGGGCCAGTTAGAGGTTGCTTCAACTGTGGAAAAGACCATTACGTGAGTCACTGTCCTCTGAAAAAGGATGATCGCGATCAGCAGCATAGGATACATGCTGCGGTGGCTAACAAACAAGCTGAAAAGCAAGTTACACCCATAGAAGTTCCGGGTAAGTTATTCGGTACACCTGTAGTCATACTTTTTGATACTGGAGCTACTGAATGCTTTATTTCTACTAAACTTGCAATGAAATTAAAAAGGAAAGCTGAACGAATGGATAAGACTTGGACAGTGCATTATGGGAATAATGTTGTCCATACAGTCGAAATGTGCCTTTTTGGGGCAATTCTTGACTTGCCCAGTTTCTCCACCGAAGTTGACCTGTATGTCACTCCTTTAGGGTCATATGATGTCATTATAGGAGTTAATTGGTTGGCGGAACATAAGGCAAAGGTCGACTGTTATGAAAAATAGATTTGTTGTTTTGATGACCTGCAGAAAGCAGCAGTCATTCAAGGAGTAAAGCGTGAGGTTGCAGTTAGGAAGCTAACAGCTATGCAACTGAAAAGGGCTAAAAATAGAGGCTGCACCTTGTATGCCGTAAAAATGACAGAAAATGCTGAGGAAGATAATGATTTCATGGAAAGGTATCCATTATTAAGGGATTTCAGTGATGTATTTCTGGAAGAATTACCAGGTCTTCCGCCCAAACGAGAGTTTGACTTTGCAATAGAGATCAAGCCAGGAACTGAACCCATATCTAAGGCACCCTACAGAATGACCACCCTCGAGTTGGTGGAGCTTAAGGCTCAATTACAGGAACTTTTGACTAAGGGGCTGATAAGACCGAGCGTCTCACCATGGGGAGCGCCGGTAATTTTTGTAAAGAAGAAGGATGGCACACTAAGACTGTGCATTGATTACAGAATGTTGAATAAGGAAACTATTAAGAATCGATATCCACTTCCTAGGATTGATGATCTGTTCGACCAGATGCGTGGAGCATCAGTCTATTCAAAAATAGATCTTCGATCTGGATATCATCAGCTGAGAATAAAGGAAGAAGATATTCATAAAACAACTTTTAGAACAAGGTACGGGCATTATGAATTCACGGTGTTACCTTTTGGGTTGACGAATGCACCTGCCGCCTTCATGAATTTGATGAATAATATTTTTCAAGAATACCTAGACAAGTTCGTGCTTGTATTCTTGGACGACATTCTTATATACTCTAAAAATGTTGAAGAGCACCAAGAGCATTTAAGGATAGTGCTGGAAGTTTTGAGAAAGAGAAGGTTGTATGGTAAATTGTCCAAATGTTCCTTTTATGATGCAGAGGTGCATTATTTGGGGCATGTTATAAGCAAGAACGGGATAGCTGTAGACCCTTCAAAGATCGCAGCTATAACCGAGTGGCCTGCGCCTAAGAACGTGCATGAGGTAAGAAGCTTCATGGGCCTGGCAGGATATTATAGAAAGTTCGTTAAGGACTTTTCAAAAATTGCTGCCCCAATCACTTCACTACAAAAGAAAGATAAGAAATTTGTCTGGACTGACAAATGTGAATCTGCCTTTAAAATTTTAAAGGAACAGTTAACTACAACACCTATTTTGACTGTACCTGACCCAAATGGAAATTTTACGGTCGTAACGGATGCATCTGGAGAGGGTCTCGGAGGCATTCTGTTACAAAATAACCATGTCATAGCTTATGAAAGCAGAAAGCTTAAGTTACATGAACAGAATTATGCTCCACACGACCTAGAGCTCGCTGCCATTGTACATGCACTTCAAATGTGGAGGCATTACCTTCTTGGCAAACCCTTCGAGTTAAAAACTGACCATCTGGGGTTGAAGTATATTTTTACTCAACCAAACCTGAATGCAAGACAACGAAGATGGTTAGAATTTCTGTCTCAGTATGATTTTGATATAAGCTACATAAAAGGCAAGGAAAATAGAGTGGCAGATGCTCTGAGTCGTAGGAAGCACATCTCTGCTCTTATAACATTGAGAACTCAGTTTAAGGATGAGGTGAAAGATGTCATGGAATCTGACTCTTATTTCCAGCAAGTTAAAACAACACTTGCTGCATATCCAAAGGATGTGAAGTATAAGGGATTTCATTTTGATAATGAAGGAATTCTGAGGTTTGAAAACAGGGTATATATACCCTTGGCAAATGATTTAAGAAGGAAATTGTTAACTGAATTTCATAATTCACCTTTTTCTGGACACCCTGGCATTACAAAAATGCTTGCTGATCTCAAGCAGCAATACTTCTGGAAGGGAATGAAAAAGGATGTGGTGGAATTTGTAACACACTGCTTGGAATGTCAGCGTGTTAAGGCGGAACATATGCATCCCGCTGGATTACTGTATCCCCACAGCATTCCACAGTACAAATGGCAAGTGATAACGATGGATTTCATTCAAGGATTGCCTATGTCAAGGAATAAGCATGATATCATCCTGGTTGTCGTCGACAAATTAACCAAAGTGGCACACTTCATTGCTGGTAATTTAAAAGACGATGCACCAGTGTTAGCAAGAAGATTTGTACATGAAATTTTCAGATTGCATGGAATACCCGAATTGATCATATCGGACAGAGATCCGAGGATGACATCAAGGTTTTGGCAAACGCTTAATGCGGCCTTGGGAACTAAATTAAACTTTAGTTCTGCATATCATCCGGAAACGGATGGACAGACCGAAAGAGTCAATCAAGTTTTAGAGGATATGTTAAGAATGTATTGCATGGACCAGCAGTATAAATGGGAGGAATACCTTCCGCTGGTTGAATTTTCCTACAATAATACATACCACGCCTCTTTAAAAATGGCACCTTTTGAAGCATTGTATGGAAGAAAATGCAGAACCCCTGTTAGCTGGGACAGCGTAGAGGACAGAGAGGTAATTGGGCCAGAAATCCTTACGGAAATGGAACAACAAATTAAAATGATTCGGGAACATCTAAAGGAGGCTGCCAATAGGCAAAAGAGTTATGCAGACTTAAAGCGGGTTGATAGGAATTATAAACTTGGTGAGAAGGTCTTTCTTCGGGTTAAGCCGAAAAAGAGCTCAATAACTTTTGGCAAGGCTGCCAAGTTATCACCTCGTTATGTGGGACCTTTTGAAATTGTTGAAATAATCAACCCTGTAGCTTATCGTCTAGCATTACCTCCTGCTTTATCACAAATGCATGATGTTTTTCATATTTATTTGCTTAAGAAATACGTAACAGATTTATCACATGTGCTGAATTGGAATTCCTTGCAGGTCCAAGACCCAGGAATAATCATGGTTAAGCCCATTCGAGTGCTGGGAACTCGCCAGTTGTACTTAAGAAATCACGAAGTGAATCAATGTAAGGTCCAATGGGACCAGTTTAGCGAAGAAAGTGCAACTTGGGAAAATCTCGAAGAAATGAGATCTGCTTTTCCATACTTGTTTGATCGAAATTGAATTCGAAAAACTGATAATTCTACCAAATTTAGACAATTACTGGTCTATTTTACAGTTATCTTAAAACACTGTTTTAATGATTAAATCTGTTTTTGGTATGAACTTATGAATGGAAGGACGATAATTGAATTTTGTCCTAGAAACTCTTTGAATTGGTTAATTTGATCATCGGGACGATGATTCTTTAAGAAGGGAGGAATGTAACGTCTTGATTTTTATAAGCTATTATGATAATCTCTTTTCATGATGTTGTAACTGTAGAAATGAGGATAATTATGTTAAGATATATCTTTTAATCTTAAAAGGAATGTGTTACTGATCTGGACCCTTGTTTACTGTAATTTGTTTACTTGGGACGGAGGTTATTATAACTTGTGTTTTGCAAGAATGAGACAACAGACTTGTTTGTATGTTTGATGAACTCTTATCGTTGATTGACAGCACACCTTGAATCAATTCCATTGATCCAAGGTATGTTGTGGCCTTCTTGAGATCGCTTTGTCGATTTACTTTCTATAAGGAATGAAGTCTGAACCAGACTGAAGGTTGATATAAATGTTGCAGCACCTGATTTCAGGTATAAATATCCGGTACCTAGATGCCAATGGAAAAGGTTCGATTCCTGAACCACATACAAGTTGTAACGCTAGACAGCGTAAGACAATAAGAGCCTGGATGCAAGTGACACAGGTATGTGTCGAACATAGGACGAAACGTCCTGCATTGTGTTGAATGTGAACACCAGTCGGTAAGACTTGTTGGAAACTATTAAGTAAATACTATGAGGATTAAATTCTAACCTATAACTAAGTTTTATCCTATAACCTAACTACTACCCTATGTGGATTTTAAATTATATGGGATGTAAATTGTTGCAAGTCCTAATGACTTGTGACCTAGGTGAAAAACCTAAACTAATACTAACCTATAGAAGGGGACCTATGGACCCATGTTGCTGGAAAACGGATAAGATGGAGAGGTTAGAGATTTATTAGGACAGTAAATGATGTCCTTGCAGTTTCAACGCCAAGTTTGGCGGGAACATGGAAAAGTTGGAGACATCCAACTAGCTATGTAGCTAAGAAGGAATTGCATGCAAAATATGAAAAAGAAATTCGCCAAACCTAAGTTGGCGGTGGCGTGAGAATTGAGGAAAAAGCAATGCATTCAATGCATTAATGATCTTGGTCTTAGTGACCAGCTCCCCTTGGAAAGAGGATAGAGGAAAAAATTGTTGGTCATTGTGTTCATTCGGCTTTTTAGATTGCTCTGCATTTCTTTCATGGTTCTTTCGAACCTGCTACTATTTTGGTTATTGTTGCTTATTTGGAGTAGCCACGGCTATTTTTGAGCCTGTGGGAGTTAGTGGATTGTTGGGAAGCTTTGTTGTGGACCGTGGAGAAAAATAGCTCCTGTGGGCGCGGTTTTCTTCAAGCCACAAGAAAAATTATAGGCATGTTGAGCCCTTCTCCTTAAACCGTTTTGGTCTTATTTAAGCATCTCATTAAAATAACCCTGCTCTTATGATGGGTGTTTTAGTTGAATGAAGTTGTTGATTTGTGTGAAGTGATTTTCTGGGTTGAGTCATTTTTCTTTTGTTGAATGCGACTTGGGTATTTCTTTGCAAAATGGGTAAATAAATGAATCTGTTCTTGTTGTATGAAAGTTGTGCTTGTTGATGAGTTTGTTTTGACTGTGTTGGGCATTCGCTTCTATTACCCTATATGGGTTTGAGTTGATGAATGTATTAGCTATGCGAGTATTGTTTTCTAAGTTATGTGCATGAAAATGATTGGGAAAAACAAATTCGTGATAATGTTGATGAACTGTTGTGTGAATTATTTCTCCTAGTTGCTTTACATTGCATAGAATATGATTTTACCTTACTGACAATAATTCATGAAATTGTCTTACCCTTGCTGGTTAAAAATAATGGTAATATTTTCTTGTGGAATGAAGGCCGTGACTGGGTTTTTGGAGAAAATAAATTGTTTTCTGAAGTGCACTAAACTGGATATAAAGCCAGGAGTGAGAAAACTTTTGTATTGTTATCTTGCTTAATCTCTTTTGACAAGTGGGTATATAAATAACAGTAGATGCTTATTTGAACTCCTTCAATGTTCGAATGGAACTGAACTTGAATAGATTCTTGTTCTTGTAAAAAAAAAGAAGGGGTTCTTACTTATTACAGGAAAATGATGGTAATATAGTTTGGGTACATTTACTCGTTTCAGACCAAGCTGGGTATGACTGTTTTTAGTAAACATGTATGTTTTTATATATATATATATATATATAATTGCAGTCTAAAAACTTCTTGTTGTTGCATTAAAACTGAATCGAATTGGAATTTTTCCTTGGTGTTTGGGAAATGAATCCTTTTTATTATTATAATGAAAACATGAATTGTTGTTGTTGTACATTCTTACTTGTTTATATCTAGATGAGAATGTCCGTTGGGTGAAAAATTAAAAAGGAAATGATTGTATTTAGAGGTACTTTTGATACTGATGCTTACGGACCAGATGCAAATGAATTCTGGCATACTCCCTGGAATGGTAGTTAGTAATTTTTGAATACTGAAATATATTTATTCAGAAGGAATCACACTATTGGATCAGGTCTGTTCTAAGAAGTTGATATTCGGTTAGAGCAGTGAGAAGAGGTAATATGATCTTCTCCTTTTATTCGATTATTGACTTATTTACTTCTCTTTGGGCTGTTATCATTGATTGATATCATTCTTGTTTAAATTATTCAGTACAGTTATGATGAAAAGAAAGAGAGTATTGGATGGATAATTTGAAGTAATGATTATTTCTTCTCTTATACAGTTGAAATTCTATATTTGATATTGAAGGAATTTCTTACTGCCTTAGGCGTAATCATCTGCATTTAATTGTTGTTTACTTTCTTTCTGATTTGAAAGAAGTATTATGCTGTTGATGAATTTTGAGAATTGACACCAATGAGTTCATGGTGAATGACTACTTTTCTCTTCATGCATTTGATTGTTTGAAATTAGAATGAGTAGTACGGAAAGGAAGTAGTTCTGTTGAATTCTTAGTTAAAATTCTATCTCTTGAAATTTTTTTAACTATTATAAGGGAATGGAATTGATAGCAATTGCATTAGAACAACATTATATACATAGGTGTATTAGTTCTTACAGATGTTTTAATCTGGAACTATTTAGAAGGAAATTACTTCTTGTAGTAATTATTTGGGAGAAAAGGGTAGTAATCTTTTTGTCTGATTGTGATGGTAATTAGATGATTGGGTTGTTAAGTTGTTCATCCTTATCAGCACTTAATTCATGGATGATGTCCATATTTTTTTTTTACGTTTCATAAAAGTAGGGTTCTTTTATTGAGACAGTTAATTAAGAGCACCTCATTTTAATGATAAGTGCTTAATATGCTCAGTTCAATGAACTGACCCGTGCAAGTAAATTTTACAGATGGTTCCTTGAGTAAAAATGAAGACATGGTTGTTTTCTTATGCTTCTTCTGAGTAGCTAAGGATGGATCGTATTTGATAGTTTATTATTCCTCTACGAGGAAATGATAAAAGGAGTTACATTCTTCTTTCCTTATGTGTTGTAATGTTGTTTGATATAAATGAAGTCCAGTTGTTTGGACTGGTAATTGTATAGATTGTAAATCTTATGGATTGAATACAAGGAAAGGTGTGATATTTTAATGGCTGTATCACTTTGAAACTGTTTGAATAAGATTGAGAATATAATATTATTCATTGATTTGGAATTATTCAAATGATAGTGGATAGATTTTAAAAGGACATAATATCTATAATTTACTGAAATACAACTTTTAAGTTGGAATGTGCAATTAATTCATACTTGGGTTAATATGAAATTTAGATTGACATTGAAAAGGGTTTAAATGAATATGAACTCTTAATTGAATGATATTCGGGATTAGTTTATAAGCTAAGGAATATCAAATAACAAAAGAGGTAGTTGAACCTTGTATTCAGACTTCGTTAATATCCTCGTAAATGTTTAAATTCAGAGGATATTAGATATGAGGAAACATATCTATTCGTAACAAACCTTAACTGAAGTAAGGTTAAGGAGAATAAATGAATACCTTCTTTTAGAATAGACCTCGTATAAATGATGTCTAATAAGATGGAATTCTGAATTTGATTACAGTTGTGGATAAAACTTGGTTAAGTTTAATAGGTTGAACTTACTACGTTAAGCTGTAGTGGACTGTTAGTCCGAAGCTTAAAGTAAAGAACCAAGATGGAATTATGCAATCCTTCGGTATGGAGGAGTAAACGTATATTAAGCTATAAGACAAATTGAGTCTCTCTTAGCTATATACAACTGTAACGAACAATGAGGTTAAAGGATCAGCACGGTTGCTGAAAATTGATCTTAAATATTTAAGATTAAATCCAATCACACTCAAGCTGGATGTGTATTCTTTGATGAGAGGATTCCGTAGGACCTTGACACACGTCAGCTGCAATATGGTGTCTTCATGAAGGCGGGGCCTTCATGACGACACAATGTTGTAGCTGACATGTTACAACGCCCTCCCGAATCAAATCATCAAGTTTACATAAGCTGGGACTAAGTTACTTAGACAAGGATAGGAATGTGATCCGTATATACGGAGTGACTCCGGAGGGCTAAAGGTAACTAGACACACGTAGTCACCTAGGGACGACACAGTATGTCTGCGTACCTTTAGTTACCATGAGTGCCTTCCTATACTCGTTCATATTGCTAGTTGGGGTTAGAGCTTGACCTTGGACGGAAGGACTGACAGAGATCAGGAAAGACCATTCTAGATAACAGACGAAGTGAGGTGAAGGACGTATTCCATTGATGTGTATAACATCTGGGAATATGATCATGCAAAGCATGTGAAAATCTTTGGCCAAAGTATCGCAAGTTGCTGGTTGCGTTGTCCTAATCACCTAGTTTAAGAAGCAGGATATCAGATGAATATCAGTAACAGATATTCAGATAGGCCTCTTAAATGGATCACTTCGATAACTAGAAACGGTAAGAGAACCCTGTATACTTAGTATACAATGCATGGATTAACATGAAGGATCAGTAAGTCACCGAGTCATGAAATGAGAGATCGCTGAAACTCCGAGCCATAAAATGGGATATCGGTAGTTCTTCGAGTCATTTACAGCAGCATATGGTATCTGTTATATGATTGAATGGCATTGAATGTGTGTTCCATATTGTAAATATGTGAACAGAGAACATTGGTTTTAAAAAGAAATTGTGTGATCCGAATTACATTAATTGGACAGAGAACAATTATTAAAACTTGAACGTGTGTTTGAATTACATAATTCAGAACAGAGAACGTTGTATAAAAAAAAATTTTCCCTTGTTCTAGTATCTTAAAATGGGGATGAAAAACATTCAGCTCATAAATATATGACAATGATTGTGTGTATTTTGAGGCATATTCTCAAAAGGTGGGAATGATTAAATATCAAATCAAACCATTTGGAGGCACTCATAAATCATTAAAAAGTATCTCGACCTACCTGAAAAAGAAATAATTAAACAAATGATACTAAATGATGACATGGAATCCCAGTCATTCTAAGATAATGAAAAAATACAAATCATTTGTAATTCCTCCACATGGCATCACGAAATTATAATATTTTCAAAGGAATGATAGTAAATAAGATTATGTGCTAAAAAGAGGGATATTATTTTGAAGATTCACATTTTTGGGGGGAAAAATTCAAAGGTAAGAAAGAGAGAGAGTTGTATATATACAAGAGGAATGTTCTCGTATCAAGGGGGTTTAAATTTTTCTAAATTCTTAGATAAAATAGAGAAAAACCGATTGTACTTTTCTTGAAGAACCACAATCAAACTAAGAGACCTATGAATTGTTTTGTTTTATTCAAACTTTCTCATGCAAAGATGTTTACAAGTGTACAATCATTAGAAAGTATTGAGGCCATAGGCTTTATGGTCCCTTGCAGATAAATTTGAATTTCTTGAAATTAACTATGTTATCTCCTGAGAAATCTTATCTTTGTTCTTAAGGTAGAATACTTTGAATTGACTACTTTCCTCCATGTTGCAATCTTATGTTCATATTTTCTTTGAATTACACTAGATATTGTCTTAATTAGTGGCATTTTAGAAACTATAGTTTCACTATAGATAAAGCTTTCTTTTTGTGGTGTGATAAACATTTTTAAATTCATATTGCCTCTATTTGGTTGAGAAGATCTTAGTAAGCATTTGAGTGTAGTTGAACAGGAATTGTTAATGTTTTATTGAAAATTTAACATGAGATTTTGTGTTTAAATTTTTTATCCATTTCCCCCCTTAGGGAAAAATTGGACAATAGAGGCCAATTGTGCTCTAGAACTAAAAAAGGGAGCTTCGTGAAGCATTCTGGGACACTTCGAGTAAAATTTTGTGTTGAAGGAATGTTTACGGTGTTCTTGGAAGGTCTCAAGCCCAAACAGCTCCACAAGGTTCCCGCTAAGCTCACATGATGCATATGATGGGTCAACCCCCAACATAGCTCGATCGAGCTAAATAAATGCATGAGGTAAATTATGACATGTGGCTCAAGCTTGGCAGTTGAGGAGGAAAACTCGACACTATTTAACGATTTGACTGAGAAAAGAGATCCCCAAATGCATGGAGGAGAGAGTTTTATTAAGCATCTCAGGTTACTTATTGTGCTCTACCTAATGTTACAAAAGAGCTCGGGAAGATATTGGTATGGCTCGGATAGAGGAGCTCAGGTCGAGCAACTCAGTGTCAATCTTAGCACACAGTCACATAGCAGGAGGAATGTTGGATCTCGCATGGCCAAGTTGTTCGGTGGAATGGTTGTTTTACTTGGCAAAGGCTCGCAGAAGGGTTTGAATCAATACATATGTTTCATTTCCTGAGAAAGTGGATGAAGGTCGGCCAAGTGAGTTCAAGTGCTATAGAAGCAAAGATCAAGCTCAGTCATGGAGAGCCCAACTGTGGAGGAACTTGAGTTACATGGCATGGAAAAGGAGTAGCTTGGTTTCAAGCTCATCATTGCAGAGAAGAACAAATTAATCCAGGTCAAGCCATTTGGGGCCCATGAGAATGAGAAAATCCCAAGATTGAGCTCGAACAGTTAAAGTGATCCCGTGGATCAAGTTAATTCAGGGTTGAGCTCTGGAGTGAATTCACAAGGAGGTCGTGCAAGATGATCCCATGGTGAATGGAGTGCAGAAGGAGGTGCTCAAGCTCAACAGAGCTAATTCAGGTTTTCGAGCCGATCAAGGTCTTCATAAATGAAAGCAATGAATGATGAAGAGCTCAGTATTGGAGTTGAGTCGGCATAGGTTCAGAGCTTGTTCGATGGTTGAGTGAAATGGAAAGTTTGTGTGAGGATATCTCGATAAGTTGAGAAATAAATATGTAGAGGTGTTTGGGAGGCCTAGTTTGAGACCAAGTTGTCTTAGCGATGAAGGAATGAGAGGTCAAGCCTAGGTATAAATGGTTAAATAGCTAATAGGGTGCTTAGAACTCAGCGGTGGTAGCTCAGAGAAATCCCACTTGGGGTAATTTGAGCTTGAAGTCGATTAGACGCACAGTCAATTGTAAGCTCGAGCTACAGTAAGGATCAATCGGTGAGGAAGAATATCATGATCTTGAATGGAGCTATCAGGAAGACCGATCAAGTCACTCAATGTGTGATAATGGTGGAGGATATTTGGCCCGTTGATGTGGGAGTTTCAAGTTCTCAGTGCATTCAATCTAGAATGAAATATGAATCATCAGGCATGAGAGATTAGCTCACTGTAGTGAGTCTTAGAATGAGTTCCTCGACCCTTTCCGAGTTAATCAGGATGAATGAATATGCGTTGTTAAGTTGTTTGATAGACCAAAAAATTATGGGAAAGCCTGAAACTAATTACAGGTCGTGACTCGTTAGTGATAGCTATTTAAGAGGTCTTCATTGCATGGTTTAAGGTGTTTCAATGTTAGAGATTCATTTCAGGCTCGAACATAAGCTTGTTGCACAACAGGAGGCGAGCCAAGTTTAAGTTGGTGAAAAGGTAGTGGCCCAAGTAACTTGGTGGGGGATTTCATAGATTAACTCGGTGGGTTGGTATGATGAAAAGTGTTTTAAATTCATGTCATGTTAGGAAGTCAAGTCATCCATTGCAAAAATAATGATCTCATGAACAACTGGGGCGTTTTTTGCATCAGCCAAGGTATGTAAGGAATAACTCAAAATCCATGAGATCAATGTCTTTGAGCTAGCCAAGGGAGAAATTATCGGGCCAAACCGTATTTGCATCACAAAACTCATTGAGGTCTCAAGTCGATCAACGTAGGAAGGTTCATCAGTGACAGTTTCAACTTGCGAAGGCCTCCATGCAAAACTCAGTCGGGAGGTAAAGAAGAGCACGGGCACCATGAGTAAAATATTAGCCAACACAAAGAGCTCTTTGGGAGTTTGAAATCTATAGCAAAGGATGAGTCTGCTGAAGGATGGCGAATAAGCAGTCAATTAGGCCAAAAGATTCGCCATAGAGGAAACTTGAGCTCGAGAGGGAAAAATGGCAAGCCAAGGCAAAGACTCACGGTGATTCCACATGCTCGTGGGAATGTGAGGATGTCGGGGCCAATTTTAGAGTTTTAGTGATGGCGAGCCAAGGTGGAAGTTCCGCGCTCATGGAATCGAGGCGATTAAGAACCAAACAGCTAAGTTAGTGTTTGGCAAAATGAAATGAAATGAAATGAAATGAAAGATTTTAATGATGTCCACGAGACTAAAGAGTCTATGGGACCACAAAAACAGTTATTTTAATCATATTTCAGACTCCTTTCAATATCCACTCTTTGGCTGTGAATCTTGAGGAAGCCTGTTGTCGCTTGAATCTTTGTTCCTTCGAAGAGTTCCTCTAATATGTCCACCCTCAGGGTTTTTTCGTACTGAATACAGATATCATCATATGCTGAACACTCCATGATAAAATGTCATTCTGTCTCGATGACCCCTTTGCTGCAAAAGAGACAAATTCTCCTTTCCCAATTTCCTTTGGGATAGTCCATCTGCCAGTTTCACATCGAAGATGATGCGATCCGGTTCTTAACTACGCCACTAGAATCCTTGCTTTACCTTTGATAGCTACCCCTAGATAAGCTTTTTCATCATGTTCCCCAGTGGGATTGAATTCTCTGATATAAAAGGGAAGTTGGGTTCTATGGCGTGTTGGACCCACTGAGAAATTGTGGCGAGAAGCGGTTTACAGGAGTTGATGGCAGCAGTCAATTTAGTTACGTAGGAAACTTTCCAGTGGGTGGGGTGTTTGGCTAATGATTGAAGGTGGAGTGTTTTAAGGGCCCGCCAAGGTGGTGGTAGTAATGTGGTAGCATCAGTTTAGGAGTTTTACCGAGTCATCGGTCAGCTTAATGAATGACTAGGTGGCGTGGGGTTGGTGGAATAGCCAAACAACTCGGAGAAAGTTTTGTCATCACCCAAGCCAAACGCTGGTCCCTAAAGTGATTCATGGGAATCCCAATGTGATCATAAACCAATAAATATATGTTGGTGGAATTGAAACTAAGCATGCCATGAGGCGAGGAGTTGATAGAGCTATGTGTACAAGCGGTTGGATTTCAATGCATATGTGTAAGCATTTAAACTAAATACTCAACCTATGCCAATTACGATGTACCTAATGTCAAAACGATGAGCTCGGTTAGGATGCAAGACATGAGGTGTCACGAGGAGAAGTTTTAAACAAATAATATACCAATAAAATAAGTAAAGCGCTCATAAAGTGGTCCGTGGGAGTTTCGGGGCAGCTAAGTTGTGAAGCTCGCTCGAATAGAGTTAAGGCGGTGGAAGTTAAATTAAAATATGGTCAATGTAAAACGTGTCAGTATGACCAATACGCTCGGCTTGGTGGTTATGACAAGGAACCCGCCATTTATAACAAAGAGATCGTTAGAGAAATGTAATCAAAGTAGCTCCCCAGTCAACTTGGCGAGTTTGCTGGCAAATTATTTTGCCAAGTCACTCTACAAATGACCCCTCCAATGCAAATTTTAACTCACGAGTCCCATCAAAGGCTGAGGTTCCTTAATATTTTATTAAAAATATTATTTTTATTAAAATGTGGAGGATAAAATTCAAATTTTTGAGCTTATGAGGGCATGATGGGTGAATATTTTCAAATGCAATTAATGTTGTAACTAAGCATATAGGCCATCATGTGCTCCACTCATGCCAAAGATTTAGGCTTTCTTCCTCCTTTCTCTTCTCCCACAAGTGTATTTTCTATAAATGTAAAGGAGAAATTCATTCCAAGGGGTTAGAATTTTTTCCAATTCCTCTCCCTTTTCACAAGCTAGTCTATTGTGGATTGTGGGAAATTTCAAGCCTTTTCTCCAAGATTGTAGTGGTAAATATTGTCTCTTCCTAATGTAATGATGCATTGTGCACATGATTGAAGTAATAAAATTTTATTATGTGACTAATTATTGGTCTTTTCATCATTCTAACTACTTTATTGTGCTTTTCTCATGCTTGTAGGTATAGTGTTTAATTTCAAGTTTCCATTACAGATTTGGGGAGTTTTTCGCTTATCTGAGAGTGAAGCTTTGCATGCAGTTGAGTTTTGGTGCTTGTTCATCCTTCTCAGTTTCATCCTTCTTCATTGGAAGATTGAAAACTTTTCTAGAAAAACCCTTTCTTAGTGCATCACCACTTCTATTATAGGTTTTAATTCTTGTAAATATCTCTCCCTAAATCCCATGAAAATGTTATTGTAGGTCTAGTTATCTATTTTATTGCATTATGAGTAGTGTTGTGTTTAGTTTAGGAAGAGGAAGTCGGCCTTCTCCATAGCTTCATCTCAGGCCGCAAGTCCCACAACTTGTGAGGTGATCCCATGTTACCTAATCACATCAAATATCATATCCATCAATTGGTCATTTGAAGGGTGCAGTGATTTGGTGATAACAAAATTATCAAAGGTTGTGTGAAATCTTGTGCTCTTGGGATTCCATGAGTCCATACCTTCTAGTTAAAGGGTTGTTACTGGTTGTGTGATGTGTTCTTGTCACCTTGGGGTAATTTCCAAACATTTGTAAGGTTTTATTGAGAAACTTATATAATCAACTTTATCCTTCTTTAATCTCTCATTCATACACCAAAATGACAACCTATAATTGTTAAATCCTTCTGAATTACCCATTTTTTCCTTTCTATAAACATTTGTCAAGGCACTTTGCCATTTCCATTCTCCCTTTCCATAAATATGCAGAAGCAAGCTAAAATTTACACTATCTAGAGTAACCTAAGTCCTATTTTGAAAGACATTTGTATTATTTAGTGTGATAACTCATAAGAGTTAAATGATTCTTGTATTGACCATGTGTATTCAAGGATATCCTTCATATTTCCAAGAGAAATCTTAGAGACTGCAATTTCATTCACCTTTCTCATAATGACAGGTTATCCAAATGTAGACGATACCTCCACCCTAGGATAAAGGTATGAACCTAAATAGGATGCAAGTTATCGACCTTTGGGATTGCAATCACAATTCTCTTGGAGCCAATAGTCAATTCTTGAATACACCTTCAGATCGAACCACAAGGTCTCAAGAGATACAAACCATTGATAAATCTTGTTAGGTTTATGCTTCTGAGGTAAGATCGTAACTCCATAGTTATGACCGTAATGAGGTTTGGCTGTCACAAATAAATGGTGCATAACTTATTGAAAGACCTCTTAAAAGGTCAATTTGAATAGACTTCCCTATAATGCAGTTTTAGCGTATCGAAAATGTAGTTCCCAAGATTCTTGATTTCAAATAGCTAAAGTCATTACTTAAATAGTTCCCCATTTAATTCAATGTTAATATGTTCCATGTTATTATATAAGAGGATCTGTTCTTGCCTAAAATTATTTCGAACTACATGAACTCCATGCTTACTACGAATGTTATGCGACTCCTGTGTATCTTAAATGGGATGCTCTAACCAATTATTGGAATATAGAAACTCAATTACATCTAAAGAGGAATAAATGAGATTGTGGACCAGTGAGCCTATTTGGTTTACCCATAAAAAGGGAATGTGAAAATAGTCAAAGCTAGAGATGAAAATTGAGTGAATAACTACAACTATGACTCCTTGAAGATCCTCATGTAAACTATGCAAGGAAGTGACGAAATGTCATGAGACGAATAACGACCAAGACTTTTTGGGACATGAATCCTAGCTTGGATGGAATGATTGTTATGAGACTCAGATTTGTTTAAAAATAATTCAACTAATAGTTGAATTATAGATAAATCATAATTGTAGTAGAGAATGAAACCCTAATAAAGTGTACTTGTGAAGATAAACTTGGCTAAATGAAAGTAATTAATATGTACCCATTTTGAGAACGAGAATAAATGCCTTCATATAGTTAAATGTGTACTTCAAATCGACAAGGTAAGACAAAGGATATTCAATTGTAACAAAGATGTAAACCATTTGAAAGCAATGTACATTTAGTGAGACATGTCTATCTTCTAGTGGTAAGGTGAACAAATGTTAGGTGATGGTTATATCATTGGATGATTGTGTTTCATTCGTTTGACTACAAATGAGATGGCAAACATACACATTAATGATGTAATTCTTTCATCGTCACTGATTGTATGTATGTTCATCATGTTGGGTGAGATTGCACTCATTAGGTATTAAGGAAAAGGAAGTGTATAGAATAAAAAAATAATCTTTTCTCCAATAAGAAGTATTGTGTGTCGTTGTTATTGGAGGAATACTTGAAAGGAATTTGTGGTTAGTTTAGTGGAGGCCAAATAATTTGCAAATGTTAAACCATGATAGGAGGGTATATGAAGAGGCATGTCGAAGTTGACTGTGATGTTGTGTTGTTTCATCTTGGAGGAACCAGATTTGCTAACAGGGATTCCTTAGTGGAGTTGATAAGTGGTAGTTGCAATGAAAATATCTCTCCCCCAATGCAAGCCTCAGAAGGCTTGGTAGTGTAACGGAAACAAGACGGTACTTGTGCATTTTATTAATATGCAAAAATCAATCATTACAAACAATGGAAAGAGCTGCAATATTTATAGATATTGCACAGATTCTATCTCAGTCCATGTAATAATGGAAACAAATCAACCTAAACTAAGCAATATGCACAGAAAATAGCATATTGCCTCTATTTGCCCTCATGAAATACTGTCAGGAAATATCCAAGTAATGAAATAGAAACTATCTCATAAACACATTAATGATAAGAAACCTATCACTTAGTAAACTAACAACTAAGAGACAATAATCACCTATTCATAACTTTTCAAAGAAAAAATTAAATACTTTAACTTATTACAAAATTGAAATATAAACTAAGGATGAATTAAATTATGTTTTATTTCTAACATTCCCCCCCTTAATTCAGCATGGTCTTAAGGAACAGGAGAGAAATTCTCTAAAGCCCTCAAATTTAGGTAAACGAGCAAGTGACTTTGTGAAGACATTTGCACATTGCATATCTGTTCGGGCAATATAGAGTTGGATGTTGTTGTTCTGAAACATGTTCACGAATGAAATGTACCTGCACCTCAATGTGTTTGGTGCGCTCATGAAAAACTGGATCCAAAACAAGTTTTAATACTCCTTCATTATCAACATGTACGATAGTTGGATCTTTCTGTGGTATTCCCAATCCTTCAAGTATACGTTGGAGCCATATCGCTTCACAGATTTTTAGCTCCACCTATTGTAACGATATTCTGATTCTGTGGAGGACCTTAAAACACAAGCTTGCTTCTTACTCCCCCATGATATCAGTCTAGATCCCAAAAAAGTATACAAATCCTAGAATTGGATTTCCTGTCATCCATGTTTCCTGCATGATCTGAATCTGAATAAAACTAGAATCAAGCATACCATTCATCTATCTCTTCAAAATGTATCTAAAGAGAATCTCATAGATCCATAATTTGCAAATAGATCCATAACATATGAGTATCTGCTTTGCTGAATTAACGTGAGAAATCCTCTGTGATCCTGCATGAACCATGAAAGATCCTTCAAACTAGGGGTAATTTTTATCTAGTCATAGATTAGGTGCTACTAGACATAGATTAGACCCATTTTCCCTCCCCCATGCAGTGTGCCAAAAACCTTAGTGCCTAAACTTTAGTCTCTCATTCTCTATGTCCATAGCTAGCCATCTAGTACTAAATAGATCCGACTCCTTTGAAACTTCAACATCATCATGTTTCTTTCACCCAAAATTTTTCCTATGGTTTCACCGATATTCCTACTCCATGAAGATCATCCTCAACTCCTCTTATTTGGCGTGTCTCATGTTTTAGGCGCAACCTAGTTTTTTAATATTATTTACTATATTATTATCTTATAGGTATGTTTTGAATGCATTAAAAGTGAATTTACCCCCTCAATTTAGGTGGAGAAACTTTATGTGATAACTAGGTTGTTTCTCAACAAGATTCTTGAAATCTTTTAAAGATTGAAAAGCCTAAACCATTTTCTTAAGAATGTATATCCACATTTTTCTAGGAAAATCATCAACAATGAGCTAGATGTATTGATAACTTAAATAGTTCTTACGTGAGATCCATATATAAAACAACATATTTAGCGGTACAATTATAGTAGCAAGTGCATGATTTTGTGACTACATTTGCCCCTATTTTATGTTGGTGAGAGAAATATTGGTAACATAAAGTAGTTAGAGATGCGTACCAGAGAGAAATTCGAAGAAGCCCATGTTATAGTAGATCATGCACATGTGGTAGAAAATCATGACAAAAAAACCATATAGCATGTCGAACCATTGATCAGCATGTTGTTCCATGTAATGTAGTGAGATACGTAACATCACGATGAAGTGCACTTAATGATAGTGATGATTGTGATATTGGATGATTGATGATTTCAAATATTATTTGATGATGATGAGATGGGGTAGGGAGTAATCAGTTCCCAACCCGATTTGTGTCTATAAAAATAACCGACCGGAGGAATTAGGTGTCCTACCACTAAAGGAAGAGTGTAGGGAGAAAAGTGTGTTATTCTCCAACCTTTAACTAAATCCTCAAGATCTAGCTATTGCAGACATACTAAGACCAAAATTTTAGTTGTTTTAGATCCAAATAATTTGATCAAATCAGTTCAACCTTATAGGAGTGGTATAGGAAAGGCACTCTTTCCCCCACTCCATAGATTTCGTTGCGATATGATAGATTGCAAGTTGGGTCATATGGAAGAAAACGTTCTTGACAATGAATACTTGAAAACAATATTTGACACAGAAGCTTTGCACAAAAACAAGATGGTGCTTATGTATTTTATTAATATCAAAATCAAGAATTACAAAAAAAATGAGAGAGCTACAATATTTATATATATTGGACAGCTTCTATCTCATCCAAAATATATGTAAACAAATCATCTAATCTAAGAAAATATGAAAAAATAGCATATTGCCCCTATTTCCCCTCATGGAAATCATTTGAGAACAAAATGTGCAAGATAGAAAATGATCTCACAAACATTGGGATGAGAACATTATCACTTAGTTAACTAATAACTAAGGATAACTAATACCTATTTACATAAGTTTAAAGTATTTAAATTAAACACTTTAACTAATTACATGTATTCAAATATCAACTAATGATAAATTAATCTAATTTTTATTCCTAACATTCCCCCCCTTAATTGAGCATGGTCTCAAGTGAACATGAGAGAAATTCTCTAAAACCCTCAAATTTACCTTGACCAAGTGACTTTGTGAAGACATATGCACGTTGCATATCTGTTGGGTAATATTGGATTTGGATGTTGTTGTTCTAAACATGTTTGCAAATGAAATGTACCTGCACCTCAATGTGTTTGGTGCACTCATGAAAAATTGGATTCCAAAAAAGTTTTACTACTCCTTCGTTATCAACATGTAGGATAGTTGGATCTTTCTGTGGTATTCCCAATCCTTCAATTATACATCGGAGTCATATCGCTTCATAGATAGCTCCACCTATTGTAAGATATTCTGATTATGTGGAGGACCTTGAAACACAAGTCTACATCTTACTCCCACATGATATCGGTTTAGATCCCAAACATAACAAAAATCCTAAAGTGGATTTCCTATCATCTATGTTTCCTGCATGATCTGAATCTGAATATCCTGTCAAGAATAATTTATTATTCTTCTTGTATTATAGGCCATAGTCCATAGTTCTTATGATGTACCTTAGTATCTGCTTTGCTGCTTTCACGTGAGAAACCCTTGGTTCTTGCATGAACCATGAAAGATATTTAACTGCATAGTTGATATCTGGCCTAATTAAGTACCAAAAGAATAGAATAGACTTCCCTTTCCTATGCAGTGTGTGATGTAGCGTAGTGCCAAAATGTAGTCCCATTCTCTATGTAGATAGCTAGCCATTAGTATAAATAGTTCGCCCATAAATTAGTATATATGTTGTGTTTATATAGGGATCTCTTGCTAAAATTTCAACACTAATGACCCGACATGCCGACTAGTACCTAAGGGAATGGGAGGGAAAGTAATAAGGACCAACCTCAAACATCTAAATGAGAACCAAATGAGATTGGGGCCAGGGAGCCTAGGGCACCCTAATCCCTTCCTATGTGCCCTAGTCAAAGACTAGAGATGAAAATTGAGTGAATAACTACAACTAAGACTCCTTGAGAGATGATCAGAACTATGCAAGTAAGTGACGAAAGTATGAGACGAATAACGACCAAGACCAACTAGACTGACGACAGGACTAGGGGATGGGTCATTAGTGAATAATTTTCTTACGTGAGATCCATATATAAAACAACATATTTAGCGGTACAATTATAGTAGCAAGTGCATGATTTTGTGACTACATTTGCCCCTATTTTATGTTGGTGAGAGAAATATTGGTAACATAAAGTAGTTAGAGATGCGTACCAGAGAGAAATTCGAAGAAGCCCATGTTATAGTAGATCATGCACATGTGGTAGAAAATCATGACAAAAAAAACCATATAGCATGTCGAACCATTGATCAGCATGTTGTTCCATGTAATGTAGTGAGATACGTAACATCACGATGAAGTGCACTTAATGATAGTGATGATTGTGATATTGGATGATTGATGATTTCAAATATTATTTGATGATGATGAGATGGGGTAGGGAGTAATCAGTTCCCAACCCGATTTGTGTCTATAAAAATAACCGACCGGAGGAATTAGGTGTCCTACCACTAAAGGAAGAGTGTAGGGAGAAAAGTGTGTTATTCTCCAACCTTTAACTAAATCCTCAAGATCTAGCTATTGCAGACATACTAAGACCAAAATTTTAGTTGTTTTAGATCCAAATAATTTGATCAAATCAGTTCAACCTTATAGGAGTGGTATAGGAAAGGCACTCTTTCCCCCACTCCATAGATTTCGTTGCGATATGATAGATTGCAAGTTGGGTCATATGGAAGAAAACGTTCTTGACAATGAATACTTGAAAACAATATTTGACACAGAAGCTTTGCACAAAAACAAGATGGTGCTTATGTATTTTATTAATATCAAAATCAAGAATTACAAAAAAAATGAGAGAGCTACAATATTTATATATATTGGACAGCTTCTATCTCATCCAAAATATATGTAAACAAATCATCTAATCTAAGAAAATATGAAAAAATAGCATATTGCCCCTATTTCCCCTCATGGAAATCATTTGAGAACAAAATGTGCAAGATAGAAAATGATCTCACAAACATTGGGATGAGAACATTATCACTTAGTTAACTAATAACTAAGGATAACTAATACCTATTTACATAAGTTTAAAGTATTTAAATTAAACACTTTAACTAATTACATGTATTCAAATATCAACTAATGATAAATTAATCTAATTTTTATTCCTAACATTCCCCCCCTTAATTGAGCATGGTCTCAAGTGAACATGAGAGAAATTCTCTAAAACCCTCAAATTTACCTTGACCAAGTGACTTTGTGAAGACATATGCACGTTGCATATCTGTTGGGTAATATTGGATTTGGATGTTGTTGTTCTAAACATGTTTGCAAATGAAATGTACCTGCACCTCAATGTGTTTGGTGCACTCATGAAAAATTGGATTCCAAAAAAGTTTTACTACTCCTTCGTTATCAACATGTAGGATAGTTGGATCTTTCTGTGGTATTCCCAATCCTTCAATTATACATCGGAGTCATATCGCTTCATAGATAGCTCCACCTATTGTAAGATATTCTGATTATGTGGAGGACCTTGAAACACAAGTCTACATCTTACTCCCACATGATATCGGTTTAGATCCCAAACATAACAAAAATCCTAAAGTGGATTTCCTATCATCTATGTTTCCTGCATGATCTGAATCTGAATATCCTGTCAAGAATAATTTATTATTCTTCTTGTATTATAGGCCATAGTCCATAGTTCTTATGATGTACCTTAGTATCTGCTTTGCTGCTTTCACGTGAGAAACCCTTGGTTCTTGCATGAACCATGAAAGATATTTAACTGCATAGTTGATATCTGGCCTAATTAAGTACCAAAAGAATAGAATAGACTTCCCTTTCCTATGCAGTGTGTGATGTAGCGTAGTGCCAAAATGTAGTCCCATTCTCTATGTAGATAGCTAGCCATTAGTATAAATAGTTCGCCCATAAATTAGTATATATGTTGTGTTTATATAGGGATCTCTTGCTAAATTTCAACACTAATGACCCGACATGCCGACTAGTACCTAAGGGAATGGGAGGGAAAGTAATAAGGACCAACCTCAAACATCTAAATGAGAACCAAATGAGATTGGGGCCAGGGAGCCTAGGGCACCCTAATCCCTTCCTATGTGCCCTAGTCAAAGACTAGAGATGAAAATTGAGTGAATAACTACAACTAAGACTCCTTGAGAGATGATCAGAACTATGCAAGTAAGTGACGAAAGTATGAGACGAATAACGACCAAGACCAACTAGACTGACGACAGGACTAGGGGATGGGTCATTAGTGAATAATTTTCTTACGTGAGATCCATATATAAAACAACATATTTAGCGGTACAATTATAGTAGCAAGTGCATGATTTTGTGACTACATTTGCCCCTATTTTATGTTGGTGAGAGAAATATTGGTAACATAAAGTAGTTAGAGATGCGTACCAGAGAGAAATTCGAAGAAGCCCATGTTATAGTAGATCATGCACATGTGGTAGAAAATCATGACAAAAAAACCATATAGCATGTCGAACCATTGATCAGCATGTTGTTCCATGTAATGTAGTGAGATACGTAACATCACGATGAAGTGCACTTAATGATAGTGATGATTGTGATATTGGATGATTGATGATTTCAAATATTATTTGATGATGATGAGATGGGGTAGGGAGTAATCAGTTCCCAACCCGATTTGTGTCTATAAAAATAACCGACCGGAGGAATTAGGTGTCCTACCACTAAAGGAAGAGTGTAGGGAGAAAAGTGTGTTATTCTCCAACCTTTAACTAAATCCTCAAGATCTAGCTATTGCAGACATACTAAGACCAAAATTTTAGTTGTTTTAGATCCAAATAATTTGATCAAATCAGTTCAACCTTATAGGAGTGGTATAGGAAAGGCACTCTTTCCCCCACTCCATAGATTTCGTTGCGATATGATAGATTGCAAGTTGGGTCATATGGAAGAAAACGTTCTTGACAATGAATACTTGAAAACAATATTTGACACAGAAGCTTTGCACAAAAACAAGATGGTGCTTATGTATTTTATTAATATCAAAATCAAGAATTACAAAAAAAATGAGAGAGCTACAATATTTATATATATTGGACAGCTTCTATCTCATCCAAAATATATGTAAACAAATCATCTAATCTAAGAAAATATGAAAAAATAGCATATTGCCCCTATTTCCCCTCATGGAAATCATTTGAGAACAAAATGTGCAAGATAGAAAATGATCTCACAAACATTGGGATGAGAACATTATCACTTAGTTAACTAATAACTAAGGATAACTAATACCTATTTACATAATTTTAAAGTATTTAAATTAAACACTTTAACTAATTACATGTATTCAAATATCAACTAATGATAAATTAATCTAATTTTTATTCCTAACATTCCCCCCCTTAATTGAGCATGGTCTCAAGTGAACATGAGAGAAATTCTCTAAAACCCTCAAATTTACCTTGACCAAGTGACTTTGTGAAGACATATGCACGTTGCATATCTGTTGGGTAATATTGGATTTGGATGTTGTTGTTCTAAACATGTTTGCAAATGAAATGTACCTGCACCTCAATGTGTTTGGTGCACTCATGAAAAATTGGATTCCAAAAAAGTTTTACTACTCCTTCGTTATCAACATGTAGGATAGTTGGATCTTTCTGTGGTATTCCCAATCCTTCAATTATACATCGGAGTCATATCGCTTCATAGATAGCTCCACCTATTGTAAGATATTCTGATTATGTGGAGGACCTTGAAACACAAGTCTACATCTTACTCCCACATGATATCGGTTTAGATCCCAAACATAACAAAAATCCTAAAGTGGATTTCCTATCATCTATGTTTCCTGCATGATCTGAATCTGAATATCCTGTCAAGAATAATTTATTATTCTTCTTGTATTATAGGCCATAGTCCATAGTTCTTATGATGTACCTTAGTATCTGCTTTGCTGCTTTCACGTGAGAAACCCTTGGTTCTTGCATGAACCATGAAAGATATTTAACTGCATAGTTGATATCTGGCCTAATTAAGTACCAAAAGAATAGAATAGACTTCCCTTTCCTATGCAGTGTGTGATGTAGCGTAGTGCCAAAATGTAGTCCCATTCTCTATGTAGATAGCTAGCCATTAGTATAAATAGTTCGCCCATAAATTAGTATATATGTTGTGTTTATATAGGGATCTCTTGCTAAAATTTCAACACTAATGACCCGACATGCCGACTAGTACCTAAGGGAATGGGAGGGAAAGTAATAAGGACCAACCTCAAACATCTAAATGAGAACCAAATGAGATTGGGGCCAGGGAGCCTAGGGCACCCTAATCCCTTCCTATGTGCCCTAGTCAAAGACTAGAGATGAAAATTGAGTGAATAACTACAACTAAGACTCCTTGAGAGATGATCAGAACTATGCAAGTAAGTGACGAAAGTATGAGACGAATAACGACCAAGACCAACTAGACTGACGACAGGACTAGGGGATGGGTCATTAGTGAATAATTTTCTTACGTGAGATCCATATATAAAACAACATATTTAGCGGTACAATTATAGTAGCAAGTGCATGATTTTGTGACTACATTTGCCCCTATTTTATGTTGGTGAGAGAAATATTGGTAACATAAAGTAGTTAGAGATGCGTACCAGAGAGAAATTCGAAGAAGCCCATGTTATAGTAGATCATGCACATGTGGTAGAAAATCATGACAAAAAAACCATATAGCATGTCGAACCATTGATCAGCATGTTGTTCCATGTAATGTAGTGAGATACGTAACATCACGATGAAGTGCACTTAATGATAGTGATGATTGTGATATTGGATGATTGATGATTTCAAATATTATTTGATGATGATGAGATGGGGTAGGGAGTAATCAGTTCCCAACCGATTGTGTCTATAAAAATAACCGACCGGAGGAATTAGGTGTCCTACCACTAAAGGAAGAGTGTAGGGAGAAAAGTGTGTTATTCTCCAACCTTTAACTAAATCCTCAAGATCTAGCTATTGCAGACATACTAAGACCAAAATTTTAGTTGTTTTTAGATCCAAATAATTTGATCAAATCAGTTCAACCTTATAGGAGTGGTATAGGAAAGGCAACTCTTTCCCCCACTCCATAGATTTCGTTGCGATATGATAGATTGCAAGTTGGGTCATATGGAAAGAAAACGTTCTTGACAATGAATACTTGAAAACAATATTTGACACAAAATCTTTACACATAAACAAGATGGTGCTTGTGTATTTTATTAATATCAAAATCAAGCATTACAGACAAATGAGAGAGCTGCAATATTTATAGATATTGGACAGCTTCTATCTCATCCACAATATATGGAAACAAATCATCTAATCTAAGAAAATATGTAGAAATAGCATATTGCCCCTAACTACCCCTATTGCCCCTCATGGAAATCATCTTGACACAAAATATACAAGATAAAACATGATCCCACAAACATTGGGATGAGAACACTATCACTTAGTTAACTAACAATTAAGGATAACTAATACCTATTGACATAAGTTTAAAGTATTTAAATCAAATACTTTAACTATATTACATGGGGCATTCAAATATCAACTAATGATGAATTAAGCTAAGTTTTATTCCTAACATTCCCCCCCCCCCCCTTAATTCAACATGGTATCAAGTGAATAGGAGATAAATTCTCTAAAACCCTCAAATTTACCTCAAGCAAGTGACTTTGTGAAGACATCTGCTGGGAAATATTGGAGCTGGATGTTGTTGTTCTAAACATGTTCATGAATGAAATGTACTTGCACCTCAATGTGTTTGGTGCGCTCATGAAAAATTGGATTCCAAAAAAATTTTACTACTCCTTTGTTATCTATATGTAGGATAGTTAGATCTTTCTGTGGTATTCCCAATCCTTCAAGTATATGTTGGAGCCATATCGCTTCACAAACAACTCCACATGTTACACAGATATTTTGATTCTATGGAGGATATTGAAACACAATTATTCTTCTTACTCCCCCATGATATCGGTCCAGATCCCAAAAAGAAAACAAATCTTGAAGTGGATTTTCTATCATCTATGTTTCCTACATGATCTGAATCTGAATATCTTATCAAGAAGAATTTATTATTCTTCTTGTATTCTAGGCCATAGTCCATAGTTCCTCTGATGTACCTCAGTATCCTCTGAAATTCTTCTTTTCAGTGAGAAATCCTTGGTTCTTACATGAATAACCCTTAGAAGATAGTTCATCATCATTGCATAGTGTATAACAGTCCAGTAAGTAGTGTAAACAGTGAAGTAGATAAGACTCCCGATATCTTTCCTAACTGCTAATAGAGAGTTGCATTTACTTGTGTGTGATGGATAGGCACACAATATTGATAAAAAGTGTTATCAAGGTCATTCTGGTATCCTAATCACAGCAATGTTCATATATTTGAACATGCACAGTGTTGATATGATTGGTATAACATGGGTACTAATCTTTCCAAGTTTGGTGGGACTTGCTACTGAGAGTGGATAGACCTCCAGAGAATATCATCTGGTTCTTTTGAAAGTTGTCTAAACTACCTGCCACAATCTACTCTAATGAGGATAAGCTAATTGTTCTAATCTAAATTTCCAAGGGACCAGGGAAAGAGAATACCTTTCTATGGTGAAAAACCATACACTAAAGTGGTGATAACACCAGAAAAGGACTCCGAGTTCTCCAAATGTGTGAAATACAAAGGCAAAGTGCACACTAGAAGAGGTGATGACAGTTCTCCATAATCTAGCAAAATGCATTCACAGTTAGTACTTCCAAGCACACACAATGATAATGAATTGGAAGCTGAAGAACATAATAATAGACAAAATATTAATTTTGGAAAGTTGAAATGGCAAGAAGAATGCAAGGAAACACAGCTACTTTGATACATCCACAAACTTGTATTTTATTGCTTCCTGGTAACATAAAGTAGTTCAGTCTATTACAAGATAAGGGTCCTTTTGGATCACCATGTTAAGGAGTCCACTGACAAGGGCCGGTACAAGCACACTAGCTTCACAAATCAATTTTGGCAGAGCTTTTTGGTACCCCAAAAACTCTCTTCCTTTACAATGAGCCCAACACTCCAATTTATAGAAAAATGAGAAGGAAAAGAGAAGGGAAAATGGAAAGTCCCGAAATGCTGTCCTTCAACCACCTTTAAGGAGGCATTAAATTGAGATGAAATGGTTATACATTACTTTGGTAAAAGGCTTTGTTCCCATGTGCCCAGCAGAGACAAGGGATGATGACCATAGGCTCTTAATTGCACTCCTAGCTACCGACCGCTAGGAATTAGGTGATGACCATGCTGGAATTGCCCCTAAAAAAAACAAATTTGGGAGACGTTAGTTCGTAAAAAACTCAATCAATATCTAATAAAATGCTGGAATTTATTGATTTTTTTTGCATCGGGATTCGAAACTCACAGATTCCAATGGTACAAATTTTGTGTGATTTCGTTGAGAAATGCAAAAGTTATGGCCTTCTGAGTGCGGGCAGCTATTTTGGGCCTGGCAGGCGTTTTCTGTAGATTTGACGGGAATGAGCATTAACTGACTGGAGCCGAATATGTTTCTTTTATTTAAAACGTATATATGCAATCACTTAAAATTAATAAATCTAGACTTTTTTTGGCGTAGAGGAAAAAATTTCCTCCGTGGCCCTGAGAAGTCCACATTGTTTGAAAATTCGGAGATATCAAAACTCAAAATTATCTTCTTTGGCAAAAAAATGAGGAGCTACAATACAATATATATACTTGGACAGCCCCTTCGAAAAGCTGATCCAAAATATCTCCAGCCGGTAAACAAATTCGAATCTAAAAAAATATGAAGCAAATGGCCCACTGGTCCTGCAAATTTTCAAAAATTCCTTCTGAAGTTCCCAGCGTCCACGGAACTCAATTTGAGAACTTATTCTATATCTGCCTGGGGAAGGCTGTCCTATCGGATGGAAATGATCTCAGGGGACCTCAAGTGATTAAAATGGATCCCAACATTTCACTTGAGTGTAAGTGGGGGAAAATGGTGTTAGCTGAAGGCCCGAAATGGGCTTCCTATTTACATAAGTTTAAAGTATTTAAATTAAATACTTTAACTTGATTACATGTATTCAAATATCAACTAATGATGAATTAAGCTAATTTTTATTCCTAACATTCCCCCCCTTAATTGAAATGGTCTCAAGTGAACATGAGAGAAATTCTCTAAAACCCTCAAATTTACCTTTGACCAAGTGACTTTGTGAAGACATTTGCACGTTGCATATCTGTTGGGTAATATTGGAGCTGGATGTTGTTGTTCTAAACATGTTCACGAATGAAATGTACGTGCACCTCAATGTGTTTGGTGCACTCATGAAAAATTGGATTCCAAACAAGTTTTACTACTCCTTCGTTATCAACATGTAGGATAGTTGGATCTTTCTGTGGTATTCCCAATCCTTCAAGTATACATCGGAGCCATATCGCTTCACAGACAGCTCCACCTATGCACGATATTCTGATTCTGTGGAGGATCTTGAAACACAAGTCTACTTCTTACTCCCCCATGATATCGGTTTAGATCCCAAAAATAATACAAATCCTAAAGTGGATTTCCTATCATCTATGTTTCCTGCATGATCTGAATCTGAATATCCTATCAAGAAGAATTTATTATTCTTCTTGTATTCTAGGCCATAGTCCATAGTTCCTCTGATGTACCTCAGTATCCACTTTTCTGCTTTCCAGTGAGAAACCCTTGGTTCTTGCATGAACCATGAAAGATAGCTGACTGCATAGCTGATATCTGGCCTAGTGTAAGTCAAGTAGATGAGACTCCCGATCAACTATCCGATAGAGAGTTATCATTTACTTGTGGTGATGGATCTGTTCGAGACAATTGAAGTCTTGTCTCCATAGGTGTGGAAAATGGCTTACAATCCATCATATTGAATTTCTCGAGCGTTGTCTTGGCGTATTTCAATTGTGACACAAAGATATGATTTTCTCTTTTCCAAACTTCAAGTCCAAGACAATAATGTAGAAGCCCGAGATCGGTCATGTCGAATGATCATGTTAGATCTTTCTTTGTTGACTCAATCATCCTCACTGATCCTCCAGTGATGACTAGATCATCGACATATACTACAATGATCACTATCTCCCCCCCTTTCTTTTTGAGATAGAGATTAGGATCGTATGGACTCCTGTTGAATCCATGTTGAATGAGATGCTCATCAATTTTTATGTACCATGCCCTGGGAGACTGCTTTAGACCATATAGTGATTTTATGAGTTTACATACCTTTTCCTCTTTACCTGGTATGACAAAACCTTCTGGTTGAGTCATGTAAACTTCTTCCTATAAATCACCATTAAGAAAGGCACTTTTCACATCCATTTGGTGTATTTTCCAACCAAATTGTGCAGCTAGAGAAAATATTAACCTGAAATTTTTTATCTTAGTTGTGGGAGAAAAAGTCTCCTCATAATCAATGCCTTCTTTTTGAGCATATCCCTTAGCAACTAGTCTAGCCTTATGTTTATCAATTTTTCCATCTACTTTGTACTTCATTTTGAAGATCCATCTGCATCAATCAGATTTTTCCCTGGTGGAAGATTTGTAAGTTGCCATGTATTATTTTTCATAAGTGACTTATATTCTGCATCCATAACATCTTTCCAAGGTTTAGACTGTAGGGCTTCTGAAACTTTGGATGGCTCAATAGTTTCAACAACTTTACCCATTAAGGCCAAATTGACCTCATTTCGAGCCATACTGTGAGTCCTCATTCTAGTGGTAGATGTGTCGGGGACACTATCCAATTTTGCATCTCTAATCATACTTGTATACCATTTAGGCATACTTTTTGTGGTTCCTGTGGGAGGTTGAATTTCACCATCTTCCCCATCATCACTGTCATCATCAAAGTGATTACCATCCTCTGTTTTTCGCTGTAGGGATTATTTTTTCATCATGTGAGTGTATGGAAGGAGCATCTTCTTCTTTCTTCTCAAAAAACTCAACATCTCGACTAGTGTATACCCTTCTTGTTCTTGGATCCATAAGTCTGTAGCCAAGTGCTTCATCACTATATCCCAAGAAGATAAGTTTTTCTGATTTCATATCAAGCTTAGTTCTTTGTTTCTTAGGAATGTGCATACTTGCTTTACATCCAAAAACTCTAAGGTGTGAAATAGATGGCTTATGCCCTGACCATGCTTCCTGAGGTGTTACTCCATCAAGAGCTGCAGTGGGAACTCTTGTTTAGTAAATAGACTGTCATTTTAGTTACTTCGGCCCAAAATGTTTTTGATAAACCTGCATCATCAATCATACATCGCACCATATCCATGATAGTATGATTTCACCTTTCAACAACACCATTTTGTTGTGGTGTGTGAGGAGGATCCATTTGATGATGAATGCCATGTGTTTTCAAAAAATCATTGAACTCATTGATGGTGTATTCTCCCCCTCGATCTGAGCGGAGTGTTTTTATTTTCCTACCAAACTCTGTTTCAACAAGGGCTTTAAACTTCTTGAAAGTTTCAAAAGCTTGGTCTTTTGTAGAAAGACAATATATCCACATTTTTCTTGAAAAATCATCAACAAAGAGCATGAAATATTGAAACCCAGAGTGGTTAGGTCTCATTGGTCCACACAGATTGGTATGCACCAAGTCAAGTTTTTCCTTAGCCTGAAATGTACTATGTTTGAATGGTGCTCTATGTTTTTTCCTTGCCAAACAATGTTGACATTTATCTGTACCCTTTTTTAGAGGTGGTAAACCCCTAACCATGTTGTATCGATGAAGTGTGTCAAGATAGCCAAAACTCACATGTCCAAGTCTTCGATGCCATAGTTGAGTGATGATGTATCCTTGGCTACAAGTGCTTGATCATTTCATTGAAAAAAATCCAACTGAAACATTCTTCCCACATTCGAAGCTTTTGCAACAATTTTTGGAGCTTCGTGACTTATCTCAAATTAGGCACATATTTTTACCGCCTTTACAATCAAAGTCAATTTTGAGATTGTGATCTAATAATTGACTCACGGATAACAAATTTTTTGTTAAACCAGGGACATAAAGAACATCTATAATTTTACAATTATGATGCCCAAGTGGTAGTGAAATGGAACCAATGCCTTCAACACTGTATGATGTATCATCACCCAAAGAGACATGATTTTTGGTGGGTGTTTTACTCATTGTGAAGAACCAATCTTTCTTTCCTGTCATGTGTCGAGTTGCACCCGAGTCAACATACCAAATTTGATTTGTAGAATTGGATACTTCATTTGACTGTGCAGAATATAGGAAGTCATCATCATCAAATTGATCTTCCTGTTTGGCTACATTTCCTTGTTGAGTTGGTTTCTTCTTCCACTTTTGATTATTTTGTCCCTATTTACTCTGTTGTTGACCATATTTTGTTTGTTGGTAATTAATATTTTTACCACTTGATGATCCTTGTTGGAATGTGTTGTACCAACAATTTTTTAACTCATGTCCTTTTCGACCACAAATAAGACATTTTTGTTGGTCCTTTTGGCCTTGTTGAGTATTACCTTGCTTCTGAGGTTGTTTATTAGACTTAGCCTATTTTTTTCCTTTTTGATTAGAAGCAAGTGTCTGCTCTTCAGTTTCAGTAGTTGAGTGAATAGATTCCTCTTGTTGTAGCATATTCACTAACTCTTCAAAAGTTGTTGTTTGACCAGTTATGTTTAATGTGGTCACAAAAATCCTATAAGAAGGAGGAAGAGCTCTCAATACTATAGGTATGAGTGATGTGTTAGTTACTTCTTCTTCCAAAGCTTGAAGTGATGTGCACAAATTTTTTGCTCTTCTCAAAAACATTTCAACTTTTTCAGTTGGTTGCATTTTCAAGTTCAATAGTTGACTCTGGAGATGAAGTATTGTGTTCTTATTTTTTGACTCATATACTATTTTCAACTTGTCCCAAGATTCTTTTTTTGTTGTGGTCTCATGAATATGAGGTTGTACCTCATCTGAAACACTAAACAAGATTATTAACTTTGCTTTTTGATTTGCACGATCAAATGTAGCTTGTTGTGTAACATCTGTTGCAGATCTTGTTAATGTACCAGAAACAACGGACCATAGATTTTCAAAATCAAGTTGTGCACAAATTTTTGTTTTCCATGCTGGATAATTATCAGAACGCAAAAGTTGAGAATCTGGCAAAAAGAATTTTGGTGTTGTAATTGCGGCCATTGTGAAAAGTGATAAACAGTAGAAGAAAAAATTGAACACTTTTCCCCCCTTAAAGCATGCACACCCCCCCCCCCCCAAAATATTATTTTATTTATTTTGGGCTCCTTTTTTGGTCGTGTATAATGAATTTTTGGCACTATTGGCCCTGTTACAAATTTGGCTCTATGGCCGATTTGCAAAAATAAAATGGCTCTCTTGGCCGATTTGAAAAAAAAAAAAATTGGACTCTTTGGCCTCTTTTGAAATACAAGCAATCTCTAATTTTTTCAATTTTTACAAAAAAAATCTTATTAAAATCTAGACCAAGACGTAGAGATCACAAAAATACACACTTTAAAAAAAAATGGCACCTCAATCCGAGGTACCAGTTGAAAGTTATGACTCTTTTAAGTTATGATTTCAATATCTTTTCGGACCCCTTTCCAAAAATGGAAAAAAAAAATATCCTTTTCATTTTTTCCATGACGTCCAACAATGGAAAAAAATTTGAAAGTGATTTTTTAAAACCAAACATAGATAACGACTTACATGCATGCGTAGTGCATTTTAGGGCACAATTGCAGTTCATCCACTTTGCCTAAGCGTTATAATAACCCTTAGCAATAGTTTTTTTTACTGTTTCTCTTTGTACGCAAGTATTTTTTCCTTCGAGGAAACTTTTTCTTCCTTATTTCAACGCAGTTTTCACTGTTGAATATTTTGCAAGCACATCTTATTCTTCTCTTGAATGCTCTTGATATGTGAATGTAATCTCCAGGTTGATTGGAGGCTTCAGGATGACATTTTTGACATAAATCTTCTCACAGGAACGTAGAATTCTCTTGCCAGATATATGAAAAGATAGAGCACATAGAAGAGGAAGTAGAAGTTATGTGGGGAGCTTGAAAATCTTGGGTCCCCACAATATAAAAATATTGTATATATATTTTTTAAAATGCTTCCAATTTTTTTTTTAAAATGCGGGTACAGGTAAAAATTAAATTAAATACCAAATAAAGAAACAATGTCACCTTTTGCAATAGATTTGCATCCATCTGCAAGGGCCTTGATTGCACTCCAGGTGTTCTTCAACTACAAATAAACCATGAACCAAGGTGTGGATTTAGGTAGGGGATGTGAAATGGATGGGGGCATCTATGGCTCCTCCTAGCTCTGTAATTTCTCTAGATCTCCCTAAACTTCCCTAAAACTTCCTACACTCCTCTCTAGATCATAATACTGCTCTGATACCAAATCTTGACAATGAATACTTGAAAACAATATTTGACATAGAATATTTGCACAGAAACAAGATGGTGCTTGTGTATTTTATTAATATCAAAATCAAACCATTACAAAACAAATGAGAGAGCTGCAATATTTATAGATATTGGACAGCTTCTATCTCATCCACAATATATGGAAACAAATCATCTAATCTGAGAAAATATGCATAAATAGCATATTGCCCCTAACTACCCCTATTGCCCCTCATGGAAATCATCTGAGAACAAAATATGCAAGATAGAACATGATCCCACAAACATTGGGATGAGAACACTATCACTTAGTTAACTAACAACTAAGGATAACTAATACCTATTGACATAAGTTTAAAGTATTTAAATTAAATACTTTAACTTATTACATTTATTCAAATATAAACTAATGATGAATTAAGCTAATTTTTATTCCTAACAAACACGAGATGTATGATGACTTCCAAGTTAGGTCATCTAGAAGCAAACGCCAAATATAGAATAACTTCCCAAGTTAGATCATCTCGGAAAGTAACGAATGTAACTCCTAAATTAATTCATCTGGGAGGCCGTATATAACTCCCAAGTTAGGTCATCTGGGAGGTTGATTGTGTTGTATTATATCGATCGAATGGTATGATTTCAATTTTTGCAAAATTGAACACGTTGATTGATTGATTGATTTTTTTGGTTGGTTACTCATAGAGAGATTTTACACTTGTTTCCCCCAAGTTAGGTCATTAGGGGGAATCGTTAGTAATTGATGAAATAATGAATGGAATAATTTTACGGTTTTTGCCCCCCAATTTAGGTCATTAGGGGGGGAGTTGATGGAAATTGATGAGATATCGCATAGAGAAATTATTTTTTTACTGCCAGCAAGTTATGTCATTTGGGGGAAGCGATGAAATATTGCATGATGCATTAGGAAATATTTGAAAATGAAAAATTAATAGTGTTTCCTAATCACATATTAGTGTAGGGGAGTTATAGGATGACCTCAATTGTATTCCCCCCTTTTGGTGAAAGGGGAAGTGATGATAGGAACAAACATTGAGCCGAAAGTAAGCACGAAATTGATAGTGTTTGATAAATATCATCAAAATGTATATATATTGAGTGAAATACGATGTTAAAGAGAGATAAAACATGTGTCATGTGTGTAGTATGATGGTAGGTGGAATTTTGAAAAGAATTCCACAAATAGTGTGTAACTTAGAGTAAAAACACTCAAGATATGAATAAATTTGTGTAGTGTGCATTAATCAAGAAAATGATCATGAAATAATGACTATAGTAAAATGGGTAGGTAAAAGTAACTATAAATAGTAAGTTGAAAAATTGATTAGTCACTTCATTTTTATTTTACACGAGTGTGAGATTGATCTTGAAGTGTGGAAAGATGCCGCAAGAGAGAGTAGCATGTCCTAGCCGATTCGATATGGTAACAACCGTCATAGCATCACGTACAAAGACATACTTAAATGATGTGGGGTGTGCGATAGAGTACCACACATGGTGATTAGTACATCGATGAGTATTCTTGTTTCCATTGTTCCCAGATGTGGCAGGATAACCACAGGGAGGAGGGGGAGAGGGGGAAGCATATGCCCCTGACAATGTGGCAGCAACTATAGCGGAGTGTGAGTATTTATATATTTAATTTGTGACTTTTTATTTTATTATATGATGGTGATGGTTGCGGTTGTCTAACATGGTGTTCTATGTGTTATAGGTGACTTGTATTGGTCCTTGATAGTGGACACATCAATCTACACATTGACATGGAATGTTCCCACTAAAATTCTTGTGGGTGGAGGGATGCTAAAGCGTGCGGAAAAAATCTTGGGCGAGAATTCCCATTTGTTTAAGCCAGTGGCCATATCACCAGTGACATGTAATTTTTTGCTGAGGGAGAGGGAAGAGGGATGCAAGGAGAATTGTAGAGCCAGAGAAGTCGTGGGTGGTGGCCCTTTAGTGTAGGATGTGTTTTCACATTATGTCAAGTCGTAGCATTTGTTTGCATAGCATTCTACTAAGGTTACACTATTGCAGACGTAGGTTGAGAGGTGTCGAGTTCATGACCAGAGACGTAGACTTAGTGGTGATGTATTGAGTTTGAGAGTCATCGCAGTACCAAAGAGTGATAACATTGATGAGATTTAATTTGTATTGTTGTATTCGATGTAGGGGAGTTACCCCCAGTGATGATATGTGTTGTAACTATGATTACACTTGAGATATATAGATTATTCTATCGGCATATGATGATTATATTATCTATGTATTGATGTTATAATGTGATTGATGATATATGATTTTTGGATGATTGTTACGATGATGTGTAATGTATTGAATGGTTTCCATGTATGTTGAATTTACTCATGATGTGTAGTTGTTGTATAATGTGATGATGATGTACATGATTTTTTTTGTTAGATATGATGTTTGATGAGTTGATTGATGTTTGTATTTTTTGAATGGATTTATAATGTGTAGTTATTGTAATGATGATAGTAGAATGTATGTGAAGATAAATAATTTATGATTTGTAAAATGACCTATCATGGTGGATTCTTATTGATGTCATAATGTGATGTGATCATAATATGTTAGTTTGGTGAGTATGGGAAGATAATATTATCAATGCCTCCTAGCATATGGATGATGAGGTTCATTTATTTAAGATCCCTCATCAGTCAATAATGAACCACATAAAGCAAGAGTGTGTCATTGGGAAATGATTGAGTGTGCTAGATAAATCAATAAAGTTCATGATGAGAGGTTCTAATAGAAAACCCCTTAATTGTATTGTAAGATTCATAAGAACACAAGTGCATCATCAGGGGATGAGGTGCTAGTAATAACCTACCAAAAACCAAGGTAGCATGAAGCGGTAAGAGCATATGGTATGGAAGTAGTGTGAACATATTAACCAAATTGAATATCATATGGAGTAGAGATGGTATGTGTGAATGTTGAGGGTTTTGGAAGCCAATGTGAAGTAGTAGCATGATGCGGTAGAAGTGATGGATGTGATGGTGCAGTGATGGGTGGACGCAGTGGAGAGTGTGCATGAGTGAAAAACTGCATCGGTGGATGAACAATGATATGAGCACCAAATGGAGACAACTCAAGTCGAGTAGAAACCTGTTGATGAGTCAGAGGAGAGATGAACTACTCAGTGACCAAGAGCCAAAGGAAATTATGCCCTTATCCTCTAATTGTTGTAATCTATCATGAAGGGTGTATCAATCATTGTTCTTATGGACATTTATATGATGATAATTACAATAAGTTTGATCACATTAATGTTGTAGTCAATGTTTTGGATGATGTTGGTTAGAGGGTAAGTGAATTAGATGCTTGTTGAGTAAAGTACATAGCACATCATGTGGTCGAGAATGATGAGATAAGTGTAATGGATCATGTGACACAAATGGAGTAGAAGGAGAAGTATCATGTTGCAGAGGAGGAGATGAAATATGCTTCTATGATGTAGTAGGTTAAGCTTGCGTGGTAGGTCGAGATGGAGATTATGTAGGATTCTCAGCTGATGGTAATGGAGAAGGACTATGTTATACAATAGTAGTAGAGACAAGTGGAGGATCAATGACATGCATCATAAGAAGATCTTATTCTAGGTCAATGAATTTATAGCACAAGATTATGAATGACTCACATGTGTCAGATTGCAATTGTTTCTTAAGTACGGGAATCAAACCACGGAAAAATATGAATTAATTCTCGAGATTGATAGGTTAGAATACTATTTGATGCATACAAGCATTGAATTGTAAGATATAATCCTTGATAGGTTTTTATGTTCCTTGATGTAAAGTAGGTAGGCGGTCATAAGTAACTCTAGGGCCATTATTGAAAATTAAATGGTGGAGAAAAGTGTCTTCCATGTCATATTAAGTGCTAATATACCCAAATGGAAGATGATTGTACCATTGTAAAGCCTCATCGGTAATATTGTGTTGAAAGGCCTTAAGAAATAATATATCATTAGAATAGGAGGATATAGCCATCCGGTAATGTTGGAGATGTGAATGAGGGTCACTAGTACCATCAAAACATGTGAATGTAAGCACGATAAAGTCCTTAGGAAATACAGAGTTATGAATCTTCTTAGGGATATGGTTACCATGTAATGAGTTTTTATCAAAAAAATCATAGTAAGCACTACTTTCTAAAGTGATTAACTAAACCTGAGATTGTAATTAACCTACAGCGTGCATGAGAGACATGATGTCCTATGGAGGAATAGTAGAAGATGGCAATAATGTATTAAATGATTGGACTTGCCATTGTGAATGATCTTAGGAATATCAAGAGAAGATAAAAGAGATTATGATGCTAAAATCACATTAGGGGTAGGTTTCGAAGAATATATAGTAGATGAAAGGGATGGAACATCCATAGCAGTGGTAGGACTAGTATCAGAAACATCCCTATGAGGTGAAGTGACCGATGAAAGTATAGTGATAGAAAAAGATGAACTAACATATGTAGATGAAGTGATAGGAAGAGATGAGCTGGTAGGAGAAGAAGAACTAATAGATGGAGATGACTCATGTACTGTGCTATACACAACCTCAGTAGAAATTGGATATGTAGATTCACACTTGGAATGGTATTAAAAGTGGGAGAATCATGGCTATCAATTGTTGCATCAACATCAGATAGAGAATCAGATATGAGAATGTCATTAAGCGTACTATCAATAGGATCATCAACATAATATGAAAGAGTATGAGAAATAGCATTCAATGGAGTTTGAGAAGAAATATCAAAAATAAGAGAATCATTAGATGTGAACTATAGTAGTGGTTTGAACTAGGAGAGGAATTAGTATGCACATATGAGCTATTGTCAAGACCAAACATGTAATAAATAAGAGAATCATCTAGAATTTCCTTAGAAAGATCAGAAGGAGGATCATGAGTAGCTGTATAGCATGGTGTACATAGAGTAAATGTTATCGGATCCAGAAACAATACTAATGCTGATGTGATAATTTTCAAAGCTAGAAGGTACATATCGTTCACCATATAAGAGTTGTTGTTGAATATGATTTGGCATAGTAAAATTATTATAGAGAATCATGAGCTCAGTAATAGCATCCTCATCATAAATTGGATTGACGCTAACATGAGACATGATGGAATGAGAAGAATAGGATTTATCCTTATCCATTAGGGTTTATAGTGGATCCTAGGGAAAAATGTTTTAAGCTACGGGTTCACCAAAATGATTAACTAAAATATAAATTTTAGAATTAATCTAAGAAGTACAATGTAGTAACTAAAATATATTGAAATATAAATTGTAGGTAATTTTATTTGATATTTTAAATGAAATAAAATGAGAGGGAAAAGGTACTAACCTGATATACACTTACCTCGTAGTGATATGGGGATATGTGGGATGATGAATAGATGGAACAGAGTGTTGCAAAACACCTCAGAAATTTGTATCAGGGGAAAATCTTGTCAGTCTAGAGTGCCTGGGGAAGGATTAGGGCGCTTGGGTGCCCTGGTCTCAAATTTGGGATCCCTGGTCTATGGAACAACTTGAAACATAATCCTAGAAGGTTCGTTAGGTATTTGCAATAATTCATTGTTTTTCGTGTTAATGTCATACTAGCTTCGTTGATGACATCGTGAACTTGCAATGAAGAATCATGATGCAGCCTAGAATACACTGTATAAAACCCAGGTGCACTATAAAATCACCTAGCCTGAGTTGAGCACTCACCCAAAGCATGCAAAGGTATCAGGTCCCTATTTAGAGTTGTTTGTGCAAAATGTTAGTGTCATGAAGATAGAGCATATTCAGAACCATAAATAACCATAAACACTCCAAAGTTCCTAACCAAATCTATATCTTAGAGACTCATGAATTAAACCAAAACTATAATAAGATTAGCCATATAAGAACCATTTACAGTCATGTTTAACACCATCATCCATCCAATATACTCCATTACATTAAACAATGTAATACATAGAAGCTTCTTAAATTATAAAGTATCACCATAAGTCATGCGCGCATCAGATCCAGCAACATAACTCTATAATAATTCACTACTTATTATCTCTCTCTAACTACACAATTCACTACATATTTATAGGGATGGTACATGCCCCACACCACCTACATACTTCCCAAAATAGGTCGCATGTTGATAATAGCCATGTGCCTTTACATTAACATGCACACATGCAAGTGCACTAATAATAAACATCCTATAGTTAACTAGAAGTAGTAATCCTATTATTAACTCAATATAATGCATGGCACTTATCAGACACTCATTCCCAAAATAGCATTAGCATTTCACATCAGTCTCCATCCCAATGTGTGCTCCACGCGCTATCTCCCAAAAATAGTCCGCTTCCATGTAAACGGCTAAGTCTTGAATCATCTTATCTTGGTGCACTTTTCCTTTCCTATCCTTTCACACCTTCAAGTGTGCCTTGTTCCCACGTGTGAATCCTATGTGTGTCTTCTCCTTAGGAAAATATTGTATGTTCAACATTTCCCCACACTAAAGTACATAGTCATCCTAGAAATGGGGATTATTTTTGATGTTCCCAAATAATAAAGAATAAGAATGGAAAGAATGTAAAAAATCACTGTGTAAAAGAATAGACCTTTACTTTGTAGCACCCTCTTCTTCGACCGAGAGGATCAAATCTTGATTTTTTTTTTAATCTCAGCCTCCAATGTCTACCAGACATCTAGTGCCATCCTTGTTTTCTCTGGAATGTCTATTGCAGTGGCTTCCAATTCATCCTTAGTAATCTTTTCCTTTTCATTCTACAGTACTTGGACAACATTGGCCATATAAATCATCATTCCCTCCAGAAGATCCATCTTATACACTATGAGCTTCCCAATCTCATTTATTCTCTCCTTATTTGGGTCTTGGGCTGCTGCAAGGGCTTCGCACTTTTGTTTCACTAGTGCCAATCTTTCTGCGCATCCTAGTGTCTCATCTTTCATGGCCTTTAGAAAGTCATTATATTCAACCAGAGTTCTAACCTTTATCATTGATTCTGGTGCTGCACAAATATTCAGAGCTTGGTCGGCTTTCTTCAGTTCATCCTTCAGAATTTGGAGCAATGCCTCATAATTTGAAATTTTCCTAACCACGGTGGCCCTTGCTCTTTCTACTTCTTGTTCAGGATCCTTTGGCGTTGGCATTTGAATTGGTCCATCTTCTAGCACCAATCAACCAATGTACGCACATAATGCATAGCCGAAGGAAAATTCTTGGGTACCTTAGACTCAAGATGAGGTTTTGATTTTAGAATGTATCTCTAATTTCTTCTACCATGCCAATGAAGGTCTCATTATTTTTCTATTTTAGGTCCTTTTCTCCTTCTAAACACATTATTTCTACAATTTTTGCCTTGTTATCTTCAAGTAGCACTCTAATGGTGGCAGCCTTATCAATGTTCCTCCACGCAACCTTTGCAGATACCTTAACCAAGGCATTTCTCACTTGTTCATCAGACATAGAGTAGGGATTATTATGTTATGTTGTCTCTTTTTGGGGGGGGCGGTGGTACCTTCTTCACTTCCTTGAGACACAGGATTCCTACAAACATCGAAAGCTGATCTCCATATGGGTCTGCATGGACCAGGATAATTATTCTTGTGACACTTGGTGGACATGTTTGAATCCTCAAACCACATCCATTAAATTACTTAGGCCCACTGTGCTCATTAATGAAACTAGGATGGACAATTTTTCTTTTTGTCCTC